>OX940959.1:4923300-7384950 GCA_954870475.1 Euphrasia confusa | reverse complement strand
AGAGAGAGAGAGAGAAGAGAGAGAGAGAGAGAGAGAGAGAGAGAGAGAGGAGAAGAGAGAGAGAGAGAGAGAGAGAGAGAGAGAGAGAGAGAGAGAGAGAGAGAGAGAGAGAGAGAGAGAGAGAGAGAGAGAGAGAGAGAGAGAGAGAGAGAGAGAGAGGAGAGAGAGAGAGAGGATGAGAGAAGTGAGAGAGAGAGAGAGAGAGAGAGAGAGAGATTTTTTAACACGCGATTTTATCTTTTTAACTTATTTATGTCGAGTGTTGACTGAACAATTTTGTGACCATATAGTTTTCTCTTTGTTTTTTCGAATTGTTTTAGTAATTCACAATCTATAGTGAAATTTTACTATTTTTGTAGCAACTTGATACAGTAAATTGGATTAATTTGTACAATTTACGAAAATTACGTCATCTTATTTACTTTTTACTGTAGTTATACTCGATAATTTTTAGCTCCATAGCTGAATTTGATGTTATATAACAACAATGAAATTACGTCTTCGACGTAAGATACCAACTTTTCGCAAAATCGGTCTTAAACACTAACACTTCAGCAACTTCGCTCGCACACACTCAGCTGTCCCTTGCTCCATATGTCGCACGCTCCAGTTGGAGCACGGTTCGTGTTAGGGTTTGCTTTAGTGTTCAGGAACGCCAACAAGAGATGAAGAACAAGAAATTGAATATTTAGGGTTTTGATTATAGAACGGGAACGTTGAACATGTCTGCGGGCTAGAATTTATGGTGAAGGAGATCGAAGGTATTGAATTGAAGGCGAAGGTTTTTGGTTTTGACAGAGGGAAAAACGAGTCGGGGGTACTTAGAAAATTTTCAATTTTTTTAGAATTGATAGAGTTGAAACGTGAGTGAGATTATATATGATTTTTAATTTTTTTTTATAAAAACATTTAATATCGGTTCTATTTTAAGAACTGATATTTGAAAAAATTGTCAATTTCAAAACTAAACTTTTAACATCACCTGAACAAATACATGATATTAATATGTCATGACATATCAATATTTCTTTGACTGGTGTTAGTAATACCAAACACATCTGTTGCATAACTGAAAAATCACTTTTTCTATCTCGAAGGAAAGATAAAGCGTTTTACCTCGCTTCAAAACTGAGGGTTTAGTTGTAGAAGTCGACCACTCGGATTAGCCCTTTTGAACTTAATTATAAAAAATCGAACTATGGGAAAAAGGACTCCGCACAACGGTGGTCGATCTAAAATTTAATCCCCGATCGAGTATAACTCCTCCAACGGTGGTTAGATCGATCGTAGCTCGAAAATTCACAATTAAACTCAAAGTTTATTCACTCGAGCATTTTATCAAACACCTAGTGTGCACTACATTTCATCACCTCCTATTCGAAGATTAGCCAAGGAAACCCATGCAAATCATCATGATCATATAAGAAACATACAAAGTAATCATAATCATGATCAAATCCGAGAATTCACAAAGATCCAAGTCAAATTTCCAACAAAAATCAATATTCATAAAAGAGATTTCTACACAACAAAAGGAAAAGTAGAGATTTAGAGATAGCCAAGTTTGAAGAGGAATTCTCGACTCCGTGGTCCTTGATCGAGCTTGAATCTGTGCTTCGATTTGGGGAAGATGAACTTGATCTCTCAATTTGCTGTTCTTTCTCTCTCTAGAATTTCCAAGTGTGCTTTCGTAGATGCCAAGTTATGTTTGTAGAGAGTTCTCCACCTTTTTATAGCTTTCAAGGAGCATGTGGGTCTTCAAAAGGTCAAAAATACCCTTAAACACCAAATTTCCGGATAGTCAACAGAAAAGTCAACATTTTAGCTTGCGACGGGAGCGGTCGTTCCCGTTTTGGGTGCGGTCGCGCCGGAAGATCGAACCTGGAAATACATCGGGAACGGTCGTTCCCATTTGGTTGCGGTCGCGCAGGAAGATCGAACCTGGAAATACATCGGAAACGGTCGTTCCCATTTGGGTGCGGTCGCGCCGGAAGATCGAACCTGGGAATGCATTGGGAATGGTCGCTCCCGTTTTGGGTGCGGTCGCGCCGGAAGATCGAACCTGGAAATACATCGGGAACGGTCGTTCCCATTTAGGTGCGGTCGCGCCGGAAGATCGAACCTGGAAATACATCGGGAACGGTCGTTCCCATTTGGGTGTGTTGGAATTGTATACTTAATGTCTAGATTTAAGTGATATTAACTCCGGATCCATTGCCATTAGTCTATTTAATTAATTAAACAATTATTTGCGTTTAATTATTTATAATTAAATATATGCAAATTATAGTCCTAGATTATATACGTTGTAGTTAGTATGGTGTGCGTCGTCACACGAAAGATCATACTATCGGTTACTCGTATATAATCGAACAGTTGCTCACGACTTAGATGGACAAGGACCAATCCATCGGTATAGTCGTTGTATGAGTGAGAAAATAATTGGTCTTGATTATTTTATCATACTTGTACACTTGGTGTATTGGGCGGATCGCTTGAGATTTATCGATTAGGATTGCCTTAGATAATCGATTTAAATCACAGTGTATTTTATTCTTAATCCCTGATATTATTACGGGTGTGTGCATTTAATATTAGTGACTTTGATTTTCCAAATGAATTGACCGGTTAGTATATTGGGTCAATTACCGGTAAAGTTGGGTCACGTATTTTATGTATGACATGCCGTGAATTCTTGACGGGAAAGTGTGTCCCGATAAGGGTTGATAATGTCCCCGAGATGAGTTCAAAAGGAATTATTATGTAAACCCTGCAGGTGGATTTGTTCCGCATAATAATTAAGGTTGAATGGTACTAGTCTCGGATACAAGAGATGAATAAATTAATTACGCAATTAATTTAAATTTATTCATGGACATTTATATCTTAAACGCACGGAATAAATAATACTACCGGAGAGATAATATTATTTGATATAATATGGTATAATATTGGGAGTGCAATTATATTTATATAGTGGAAAATAAATATAATTAATATTAATGGATTAATAGATTTGGGCTTGGGCTCAATTTAATCATTAATATTGGAAGCCCAATATTCCACCTCCTTAAGATCCCCTACGTAGCCTATAAAAGCACTACATGGTCTTCTCTATTCTCATAACTTGAAGATCACAATTCTAGAGAGAGAAAGTAGAGAGGGAGATCCATGGAGTTCGGAGGATCGTCACCCACCCGACGTTCGAGCTAGTGCAAGGAATACGTGGGAAGGTCTCAAGGTCTTCATAGATCTCGTTTCTCCGTACAACGAGAACAAAAGTAAAATCGTTGAACCCCCTTCGATGATTTTAATTTATTATCGTGAAAATAACGTGAACGTAAGATCCAAGGTTTGAGATCCTCACCGGGGTCGAGCCGAGCGGTGGTGATCATGGATCACCGGACTGCCGCGGCTGGAGCGACCCGGCGGCGAGGATCGCGCGAAGAAGCTTCGGAAGATCGAACCTGGAAATACATCGGGAACGGTCGTTCCCATTTGGGTGCGGTCGCGCTCAATCTCTAATCCTCTTCGGCTCTTCACTCGTGCTCTTGCGCAACTTCCCGATTCTTATCATAACTTCTTCGTCCGAACTCCGATTTCCACGATTCAAAATTCTTCGAATTCACGACTTCAAGAACTTTCTAACCATGTGTGTCAAGGCTCCAGATTCTTAAGGAGCGAAACCAGTTTATTGCCCGAAGTCGCTGAAGTTCATCGTCCCCTTTCTTTCTCCGTTTTTCCTACATTTCACACAAAAAAAAAACTCGACTATACCATACATAAGTTCCGTCACATCAATAATAAGCAAACCCTCGATAATCACACACATATATACACAAAAGTGAACACAAACGAACCCTAAAAACGTAGTAAAAACAAGCATAAAATCGACACTTCAAACTACTACAACGACAAAACAATGCTCGTCCCGAGCATAATGTTCCAACGTGATACATTAACTAGCCGGAGACACTCGTTACAAACCAATCCCATGTTTTCCTTTTATTAATGTATACTCAAAATAGAAGTAAGCATGCATTTTCGATTCACTCATCACACAATCACTCGTTTTTTTACCACTCGAAAAATGAGAATCATAGGTCACTCTAGCATGCAAGTGAAGGAACAAGAAACTTGCATTTATCAATAAAAGCTCATGGAGTAGAATGAGTAGCACCCATCATATATGCATATAGTACACTTCAAGTTCAAGTAGACTCACTCAAGTCAATCCACCAAGTAATAGAATCAAAATGTGATCATAATGGAGGGTTAAGGTAGATGGGTAGGAGATCAAATCAAATAGCACGAACAAGGCTCACTCCCCTTTACTCCCTCAACAACTCCAACACCAAATGTATCTCACAATCCCCACGCCCTTATTTCTCCATCTACGTGCGAGGAACATAAGTAAACCGAGTTTACAAATCAATTCATATATTTCAAGAAAAACCCTCGCCTTTTTTAATCGATTCATCTTTTGGCCAGTCATTTTTTTTAGGCTCTTTTCATGCACTATATATTTTTTACATTTTTTTTCTTTCTTTCTTTTGTGCAACAACATCATACATCATCCATCATTTCTTCTCATATTTTTTTAGAGGGTTCGGCTTTTACCAAGAATTACTAACAACATGCTCAAGTTTACAACGTCCCTTTTATGCACAATCCTAAAGAATGACCCCATTTCAACAAAAAGAACCTTCATCACCGAATGACCCCAAATATGCTCACACCACTCTTGGAAACACACGGCAACAAGAAAAAGGTATACATGTAGGCTCAAGGGGCTTCTAAGGTGTCCCACGGCGGGCTCGGTCAACATATGGGAATATATATACCAAGTGGAGCTTCCTAAAGATCACATTCATCATTTTCAACTCAATAGAAACAAGACAAGTTAATCTCCTCTCACTTTAATGCACAATACACATACACATGTACAACAAAAACCAATGCATACTCATGATTAAGAATGATCCAAAAGGAGATAATGTTATAGTGATATTCAAGAAAAGCTCAAGGTCCAAAAATCTCCAATATCTCACAAGGGTTAAGAAAAATATCAAAAAAAAAAATACAATACTCAAGTCCATTGAAGCACACATCAACTAAAGGTAAACGAACATCCAAACTAACAAGGTCTCCGACTCTAACCAATCCACATGTACCACACACGACACAAGGGACTCGCAATATCCCATCAAAGTAGGAAAGCACCGAAAAGCTCGAATTTAGTACAAACACAAAATAAGAAAAGTAAAATAAAATAAAATAAAAACAAAATCACACAAACACCACCAAAACTCCCCCACAAATCCCAAAAGAAAAATAAAATTGATCAAAGAGGGATTAGCCATTCACATACCTCGACCCGAATGTAATTCGGGTAATTCGACGTCACTTGTGGTGCAGAGACAACATAGAAGGAATCGCCATAGGATCCGGGAAATGTAGGGAGACTCAGAGGAGTAAAGTTCCATCTTCATGTGTGAGAAGGCTCTCACAAAGCACTCTTTAACGTCATGAGCTTGACGGTCGTGGGAATGCCCCCACGAGGCGCTCGGTTTTCGGCTTCGAGCTACACCCGATCCTTGAAATCTTTTAGCCGAAAATAATTCCACGAACATGCTCAAATTTAAGTCGAGATCTTGACCTCCATCTAGGTGCACTTTCTTCTTTAATTCCTTCTCTTCTTCAAATATTTGCACCTAATGGGTTGCTCGGTTTAACGTCGCGAGCTCGACTTAGCCACGACGTTAAACTAAATCCGTCGAGGTTAGCATATACCCATCTACTAACCTTCTCGGCTCCTCTCTTTCAATATAAATCTTCAATCGGTGTCCGTTAACCGTGAATTCCTCAAGCGTGGCCGGGTTGATTAACCGGACCGCTCCTTTTTTCAACACCTCTCGAACCTCATAAGGACCACTCCATTTAGATTTCAACTTTCCCGGACACAACTTCAACCGAGAATTGAATAAAAGTACCTTCATTCCCACCTCAAACTCTTTAGGCAAAATATTTTGATCATGAATCCTTTTAATCTTCTCTTTATAGATCCTCGAATTCTCATAAGCATCTTGCCTCAACTCCTCAAGTTCCGACAATTGTAGCATTCTCTCCTTACCCGCATTGTCCATATCCATATTCATCGTTTTTATCGCCCAAAAAGCTCTATACTTCACCTCCATGGGAAGATGGCATGCTTTACCGTACACCAATCGAAAAGGAGTTGTGCCCAATACCGTCTTGTAAGCGGTTCTATATGCCCACAATGCATCTTTCAACCTCTCCGGCCAATCCTTCCTCGATGGTCTCACGGTTTTCTCAATTATCTCCTTGATTTGACGGTTACTTGTTTCGGCTTGCCCCGATGTTTGTGGATGATACGGGGTAGCAACATGGTGAGTAATACCATCCAACCTCATAAGCTTTGTAAAAAGCTTGTTGCAAAAATGAGACCCCCATCACTCACAATAGTTCTCGGTATTCCAAACCGAGAGATAATATTTCCTTGCAAGAATCTCAACACCGTAGATGCATCACATCTCCTTGTAGGAACCGCCTCTACCCACTTCGACACATAATCAACGACTAGCAATATATACTCAAATTGATTTGCCTTCGGGAATGGCCCCATAAAATCAATACCCCATACGTCAAAAATCTCAATCACCACACTTACATGCATGGGCATCTCATTCCTTTTTCCAATCGACCCCATCCGTTGGCACGCATCACAAGACAAAACAAAATTATGAGCATCTTTGAACAAAGAAGGCCAAGTAAATCCCGCTCGGAGAATTTTGTCGGCCGTCTTCCTACCACCGAAATGTCCTCCACTTGGAGACTCGTGACACTCCCTCATAATCTCATGTTGTTCTATCTCCGGAACACATCGTCTCACCAAGTCATCCCGACCAACTTTATATAGACACGGGTCCTCCCAAAAATAGCTCCTACTATCATCAATGAGCTTTCTCTTATCTTGAGCATTTATGCCTTCTCGAAATGCCCCGGTCACCAAATAATTTGCAATTTCCGCATACCAAGACACTTGATCTACCCGGAAACACTCCTCTGAAGACATTCTCTCCTCTACCTTCTTCTCTCCACTCTCTAACCTCGATAGATGGTCCGCAACCACATTTTCACATCCCTTCCGATCTCGGACCTCTACATCAAACTCTTGCATCATCAAGATCCATCTAATGAGTCTCGATTTAGCTTGAGCTTTTGTCATCAAATACCGAATAGCCGCGTGATCTGTGTGAACTATCAACTTTGCTACAATAATGTAAGAACGAAACTTTTCCAAAGCAAAGACCAGTACCACATACATCTCCTTCTCGGTAGTGGTATAGTTCACTTGAGCCTCATTTAAGGTAGCACTAGCATAATACACAACCCGTAGCAACTTATCCACCATTTGACCCAACACCGCTCCAATGGCATAATTCGAAGCATCGCACATAATCTCAAACGGCTTACTCCAATCCGGTAGAATTACTACGGGTGCCGATGTAAGCTTCTCCTTCAACACCTTAAATGCTTTTTGGCACTCTTCATCAAATTTAAATGCGACATCATTTCCCAAAAGACGACATAGTGGTTGAGCGATTTTTGAAAATTTCTTTATAAACCTCCGGTAGAAACCGGCATGCCCCAAGAAACTCCGAACTCCTTTCACATCAATCGGAGGTGGTAGTTTTTGGATCACTCCCACTTTCGCCTTATCTACCTCAATCCCCTTCTCCGACACCACATGGCCCAAGACAATACCTTGGGTCACCATGAAATGTGACTTCTCCCAACTCAAAGTAAGGTTGTTCTTTATGCAACACCCAAGCACTCGGTCAATCTTTGCTAAAGTATCATCGAATGAATCTCCAAAGACCGTGAAGTCATCCATAAAGACCTCGATGCTTCCACCAATCATGTCGGCAAATATTGCCATCATACATCTTTGAAAAGTACCGGGTGCGTTACATAGCCCGAATGGCATCTTTCTCCAAGCAAAAGTGCCCAAAGGACTAGTGAAAGTTCTCTTGGTCTTCCGGGAAGATTGCAATTTGATAATACCCGGAAAGACCATCCAAGAAGCAAAAGAATATCCGCCCGGCCAACTTGTCCAACATTTGATCAATAAAGGATAAAGGGAAATGATATTTTCGTGTAGCCGCATTTAGCTTACGGTAGTCTATGCACATATGCCACCCGGTGACCGGTCTAGTTGTCACCAACTCCATCATAGCATTTGTAATTACCGTAATTCCACCCTTTTTCGGCACCATATGAATTGGGCTAACCCACTCACTATCGGCTACCGCATAAATCAATCCTTCGCGCAAGAGTTTCATGATCTCCTTCTTAACCACCTCCAAAAGAATTGGATTGAGACGCCTTTGACCATTTCGGGAAGCTACGGCGCCCTTCACAAGAGCAATCCGATGCATACAAACATCGGGACTCACCCCACGTAAATTCGCCAAACACCACCCAAAAGCATTTTTATTCTTTTTCAAAACCTCCACCAACCTTTCCTCCTCATCCTTACTCAAAGAGGAAGAAATAATAACCGGCTTAGTCTCATTTTCCTCCAAGAATACATATTTCAAATGAGCCGGTAATGGTTTCAACTCCACCTTCGTCTCTTGGAGAGAAATAGTAGGATCTCCTTCTATATTTTCCGCCTTTAACTCCATCATATCTCGGACATCTACCACGCCATCCTCCAACTCATCATCATCTTTCAACTCAAATTTTTCTTCCAATACGGCCTCCACCAATTCATCTATAACATCAATCGGCACACTCTTCCACCATTGATGTGTTAGGGACAAGAGACCTATTTTTAACAAATAATCTCATTTTTTCACCAAGTATGATCATCTCGATCACCCCATGCTTAACATCAATAAGAGTATTTGTCGTGGCCATAAACGGACGCCCAAGAAGGATTTGATAATCTCTTGGTTTGTGGCTCTCTTCCTCAATATCCAAGATGACAAAATCAACCGGAATAATGAGCTCTCCAACTTTCACTAGAATATTCTCAACTATCCCCACTGGTTGTCTCACCGTCCGATCGGCCAATTGCAACCGCATACTAGTTGGTTGGAGCTCTCCTAATCTCAAGGCACGAAATAAAGACAACGGCATAAGATTAATACCGTCCCCGAGATCTAGCATACCCAACACCGTTTGGCCATCCCCAAGCTCAATAGACACGGTAAAACTTCCCGGATCACCTTCCTTCACCAGAACTTCCTTTTGACACAAAGCATGTGTCGCATCCACTACCATCACCTTCTCCCCATCTCCAAACTTCCTTTTTCTCGTGGCCAACTCCTTAAAGAATTGCACATAAGCCGGCACATTCTTAATCATATCAAGGAGAGGCACATTTATATTCACCTTGGAGAGCATTTGATAAAGGTCCGAAAATTGTCTCTCTTTCTTCTCATTCCGGAGCTTTGAAGGGAATGGCACCGATGGCTTGAAAACTCTAGTGGATTTGGAAGGTACCATATCCACTTTCTCCTTTCCTTTCCCTTTATCCTTCACAATCTCCTCAACTTCATTTTCAACTACCTCCCCTTCTTTTTCTACCATGATCTCATCTTTCTCATTCACAACCTCCTCAATCTCATTCGGATGTCTCACCTTGTTATCCACCACCTTACCACTTCTAAGAACCGTGATTGCCTTTGCATGTGTGGGTGGCTTGGTGTGAGTGGGTTGACTTGGAAGTTTTCCCGCACTTAACTCCTTCCTAATCTCATCCAAAGAAATCGCTATTTGAGACATTTGAGTCTCTAACCTTTTATGTCCCGCTCGAAGGTCATCATTAACCATCTCTTGGCGCTTTTCGAAACCCTCAAGCCTTTCTCCTAATCGAGCCACCGAATCTTGAGATGGTCCGAATTGATTAACCGGTGCTCTGTACCCTTGTTGGTTAAAGCCTTGATTTGGTCTTGGTTGCCATGGCCGTGATTGAGAATTAGTCGGTTGTGGACTCCCTCCATTTTGTGGTCGAATATTGGAAGATCCTTGATTGTTGTATGGAGGTTGGTTGACTTGACCAATAGCCGCCACATCATTCTCATATTCATACAACATCTCCACCTCTATCGAATTTCCTTGTGGAAAAACATTATAATCACATGCTCTTACTTCATGCCCTTCTCCTCCACAAATGACACAAGGAATTTTCGTATCTTGAGATTTTGGAATTACTTTAGGTCCACTCATTTTCAACCTTTGGATCTCCTTTCTCATTTATTCCCTTTCGATTTCCCAAGAATTTTCGGCTCCAATCTCCTTAATATCTACCGTAGGCCTTCTCCGACCTCCTTTCTTCCGTGAATTCCTAGCAATATTCTCAAAAATTTCTTTTATCTCGGATGCCGTCCTCATAGTAATAGCTCCTCCACAAGAATTATCCACCAAAAATTGATACGTGTCCGTTAGAGTCGCATAGAAATATCGGTTCAAAAGCTTCAAGCTAAATAGATGATGAGGGCAAGCGAACTCATATGCGGAAAATGTATCCCCCATGCTTCATGAAAGAGTTCATCCCTTTGTAGCCGAAACTCACTAATGCGACGCCTAAGGTTCTCCGTACGGTCAAACGGAAAATATTGATCCGTGAAAGCTTGCATGAGAGACTCTCAAGTGTAAATGGAATGTGGTGGCAATTGGAGCCACCATCTCTTAGCATCATCCTTGAGGGTTTGAGAAAAACACCTCAATCTTACCTCTTCCTCCGTCAACCCCATTGGTGTAAAACCACTCACCACCTCAACATATTCACGAATAAAATCCAAGGTCTCCTCATGTGAATGCCCATGGAATTTCGGAAGTTTCCCGAACTCGGTTGAATTTAGACGATAAAGCTTAGCCGCCTCCGAGAGAACCACGGGAGATGGTGTCGTTCCACAAGCCGCCTTGAGATCATCCGCCATAGATTCCCCCATGTCTTGGTGTCTTTGAGGTTGTTGAGGTT
Organism: Euphrasia confusa; assembly: GCA_954870475.1. Taxonomy (NCBI): domain Eukaryota; kingdom Viridiplantae; phylum Streptophyta; class Magnoliopsida; order Lamiales; family Orobanchaceae; genus Euphrasia; species Euphrasia confusa. The sequence goes on along the minus strand of OX940959.1, from coordinate 7,373,936 downwards.
GTGGCACTATTGGAGGCCTATAGACTCCTTGTTGGAATTGCGGTTGATAAAGAGCGTAATAAGCACCTCCTTGATAGTGAGGACCTTGTTGAGGATAAGCTTGAGTATATTGCCCGGGAATAGGTACTTGTGGTGGATAATAAGGTTGATATCCACCATTATAAGCATTTCCCGTAGTGTGTTGGGTGTAGTTCGGATTTGGATACGGATTCCGGTTGTCGGTTCGTTGAGGATTAGGAGATGTGAACCTCCTTTATATAGGTGTCGGTTGTCGTAGAAGAGTCTCCTCCTCGTCATGGATATCTTCATGATGGGGTGCTTCATAAGGAGATACTCGTGGCATAAATCCCGGAGGGAATTCCGGTTGATGAAATGTTCCCTCGGGTCTTCCGTCTCTTTGTAGTTCATGTTGATAAGAAGTGCCCTCCATGTTGGTATTTATCATTGGCTCCAAACTTCTTGTACGTTCCCGCTCTCTTTCTTGTCGTTCAAGTTCAAGTTCACGCCTCCGTTGGGCTCTCGTTTGCATGCAAAACAAAATAAAATACCAAAGGAAAAAAAAAGTAAGCTAATCGGGGGTAGTACTTTCAACTCAACCAAACAAGCATGAAAAACAAGTAAAAAAAAAAACCAAAAGCAAGGAAATGTGACTTTTAAAACTTCAACTAGCTCCTCCCCGGAAACGGCGCCATTTGAAGAAGCACTTTTTCTATCTCGAAGAAAAGATAAAGCGTTTTACCTCGCTTCAAAACCGAGGGTTTAGTTGTAGAAGTCGACCACTCGGATTATCTATCCGAGGGAGGGCTAGAAGTAAGAGGTCTCAAAGTCATATTCATTTGCATTTCGAGTGTTTGAAAGAGTAGTACGAGTTTGACAAAATGTCCAAAATAACAAATAGCAAATGATTTATCAAGTAGAGAACGGTGGAGGTAATGAAATGGTAGTGACAACTCGGTGAATGATTTAACAAAAGAGTGATTTCCGGAGGTTCTCGTCCCTAGAGTCGAACCTCCAAGTACCTAAGTTCTAGAATCGACTACGGAAGGAAAAACTCCGCACAACGGTGGTTAATCAATTTAATTCCCCAAAGTAGCACTCCAAACGGTAGTTAACACAATGGCTGTCGAATTCTTGTACTTAGCCCTTTTGAACTTAATTATGAAAAATCGAACTATGGGAAGAAGGACTCCGCACAACGGTGGTCGATCTATAATTTAATCCCCGATCGAGTATAACTCCGCCCAACGGTGGTTAGATCGATCGTAGCTCGAAAATTCACAATTAAACTCAAAGTTTATTCACTCGAGCATTTTATCAAACACCTAGTGTGCACTACACTTTCATCACCTCCTATTAAAAGATTAGCCAAGGAAACCCATGCAAATCATCATGATCATATAAGAAACATACAAAGTACTCATAATCATGATCAAATCCGAGAATTCACAAAGATCCAAGTCAAATTTCCAACAAAAATCAATATTCATAAAAGAGATTTCTACACAACAAAAGGAAAAGTAGAGATTTAGAGATAGCCAAGTTTGAAGAGGAATTCTCGACTCCGTGGTCCTTGATCGAGCTTGAATCTGTGCTTCGATTTGGGGAAGATGAACTTGATCTCTCAATTTGCTGTTCTTTCTCTCTCTAGAATTTCCAAGTGTGCTTTCGTAGATGCCAAGTTATGTTTGTAGAGAGTTCTCCACCTTTTTATAGCTTTCAAGGAGCATGTGGGTCTTCAAAAGGTCAAAAATACCCTTAAACACCAAATTTCCGGATAGTCAACAGAAAAGTCAACATTTTAGCTTGTGACGGGAGCGGTCGTTCCCGTTTTGGGTGCAGTCGCGCCGGAAGATCGAACCTGGAAATACATCGGGAACGGTCGTTCCCATTTGGCTGCGGTCGCGCCGGAAGATCGAACCTGGAAATACATCGGGAATGGTCGCTACCGTTTTGGGTGCGGTCGCGCCGGAAGATCGAACCTAGAAATACATCGGGAACGGTCGTTCCCATTTGGGTGCGGTCGCGCCGGAAGATCGAACCTGGAAATACATCGGGAACGGTCGTTCCCATTTGGGTGCGGTCGCGCTCAATCTCTAATCCTCTTCGGCTCTTCACTCGTGCTCTTGCGCAACTTCCCGATTCTTATCATAACTTCTTCGTCCGAACTCCGATTTCCACGATTCAAAATTCTTCGAATTCACGACTTCAAGAACTTTCTAACCATGTGTGTCAAGGCTCCAGATTCTTAAGGAGCGAAACCAGTTTATTGCCCGAAGTCGCTGAAGTTCATCGTCCCCTTTCTTTCTCCGTTTTTCCTACATTTCACACAAAAAAAAAACTCGACTATACCATACATAAGTTCCTTCACATCAATAATAAGCAAACCCTCGATAATCACACACATATATACACAAAAGTGAACACAAACGAACCCTAAAAATGTACTAAAAACAAGCATAAAATCGACACTTCAATAACTGAATGACGTTAAAGATGTGATGTTTATTTGACAGATTCTAGTAGTGAGTAAAAGTGCTGAAGACAAAGTTATGTAATATGTTTCATTTTATTAATCACAAAATAAAATTATTACACTTGAAGAGAAAGGTAGACGGAATGATCTAAGGTCGTATCCCAATTGTCGCAACACTCCAACGAACCAGAGACCTAGTACTACTACACCTAGAGTTATATCTCCTAACTCTACTAGTGGTGCACAACACAAAACAACTACCAAAACTCAAGGCTCAGCGCCAACAAACAACGATCGATGATACTTGATATCGGATTTTGTTCTCTCAAAATCGTCAAGTGATGTCTTCAGCTTCCATGGGTTTATATAGGTGAGCCGCACATGTGAAACCTTGGAATGGAGCCATCTGATTGGTCACATGCTTGGCTGACTTCATCTTTCCATGTATGACATCACTTTTGAAGCTTGGATTCTTGAATCTTGGAATCTTGAATCTTCAACTTCTTGAACTTCATACTTCAACATTATCTTGACTCCATCGATCTCAATACTTCATCTTCAACTTCATCGTGATAAACACTCGTTGTTGAACCTTCAGCACTTCATCGTCTTCATTGTCGTCGACATTGTTGGAGTAGAGAATAACACATCCACACATCATTGACACTTGAACTGAGATGGACATTTCATGCACTCGTTGACGTTGATGGTATGATGTACCACACCATGCGCCAATTGACGCATAAGGTGATCAGCACGGGGCATGTGCCAGTTGGCGCACGAGCTGGACAATGGCAGGGTCATGCGACAATTGTCGCATGTGATGGAGCAGCTGGGGCGTGCGACTTCTGTCGCATGAAGATGGTGGAGGCATGGACCGTGCGACTTCTGTCGCATGACAAGGAGGAGAGAGGATCGTGCGACTTTTGTCGCTTGATGAGGTGAAGGTAGACTCGTGCGACTTTTGTCGCATGGAGTGGAGATGGCCCGGGCGTGCGACTTTTGTCGCACAAGATGGTGATGAAGCATTGTTCTATTGTCATTTGACGTGTTGAACTTCACTGATTACATATCACCATGCTATATACCTTGTATCCATTCATTCAATACCTGAAACCAAAAACAAACAACAAAAACACATGTTATTACCAAAACCAACATCTACAAACAATACATAATCTAATGTTCTCTTCACATCAGAACATAAATTCAAGTACAATTACATTTTCTTGTATCAGTACATAAACTACGTATCCATCTTTTTCAAAACATGAAACAATGGATATAGAAATATAATTTTATAAATAATTACACAATAGTTACGTACTACATAGTTACACAATATTTACATATATATAAAATTATCGTAGTAACTACCTATTATGTCCTTTTTTGTAATTTCAAAAATGAAAATTTCCTTTTTCTTAATCACCCCTTCACACTATTGTAAAAAATGAGTATTTCCTCACCATGTCTTGATGAAATACTCAATTTAATTATTTACAATAAGAGCTCAGGTTTTTTGGCATCTCACTATAAAAGTCTAATATTTTGTTTAAATTTATTATAAAATTTTATTAAATAATAATTATCATATAAATCTCTTTTTTTTTTTTACAATCAAAATTAAGCATAAAATATAAAATATACTATTATTTTTTAAATTTCATAAAAAAAAAACAAGTGTCACTCTTAAGACAATGAAGTAAATAATTATAAATTAATTAATTAAGCAGTAGGTTCGCCTAACTTTTAATTTGATTCACATTTGCATTTAATCACGTGGGAACACGCAAAATCTGTTGGTCGGAGGCTCTTTTTAGTTTTTACCCTTTTATGGTCGGAGACGGCCCTGTCATGTCATATTTTGACAAAATTTGGTGGAATGTGAATATAAATATACTTGTGTGCCGCACTTTATACTTTTATGTATAAATAATTTAAATTATTTAATTGCAAAAAATAAATTATAAGTATATTAAATTATGTTAAAAATCAAATTATATCTTAAAAATCTAAACGGTTGTGGTATTTTTTTAATAAATTAGTAATTCAAAATTCGATATAATTTATAAATGATTATTAAAAAAGTAAATTATAATTCAATATATTAAATTAAATGATATTCCTTTTTTGAGATTATAAAATATCTAATTTATTAACACGTCATAGTGCTGTGATTATGATTTCTTTCTTCTTCATATCTGGTCAACGAAGCAAGACTACACTCGGACTCGTCAACTTCAATCTTCCGAGTTCTGAACCCTTTCTCTCGATTTATAAATTAAAAACAAAAATCAATATCGAAATTTACAAAAAAAAAAAAAAAAACATCATCAAAAAATGGGTTACGATATCGGATTTTGGTGTATCCTGTTGACCGCTTATCGCTTCTCCATTTTCACCTCCGCCGCCGACAGAATCTCCGTCGGCCACTCACTCACGGCCGCCAAAACCATCGTCTCCACCGGAGGGAAATTCGCGTTAGGGTTTTTCAGCCCCGGTTCGGGCTCCCAGTACCTCGGCATCTGGTACAACCGGGCCGGGAACAAATCGATCGTCTGGGTCGCAAACAGAGAAACCCCAATTTCCCAGAACGACGCCGTTTTGTCAATCGCCAACGACTCCAATTTAATAATCACCACGCACGGCGGCGAGCGGGTCGTCTGGTCGAGCAACTCCTCGCTCTCCCTCCGATCGAGGACCTCCACCGCCGTCCTGACGGACTCCGGCAACCTCGTCCTCCGCGACGCCAGAAATCCGGAGAGGGTCCTCTGGCAGAGCTTCGATCAGCCGGCCGACACGTACCTGCCGGACATGAACATCCAGGTCGACGTCCGGAGAGGCGAGCAGCGTGTCCTGACCTCGTGGCGAAGCCCGATCGACCCTTCCCCCGGAAGCTACTCCATGGGGGTCGACCCCCGCGGGCCCCCGCAGATCGTGATATGGGAAGGGATCAATCGTCGGTGGAGAAGCGGCCATTGGAATGGCATCACATTCACCGGAGTGCCCGAGATGAGATTCTTTTATCGGTTCGGGTTCAGGCTGAACGAGCGAAACGGCATGCTCGGGGTGTCGTATATTCCGGCTAACGCTTCCGATGTTGTGAAATTTCGATTAAATTCGGATGGAATGTTTGTGCAAGAAAGGTGGGTTAGAGAAAGTCGCGTATGGGAGTCTAAGTATCGGCACCCTGTGAAGGAATGCGATGAATATAATTATTGCGGGAATTTCGGGAAATGCCGACTGATGGACTCGAGATGTAGTTGCTTGGAAGGGTTTGAGTCGAAGGATGGCAAAGGGTGTGTGAGGAGAAAAGGGTTGCAGTGTGGGACCGGTCGGGGGGAACCGGATGGATTTCTGGAGATTAGGAGTGTGAAGTTGCCGGATTTTGTGGATTATGCGGGGCCGGAAGATGTTAGGGGCTGTGAAAGTATCTGCCGGAAGAATTGTTCGTGTACGGCGTATGCGTATGTTAGCGGGATAAACTGTATGGTGTGGACTCGGGATTTGGTTGATGTGCAACAGTTTGAGGGTGGTGGAAATTCTTTGTTCGTTCGCGTTGCACACTCTAAACTCGGTAAGAAGATTTATTATTATTCATGTTTTATTTTGCTATGAGGTAGTAACTATGAAGATATACTATGAAGTTGACTTGAAACATATAGGTGAAAAGAATCGTGAGAAGAAAACAATTATTATAACTACTTCCGTCGTCATTGGGGCCATTCTTGTCGCTGTCTCGATTTTTCTTCTCTTGAAGTGCAAGAGAAAACGCCACGGTAAACAAAAGTCGAACCTTCAAATTTTATCCACATGTATGCATAATTTTCCACTAAAGTCGAACCTTAAAATTTTACTGCAGAAACTTTGAGCAGATCCGAAACGCAAAAAATCTGTCCAAGTGGAGAGTTTTCGAGTGAGTTGTCGGAATCATGCGACTTTTTTGTTGAAGTCCAGCAAACAAACGGAAATGAACTTGCAATGTTCAAGTTCAACTCTTTGGTAACAGCTACAGACAACTTTTCCGATGAGAATAAACTCGGACAAGGAGGGTTTGGCCATGTTTACAAGGTTCAAATTTCTCGATTGATATGGTAAAAGAACGAATTACAAATTGTTACAAAATTTTATCTTTTTTTCTCCTGATTTATAATGCAGGGTAAATTATCAGGAGGACATGAAGTAGCGGTGAAGAGACTATCAATGAAATCGAGTCAAGGGTTAGAGGAGTTTAAGAATGAGATTATGCTAATTGCAAAACTACAGCACAGGAATCTTGTTAGACTATTGGGCTGTTGCATTCATGGAGAAGAAAAACTGTTACTTTATGAGTATATGCCTAACAAAAGCCTCGATTCATATATTTTTGGTTAGTCGTGTAGATTAACAGATTAATAATATTCTCTCGGAAGGGTATTGATTTTTTTTTGGGGGGGTTTGCTATTACAGATCTCGAGAAGAAATCCCAACTAGACTGGAGTAAGCGGTTTAGTATAATCGGAGGGATTGCAAGAGGGCTTCTCTATCTACACCGAGACTCAAGGCTTAGGATTATACACAGGGACCTCAAAGCTAGCAACATTTTGTTGGATGAAGAAATGAACCCGAAGATTTCGGATTTCGGCATGGCTAGAATATTCGGTGGGAACCAAGACGAAGTTAACACAAATAGGGTTGTAGGCACATAGTAAGTATATATACATTGCTTGCAAATACATAATTGTAAAAAAAAAAAAAAAAAACACTTAACTTTTTATTTTATTTTATGTTCTTCAGTGGTTACATGGCCCCTGAGTATGCGATGGAAGGTCTCTTTTCTTTGAAGTCGGATGTTTATAGCTTTGGAGTGTTGCTCTTGGAGATCATAACTGGCCGAAGGAACAGCGGGTTTCGCCTCTCAGATTACTCAAATATAATCGGATATGTAAGTGTGACTTAAAGAATGACATTCTTGAGGCACTTCAGTGTCGATTCTCGGATGTTATACTAAATTTACTAAGTAGTGTTTTTGAAATTTTATCAACAGGCGTGGGATCTTTGGGATGGAGGCAGGGGAATCGAGTTGCTTGATCCAACAATCTCAAAATCAGGGACATTTTTGGAAGAGCAAGTGTTGAGATGCGTACACGTTGGTATGCTTTGCGTGCAAGACGTAGCATGTCTGAGGCCGGATATGGCGGCAGTTATACTGATGCTGGAGAGCGAAAACACGACGACCATTTCGACTATGCCGAGAGCACCCAGTTTTACGTCGTCAATGAGACGTAGTAATTTAGATATCGCCGACATGAGGAATGGGAGTCAGGATGCTGTGTCTTCGAACAATCTGACGATGAGTGTGATTCTCGGTAGATAATCGATTCATTATTACTTTTTTATCTCAGATTAATAGTCACACTTTCTTTGTATTTTGTGAAGAAAGTATGACCATTAGTGTGTTCCAGAGAGGTAAGTATTCTTTAGGGTGACGTGTAAATCAACATCTCATACTTCTTGATTTTCGATTGATTGAAATACAAATGTATAATACATTCATCAGTTAAATAAATAAAACAATATGGACATTCAACAAATTTGATTGATTTTTTAGTTATATTGTCGACTCAAAATTTCACTTCTTTCAGCTGAATTATTTTTCCTTCAAGAACACGCAAATGATGCATGATTCATTGATTCTCCAACCACATGATCGATTTATGGGTTAACTGGTATATTTATAAGAAGTAATTGTAGTCAATAATTTGATTAGATGAGTAATAAAATAATTGAAAATGCATGACATGACTTGAATATTTCAGTATAAATATATTAGTTGGAAATGAATACTTTTATATTCGAGGCGTGTTCGTGTAACATATAATCATATTTCAGTCAATGTCACAAAGTCAACGGCAACATTTTTGCATTTCACATTCTCAAATTAGGTATAAAAGCAATAGAGAAAAATGAGCATATACATATATATATAATGAAGAATGACAGCCAATGAGCCAAAGTCATGATTTATTTTAATGACATTTGATCAACACAACAATGTCAATCAAGTTGCATTTGTTTGAAACAACGGAATGACATGTATTTCTACGTTTTGCAAATTATTCGGGACTTCAAAAAATTATCAAACATTTTTTTTATCAAACATTGATTGATCAATTGGTCTGTATTGTCACGCCCATAACTTTCTGGGCGCAACAGCAGGACAATTGCTGGTTGATGTGCTTTAATGAGGACGGCTCCGAGGTGTGGAAGGGAAGATCACCCTCCGAGTTCAGACATGCTGACCCGGTTGAGTTCGGGGTGCTTGTCGCTAGTCGAGGACTTAACTTGAATGGAGGGAATTCGACCATCCCTTGTCCCAAATACGGTCGGGCCACACTGGTCGGGGACTGGAGCCGTCTCCCTGAGGAGCCCAAGGCAGGGCGAAACCAGCAATTGTCTCGATGGTTAAGGCTGAACCTCTCGTTCGAGGTTGCCTCGCGACGCGAGTGTTTCCGCCACTCGCGAAGGTCGTGACAAGTGGTATCAGAGCTAAAGACCCCGGCCCTGTTGCAATGCGTCGCTAAGCGCTCGCATCCGGTCAGAGGGGACGAGTAGGCAAGGGCGCGCAACTCCGTCGGGACGATCCGAGAATACCCCATCGGCTGAGGCGATGGATGTACACAGGGTGTGTACTCGTTTTGTCGAAGGGGACTGTGGCGTTCTCCAACAGAAGGACTCGCAGGCGTGACGAGCCATGCGTCGGGGCCGATCATGCCAGTGGACGCCGCGCGTCAACTACTCAGAGGAGTTAGAAGACGTTGGAGCGGTAAGGGGCCGAGTGCAAACGATCGAGTCTCGAGGGGTACAGTTGTGCTTGCTAATGTCCGAGGGGCCACCGAAGGCCAGTATCCGTCCTTCGTGAGTAAGGACCTCGGCAAGGGCTTCGAGGAAGGAATCTGGTCAAAGGTTATAAGGCCATGTGTGCGATTCTTCGTCGGCTAGACTGCAACACATTGGGTGTTGTCTCGTCTATTGACACTTGGGCGTCGTGTATCGCTGAGGAAAAGGCGAGGCGTCCTTTGGTGGTGTCAACTCTGGGTAGAGTGCCGTGTACGAGGACGTACACCATTTTGAGTGGGGGAGAATGTCACGCCCATAACTTTCTGGGCGCAACAGCAGGACAATTGCTGGTTGATGTGCTTTAATGAGGACGGCTCCGAGGTGTGGAAGGGAAGATCACCCTCCGAGTTCAGACATGCTGACCCGGTTGAGTTCGGGGTGCTTGTCGCTAGTCGAGGACTTAACTTGAATGGAGGGAATTCGACCATCCCTTGTCCCAAATACGGTCGGGCCACACTGGTCGGGGACTGGAGCCGTCTCCCTGAGGAGCCCAAGGCAGGGCGAAACCAGCAATTGTCTCGATGGTTAAGGCTGAACCTCTCGTTCGAGGTTGCCTCGCGACGCGAGTGTTTCCGCCACTCGCGAAGGTCGTGACAAGTGAATGTCACGCCCATAACTTTCTGGGCGCAACAGCAGGACAATTGCTGGTTGATGTGCTTTAATGAGGACGGCTCCGAGGTGTGGAAGGGAAGATCACCCTCCGAGTTCAGACATGCTGACCCGGTTGAGTTCGGGGTGCTTGTCGCTAGTCGAGGACTTAACTTGAATGGAGGGAATTCGACCATCCCTTGTCCCAAATACGGTCGGGCCACACTGGTCGGGGACTGGAGCCGTCTCCCTGAGGAGCCCAAGGCAGGGCGAAACCAGCAATTGTCTCGATGGTTAAGGCTGAACCTCTCGTTCGAGGTTGCCTCGCGACGCGAGTGTTTCCGCCACTCGCGAAGGTCGTGACAAGTGGTATCAGAGCTAAAGACCCCGGCCCTGTTGCAATGCGTCGCTAAGCGCTCGCATCCGGTCAGAGGGGACGAGTAGGCAAGGGCGCGCAACTCCGTCGGGACGATCCGAGAATACCCCATCGGCTGAGGCGATGGATGTACACAGGGTGTGTACTCGTTTTGTCGAAGGGGACTGTGGCGTTCTCCAACAGAAGGACTCGCAGGCGTGACGAGCCATGCGTCGGGGCCGATCATGCCAGTGGACGCCGCGCGTCAACTACTCAGAGGAGTTAGAAGACGTTGGAGCGGTAAGGGGCCGAGTGCAAACGATCGAGTCTCGAGGGGTACAGTTGTGCTTGCTAATGTCCGAGGGGCCACCGAAGGCCAGTATCCGTCCTTCGTGAGTAAGGACCTCGGCAAGGGCTTCGAGGAAGGAATCTGGTCAAAGGTTATAAGGCCATGTGTGCGATTCTTCGTCGGCTAGACTGCAACACATTGGGTGTTGTCTCGTCTATTGACACTTGGGCGTCGTGTATCGCTGAGGAAAAGGCGAGGCGTCCTTTGGTGGTGTCAACTCTGGGTAGAGTGCCGTGTACGAGGACGTACACCATTTTGAGTGGGGGAGAATGTCACGCCCATAACTTTCTGGGCGCAACAGCAGGACAATTGCTGGTTGATGTGCTTTAATGAGGACGGCTCCGAGGTGTGGAAGGGAAGATCACCCTCCGAGTTCAGACATGCTGACCCGGTTGAGTTCGGGGTGCTTGTCGCTAGTCGAGGACTTAACTTGAATGGAGGGAATTCGACCATCCCTTGTCCCAAATACGGTCGGGCCACACTGGTCGGGGACTGGAGCCGTCTCCCTGAGGAGCCCAAGGCAGGGCGAAACCAGCAATTGTCTCGATGGTTAAGGCTGAACCTCTCGTTCGAGGTTGCCTCGCGACGCGAGTGTTTCCGCCACTCGCGAAGGTCGTGACAAGTGGTATCAGAGCTAAAGACCCCGACCCTGTTGCAATGCGTCGCTAAGCGCTCGCATCCGGTCAGAGGGGACGAGTAGGCAAGGGCGCGCAACTCCGTCGGGACGATCCGAGAATACCCCATCGGCTGAGGCGATGGATGTACACAGGGTGTGTACTCGTTTTGTCGAAGGGGACTGTGGCGTTCTCCAACAGAAGGACTCGCAGGCGTGACGAGCCATGCGTCGGGGCCGATCATGCCAGTGGACGCCGCGCGTCAACTACTCAGAGGAGTTAGAAGACGTTGGAGCGGTAAGGGGCCGAGTGCAAACGATCGAGTCTCGAGGGGTACAGTTGTGCTTGCTAATGTCCGAGGGGCCACCGAAGGCCAGTATCCGTCCTTCGTGAGTAAGGACCTCGGCAAGGGCTTCGAGGAAGGAATCTGGTCAAAGGTTATAAGGCCATGTGTGCGATTCTTCGTCGGCTAGACTGCAACACATTGGGTGTTGTCTCGTCTATTGACACTTGGGCGTCGTGTATCGCTGAGGAAAAGGCGAGGCGTCCTTTGGTGGTGTCAACTCTGGGTAGAGTGCCGTGTACGAGGACGTACACCATTTTGAGTGGGGGAGAATGTCACGCCCATAACTTTCTGGGCGCAACAGCAGGACAACCTCGGAGCCGTCCTCATTAAAGCACATCAACCAGCAATTGTCCTGCTGTTGCGCCCAGAAAGTTATGGGCGTGACAGTATGCTCTATATCGACAAATTTACTGGCCGATTTTGTTGGTCGGAAATGTCGTAATCAATGGCGGAGCTAGGATTTTTTTCAGGGCGGGCTAGTTATAATGAAAATTACCTTATGTAAAAAAGAAAAAAAAAATGCTAAGGTTTAAACTTTTGACCTTCAAAATATTGAAGACATATAAACAACTTTATATACCAACTAAATTTTAGTTAAAAGAAGATATATTTTAGGTAAAAGTAATGAAAAAATAAGAAAATAAAAGAGAAGAGTTGTTCCCCTTGATCATAAGGAATCCTTTGGGTAAGTTTAGTCAATCCGGCTACAAATTTACTTTGAAAATCACTGCATATATATGTATATATAGGTAGCAGTTAAAAAATCAGGGTGGGCTAGAACCCACCCTGGCCATTGAATGGCTCCGCCCTTGGTCGTATTTTTTAATAGATTATCGACTGTTTTTAAACATTGGTCGTTACACACACCGACTATATACCGCCTAATAATGAGTAAGAAATTCCTATTTGATCCTATATATGTGTTAATTCTGAGAAATGCAAATAATATTACAAAACGATAAGTTTGATTTCACATTTAATTTTTTAAGTTTATAAAAGTTTTATATGTTTTATTTAATGATTTATTGTAGAATTTTGCATGTTGGTCGAATCTAATGTCTACTTAATAGTTCACTATAAGGTTCTGTTTTTTGTTTTGTCAATTTAACCGAGTTAATGTAATGAAAACATAACTTTAAAAAAGAAATAAGACAAAATATTAATGTAAACCGTCATAGCCTTAAGTTATAAGACCAACATGCATAATTGATAATACTACTAAAATCGTCAAATAATGTATGTGTTGATTTTTCATAAATTTATAAGGCTAGATATGAAATCTAGTTATGTTACAAAACATTTTCTAATATTATTCACAAACATAATCAATTAAACATCAAATAAGATAACAAGTCATTCATATACACATAAAAATTAACAAAATAAATTAACATACATCTTCTGGCTCTTCAGAAGGCGATGAAGAGTGGCTGCAACACATGAATGGCAACCGTAACAAGGATGGCGTTGGGTCGATGACGAGCCAAGACGACTCTTCAACGTGGAGTAGCTTCGACGGGGCCTAGCTAGGTTTGAGTTGGTATGACGTCGGGGTGATAGTAGCCAGGGTTTCAGAATTGCGAAATAAGCTAGGGGTTAAATTTTGAATATTTCTGGAATCACCAATTTCACGAATAGGTGATTTGGTCGGTTGTAAGTTAAAACAATGTCGTTTACATTAACATGTCACAGACGACCTTACACAATTAGATTAGGCCTTCAACTTATGACCAACAATATATCAATCTAATTAACAAGTTTAGTTCTTATAAAGTTTGAAAATTTTAAATGAATTTAATGAAACACACAATAAAACAAGAATAAAAATTACAATTATTTAAATCGGTAAAATTCCAAATTTAAACTATTTTTTTATAATTAATTTATTTTTCATTAATTTCACGTAAATTCACACACACATGAGCCCGGTGTCCATTTGTTATTTGCGAGTTTGAGAGATTCATCCACACTTAAACTATACTACTATGTTTACATCATGAGTTCAAATCATTGAATACTAAACAAATAATTGTATTTTTGGTCTATAAGTTTGCCTACAAATGTTATCCTTCAAGGACATGGGGCCATTGAGTCCTAACATGATGTCTCAGGCTCTCAGCTTTGTATTGAAAAATATAATTATCTCTTAAATAAACGTGGTGTATTAATTGATTTTGATCCACAGGAGTATAAATGTATAATCATTCGAGTACATCTTTACAATATACTCTTATCCCTTTTAAACATGTCAAAGTAAAATGCACTTGTTTCTCTAGAACAGCCAGAAACTACTTCATCTACCCTTTAGACATCCAAGACCACTTTTTTTACAAAATAAAAAGAAAAAAAAGTCTTATTTCTTTAGACGGAAAGAATAATATATTATTGTATTTAAGTTTCACCAAAATAGTTATAAAAAAAAGTTAAATCTAACTAAACTAGACGAAATAATTGATCAAATTTGTGAAACTTTACTTCCATGTGTCATTACTCCTCTCACGCTCGCTACTAATCATCGTCTTCTTAAACAAACATTAATTATTTCAATTCATATGTAAATAAAAACACAATTTATATATATATAATTACAAATGAAATACAAATTATAAATGAAATACTATATTGCATTCCATTTTAAATTAATGATTTCATTTGTAATTTGAAAAGAATTCGTAACCATTAGTTTGGAAAGAAATAATAGTACTGGTAATTATGTTTGACCCCAACTAATATATGTATTTAAATAAAATGTTGTAGAATAATTTAGCCCATTTTATCCGACTCCCCTGGTCATGACAATACCCGCCACCACTCCGGCAATTGAAAAACGTTGGCCACAAAAAAATAAAAACCAACAAATTAAAATGGAAATTACTTCAAAATAAAAATACAAAAAATGTTGAACCGTCTTCTCCTATCCTTCATTACAATCTCACTCTTCCCTTCCCTCGCCTTCACAATCGACGTTATCACTCCGACCCTGTTTCTCTCCGGCGAACAGACCCTAGTCTCCTCCGGCCAAGAATTCGAGCTCGGCTTCTTCCCCTCCGGCACCTCCAACGCCAGCTGGCACATTGGAATCTGGTACAAGAACATCCAACCCAGAACCGTCGTGTGGGTCGCCAACCGAGACTCTCCTCTCGGAACCTCGCCGGGAACCTTCAAAATCAGCCCCGCCGACGGCAACTTAGTCCTCCTCGACGAAACAGGGGCGAACTCGGTATGGTCAACGAATTATTCGGCCCGGCCCGAAACCGCCGTCGTGGCGGAGCTCCTCGACAGCGGGAATCTGATTGTCCGCCGCGAAGGCGACGAAAGCCCGGAAGATTACCTGTGGCAGAGCTTCGATCACCCGGCGGACACTCTGCTTCCGGGGATGAAATTGGGGTGGGACTCGAGAACCGGCCTGAACCGGTTCATCACCTCCTGGGCGAGCCCGGTCGACCCGTCGACCGGCGAGCACAGCTTCCGGCTGAACGCGAGCGGTTTCCCGGAGATTTACCTGGTGGGGAAAAACAGGGGAGCGTACTACCGGAGCGGGCCCTGGAACGGGCTTCGGTTCAGCGGGGTCCCGGAGATGAACAAGAGCCCGCTGTTCTCGTTCGTTTTCGTGGCGGGCCCGAACGAGACGTACTACTCGTTCCGACTGAACGAGAAGTCGGTTTACTCGAGGCTGGTCGTGGGGCCCAACGGGGTGCTGCAGAGGCTGACGTGGATTCGGTCAACGGGGATTTGGAGTTTGTTTTGGTACGCGCCGAAGGACCAGTGCGACGACTACAGGGAGTGTGGGGCCTACGGGGTGTGCGACACGAACGCTTCGCCCGTGTGCAAGTGCGCAAACGGGTTCGGGCCGAGGAACCCGCAGGCCTGGAATCTGAGGGACGGGTCGGACGGGTGTGTTAGGGAGGGGAAGTTGGACTGCGAGACTGACGGGTTTGTAACGTTGACTAACGTGAAGTTACCGGAGAGTGGGACGGCGTTTGTGGACAGGGGGATGGGTTTGGATAAGTGCCGGAAATTGTGTTTGGGAAATTGCTCCTGCCGGGGATATTCGAGCGCTAATATCTCCGGCGAGGGAAGCGGGTGCGTGATGTGGACGGGTGATCTTTACGACATGCGGCAGTACGCGGCGGCGGAAGGTGGACAGGACTTTTACTTCCGGGTACCCGCCGCTGATTTAGGTACGTCAAAGTAGGAAAAAGTTGAATTTTAGCTTTTACTGGGTAATTATCAAATTATCAATAATGAAGTATTATTATAAATTATAAATAGTCAACTTTAAATTCTTAAAAATAACAGAGTTGTGTTTTTAATTCTATAAAATAATTAAAATTATTCAAAATAGTATTCTCTTGATATCATAATAACAAAAACAATATTTTTATAAATAAAAATATTAATGTGGTTGTTCCAACAAACATATTCTGTACTACAGTATAATTTTATTTATTTCCAATAAAAAAAATCTCAGTACTTTATACTCCCTCCGGCCATTAATAGATGTCATACTTTGCTGGACACGGAGTTTAAGAAAATTGTTATTTTTTAATTTTTTTATTAAAAAGTAAAAAGTAAAAATATATTTTAAAAGTAAAAAGTAAAGTAGTTGTGAGTAGAGTTTAAAAAGTAGGTGGGGTAAAGTAGAATAAAATTGTATATTAAAATGAAAAAGTTGGAATAATTATTTTCTTTTTTGGGGTGTGTCAACTATTGTTGAACACCCCAAAAAGGAAAGTATGACAACTGTCTTTGGACCGAGGGAGTAGTATCTTGCTTCATCTCATTGAATAACCAAATTTTATTTTAATAAATGTGCTAATAGTAAATGAGTAAAATTTCAATGGATATAATTATGAAATACTTTTAAACGACATAAAAATAAAATCATCTAGACTTGTAGTTGTTGGTGCGTAGTTGATAAATGGTCGGAGGGTATTATTGAATTTCCAATATTCAAAACTCCTTGTTGATTAGGTGGTCAGATGCAGACAAAACAGAGCTAATCATAAAGTCAGCCCCAAGTTGAGATTGTTTTAGATGTTCAAATTCTGTCTTTAGATTAATATTCAAAACATACTGGAAGTATATAGTATTCGATTTTATCCATGTGTACAATGTCAACGTGTCTTCATATATTGACACGTCATTCGTTCAATTTTTTTTTTTAACTTTATTGTTTACAGTTCAAGTTCAAGCCACAGGATCTCCACATCGTTCTAACAAAACTAGAGTAGCCATCATGATTGCTGGAATCACATCCGGGATTCTTCTCTCGGGATTAGTCGTGTTCTTCGTATGTGCAAAGAGATTGAGATCGAAACCCGGACAAGTTCAAGTTATCGATCAAAGAGGTATATGTAACGTAAGAGAACATATATAGAACCAACCCACATATATATATTGTGTCATGCACTTACATGTTCCGTATATCGAATCATCCAGGTTCGAGAGATAGAAGTCAAGACCTCGTACTAAGCTCGCAAACTAACCAAAGCAAAAGAGACACTCACTCGAGCGAAAATACTGCACAAGAGCTAGACTTACCCTTATTCGACCTGGCTACTTTAGTCATTGCCACAGATCGATTCTCCGATGCTAATAAGCTCGGTAAGGGTGGTTTCGGCACTGTTTACAAGGTAAACTAATAGATACTGTACTTCTTTTGTTTCTCAAATTTTTGCTTACTTTTCTTTTTTAATGGTCTCTTAAAAGTTTACACGCTCGGACTTGATTTTTTTTTTTATAATTTTATCATTCTAATACTTATATATTTACATTAATACCATTAGTTTTACACGTAAATCATTCATTACTTACTGAACAATACTTATTATACTTTTACTTTTTATAAAAATGTGTTATCATTTTTCTATGCAAACTCTTTAGAATCGGAGGGATACCTATATACTATATCTTCATCCCACGAAGAAATTGACTTAAAATATTATGTGTTTCATTTATTAATATTGTTTGTTAATAGGGTGTATTGGAAGACCAGGAAATAGCAGTGAAGCGCCTGTCGAAAACTTCTGTCCAAGGCCTCGATGAATTCATGAACGAAGTGAAGCTGATTGCACGGCTGCAGCACAGAAACCTCGTTCGCTTGCTCGGGTGTTGCATTGAAATCGAGGAGAAAATGTTGGTATACGAGTACATGGAAAATAAAAGCCTGGATTCTATTTTGTTCAGTAAGTGTCCTGTTTTTGCTTTGAATAAACACTGATCGAAAAATCGATTAATCTGTCCTTTCTTTTCCAGATAAGGAGAGAAGTCCGATGCTCGGGTGGCAAACACGGTTCAACATCATATGCGGGATTGCGAGAGGGCTTCTGTACCTACACCAGGACTCGAGATTTCGAATCATACACAGGGATTTGAAAGCAAGCAATGTCCTGCTCGATAAAGAGATGATCCCGAAGATATCGGATTTCGGAATGGCTAGAATATTCGGAGGTGATCAGACCGAAGCAAACACCAAAATAGTCGTCGGAACATAGTAAGAACACTACTGCAAAAATTAACTAATACTCATTTATTAAAAAACATATAAATTCATTCTCTTGCAGTGGTTACATGTCCCCTGAGTACGCAATGGACGGCCTCTTCTCGGTTAAATCCGACGTATTCAGTTTCGGAGTCTTGGTGTTAGAGATCGTGAGCGGGACGAAGAACAGAGGTTTCTATCAAACGAACAACGAGCTTAATCTTCTAGCATATGTACGTAATACGAGCTAGAAACTGTTTTTTTTTTTGTGTTCTTTCTTTTTTTCTTTAAAAAATTATACTATCTCCGTTTGAACTATATATGCACGGCTTGACGGGCAAACAGGTAGATTAAGAGAATTGTTACTTTTTTATTTTTTGACAAAAAAGCTGAGGATAAAAATGTAATTTTAAGTAAAATTATTTTAAAGTAAAAAAGTAAAATAATTATTTCATTTTTAAGAGTGTTCATAATTAGTTTATACATTCAAAAAAACTAAAATGTGCATAAATAATTGAGACTGATGTAGTATTAATTACATGGAATTGATGAATGTCTTGTACAGGCTTGGAGGTTATACAGAGAAGGAAATGGGATGGAACTGAAGGACTCGGCAGTAGGCGAACAATATACGGCAAGCGAAGTTATGAGATGTGTACTAGTCGGACTATTGTGTGTCCAAGAGCAGGCGGAAGACAGGCCGAAGATGTCGGATGTTGTCCTGATGCTGAGCAGTGATTTCGTATCGATGCCTCAGCCTAAGCATCCCGGGTATTGTTTGGGGAGGCGACGAGCCGAGGCAGAGTCGTCTCCTAGCAGACAAGATGAGTCGTGCACGGTGAATGAAGTCACGATGACGATGATGGATGGCCGGTAGGAATCGATTTATGTAGGCTACGTATTCTTTGGCATCATCGAATCATATTAGATCTCGATTTATTTATTTATCGTAAAATCTATTCATAAGGTGGGGACGAGTTCGAGTTCGAATTCGAATTCGGGTTGTATTCCAACATTTTTCAATCACCCTTCTTTCTATGTTCCTTCGTCACAACAAGAACACCTCTAATCTGATATTATCATTCTTCAAGTTATATCACTCAACTTTGATATCGAGCTCAAATCGATACAATAAAAGAAAGAATACAAAATATACTCCATATGTGCAAAATATACAAAATTGAAGATGTTATAAATATTATTAGTTAGTTAATGACTAGTTTACCCTTTCTTGGTAAACAAGACAGAAACTCTATTTTGTGTCTTAGAGGTCTCTCCATAAGAATGAAATAATAATTCACAACAATTCAATTCCCCTCTCATTGTCTCTCTATTTATACTGTATTATTCTCTCTCAATTCCTGCGTTCTTCATCGAAGTTCTACTCATCCAAAATCCGAACTCTAAGGCAAGAATTTATATTTTTGTCTATATTCATTAATAATTATAAATATATCTACTTCTCCTTTCTTCTTATAATATCATATGTTCCCGAAAAACATTATAATCTGATAATCCTGAAGCAATATCATATGTTTGCGAAGAACAGTGTGACATGATATTCCCGAAGAAAAATATCAAAATTAAATGTTCCTGAAGAACATGATATGATATTCCTGACGAAATATCAAAATAAAATGTTCATGAAGAACATCGTGATATGATATTCCTGTAGAAATATCGATATCAAATTAATTATGATTATATACTAATAATCTCGAATAATATATTTGAAAATTCACCGTGAAAGATCCACTAGCTTTGTGGAAAGATTTAAAAGAAAGATACGATCACCCGAAGTTGGTCGTACTACAAAAACTGTGTGGTATGATTGACTCCGCGTTCGATTACAAGATTTTAAATCTGTCGAGACATTATGAATAAATTGATTGTGGAAAAATCATGAAGTTCGACTCACAAGTTTGAGTCGCATTATAATTTGATATTCCTGAAGTAATATCAAATCAATTATTCTTAATATATCAGTTAAATTGAATGTTCCTGAAGAACATATACTCGTGTTTTAAATATTATTTTGATCGTTCTGGAAGAACATCATGATTTGATATTTATTCGATAAATATCAAATTAAATTGCTTCCGTAGTAGCAATAAATTTTAAATGTTCTCGAAAAACATTATGATCATATGATATTAATGAGTAATATCAAAATTAAAATTAAAATATTATTTAAGAAAATCATCATATGATATTTTCGCAGAAATATCAAATCAAATTGCTTATGGTTTAGTAATTAAACTTTAAATATTTTAAATATATTATACAAAATATTCTTGAAAGAATATTTTTAGTGATTGATCCCGAAAAAGCAAAGTTCAAACATTAAATGTTTTAGAATAAAGTTATATCATGATTAGATGAACGCCAAATTCGATTATTCTCGTCATATGAATTATCTTTGAAAGATATCTTTTGAAAATCGAGAATAAATGTATCTTATTAGGTGGGTACTAATGAAATATCGAAAAAGTCGATTATTTTCTTAATGTTTGACGTGTTATTCCTGAAGAATACACAATTGATTTATTAAAATTGATAAATATTCTTGAAGAATATTTGATTTGATTATTCGACAATAAAGTTTGAATGACACAAGTATTTTGATCCCGAAGGATCATAGGTAAAGATAATGTATCCCCGAAGGATCATTGATAAATATATTGTTATGCAAATGATAATATATTAAGAGTAGACTCCGGAAGAGCTTTATTAATTATCCCCACGAGTACTTAGAAATGTACTTAAAAATGAAGATGATGCATGTAACAACTGCAAAAATTATATTAACTAATTTAGTAATTAATTTTGGCCCAATTAATAATTTGCCAACGAAATAATTATACTATGCATAAGTTCTAATAATTTGAAGTTCATATTAATTTTCATGTTAGTCTTATTATGCATTTTTCATGTCGAGTCACATTTTGCATTTTGATTCATGATATATTTCATATAGTATTTATTTCATGTAGAAATCCTCAAATCCCAATAAAAATTATATTTAATAATCATTCAATAATTATATTATTATTATTATTATTAAGAATGAGTTGAATATTTAGTAAATCAGTAGTACTCTAAACCCTATTCACAATTCACAGTATATATATCAAGATTAGTTCCGCCCCTTCTGTAGTCTCTCTCTACCTCTCGTTTAGAGCTATTAGATGTCCATACATCAAAACAACATATTCTACTCCCTTGCTACACACCATAATCAAATTCGAGCCCGTCATCAGAACTTTCCTATCCGAAAATCAGAATCCTCTTAATCGAGCCCGAACCACCATCCCCACCGATCAGCTTCACCGCACAACACCCGTTGATGTCCATGGTTTCTGCTGTCCCTAAGTCGAAACGATCGAAGGCACTCTCACCCCGTACCCACTAAGAGTTGCCGGTACTATTCCATCCAAGAGTACCGCCTCCGTGAGCCCGTTGCTCCGAGGTGAAAATCTGTAGTCGAGCTTTGTTTCTCTCACTCCTATTGAATACCTGGTCGTAAGGACGAAGTCGAGGGAGGATCGTTGTGCCCTGAGGAAGAGTATCAGCACCGATTCCCCGTTGGGTTGCTCGGAATGCCAAGGCCATCACAGCCATGTAATCTCCGTCGAAGCATGGAGAGTATGTGATTTTCTAAACCTCCGACTCGGTTTTTCCGCCATGTAAGCTCCCTCTATTTCCCTCTCTCTCTGTAAATCGATATGTGGAAGGAGATTCTGTTTTGCTTTGATTTAGGTCTTGCACTTTAATATGGGAAAAGAAGATGATTAAGTGAATTGTTGCCCTTTCAATAAGTATCTTAGCCGATTTAATTTTCCTCAAACCCAACTAAATATTTCGGCCCCAAGTTCAGCCCTTTCTTTAAAAGTATTGAACCATTTATCCTAATTAATCCAATCTTTAAGTTCACTTAATAATTCCTTAAGCCCATTTCTAAATAGCGTTAATCTAACACCACTTGTTATATGTAATAGTAATAATTAATCCATGACCCACAATATCTTAAGCCCAGCTTCCTAATATTACCTTTTCAAGCCTACGTTCTATTTATACAAATGCTGATAGCACAACTACTACTTTTATAATAATTTAAATAATTATCCAAGTCCATTAAGTATTTAAACTAATTTCCTTCATTTTTGTCCAACCGAATTCATGAAATACTTATAAATAATACAGTATATGTCTATAACCTATATTATTGACTATAAATATGTATATAGTAATATTTATTAGTTCAATACACTTTGTGAAGGATTTAAGGATTTTGAGGACTAGGATTTGCACGAGCATACATTCAAGCATCATTTCTTCAAGAGTCTGCATTTTCAAGGTAGGGGTATTTCTAAAACCTTTTCAAATACAGTTCATATCAGTGTATGGTACGCAGGTAATTGTTTGATATCGAGGACTTTATATTCTATTGATGTTATGTGCACATATTAGTTGCACGACGAAATTCATGGCTGCAATCGCGTAATGAAATGACGTGGTTGTGGTATTATGGCTGCATTCACGTAATGAAATGACGTGTTTGTAGTATTATGGCTGTATTCGCGTAATGAAATGACGTGTTTATGGTATTCATGGCCGTTTTAACGGTAACAAATCAAGATAGTCGTGATCGCGTAATGAAATGACGTGGTCATGATGATGATCCAAGTTAGTTTATAAAGTTGAGAGTTATTCCGATTGCTTTCGTATTGTGCAATGTATGAACTGGTATCCCTACTGAGTTGTTGATAACTCACCCCTTTAAAACCCCATCTTTTCAGGTTAAGCGAAATCGGAGTGAGACGGGGATGTGGCAGCGATAGTAGTAGCAACATTTATTTTAAAGACATTATTCTTCTCTTATGCTTTCCGCTTTTGAAACTTCATACTTGAGTATTTAATTTATTTAAACTTGACTATTGAGGGTTATTATTTTTAGTTTAAGATTTTATTATGAAAAAGTCGTTTTGACATTTTGTTATTTTAAATACTACAATTTCTTTTGAAAAATTAGAAAATCCTCTTTAGTTATGTTATAAAAAATGGGATGTTACAATGCATATCATGATTATTATTAAGTGCGTGGAAATGAATCAAACATTTCCCATCTGCGAATTAATTTGAAATATGCAACTTATATTCATATCACCACTAAAGTGTATTTTTATGAACGAACATAATATCTTGAGCCCACGATCCAGAAGATCGGTTTATAACAATTACGTTGATTTGTATATTTAAGGAAGATCATTTCTCTGAAGATCATTTCTCTGTTGGAGTTGTATACTTAATGTCTAGATTTAAGTAACGGTAACTCCCGATCATAGCATTTAATCTAAATTAAATAAACAATTGTTTACTTTTAATTATTTGATAATTAAATATATGCAAATATAGTCCTAGATTATGTACGTTTTAGTTAGTATGGTGTGCGACGTCACACGAAAGATCATACTAGTCGTATTTAATCGAACAGTTGCTCACGACCTAGATGGACACGGACCAATCCATCGGTATAGTCGTCGTGTGAGAGAGAAAATAATTTGTCTTAATTATTTTATCACACTTGTACACTTGGTGTATTGGGCGGATCGCTTGAGATTTATCAATTAGGATTGCCTT
Organism: Euphrasia confusa; assembly: GCA_954870475.1. Taxonomy (NCBI): domain Eukaryota; kingdom Viridiplantae; phylum Streptophyta; class Magnoliopsida; order Lamiales; family Orobanchaceae; genus Euphrasia; species Euphrasia confusa. Next base: position 7,350,205 of record OX940959.1, on the reverse strand, counting down.
TGATAATTGATTTAAATCTCTGAGTATTTTATTCTTAATCCCCGATACTATTGCGGGTGTGTATATTTAATATAAGTAACTTTGATTTTCCAAAGTAATTGACCGATTTGATTATTGGGTCAATTACCGGTAAAATTGGGTCACTATATTTTATATATAACATGCCGTGAACAGGGGCGGACCCAGGATTTTTGGTGAGAGGGGGCCAAAATTATAAACTTCATTTGAGTAAATATTTTTGCATAATTTTTTTGGTACTAGCATTTTGAAAATAAAACAATTTTATCAATTTTCACTCTCAAATATACATATTTACTTCAATTTGATGTCATTATTTTCTTGAAAATACTTATAACCTTCTCTATGTAAATGATTTTTTTTATTTTTTTATTATGAGTAATATTTTTGCATAATTTTTTTTGTACTAGCACTTTGAAAATAAAATAATTTTATTAATTTTCACTCTTATATGTACATATTTATTTAAATTTTGTCATTTTTTTCTTGAAAATACTTATAACCTTCTCTACTCTACGTAAACAGATTTTTTTATTATGAATTAGTTGCATAAATTTACAAATGTTGAAATTTAAAAAAAAATATTATACTTTTTGAGCAAATTAAGAATAAAAAATATTATTTTTATTATTTTGGTAAAAAAATGTAAGAGTAATTTGCTAATTAGAGTGAAAAAGTAAAAAAAAAATGTGTAAAAAGGTAAAAAAAATGTGTAAAAAATTAATTATATAATTGTATTTTAAAATTAAAATAAATGTTTTTTTAAGATATATTTGGGACAACTTAAAAAAAACTATATATATACATATATGAAGCTGAGAAAGAGTAATTCTAGATTAATTTAATTACTTAAGGCATACTGTACTATAGTATTATACTATATATATATAGAGAGAAAAAATAAAGACTAGTAAATAGCAACATTATACTCCATAAAGGGTGGGTCTTTTAACTATGCAATCGAGGGTGGGCCTTTAACAATGAAAATGTCAAATTGTGTGAAAACTTAATGTATAATAAGTATATATAGGTAAAATAAATTAAAAATCCAGGGGGGGCCAAGGCCCATGCTGGGCCTTAGCTGGGTCCGCCTCTGGCCGTGAATACTTGACGGGAAAGTATATCCCAAAAGGGTTGATAATATCCCCGAGATGAGTTCATAAGGAATTATTATGCAAACCTCATGAGTAGATTTGTTCCGCATAATAATTAAAGTTGAATGGTACTATTCTCGGATATAAGAGATGAATAAATTTATTATGCAATAAATAAATTTTATTCATGGATATTTAAATTTTAAATACACGGAATAAATAATACTAACGGAGAAATATTATTTGATATAATATGGTTTAATATTGGAAGTGCAATTAATTTATATAGTGGAAAATAAATTAATTAATATTAATGAGATTAATAGATTTGAGCTTGGGCTCAATTTAATCATTAATATTGGAAGCCCAATATTCCACCTCATTTAGATCCCCTACGTAGCCTATAAAAGCACTACATGGTCTTCACAATTCAACACACCATAAGATTATCATACTTGATATTCTAGAGAGTTCGTGAAGGAGATCCATAGGAGTTCGGAAGATCGTCGCCCACACGACGTTCGAACAAAGTGCAAGGAATACGTGGGAAGATCTGAAGGTCTTCAAACCATCTCGTTTCTCCGCACAACGAGACGTAGGTATAATCGTAAACCCCCTCTTATGATTATGCGTTTTAATCGTAATATATACATGAACGCACGATCCGGGAAACGTACGAACTTCGGGGACGGGGATTCGAGATCCCCGGCGAAGATCGAGAGAACCCTCGGCTTGGGGCCGAGAGGGCGATCTAACTAGGGTTCGATCGCGGCGTACGCGCGGACGAAGGGGAGCCCCGGCTGGACGCCGGGGCATGCGATCGACATGAAGTCGATCGCCGGGGGTTCGCCGTGGGCTGGTGCCACGGCGGGTGGACCCCAGCCACCCCTCGACCGGCGGCGTCGCGCACGAGGAGGAACCCCAGCTTCGGCTGGGGTTGGCGATCGAGCTGGGCTCGATCGCGAGGGATGCCGCGGCTAGGCCGCGGCGGGTCAGCTGGAGGCTGACCGCCCTCCTCCGACGATGGCGGTGAGTCGCCGGACTCACCGCTGGGGGCTGCTGGGCAGCCCAAGCGATCGTAAGGTGCGATCGCGAGCCCCCTCGCGGCGGGGGCTCGGCTAGGGTTTTGCCGCGGCTTGTCCGCGGTGGAGCTCTCGTCGGGCCCGGCTCCGTGTGGTGGTTCGCGTGGATTCCGGCGATGGGATTTCGGTCGGGTTATCGGTTCCGCGATATTTTTGATAGCCCGGGATATCGATTTCCAACATTCTCGGCATTAGGGGGAGATAAGAATATAAAAGATATAAATGCCGAGAAATTTCATGGAATGAAAACGATCTTTAATTCTAGATCCACGCACAAATCAATTGAACTCGAAGTTCATTAAAATAAGTGACTTGCAATATTCAGTAAGTAATCTACCAAATTAATGAAGGTGTCACAAAATCACATATATTTGTGATAAAATGAACTATAAGAGTTCAAATATCAAAGAGATCAACTCAAATGTTGATTCTAAAATACGCCAGAAGCGTAGTAGATCGATCTTAAGATATAAAATAAATCCGCGGAAAAACAAAGAAATTAAGTCACCCTCAAAATCTCCTGAAGAGAGTTAGATGAAAATCCCATTGAAAAAGCATGTGCACATGATAATAGAAAATCGTAGGATTGCGGAACTACCAAATTAAATATTTTGGGAAATGATTAGAGATTTGGTTGATATATTGAATTGTCATCATATGTTAAAATAGAATGTCGTCAACGACATATTTGCCTCAAGAGTTGCTCTAGGAAATTTGGATCCAAAATTTAAATCAATGATAGTGTGCCAGCAGCACTCGAAAACTAAGAACCGAGCAATTGAGGCTGAGCATGACTCGCTAAATAAAAGAGATATTTTGACTCTATAATACACACCTCAAAATATTATCCCAGAATGATATATGTGGGTGTCCGTAAGAAAAACGAGTAATGATGTGGTGAGATATAAAAGCGAGATTAGTTGCTCAAGAGTTTTTCGCAGAAACTCGATATTTTTAAAGATGACATTAAGTTCCGCTACTTAATATTTTTGGGAACAACAACGATAAATATAGATATGCATGAATGTATGATTTGACCATGTAGAAGTCATTCGAAAGATACATACATACAAATCCTGGATGGATTTTAAGATTTCTGAAATGAAAGGAAATGAAAATCAGAACATATATAGAGTATCATATTACATATGTCATTATGGAAAAAATTGATATTGAGACAAGGTCCCGAAGACCAGTGATTGGTCCCGAAGACCAGTGATTGCACTCTTTTTCCCTCTACTAAGTTTTTCCCACGGGGTTTTCTTAGTTATAGGTTTTTAACGAGACAATCACCACAATATAAATGTGAATGTCATGTACTCTTTTCCTCGAGTATTTTTTTCTAAAGGGTTTTATAACGAGGTTTTTAATGAGGCATGTACATCACTCGATAATAATTAATGAGGACATCATAATGTTCCATATGAGTTTATTTTCGAGATAAACTGAGATATTGAACCTAAAGTTCAAATGATTGTGAATTGAAGTTCACATTATTGTTCATTTGTCAAGAAATGTATATTGAACACTAGACGCATTTAATATACTCCAGAAGAGTTACCGGCCGGTTATAGCAATTGCGAATGCTCTAGTCAATATAGATGTCTGGTAAAGGCATGTTCCTGAAGGACGAGAAATATACAATAATACAAATGAATGTGAAACTCGACAATTCGAAGTTTGAGTCCTGAAGACCAAAAATGTATATTTGAAGAACTAAGTTTTTCCTATATGGTTTTATTAGTTACAGGTTTTAATGAGAAAGATTGATCACCAATAATTACTTTCAAGAAGTCAAAGATTTTCGGTGATTACAATCAGGGGAAGCAGACTGTACTCTTTTTCCTTCGTCGAGGTTTTATCCCACTGGGTTTTCCTGACAAGGTTTTAACGAGGCAGCAATCCTGTAAATAGTCATTCAAGGGGGAGTGTTATGAATATTATTAATTAGTGAATGACTAGTTTACTCTTTCTTGGTGAACAAGACAGAAACCCTATTTTGTATCCTATATAAAGGGGTCTCTCCATAAGAATGAAATAATAATTCACAACAATTTAATTCTCCTCTCATTGTCTCTCTATTTATACTGTATTATTCTCTCTAATTCCTTTTGAGTTTATAACAGAAGATTGATTTTTGAATTTAGATTTTTTTATAGTTTGAACTACAAATTTCGATTTTACGTATAACTCATCTTCAACCGATATCAAAAATTTATTTTGAAATAAGGAAGATACTCCACCCATACCAATATTTAAACCAATTAGGGTGGATTCTAGAAAAAAAATGGTATTTAGGTTTACTCAAACTTAAACTAATAAGTATTTTTTATTTATAAAAATATCACTTCTCTTTTACAAATTAATTTATTTATAAAAGTGTCATTTCTCTTTTACAAATTTATGAAAATAACTTATAATTTTTTTTATTTTTTTAATCTTATTTATTTATTTATTTTGATAAAATTAATGTTAAAAAAGAGTTTTTCAAAAAGGGTAAATATGTTACTCTCAATTATACATTAAAAACAATCTTTACACTATTTATAAAAAAACTAGATTTACCCAAATAACCCTTTTAATTATTGAAAACTATATAATATATTTCATTATTCAAATATTATGTCATATCTCTTAATTGATGCTATAAAATATACACTTATCATATTGGACAATACACTACAAAAAAATATTAATTATTAACTTTCCACGTAACCAAAGGTACTATCAATACACTACTACGTGTATCACACTTGGAAATCTGAAAGCTCGAAGCATTATATGGTATAACGGCGATTTGTGATTCATCCGCCGGTGTCTCCTCTGTGTCTCCTCTCGTAGTGTCTCCTCTCAAACCTCGAAGCGTACTCGTGTTAAGGTAAGTTTTCTCAAATCATTATCAATTGAAATTATTGGGTGACTAAATTCCATACCTTGGATTTGGTTTTGATTCTACCCAATTTATTAGTTTTTAGTTTTGAATTGACATAGTGTACTTGTCGAAATGATTGCAATTTGATACTTCCTTCGCGATTTCCCTGAAGCTCGTGGTTCCATTCTGAGCAATCTTTTCATCCGGGTTTTGGGGGTTTTCTCTCATTAATTCTTGTGGGTCACTAATACCTAAAGCCAGATTCTGTGCCAGAACTTCATCTGATTTTCGAAGATTAATCTGGTCAGAACCGAGGCTCCGGTTAGAGACGTAGAAGGAGGTATAAATTCGGGGGAAATGGTGGAAATCTAGCCATGCCCGAATCAGATTTTAGGGTTCTTGGATTTCTTGTTTGATTCTACCCAAATTATTAGTTTTAGGTTTGAATTGACATAGCTAGTGTACTAGTTGAAATGATTGCATGTCTGATTTATAGTTTTTAAATTTTTGTTTTAAATCGACTAAAAGTTGTAATTTTTATGTTGGATTTTATCTTGTGTACCAGTACAAATATTTTCATGTCATTCGTTTCATAAATCCATTTCCTTTAATCTTCTTCTTGACCCAATAAAAACTATCAGTCAAATTCGTGGGTGTGTGGCACTGTAGATTGAGCTTGTATATATTTTTCAAATTCAAAGCATAATCTCGACACATTTTTTCAACATCTGGTGTTGTTATAGGTTGAAAAGTATAATCTTATGTGAACCTGTTACTCAAAACAATTGGTTTATCAACAAGAGTGTGTAGTTAATTTGATTGATTTTGATATTTGTTTTACGAAAATCCTCATTGTTTTGTCCACAGAATATAGCTACATATAGTTTAGTATTCATATTAGTGTGTTGCATATGCTTTATTTAGTTGTTTAATCGCATGATTCTAACAACTAGGCTTACATGCTTGGGTAATGTTAATGTTAGATTACATGTATGGGCAGTGTATATGTAAGATTACATATACTAATAGATGAGTTAAAGAATGACAACATTCAACTAAGGCTGAACTCTATAAGAAGACTATCCACCATAGCACGCGCGCTTGGGGAGGAGAGGACTCGGAAGGAGTTGCTCCCATTTTTGAGCGAAAACAATGACGATGATGATGAGGTGCTTCTTGTTATGGCCAATGAATTGGGTGTGTTCATTCCGAATGTAGGAGGTGTCGAGCATGCTCATGTGTTGCTCCCTACACTGGAAACTCTCTGTACAGTGGAGGAGACCTGTGTGAGGGACAAAGTTGTCGAGTCCTTGTGCAGAGTTGGATCACAGATGAGGGAAAATGATTTGGTCGACTGGTTTATCCTCTTGTGAAGGTAATATAATGCTTCCTTTCTTCATGTACATTTCTGTATTTTACTGTTGTGTTTTAAGCAGGTAGAATCATTTTATCTCCTTTGTATATTTTCTCAAATTGATTTAGCGTGAAGCTCACATTGAGGGCTCTATGAAACATGATCTTTATCACTTTATGCTCAGAGTTTTTTTTATTCATGTTCTCTATGCTATTTTATGTGATGTTTTCTTCATTATTTATTGAGGTAAAGGCTACTGACCTAGTTGAGACATATTGATGGATTATATTTATGTTTTTTTTCTCTTTCTACTTTAGTATGTGAATTTATTGTTGTACGTTGGTTTGTTTTATATACTTCATTTGGGTATTGTAGACCCTGGAATTTCTACTTCTCGTGTTTAGTTGCATATGGATTTATTTGAAATTACTTTTACAGAGGCTGGCAATAGGTGAGTGGAGTATCCGCTTGTGGGTTGTTTCATATTGTTGTTTCCTATGCTTTATTTAGTTGTTTAATCACATGATTCTAACACTAGGCTTACATGCTTGGGTAGTCTATATGTTAGATTACATGTATGAGCAGTGTATTTGTAAGATTACATCTTTATTTCTGTTAAACATAGTAAACACTGTTGGATAGTATATAGGTTAGATTAAACATAATCTGTGTGATGTTACACATAGTCTACCTGGTAGTGTAGATGGTCATAATCAATAAAGCTTCAAAATACTGTATGTGTATTTTTCGTATATATCTCACTCATTAGGTATAGTTAATCTAGGTACATGTCTGAATGTATAAAGTGTACACTGCCCCACCCTAATTTGGCAGTGTATATTTTAGTTATAATTGCAAACTAATATCCGGACATTAGCTAATTAACAAGTGTCCACTTGTTTCAATTGTAATATCTAAGAATCTTTTACAAACACTGCTCATTTTTACAAACACTTGTTTCAATTGCACACACTATGTTGTCTAGTGTATTTATTCGCAAACATTGTTAATATATATGATTAATAGGTTTTATGTGTAGATGTTGATAACCAATAAAGCTGTTATTTCATATATGTAACACTCGTTAGGTACAGTTAGTGTATGCATACACTATTGCATACACTAATTATACATATATAACTCTAGTTTTTGACGAGTAGTTTATATTAATTAAAAATTTGATAAACATTGAATAACTAATAGTTTATATTATTCAAATTATTATATCACTCTAGTTTACGTACGAGTAGATTATAACACATACTTTATCAGTGACATTACACTAGTAATTACTAATATTTAGTTCAACATTGATTTCAAGGGTGACTTGGTAAGCATTTTAAATCCATAGTCCTAAATTATAAATCTATGTGCTTCAGAATCAGGTTGTCAAGAACTGATTAAATGCATTGTGTTTATATGTTGTACTCCATAATATGTAATTTTGTGCGTAGTGTGAATTATTGCTTGATTGTCATATGAATTAATAAAAAGTTTATTCAATATTGATTTAAAGTTTTAATAGTTTATTCACTAATATTTATTTGTTTCTTAGTCTCAGATTGTCCAGTTTAGGAGCACTGTTCCTTCTTACGACCCAAAAAACAGCCCCATTACAGACGGTGTGCGGAGGATTATTGCTCAGACGCCATATGCAGCCATATTTGAGAACTTATTCAGTGGGAAATTAATTGACTATTTCAAAGTTCAACAACCAGCTTGGGATGATTCTCAACTGTTACAATTACGAGGATTGTTCCTTTTCCTTCGGAAGTAGTCAGTTTGAAATTACTATGAAAGATGTAGGAGATATTCTTGGGCGAATGTTGTCGCAGAATACATAATCGAGAAAGATACCCCAGTGTCAGATTTTGTGACCGAAGCATTTGAATTTGTTAAGACTTCCATAGAGAATTATTGTTTACTGAAACAAGTATGGACTCGGTGTTTACTACTTTTTTAAAATAACCTTAAGGCAATATACAACTTTTTTTGTTACGAAGCATTTGGATTTGTTAAGACTTCCATAAAGAATTATTGTTTACTGGAAAAAGTATGGACTCAGTGTTTACTATTTTTTTAAACTAACCTTAAGCCAATATACAAGAAGCAAAAAAAGATGACTTTCAGATAGTAACACGCTGATAGGAACATGAGTTGTAATATTTGTAAATCACGGAAGGTATATAACTTAGACTTTTCGATCACGAAAGAAAATTAAAATTTTTCTACATATACACTAGTATCTCTTAATGACAGTGAACAAAAAAACTACAGTGCAAGAGTTGTTCTTGTGAATGTCAAGGGACGATATAAACGTGTATTTAACACCAGTAAACTATCATCACATGCCTTATGTTATAATCATTTTACTAAGCCTAAGCTGATATTAATGGAGTTAACACCTTTTTCCAGAATTATTGTTTACTGGAACAAGTATCGACTAAGTGTTTACTACTTTTTTAAACTAACCCTAAGGCAATATACAAGAAGAAGTCGCAAGCCTAAGAAATTTAATACACTATGACAAACACATTTGTAACCAAGATATCAACGTTGCAGACGATGAGAGATTATTAGTGAACAACTAAATGGGCCAAAAGAAATAGATTTCTACTTCCCACAATCAGGGACCTACACAATAATATAGAATCAAGACACAATTATATCGTAGTGTGTTACAGACTCTGAAACGAGAAATAAATCGTGCATGCATATGTGATTGAAAAATGTTGATCGATTTTATAAACTCTTTAAGAAATGAAACTGAAAAGCTCAGCTGGGTAGGTCCTGACGCAGGAGTTTGGTTGTTCCCAGTCGTGGCTTCGGTCAGTGTTGAAACATTAATATCAACCCAAGACGACTTCAGCTGAGCAAGTACAATAAACAACATGGACATGTCGACGTCGTTACGTAAACGATAGATTGTTGAATCAGGAAGCACAGAGAATTTCAGTTGTAAAGCTTTGTCAATCAAAACCGAGAATTGAAAACGAATATTGTCGCATAGTTCGGTCTAAGAGAGGTTGGCTCCAAATGATATTGTAGCTCCCTCACCACAGTAGATAATCTTAGCCACATATGCGGCCATATCTCCTGTTGGGAAAACATTCCTTTGTTATACACATCCATGTGAAAATGTTACAATGATTCCAAAAAAAAAAATTGACGGTTTAGAAGCTTAAACAAACAAATACACTATGCAAACACAAATGTATTCCCCAAGAAGAATTTATCCTAGCGACCTACAACTGAAACCAACAAATAACGAGCAACAAAAATATGAAAACTTATACCCATTGTGTTTAGTACTAAACAGGAACCCAAAAAATTACAAGATTGAAAATTACAAGTCATCGTGTTGGTGAGACTATGGCGAGCTTAAAAAATATAAGACAATTGACATATGATGATCGAAATGGAAAAAACAACTGTAAAAAAAACATTGCTCATAAATTTGAATTGAAATTTCAAAGCCAATGCACAATTCTTAATTTCTTGTCACTTTTTGGGTTGATTGTTCGAATAGTTAGAAACACTACCGGGTTCAAGCAAAAAGAATGAAAATTTTGAATTACCTGCGGGTTAAAGACGAAACACTACCGGGATCAAGAAGAAGAACGATTTCGTGATTGAGAGAAATACTACGGCTAGTGAGAAACACTACCTGCGGGTTACAGAGAGAAACAACACGGCTAGTTATTGAGAAATTTGAAGAAAAAAAAAACAAATCTCAAACCTAAACTACTTACCAAAAAAAGATTCGGCGATTGATATGAAAAATCTTTAACTAAAACGTTTAAGATTTGCTATGTAATAAATTATATAACGTAGGTAATTAAAATCATATAACATTACTATAATATCAAGGTTAAAATAGACAAATCAAATATGAAAAACCTACCTAAATTATGAATACAATTAATATAAATACATTAAATTATATATATACAATAAATTGATTACCTTTTTTATTAGAAAGGTAAACTAGGATACTATTCTTTAAATCATAAACCTATTCTATTTTTTTGTCTAATTTACTCATGTTAAAATGACATTTTGAGGTTTTAAAATTGTGTTTTAATAATTTAGAACTGTTCGGGGACATACATTGTTCTTTTTCAATATTGTTATGCTTTTATATAAAGATCAAGTGGTTCTTTTTCAATAATGTTATTGAAATGCCGATATTTTGCTCGATTTATTGTTGCTTTTGGGAGTGATTTTGGTATATTTTATGTATATATGTGTACGATTATCGAGGGTTTGTTTATTATTGATGTGACGGAACTTATGCATGGTATAGTCGAGTTTGTGTGTGAAATGTAGGTGAAAACGAGAGAAACGAGGAGAAGATCCGAACTCGGAATATGCAGCAACTTCAAGACAAAAACTTCTATTGCTCGGTTAGTACCGTGGGTCTAGCCATACACGGTTGAAAAGATCTTGAAGTCGGAAATCCGGGGAATTTAGAATCGAGAAGATCGGAGTCCGGACGAAAAAGATATGATGAAAGTCGAGAAGCTGCGCATAGAAGAAGGTGATTCGAGCGGAGTCGAGAAGCGTTGACTCGCGCCGAGACTCGCGGACAAAGGGGGTTGACTCGCGGTTGACCTCGCAGCAGAGGAGGTTCAATGCGAGTGAAATGCACTTCAATGAGAGTGAAGAGAGGCTCACTGCGAGTAAAAAGCACTTCAATGCGAGTGAGTAAAAAGGAGGTTCAATGCGAGCTAAAATGTCTTGTCCTCGAGTTAACTATGTTGACTAAGGCTTAAATGGTCATTTCTCAACCAAATTAACGGGGATTTTCGGCGGGAGAACTATATATAAGAGAGGGGGAAGCACATGAGCGGACTTTTGACACTAAACAAATCGAGAGCTTTAGAGAGAGAGACTAGTGCAAATTGAGGTTGAAGTTCATCTTCCCCAAAGTTCAAGCATCCATTGACGACGGATTCAAGCTCGAACGACCACGGAGACGAGAGATTCCATCAATTGGCTACACATTCCTCTTCCTTTTCCTCATTTGTTTTGTTGTTATTTCTCATATTCTAGTATTAAATTGTGTTGGATTTGTATGACACTTGATATATTGCTTGAGATTTATGTTGATTATGCTTTGCTTTATTGATTTCATGCTTGAGTTGTTGATTTCCGAGGCTATGGTTGGCTAGATTTTCATTAGGAGATGAAGTGAAAGTCATGCCTACGAGGTGTTTGATGAAATGCTAGAGAGAGTTTAAATTGCCCTAATTGATTTATTTTCGAACCACGATTGAGTATGATCTTTGGTGAACGGGATTAAACTCATTTGGGGATTAAAACGATTGCTATCACCGGGAACGGGGGATTTCTTCTTAAGGTTCGATTATAATCAGTTATTGATCAAAACTTAAGGAACGGAATTGGTCATATAGTGAATTCACCACCATCAAGGGGTGCTTTACTAGGGAATTAAATCGATTAGCATACGGTGATCGTTGCTTTTCTTTCCGGTCCAATTCTCGAACTTAAATACAAGGTTGTATGATTTGGAAGAGGATTACAACCGGATTACTCTCTTGTGTTTCATAATTCACTTTGTAGGACGACTATTACTTTATCTCCGTTTTTCTCCATTTGATACTCGTTTATTGCATTTGCTTGTCTTCTTGATATTACACTTGTTATTTGATATAAATTGAAATGAAATTTACTACGAAAACCCCTCACTCTATTCCTCCCTCGGATTGATATTCCGAGTGGTCGTTTTACAACGAACTCTCGATTTTTGAAGCGAGACTAAACACATTTTCTCGTTCCTTGTGATCGAAAAATGCTTCTTCAGTTATGCTGGCCAAGGGTTGTTTGTTAAGTTGGTTGAGCACTTGAATTGAGAACCGTAAAATTCAAAGTTCGAACTTGAAACACGTGACTCGAGACATGTATGTGTGAGTATTTTAATTTCTGCAATTGAAAAAGAATAATATTCTTTTATATTGTTTTATGTGTGATGCAATTGATCATGAGCGAATGTATTCATCTAAATAATTATGTAATTTTTAAAGAATTATGTAATTGAGTTAGATTAATTGCTAGTTGACATACCGGTACTGAATTGAATTGAATTGAACTTATTTGAACTTAATAGGTCTGAACTGATTTAGTTAGGTCATCTTCAACCGAACGCCAAAACTTAAACTCAAAAATAAGTTTAGTTTTAAGTTTATCAAACTTGATACCAATAGTCAGAGTTAAAAGAATATTCTCAAAATATTGTTTTTATATATTCTTTTATACTATTTTTATAAATAATCAAAATCTTTACAAATTTATAATTTAACCTTATAACTTTTGACATAAAAAAATCTAATAAATATTATTTTTAATTTAAAATTTCAAACATAATAAATATAATAAAATATTAATTAAATATATTTTTAATTAAAATTTTATATAATAAAATATTATATAAAATAATGAGTCTGAACTAAATATAATAAAATATATTGTGAACTAAATTGAAGCAAACTCAAAATAAATAAAAAAAAAACAATTCTTAAACATAAAAATATAAATTGAGTGAGGGCTTAAAGCTCTCATAGGCATACACATAACACATGTCTCCGCCATCGATTGCATATAAGGGTGACTATATAGGTTCAACTTTCCAGTTTGCATCAAATATCTGCAACCAATTGAACATATCGCCTGCAGTGGCGGAGCCAGTACTAGACGAGGGTGGGCCTTGGCCCACACTGAGAAAAAAATATATTTCTTATATATATATATATATAATATTTTATATTTGTATAATTGCGTAGCGTAAAGTAATAGTTAAAATAATTGTTTGGTTGATCTTTTCACTAATTTTATTTTATTGTTTTATTTATGGTATTTACCTTTTAAATATTTATACACATAAATATTTATTTATAGGTGTACAATATTCTTTTAAGAGACTATAAAAAAAGGAAAATAGGTAAATTTTTAAATAGAGAGTATATTTTTATGAGTTAGCTATTTTGAACTAAAAATGACTTAATTAAATTTAATAACTTTAAACAATAGAATTGAATGAATCGAATTGATATGAACTAAATTAATTTTATTTATTTATTTTATTTTTAATTTATTTTGAAATAAACGTAATCCATTTGAATGAGTATGAACTAAACTATTTTAGTTACTATACCACTTTTATAAAAGAAAATGAAAAAAAAAATTCGAATAAATTAATCGTAACAAATACTAAACGAATCGAGCCTAAAGTCATCACTGTTTCGACATTTTTTTAGTCTAAATTTATCATCTTTTCAGACCTAAATTTATTAACTTTTCGATTTTTTTCTTAAAAAAACTAAGTATAATATTTTGGCCCAACCTCATTGCAAAAGCTGGCTCCGCCCTTGATCGCCTGCATATACTTACTAAAATTGAACATTTATAGGCCATATGAATCTATGTTCTACTTATTCGTATTTTTTATAGTATATGATCTTATAAGTTTTAAAAAACACCTCATCATCTTAGAATTCAAACACGTTAGAGATGAAATTAATATTCCTCACACGGTTTTTAATTTAACCGTTGGGTCAGAAAAGCACGCCTTCAATCCAAACGTTACAAAAGTCAATGATTTACTACCCCTCTGATATGAATGGCATTGCCCTTAAAAGCAACAACATGACCCCACACCCAAACCTATTTTAATTTCTCAATTACTATTACCTCACCCCTCTTTTTCAACCTCCATATTTAATGTATAAATATAAAAAAATAAAAATAGAGAGAAAATTTTAATTGGTAAGAAATATAAAAACTCTACTCATTTTAACCCCACTTTTAAAACTACACCCATTCTATACATTTTGTAAAGGAAAATACACATTTACCCTCACCTTTTTCAAAACACAACAAAATAATTAATAAAAGAACAAAACAAATAAAAAAAGTAAAAAAAGACAAAAAAAAACAAACGGTCCCCCCCCCCCCTTTTCTTCTTCTCCCGTCGGTCCCCCACACCCAAAACAACCGCCGCCGATTTTCAAGAATTCCGGCCGCCCAAATGTCGGAAAACGAGCACGAAGATGAGCACAATGTCGAGGAGGAAGCCGTGCACGAAGAGGAGCAACAATGGCCGCTCCAAGCTCCGGTAAGTTTTCGAAAACCTAGGTTTCGAATTTCCATTTTTTTCAATAATGTCTTCAATTTCATGCTTAAATTGCTATCCTATGAGTTCGTTGAAGTGTTTAGAGTAGAAATTGGGTGTTGAATGGGCCAGAAATCGCCGGAAAATTTCCGGATCTTCGGCCCTCGGTCGCCCCCCTCGGTCGACCCCTCGGCCGCGGGGAAGAAGATGACCGGCCGAGGGCACTTGGGGGACCGAGCAAGTGACCGAGCGAGGGCACTACCCGGTCACTCGGCCCTCGGTCACCCGGGCACTCAGTCGATCGACCGAGTGCTCGACCGAGGGCAGAATTTTTTTTTTTTTTTTTCTTTTTTATATTTACAATGTTATTTTTATTAATTAATTGTGTTTTTTTTGCAGGATGGGTTCCGGTGGAGGAGGCCACAATTTATTCACACGTCGAAAGAATTAAATTTGTACGACCGGTTCCCCGTTTTGAAGAGCATAAAAGGGATTTTGAGAGCCGTTGACGATACGCACGAGGCTCACCGGGCATTCCGTGGTTCGTGTTTTGGAAGGTTGATGTACCTTAAAAGAGACGGGCGATCGAACGCGGCCATGCACCACTTGTTAGCTCGGGAGATCGTGGGTCCGACGATACCTCCGTTCGAGCATTGGTTTTCGGTCGGGGGCAACATCATTTGCTTCCGAGCACAGGAGTACGCCTTGGTGACCGGGCTTCGTTTTGGGAACCACGCCTTTGATACTTCGGCCCAGCACATTATTCCTCCCGGCTCTTTCTTTCATAGGCACTTCGGATTCGGGCGAAAAATTACAGCCCGAGAGCTTTCCAAGAGATTCACTGGTAGGGACTTGGGGTCAGACCCGGCCGACTACTTGAAGGCCGCCAAGGTGCTGATGTATTACATGATGCTCCTATGCCGAGGCGATATCCAAATCGAGGATTGGGTTTGGACTTTGGTAGAGGACGAGGAGGGATGGGAGACGTTTCCCTGGGGCTCCCACACATTTCAGATCATGTCCTACTACCTCAGCATAGCTGCCATGCATCCCGGTCAGGTACTGAAGCCGGCCTACCACGTTTACGGCCCCATTTGGACCTATCAGCTATGGTCGTACGAGGCTATACCTAGTCTCGGGAGGGCGTGCGCGCACAGAGACGACCGTCCGAGGATTCCTCGGCTACTGGGGTGGCACTCGATTACGTCCCACGTCGATTTTTCTGATTTCTTCGACGACCCGGAGGTAAGCTTGTTTTAATGTTCAATTAATGGTTATATCAAATAATTAAATTAATTAACTCTATATAATTTTGATTTCTTTTCAGCTTGAAGTTCACCGGTATCTAGAGCCGACGGAGGAGGAGGCAGTTGCTCCGCATTTTATTTTCGTGCGTGACAGAGCAGAAGAGGTCACGTACCATCCTCCTCCTAGACTTGGATTGCCTGCAGACGAGGCACTGGCACCGGCAAAGAAGAAGAAGAAGAACTTGATGGAACGCGTGGTCGGACGCGTGTCCAAGGCCGTCGACAAGATGACGGGTGACTCTGGGCCTAGTAGACGGGGTCGTGATGCCATCACACCTAATTCATCGGCAGAGCGTCGTCCATCTCAGCGACCTCGACGAGAGGGCTCTCCTGCTCCTGAGGGGTCCGATGACAGTACCGATCGACGGATTGATCGACGGTTCCAGAAGATCCTGAACGACGAGTCCGACACGGGATTTATGGCTCGACTGACTGCTCGGATCACGAGGACACATCAGGAGAGCAACGATAGACTCCTGGAGAGTGTCAGGAGGACACAGAAAGAGAGCCACGACAGTCTGATGGAGCACATTCGGGGGTTTTTCGGTCGCAGACGATTCTCGAAGAGTCGCCCTTGTCCTTCCGATCCCGTTGAGCCTTCTGCATCTCATCACTCTGGATCCGGACATGCTGCGTCTCATCATTCGGGTTCAGGACGTGTTCCTTCTCATCACTCCGGGTCCGGACGTGCTGCGTCTCATCGATCCGGGTCTGTACCAGGGCGTCATTCATATGCAGAGCCTTCTGCGTCGCACCGGGAGGAGGAGGAGGAGACCTTTCCAGCTAGAGCATCGTGTGGAGATATCGACAGTTACCGCACTCCGATGCAGCCCATAGTTGACCCGACTTATGGTTCTCCTCCGAAGATGGGCTTGCTAGAGTTCGGGAGTCTCTTCACACCGACGGAGGTTCCTGCCCGTGATACACAGCCTTATATCCCCCCGGATGTTCCTGCCGGTGATATGTCGCGAGTTGTCTTCGATGCGGAGAGTTATTTCGTGCAGGAACCAGATTTGTTCTCGCAGACATCTCCAGGGCCAGATGTACACTGTTATGAGGGGGCGTTCAGCGATGAAGAAAAAGAACTGGGAAACGATGATGCAGCTGTCGGCGAGAGTAGCCTCGGACCCCGTCAGAGAAGGCCCTCGGCAGCTCTTCGGAGCCCGTACGTCACGCATTTCACCCCGGCCGGTGACCGGAAGATTAGAGGGTTGTATTCGATATTCCGACAAGGAGGGAAGAATAAGAGCGTCCGCATGCCATTCAATGGTCGAGATTATACGCAAGAGTATTTCGACTTGATTGAGGATTACCATTATTGGTACACAGACGTGGTAAGTTAATTTTTAATTAAACTTTCAAATTCATATTGTTTATTTATTGGTGCTCAGCTGTGATTTGTTTATTTTTCAGGAGATCGATCTCTACATTTTTTACTTGCAGGAGAAGGTGAAACTGATGAAGGGTGTACGAGATGGAGTATCTCCAAAAAGGACTATACTCTTGAATACCGAGTTCTTCGTAAGTTTCATTTATCATATCAAATGCACTATTTATCTCACTTTTCTCATTTTTCTAACATTTAATATTTTTAACAGAATAAATTGTCCTATGAGTGGCGGACGGTGAAATCGAACAAGCCATTTTCGGAGAAAACAAACTTCGAAGAGAGATATAAGAACTAGAACCCGCCGGATCATTTGTTGAAGATGGTTAAGGGAGACGAGGAACACAAGAGTTGGATTAATGCTACTGAGGTAATATTATTTATCGGGTTAATATTATTTCATAGTTCGATTTAATAACGTTCCTTTATTTTTCAATAACGTTTTGTTTTGTTTTTTGTATTTTTAGGTAATAACGGTAGTCAATACTGGAGCTCATTGGGTCACAGTGCGTATTGATCTGGCCAACTGGAGTGTAGCTTTGTACGACTCTTTCTCTTTCCGTGTGCCCCTCGATATTCGGGAACCGATGCTGCGACCGTTGCACCACTTGTTGCCTCGGCTATTGGTTTGTGCAGGATATTGGGATGCAGACGCGAACTTTTTCAGAAAAGCCCGCAAGAGATCTGCTCTTAGGATCGTCGTGCCAGATGCCCAATTTACCCAGGTCGACAGCTCCAACTGTGGCCCGTACGTGTGCATGTATCTCGATCGGCTCATCAACAAGTCGTTCACTCACCTGAAAGTACCGGTCGACGACCAGTACTTGATCCAGTATCGTAGATATGTTGCTCGGAAGATCTTTGGTTTGAGTCGTACATTAGAGTCGTAGGTGTGTTGATTTGTATGTGTGTAGATTTGTATGTGTGTATTTGGATTGATTTGTATGTGTGTTGATTTGTATGTGTGTAGATTTGTTTGGTATTGAGATTGATTTGCAGGTTTGGTTTGATATCAACTAAATAAATCCTGTCAAAATTTTTTAAAATTATTTATAATATATTACCCTATTTTTTAAAATTATTTTTAAAACAAAAAAAAATATTATTTTTTAAATTAAGTCTAAATAAATGAGAGTATTTATAAAAAAAATATTTTATAAAACAAAATATTTTATATATAACTTTATTAAAAAAATATTTTATTAAGTATATAATTAAATTAAGTATAAAATTAAATTAATTATATACTTAATTTAATTCTATGCTTAATTTAATTATAAAAAATAAAGTATATAATTAAATTAATTTTTATAATTAAATTAAGTATATAATTAAATTAATTAAATTAATTTAATTTTGCACTTGGTGGCTGCACTTGGTGGCGCCACCAAGTGCACTTGGTGGCTGGAAAAAATAAAAATATTTTTTAATTCGGCACTTGGTCGATGCACTTGGTCACTGTGACCAAGTGCACTTGGTGGTGACCAAGTGCACAGGCCACCAAGTACCCCACCAAGTGCCCCACCAAGTGCCTTAGAACATAATTACATTTTAATTGATTTTAATGCATTTTTTTCAATTGTAAAGTTGTTATGTTACATGAAACATCAATTTCATAGTCAAAATAATTCAAAAAACATGATTAACCTTTGAAATTGGTGAATTAAGTGATTACGCATGCGGATCATGAACAATTTGGTAAGTATGTAGATAACTTTGTAACAATATTACTAGTTAGTTCAAAAAATAGTCAAACTTCTACGTTTCATCTTAATACTACTAATTCGGCTTTGTTTTCATTTTTATTCGATGTTTATAGGCTCCAAAATGATCTTTAATGTCAACATAACAACATAACAACACTTTATTGGCCTAAAATTAATTAAAAAAAAAATTATTCTAGTGCACTTGGTGGGGCACTTGGTGGTGCACTTGGTGGTGCACTTGGTGGTCTCTGCACTCAGTCACCACCAAGTGCACTCAGTCAAAATGACCAAGTGTCGAGTAACACTCGGTTAGTTAACCGGCGACCAAGTTCACTTGGTCACTTTGACTGAGTGCACTTGGTCACTTTGACTGAGTGCAGCCACCAAGTGCAGTGACCAAGTGCATGACCAAGTGCAGCCTGTTTTTTCCAATTTTTCACCAAAATCAATCCAAACAACACCGAATCACCCGAAATAACACCGAATCAACCGAAATAACACCGAATCAACCGAAAATAACACCGAATCAACCGAAATAACACCGAATCAACCCAAATAACACCAAATTTAATTATATACTTAATTTAAGTAATTTAATTATATACTCAGTTTAATTAGATTATTTATATACTTAAGTTAATTATGTTTTATAAAATATATTATTATTTTTTTATAAAGTTATATATTTGTTAGATTTGATTTAAAAAATAATATTAATTTTTGTTTTACAAATCATATTAAGCTAAATTGGTTAATATATTATAAATAATTTTAAAAAATTTTGACGGGATTTATTTAGTTAATATCAAAGCTAAACCTGCAAATCAATCTCAAACACAAACACAAACGCCAAATCAATCCAAATAACACCAAATCACACTTTATTTTTAAAAAATTTTGACGGGATTTATTTAGTTAATATCAAAGCTAAACCTGCAAATCAATCTCAAACACAAACACAAACACCAAATCAATCCAAATAACACCAAATCACACGAGAGTCGACGATAATAAAACAATACAAGTCTTAAATAATTCACGAGCACCAATAAAAACTAAAACCATCATATCAACGTCTCACTCCGTACTCACGGGACATTTTCTTCTCGTGTGACCCTCGGTTTTGCAGATGCTGCACTTCTTCTTTTGCCTTCTCCGGCTCGACTCTTCCGTTCCCGTTTCTTGTGGAGGACCATTCAAATCAACACTCTCAGGGGGAATAAAAACAGTGCACACGCGTCTGCTGTGACCTACGCCCTTGCATCTCGAACACACCTGCACACGACGACACAATATTAGGTCTAAGCCACGACATACGTACAATGTTACTTATGGGGGAACAAACCGGATCACGTCGTGCAGAGCTCTCAACAGCGGAACGAGCACGAGTCGTCTTCGGACGTCCAGCCTAGCTAACCACTACTGGAGGAAGAACTACGTACGATGCCACATCCGGCGGGACCACCCAATCATCATAATGTGGCAACGGCACAATAGGCGTCGCGTACATCTCGACATGGCTGCTCATCTTGAAATAGGGGCTCACGAAATCGTACGATGAAAATCCTGCTCGTCTACATAAAAACAACAAACAAGTTAGTGGAATCGACAGTTTAAAATTAAATTTAAAGGTAAAATGATATCATACCTAATAGCGGCCACAGCATGACGACACGGTATTAGGTCTAAGTCGAACTCCCGACATTCACACGTGCGATTCGCGATATCCACAAGATAAGACTTGTCATCCTCCTGAACTCTGTACCGGGCATTCGCATTGACCTCCCGAACGATGAAATAACGGCTCAACATATCCTGATTAGACAACTTGGCCAATGCCTCCTCGGTCAGCTCATGCTGCTCATTCTGTCTCTCGTTAGCTATCCTTCGTTTCTCATCGAACCATCTCTCAATCATCGCACGAATCGCCTCGAGCATCGCACAGACTGGTAATCTCCGTGGCCATTTGATAGCAGCGTTGAAGACTTCGGCCGCATTCGATGTCATGAAACCGTATCGTCGTGCGGCACAATGTGACCTCGCCCAGTGCTCAACCCCGATATCAATAAGGCGCGTATAAGCACCCTCTCTACTAAGAGTCTCCACATTCGCAAAATGCCTTTCAAACTCATCCACCTGATAACTATAGGCAGCACAGTATACAGCTTCGACCACCTTCTGGCCGTACCGTGCTAGATTCTTCGAGAGGTGGTGATAGCACAACGCACGGGTCGCGTGGGGATAGACACTCCGAATAGCATTCGCGATGCTCTTATGCTGGTCGGACACAATGAGGAGATCCTCGTCGTCTGTATCGTAGCAATCTCTGAGGTTCTTGAGAAACCACGTCCACTCCTCGTCATTCTCTATCGGACCGATACCAAACGCAAGCGGGAAAATATTCTCATTCCCGTCTTTCGTGACTGCGACAAACAACACACCAGTGTTTCTCCCTTTCAAATGGGTGGCGTCGACTACTATCACCGGCCTCAGAGTGCCCTGCTCAAATGCACGAATGCACTGCCCGAGCGCAACAAACATGTGGCAAAACACGCCATCACTGGTCGTCTGAATATCATACATAGTCCCGGGATTAAGTTCTTTCAGCATGTACAAATATGACGGGAGCCTCTGATACGATCCATGATAGTCGCCGTACGCTATTTCAAGCGCCAGATTCCTCGTCCGCAGGGCGAAGTTGTAGTTGATGTGAACTCCGTACAATCTCCTCAAATCATCAACCATATCTTTCGGAACCAGTTCCCGATTCCCGACTAACTGGCGTGCAAAGAAAGTAGCCGCAACCCTGCTCGACACCTGTCGATCCGCAGTCCGCCCCAAATTGTTACGGCACTCGTGATTCAAGTTCAGCCTCGTAATCCTCCAAAAGGTGTTATCGGAACCCGTGGAACACAATTTGAACGGGCATTTCTCACGCCCCAGCTTGCAAACGTACGTCACCCGATCAGTGCTCGAGCGAGCAGTTTTGCACTCTACGTTATTCTCCATGTGATACATCCCCACCATCACTTTCAGATCCTGTTTCTTTCGGAACGTGGCACCGACTACCATCTGACCATAAATCGGTTGGGATTCGACAGAACGCAACGGAACAGCGGGGTCAAACGTCGGCAGTGGAATGATCCAATTGCGCAGTGGATTATTCTGTGCATTCTGAAAAGCTTCGGCTTGCTCGCCGCCTCCCGCAGTAGAACTCGAGGACATATTACGGCGCGACATAATCTTTTTAACCACGCCCGGCTGCCTGATCCACTCGGTCCACTTCGTGGTCAAAGAATCCAAGAGATCGGACTGACGGGCCTCTTCCTCGTCCTCGGAAGTGTGTACCTCCTCGTTCTCGTTCTCGTTCTCTGACGGTGCGCCCCGATCACGATTTTCTTCTCCGATATTCACCTCCGGCGCAGCTTGTTGTCCCTCTACTTCGACGACGAACACAAAGCACTCAGCCCTTTGCTCGTCTAACATGCGGGACACATCCTCGTCGCATAGCATAGGAGCTCGCACGCTCCTCATGTCATAGCCTCGGGTATAACAATACAACAAATACTCGACATTGGGCGGAGGGCGCAAAACCGCACGAATCCGGCTCACGAGAGTGTCGAGTGTAATTTCTTCCCTACGAAAGAAGAGGCACATGTCTACTCCGTCAACGTAGCCCTCTCGATCCCAACGACCACCGTAACGTACCGTGATTCGTTGATTCGACATCTACAATTACAAATAACAAATGAATTCAATTAGAAAATCCAAAATATCCATCACAATTACAAATAACAATTGAATTCAATTAGAAAATCCAAAATATACATCCAAACAAGCCATTAATTAATAGACAATTCAATTTAAAAAAAAAAAAAAAAAAAATTCTGCACTTGGTCAACATTTTGACCAAGTGCACTTGGCCGCTCGGTGACCGAGGGCCGAGAATTGCTCGGTCACTTGGCCGAGCTATCCGGTCACCGAGGGCAAAAAAAAAAAAAAAAATTCTGCACTTGGTCAAAATTTGACCAAGTGCACTTGGCCGATCGGTGACCGAGGGCAAAAATTGCTCGGTCACTTGGCCGAGCTACCCGGTCACCGAGGGCCAAGTTATCCGGTCACTTGGCCGGGTGACCGAGGGCCCTCGGCCAAAATTCCCGACCGAGGGCTCAAGAACCCAGTAGCCCTCGGTCGTCCCCTCGGTCACATTTTCGACCGAGGGCGTCGACCGAGGGCCAAAAAAACAGTCCGAAAAAAAAAAAAAAAAAAAACGACGGGGGCAAGGTCGCGAGCAACGTACCTTTTTTCTGTCGAAAGCAGCTCTTTTCACGTAGATTCCGACCGATCTTTCTTTTATTTAGAGAGAAATGAGAGCATTTTTTTTTTTGAAATGGGTTTGAGTTTTGAGTTATGAGGTTAGAGGTGGTAGAGGAGAGCATTCATGCATGCATTTACACCCCACCAACCTCAAAAAATCTGAATTTTGTTAGGAGTGGGCCCCACTTATAAATTCTTTTTGTTTTTTTTAAAATGTATTTTGTATTAAAAGAGAGAATAAAAGAGAGAAAAGAAAAGTAAGGGTATATAGGACTTTTCCTTTTCATTTTGTGTAGAATGGGTGTAGTTTTATATGTGGGGTTAAAAAGAGTAGATGTTTTATATTTGTGAATGAAAAGTGGTATTCCCACATAAAAATACTACTACTAATTCAATGCACTTTTCCTTTTAATCAACGAATTAGAATAAATGTTAAGGGAATTCAAAATTAAGATAATGTGTAATTAATTTCTCAGTCATGAGGCGTGACAATAATATAATGCAATTTAATTTTAGAGTTGACCACTGAGGGCAATAAAGTCATTACACAAAAACCTCAAACACCTTAAATAAATAAACCCTCAGTCTCATTTCCCAATCTCCCACAGCCCCACACACACTAAATAAATATAAATAAATAAATATATATATATATAAAGAAACACACGGAAACAAAAAAGAAAAAGAAAAAAAGGAATGGACAATCAGCTACCGGACGATTTCAAATGCCCGATTTCTTTAGAGATAATGTCCGACCCGGTTATCCTCTCTTCGGGTCACACCTTCGATCGCGCCTCCATCCAACGGTGGCTGGACGCCGGCCACCGGACCTGCCCAATTACCAAACTGCCCTTGCCTGAACCCCCAACCCTCATCCCCAACCACGCCCTCCGCAGCCTCATTTCCAATTATACCCTCGTCTCTTTCCCCAAACCCCAATCCCACCCGCAAACCCTAATCCAGCTCCTGCTCTCCCCGTCGACCCAGCTGGAGGACAGGATCACCTCGCTCGACCAGCTCAGCCGAGCCTCCAAGCGAGACTCGGCGGTCAGGCGTCGGCTCGCCGAGTCGGGCGCCGTGTCGGCCGTCTTAAACTGCATCGACTCGGCGGAGCCGGGGCTTCAGGAGAGGGCCCTCCATCTCCTCCTCAACCTGAGCCTCGACGACGACAGCAAGGTGGGGCTGGTGGCGGAGGGAGCCGTCGGGAGGGTGGTCTACGCGCTCCGCTGCGGCGTCGGGGACTCACGCGCGGTGGCGGCGACCGTGTTGACCAGCCTCGCGGTGCTCGAGGTCAACAAGGTCACGATCGGGTCGTACCCGGACGCGGTTCCGGGTCTGGTGTACCTCCTCCAGATGGGGAGTTCTAGGGAGAGGAAGGAGGCGGCAACCGCGCTCTTCACGCTCTGCTCTTTCCCTGGCAATCGGGTTCGGGCCGTTCGATACCAGGCTGTGCCGATTTTGATACAGAACGCTAATTCGGGCCTCGAACGGGCCGTTGAGGTTTTGGGGCTGATGGCGAAATGCAAACCGGCCCGCGATGAGATGGTGAAGTTCAGTGGGCTTTTGGGTATTTTGATAGGGATAGTGAGGAATGGGAGCTCGAGGGGAGTTCAATATGCTCTTTTAACGTTGAGTTCCCTGTGTTGTCATAGTGAGAGGGTTGCTTCGGAAGGATTGAGGGAAGGGCTGTACGAGACGTGTGTTGGGTTACTCGAGGATGACAATGAGAAAGTGAGGAGAAACGCGAAAGCACTGATTCAGGTTCTGCAAGGAAGAAGAGAGAGTGTATAATATGTTGATATATTGTTAAAGGGAAGAGCTTGATAATCGAAAAATCGCATCTTGAAGGTGAGTAGGTAGTTTTCGTTTTATGTTTCTTTCTTCATTCTGTAACTTTTTTGTTTCACTCTGTTTATTGGATAGATTTGCTTTTTGTATAAAGAATGTCATGGTGTGAAATCTTGTTCGTTTATTGTACATTCTCACTTACCATAGTATAAGCAAAGGGTTCGATCTTCTGCTTTTGATGTTCTATCATGCGGTGAAAGTTTTGTTTCTGAAGTTTGGCATCTGATTCTTGAGAGTCTCCTGCTTGAAACCGTGTAATTGTGATGAGTGGCTTGATTGCATTGTATTAGTTTCATTGACTTCGGGGTATTGTTGTTAGTTCATTCAAATTGTTTGACGGAGAAAACATGTCTTTGTTTTGTTGCATAACTAATCGGTTCAACCTTGTTAGCCTACTCTGCAATTCCATGTGCAAAATCAGTGTAAACGTATCACAAAGCAATTGATACTTCTTCGAAATCTCTCGTCAGAGAACCGCATGTTTAATTTTCCTCGGTTGTTTAAGGGATTCAAAGTTTCAAACAGCCAAAGTCATGGAATATATTGCAGGAATTCTCAAGAGTAGTATTACTTTGGGTGCAGTTGTTGTTTTGACTTTGGGTTGATAAATTTTGATTATTAAGAATGTCAAGTAGCTTGAATCTGGTAGAAAGCAGCCGGCCTAACCTAACAGTACCTGGGGAAGGTGATTGCATTTATATAGTACTAGAAAGTACTAAGTACTAATGGTTCCACTTTTTTCTGTTTTGGATGTCCTAACTTTACTCCCTTAAAAGAAATGTTTTTATACTTTTTTATTTTAAAATATAATTTTATTTTTATTTTTATTTTATTTACCTAATTTTTAAATTTTACTCCTTTTTCTTTTTTTAATTAAAAATAATTTTTTACTCTCCATTTTTTTATATCAAAAATCAAAAATTAATATTTTCTGAATCTACATGAACATGATCATGGAATGGTGCATAAATAATTGGGATGAAGATAGCATCACTTGTGTTATTATTATTTTAAAATTGTTGTAATTTTCAGTATGGATTTTCAGTGTAGTAATACCATTTTAGTAATTTTTATTTTGAAATAATCGGGTTCGTGTAGAAGAAACGTAGCAACATTTTGACGAAACTATCCATCTGAACATTGCTCTCTCGGGTGAGATAGATGATCGCATTCTCTGAAAAAGCAAAACATTAACATAAAAGACGCATGATCAGTACTCACTCCATTACAAATTTAGAACATATGTATGATGATGGGAGGAGGCATGCCATTTATATGTAGCTACTGTCCAGTGTCCGTGCTTATGCTATATGATGGACTTAAGCATGCTTCATTGACTAATGATTCACAAGGTTCTTTTAATTTCATGTTTGAAATAATTAAATAATGGAGTGATTAATTATGCTTAAGATTTTGAATACTTATCAAACATATTTTTTTCAATGGAACTGCTTAATGGACAAAATCTTGTTAGAAAAAATAAAATAAAGTGAATTTTATAATAATATTAAATTTAAATGGAAATAATAATAATAATTACATTAAAATATAGTAATTCTACACACGGCAAAATTTGCCCATAAAGAATTATTATTTTTTAATTATACTTACTAAATTTGAATAAAGTGTCAATTTTCAAATAAATTAGTAGCATAAATTTTCTCTTTTAAGTATTTATTTTTCAAATACAATTGAAAATTCGTAGCATTTTTACGGATACTTGTCGATAAATAAGTTTTTTCAATATTATTGTATTTAAGAGAACCTATAAATCACATAAATAAATTTTCAATGGCTTTAATTTTTATCTAACATTTGGTAATTGGTTTTGGTTCTTTTGAATAGTTTTGTGATTACAAAAGAAATTCCGTACATTCATATAGTTGAGACTGGAAAAAAAATATTACTATAGAGAGTTATTCTTATAAGTTTTACAAAATAAAAATAATTTTTTTCGTATAAAAAATAATATAAATATAAAAATAATATACATACAATATTATCTATCTTTAAATTCACAAAATCAATTTAATAGTTTTGAATAATAAAATTTGACCATATATGTGTAAAAATTGTGTTACATATAAATTGAATAAAATATTAATAAATCTAAGGATTATAAACTTTGAGCATATGTTATTGATTTTAATAAATATTTTAAGTATTTTAAACATGTTATTGATTTTAATAAATAAAAACATTATTAATAAATATTTTGATTATATATTAATCATTTATTCTTATAGAGAGACATAAATCCGTAGGACGGGACTTCCTATTTATGACTGGTTGAGACTTGAATTATTTATTACTATAGAGAGTTTATTCCTGTATAGAGTTTCTACTGCATTTTGTTTTTCTCTTTTTTTAGCTTTAGTTGAAGAGATGAAATTGTGTTTTGTGCGCATTGTTGGTACTTTATTTTTCTATTAATGCAAGTGTTTTTAGAAAGAAATGTTATAAAACAAACATTAACTTGTTATTTTCTTGCTTGTAAATCGTACTTCCTCGCTTCAAAGATATTTGACATACTTTCCTTTTAGAGTTGTCCAACAATAGTTAACACACTCCAAAAAATGAAATAATTATTCTAATTTTTTCATTTTAATATACAATTTTATTCTAATTTACCCCACCTACTTTTTAACCTTTACTCGCAACTACTTTACTTTTCACTTTTAAAATATATTTTACTTTTTACTTTTTAATTAAAAAATTAAAAAATAACAATTTTCTTAAACTCTATGTCAGGATAGTATGAAATCTATTAATGACCTGAGAAAGTAAATGGTTAACAATTTTTTTATGGGTCAGGTTATTTACACCTCCGTTATTACTCTTCCCACCTCCAAGATTAATAAACCCCTCTAATTTTATTGTTTTGATTAATACACCACCCATAAATTACTTATAATACCCTTCTCCGGATTGAGTAAAGTAAATCTCTCTCAAAGTTTTTTCTTTCATTTTTTCTTCACTTTTCTAAATCTCAACTTTATGCATCTCAGCCATGGAGAGCAAAACTTGAAGTCGGTCAGCCATAGGCAATAACAACGGGCACTTGCAACCCCC
The DNA here is from genome assembly GCA_954870475.1 of Euphrasia confusa. Classification (NCBI taxonomy): domain Eukaryota; kingdom Viridiplantae; phylum Streptophyta; class Magnoliopsida; order Lamiales; family Orobanchaceae; genus Euphrasia; species Euphrasia confusa. The sequence goes on along the minus strand of OX940959.1, from coordinate 7,322,017 downwards.
CTGTACTTCTCGCGTACGGGCGGGAGGATCGACTCCATGGACGGGTTTTCCACGGCTCTGCTCGGGGTGAGGTGGGCCCTACCGAGTAACCCCGCCTTCTTTTAGCACGGCCGGCAAGGATTTATACTTCAATCGCTGGACGTCGACGGCCGACCTCCGATTTCTCGTGCGGCTGTCTCCGGCGGCGATAACCGTCATCACGTTGCGCTGCCACCCTTCGCCGTCGCGGACAGAACTCTGTCAGCGGTCTCGTGCACTCGTCTCGGAGCCGAAGCGGCCGCCGATCCGCCGCCGCGCCGTACCTGCTGCAAGGCGCAAAGCAGTTTAGACGACAAGAATTGATGTTGCGTGTCGAATCGCCGAGGGATTGCTCTCGAGATTTTGGGATTGATTCTGCAATTCTTATGATTCTTCACGAAGGGGACGAAGGGGTGTAATTAGTTCGTAGTATTTAGATAAGGGTAATTGTAAGGATAAATATGTTTGGGCATTACAATGCCTTAAAGGATCTAGGCAGAAGTTGTTTTGCTAACATATTTATTTGTTTTCTTCTTTCTTCACAATTTAACTGTTGTAATCACTTGTCATAATTGGTGATTTGATTTAGCATAGTTCATTAGTTGGAACGTGCTTGAAAAACAATCAACATAGAAGATTTCTGCCGCAGCACAGCCAGGCAGAGTTATGCCGCAAGCAGTGCAAGGCTTGGACAAGAGGTTGAGTTCAGAGTATCAAGCGAAGCATGATAGAAGGGCAAAGGATTGCTGAAGTCCAGATAGTATGGAAGGCAGTGCAGTGTGGCAGAGCATTCCAGAAGAACTTCAGAAGGCATTCCTGCGGCAGTGGTCAAAACAGCCTGTCCTTAAATCTCTCAACCGCCTTGTTGACCTAGCAATTCAAGGAGATCAGTTGGGACTCTCCTCCTATAAATAGAGGACGACCCCAGCTGCATTCATTAGCTATTCCAACACCTCAGAAACATCTTTTCACTTCCAAGATCGATCATCACGCCTTTAGTGCCGCGGCTTCACTTGTGAAGTTCGTCGAGCCATATGTTCTCTCGTCTCAAAGAGAGTTCTTTTGTTAGCTGATGATCGTGACATTAGATAGGTGTTTATTCAGTAGCTAGGTCTTTTATTGTTGATTGTTAATTATACTCTTCGGATACGATTATCACGAAGACATACGTGTTTATGATCTTTGGTAAAATCATTTGTAAATCCAAGAGTAGACCTTTTGTAAAGACTCGTTTCTTTAATAAAGTTTCTGGCCGTAAGGCCGTTTCGTATGTGTATAATTTAAATACACATACAAAGATTTGTAACACCCCGGCCCGTTGAGAGGTCGAAGCCCGACCCTAATGGGTCGGCTCGGTTACCAATGACTGCTTGCGGGAGTGATATCCTGGCCCCACTGTACCAACATTTGTCTTTTCCAGCGCACTTTGTCCTCACTCGTGCGCACCCGGGAGACTTCCCAGGGGGTCACCCATCCTAGAACTACTCCAGAGCCAGCACGCTTAACTTTGGAGTTCTTATAGGAGGATGCCCAGAAAAGTAGATGCATCTTGTTGGTATGAGTAGCATATTCAATCCTTTTAAGCCTTTGAATTTCTGGGGCGTTACAATCACCCCACCTTTTTATGCACAACGTCCTCGTTGTGCGCCTTTCCTTTCCCAGGACCTACCATCCGTGCAGGATTCTAGAGGTGGCCCCTACGGGTACTCTCACCAACTTCTGGGTGGAGCACTTGGTCCCGCATGGCACTTAGTTCCCGCAATTCTGGTCGGCACCTGCTCTGATACCATTTGTAACGCCCCGGCCCGTTGAGAGGTCGAAGCCCGACCCTAATGGGTCGGCTCGGTTACCAATGACTGCTTGCGGGAGTGATATCCTGGCCCCACTGTACCAACATTTGTCTTTTCCAGCGCACTTTGTCCTCACTCGTGCGCACCCGGGAGACTTCCCAGGGGGTCACCCATCCTAGAACTACTCCAGAGCCAGCACGCTTAACTTTGGAGTTCTTATAGGAGGATGCCCAGAAAAGTAGATGCATCTTGTTGGTATGAGTAGCATATTCAATCCTTTTAAGCCTTTGAATTTCTGGGGCGTTACAAGATTAAATTCTTGTTCTTTTAATTTCCGTATGTGTGTGTGAGTTCGTTTTTACAAGTAATTTATTTTTAATTAATTCCGCTGCAACGATATACATATATAACATATATGAACCTTAATCTGAAATATTAAGACACACGCTTAAATATATAAATTACGAAAAACGAACATTTTCTGTACAAGGCATCGTGCTGCGGCATACGCTGTTCTGCCGCAGAACACTGCCTTGCCTAGGCAGCGCATTTCACTGCGTTTTATTTACTGCCTACGACTTTCAAGTGGTATCAGAGAGGGCACTAGACTTACTTAGTGTTTAAGGTCCGTCTGATCACGCACACTTACAATGGCAGATCCATCTTACATCGTACGAACACCGGTTGTTCTTGACGGTAGTAATTATGGTTTTTGGAAAACCCGCATTGAAGCAAGAATCAAATCAATTGATCGTAATGCGTGGCTTTCTGTACTTCGAGGATGGAAACCGCCTCAGGAGGAAATCCCTGAAGGTAGTAAGCTTGAAAAAGCTCCGGAGAAGTGGACTACCGATGAGGTTGCGGCATCCACTGCCAACGATAGGGCAAGATGTGCCATCCTTGAGTCCATTGATTGCAATATGTATAGAATTGTCAAACAATGTACTACTGCCAAGGACATATGGGATTTGCTAGCTCTTCATTGTGAAGGTAACAACACAGTGAAGAAAACCAAGGTCCGTATGCTAATGTCTCGTTTCGAGAACTTGCATATGAACGAGGACAAGACAACGCTTCAGTACTTTGGAGAATTAATGTCCATTGTTACTGAATGTGCTGACTTTGGTTCACCCATTAGCAACCCAGCAGTTTGTAGTAAGATAATGAGATCTATGAGCAAAAAGTTTCTGCCGAAGGTCACTGCCATAGAAGACAGCTCCATGTCGGATGAAGATTATGTTTCATTAATGGCAATCTTCAAGAACTATGAGCTAAATGTACAAGATCGTGAAACCCATGGCGAAACACGTGCAAGAAGTGACGAGAAAAATCTGGCCTACACTGTGGCAGAACCTTGCGGCAGAGAGTCAGGCAGTAGCCCTTCCACCGCGAATGACTTGACCGATGAAGAAATCTACGAGCTACTTGGATCCAATGGTGGAGAAAACAAGTATGCATTCCTTTCTCAAAAATTGGATGCTATACTTGCTCGCTCGTTGAAGAAGTCGTACGATCCCCGACGAATGAAGTACCCACCAAAGGCAACGCAAAATCAAGATAGAAGACTCGTCGTTCGCCAACCAAGCACGGGATCAAGCTCAAGCTCAAGTCCAAATTCAAAGGACTGGTCAAGGATCAAGTGCCACACGTGTCAAGGGATTGGACATTACCCATCTGAATGCCCTTCCAAAGATCGAGGCATTGGAATTTTAAATTTCATGGTTGCGCAAGAGGATATGGAACAACACTGCCTAGAAGTCTCCACCACTGCGCTTGCTGCTCGTTTCGATGGCATATCCCTATCCAATGCAGAAGATGATGGTCCATCCCATGCCCCTGCCCGACGGCACGTTGCGTTTTTCACCTCTGCCGCAGAAACGACAGAAACTCCTGCCGCAGAGAACTGCCTGTGTCTCACTGCCTCAGTCAATGGTTATGAATCTGAAGAGGAGACCGTTCCTACTGACCTTTTCATCGAGCTCAAAGAAAGTTTCGATGAGCTACGCATGAACTTTGCCCGGCAGACCAAGATGATGAAAATGTTCACCTCAACCAAAGTCGGACACGAAGAAAAATTGAAGAAGCAGGCCATGGCAATCGATCAAATGCTCATGGAAAAGAACACTTTTGAGGAAAGATTAAAGAAACTCGATGTTCAACTCACAAGAAAAGACATGGAGGTTGAACAACTAAAAATCGATCGTAACCGTGTAAATGGAAAACTCGAAGCTGCCCACAACACGTTCGAAAAACTCAACACGGCTGCATCAAAACTAGATGCCGTAATGAGCATTTCACATGTTGAACGGCAAGGCCTCGGGCATCAAAAGATCGTAGATACCGCCTTTCCCCCGAAGAAATTATCAACGGGAGTTACATTTGTGAAGGCATCAAATGTTGATTCAACGGCTGCCGCACAATCCTTAACTCCAAAAAGGGATGTACAAACCGAAGGCAAGTCCAATGCCCCAGGAAGAGACTGCCGCAGAAGGCCGAAGCAAAGGCAGGAATCATCAGGCAGAATGAAGACAAGGAAGCCCCTGCCTAAGCAACATTTCAAATCAAAGAGACGATATATTTGTCACTACTGCCTAGTACCTGGTCATATTCGACCTTTTTGTTGGAGACGTGAAGAAGATCAAGCAAGAGGATATTATTTTCACTCCAACACTGGACCACGGCATCCAAAATACTTCTCGCATTCTCTGCCTCCACAACACCCTATCAAAAAGAAGGCAGCGACTATACGCAAATGGGTGCCCAAAACTAAACTTTCTACTAATGTTTGTTTTTCAGATCCCTCCAATGACTCCTCTGCCGCATCAAATGCCATCCAAAATGCTGAAACATGCAATGTTATTTTCACTGCCCTCAAAGCTACCAAAGATGATAAGTGGTACTTCGATAGTGGATGCTCGCGGCACATGACCGGAAATAGTGATCAACTCATCGACTACAAAGTCCTTCAAGGAGGAGAAGTCACTTTCGGAGGAGGTTCCAGTGGCTCAATTGTCGGCCGAGGCATATTGAATATGCAAGGACTGCCTAAGTTGCAGCACGTGCTTCATGTTGAAGGCCTTATTACGAATCTCATAAGCATAAGTCAACTATGCGATGAAGGCATGAATGTAAAGTTTACTCACCAAATGTGTGAAGTGTTTGATAATGCAGGGAACCCACTCATCCAGGGGGAGCGTTCCAAGGCAAACAACTGCTACTCCATTGGAGAAACATGCCTATCTGCACAAGTCAAAGATGACATAGACCTATGGCATCAAAAACTTGGACACACAAGTCTTGGGAATTTAGAGCGTCTAATCAAGCTCAATGCTGTTCGTGGACTTCCAGCTCTCCCAAAAATCCAGAAGACAATATGTGGACATTACAAACAAGTAAAAATGACTCGTACAAGTCATCCAGCAATACCTGCCGCAGGACAGACTGATGCCTCTGCCGCAGAACCTGCCAACTCCAAGGCAGGACTGTATCAAAAGCAAACCAAATGCTTTGATCTCCTCCACATGGATTTAATGGGACCAATCGAGACAAGAAGTCACTCTGGAAAACGCTACGTACTTGTCGCAGTTGATGACTTCTCAAGATACACATGGGTGCGTTTTCTCACAGACAAAAGTGTGACATATGATGAAGTGTCCAAGCTCATTAGGTGGATAAAGACCAACCATGAAGCCTCCATAAAGAGAATAAGAAGTGACCATGGCACCGAGTTTGAAAACCAACGGCTTTCTCGTTTTTGTGACGCGCATGGCATTGCCCAAGAATTTTCTGCCAACATAACACCGCAACAAAACGGCGTGGCTGAAAGGAAGAATCGAACTCTCAAAGAAATGGCGTGTACAATGCTGATCGCCAAGGGCCTGAGCAAGAAATTTTGGGCAGAAGCATTCAATGCCGCATGCCATATCCTGAACCGCATCAGCATACGATCAGGAACATCAAAGACGGCCTACGAAATTCTAAACAATAGGAAGCCTAATTTGAAATACTTTCATGTTTTTGGCTCTGTTTGTTATGCTTTAAATGATAGAGAACCTAGATCGAAACTTGATCCAAAATCCCTTAAAGGATTATTTGTTGCATACTCTAGGAATAGTCATGCCAATCGTATTTTTATCATACAAACTAGAACCATCATTGAATCTGTGAATGTTGATTTTGATGATCTTAGTCGACTCAGGAAACCTAAAGAAGAAGATGTGAAAGGTTTGCTCGAGCCTGCCGCAGTAGCAGAAGTTGAAGGCAGTATCACACCTGTACAGCCTACTGCCGCACCTACTGGCTCGAATGATGATGCTCAACCTTCTACAGCATCTCCTGAGCAATCAAACGATGATAGCACCCCACATCAATCAGATTCATCAGATGGTGAAGAAGAATCAAACCAACGACGAAGGGATCCCCCAAGGCATGTTGTCCGAAACCACCCTTCGAGTCAAATGTTGGCCAGACGCATGAGAGTTCATCCGTACATCAACTATCGCAACATGACCAAGAATGTAAGCATGTCTGCCACATGCATTGAAATAGGCAATGCCTCGTATCTCTCAACGATCGAACCGAAGAATGCCAAAGAAGCATTGGCCGACGAATTTTGGTTTATGGCAATGCAAGAAGAGATGAACGAGTTTGAAAGAAACAAAGTTTGGAAGCTCATTCCTCGTCCCCAAAACAAGAATATCATCGGGACAAAGTGGATATTCAAGAATAAGTCGAATGAGCATGGTCAGGTTGTACGCAACAAAGCAAGGCTAGTGGCGCAAGGCTATACGCAAGTTGAAGGCATCGATTTCGATGAAACTTTTGCCCCTGTAGCACGCATGGAGTCCATTCGACTACTCATTGCCATTGCATGCCACCTCAACATCACCTTACATCAAATGGATGTGAAGGCAGCATTCCTCAACGGCATACTTGAAGAGGAGGCATATGTTGCACAACCAAAGGGCTTCGAAGATCCAAAATATCCTGACCATGTGTATCAACTGCACAAGGCATTGTACGGCCTAAAACAAGCTCCTAGAGCTTGGTATGGCTGCCTAACTGATTTTCTACTCAGTTTTGGATTCACCCGAGGCACTGCCGACAAGACCCTGTTTGTTAAATTCAATTCTTCCAAAATTTTAATTGCTCAAATTTATGTAGATGATATTGTTTTTGGATCCACATGTGAGAACATGCTTAAGGCATTTACCTCTGCCATGGCATCAAAATTTGAGATGAGCATGGTAGGAGAACTAACTCATTTTTTTAGGGCTCCATATCAAGCAATCATCAACTGGAACTTTCATCTCACAAGCTTCATATGCTAAGAATCTCATCAAAAGATTCCAACTTGAAGGATCCAAGCCCATGAAAACACCTATGGGCTCAACGGACAAAATCTCCCGAGGCACTGATACTGCCGCAGGGATCAGACACTCTACCGATCCATGATAGGGAGTTTGCTTTATCTTACGGCAACTAGACCAGATATCATGTATAACGTTTGTTTATGTGCCAGGTTTCAAGCTGATCCAAGAGAAGAACACTTGAAGGCAGTCAAACGCATCATACGATATGTTGCCACATCAGTCGAGTTAGGCATATGGTACACCAAAGACACCAATACCAATTTAGTTGGATTTTCTGATGCCGACTGGGCTGGAGACATGGATGATCGCAAGAGTACAAGCGGTGGATGTTGCTTTCTTGGAAATAACATCATTTCATGGCATAGCCGCAAGCAAAACTGCATTTCTCTATCCACTGCCGAATCAGAATATGTTGCCGCAGAGAGCTGCTGTACCCAACTGATTTGGTTGAAGCACATGCTTGATGACTACCACCTGGATAGCAATGTTCTTACACTCTACTGCGACAATACGAGTGCCATTAACATCAGTCATAATTCAGTGCAGCACTCAAGAACCAAACACATCAGCATAAGGCATCATTTCATACGAGATTTGGTGGAGAAACGTCTCTTGAGGATTGATCACATCCCAACAAAGAATCAAATAGCTGACATCTTCACCAAACCACTGAACTCAAATCGATTCATTGCTCTAAGAAATTCTTTGTGCATGTGCACCATGCCTTAGATGCTGATCTGCATCATGCTGCCGCATTGTCATGCCTACTGAACCTCTGCCACAGCATTCTGTCTTAGTCAATTTGTGAGTTTAAAATTTTCCGAAGGAAGAGAAAATACCCAAACCACTTTAGGCAACATGGTCAAACCCATATACATGTAATTAATACTCAATGGGTTGAGATACTATGTACTAGGTGAACTAAGTATTTGATAATCTCATTTTTGACATGACATTATGCCCAAGTTGAGAATAAGTACTTATGAAGCAGCATGATGCTCCATTAGGATTAGATGGTCTTATTCTTTTCCTAATTTTTCTTTGTAAGCTTTGATTTTTCACACCACAAAAATATTTTATGTAAAAAAAAAAAAAAAAAAATGAAAAACAGAAAAAGAAAATATTAAAAAAAAAACAGAAAAACAGAAAAATTATTAAAAAAAAAAAAAGGATTATTTTGGATCATTTGGCAACAACCTGCCGCAGAGTACTGCCCCAGATGACCGTTGAGCAGCACTTGAGTATGCGGCAGGCGACGATTCAGTTTCAACATGTAACCGTTGCCTGTTTTTGCGTTAAATCAAACCATCATCCAATTTTCTCTCATTTTTTCTTTTCTTTACTTCAAAATCCTGATTCGACTACAATTCTCTCATAATATTTGATCAAGAGTTTGAATTAATTTGAACCTGAAACCCCTAATTTTTCTCTCGCACATAAAGTCACATCTTTGTGTCGAATTTGTGCTCTGTTTTCTTGCCATAATTTTCTTTCTCTCCAAATTTTCAATGGGCGACTATATTCCTTTTACTCCTTACTTTGCCGACTCACGGTTCATTGCGTCCATAAGGAAAGGTTCGCCCCGAGGCAATGCTGGAAGCATTCAGGTGCCAGAATAGATGGATGCCATCTATCGCATCCGCGTCGCCGACAACATGCCTACGCCGCCGTAGACCACTTGGAGCTCACCGCCGTTCATTCACCCGATCTGCTGCCTCAGCAAAAGGCAAGAGGCTGCCACCCACTTCTTCGGCCAATCCAATTGATTTGGAAGCCACTGCGAAGAAGGGCCGCAAAGGGAAGGAAGTTGCCACATCAAAAACGGACAACTCTCAGAGTGGAGATGCCGAAGTACCTCCATCTGTCAAAAAGGACAAGGGTAATGCCACTACTGCCGCAGTCCATGCGCCTAAGTAGGATTTTGAATCCGACATGGAGGCGACAGAGGCTTACTCAAAGAGGTTTTAGTCTTAAAGGCGTGCAATCCTTGGATCTCTATACTATGATGCAAAGCCATTCATCCCTGACCGCAGCATCGACATGTCAGTTTGTGCCAAATACAAAGTTGACAAATCTCTGAATAAGATGCGGTTGATCATGACAGTCACCTACGTAGAGTTATACTATGACGATTTGATATGAGATATTTATGCCAAAATGCGCCCATGCTTTGGTAATGATGGCTCTCAAGGCTACGACAAGGTGCATCTCCGGAAAAAGATATTCACTATCAGCCCTGCCGCAGTCAATGATTTCCTCGACCGCTCGGATAGTTATTATACTGCCGCAGTCACTGAACCCAACACTGCCGCAATTGCTCGCCGCCTGATTCGCTCAACACCAGACATTGCTTACCTTCCTGCCTCCAAACTAACTTTTTTTACTATCTGCTATCTACCATTGCTCGTGGCAACTGGACTCCCACGTCCAAAATGCACGTTGTGCACACCACGATGGCAGAGGTTCTTTTTAACCTTGGTGCAGGAAGGCAGGTGAACTTTGGGCAGCTCATTTTTGACAAAATGGCTACGCAGCATCACAGACGCAGAGCCTTGCGTTCACTCTTTTATCCGGGAGATGATAAAGGCACAATGGTTGTCATACAACGATGCTGATATAGACACTACTGCCTACAGCATACAAGTTGAGCATCCGCGATCCCAATGATTTTTCATGGACATGTATTCATGGCACTGCCACAGTCCCAACTCCAAAGAAAGCTCCAAAAGCGCAGACTGATGCCCTCAGTTTCTCAGCTCAGTATACGAGTATTCATGCTCGAGCTCAAGCATTTGCCGAACAATCTGCTGCAAATCATATTGCCTAGTTTCTTGAAGAAGTGGGCTTTCCTTCACAAAAAGGGGGAGTACCAGCAGCAGAGCTCAAAGTTGCAACGAGTCAACTGTTGAATCAATTGAAGGAGCACATCGAGGATGAAGTGCAGAAGGCTGCCGCAAAACAAATGTCTGTCGCAGATGATGGAGAGGACCTGATGAAAGTAACTCGAGCCCGAGACCTGATGATTTGAAGATTCAAAGCAAGCTCTGAAGACCGAAGAAAAATTATTTCTTCTTTTGCTTTAGTTTTTATTTACTCTGAACAATTTATTTAATTGCTGTTTATTTGGTTTTGAACAATTTAGTTTTTAAGTTTGTTTTTGGTTTGAACAATTTTAAATTCTAGTAGTTATTTCCTTTATAAAAAAATTGGTGTGTATTTAGAGGCTTACTTAGTTTAACTTGTTTTTGTTTTATTAGTTAGTTAGTTATTAAATAAATTTTTGTTCTACTTAGGAAGTATCAACTAAGGGGGAGTTTCATTGCCTTAGTTGTTTGTCAAGATAAATTTCATATACTTCTAAGTCAGATGTATTTCATTGAGGGGGAGTGCTCCATTGCGCTGCTGCCTCATGGTTTTGTGAAAAAGATAAAAAGGGGGAGTTTGTAAGGATAAATATGTTTGGGCATTACAATGCCTTAAAGGATCTAGGCAGAAGTTGTTTTGCTAACATATTTATTTGTTTTCTTCTTTCTTCACAATTTAACTGTTGTAATCACTTGTCATAATTGGTGATTTGATTTAGCATAGTTCATTAGTTGGAACGTGCTTGAAAAACAATCAACATAGAAGATTTCTGCCGCAGCACAGCCAGGCAGAGTTATGCCGCAAGCAGTGCAAGGCTTGGACAAGAGGTTGAGTTCAGAGTATCAAGCGAAGCATGATAGAAGGGCAAAGGATTGCTGAAGTCCAGATAGTATGGAAGGCAGTGCAGTGTGGCAGAGCATTCCAGAAGAACTTCAGAAGGCATTCCTGCGGCAGTGGTCAAAACAGCCTGTCCTTAAATCTCTCAACCGCCTTGTTGACCTAGCAATTCAAGGAGATCAGTTGGGACTCTCCTCCTATAAATAGAGGACGACCCCAGCTGCATTCATTAGCTATTCCAACACCTCAGAAACATCTTTTCACTTCCAAGATCGATCATCACGCCTTTAGTGCCGCGGCTTCACTTGTGAAGTTCGTCGAGCCATATGTTCTCTCGTCTCAAAGAGAGTTCTTTTGTTAGCTGATGATCGTGACATTAGATAGGTGTTTATTCAGTAGCTAGGTCTTTTATTGTTGATTGTTAATTATACTCTTCGGATACGATTATCACGAAGACATACGTGTGTATGATCTTTGGTAAAATCATTTGTAAATCCAAGAGTAGACCTTTTGTAAAGACTCGTTTCTTTAATAAAGTTTCTGGCCGTAAGGCCGTTTCGTATGTGTATAATTTAAATACACATACAAAGATTAAATTCTTGTTCTTTTAATTTCCGTATGTGTGTGTGAGTTCGTTTTTACAAGTAATTTATTTTTAATTAATTCCGCTGCAACGATATACATATATAACATATATGAACCTTAATCTGAAACATTAAGACACACGCTAAAATATATAAATTACGAAAAACGAACATTTTCTGTACAAGGCATCGTGCTGCGGCATACGCTGTTCTGCCGCAGAACACTGCCTTGCCTAGGCAGCGCATTTCACTGCGTTTTATTTACTGCCTACGACTTTCAGTAATGTAAAACATTTACACGGTGCTTAAAAAATTAAATTTTAAAAGGGGTGAGAAGAGTAATAGCGGAGGTGTGTAAATAACATGACCCTTTTTTTATTGAGCTGAATTTGGTCTTGAGTTTTAACCCAAAACATAGGCCCACATAGTTGGGCCTGTTGGGGGCTAAAGCCTAAATGCTTATTCACAAATTTAGGGATGTCAATCCAACAAGAATATGCTGCTTGACTCGAAGTCCTCTCGAAAAAATGTAAGAGCTGAATATTTTTAATCGAAAAAATCAAAATCGAATTGGCTCGAATCGAAAGAGCCCGACAAAACGTAAACTAGCCCGACAACCCAATTTATTTAAATCTATCATAATTCATTTTATGTATTTATACAAATATTTTAATTAAATAAAATAATATATTCAAATAAAAGAAAATTTTCAACTCAAACTACAATTTTAAATTTTAATGAATTAATATTTGAAGTTTTGATAAATTTAAAATTTTGAATAATAATAATAATTATTAAATATTAATGTTTTATTAATATTAAATTTAAATTGGTATTAAAATATATTTTTTATTATATAATATTAATTTTACAACCCGAAGGGGTAACTCGAAATCGAAGATTTTAGAGTTAGGACAACAAATTTACAATTCGAAAATTTTTTAGCCCGAACAATTCGAATCAAAGTAGCCCAATAACCAGAATAGATTAGACCATAACCGAGTGTGCTGACCCGATTGACACACAATAATACTTTGTGATCTTGTCAGGAAAACTTTTTTTTAAAATTCTTATAGAATTATAGTATTGTTTACCGTAATTAGATACTCCGTATTAATATATTACATTAATTAAAATGATGCTTTTAAAAAACAACTAGTATTAAATTATAATGTAAAGTAATACATTTTACTTTACTTTAAAATATAATAAAGGGTAAAAAACATTTAACCCCCAAAACTTTTGTAAAAATTGCACTTAACTACCAATGTTTTGATAAAATCAATTAAAAACTCACATTTTTTTTATTATTAAAAAAATGTATTTTATACAATTTTTATTATTTTAATATCTAAAATGTTAAATTCTTTAATAAAAAATGTATTTTACTTCCAAAAAATCATAAATATTAATTAAAAAAATTAAAATATTAAATAAAAATGAGAAAATTATTTATTAATACAAATTTAAATTTAAATTAAATATTTATAAAATTTTAAATTTTAAGTAAAAAAATTTCTTAAATAATATATAATTTAAAATTTAAAATTAATTCACATAATATCATATCATTATTTTTATTTTTTTTAATTATAATTTTCTTTTTTATTAAAAGTTTTATTTTAATTTGTATTATTAAAATTAAAAAAAATTGTAAAAAATTATAAATTAAATTATTTATCAATTTAAAAATTCAAATATAGCAATATATAAATTGTAAAAAAAGTGTTATATTTTATGAAAATTGATTTTTATTTATTTATGATTTGTATAGGTAAAATGTATTTTTTAGGAAAAATAAATAAATATTTTAAATATTAAAATAATAAAATTTGGATAAAGTATAATTTTAATTAAAACTCAACAGTTTAAAGTATTTTATTAAAAAATTTGAGGTAAAAAAATTTTGGAGAGTTTAATTTTTTTACCCTATAATAAAATATCTTACTAATTACGAGGGAAAATGACAACGGTACGCGAAATCTGTGCTGACATCAACACTACATCATTTTGAAGTCACGCTCATCCAAAATAATTAAATAAAAAAATACTAAAAATCTGACAATTAAGAATTTAAATCCAAGAATTGGAATTTGGAATGTAGTGCAGTGCCTGGCAACTCAACGCTTCTCATTAACTATTACTCTGTATAACTTCTCCCGTCCAATAAATTCAAAATTCACAAAATTCATTCCAAAAAAAGATCACTACAAAAAAAACAGGGAACTCTGACGGAGATTCTCTACGGCCTTTTTTTCGTAAGAGTTTTCCTACGACATTCTCTACGGGGAGCATATTTTGAGTTTCCTTACGGAATTCACGTTGGAGATCCACGTAGAGAATTGCGCGCGCATAGCTTCCCTCCAAGAGGCTTTTTTCCCTACGACCTTTTTCTCGTAGGAGAATAATAAATTCTCTACAGCTATTTTTTCCGTAGGGATCCCCTACGGCTATTTTTCGTAAGGGAGTACTAAAATGTATTCTCTACAACCCGTAGGGAAATTGTTTTTTTTTAAACCACTAATATATATAATAATAAATTAATTAAAAACGCTAAATTGTTTTAAATGTTTTTTTAAATCACTAATTTACTAAATAATAAAATTACAATTAAAGTTTTTTTAATTAATTAAAATATTATACTAATTTGAATATATTTATGTTTATTAAAATTTTAAATTATTTAAAATAATATATTATTTGTAATAAATAGAAAATGTTAAAAAAGTACTTCATTTATAATAATAATTATAATAAAATGTTTAAGTGCTATTATATTTAATAAAATCTAATAAATGTTTCCAAATATATAATTTATATTTGAAATTATATATATATATATATATATATATATATATATATATATATTGTATTTTATTTTATTATTACATTATACTACATAATAAATATAAGTTAATAAATACATATATATTATCTTTTAAAAATTGTAAATATAACTCAGATAACTCAGCAGTTATCTTCCTCTTCTTCAATTTCAAACTTAGGCTATGCAATTTACACAATAATTATTGCGAAGCTCTCCATTGAGGGATGGGCTTGGGTCGGGCCTTGTGTGGTTGTGTTATTGTCGAGCCTTGGATTGTGGGCCGGGCTGGTGGCCCGAGTCGCATAGGGATCCCCGTAGGGAAAGGTGGCTGTAGGGATTCGCAGTTTTTTTTTTTGTAGTGGTTTAGAATTTAAAATTTTCTGATTATAAATATTCAAAATTGGGAGGAATTTTTATAATTTTGTGTTGATGAGTTGAAAAAGAAATACAACTAGCCAGGAAATATTGATAATTAAGCTAATTGATCGAATATAAAGATGTTCTCTACTAGACTTAGCAATATTAGTGAAATTTAGTGAAAAAAATGATTTTTACAAAAAAATATGAGCATTTTTGTCATAAAGATAATCAATCCAAACAATTATAAAAATATAATTTTTTAGTCTATTTTTTTAATTATTTTTTGAAATCATTCATGCACTTTTCATATCGTCTCTCTCATTGCATCTAAAGGCCAATAAAAGTATTTTAAAATCTAATGATTTATAATAAAAGTAATGTATATAATACATTGTAGGTATTAGAGAAGTTCCCTTTAATAGTAATATAAAAATAACAAAAGTACAAGAAAGCACATAAGAAAAAAGCTTACAAGTTACAACAAAAAACGAGTTAACATGCTAACTCATCAATTTATTGAATTATAATAAAAGAAAGTACATCAATCAAGGAGAAAAACTTACAAAACCAAAGCAAATCGAACCGACTACCAAGCTATACGTCAAATCTGTCAAAGTGAACTGGATTTCGGACATGTTCTTTTGGACTTAATTTCAGTCAATGTCAATTCAGTTCAGATCGCTTCAGTTCAGCTTCGATTAATTTTGTTTCCAAATAAATTAAAATAAATTAAATAAAAATTAATTTCAATCTATAATTTTAAATATATAATCAAATTACTGTCATAATATTATTAATATTATTAAACAAATATTTAAAAATTTATAAAAATTATTATTATTTTTATTAAAAAATTAATTAATTTCAGTTCAGTTCAGCCGGTTTCAATCTCAAAGAACATGTCTAAGTGTCCAAAAGACTCATAAAGATGAGCGGGTCTAGAATGATGTTCATAACTTGCATTCCAACGACCTCTAGAGTAGTCAAGCGAGTATGGCATGACTCGAATTAAAATTGAAATGGGGATAAAAAAAAATTGAAAGTTCGGACCGTAGCTACACAGATTAATTAATCGGTATTGGTGATGTCATGATGTCATCACCCATTAATTTAATTAACATATACTACGACTTACAAAATTAATAGTAGACACGTCAATGATTAAAGTTTCGGGCCGATCAATTATTTGGCTCGTGGTACAAATTGATTTCGTTTTATTTATTTTCTTAATTATGAAGATTATAATTATATGAAATATAATTTTATTTTTTTATAATATTAATAGTTATACTGGAAAAATATTTCATTCCTAATTTTAATTCTTTTATACTTGATAGATTTTTTAGTACATTTTGTATTTCATCTATTTTAATATTATATCATTTGTTCATCCTCTTATATTCGAAAATAATGATTGATTTAGATCCAAAATCACACCAAAAAAAAGTTCGAGCTTTTAACAACATTAACAAAATTACAGAAACAATGTTCTCGTAATTTTTTTGGCTTTAAATTTTCTTGTAATTCCTGTTTGCGCTTGACGTGGATACAAAGAGGATAAAAAATTGTGTCATGTTGTTCAACTATTATTATTTTTATTTATTTTAATTTAAAAATTTTAGTACTATTTATATGTCTCTATTCTCATTAAATTCAACACTTGTTTTTTATATAAAATAAAAAGAGATTTTTTTCGTTTTTCAATAACATAGTATACATAATATCAAAGTTTTCTTGAACTTGTATCAATTCTTGATATTCATATGAATCAACGATTTTTTATCTTTTAATTCTCAGATATTCTTTAGAATCAATAAGTATTAATTCCGGTGTTATACCTTTCCGCTACATCAACGCTTTTATTACTCGATTGATTATTATCCTATTGTCATGATGAAATCACAACAAATACACATTTTGTCTCGCAAATATTTTCACTTTTTCGTACACAAAGATTAAAAATAAATATATATTTTCTCTATCACAATTATTTATACACAATTTTTTTTGTAATCGATAAATAATTGGGACAAGAGGATAAAAAAAACAAGTTGTATTTACAATACATAAATTTGTAGTGCTAGAAGAATGAGTGAAAATGTTCAAAAAAATTATATTTTAAAATAATAAAATATATACAATTCTTTTTTTTTTAAAAAATAAGTGTGAAAATATAACTTTACAAACTAGATGAGGTTAACTAAGCATCATTGTGATGTAACACTCTTTCTAGTACACTATTAGAATAAAGTTCTTTACAACTTTGAAGTCCAAATTTGAAAAATTCAAAACAAGTAGAACAATTAAACATTGTTTTCAAAGTAGAAGACAATTTTTCTTTTCATGGATACTAATTGTTTAATTCATTCAAATAAATTATCCTATTCATTAATCAACCTTCTGGATTATTCATTTATTTTTATTTTCTTCATTGAAAAAGTGAGCACACCTCATGCATTTGGTAATAGAATGACCCGCAATTTAGTGATTTACAATCAAATACAAGAAACAAATAGAAGCCCAATTCTAATTGTACTTTTTCCCCTTGTTTTTTTAGTATAATAAATTAATAGTTTTAGACAAAATACCTAATTAATCTTTAATTATTCTGCAAAAGTCTACGTTAATCTAGATAGACACGTTTAGTTAATTAATGAAATAATCAAATACGACAATTAACAAATTGTATAATCCGCAAATTAACCCGAAAACAAATGAGTAGCAAGTCACATGTTCTCCTATAAATACCACACTTTTCTAACTACTTGTATATTCAACTCATAATTCATTCACAACATTTATAAGAAAAACAAGATCATTCATTAATTTCTATGGCTACCAAAGTTTACATTGTGTATGTATATTAAATCAGTTTATATATGTATCATCAATTTTTTTTTATTAATCATCAAATTAATTGTTTTATTTATTTATATATGTGTACATAGTTACTACTCAACATATGGTCATGTGGAGAGGCTTGCTCAAGAGATCAAAAAAGGAGCAGACTCCGTCGACGGAGTCGAGGCTAAGTTATGGCAGGTCCCGGAAATCCTCTCGGACGAGATTCTCAAGAAAATGGGGGCCAAGCCGAAGAGCGACGAAGTCCCCGTGATCAGCCCAAACGAACTCGTCGAGGCTGATGGATTTGTGTTCGGTTTCCCGACTAGGTTCGGAATGATGGCTGCTCAATTTAAGGCCTTCTTCGATTCGACCGGGGGCTTGTGGAAGAATCAGGTGCTCGCGGGCAAGCCGGCTGGATTGTTTTACAGCACCGGATCGCAAGGCGGGGGACAAGAGACTACAGCGTGAGTAATTCATAGTACAGTAAAATCTCTATAAATTAATAGTACTCGATAAATTGATAAACTCTCTAAATTAATAAAAAAAAATTGGTCACTATTATAAATTAATAAAATTTAACGATCGCAAAAGTATTAATTTATAAAAAATTTACTGTATATAATTTTCTAACATGATTTCATTACAAATTCGAGGATTAAACTCTCGATTAATTACAATGATGTAGGCTAACGGCGGTTACGCAGCTGACTCATCATGGCATGATATTTGTCCCGATTGGTTACACGTTCGGAGCCGGAATGTTTGAGATGGATAAGATCAAGGGCGGGAGCCCTTATGGAGCAGGGACCTTTGCTGGAGACGGGTCCCGGCAGCCTTCGGAGATTGAGCTGGAGCAAGCTTTCCACCAGGGAGTTTACATTGCCGGAATCACAAAGAAGCTCAAAAATAATTCGTCTGCCTAACTAAAAAGCTTCGTCACGATCATCGTGTCAACTGCATCCTATAGCTACAAATGAATACTGTAATAGTACAATGTTATTCGATTTCTGTGTTTGATTTTAAATTTTGAAGGCTTTACGACTTCACCAAATAAATGTTTTAAGTTAGAATAAATTCATTTGATTTCTGGATGCATCAGTGCATATATCTATATGTATGAAATTACACTTATATTAATGTTGAGGATTCATCCGATATATAATCGCGAATCAAATGGAACAAAACTAAAACTAAAAAACGATGGAACAACTCAAATCGATCAAAACTCACGACAACTCAACTCTATTGACGACATTTGATGGATAATTAAAAAATCTTGATGGGTAATGAAGAGAGAAGAAAAAAAAATGTAGATTTAAGAAATTGAAAAAACTTAGTTCATATAGGATGGGAAAAGAGAGAGATTTAAAAATAGATCTGTTGACATAGTGATTCATGTTATCTATACACTCATTTAATTAAAAACATTTTAAAACACATAAATCTAGAGATGCCTCAAATATTCTTTCAATTGATAAAGAAAAAACTTTTTAACATAAATCTAAATATGCATCAAATATTCTTTCAATTGATAAAGAAATGACGGGGACCGAAAATGTTATTCGATCGGGACCGGAAATGGTATTTGGAGACCAAAAATGTTGATCAGAGATTGATAATTGTATTCGGTGACCGAATATGTTATTCGGGGATCACATATGTTAAATCATCGACTGAAATAAGTAATTGGACACCGAATTAGTTCATAGTGAATTTGTATCCTGAGACCGAATACAACAACTATATATCCTATCTTCACATTTTCGGTCATCATATATTACAATTTTTTGTTCCCGAAATTATTTTACCAATTGAAAGGGTATTTAAGGCATATTTGAATTTATGTGTAAAAAATATATTTATTAAATAGGCGTGTAGAAAATATGAATAGTGAGAGAAATTTAAAAATACACTTATTGACATAATGATTCATTTTAATAATACACACGTTTAATAAAAACAATTACACACATAAATCCAAATATGCTTCAATTATCTTTTCAATAGCTAACAATCCTTTCAATAGCTAACAAAATTTGGAGACGGAAAATTATATTTGGGGACCAAATTCGGTGACTAAAAATTATATTTGGAGACTTTATCACCTTAACAAGTATTTTAAGTGCTATTAGTCCAACTTTAACAATTTTCCTTAATTTATCCATTTTTTTTCAATCTTGAGATTAATTTGCACAACAACCACTCTTATTGTTTATTTATGTTCAATCCATAATATTCTTCTTTACATCACTCTTCTTTTTCCACATACATCTTTTATATTTTTTCATTATATCATTCTTCATTTTGTGGAATTACCAATAAATTATTTTTTTTTCATTTTTCCATTGAACCACTTTAATTTTTAATGAGAATTTTTAAAATTTTAATATTCCCTTTTATTAAGGAAAATTGAATAAAGTTATGGCATAATGTGTATTAGTAACTGAGTAATTAATAAATAATTAAATTATTTAAAAAATAATGATATACATGTAAATAAAAGTCTTTTATTAATCGATAATTTATTACTAGTACTTTCCTCCACAAGAGTTACAACACTTACCTTTTTGGGGTGTCTTAATAGTTGATACACTCTAAAAAAACTTTTTCAATTTAAAATATTATTTTACTCTTGATTTATTCATTTACTTTTTAAACTTCACTCACAACTACTTTTTTTTTCAAGTTAAAAATAAATTTTTATTTTTTACTTTTTAACAAAAAAAATTAACATTTTTTTTTAATCTAATGTCCACAAAAGTATCGAATCTTTAGTGAAATTGAGAGTGTTTGTTTACTATGGAAAAAGCTTAAGCAAGCCACCCTTGGGATCGAACGTAATTGGGCACGTTCGAAAAGTTCGAAAAATTACAGTTCGAAATGCAGGATATGACCATACTTTGACATTTACAGTTCGAAAAGTAAAAAATTATTATACTTATTTTTTTATTTTAAAATGTATTTATATTCATAATTATATACTTGTTTTTTAAATTAAGTTACAATTTTATATTTATAGTTTATTTTTTTTCATTTCAAAATACTATTTTATCTTTAATTTTTAATTAATATGATTAAAATTTTATTTTCTTAATGGGCTCAAACAACCATTGGGCTTGAACGTATTAAAAATGGGCTCAGATTATCAACTGAGATGCTTCCACATAGATGGAGATTAATTGAGCTTTGAGCTTTTCAAACATACAGCATCAGAACCTCTCCACTACCCGCAGCGGTTTCCCTTCTTTCGCCCGATGATGACGTGGCACTGCCCAAGTAATCATTTTTTTTTTTACTGATCTAACCAATTGGCCGAGAATAAAATTGGCCCAATTTCTCAATCATCGTCTTCTTCTTCCAACAGAGAGAGAGCGTCACCGCGAAGTGATTTTCTTATGACGGTCGGCGACTATAGAGTTACGACTTCTATGGAGGGTAATAGACTCATAGCCGGCCTCGCCTGCTACAAATACTCCTTACCCAACCATAATCTCTGAACCACAAACACGGATGAAAAAAGATTCAATTTTTAATATTAATTAAATAAATATGTGTAATTGAATACTCCTATGAATTTTGATTTTGGGAATTCCAACGGGGAAGCAGTTATATCTCTTCGGACGAGGGACGTTCCGACAATAACTTAGCGGTGCACGGAGAAGAGGGCGCTCCCGTTGGTTCTCTAGCAGGCGAGGCTATTACCATCCGTAGAAGTCGTAACTCCAAAATCCATACCCGATAGTCCTCGGCGGTGAAAATGAAGGAAATCACTTCGAGCTCTGTTGGAAGAAGAACAGGAAGATTGAGAAATTGAGCAACTTCATTCTCGATGATTGGTTAGAACAGTAAAAATTGAAATCAGGAAAAAAATAAAATAAAAATGATTACGTGGCAGTGCCACGCTATCATCGGGCAAAAAAAGTGGAACATTGTTTTTTTGTAAACCCGTTGCGGGTAGTGGAACATTATCGCATACCAGAATACCCCACTTTTGTCCTCGACTAATTATACATTGTTTTTTTTTTAAATTCAATAAAAAAAATGTATAATTTTTTTTGTAAATTACAATAAAAAAATGGGCAATTTATATCTTGCTCTCTTGTGCAATATGCACATCTTACACTTAGTCAACATTATAAAACCATAGTTAAAATGAGTCAACCTTTTTTTTCCCGCAGCTCGCTCTCATCTCTCAACTATCTCTCTCTCTCTCAGCTTCAATCGGTCGACTTAGACATCAGCTCCGTTCTCCGCTGCCATCCGCTGCCGTCATCATCAGCTCCGTTCTTCGCCGCCGTCATCATCAGCAACATCTTCAATTCGGCGCCTGCCTCAGGTGAACAACATCCTTTCGATTTTTTTCTATGATTCATCATCTCCGTTCACCGCCGCGATTCATCATCCTCGGTCACCATCCTCAATTTCGTGTTTGCCTGACATCGTTGCGGCCGTTCACCCGTTGATTCATCTGCGCGTCTTCAATTTGGGCGTTTGCCTATCATCATCACTGTCATTCGCCACCGTCCTCTTCGATAACTGAAATTGAATCA
This sequence comes from Euphrasia confusa, assembly GCA_954870475.1. Classification (NCBI taxonomy): domain Eukaryota; kingdom Viridiplantae; phylum Streptophyta; class Magnoliopsida; order Lamiales; family Orobanchaceae; genus Euphrasia; species Euphrasia confusa. The sequence goes on along the minus strand of OX940959.1, from coordinate 7,299,970 downwards.
TAACCATGGATGATTTGTTGGATTTGTCATAGATTATGGTGCAGGGTATGTCGATTCTAGCCTTCTTCTGTTCGAATTGCATGTTCTGTTACGAGTTCATGTGCTTTTTAGATGTTGAATCATGTTGTTGCTGGTGATGCTCAAACCCTAGATTAATGAAATTTATTCTGACCTGACCTTCATGTAGTATTATGTCAACCTTCATTTTTAATACATGTCAACCTGCATTTTGTCCATACTTCAGTTTAATTAATATTTCATTTCTGTTAGATGCCATGGAGTTGAATCATGTTGTTGATCTTGATGATGGAAATCTAGATATTCATACTTCAGGTTATTCTCATATTAATGCTTACTTTCATTTTTCCTGATTTTTAAGTTTATAGTTGATGATTGTGGTTCATTTTAGCTTGTAGATGATATTGTTTATGGTCCTGATACTGACTTGGTAGGAGTTGTTGTGAATTCTGAGAGTGAGGCATATGATATCTACAACACCTATGCATTTAATGTCGGGTTTAGTGTCCGAAAGTGCAAACAGAGGCACCGTGTCGATAAAAATATTTCTATGAAACGATATGTGTGTTCTCATGTTGGACTTAAGCCGAAAAAAGCGGATGGTGATCCGTTGTATACAAAAATTGTTGTGCGTTGCGAATGTCCAGCCCTAGTTCAATATGATGTAGACATCAATGGAGTGTGGGTTGTTAGTAAACATGTTAAAGGCCACAACCATGACCTATGTCCACCGTCGGGTAGTTGACACTAGTCGTGTTTCTTCAAATTCCATGCCGACTTCTCTCTGGACCATGCAGATTTCTAGGAAATTTTATAGGCTGATTTCTTCTAGTAAAGATAATGCCTCTGCTCGTCAGATTTGTGAAGAAGCTTCCGAATATGCTATGAATAGGTTGAATGCATATATTGTTCACCCAAGTTCAGGGAGTGGTTCTTTGCATGTTGTTCATGAAGAAACAAGTTCGTTGTTTGTTCCCTTGAGAGATTCTACTAGGTAAGTATTTAGGACACTTTATGTTTGTTATTTTTCAGTTATTAATTACTAATTAACTTTCATTTTTTGTGTTGTTTTCTGGAAAATAAATAGGCCAGGTAGTTGAAATGGAGATTTGGATGATTGAAGAGTTCAACCATTTCTACAAGATGTAGGAGTAAAAGACTTTAGATTAGTTACTTTCTACTTTAGTCATTTGAAAAAATATTGGTTTGTTGAGATTTTGGATTTTGATTGATGTAAGAAATTTGAATTACAGTACTTTGGATTTTCTGCTTTCTAATTTAGTCATTTGACCATCAGATTGTTTGTTGTTCTCGGACATGTTCATGATTCATTTTTACAGGTGTGATACTTCAATTTTTAAGTGATGATCCTTCAGTTTTGAAATACTAATGCTTCATTTTAAGTGATTATGAAGATTTAGGGTTTAGGGTTTTTAGTGTTTTGGGTTTAGGGTTTTTAGTATTTTTTACTTAAAATGTGCAACTTATTAACTTCATTTTCAGATACTTCATTTTTACAAATATGCAAGTTATTAAGTAATTTTTACAATGCTTCATTTTTAAATTTCTGATATTCAAATTGCAAATTATGAACCTTCATTTTCGATTAGAACAAACATGCTACTTAAATATTTTAAGTATCTACAAAATGATAATAAATCAGTATCAGAAATAATGCAAGATACACATCAGTATCTACCAAATGATAACAAATCAGTATTTACCAAATGATAATAAATGATAACAAATAAGTTTTAACATACAAAACTATGACAAAGTATCTACCATTTACTCATCTACAAGTCATCAAAAAATGTGTTATTGAAACCTCAGTCATCCCTGTCATCTACCATCAGTCATCTCTACTATCAGTCTTCATTTTCAATACAGTTGTGAATCTTTTGGCTTTATCTAGTACTTCAGTTTTGATTTCATTGACGTCCATCAATATCACAGAAGCTGCATATCTGGCTCTAAGTTCTCTCAAGAAAATAGTGTCCTGCAAAAAAAAAAAAGACAAAACATAGTTATAAACAATACAAATTATTGTCACCACATTATTCATCTTGCAGTTGCAGCCTGCTTCACCTTCTTTGATGATTCAAAATCATCATCAAAGTATAGTTGAGATTTACTATACTGAATTCATTCCCTGTAGATGAGATTTACTAAATTATTAAGCATTTTTTGTTTAAGCATATTTTGATACGTACCTCGTTGATGGGTTGAGCGGAAGAAGAAGAAAACGATAAACGGATACCTGGATAGATGGAAAATCCCCAAACTTCTGAACCTAATTCGTTGAATTGATTAGATTGACAACCTAACCCCCAAAACGGAATTGACGCAGCTACTTGGCGATGATGAAAACACACGAACGAAGTATGTATGCCTCGTTGATTCGTCGGTTGATCTCTTTTGGCACAATCGAAAAGAGAACGGAAAAGAGCAGAGAATAATCTCACGAAAATATTTCAATATCATAAAAGTTGTGTTCTAAAACAATTGGGTTCATGGCCTTTATATAGGCTGACCTAAAAAGTCACAAAATAAAAGGAAAATACGGAATAAAGTCTCGAAATCGCGACGACGCGATTTCCATAAAGAATCAGGTCTCATGTCGGACGACAGGAATATATGTCGTCCGACATCCTCTTGTCGTCCGACAGGTATTGGTGTCGTCCGACACCAAGCCAATTTCGTAGCTGACTTCCTCGGCTCGTCCTCGGCTCACGTCTGACCTCCGTTCCAGCTTCTTCTTCATGGTTCCAGCTTGAAACTCCTCACCATCCGTTGGTTCGGCCTCCTCGTACGCAATCAGGTTGATAAGGCTTGGCTTCTCCACATCCCCGATGGGTTTCTTCAATAGCTCTTGCGCCCATACTTCTTGGATCATCGACATCAAGCTTGCCTTGAACTTCTTGGCTCTCGAGCGCGTCACTGGTCCAGCTGGAACATGCACCGGGTCTTGTATCATGGACGACTCTGGGGCTGCATCATTCCCCTCCTCTTGAAGAGGATTTGTCCTCAAATCCAAGTCGTCACCTGCATCGAACAAAATCAAGTCAGTAACATTGAAAGTAGCACTAACATTATACTCACCTGGGAGATCCAATTTGTAGGCGTTGTCATTGATACGCTCCAACACTTGGAATGGTCCATCGCCACGAGGAAGTAACTTCGACCGGCGCTGCAATGGAAACCTCTCCTTGCGCATATGCAACCACACCCAATCACCAGGCTCAAACACTACTTTGCGACGTCCCTTGTTCGCTTGCTCGGCATATTGCTTGGTTCGCCTCTCTATGTTCATCCTTGCCGTCTCGTGTATCTGCTTCACAAAATCAGCCCTTTTCTGGCCATCAAGGTCAGTATGCTCATGCACATGTAATGGAGATAAATCCAAAGGAGTCAAAGGATTAAAACCATACACAATCTCAAAAGGCGAAAATTTAGTAGCAGAATGAAAACACAACGATTATATGCAAACTCTACATGAGGCAAACACTCCTCCCAAGACTTAATGTTTTTCTTTATAATAGCACGTAGTAAAGTAGACAAGGTCCTATTTACTACCTCAGTTTGACCATCAGTCTGGGGATGACAAGTAGTAGAAAACAGTAATTTCGTACCTAGCTTACACCACAATGTCTTCCAAAAATAACTAAGAAACTTAGAATCCCTGTCAGACACAATAGTCCTAGGCATGCCATGCAATCTAACAATCTCTCTAAAGAATAATCCAGCCACATGAGATGCATCATCAGTTTTATGACATGTAATAAAATGTGCCATCTTAGAGAAACGATCTACTACCACAAAAATAGAATCACTACCTCGCTTAGTCCTAGGCAAACCCATCACAAAATCCATAGAAATATCAATCCAAGGTGATGCAGGAATAGGCAAAGGTGTATACAATCCATGGGAACTAACTCTAGACTTAGCCTGTTTACAAGTAATACATCGACCACAAATTCTTTCAACATCACGTTTCATATGAGGCCAAAAGAAATGCTCATGCAGAACAGAAAAAGTTTTAGCAATACCAAAATGTCCCATTAATCCCCCACCATGAGATTCAAGCAACAGTAATTCACGTAGAGAGCATTTAGGCACACACAGTTTATTTTTCCTAAACAGAAAATCATCATGCCTAAAGAAATCCCCACTAGCAGAATGTTCACATGCTTTATAAACCTCACCAAAATCATCATCATGCTCATATAGACCTTTAATATGCTCAAAACCAAGTAACTTAGCATCTAAAGTCGAAATTAGAGCATACCTCCGAGAAAGGGCATCAGCCACCACATTCTCCTTACCTTGCTTGTATTTGATGACGTATGGAAACGTCTCGATGAACTCCATCCATCTCGCGTGGCGCTTGTTCAGCTTGTTTTGACCTTTGAGGTGCTTCAACGACTCATGGTCGGTGTGAATGATGAACTCCCGAGGCCAGAGATAGTGCTGCCACGTCTGAAGAGCTCTCACCAGGGCATACAACTCCTTGTCATACGTCGGATAGTTCAATGTAGCTCCATTTAGCTTCTCGCTGAAGTAGGCTATCGGACGTCGTTCTTGCATCAACACTGCACCAATACCAATTCCAGAAGCATCACATTCAATCTCAAAAGATTTAGAAAAGTTAGGAAGAGATAGTACCGGGGCATGTGTCAGCTTGTCCTTCAATTGCTGAAAAGCTTCGTCTTGTGCCTTTCCCCACTTGAACTCCACGTTCTTCTTGATCACGGCGGTTAAAGGTGCCGCCATGCTGCTGAAATTAGGCACAAACCGTCGATAAAAGCTGGCCAATCCATGGAAGCTCCGCACATCTCCAATGCTCTTTGGCGTTGGCCACTCCTTGATAGCTCGTATCTTTTCCTCGTCAACCTGTACACCCTGTGCACTAACAACAAAACCAAGGAAACGACTCTATCCGTGCTAAAGACGCACTTCTTACGGTTGGTTAGCATATAATTTCTCCTGCCTAAGTGCAATCAAAACCATCCTCAAATGTACCACATGCTCATCATGATTTTTGCTATATACTAAGATGTCATCAAAGTACACAACAACAAATTTCCCAATAAAAGCACGCAAAACATGATTCATAAGGCGCATAAAAGTACTAGGTGCATTAGTAAGTCCAAAAGGCATAACTAACCACTCATATAAGCCAAGTTTTGTTTTGAAAGCAGTTTTCCATTCATCTCCTTCTTTAATCCTAATCTGATGGTACCCGCTACGTAAATCAATTTTTGAAAACACGCAGGAACCACATAATTCATCAAGCATATCATCTAGCCTAGGTATGGGATGTCGATACTTTACCGTGATGTTATTGATAGCTCGGCAGTCGCAACACATCCTCATCGATCCATCCTTCTTGGGTACTAAAAGTACAGGTACCGCACAAGGACTCAGGCTCTCCTTCACGTGCCCTTTGGTCAACAACTCGCTAATCTGCTTCTCCAACTCCTTCGTTTCCTCTGGGTTGGTGCGGTAAGCCGGGCGATTTGGTAGCACAGCTCCAGGCACAAAGTCAATCTGATGCTCTATCCCTCGGATGGGTGGTAAACCAGGTGGTGTATCCTCCGGAAAGACATCATCGAATTTCTGCAAAACAAACTGAATAGAAGGGGGTAGAGGGGGTAGATCGTTAGTAATAACCAGGTTCCCCTTCCACAACAACACGAACAGTTGCCTCTTCTCATTCACCGCCTCCTTCACTTCACTAGCCCGAGCAAGATAGGCTCTATGAATCAAGGCATTCTCCTTTGTGGGTAATGATTGCTCTTTGGGAGTTGCCCTTGCTGCCTCCTTTTGTATCTGCACTTGGTCCTCGTAAACTTGTTTAGGAGTGAGAGGAACAAGTGATACCTTTTTATTGTTATACTCAAACGAGTACTTGTTGGTAAAGCCGTCGTGTATGGCTCTCCTATCAAACTGCCACGGTCGCCCCAACAAGATGTGACTCACTTGCATCGGGATGACGTCACACAACACCTCATCCTCATACTTCCCAATGCGGAAAGGTACCTGCACCTGCTTGGTCACCTTGATGACGCCGCACTCGTTCAGCCACTGCAGACGATATGGCTTCGAATGTTTCACCACCGTCAAACCCAAACGCTGAACCATTATAGCACTAACCACATTCGTGCAACTCCCTCCGTCAATGATGACACTACACACCTTGTCCTGCACATGACATCTCGTGTGGAAAAGGTTCTCTCGCTGCTCCCTCTCAACGGGCTGTGTCTGGGCACTCAATACTCTCCGAGCTACAAATAGTTGACCTTCGGTCGGTAGGATCTCCTCCTCATCCTCGGAATCCATTGTAGCTGTGGGTGTCGGTTCCTCGCCTTCACCATTAGTCACGACCTCTCCGTCGTCTCTCAAGATCATGAGTCGTCTGTTAGGACACTCACTCATAATGTGCCCAAATCCCTGACACTTAAAGCACTTCTTATCTCGGTTGCGACTATCAGGATTAGACGGGCTGACCTGAGTCGCTAAACTTGTACCCTCCGAATGACCCTTAAAGTAGGTCTTCTTCTCATCTCGAGGTGGAACCTCTCTCTTCCATTGGTTCCCTTTAGGTGTAGAGCCACTCGGACCTTGGGGTGATCTCCAAGAAGACTGAGTCGGCTTTGCACTGCTAAAACTGCCCCTCCTCTTGTGCTGATTCTCAATTTTGATCGCCATGTGAACCATGTCTTCTACCTCGATGTACGATTGCAACTCCACGGCATTCCGAATCTCCCAATTCAGTCCAGCCAAGAACCGAGCCATGGTAGCTTCCCGATCCTCTTCAATGTTGGCCCGAATCATTGCCACCTCCATCTCCTTAAAATATTCATCTACGCTCTTCGTCCCCTGTCGTAGATTCTGCAGCTTGTTGTATAACTCTCGGTAATAGTGAGACGGAACAAACCTCTTTCGCATCACAGACTTCATCTCGGCCCATGTTTCAATAGGTTGCTCATAGTTTCTCCTCCTACTGGCAATCAGCTGATCCCACCAAACCAAGGCATAGTCAGAAAATTCGATTGCCGCCAATTTCACCTTCTTGAGCTCGGAATAGTTGTGGCAGTCAAACATCATCTCCACCTTTCTCTCCCATTCGATGTACAACTCTGGATCGTTCTTCCCCATGAATGTAGGAACAGTCATCTTGATGGTGCTCAAGTTGTTGTCCATCTCTTCATCCTCATCGTCTTCGGGGTTGGCGTCCCTGTGTCGCTCATTACGACGATGCTGGTTATCTCGACCGACGTTGCGCCTTGCTATTCTCCGATTCTCTGGGTTCTCTCTACGAGACTTTTCCTCCAGTGCAAGTAGTCGGTCATGTACCACAGTCATCTCAGTGTGTAATAGCCCTTCCATCCGCCTATAATTCTCATCCATCATGGCCTGGAATTGGACGTTGTTAATAGATCCCTCAGCTATTCCCTTATTTTTCGTGTCTTCAGACATACCTGCACAGAAAAACGTTAGTAATAAAAGCAATAAAGTAAAAGAAACCTCACCACCTCACAAACGCTCGTGTATCACACTTAAGATGGGATTCACTCAGCACTCGTGTTTCACTCAGGTATGGCTTTTTTTCACTCTAATAATCTCACACACTCTGCCTTTTACCACTCAAATTCTCCCTCAATGTCTCGAACTCCTCGATCTACCAGACGAGATCGGAACCGACAAAATCCACAAAAACACACACGACAACGTAGAAAGGACAAAAAAATCGGAAAATTTCGGAACAAAAAATTGGTCGAAAAAAATTTTCCCGCCAAAATACTTTTTTTTTTTTTATTATTTTTTTTTATTGGCTGAGTATTCGACTTAATACCAGGAACGAGACTCTCAAAAAAATTTTCGCGAAAAACGGACTAGAAATAATTTTTATAGAATTTTTTTTTTTTTTTTGTGCTTACGGATGAAAGAGATCCGATTCAGCAGGAAGAAGAAGAAGAACGAAAAGAAAAGATGAACGAGGTAACGAAATCAGAAATTAGAAGCCCTAACCTGGGCTCTGATACCAAATGATACGTACCTCGTTGATGGGTTGAGCGGAAGAAGAAGAAAACGATAAACGGATACCTGGATAGATGGAAAATCCCCAAACTTCTGAACCTAATTCGTTGAATTGATTAGATTGACAACCTAACCCCCAAAACGGAATTGACGCAGCTACTTGGCGATGATGAAAACACACGAACGAAGTATGTATGCCTCGTTGATTCGTCGGTTGATCTCTTTTGGCACAGTCGAAAAGAGAACGGAAAAGAGCAGAGAATAATCTCACGAAAATATTTCAATATCATAAAAGTTGTGTTCTAAAACAATTGGGTTCATGGCCTTTATATAGGCTGACCTAAAAAGTCACAAAATAAAAAGAAAATACGGAATAAAGTCTCGAAATCGCGACGACGCGATTTCCATAAAGAATCAGGTCTCATGTCGGACGACAGGAATATATGTCGTCCGACATCCTCTTGTCGTCCGACAGGTATTGGTGTCGTCCGACACCAAGCCAATTTCGTAGCTGACTTCCTCGGCTCGTCCTCGGCTCACGTCTGACCTCCGTTCCAGCTTCTTCTTCATGGTTCCAGCTTGAAACTCCTCACCATCCGTTGGTTCGGCCTCCTCGTACGCAATCAGGTTGATAAGGCTTGGCTTCTCCACATCCCCGATGGGTTTCTTCAATAGCTCTTGCGCCCATACTTCTTGGATCATCGACATCAAGCTTGCCTTGAACTTCTTGGCTCTCGAGCGCGTCACTGGTCCAGCTGGAACATGCACCGGGTCTTGTATCATGGACGACTCTGGGGCTGCATCATATTTATAAAATATAATTGCAGAGAAACACATGAAAAGTATAGTTGTACCTTTCTTTTTCCCTTAGCAAGAAAAACAACAACAGGATGTTTGACAGCCTTTAGTATTGTCCCAGGCTTCATAAAATTAATATTGTTAATTAAACTTCATGAAATTAATATTACTACAAACAAAATTGATAATGAGTAACAACTTACATCTTTTTTTTTCTCTTTTGTAACATCAATCTTCTTTTTCAACGTGTCCCTTGCATCCTCCTGTTCATTTTTTTTTGTACTTGAATTTGGGGGCTGTTGTTCTTTATTCCTTGAACAGCAAGTCATGTTTTATTTGACCGTGTTTTCCGTGTGTTCACAACATCTTTTATGCTCTGACTGTTGTTTGTTTTTCCTTGAATTTCCTGTCATTACATACGAAAAAATGATTAATGTTGAGAATGCTTCAAATTGAATAAAAAAAAGTAAAATAAAGGAAGTTACCTCTGTTGTGTTAGGAATAACAGTGTCTGAAGTCTTTGATGTTGTTGTCGGTTTCTGTCCTTCTATTCTCTTCTAAATTTTAATTTTCTAAAAAAATGTATAAAAAATGAAATTAGATTTTTTTATTGAAATGAAAATGGATGAAACTCATTTTTATTGAAATTTAGACCTTCAAACGACTTTGCCCAAGTCCTATCTTCATTTTTTGATTATTAATTATCACAACTTCATATGGAGTAACACTTTTGTTCTGATTTCAAATTATAAAATAAAATGTGAATTATGTAAATATTTAACTAAATATTTGATTATTACCTAAAGGATGCCAAATGTATTACAATATTAAACTAAATGAGAACCCAGATTTTTCAATGTTTCCACAACCACTTTCTTCTGTGTAATATTACAAAACTCAGACCACTTTATTGACTAGGAGAAAGTAACCTGTGGTGTATCAGGAATAGAAGTTTCTGCGGTCTTTTGTCCTTGCCCCAGTTTGTATATGTTTTCTTTTATGATGGCCTTTGTAAGATGTTTGACTGGCTGCTGAGAAAATGAAGGATGAAGCCTATTTAGTTTGAAAGATAATGCAATATGATGAAGTATGAAATATACTCAGTTAAGTACATGTTATCACAAAGAATCAGATGTTAAGTACATGTTATTACAATATTAAACTGAAGTATGACCTTTCTTTTAATGAAAGATGAATGTTATGTATATGAAGTGTGAGATATTTTTAAGAAGTTTACCTGTTTTTCTGGAGAACCATGCTGTCCTATTGTCTTTTTGGCTAGCATATGTATCAATTCCTGAACAATAAACAATATTTTTTTAGAAATATAAGAATCAATTAAGATAACTCGTAATGTTTCTTAATAGAAACTAACTCTTCGATTTCTATCATGTTTCTTTTTATCTTCTGATGGATCCATTCCAGAAAACTGCTATGATTGAATAGATAATATATATCAGTGAAAAAGATACTACTCAAATACATGTAACTGAAACAAGATGAACAAAATAAAACAATGACTTCATAACTGTGTTCATCTTGTTTCAAGTTCATGTTGTTATAGGTTCTACTGCAGAATCCTAATATTCACCAACAAATCATCATCCACAAGAAAACACACAAACAGAAACAAGATGAACACAATCACTTGTTTTTGGGGTTCTGCTGCATAACAAGTAATGTTTCAAACATGTAAACTCCCAAACTCCAACATGGCTGAACAGATACACACATAAGAAGGGGAAAATCGCAAAATCACAAACACACACAAAATATAAGAAGGGAATAGATATTGTGGCTGAACATATAAGAAGGAAGTGGAAAAATAAAACAATGAATTCAAGATGAACACAATCATATTGGGGTTCTACAGTAGAAGACCTAATACATGATATATGTGCAGGTTGTTAAGCACAAGTGACAATGAAAGATAACAGTGTCATAATGCAGTCATATACGATGAGAATTCATACTCATAGGTTGTATAAGAATACTCGTGTATCGAAATCACAACTATCACATGTCCAGCAAACCATCATCCATAACAAAATACACAAACAGAAATCAAAAATTACTAGGGTTGGAAGCTTGGATGATAATGAAGTATAACTGCATAAATTGAGTAAAGGACAGAGAACAAGAAGAAAATCATCATCAACAACAGAAATCGGAAACTACCTAGGGTTGGAGGATAATGAAGTATAACTACAAAATTCTAATATTTCAAACATGCAGATGGGGAAAACTCAAACATAGGGTTTCGATTGATCAGAAATTGAATTGTTACCTAGGGTTTTGTGTGAGTACTTTCCAGCGAACCTTGGAGGCGGCGAGGCGTGGAGGAAGAATCGATGCTTCAAGGCGTCGAGATTTGTAGACGAGAATCGATGCCTCTAGCTTGCGAGAATCGACGCCGGGAATCGATGGCTTGTTGTGGATGTTGATTTGCTGGCGATAATGTATGCTTGAAGGCGGTGATAATCGAGGTTATCGACGGCGCCGGAGCTGGGGCGGTGGAGGAGAGCGGAGATGCTATAGAAATCAGTCGAACGAGAAAAAGAAAGAGAGAAGTTACAGAAACGTGAATCCATTGTGTGCGTGTATGTGTATTGTGATGACGTCAGCGAGTAATTGAGCTGAGTCACATTTTTTTATATACTGGGCCTAGAGTAAGATGCCCATCTTACTTTTTGGGTGTAAGATATACTAACTCAAAAAAATGTATAACTAATTGGGCCAAAAACAGTGATCAATAATTAAATTCTTTAAATAAATAATATGTAGTTCAAAATTTTATTACAAACTTAATCATAGCCCTAATTAGTTTGTCTATGGGAAATGGGCTGTCTTGATTTTGACTCCATCACACCTTTCTTTTTCTCCTTTCACCTTTTGCCTCTCTTTTTCCCCATTACTTGTACTCTACTTTTGCAATCAAAACATCATCTCTATACACCTTAAAAATTTATACATCAATTGCCCTTGATCACTCCAATCAGTGTACTCTATTTGAAGCTCTCTCCGAAAATCGGAGTCCAGAAATCGGTGCTCGTCTCCGCAGTGACCGGAAAGGTGCTTGATATCGGCACAAGGCATAGACCCCGGCTCTTTAGGTCTTCTTCACCCTTCAATAATAAAACAACTCAAATTTATAAATTATCAGTACATAATAAAAATTAACTAATTATTTTCATTCAACCCCTACCTGTCGATTTTGTCGCGGTGGAGATCCTTTCTTCAAATACGGCGTACTCAATACCTAAACGAAAGCAACAAAGTATGTGTAACAAATTAATCATAAATCGATAACACAATCTCGTATAGCGATATAACATACCGTGACTTGATCGTGGAGAAACTTGATGTACTCGACAGCTTCGTGGAGAACTGACGCGGTATCAGTCTGATATGCATGAATTAAATCATGTGAGTATATATACTTATAAATTAATGATAATTAGACACGTTGGATCGAAATCCAGTACTAACCTTTCCGAAGGGCGAAACCAGCTGCTGGAGGGCAGCTACTCGGTCCCGCAGTTTCTCCTTTCGAACCTATATAGCCGAAGAAAAACAACGAAAATATTCTACCATATTATTATTAGTCAATAAAAAGGGTAATTCGGTCATTCGACGGAGTTTAGTCATGCATCTACCTTGAAGGTTGGCAACGGCGATGGAGCTTGTATCCTCGCACGCTTGGGTTCGCTTCCTACCGATTTCTTGGGGCCCACAAGAGACGACGGAAGGGATTGTGTGGAAGGTGTGTTAGTGAATAAGGGGAAATTGGTCGTATTGTTGTTGATCATCTGATCATCGTAGTTCGAGTAACCGTATTGTTGTTGACCGGAATCGTCCGAGTCAAACAGGGTTTGCAAGAACGACGACGTGGCTGAATCCATCGTCGGAAAGGGGTTCCCACCGTTGAAGAATTCTCCGGTACTTATCATTTTGCTCGAATCAAGAGGTTGTTCGATTTCTCGGCTAACAATATGAACATATATATTAACTAAAACAAAAGAAAATTAAGGTGAAGATATGTATATATATGTTTTATGTTGTGTGCTTACAAGAAATCTCGATTATTCCAATCTTCCGGGCTCGCGGAAGACGAGAAGGCGACGAACGGCTCATCGCTGGACCTCGTACCTTTTGTTGTTGAGACCGTGTCGTGATTAGGCCAATCGAGCGAACAGAGAGACGAAGCGAATAAGAGATTATTGGGCAGATTCCACCAATTGCCTGGGCAGGATACTCCGCCTTGAAATTCTTCGGCCATGGCTATAATTATTATTCGGTCACTCACTCTTGTTTTTGTTTTTGATATAAAGTGTGTGACAATAATAATAATAAAGATTGAATTCTATAGCTTCAGCTTTAATGTTGTTTTGTGTCTTTATGTTAATTATATATATACACGTCACATAGGTTAGCAGTTGAGGGGACCCATATGTCAATTAAACTATACTAAATTGGAACAACAGTTTAATTAGTAGATAAACATAACTAAAAAGGTATTATATTATAAAAAAAACGAATTAATTAATTAGGATAGAATTCTTCTAGTGCAACTTTAATTGGTGTTTGATTTTTGTTGTTTAGCGTTAAAAAAGTAAGTAACAGGAAAAAAGAATTCAAAATTGCTTATAAAAAAAAACAAGGAATGTTGTATGTATGTAATTTACGAGCACGAGTACAAGTAACCAGAGAAGATATATCATCACTTGTGTAGTCACTTTGACTCAAGTTTCAACTCTTTTTAACTGTTTTTTTTTTTTATTTTACAAAGAAAAGATTCTTACTATTATTATAACACGGGGTAAGTATATTAGATATTGATAATGCAAAAAATATGTCAATCAAATTCTAAGGAATTGAGGAAGCTACATATGTTATAGTCGTTGACTTCATCAATTAAAAAAATTATGAAGTTAGGTCAGTCCCATTCTTAAATTGATTTTTACCCCATGAAAAATGTAGAGAAAGTGATTGGTAATAATAATTAATTAAAATAGGCGAGGCGGCTACGACGCCGTATAGGTGGGTGGGTGGAGCGTTTCTGAAGGGGAGCTATTGCTATACATATTACATGACCCGTGTGGTATTGAAACGAGTCGGTTCGGGTCCCACTTATGCACGCGCACCATCAGTGGTCCGAATAGTCAAAAGCCCTCGTTTCTCATTTCCGACTAACGTTGACTGTATTCTTTCAGTCAAGAAATATGGTCAACTGCCCTTTATCCGTCAAGAAATATGGTATTTTAAAATTTCAATAATAATCAATTCATTCGTAAAATTGAGAAAAAATAATACGAATAAGAATTTGACCCTTTTTTCATAACAATAAGAAGGATTTATCAGGAAAAGAGAAAATTTGGGACAAAAAAATAAGAACTCCATAAAGGAAGTCCGAAGTCTGATCGTTTTTATGAATACAGTAATACTTTCTTACATTTTATTCTTAATTTTTATCTTATTTTTTAAAATTTTACTTACAATTAATATGTTTTTGTAAATTATAAATATATTTTCAACTTATATACTTTTTAGTTAAAAAATGGTGAGAATAATTTGTATTCAACGTACAGTTATATACTAGTTTTTTTTTTCAAAATAGTTGAATCTCATACTTCTTTAATTTATGCGTCGATAAAGATATTATATAAATATTCACATAAAATAATACTACTATATATACATATATAATGTGATAGTATAGTAGAAAAAAGTTCAATTATAATGATATATAATAGAAATAAAGAGTTTGTTGAATAACAACATTCTTAATACACGGTCCACGATTTCTTCAAAAGTGGATAAAAAATACTGACTTGGTACTTGATCCTTCCAAATTGGTTTATTATTATGCGATTATAGTATTATCAAATAATAGTTTCATACTTTATTCCGTTTCACATGGCTGTTTTTATTTTATTTATTTATTTATTTATTTATTTATTTATTTTTTTAATCATTATCGGTAATAGAAGTTGAGCAAAATAATTTGAGAAAATTGAACTACCTGAGTTGATGGTTGCAATCGTAGAGAGTGCTAAAAACATACGAGTACTATTTATTTGTAATATTTTATTATTATTTATAAATAAAAGTCAAACTAGAAAAATAAAGTTGGAGGAGCTGATTTTTTTTTTTTTATGATACTGTACTATACTTCGGCAAGCGCTAGTATAAGTATAACTATGATATCATAAATTCTTTTGAAAAACACAAAAATGACATAAACCATACGTCATATTGAGGTGTGCAAAACAAATTTTATAAAAATAAAGAATGTGGAAAAAAATCTCTCCATAGTAAGTAATGATATTATATCACAAATGCTATATGCACACTACCGGTTTGGAGGTGACAGTTGGATTTTTGTTTTTTTTTTTGTTTTTTTTAATTATTTAAATAAAAACACGTTTTTCAATAAAATTAATTAAAAGAGTAATGCTATATGCACACTACCCGTTTGAGGTGACCGTTGGACTTTTAGTTTTTTTTTTGTTTTTTTTAATTATTTAAATAAAAACATGTTTTTCAATAAAATTAATTAAAATTGGTTTTTACAAAACGTAAATATTTTTACATTTTTGAAATCTACAAAATGCGCACATAATATAAAAATCAATTTTAAATATCAATTAAGTCATGCGTTTCTACATACTCGCACACACAATTAAATTTGTCCCGAATTTCAAAAAATACTAATTTTTTTGTTTCTTAAAATTGCAAAATAAATATAAACAAATACTACGAGACTTTTAAAATATAAAATTGTCATTGAAAATTATAAAAACATTGAAACATAAATAAATTATACTATAAAATACTTATTATATTTTAAAATATTTAATAAACAATTAAAATAATAATAATCGTAAATAAATGTTTTTATGAGTTTGAATGATAATTTTATACTTTAAAAGTCTCGTAGTATTTGTTTATATTTATTTCGCAATTTTCATAAACTAAAAATTTAGTTTCTTTTGAAATTCGGGACGAATTTAATTGTGTGTACGAGTAATTAGAAACGAATGACTTAGTTGATATTTTAAATTGATTTTTATATTACGTGCACATTTTGTAGATTTCAAAAATGTAAAAATATTTACGTTTTGTAAAAACTAATTTTAATTACACAAATGCTATATGCACACTACTCATATTATATGTGTGCATATCTTTTCATTGACTTTTATTTTAAGGAGATAAAATTTTGTAAACCCTTTTTCAACCTTAATAATCATAACACTTGGTGACATGCCTTCTTAATATGAAATAAAATAAGTCTTGGTCGTGTGGGGTTCACACATGGTATTGGTTTATCAATTAAGGTTAGACCGAGATTGAATTATCATACCAGAGCATATGGTCGAGTCAAACACGGAAAAAAATATTTGTTGACAACTAAAAAAAAATTGTATTTAGGTTGAAAAGTAAATTAATGGTAAATAACACACTAATAATACTAGAATTACTGATCTAGCATACAATAAAAATCTGTTTTGTTTTTTTTAGACTTAATTTTAGTTCGATTAAATTTGACAGTTAATAATTTTTAACTATTTATTTATTACATCGGAGGTTTTCTTTTATAAAATTGAACTTACGCAAGGATAAGAGTCTTTAATTTTCTAATTATATTGCAAAAGACTTCTTCACCTAACAATGACTTAATTTCCTTTTTTGTTGAATTTTAATATGTTTAAACAATGTTATTGATGTCTTAGTTTAGAAGGTGGCCAAAGCAAATAGCAATACATGACAACGAGCAGTTAAAGAGAGGAGGTTAAGCTGCTCTACGAATGCAATCAAAATAATGAAATTGTCACATACTACGTACTCCTCTCCCATTTTTATAGTCACACTTCTTTTTTTATTTGTGAAAAAAATGTGAATATTACTTTGAGACAAAAGTAGTACTATACAACAAGCCATATTGATAAAGTATATATGTAGTATATATTTCATTCTCTATTACCATTTGACCTGCAACCATCGACGTATGATAAGGTGATCGAACCCTCAACTTTTATTTTAATCTTAATTTTTATATCAATTTTATAAAAATATTTAAAAAAAGTTATATATCAAAAGTATTTTTTTTTGTTTTACAATTAAAATTTTATTAATTTCAATATATTATTTAAAAAACATTTAAATATGTATTTAAATTTATCATGAAAATATTCACGCTTCTTTTTTATAAATATTTTATAATAATATTTACATACTTAAAATAAAATAATTTATTTATTTTTAATTTTAAAATACAATTTTATATTATTTTTCACTTATTTTTTTTTATTACTCAAAACTATTTTATTTTTGAACTAAAAAATGCATTTTTATTTTATTTTTGATAAAAATGTTTAAAAGTACTATTATATATTTAAAAAAAATTGATGAAAAATTTAAGAAGTGGAGTAACATTTTTTAGTCTCACCGTCAAACTAGTATTAATTCAGTATTAATTGGGGCCATAGGAATATTATATTTTTCTGGTCAAATTTGTACTCTCAAACTAAAATTTCTAAGTACATTACTACAACACTATTATAAATTTTATGTACTTCCTCTTTCACATAATATAAAATTTGTTTCAAGCAATTCCCACTTGGTGACTAGAATAATTAAAATATAAATTCTGCAAGTAATTATTGAAAATTTATTTAAAAGTTAATATATATATATATATATATATATATATATATATATATATATATATATATATATTTACTAATGTGACATTTTCTTGAAAAAAAATAGTTATAAAATAGGTAAATAATAGTTACTTACATAGTTACATATTAAAACTATAATAGTAACTAAATATTTTGTTTACTTTTTTATAATTTTAAAACTAAATTTCTCTTTTTTCTAATTATTCTTTAATTAATTAAATTAAAATTTTATCAAAACAAAAATAGTGACGTAAAACTCCGTCACGAATTCTTGAGGGGCCATAAAATCCATCACCAAATCTTGGCGAACTATAAAATTCGTCAGTAATGAATGACGGATCAAAATCTTTCAGTAATTATTAACAGACCAAAATTCGTAAAGAAAATTGTCAACAATTCATGTCTAACTAAATTTCATAAGAAATTATGTCACTAATTCTGACGGACCAAATCATCCTTTACTAAAACCAATTTTCTTTGTAGTGAAATAAATAAATTATACTATATATATATATATATATATATATATATATATATATTATATGTATAACACTAAAAATATAATTTGTTCATTAAATAATATTTTATTATAATTTATATAAAGTTATATACAACAATTAAAATTTTTTGATAATTATTTATGTAGTATATTTTAAATAAAATATTAAAATTTAAAAAATCTAAAAAATAAATTATACAGTAAATTTTGATTTTATTAAACTTATTTAAATATTTATGTATTTAATATTTTTATTTAATTTTTTAATTAAAAATATAGAGAAGGAATTGAACTTATAACTTTTTTTTTAAAAACTTAAAACAATCTTGATGACCCCTCTACTGGAGCTCTTTTAGTAAACACATTTTATATATGTCATAATAATAAGTGAAAATGTTTAAAAATACCATTATACATATAGTGCACATACTTATTTGCCATCCCATTTAAAAGACCTACTTTTCTACACAAATAGTCCAAATTGCCCTTGTCCCATGCTTTAAATAGACATAATTCTTGAAACCCTAATCAAATGAATCACATCCTCTTCCTCTGCATCTTCTTCTCGCCGCCCCCCAAAAAAAAATCGATCTAGAAAAATTTTTACTCCCTGTTTCCCTTGTCTCCTTCTTTGTTCTTCGTCTACCCGCGATGAATGGTATCCCTCCGAAGATGGAAACGACCGGTCAAGATAGGAGTTTTGTTGGAGATTTTTACGGTCATCGACGATGTATAGATCTGTATAGTTTTTTGATTTTTTTTTGTGAATGACCGACCCTTCTATATTGTTTGGGATTTTTTTGAATAGATCTGTATAGATCTTTATTGTTTTAGATTTTTTATGTATAGATCTGTATAGATCTTTATTGTTATAGATTTTGTATGTTCATCGACCGATCCAAGTGGTCTTCATCTCTTTATATTCTTTTTGAAATTCAACTGTATGAGTTAAAAATGATTATTAGAATTAAAAATGAATATTTAAAATATGTTAAAAAATGGGAGAATTAAACACATGAAGTAGAAAAATTATGTAAAAGTTAGATTTCTAACTTGTCGATTGTTAAATTATCGATTTTGCTATGTCGAATTCGCCTTGTCGAATGGTATTTTAACATGTCGAATCTATGTCGAATGGGATTCGTCATGTCGAATCTCAAATTCGATTTGTCGAATTCATGTCGAATCTCATATTCGATTTGTCGAATTCATGTCGAACGTGGGTCGAATTTTATGTTTGTCGAATTCATGGTGTCGAATTCAATGTCGAATGGGATTCGTCATGTCGAATGAGATTCGCCATGTCGAATCTCAGATTCGATTTGTCGAATCCATGTCGAATGTGGGTCGAAATTTTTGTTTGGTCGAATAATGTTTGTCGAATTTATGTTTGTCGAATTATGTTTGTCGAATTTAGAAGGGCAATTTTGATAGTTCACCGCTTTTTAGTGTAGAAAAGCACATTTTTTATATGGCGTGTCAAATAAGCATATCCACTATATGCTTTATGGTACAAATATTTTTCTCCCTAATAATAACTAGAAAAGTAATAACACAACCCATTTAAGATTTCAATTGATAATTCTTAAATGGGTTGTGTTATTACTTTTTTGTAGTGCGTCACTTATGTTGTGGTCCATACTTTGATTAGTCATGGATTTTAATGATGTGAAAACTAGGGGTGAGAACGAGCCGAGCCGAGCCGGGCTTTGCTCAAATAGGCCTAGGCTTGATGTGAAAATTTTGGGCTCAAGCCTGGCCTATAGCCTATCATAAGCTTTTTTAAGAGGCTGAGCCTGAGCTTTTTTATT
The DNA here is from genome assembly GCA_954870475.1 of Euphrasia confusa. Taxonomy (NCBI): domain Eukaryota; kingdom Viridiplantae; phylum Streptophyta; class Magnoliopsida; order Lamiales; family Orobanchaceae; genus Euphrasia; species Euphrasia confusa. The sequence continues at coordinate 7,280,111 of OX940959.1, read as the reverse complement.
AAATAGGCCCGGCCTGAAAGACTTTTATAAGCCTTTTTCACCACAATTAGAACATCAACTCGATTTAATGGATAAATCCCAAAATTTAATTAAAAATATTAATTTTAAATTTTAAATGTTATTTTTAACTTTTAAGTGAACAACATATTATAAATACAAAATTATTTAAAATATATTTTTCAATCAATACGAATTGTTATAAACTCAAAGAAAATTGAGAGAGAACAATAGATTAGAAATACAGACGATATAAGAGAAGAATAGAATTATTTTGAATTGTTGTATTCATTCATATGGGGAGACCCCTTTATATAGGATACAATCTAGGGTTTCTGACTTAGCCAACAAGTCATTCACTCTAATATAATAATATTCATAACACTCTCCCTTGAATGACTATTTACAGGATTGCTGCCTCGTTAAAACCTTGCCAGGAAAACCCAGTGGGACAAAACCTGAGCGAAGGAAAAAGAGTACAACTTGCTCCCCCTGATTGTAATCACCGAAGATCTTTGACTTTTTGACAGTAGTTATTGGTGATTAATCGTTCTCATTAAAACCTGTAACTAATAAAACCATATAGGAAAAACTTTGTTATTCAAATATAAATTTTGGTCTTCAGGACCCAACCTTTGAATTGTCGAGTTTCACGTTCATTTGTATCAGCGTATATTTTTCATCCTTCTGGGACATGCCTTTACCAGACATCTATTGACTAGAGCATTCGCAATTGCTATAACCGGCCGGTAACTCTTCTGGAGTATAATAGATGCGTCTAATGTCGAATATACAATCCTTGACAAATGAATAATGTGAACTTCAAGTCAAAATCATCTAGAAGATTATATTCTCTTTTGAACTTCAGGTTCAATATCTCAGTTTATTTCGAAAACAAACTCATATCGAGTGATGTACATGCCTCGTTAAAAAACCTTGTAGGAAAAAATACTCGAGGAAAGGAGTACATGACATTCACATTTATATTGTGGTGATTGTCTCGTTAAAAACCTTTAACTAAGAAAACCTCGTGGGAAAAACTTAGTAGAGGGAAAAAGAGTGCAATCACTGATTCACTGGTCTTCGGGACCAAAATCACTGGTCTTCGGGACCTTGTCTTCAATATCATTTGTCCATAATGACATAGTAATATGATATTGTACATATTCTGATTTTCATTTCCTTTCATATCAGGAATTTTAAAATCCATCCAGGATTTTCATGTATGTATTTTTCTAATAACTTCTACATGGTCAAATCATACATTTCGATGCATATATTTATCGTTGTTGCTGCCAGAAATATTAAGTAGCGGAACTTAATGTCATCCTTAAAAATATTTAATTAACATCGAGTTTCTGCGAAAAACTCTTGAGCAACTAATCTCGCTTTTATATCTCACCACATCATTGCTCGTTTTTCGTACGAACACCCACATATATCTTCTGGGATAATATTTTGAGGTGTGTACTATACAGTCAAAATATGTCTTTATTTAGCGAGTCATGCTCAACCTCAATTGTTCGTTTCTTAGTGCTGCTGGCACACTATTATAGATTTATGTTTTGGATCCAAATTTTCTAGAGCAACTCTTGAGGCAAATATGTCGTTGACGACTTTTTCCATGTTGATGACAATTCATTATATCAACCAAATATTTCATCATTTCCCAAAATATTTAATTTGGTTGTTCCGCAATCCCACAATTTTCTCTTATCATGTGCACATGCTTTTTCAATGGGATTTTCATCTAATTCTCTTCAGGAGATTTTGAGGGTGACTTAATTTCTTTGTTTTTCCGCGAATTTATTTTATATCTTAAGATCGATCTACTACGCTTCAGGCGTATATTAGAATCAACATTTGAGTTGATCTCTTTGGTATTTGAACTCTTATAGTTCATTTATCACAAATATATGTGATTTTGTCACACCTTCATCAATTTGGCAGATTACTTGCTAAATATTGCAAGTCACTTATTTTAATGAACTTCGAGTTCAATTGATTCGTGCGTGGATCAAGAATTGAAGATCGTTTTCATTTCATGAAATTTTCGGCATTTATATCTTTTATATTCTTATCTCCCCCTAATGCCGGGAAATGATCTTCCTTTAATATGCAAATCAGCGTAATTGCTATAAACCGATCTTCTGGATCGTGGGCTCGAGATATACCTTATATTTAATAATCATGATATGCATCATCTTCATTTTTAAGTACATTTTTAGTACTCGTGGGGATAATTAGTAAAACTCTTCCGGAGCTCATTCTTAATATGTTATCATTTGCATAACTTTACCCACGATCCTTCGGGGATACAGTATCTTTACCAATCATCATTCGGGGATACAATATTTTTATCAATGATCTTTTGGGATAAAATATCTTTATCAATGATCATTTGAGATCAAAATATTAGGTTTTATCAATGATCCTTCTGGGATCAAAATATATCTCATTATATAATTTTCTTAGAAATTACATTTAATTGAAATCGACTTTTTCGATATTCCATTAGTACCCACATAGTACATTTATTCTCGATTTTCAAAATATATCCTTCAGGATAATTCATACGTAACAAGAACAATGGTGTTTCACTATGAGTATCATGATGTAACTTTATTAAAAATCATATAATGTTTTGAACTTTTCTTCTTCGGGAGCAATCAATTAAAATATTTTTTCAAGAATATTTTGTATAATATCAATATCATTTAAAATATTTAAAGTTTAATTGCTACAACATAAGCATTTAGATTTGATATTTCTGCGGAAATATCATATAATATTCTTTGGGAACATTTAAAATTTATTGCTACTACGGGAGCAATTTAATTTGATACTTCCAAAATTATTGCTACTACGGGAGCAATTGAATTTGATATTTATCGAATAATATCAAACAATGATGTTCTTCCATAACGATCAATATAATATTTAAACCAGAGTTTATGTTTCTTCAAGAACATTCAATTTAATTGATATATTAAGAATAATTGATTTGATATTACTTCAGGAATATCAAATTATAACGCGACTCAAACTTGTGAGTTGGACTTCATGATTTTTTCACAACCAATTTATTCTGAATGTCTCAAAAGATTTAAAATCTTGTAATCGAACGTGGAGTCAATCATACCACGATTTGGTAGTACGTACGACCAACTTCGGGTGATCGTATATTTCTTTTAAATCTTTCCACAAAGCTATTGAATCTTTCACGGTCAATTTTCAAAGATATTATTCGAGATTATTAGTAAATATTCATAATCAATTTGATATTGATATTTCTGCAGGAATATCATATCACGATGTTCTTCAGGAACATTTAATTTTGATATTTTCTTCGAGAATCAATGTTCTTCAGGAACTTAAGCATAATTAATTTGATATTAATTTAAGAATATCATATTATAATATTTTTCGAGAACATATGATATTACTTCAGGAATATCAGATTATAATGTTCTTTGGGAACATATGATATTACTTTAGGAATATCAGATTATAATGTTCTTCGGGAACATATGAATTTAAGAAGAAGGGAGTAGAAGTAGAAATATTTATAATTATTAATGAATATAAACAAAAATATAAATTCTTGCCTTGGAGTTCGAATCTTGGATGAGTAGAACTTCGATGAAGAACGCGGTTGAGCTTTCGTGCTGATAACGTGTTATAAATTCAAAGAAAATTGAGAGAGAACAATAGATTAGAAATACAGACGATATAAGAGAAGAATAGAATTATTGTGAATTGTTGTATTCATTCATATGGGGAGACCCCTTTATATAGGATACAATATAGGGTTTCTGACTTAGCCAACAAGTCATTCACTATAATATAATAATATTCATAACACGAATAACATATTTCATTATTTCACTCTTCAACTATAATTATTTTTTTGCTAAGGATGTAGGATAACATTTGTTAATAAGTACATACAAAAATTAAAACTAAAAACAATTGTATTTTTCCATATAAATTTAAATATGAAATACATTTTATGAATAATATATATATATATATTAAATAGGCTCGGCCTGATAGGCCTAGAAGACTTAAAATAAAGCTTAAGCTTGGACTTTTTATATAAACAAGCTTTTAGAAAAGCTCGAGTCTGGGTTGTTTATTAAACGAGCCGAGCCGAGCCGAGCTTTTGTAGACCGAGCCATATGCCTCTGTCGGGTAGCCTGACTCATTCCCACCCCTAGTGAAAACGCACATGGTACTTACTCCACAACTATTGTTATTATAGAAGTATCCTCAATTTTCAACATGGATTGCGCAGCATATAAGCATGAGCCGCCCAAACTAAATTAATACGGAATAATTCTTTTTATACGAAGCTAAAGTTAGCTATCGATATATAAGTAAAAGATTCATCTCACAAGTAGTTAATTACTAACATCATGTAGTTTACAATGGTGGAAATATAGAGTGAAGTAAAAACTAATGCCAAGAAGATAGAAGAAGCCCTTATTATAAATATAGCAGATTTTTCTTGGCCTTAAGGCTACGTTTATCAGCGACCACCCCAACCACCCAACCACCCACTTTTTTCAATATTTAATTATTATTTTTTTCAATTCTCTCTCTTCCATATCATCAACCCAACCACTTCCTATTTTCTAAGTTTATCAATGACCACCCAACCAACCACTTTTTTTATATATTTTTTAATAATAATATAATTATTTTTATTTTTTAGTTTTATATATTTTCCAACATAAAAAAGAAAAAATTAAGTTTATCACTTTAATTCTAAGATAATTGGTGTGTAGATTTATGTCAATATTGATACTTATTTATAGAATTTGTAAAAAATTTTAACTCTTTTAAAAAAATTGATTTTTTGTGTGTAAATTATAGTCAATTTTTTTTTTTGCAAAACTATATCAATATTGATGTCTATTTGTAGAGCGTAAACAATTATGAATTTTGATATTTTTTTTATTTTTTTTAAATATAATTTAAAAAAGATATACTAATTTAATTAAAAAAAATAAGAACCAATAGGGTTGTGACATTTGTCACAACCCCATTGGATGCAAATAATAAAATGGAGGAGACCATGTGGGCGGTTTACATGCCAAAATCGACCTGAAGGCAAAGAGAGAGAGAACCCATATCCCATTTTTTATTTTTTTTTATTTTTTTATTTATCTAGGTGGCGCCCTTGTGGGCGCCGATAAACCTAGCCTAATTACAAAAGCTAGCATTGTGGAAGGTGTATGTACCCCCCTTCTCAGTCACTTTCTTAATTTTGTTGAATTAGATCAAAAAGCACGTGCACATTGTCTTCAAACATACGCATCACTTGCTTTTTTTTCTTCTCTCCAATAATAATTAAAAAAAAAAGTCAAAATCAAATTATCATCCGTGTCAACCGTAACTTAATCGGAACCAGTCAACCGTACTTGAACCACTGACTCAATACGCGCTCAAACCGTTTGTTATGGTTTGGTTCCGATTTTGATCATCGTTCCGACCGTCAGACTGATCGTCTACTTTTGGTATTGGTTGGAGTATCTCCCCTACTCTAAAATAAGTTTTTGGTATCGGTTGGAGATGCTCTAAAAGACGAAATAATAAATAAAAAATCTACCAACCGATTTGCCATTTCCAAAATCCACCGCTTATGCGGATAAGAATCTACCGGCTGAAATCTGACCTACTTTACAAATCCCACTTCCAACTAGCTATTTCTTTTCTTTCTTTCTTATTTCTGGATATCTATCAATGGCCTACTATTACCCTGATAATTACTACCGCAATGATCCTTACTACGATCATCACTATTTCTCTTCGACCCCAATTCAAGAATCGACCCAATACCCCGTTTCTTCGCCGGAATCGAACTACTACGAATATTACCAAACGTCTTACAATAATCACTATGAACATTACTCTGTACACGAGCCATCGGATCCCGTAGCTCCACTCTACTTCCCCTCCGAGCCAACCTTCAGAATCTCCTATTCCACCGTCGAGCTCGATGATACCGATTACGACGAGTACGATCCGACCCCTTACGGCGGGGGCTACGACCAAGCCACCACCTACGGAAAACCCATCCCTCCTTCGGCCGTCACTTGTTATCCTCGGTCGGGCCCACAACCCGATGTCGTGGAAAAGCCCTCGTACGCTTTGATTCCATCTCCCTATGGAAAGGATATTGATCAAGATCCCCCGATCAAGGCTACGAGTGGAGACATTGTTAAGGTTGACAGTATTAGTAGTACTAGTGGTGATGAAGAGGTTAAAAGTGGCGGCGATGAACGGGAAATTGAGTTTTTGGGGAATGGAGATTACGGGTATGAAGGTGAAAGAACGCAAGTGGATGCTCGGATGGCGTACGGTTCTGGGTTGGAGGCGATGGATATCTGCGAGGGTTTATTCGGTTACTGGCCGTGTGTAGCTAAGAAGGCAGAGGAGGAAAGGAGGAAGTGTTATTGCCAGCAAGAAATTAGGAAGGTGGATCCGTGGGGAAGCGCTGCGGATTATCTTTTCGGGAGCCCGTTAGTTTACAATGACTACGGAAATAATTATCTGCAGCAGGATCAGTACTACGAGAGCTGGGGGAATTCCTGATGGCATTGAGAAATATTCTCGACTATGTGAGGTACAATTGTCGTCTCTCTTCTCTCGCTTTCTATGGATGAATAAAGAATGTAGTTGCTATGCTTAGTTTGGAGATATTAGAGTACTAGTAATTAATAAGGCTTATGAGTTGCTTAGAAATATGTTGATCATGAATCGAACATGCGGCTTGCCATAGTTGTTGTTGGCATTGTTCAATTTGAATATTGTTGTCTTTAGATTCGTGCATTTGCTTCACCTTTTGTTCTGTTTCCGTCCTCTGCATCTTTCTCAATTTGTCATCGATCGCTTCCGAAATGTACCTCATAAGAAGTTTTTATTGTTTTGCATTTGTAAACATTAATGGATGGCAAAGTTTTTCTTCTTTTTCGTCTGAACGTGAGCTTTTTATGGCTCGTATAAATAAGGTTTGGTAATCCAGTGTTGATTTAAATGATGCAGAGATTCGGAAAATGGTTTTTACATCAAACTAACGTGTGAACCATTAAAGTAACTAGATTTAAATACTTTAGCTCATGATTCTTGAGCATTATCACAGAGTGACGCAGAACTATTGAAGAGCATCAGTGCATTTCAAAAGCCTTTTAATGAATGAAGTAATAGTGCTCATTGGGCTCGTTGTGTGGAAACTAGACATTCCACCTATGGGTACTCTCGATTCATTCGGTGGAAATCTAGTTTCTTTGAGTGCAAAGAAATGTAACTCGATTAAGTTGTGAGCCATAGTATTGTGCTTTAGCTAATACAACTCCAAAGGTATGTTTTGTGTTCCATCCTCTATAAGGACAACAACAGCGTTGTCTTTTTCTTGGTCAAAATCCGAGTGCTCATCATAAGCGCAAAAAACACAACTCGGAACCATCACTTTCTCTGAGAGATTGTTTTCACCAGTCGCCTGGAAATGCAGTGTATGTTTTTAAACTTACAAAACCGAATTATTATCCTCGTTCTTTCTTGAAAGAAATAAAGATATAAAATCAATCAATTACTTTGTTTGTCCCACAATTATTTGCACGCTTATTCGTTTGGGATAATTATTTCTGACATTTGAAAGAGCGGAGAATATCAAGTTACACTGATTAATCCATGAGACCTCTGGCTATCTACTCTGTATTGGTCAATTAAAAATATGCAGTAGTATGTTTTTTCTTAAAAGGTGTAAAATTTCCCTATGCTAACAATAGTGTGACGGAAAGTATAACTTAATCCTAAGATATAGAGTGTGATATAATATAATCTACTATAGATTAGACTAGATTTATGATTGTTTTGTGTGTACATGAACATGACTATAAGATATATAGATATTATTTACCCGGCCATTATTTATTATATCAATATTTTGGTTTTACAGTAATTTGAAAAAAGTGTGATTATAAGTTTAGAAAAAAAAGTTTTTTTAGCATTAAAAAAAAGTTTTTTTTTTGGCTTTTTATAAAAAAAAAGTAATTTTAAATTAAAAGCAATTTTGTTTTTAAAAGTTAGTAAAAAATAAAATTATATTTTTAATTGTAAAAATGAAAGTACTTTAGATTTTTTTTTCCTTTTACAAGTGTGCATATTTTAAAATGAGATAATTTCACAATGTTCTGTAACTAAAAGGAAATCCATATTTAAGTATTTTAACTATTTAAAAAATGAAATGTAGTTTTTTTGTTCAAAATTGACCTAAAATATTTAGTTCTTATAAGTATTTTAAAAAATTAAATGTAGTTTTTTTCGACCAAAATTGGTCTGCATTATGAGTTTAAGGTTTAGTTCCAAAAAATACATTATTATTTTTCATGTTTTATTTACATTTGATGTTGTACTTACAAAATAGGAATATGATTAATTTTAAATATGTGACCAACGAAAAAGTTTTAAAAATATCTGCAATTAATTCTTTCACGAATAAAGTAATTTTTCATTATAAATGAAGTATGATAAAACTGTGAAAAACTTTTTTATCCTTTTTTTTCTATTTTACTTAAAATTTGTCTTCCTAATTTTTTTTTATAATTTTCTATGTATTATTATTTTATATTAATAATTTATAAGAGATTTTGAAAAGTTAAAAAAAAAGTCAAAGAAAATTAATAAACTTTGAAATTTTAATATTTTTTTATTAATATATTTTTAAAAAATCAAATTGAATATTATCAAACTTTAATTTAATGTTCAAAAAATTCAAACAAAATCACAATCCAATACACCTTTTTAACATCTACATGTATATAATGTCTATACATTATTTTTGTAAAAGTAATAGTCAAAAAGTTTAATGGATATATATATAGTATCCCCAATTTTGTGTTCTTTGTTGTTTGGATTGATTGAACAGAAGTATTACGTACACAACTTTCGGTTTGGACTTACATACGTTAGTCAAATGGTTATAACTATAAATTAAATAATTTAGAGAAAAGAGAAAAAATAGAAATAATATACGCAGAATTGAACCAACCCACGCACCCTTTACAATATTATCATCATCAACACAGTACTTTTTCGATGTTTGAAATATGAATACTGGGCCCAGACTCTGACAATTTACTATATACAGACACTTGTGGTTTCTGACATCAATTTTAAAACGGTGCTTCTTTTTTTTTTTTTCGTTACCGGTGTTGTTTCAGCACATATATATTAATCCAGTTGTGTAGTAAGAAATGTCATTTTTCTTTTGTAATTTTTAAAAGAAAGATAATCATTGGTTTGAGACGAAAATATTATAATATTACCTTAATACCTTTTCATTTCTAGAAAATAAGAAATAATTTTATTCTGTAGATTGAAACGGAAAAGTATATGTTAAAATATCGCCAAACGCCTTAATTAAAAATGCCACATCGTTTGCGGTTTAAAATTGATGCTGTGTGCTAAAACTATTAATTTTAGAAAATTTCCATACTTTTTTTAGAATGAAAATTAAGAGTAGTTTTGAAGAAAAAGTAAAAATAGCTTTGAGAATAATAAAGCACATGGTTTTATAAAAAAAAAGCTATATTGGTAAAAAAATAAGAGATAAAAAATGTAAAATTATAATTATAATTATATTTAAAAAATATAAAATGTACTTAATTTTTTAGAGATCAATTTTAGAAAATAAAAGTACTGATAATTTTAAGAAAGAAGAAATATGCATAACTGCCTAAATGGGTGTATTTAGGGAGAATTTTTTTTTGGTCCCATAAAGTTGAGTCATTCTCGATTTGATCCTACGTAGTTAAATATTTTCAATTTAGTTTTATATAGCTTAAGATTTTGTCCAATTTTGTCTTTTTTGTCGGAATCTTCAATTTTGACCAGTCAATGCATTACGTGGCAGCCGGAACGACGATCGTTGATTTTGTATGACACGCGTCTTCATCTTATTGGCTGATGTTCATAATTAAAAAGAAAATGCCACTTCATTAGTTGATTAATTAATTAATCAAAAGGAAAATGAAAAAACAATTTTCAAAGGGTCACGGGATTTAACCGGTGGAGGTGAAAGAAAAAAAAAATCAATTCAACTCTTACCTGCTCGCTCTTATCTGCCCGTAAAAACAGAAAACCCTAATGCCCAAATCTTATGAACCCTACTTCCCCAACCCAATTAAAATAGCCAATTAAAAGCAAAAAAATTGTTGCTACTAAGAGCATCTCCAATGCAGCCCATTTGGCTGCATTGGCCCACGTGAAGTGGACTTGGGCATTCAAAAATGCAAAATATAGCATTGGAGGGGAAATAAAAAAAGTGGGCATGCCCACCATAGAGGCCATGCCCAATTTCACTATTCATGTTACTTTTTCATTATTTTAATTTGTTATGAATATTTAATTACCTATACTAATTTTTTTATTGGTCTTTTAAAAAGAAAGTGGACTTACCATTGTATGATGTTTGCCCATTTTTTTCTTTGCCCACTTATGATGACATGGCATGCAATGGGGGCCACACAACATGAGAAATGGGCTTTTAGCATTGGAGATGCTCTAATAAGTAACTTCTTGATTCTTGGACAGTGATAATGGGGCCCACACAACCGGAGAGCAATGGTTCGCTTCTCCCATAGACTGGGCAGCCGCGAACGGCCACCACGACATAGTCAGAGAGCTCCTCCTCATCAACCTCACTTCCCTCCCCAGAATACGCCACTTCGAAACCGTCTGGGCCGACGGCGGAGAGGAGGATTTCCGCGACGTCGCCGCGTGCCGCTCTCGAGTGGCGCGAAAACTCCTCCGGGAATGCGAGACCAAGAAGAAAGCCCGAAACTCTCTCATCGGGACCGGCTATGGCCGCTACACCGCCGCTTCGACCGGGGACGCGGTTTTCGTGGGGGAGCTGTTGGTGCGGGATCTGCTTTTGGTATTCGGGGAAGGCGAGTACGGGGTCACGAATATTGGGTACGTAATTGGATTGGGGAATTAGAGTTCTTATTATTAGGGTATTAGGCCATCTCCAACCGAACACAAAAACTCAAACTCAAAAATAAGTTTTATTTTAAGTTTACAGTAATTTGACTCCAACCGAACTCAAAATTAGTTTAAGTTTACGTTTACAGTAATTTTACTCCAACCGAGTTCCTAATACTCTAACTTAAAATAAATTTTTTTAAATATTCTTCTTATATAATTATATATACTATTTATATAAATAATCAACATCTTTACAAATTTACAATTTTATCTCATAATTTTTTAAATTAAAAAATATAATTAATATTATTTTCAATTTAAATTTTCAAACATAATAAATATAAATAATTCTAAATAAAATATTATTTAATTATTAAAAAAATTACATTAAAAAACACAAAAAACTAATTATTAATTATTTTTGTTTTTGTAATTGGTAGCATTTTTTTAAATATCTTGTTTATTATTATTTTATTTTTAATGTTAATTATATAATTTAATTATTTAATTGTATTTCATATTGTGATATGTATTTTTATTTCATTATTAAAAATATTTTTATTAAAATTTATTTTAATTATAAATTATATAATTATTAAAAAAATTACATTACAAAAGATATTAAATAAGATACTAAAAAATAATTGATAAGTTATTTTTATTAATTTGTAAAAAAAATAATCATTTTATAAATAAAAAATAGTTTTTGGTTTGAGTTTACGGTAAACGTAAATATAAGTATTTTTTGTGTGGGTCCCACCTATAAACCAATAATAGGTTCTTGTTTTGGTATCGGTTGGAGCATCTCCCCTACTCAAAAATAAGTTTTTGGTATCGGTTGGAGATGCTCTTAGGATTTTCTGTTTTTACGGGCAAATTGTAATGGTTTTTTCTTTCTTTCATCTCTACCGGTTAAAGCCATAACCCTTTAAAAATTCTTTTTTTTTTTTCTTTTTTGATCAATTAATTAATCAACTAAGGTTGTGGCATTTATTATTTTCTTTTTTTAATTATGAATAAGCAGTCAATCGGACGAGGACACGTGTCATAGCAAATCGACAATCGACGTTCCGAGCTGCCACACAATGCATTGACTGGTCAAAATTGAAGATTCCGGTCAAAAATAACTAAATCGGACAAAATTTTGAACTATATGAGATTAAATTGAAAATGTGTAACTATATAGGACCAAATCGAAAATGGTCCAGCTTTATGGTAACAAAATTAAAATTCTCCCAATTATTAATTAACCTCGTAATTTCCGTCAAAACTGCAAATGTGAATGAGTATTGATGATAGTATTTGTTTTTCACATGATTCCTCTTTTACCATGCACAACCAACCTTTAATCCTAAGCCAAATGTCTTGCGTTTGGTTCACTTCACATTTTTCCGTTTTTACCCTTTTAGTTCTCCAAAATTAACCATATTTAAAATATACTCCATCCTATTTTAATTAATTATCCTTTTAGGTTATATGTAAGTATATTTTTTTCTTTTTACTTGACATTTTATAATATTTTTACCTTTTAATCCCCTTATTAATTATGATTCTATTGACTAAAAGACCTATTTTTTTAGACTTATTTCAATTCAATTCACACTTATTACAGTCATTTCAGATCAATCATTTAATTATTATTATTATTATTATTATTATTATTATTATTATTATTATTATTATTATCATTATTTTTATTTTTATTTTTTATTAAATAAAAAATATTTTTTTATAAAAATATTTATATTACAAAAATTATTTAGATATTTAATTAATATTTTAAAATTAAATTAAATTGAAGTTCAGTCCAGTTCAGTTCACATCTATTAAGTTCTTAAATTTTCAGTTCAATTTAACTATTTCAATCCAAAAGAACAAATTTTAAGATTAATTATATTTATTTTAAATATATTATAATTCATAAGGGGGAGAAGATTATAATTAATAGTACTAAATAAGATTAAATTATGAAATTATAATTTTTATTAAAACTTTTACAAAATTTTAAATGATATAATTTGAATAGGAAGAAGTAATATCTAGTTATTGTTTACGGGCAGAAAATCCTAACAGGAAATTCACCCGCGAACGTATTGATATTTTGGGGATTGAGAGAACAAATAAGGAAATAATAAAAGCTTCTAGTATTAAATTCCAAGTATGTTTCTTGGGAATTGTCCCTCCCCTCTACAAATGAGGAAATTCCACTATTTATAGTACATAGATTAGGGTTTCTATACATGGGCTTGGGCCTAGATTACATGGGCTTTTTCATAAATAACTACAAGCATTATTCCATAAATTAGGGGGAGATCCCCGTTATACCCCCGTAACATGATGTCCCTGGCCCGGTCTAACTCGAGCGGGTTACTCCGGCTTGCTAATATGCTATGTGTGCGACCTGGGGTCGAATAGGAAAACCGCCGGTCTTGGTGAATGAATCCTGCCTGTTTCTTTATCAACACGCGGTCAGAAAGAAATAACTCCAACTCTATATTCCGGGGAGGTTCCTGCGGACAGGAAAGTCGTGAAGTGATTAATAATGTTCGCGGGGCATCCACATTGATGGTGTCCGATGGTGTTCGGCCTCTGTGACATGGTGATCGCATGTGGTCGCTGATTAAATGCCTTTAGCCTTTTTGTTAATTGGGCTATTTCTGATCTGGTCCGGACTTGGGCCGTAATCCGATCATAATGGGCTTTGCGAAAATGGGGAACAACAAATGCCCCCCGAGGATAAGCTTTTTACGGAGTTCTCGCGGAGTTGAAATGTTATGCTCGGAAAAGATGGACCGTTTCGCCCCTTTAGTCGGTCGGCCCAGGTTTCAACAGCCGCCGGTTTAAAGGATTTGAAAGGCCTTTACCTTGGTACTTGTGTAAAACGTCCTTTCAACTGTCAGAGATTTTGAATTTTTGAATTTCATATTCCAACACCTTTGCCGCCATCCCCTCCTATATATATGAGAGATGGGATACTTGGAAACACTTTTGGCCAAATCTCGTAAGAATTCGTGCGATCTGATCTCTACCTCTGATCTCTCTTGCTCGGGTACGCATCATCAACTTTTACTGCCTCTTTATTTTTTATTCTTGCTCGGGGGCGCGGACTCTTAGCTCTCTTATAGATCCCGTAAGTATACTTCTGTTCGTGATTTCGTTAAAGAATTTTGTTTTGGTCGATGTCTAGTGAACCCTCGACTCCCGAATACGACTCTGATTACATCCAGACCGTGATTCTCCCCTCATTTATAGATATTCCGAGGACTTTATCTCCCCTGTCCTCAGACTTGTTAGCTTTGCCCGAACAGTTTCCGTCTACTTGCGTGATGGACCCGTTCCCGTTATCGAAAGATGAAGAGAATGACTGGTTCTCAGAGACCGTGCATCCCGATTACGAACTGTTCGCAAAACTGGTCGCTAGCTTCCGGGGCCCTCCAGTTGAATTCTCCTACGAAACCTACCTTGCCGATCATCCTTATACGTACGTACCCCGTACAGATCTCCCGACCAAGGCACCGCCACCCAGCGTTTTTAAAGCTGGCACTCGGGTGAGTAAAGTGTGTGACGCTGATCTTCAATCGCGGAGAGCTGAGTGGGAAATTCCTTCTGATGTTCATCTATATTGCCCGATCGAGTTCGATCGAGCTGATCGCCCTCCTGAGGGAATGGTCGCCGTGAATTTTGATATGATGAGGAGTGGCCTCCGATTCCCTATTCATGATAATCTTGCCCGGGCAGTCCTTGAGTGGGGTGTTGCCCCTATGCAACTGACGCCAAACTCTTGGCTCTTATTGATCTCTCTCTCTACCCTTTTCGGGCATTACGGTTTGTATAGGGGATTACTTCCTGTGGAGTTCACCACCTTATTAGTCCGTCAGGCGGTGAGGACTAGCGGCGACCACTATTTGAAGTCCCGTCAAAGTATTATCTGGGACCTGCCTGACAAAAGAGAATCGTGGTGGGAAGAATGGTTCTTTGTTAGCGGCGCGTGGAACTCGATCAATTATCGTTTGAGTGCTGAATATCAGATTCCTCGCACCCGTTAGTAAAAAATTTTGCATTTCCTTTGGTAGTGTTTTATATTAGTTGTTATTTGTTCCGACCATTACTTTATCCTTCTTAGGACCCCAAGAATATTAGGCATGCCCGATGACTGGTTGATGTTCGGGCAATGGATTAGTGCTGATCGCATCCGCTCGTCGCGTTTTATTAGTATTCCCCAAAATGCGGAAAATGATTATATTAGTGAGTCCGTGCCCTCGCGTTATAACGAGTCATTTTATCTACTTGTCTTATTTTCCCTGATATAATTTCGCTATAATGGTGTTCGCAATTTTTATAGTTCGCAGGTACCCTCGATACAAATATCCTCCAACTGGAGCCAGCTCAGAAAGTATGAATACTCGTCTGTCTGCACTGCTCGGGAGCAAGAAAAGCTCGAGAGATGAGAAAAAGAAAGAAACGGTCGCGGAGATGGTGAGCGCGGCGCCCGAGAAACTTTCGAGGAAAAGGAAAAATCGGAAAGAGACTTCCCCTCTTGCGGACAAGCATCACCGGGCAAGCGTGGAGACATCTTCCTCGCCGATCCTATCTGACGATTACGAGTCTGCCCGTGACGAAACTCCCCGGCATACCATGATCTCTCCTGCGGCGAGTCCGAAAGAAACTGAGACCGTGCCACCGCACAATCCTGATGTCACTCTGGCCTTTAATCCGTCCTTACACACGGCGAGCAGCTCGCGGCTCCCGACCATGTAAGTGTCTTGAGGATCGCCCTTATCCCTAATTTTCATGGTTTTCCAATCTTTTAAAAAGTTTTATAATCTCAGGTTCAGGCCGGGGGATACGGATTTTTCGGACTTCCTGAAGTCCTTTGAGTCATCCAGACTCCCCCCGTCTCTGGATAATGTTCCTGATCGCATCAAGAAAGCGATCGACGGGATCCCTCGCGACTGGTGCAAACGTCCAGAATATATCCGCCAGCACCCCAAGGAGACGGGTTACTTGACCATGATCGCGGCGTCTAGGCTTTCCTACCTGATACACTCCCTGCTCGGGGCTGTGGAGAGCGCATCTCAAGTGCCGGAGGCAGCTCCTTCACCGCTCAAAGAGGAGTATGACAAAATGATGGTAGTGATCGCTAAAACCAAAGAGCTTCACCGTGCAGAGGTTGAAAAAACTAGACAGCTGGAGGAGGAGTCTAAAAATGCCAAGTCTGAGGTGGCCCGTCTTGAAAAAATTGTGGTCGGATTGAGGGCAGAAATTGAGGCCTCCGTCAAGAGGGAGAGCGAGCACGAAGAGAATTTCCGGGAGGTGCAGCGTGAACTGGATTCTGTTCGGGCCGACCTTGCTGACAAAACGCAATCGGAGAAGACTGCCTTGATCGCCTTGAAGGAAAAGGATGAGGTGATCGAAACATTGGAGGAAGAGGTGGAAACCTTCAAAGTGGCTGATAAGGAAAGGAAAGAGCACCCGGCCACAAATTTGGTCACCTACGGAGATTGGATATATTGCTGCGCTTTTTGCGATTGCTTGAGAGATCTGACCCGGAGCGGACAGAAAATCGATGTCCTGATGGACAGTTTCAAGAAATTTGTTGCGGACAACAAAATCCACCCGGACCTCCCTATCGACGCCTTGGATTTAATTGAAGATATGGGTCTTGACTTCGCATGGTGGCCGAACAAAGGCCAGTTCTGTCGCCCCCTCAAGAAGCAAGCTCCGGTTGCGAAGGAGAATGAGAAAAAGATCGATGAAATCCCAAAGGAGGCTGACGCGGGCACCTCCGGGCACGATGCTTGAAAATACTTAGCGCCCTTTTTTCTGTCTGTTCCCCTAACATTTTCACCCGAATGATGTCTGTTGTGTTGTATTTCTATTTTATGGTTCGAAACTTATGTTTGGCATTTATGCATTCAAAACTGTTATGTTGTATTTCTTTTCATGATTCGAAACTTATGTTTGGCATTCATGTTAGCGAAAACGCTTTCTTTTCGTGTTCACGGGTTCACTCATTTCGGTCCGCGACCAGGACGCGGACCGAAATGCCCCAGTGTCCGGACATCCGTGTTCGGTTTCGTATTCTTTTCTCGCCTTACGGGAACATCAACCGTCATGACTTCAAACGTCAAATCACCATTAACACGTGCGAAAGACACGACGCGACTTTCCATATGCCCATTGCACTAAACGAGGTTCTGCGCACCTGACAGATGCTCTTTGCGTCGGTTCAGGTCTTTTGAAATACCTTTTCAGGGAAACGGTGTCGATTCCACTTCCCTAGGTGATGGAAAAACTGCACTTATAAATATCAGTCTTTCCTTCATTCATTTTCACTTCATCGTTCTTGAAATCGCTATAGTAAATTTTATCTGTTCGCTGGAAAATGGCTCGTGTGTCCGCCAAGTCTGATGGTTCTTGCCGCGTGGACCTGCTCTTCTCCACCAGGTGGCATAGCAAGAGGCTCCCGCTGCCGCCCGTTTTCACGGACTTGATCGGAGTGCGCTTGGGTTACTTTGTACTCATGACCGATGTGAGGAGGAAGCTCTGGGTGTTCGAACTAAAGCGTCGTCGTGGTTTCATCTCGGTGTTCGGGTCCGGCTGGGAGGAGTTTGTTAGGGAGTCGCGTATCCGCCATGGCTGGCACGTTCGCTTCCTCTACCACCCCACTGATGGGTTCTCTGTCCGGGTGTTCGACTCGGAGTTCCTGCTGGTGGTTGACCCGGACTTCCATTGAAAATTCCTGTTTGTTTATGTTTTCTATTTTCTGTATTTGCCTTTTGTAATCCCGGCTATGTCCGGTGGTATTTCATGAATGAAATTTTCCTTTTCCCCCTTGTTTAGGTTGTCTCCTTTTTGTTGTTCGTTTTGTTAACTCATGACGGGTGTTAGAAAGTTAGCGCGCATCTAATCAAACGTACGTAAATGATTTCGTAAAACGTCCGCCTCGAACACTCGTGCAAATAATTCGGAAATTTAAACTCAAATCGGCGTTTCACCATAACTTAACATTTTCGATCTTCTGGAGGTTTCTTGTTCTCTGTCGCCCGAGTGGTCGGACAGTCCATTGCCTGTCCGGCTCGGCGACCTCCGAAAAGTACGGATTTGTCCTTATCTTTTTCTGGAGTCTTTTTATCTCTGTCGCCCGAGTGGTCGGACAGTCCATTGCCTGTCCGGCTCGGCGACCTCCGAACAGTAAGGATTTGTCCTTATCTTTTTCTGGAGTCTTTTTATCTCTGTCGCCCGAGTGGTCGGACAGTCCATTGCCTGTCCGGCTCGGCGACCTCCGAAAAGTAAGGATTTGTCCTTATCTTTTTCTGGAGTCTTTTTATCTCTGTCACCCGAGTGGTCGGACAGTCCATTGCCTGTCCGGCTCGGCGACCTCCGAAAAGTAAGGATTGCAATCTTATAGATGAAAAAGGAAAAAAGTGATCGTCTTTTATTTCTCAAATCGAACAAAAGTTCTCACACCAAAAAATTACACTGGTCGGCTCACTGAAAATACTTTTTCAAGTACAGAGCATTCCACAGATATTGGTCAGCTACTCCGTTTAGGTGTTCGAGCTCGTAAGCACCATTCTGCACATGTTTCCTGACACGCATTGGTCCTTCCCAATTTGGGCCCAGCGCCCCAGTGCTCGGGCCCATTATCCGCTTTAGGACCAAATCTCCAGGCATGAATTTCCGAATTTTTACTTTGGAGTTAAAGAACCTCTCTGCTTTCTGTTTTGATGCTGCGTTCCTGTGAACAGAATTCAGCCTTTTTTCCTCCAAGAAATCCAATTCCAACCGCAGAGCCTGGTCGTTATTATCGTTCATTTCCTGGGAAGTCCTGTAGCTAGGGACCTCGATTTCGGACGGGATCACAGCTTCTGCACCATACGCCAAAGAAAATGGGGTTTCCCCCGTGGCAGCCTTACTGGTCGTTCTGTACGACCATAACACATCTGGCAGTTCCGCCGCCCATCTCCCTTGTCTTTCTTCTATTCTGGCTTTGATAGTGTGTTTCAGAATTTTATTAACTGCTTCCACCTGTCCGTTTGTCTGGGGGTGGTAGGGTGTAGAAAAAGCTTTTTTGATCTTCCATTTACCGAAAAATTCCATTATCTCCTGTCCGTCGAATTGCTTCCCGTTATCTGATGTGATCGTATGCGGGATCCCGAATCGACATATGATGTTTTTCCAAATAAAACGAATGATAGCTCTCTGATCAATTGTTTTCAATGGTTCCGCCTCGGCCCATTTGGTGAAGTAATCCACGGCCACTACCGCGTACTTTACTCCTCCCGGCCCCGTTGGTAATGGGCCGATGAGGTCGATTCCCCACGAGGCAAAAGGCCACGGGCTATAAACTGAGTTAAGGTACTCCGGCTGTGTTCGGATGATAGGAGCGGTGATTTGGCACCGATGACATTTCCTTGCGTAGCGGATTGCGTCCTTCCTCAGTGTGGGCCAGTAATACCCTTGGCGGGCAGTTTTGTGCGCTAGCGATTGCCCGCCTGCATGGTTTCCACACACCCCGTCGTGTATTTCGCTGAAAATTCTCTGTCCTTCCAAAGGTGTCACGCACTTCAGGAGTGGTAAGAAAACGCTTCTCCGGTATAAAACATCTCCGATCAAAGTGTACCTAGCCGACCGGATCCTCAATTGTCTGGCCTCCACTTTGTCTTCGGGTTGTTCTCCAGTAGTTAAGTACGCCTTTATGGGATCCATCCAACTTTCCCCCCGGTCGATTATCATTAGGTCTAGCTTTTCTTCCAAGGCCGAACTCGCCTGACTTGTGATAATGACATTTGTTATATCCGCGACTCCTTCGGACGAAGCTAACTTCGAGAGGGCGTCTGCTTGTGAGTTCTGCTCCCGGGGAATTTGCTCGATGAAGATCTTGGGGAACTTCTCGCACAAGGCCAAAACATGCTCGTAATATTTCTCCATCCTTTCACACCTCGTCTCGTATTCGCCCTTAATCTGGTTCACCACTAAAAGGGAATCCATGAAGATATGGACGTGTTGTGCTCCTACCGCTAGTGTTAGGTTTAGACCCGCAATCAAAGCCTCGTATTCTGCCTCGTTGTTGGTCGCCGCGAACTCAAACTTGATGGCGTGTGCGAAAGATTGCCCCTCGGGCCCAATTAACACTATTCCAGCCCCGGCATGGGAACTGTTCGATGATCCGTCCACGTACAATTTCCACGGCGGGAAATCGCTCGCGGGGACAATCTTTGGGAAGGTTAATTCGACGATAAAATC
This sequence comes from Euphrasia confusa, assembly GCA_954870475.1. Lineage (NCBI taxonomy): Eukaryota > Viridiplantae > Streptophyta > Magnoliopsida > Lamiales > Orobanchaceae > Euphrasia > Euphrasia confusa. The sequence continues at coordinate 7,259,873 of OX940959.1, read as the reverse complement.
AGCTAGGACTTGCCCTTTGATTGCGGTGCGGGGAGCATAAGTGATATCATATTGTCCGACCTCTAGACTCCATTTTAATAATCTCCCGCTCGTATCTGGTCTTTGTAGGACTTGTCTCAGGGGCATGGTGGTCAAAACTTCCACCGGGTGGTCGAAAAAATATGGCCGGAGCTTCCGGACACTCATGACTAAAGCATAAGCTAACTTTTCCAAAGGGGTATATCTGGTCTCTGCGTCATGGAGTGCTTGGCTGACAAAATAAATGGGGTGGTGAATCTGCCCTTCTGCTCGTACGAGTACCGAACTCATGGCGTGCTCGGATGCCGCTAGGTATAAAAAGAGCTTTTCTCCGGACAAAGGTTTAGACAGGATTTTGGGATCTCTCAGATGCTCTTTTAATTTTTCAAATGCCTCTTGACTCTCCTTTCCCCATTGGAATTTTTGATTTTTAATGGCCTTAAAGAAAGGTCTGCTTTTATCCCCAAGTCGGGGGATAAACCTGCTTAACGCCGCTAAACATCCCGTCAACTTCTGCACGTCCCTTAGACATCTGGGCTCCCTTAGGTTCATGATCGCGTCGATCTTTTCGGGGTTTGCCTCTATTCCCCGCTGGTGGACTATATGTCCCAAGAACTTGGTAGCGTACACCTCGAAGTGACACTTCTTCGGATTCAGCTTCATGTTATAAGTCTTTAAAATTGCGAACGCCGTAGATAGATCCTTCACATGATCTTCCTCACTTTTGCTCTTGATAATTATATCATCCACGTATACCTCCATTGTGTCCCCGATCTGTTCGGCGAACATTTTGTTGACTAGCCGCTGGTAGGTTGCCCCCGCATTTTTTAATCCGAAAGGCATCCGTTTCCAGCATAAGATGCCCTTATCAGTGTAGAAAGATGTGCATTCCATGTCCTCAGCGGCCATGGGAATCTGGTGATAACCCGCGTAGCAATCGCAGTTTGAGAATATTGCATGCCCGGCAACACTATCGATCAGATGATCTATATGCGGGAGGGGGAAATAATCTTTCGGACAGGCCTTGTTTAAATCGGTGAAATCGATGCACAACCTCCAAGCATTATTAGTTTTCTTTACCAAAACTACATTCGCGACCCATTGGGGTTCTTCGGACGCCTCGGTCACGAGATCGTTATCGACCAACTTCTTGACCTCTTCTGCTAAGGCCGCATATTTTTCGGGACCCATTTTTCTCCTCTTCTGTGCTATGGGTTTTTTGTCCGGATCTATCTTCAAATGGTGACAAGCGTGCTCGGGACTTATCCCGACCATATCCTTATGCGACCATGCGAACGCATCGGTGTTTTCTTTCAGGAAACTTATCAGCTCATTTTTTAGTTTGTCCGGGATCCTTGATCCTATGAATACTTCCAAATCCGGACGGTTAGGATCTAGTTTCACTCTCTCCAATTCGTCAACCGCCGTGAATTGAGAAGGTCCTCGGGGATCCTCGATCTCCTCGGGTTCGTACCCTAAACGGGGATCGGGATTCTCTTCGACCACGACTTTCGTCTCCTTATCCTCCTGTTTATTTTCCTGGATTTCTCCGGGCACTTCATCGATCAGGATCTGCAATATCTGTAAGTTTAAAACATCCGCTTCGTCGGGTTCTATTCGTTGGGTAGTTTCCTCGTTCTTATCTTTAGTTTGTTCGTTATCTTTTATTATTTGTTCGATAATTTGGTGATCGGGATCTCCAAATGCCCCAGTGTTATCTTGTTCGTCATTTTCTTCGAGCATATTTATCGATCGGTAGTGCGTGGAAAAAACAGAGTAATCAAAACACTTCTTGGCCATATATTGGTCCCCCTTCACGGTCCCAACAGATCCGTTACAGGTAGGAAATTTAACACAGTAATAATGGGAGGACGCCACAACCTCGAAAATATCGAGAAACGGCCTCCCAAAGAAAGCATTATAGACACTTTCAGAGTTAACAATAACAAAGTCCATCATCCTTGTGATCTTCACTTCCGGATTCCAGTGATCCCTCAGCTCCACAGACATCGTGATCTTTCCCAGCGGGCACACGACCACGTTCCCGAACCCCTTCAATTTCTCTTTATAGGGCTTCACATAATTGACCAGGTCCCCGAGCTGATCCAACGCCGGCTTAAATATAATATTGCAGTGGGCGCCGTTGTCAACCAGTATCCTTGCGACCTCAACTCCCAAAATTTTGGTCGTGATAACCAACGCATCCTCCTTTGGGTAGGCGATACCCTCCCGATCTCGATCATTGAACGCGATGGTCACGCCCCTGGCTATGGTTGGCTCTTTGAACGGGATTACTGAGTTCACGCCTTCCCACTTTCGCAAATCTTCTTTCCGCTGTCGTTTAGATTTATGGATAATGGGGGTCAAACCCCCGATCATGTTCACCCTTCCTCCGTTCAAATCCGGAGGGAACTCGTTCTGTTGGAGTCCGCCGGCCGGTGGGGGCGGTGGCAGTAAGTTCTTGATTCTGGTCGCGGCCTCTCTTCGGTGCCCGCAACAGCTGTCCTAATTTCCCTTCATCGAACAAACGGCGGAGTTGTGTGATTAGATCGCGGCATTCGTCCGTTGTGTGCCCAATGTCCTCGTGGAAAGCACACCACTTGCGAGGGTTTCTTTTGTCCGGGGGCGTGTACAAAGGTTTTGGTGGGAAGAGAGCATTTATCTGGTTTTCCATGAAAATTTGTAATATCGCCCCGGGACTCCTCCCTAGCAAATTTCCATCTTCGACTATACGATTTCCCTGTTCGCCTTTCTTCGGGCCTTGAAACCCTTTGTAGCCCCCGGGCTTTTTCGACCAGTCTTTCTTCTCCACAGCTTCCTTGTGGCCCTTCCCGGGCTCTAACTCTTTCATGCGCTGAGCATAGATCCGCTGCTGCGCAATTTCTTCGCCGGCCCTCCGCCGGAATTCCGTGTAAGTTCTGGGATAATCTTTCATCATAGGCTTGAAAAGTTCGGACGTGGCCTTCAGCCCGCTGACTGCGGCGTGCACCAAAACTTCTTCTCCAACCTGTTCTCCTTGCATCACTATGGTTTCGATACGCTCAACGTACTCTTCGTCAGATTCATCTGTCCGCTGCTTGATTCCCATCAGGCGTTGCCGTCCTTCCGGACACTTGACCCTCGAGGCGAAGTAGGAGATGAAAGTTTCCCCTAGCTCTCCGAAGCTATCTACCGACCTGTGAGGGAGCCCGGTGTACCAGTGGTGAGCTGCGTCCCCTAAAGTCAGCGGAAAAAGCTTGCATTTGGTCTCGTCGGTGGCACCGCGCCCGACCATATATATATTGTACTTGTTCAAATGGACCTCGGGGTCCGTCCTCCCATCATAAGTCAGAGATAGGAGCGGGGCAATATCCAACTGTGCCCGCGCCCTTTCCACTCTCAAAGTCAGTGGCTCAACCAGAGCTGATCGTTTCTTCGGATCGGCCTCCTGCTGGGAAATTTTCTTTTCCATCTCACTTAAACGCCGTTCCAAATCCGGGTCCCTGACGACCTGAGTCCGTCCTCGGTTCAGTGTGCGGACAACGCGTCCTCCAGTTTTCTTCATGGTCACCTGGACATTATCAGGTTGGGGGTTCTCCTCCTCGAAATCTGCATCCAGACATCTTCCCCCTAACTCCGGTGTTTTCGGCTGCTCTTTTCCCTTTAGAATGCGGGAGCGTTCTTTCAGTTTTTGAATGGTCCGCTTAATTTCCTCGGGGGATTGCAAGTGTTCGATGTTGAGGTCGGGGACCTCGCTCTCTTGGAGGTTCGCCTTCTTCTCTTCCTCGGCCAATTTTTCCGCGATGATCCTTTGCCTCTCTATGAGCTCGCGCCGCTCGGCTCTCAGTTTTTCGATCATAGCCCATTGGCGGTGCTCCTCTTCGGAGATCGGGGGCAATTGAACCTCCGACCCCCCTTCTATCATAGGGGACTTCCCGTTGTCGCGGGCATTCCTGCTCGCCGACTCCCCCGCAGGGGTGGTGTTCGGAAGACCTATTTCCAGCATCTCCATCGTGTATTCCTAAGTTTGTTCGCTCAACGCCCGAGGATCACCCCTCCTTCTAGCGCCAATTGTTTACGGGCAGAAAATTCTAACAGGAAATTCACCCGCGAACGTATTGATATTTTGGGGATTGAGAGAACAAATAAGGAAATAATAAAATCTTCTAGTATTAAATTCCAAGTATGTTTCTTGGGAATTGTCCCTCCCCTCTACAAATGAGGAAATTCCACTATTTATAGTACATAGATTAGGGTTTCTATACATGGGCTTGGGCCTAGATTACATGGGCTTTTTCATAAATAACTACAAGCATTATTCCATAAATTAGGGGGAGATCCCCGTTATACCCCCGTAACATGATGTCCCTGGCCCGGTCTAACTCGAGCGGGTTACTCCGGCTTGCTAATATGCTATGTGTGCGACCTGGGGTCGAATAGGAAAACCGCCGGTCTTGGTGAATGAATCCTGCCTGTTTCTTTATCAACACGCGGTCAGAAAGAAATAACTCCAACTCTATATTCCGGGGAGGTTCCTGCGGACAGGAAAGTCGTGAAGTGATTAATAATGTTCGCGGGGCATCCACATTGATGGTGTCCGATGGTGTTCGGCCTCTGTGACATGGTGATCGCATGTGGTCGCTGATTAAATGCCTTTAGCCTTTTTGTTAATTGGGCTATTTCTGATCTGGTCCGGACTTGGGCCGTAATCCGATCATAATGGGCTTTGCGAAAATGGGGAACAACAGTTATATTTTCATTTATTTTTATTATTAAATTAAAAAAAATTACGTACATTTTATTTATGTACAAAATTATTTTATACAATAAAATATAATGTCATTCTTAATAACTTCTTAATATCTTTCATCAAAATAAATGAGATTCGTTAAAAGAAAGGTTTTATCTATGCTACACCTGGTAGAGTACACTATGTACATTTTAATTATAGATTTAATATTATTATATTAAATACACATTCAATCACACACAACCGACGTATATGGTGTATAAATCTACGGTTAATATGCCACCAAGAGTACTATTGCTCTCGATGTAGCATCTCATAGACCTTAAAAGAAACGAACAAGGTATCATCATACTATCATTTGTTAATTCTCACTTAACAACTTTTTTGTAAACCTTATACCCGAATGTTATACTAGTATATTAAATACTCTTTCTATTTCATACATGTTTTTAAGTGATATAATTTAAAATTTTAAATGATATAATTTGGTGAGCTAGTCTGTTAGCTCGGTATTGCGGGGTCTCATCCCTTATGCGCTGTTATGTTTCATACACTTTTTCTTTTATATGTGATTGACCTTTACCAAAAAAAAAATTGATAGTACTTGCAATTGACCTTCAAATAGTTACATTTCAAATGAAATGTATACCCGAATTTAGTTAGAAACATGAACGTACTCATACTTTTGTTATACTGAAAATTTAAAATACTTATTATTTTATGAGTTAGTACAATTCAATATACCAAAATTTTAAATATTTACATTCCGGACATTTGTTTTCAAGAATCTAGCATGTGACATCAAACAGTCGCATTCAAGTGCATAGTTTATTAACTACAATCATTTTTTAATTGTGAACATTATACATTATCTTGGTACAGCTGTAGGGAGCAAGTGAGAAACAATTAAATTCACAAGTCCAATACGTGGAATTAACAATATACACGAGGAGAAATATGTGACATTGCTTGTTACTCCAATAAAATTTTTATAAATTAATAAAATCATGTCCATGAAATTTTATTAATTCAAAAAAATTATTAATTTATTCAGTATCTTTTTTATTAAAAAAAACCAAATCGGAACTCTATAAATTAATAGCTACCGTAAAATTTTATTAATTTAAAAATTTATTAATTTATCGAGTATCTTTTATAGAAGTTTTACTGTATTATAATTTCTTATTGTCATGGCAACAGACACTCTTCTTATTTCCACGTCCAAAAAATCAAATATACTTATAAAAAAAAATTAAATACTGTTATTTTTTCACATCAAAATACAACTTATTCTTATTTTTGAAACTTCATTTTTAAACTATTTTATTTTTTCTTTAAAATATATTAAATTTTTTTTTGTTATTACGAAATTGCCCAATAACATTTTAATGGTACGACCGTATGACCCAATTATTATTACACTGTCATCCATGAGTATAGTCGAGTGGTAAAACCTATGATAATGTGTGTGAAATTAATATTGCGATGCAGAATTCGAATCTCGAGTATGATAAATTTTAAGTGAAATATTATGAAGTTTGTAATGTGATGAGACTTGTTGACGCTCTTTTACATTGACACTCTCCCATAAATGTCTGCTATTCAAACATCTCTCGATTTACATTCTACTATTGGGTTGGGCGGAGAAGAGTTTCTTATCCAAGACATAAAAAATAATAATTATTACACTAAGGTTTTAATTAGGTAGATCCCTACTGGCAGGACAAAAAAAAAGGGTTTTGGCATATTAAGTAAACCAACTAATTAACAAAGTAGCCCCCACACTCCCACTAATCAACAAAGTAGCCCCCACACTCACACCATTAGCAACGCCTACACACCCCTAAAAAGACACTCCTCTTATGCTCTGTTTTTTTTTCCTTCTCTCATTCCACATTTATCTCACAATGAGCATCATACTCTTCCTCACGCTCGCCTTTCTCCTCGTTCCCTCTCCGTCGATCTCCTCCTCCTCGTCCATCCACGACCTCCTCCGAAGCAGAGGGCTGCCCGCCGGGCTCTTTCCAAAGAACGGGGTCAGGTCCTACGAGCTCGGGCAGGACGGGCTGCTCCAGGTCTACTTCGAAACCCCCTGCGTCGCCAAGATCGAGACGAGGGTTTCGTTCGAGAGCGTTGTTCGGGCAAACCTCAGTTACGGCGGGCTGACCGGAGTCGAGGGCTTGTCTCAAGAAGAGCTCTTTCTCTGGCTCCCGGTCAAGGATATCATCGTCTACGATCCTTCGTCCGGGATCATCTTGTTTGACATCGGCGTGGCCCACAAGCAGATGTCGCTGTCTTTGTTCGAAGATCCTCCCGTTTGCTATCCTCAGACAACAGAAGGGGCGGAGCTAGAAAAAACGAGCGGTAGGGGTTGGATTTTCTTTTTTGTTGATTTATTAATTATTGGTTTTGAGGTTTGATTTTGAGTTGGGTTGGTGCAGGTGAGCTGGTGGAGGTGAAGATGAAGAAGGATTTTGGATTTGAAGTTGGGAGATGATGAATTTTGTGTTTTTTTTTTGTTTTTAGTTTTTTTGAGTTTTTGTTGTGTGTGTGAGAGAGTTGATTCTTGTGATGTGGACTCAATTTCTAATGTAGAAATTAGAAAAAGCTTTTGTAGATTCTGTAAAAAGAGACATGGATATGGTAGTGGCTAGGTGCTGAGTTCTTGAGAGATTCATGATACAAGAGTTTTGAGGTTCTTGTTTCATTGTTTAAGTCCCAATAATTCAATGTGACAAAATGTGGTAAATTAAGACTTTTTTTTTTTTGTTCATTTTTACAGACAAGAGTCATTGGGATGCTTATATCTAACAGCATAATTAATACCTTTGAGGGCCCACCTGTGAATTAGAAGTGAGTGATAAAATGGAAAATTGAGGAGGAAGTTATTGTGATGGGTGAACAAAGGTAAATGTACTTAAAAGTTTAGGGACAAAAGAGAAAAGAAGGGGTTTTCAAATCTTGTGTATGGTAATTGACAAGGTTAAGGTACAATTGTTTGTTCAGCACATAAGAACAAGAACCGAGAAAGAACACAGTCAAACGGAACACAGTTACAAATTTATAAGTCTATTGAGAAAGTACTACTTCATCACTTATTTGTTGTTATTTGTTATTAATGATGTTACATATTCCAAAGATGTTGAATTTTTCGAACTCAGTTCAATCAATCATCTGCATATCAAAATGACTTCATTCACTTCGTTTACTATGCATGATGTTTTCGTACTCTTGAAATTTTTAAAAACTCAAGTCATTAGAAGCTCTTGGTAATCTCCAGCAGGAAGTTTTTTATCTGGTCAGCATCTATCGTCTCTCCACCGCCAATTCCCTGGAGAGTTTTCTGAGAAGAAAAAAGACAAATGGATCGTTGTGAATATATAAAACGAAGAGAACAGGTTAATGAAAAGTACTCTCGTACCTCAGCGGATGAAGTAAACAGAACTGCACCGCTTGATGTACTAATGCTCGTATCCGTGAGATCATATCCGATTACATTAATGGCTTCTATTAACTTGGTGAGGCTTCCTTTCTTCTTCTTGAACACAATCTTTATCCATACTTTGGTACCACAAATACGGTTGACTTCGACTTCTGGCTGCATCAATTACAATAGAGAATCAACCACTAGTAAAGTCGATCGAATATACATATGCAGTGTTTTATATCTTACTGATATTCCGTATTTCTTCATCTCTCGTTCGGAATCAATCTCTTCGAACTTCGTCTCCTCTTTATCCGGGATCGCCTCCATTTCTTGCAGCTGGAGAGTAAGCTCTTCCACCGTATTTTTCAGCTTTCCGATGTAAGTGATCGCATCGGTGATTATGGTTGCCTTATTCATCTGATAATAAAACAAAACGAAAAAAAAAAGAGTTAAGCCACACACATTTATATTTTTACGAAGAAATTAATTAGAAGATTATATTCTTGCATTAGTGATAATCGGGACTAATGAACGCAGTTCAAGCTGTCTGTCGTTGAGTTTCTTGCGTCGCTTTCTCTCAGCAATCAGATTCTTGGACTTGAAAATTCCGTCTTCGCCCTCAGCTTCCTCGTCCTCGTCTTCGTCGTGGTATAGATCGTTAATAATGCGCTTCTTCTTGTCCGCCCTCCGACGGCTGGTGATTCCATTCTCAGCGATGCACTGATCTTCGAATGCAGTTTTAACACAAGTCACTTCTGAGCGATTGTCGGTTATCATTTGATGAAACTATATATGAGCTGCTTGTGGGAAGGTGAGGCTCTCCTTGTGTATATATATATGAGTTGTTCACAAGAATGAGACAACATTCTGTTAGTTAGAGAGAGAGATGAGAATCTTTCTTGTTGAAGTTTGTTAGGAATCCATTCAAACACACATTGATCACATGCCTTGAGAGATATAGAGCAAACTAATTGTTTGTTAGGAAATTAACCGTTTTATCTATATGCTACCTCAAGGGATGGAGTACTGCATATAATTACGGTAAATTTAGTATTATTATATATAAGTGCACACATAATCATATCTTTGGATTATGGAACAACAACATAGTGCAACAATGAAGAAGTGAAGTAGTACTTTCTCATTAGACTCTTCATGGCATAAGGATGGGCTTTACAATTAGTGAGACCAAATTGCTTTTGGTCTCGCGATGAGGAGTCCCAAAACCATCTCCGAATTGGTACACACACAAAGAAATCCGAGCAAGATTCATCGTAGTCGTAACAAACTTCTTGACCGGATTTCCCATCAAGACATCCTTGTTCATTCTCTTCCACATCACATCGATCATTTGTTTTATGTACTTGCGTGCGTCCTCTTCACAACACCCCGTTTCACGCATGTAGCACTGAATAGATTTCGGAACATCCCCTTTCTTCATTTCATCCTGCAATGATAATAAATCAACTACTATTATCTATAATACTCTCTCAATCTCTGAACAGTTTGACAAATTCTTTATAAATTTACTTACAGAAGTAGTTCCCAAGTCATCAGCAAGACGTAGAACCATTGAGGGCCAACGAATAATACCCGGGTATTGCTCTAAGCTTCTTAATTCCTTCTTGGATATAGGATTTGTGGTGGAAATATAAGCGTGCAAAAGAGCTAAAGGCCCGGCAATGGAAACCCAAGCCGTATTCAAATACTCATTCATGCTCGGAAAATACCCACTGTGAAACCATTGAGCTTCTAAATAGAAAGCTTGACTCTGTTCTGCCCACTGTTCGAAACGATAGAATAAATATCAAGTGCAATATAACGAAAGAAATAACAAGGAAAAACAAACAAATGTGTACCAATTTCCTCAGATTTGAGATGATGTTGAAACCTTTGTTCCTCGAAATTGTATAAGCCATTTCATTAACAAAATCGAAGAGTGCTAACAAATAGATTCGCATGTACTCGGGAAGCCGATCAAGTCCGTTTACGTCCCATCTGATGGTGATCAAAAGATTTATTCGGAAATCAAATAAGAATTCGGGATATAGTTTGAGATATTTTAATTAGTTACCTCTGTATTGTATCGGTAAAGAGCTCGAGTTCATCTAATGTACCGTACACGTCGTATATGTCATCCATTATTGCAATTAGTGCAGCAATCTTTGTCGAAATCTCCCTCGAATACTTCAACTGAGGCTCGGGAGTCAACCCCAAAGCCCACATGAAGCATTCCACCAGTCGGTGCCTAGCAAACGTCAACTTTTCCGACAGCCCTGTTTCCTTGTACCACTTATAATGAACTAGTTAATCGCAATGTTCGGTTTTGTTATCTGAATAGAACGTACTCCTTCCATCTCATAGTAATTGCAACATTTTCTTTTATGGAGTGTTCCACAATAGTTGATACACAAAAAAAAAAAAAAAAAATATTCTAATTTTTTCACTTTAAAATACTATTTTACCCTTATTTTATCCACGTACATATTTTTCAATTTAAAAATATATTTTTATGCTTAACTTTTTGGTCAAAAATCAAAAATTAATATTTTTCTTAATCTCAATGTCTAGAAAAGTCTCTCAACACTTTTATAGGAGAGGAAGAGTATTATATATACCTTGACAATTGTTTAATCTCATGCTGATATTTGGCTTGCACCATATTGAAATTCAACTTCGCCAGTTGGAGCAAATCGAGGTTTCCACCACAGATTCCGGACTCGTGGACATGCATGAACCATTGGGCTTCGAGTTTTTGTACTCGCCAATACAATGGAAGCTCGAGAGCATGCTTAACCTTCTCAGCTAGTCGAGGCTCGGTTATTCTCGGGAGACTCTCCTTGAGGTGATGAGTCGAGAAATCTTTGGCTGAATCCATTATAGTTTCCCCTTCGAGAGACAGAAACGAAGCCTCGTATAGAGAAAGAAGTCCCTTCGTATCATTAGCTAGACAAGCCTTGAAATTCCCGGTCTCGTCCATAAAACTACCAAAGACCTCTGCGACAAATCTCTTATAAATTTAATAAATAAATTTATTAAATTTAGCATAAATATGAATATCATGTTGATCATTACCTTGTGGGACATGATAACCACCATGTTGTCTGAGCAGTCTGAATCGGAGGGCTGTGAAATGCAAGTCTTTGGATTCAATATTAATTTCGTGTCGATAGATGGCCTTGAGTATCTTTTGCACTCCATCTTCAAAGTGGTTTGATATGTCGAGCCTTTGCAGATTATCGATCAGCTCGAGTTGGTCCAGATGAACCTCGGTGTCATCTATGAGTGTTTGCACCCGCCGTTTGAGCTTCTCGGCTTGTTTTATAAACGATTCCCCCTGAATTACTTGTGTTTATAGTACTTGGTTTTGGAATTATTATGACATAGATATGATCGATGCTAATTATATATTAAAATCTTACCGCGTATGGTGTTGCGAGGGACTGCACGTAATCGTCATCCCAAATGCTTGCGCTGTAGTTTCCTGATCTTCTCGCTTCCATGATCCGCTGAGAGTAATACGAGAAATTAATGGTAGAGCATGTAGCATAAATAGTTTGGAACTGGAAGAATTTATGTATTAGTCAAAATCAACGTGTTGAATTGTGATGCATGAACATTTCATCAATACTTCTACCCTGTCTTTACACTATTCTTTTTACATGTCTAAACTTAATATACACATTTTTTTTTTACTTTAAAAATATAATTTTATTTTTATTTTATTTATATATTTTATTAAACTTTTCCCACGACTACTTTACTTTTAAATTAAAAATAATTTTTTTACCAAAAACTAAAAAATAACATTTTTTTAAAACATGTTTTCACCAACCACTACATAAAGGTAATGTTTATTTTATTCCAAAATTTCAATGAACGTGAGGATGGTGGTAGAAATTGAAGTTCTCCGCAATTGATGTTATTCAAAGTTGGTAGTCCGTTCCGTCCCTAATACGTTTATAGTATATTTCAGATAAAGATATACTTTGACAAAGACTGTCAAAAAATCAATTTATAAGAAAGTATATGTACGTTTTAAAGGAAAGTATAATTTGTAAGAAAGAATGACTTACTAAATTGTGATCACCAAAATACCAAATCTTTCTTTTTCAGGTGTTCTGAGCTGGTATTAAATGTGTAGCTTGACTTTATAATACTAAGTATCTCTATTTTTTCTAATTATTTTATAAAGAAGAGAGACAAGAAATTCGTCCTCCACATACGTGATCGTGATCGTATGCTAGTCTCTCGATGGAGTAGAATGTAAGCCCGTGTAGCAAACAATTGTGGGAAACAGCAAACAAGTTTCACCATGACTAAAAAATCAAACTAAAAATAAAAAAATCAAACTAAAAAATTCTATCATATTTATTTTTGTTTGGTATGTGGATACACGATTGTTTGTTTTTCGTTATGGATTTTCTTACATCACATTGCACATGATATTTATCCTATCGTTTCGATCAATGGGCAGAACAGAGTCGAGCTTTCTATTTAGAATTAGCTCAATGGTTTCACAGCAGCGGGTATTTGAAGAGGCTCGATCAAGCACGACAGCACTTGGTTCTTCGTCTCTCTGTCTTGGACCCCACATCCATCCCCGTTTTGATACACCAAATTAGCGACTCTCGCTACCAGTGACGGAGCCAGGAAACTGGGTCAGGGGGGCCCATTTTTAATAATATCGACTGACGAGCGCGAATACTTGTCGTTTGAGCAAACGCGCTGTCAAAATGATATTTATATTTAGCCAGTACCCAATCACTACAAAAGAGTAGGTAGTGGTAAGTACGTGGGGTCGGTCCCACAAGGAGGCAATTACAGTAGGTGATCTCGGCTTTGCCCAAGGGGTTGTCACAAAAAGATTTTGAGTTTGGTTGCTGTGGGCACATCGGTTTTTAAATCGTTTCAAACACCTTGATCTAACTACGGCTAACAGAGATAACATGCAAATAAATAAATCTAAAAGTAAACAAGCAATCACTCAGATCTAACAGAATACTAAAAGAGAAAACTTAAATCAAATGATAAACAAAGCATCCGGGCAGACAACTTCACTCAGGATCATTAGGGCAAACTACCGTTCATCGGCACTAAGGATTTTTACCAGCGGTTTTTCAGCAGTTATAGGGTGCAAAAAACAAAAGTGGTCCTATTGCGTCACGCCCAGCAATTGCCCCACCCCTCATCTATCCTTACTGTATAAAGAAAAGGGCTTGGTTAACACTTTGCCTAATCCCCCTGGATCTGAACAATTCGATAACCTATGCGACCAAACATGGATCTAGTTTGCCCAAACCCGCATTACCCTCTAGACAGACCCGCTCGGCCAATAGCATGCTCGAAACATACGACCGCATCTCCTGCAAGTTCTAGTGCTATGCCCGCAACAATACTACAAGGTACATCTATGCGGATTGCCAATCACCAGTATCCCAGTTTGTAAAGGTTCACTAGTGGTCGTCCTAGTTTACCCAAACTCCCCAGAAATAAACCTCAAACAACTTTGCCTCGGGAACAAACACCCAACCGGTTAGTTCAGCCCCTCCAACCTCGCGGCCTAACTAAACCCTAATTTCACCTTCGATCCGTCCCTGCCCAGATGCAAAACAACTTAGCCAATCATACAGAAATTAAAAGACGAAATAATTAAAGGAAAACAAACTATATTAATCATAGCTTCAAATCGAAAAAACGTTTTTGAAGGAAAGTGAAATACGGAATTAAAAACTTAAAAACAAAACATAAACCAAATTGTTTCTCGACCCGAAGGTCGGATCTACTGCAATAAAATAAAGGAACCCGGACGAACAGCTCCGCTTCCTTCTCCGGCGACTTCGGCGGCGACGGCGATCTGCGGGACCGGCGGCTCTTCCGACTTCTCGGTGCGTAATTGTGTCTCTTCTTTGCTGCCCGTCGCGCCCCTTTAATAGACTTCAATTTGAATTTGAATTCCCGGCTGTTGCTCGCCCTTTAGGAATAGGCGTCCTTGGTCAATGGGCTGGGGGATAAGTCAGATCCCCCGAATCCAGGGATTCTGGTATGCTGCCAGCTTGCCCGCAGCGAATCTCCTGTCAACAACCGATCTCTGCCCAAATCGAAATCTGCAGGTAATTCTTCTCCTCCACAGGTGGTCGGACCAGGCACGGTACTTGGTAAGAATTCTGGGTCTTCTGCTTCATGACCTTACCCATTTGCCCGATGTGGTCAAACTGTTGCTTGTCACTACCGCTCCAGAATCTGATTTGCCCAAAGAAGGGGATTTCCTTGCCTCTTTTGCCCAGTGCGCCACCTGTTACCTGCATCACCACACACTCTGCCCAAACACCTAATTGTGCCCTCCCAGACACGTTAACGACTCAAACTGACTCAATAAAGGGTGTAAAAATGCTCTAAGATGAGCAAATAAAATGGCTCATCAGAACCGCACACACTTGGATACGCTTGTCCCCAAGCGTGGGCTCTGATTTGCCTTACTCAAGACCAAAGTGAAAAAAGAAATGAAAGAAATAGGAAGAAATAAAGCAAAGGACTTTAGCATGATCAGTAAAGGGCATAGTACATACAGATAACACAAAATTCACGTCAAGATAAAAATAAGTCAAGAGTCTGTTCTAGGTCTTTGGGTTCACTCCCTCACAGTGTTTCTCTCTTTTCAGTGTATGGGTTCAATGACACTCATTTTCTGCTGTGACTCCACTTTGCCTAAATTTGCCTTATTGCTAATCTGAGTTTGTTTTAACTAAGCAGGGGGGTTATCAAAGGGGCTTTTATTGGGTTGTAGTGTTGGGCTCATAAGGGAAGATTTTTCTGGGAGTAGGCTCTATTTGGGCAGAGGGCTTTTTGATGTTAGCCTTTTCTCTGCCACTTTGCTCCTTTCTTACGGGCCTTAGCACAACAACTTTTTATTCATCCCTTTTTTTTTTTCTCTTTTTTTTTTGAACACTATGCCCTAACTCCCTCTCTTCTCTCTGGCTGCCTATGTAATGTGGGCATAATACCAGAATGGGTTCACAAAGAAAATCAATCAGGCTCAAAGGGCTAGCAAGGGGCAGTGTTATTTATTCAAGCAAACTGAAACAAGAAAATGCCCTAATCATTTAACAACCCTACTCAGTCAAACTACTCAATTCAGCAAACAGGCAAAGAAAAGCATTGTAAAGATCACAGCAGACTCTCAAAGAAAGAAATCATATATCAATGTTGGCTCAATTCTCACAGTTTGCCTAGAACAGTTCCATCATCCCTATTTCATGCATCTTAACTATAAATTTTGAGTTACTGTATGTATGTTTGCCCAAAGTGACACATAATCATGCTGACTCGATTAGAAACAGGGGTTTGCCCTTTCCCTTTCCCCCCTCACACACTTTACCTGGGCAAAGTGTGCAAAAGTAATAAGATCAGTAGGGGCTAACCACGACCAGACTATGACTCAAAAAGTTGGCGCACCTGCCCCCTCACACACTTTGCCTGGGCAAAGTGTGTCAGCAGAGAGATCAACCTAGTCTCCCCCGAACCAGAGTGACTCGGGGGTGACCTTAACAAAAAACAGAAAAATAAAAGAAATAAAATAAAAAAAACTAACAACTACTAAAAACAAGGGAGGGTACAAATTAGGAGGTGGAAGCAGGTGTGTACCTGAATCCATTGTGGTCAAAGTATGCGATCATCATCGCCTTCACTTCCTCGAACACCTTCTCGATCTTATCCAAACGAGCCTCGATGGCTCCCTGTCTCTCTGCAACTTCCTCTTTGGCCTTAGCCTCAGCAACCGAATCCTTCACCTCTACCTTCACTGGTTTCTCCTCCAAAAATCTTACACTGCCATCACTCAAAGGCACAATATCCTGCATGCGCTTGAAGCACTGGATGTCAAACTTGCCTTCTACCATCATCTCCAGCTCTTTGCCCTTCTTGATCAGGTTCATCTTCGAAGCATACATCATTGGGAAGTGGGCCAGTGAGAGACGCTGGAGGGGGTGAGTTTGCATCCACTTCATTTGGGCACAGAGGCAGGCACTGAAATGCAGCCTGATCTTCTGATGCATACACCACAGTATGCCCAGTTCCAGATGGGAAACAACACTACTGGTGTCCGTCTTGCCGAAGAAGTTGATGGCCAGGATCCTGTGGCAAACCCTGAGTGCATGGCTCTTCAGCTGGATTGACTTGGTGATTTGCCCCACGAACTCGCCTCCTTTGCCCAACTGCTTCCAGATCTTCTGCAGCTCCTTCTTTGTGTACTCTGGCAAAGCCCTCAGTGACTCCTGGTAGGCCTTTGACTTCAGATCTGCAATACCTGCCATATCCAAACACAAATCCAATTCATTACCACCGATAGAGACACCTCGATCAAACAACTCAAATTGAATCCCTATAACTCCCTCATCCTTGGTCTCTTTGATACCCAGAGACCCAAAGAATTCTCTCACGATGCCTTCATTGATTTGCCCAGACCACTCAAGAAACGGCTCCCACCCTATGGCCTTGAAATACCCTCGAACCTCCTTCTCCACACCCATCAGTTTGAGCGATTCGAAGCACACCGTTTTCGGGGCTGCGATTTCGCGCGCCGTGGTGTCAACCGCCTTTCTCTTCTTGGTGGATGCGCGGGTCCTGCTTTTGGGGGCTGGGCTTTTTATCACCTCCTCTTCTTCTTCCTCTTCCACCGGGGTTTTACCGGCGGCCGTCGAATCTTCCTTCTCCTTGTCGTCGGAGGTGGATCCGGCAGTGGGGGTGGGAGTAACCTTCTTCTTGCCTTTGCCTGCAGATTTCTTCTGCTTCTTTTTCGGGGGGCTGTCAACGACGTCTTTGCCCTCCTCCTTCTGAGCGGCGGTGGCTAGGGTTTCCAGATCTTCCTTTTCGCCGGTGGTTTTGGATTCGTCAATCTCCTTGGCCAAATCGTCGATAGGAGTGTTGTCAGTTTCCGTCGTGGCTGGACTCGGCGGGATGGTGGTCAGCGGGACGGCGTGGATGGCTTCTTCGGCGGCGGGGGATTTGGGCTTTGCCGGACTCGATCTTTTTGGAGACACCATCTTTTTCAGTTTGGATGCGGCGGTACCTATAGTAAGATCAATTAGGGTTCCGTGAGGGATTTTTCTGAGTTTGTTTTTTGCTCTCGTTGATACCATTTGGAGAGAGAAATAAAAGATATATAATGTGTTTTTGAATTTTGAAAATAGGGGATTAATGGCAGTTATCGGGAATCGCGGGCGGATTGGGATAGAGGCGTGATGATGGTGGAGTTGCAGAGTCCCTGATGGGACGGTTTTCAGCCCTTGAAAATCGCAACTGCCCACTTGCGTCCCTATTTGCCCAAAGTCTCGGTCTGCCCAAAGTCCTCCTGCAAAATCAAAAACAAACAATACCCTTTCTCGCGGCATAGTCAAAGTCCCTTGTTGCTAGTAGTTTATTCCTAATCTAAAAATTGAAATAACAAAATTATACAAACATACCAGGTTGCCTCCTGGCCAGCGCCCTATTTATAGTCCCGGGCAGGACCTAAATGCTTTATTCAGTCACTCAATCAGGGCAAGCTGCCCTTCCAGATTCTCTCGCCCAAAGTAGGGCTTCACTCTATGGCCATTCACTTTGAAAATGTAGTCATCATCTTTTTTGCTTTTCAACTCCACAGATCCATTTGGGCTGACATGGTGAACAAAATAAGGTCCTTCCCATTTGGAAGACAGTTTGCCCGAACGGAACTGATTTCTGGTTTGGTACAGTAACACCAACTGCCCAGCCTCAATCTTTTTTCTCTTGATCAGTTTGTCATGAGCCCTCTTGGTCCGCTCTTTGTAGTGGGCAGCATGGTCATACGCCTCAATGCGAAGCTGCTCTAATTCGACCAAGTCAAGTTTACGCTCGTTTCCAGCCAGATCCCAATCAAAGTTGACTTTATTCACCGCCCAGTGTGCCTTGTGCTCTATCTCCACTGGCAAATGGCAAGCTTTCCCAAATATCATTCGGTAAGGGGAGATACCAAATGGAGTCTTGAACGCAGTGCGGTATGCCCACAGTGCATCATCCAGTTTGCCTGCCCAATCTTTCCCCTCTGGCCTAACTGTCTTCCTCAGAATAGCTTTGATAATCCTGTTGGAGAGTTCTGCTTGGCCGTTTGCCTGGGGGTGATAGGCACAAGTAATTCGATGAGTGACTCCATATTTCCGCAACATCCTCTCAATTACAGCGTTGCAAAAATGGGTCCCCTGGTCGCTTATTAGTGCTCTGGGCACACCGAACCGAGTGAAAATATTCCCTTTGAGGAATTCAGCCACAATGCGCGAATCGTTGGTGGGAGTTGCCTTTGCCTCGACCCATTTTGAGACGTAATCAACTGCTAGGAGTATATATTCCTTACCTTGTGAATTTGGAAATGGCCCCATGAAGTCTATGCCCCAGACATCAAAGATCTCTACTGGCAGTATGGGCACAGAGGGCATTTCATTGCGCTTGGTCAAATTGCCTTCCTTCTGGCACTCATCACATCTTTTGCATAGCTCATAACAGTCTCGAACCAAAGTGTTCCAGTAGAATCCGCAATCCAGTATCTTCCTTGCTGTACGCCTAGGCCCAAAGTGGCCTCCACAGGGTTGTTTGTGGCAGTGATCCACTATGCCCTGCTGCTCGGACTCAGGAATGCATCTTCTAAGGACTTGGTCTTCACATCTTTTCCACAAATAGGGTTCATCCCAGACATAGCTCCTTGCCTCACGCTTCATTTTGTTTTTCTCGTAGTAGGTCATGCCGTCCCTGAAAATTCCAGTAACCATGAAGTTCACAAGGTCAGCGAACCATGGCTCTTCGCCCAAAGTGGTTATAGAATACAGATGCTCATCAGGGAACGTCTCGGTGATAGGCATATCCTCTTCTTTCTGGAGAATCCTACTTAGATGATCTGCAACGAGGTTCTGATTGCCAGACTTGTCCCGAATTTCGATGTCAAACTCCTGGAGTAACAGGATCCATCGAATAAGTCTCGGTTTAGTCTCCTTCTTTGCCATAAGGTACTTCAGTGCAGCGTGGTCTGTATACACTATGGTCTTACTGCCCAGCAGATAAGACCTAAACTTCTCAAAGGCAAAGACAATGGCCAAAAGCTCCTTCTCAGTCGTGGCATAGTTACTTTGGGCAGCATTAAGGGTCTTCGAGGCATAGTAGATCACATGCCTTTCTTTCCCTTTCATTTGCCCTAACACAGCTCCCACTGCATATCCACTTGCATCACACATCAGCTCGAATGGCATGCCCCATTCTGGTGGTTGAATAATAGGTGCTGTGACCAACCTCTCCTTCAAGTGATTGAAGGCAGCCTTGCAGTCCTCATCAAAGTTCCACTCTACATCATTCTGAAGCAGTCTGGTCAAAGGGCGAGCAATTTGGGCAAAGTCCTTCACAAAACGTCTGTAGAAGCCAGCATGCCCTAAGAACCCCCTGACTTGCTTCACATTCCTCGGGTATGGCAGCTTGGAGATGACTTCGATCTTGGCTTTATCCACTTCTATGCCCTTAGCTGAAATAACATGCCCAAGGACAATTCCCTCTTCGACCATGAAATGGCATTTTTCGTAGTTCAGAACAAGGCTCTTCTCCACACACCTTTTGAGCACCATCTCTAAGTGTTCCAGGCAGGAGTCAAAGGAGTTGCCATACACGGTGAAATCGTCCATGAACACTTCAATTCCATTTTCGAGCAGGTCAGCGAAGATACTCATCATGCTCCTTTGAAAAGTTCCTGGTGCATTGCAGAGGCCAAAGGGCATTCTCCTGTAGGCAAAGGTGCCAAAAGGACAGGTGAAGGTGGTTTTGTCCTGATCCTCTTGAGCAACCCATATCTGCATATACCCTGAGTAGCCATCCAGAAAGCAAAAGTGCTTCTTCCCAGCCAATCTTTCCAGCATTTCATCAATGAAAGGCAAAGGGAAATGATCCTTGCGGGTTACCTTGTTCAGTTTGCGGTAGTCAATGCAAACTCTCCACCCAGTTTGTAGTCGTGTGGCAATCTGCTCATTTCTTTCGTTCTCTATGACTTGAACTCCAGACTTCTTTGGCACCACATGCACTGGGCTAACCCACTTGCTATCTGACACTGGGTAGATTATGCTCACACTGAGAAGCTTCTTGATCTCTTTGAGCACAACTTCCTTCATTGCTGGATTGAGCTTCCTTTGAGGATCACGGACGGGCACAGAGTCATCTTCCAGAAGAATGTGGTGTTGGCAGATGCTTGGACTTATCCCTCTGATGTCAGCCAAAGTCCATCCTATGGCCTGTTTGTACTGCCCCAGCACATATCTCAACTTTGCCTCCTCTGCCTCTTGTAAATAGGCACTTATGATGACGGGCAAAGTGTCATTATCTCCCAAATATAAATACTTGAGGTGCTTAGGCAGCTTTTTCAATTCCAGTATTGGTGGCTTTTCAAGGGAAGGTACCATGATCATTTCTTCAATCTCTATCGGTTTGCCCGGACTGCCTTTGAAACTCTCCAGAGAATCTAACTGCTCAATTGCCTCTTGCAATTCTTCCGGTTCGTCCTCCATGTCAAACTCTGTAAGCCCTTGTTGAATGGCTATCTCAGTATGATCATACTTGCCACATTGGAGCGCCTTTGCCTCCACTGCCTTCTCAATTTGGTCAATGTAGTGGATCTCCTCGGTGTCAGCTGGGTGCTTCATGGATTTGTAGAGGTCAAAGGTGACCGTCTCTCCCTCGAATTTGCACGTCAGCCTACCGGTTTCGCAGTCGATGTGGGTCCTTGCTGTTTTCAAGAACGGTCTGCCCAATATCATCACTGGGGCTTTACTTGATCTGCCCATATCGAGCACATAGAAATCAGCAGGGAATATCAACTCTTCCACTTTGACCAGGACATCTTCCAGTATGCCCTCAGGATAAACGTTCGATCTATCAGCCAGTTGGATCACAACTCGAGTGGGCTTCAGTTGCCCTATTTCCAAGTCTTCGTACATCGTTTTGGGCATAACGTTGATTGATGCTCCAAGATCGAGCATTTCCTTCTCTATCTTCATATGCCCTATGATGCACGGAATGTAGAACATGCCTGGGTCTCCACACTTTGTAGGTCCAGTCTTTTTAATCACGGCAGAGACATTCTCCCCCACCTCAAACTTCGCATCGTCCTGATATTTGACCTTCTTTGTGCAAAGCTCCTTCAAGAACTTAGCACATCTGGGCATAGCGTTCAGTATGGTCAGAAGGGGCATATTGATTTCCACCTTCTTAAACATCTTGAACATCTCTTGAGTTTCTTCCCTCTAACGGTTTTTATTCAATCTGCCTGGGAAGGGTGGCCTGATTTTCGGTGGTGGGGATTTGTCCCTCTTTGCCTTGACTATCACCTCTTCTTGCTCAACATCTGTCCCAGGGTCTTCCTCAATGACTGGGGGATCATCTAACACAGGCTCTGATGGAGTAGTATACTTAATGTCTAGATTTGAGTATTCTGAACTCTGTATGCACTTTCATTTACCTATCTATTACAGACATTCATTTGCTTTTAATTATTGTTAATTAAATACATGCAAATCATAGTCCTGGATTTTATACGTTGTAGTTAGTATGGTGTGTCGGGCCCGCACAGAAGATCATACTATCGGTTACTCGTATTTAATCGAACAGTTGCTCACGACCTAGATGGACACGGACCGATCCATCGGTATAGTCGTTGTGTGAGGGAGAAGATAATTTGTCTTGATTATCTTATCACACTTGTACACTTGGTGTATTGAGCGGATCTATTGAGACTCATCAATTAGGATTGCTCGGCGATAATTGATTTGAGACTCGGAGTATTTTATTCTTAATCCCTGAAATAATTGCGGGTGTGTATATTTAATATTAGTGACTTTGATTTTCCAAAGGAATTAACCGATTTAATTATTGGGTTAATTACCGGTTAAGTTGGGTCACTATATTTTATATATGGCATGCCGTGAATTATTGAAGGGGCAGTGTATCCCGTAAGGGTTGATAATATCCCCGAGATGAGCTCATAAGGATTTATTATGTAAACCTCGCGAGTGGATTTGTTCCGCATAATAAATAAGGTTGAGTGGTACTATTCTCGGATATAAGAGATGAATAAATTTATTAAGCAATAAATAAATTTTATTCATGGATATTTAAATCTTAAATACACGGAATAAATAATACTAAGGTGGAGAAATATTATTTGGTATAATATGGAATAATATTGGGAGTGCAATTTTATTTATATAGTGGAAAATAAATAAAATTAATATTGATAAGAATTAATGGATTTGGGTTGGACCCAATTTAATTTTCAATATTGAAGCCCAATATTTATTCTCCTTTTGATCCCCTACGTAGCCTATAAAAAGCACTACATGGTCTTCACTTTTCACAACCTAAGTTACGCCAACAATAAAGTTCGAAGAGTGAAGAGGATCCATAGAGTTCGATAGCTCGTCGCCCACCCGACGTTCGAACGGAGTGCAAGGAATACGCGGGAAGGTCACGAGGTCATCGATTTCGTTTCTCCGAACAACGAATCGTAGGTACAATTCTCAACGCACTTGATTATTGTTCGATTTGCTTTTATTGAAAATACCGTAGAACAAGGATCCGAGGATCGAACCCCGGGACGAGGGTCGAGCCGGGCGGTGGTGGTTGGACCACCGGACCGCCGGCGGCTCGTGGATCCCTCGGGGGGATCGAACGCGCGGACCCTCGGCTGGACGCCGAGGATCGATCGAGCCCTACGGGGCTGAACGCTAGGGCTACGGGTTTTACCCGTAGCAGCTCGCAGCGAGCTGCGGGTTTTTCCCGCAGCGGCTCGCTGGACGCGAGCCCTAGCCGCGAGCAGCGGATCGCCGGATCCGCTTCGGGGATGCTGCGAGCATCCCGGGGATGCCGCGAGGCATCCCGTGCGATCGCGAGTCCCCTCGCGGGGACTCGGCTGGGCGTCCGCGTGCCTCGTGCACGCGACGTGTTCGGTCGGGTCCCGGTTCGCGTGGGCTCGTGGTTTCTCCGGCGATTGAGGTTGTCGATTGTATGAACCTCGGCTCGCGGGTTTTCGGGTGGGGGCGGATTACGTGCCTTCGGGTGCGTGGTCTCCAAAGCCCGGACTCCGGCGGATGAGTCGGCGTTCGTGTGATCTCCGGCGAAGGGTTCGTTCGGGTTATCGGTTCCGCAATTTTGATAACCCGGGATAGCGAATTCCAACAACTGGTATCAGAGCGAGGTTTACGTTCGCGGTATTTTCGATAAATGTTGTTCTACCTTGCAGGGTTCCGACTATTATGACTTGATTAATTATTCGCTTAATTTATTTTGTCATGATTGTTGGTTTTATTAAACTCTCGGACATGTCGAGATTCGTTTTTGGTGGTGAATGCTTGTAATAGTAAAAATTCGGGGGTTGACCGAATTTAGGATTTATTATTATGTTCATGCTTTTTCCGGAAAATGTATAGGGTCGATTTCGTGTATAGAATCGATACCGGAATTGTAATTTAAATTTTTGTAAATTTATTTTGCGATTGGATCGACGAATCGAAGACCGCCGGAGAAGACGAAGTGACGAGAGGGACGAGGGCTTGGGATCGATTAGATCGATCCCGTGCGATGCTCGGATCGAACGGCCATGGGCTAGGGGCTGGTTGCCCTAGCCACGGCTGCCACCATCTCGGTGGTTGTCGGCGTGCTGGGCGGCGGCGGTCCTCCCCGTGGCTGGCCGGTCGGCAATGGTGCGGGTGGTTCGGGGTCTCCCAACCCGGGCTACTCCTACCGGAAATATACTTTCCTAATTAATTCATTATTTCCTATTTTGATTATTTCCTTGTGGAATATTCTAGAAAAATAGAAAAAGAATTAATTTAGTACTAAATTTATTTTTCCTATTTGATTATTCCTACTCATGGGAATATTCATGGATTAGGAATAAAATAAATTTGGAAAAGTATAATAGTCCTAATTATTTTATTTCTTTATTTCATTATGGATATCATCTAGAATATTCCAAGAATATCTTGGATGGATTATTCTAGAGATTTAATGAAGTGGAAAAAGAAAATAAAATAAATAAAAATATTAATAATATTTAATTTTATTTTTGATATATTCAATTGACTTAATTTTCGAATTAAGTAACTTTTGGATTAATTGAAAATAAATAGATTTAAATATTGGAAATTAATATTCTCGTCACATGGAGCATTCAAGAAACGAAGACTGAAGACTAGAAGATGCGTACGGGGATGTGATGAAGCCATAATAGTCGGAAAATAATATTATAGTAATTATTTTGACTATGTGATAATACTATGTGCTTTATTACATGTATGCATGCTATATGTGTTTATTTTTATGCACTAGATAGCGTATCCCTTTATTGTAAAAAGCTAAGTGGGAGAGGGT
Organism: Euphrasia confusa; assembly: GCA_954870475.1. NCBI lineage: Eukaryota > Viridiplantae > Streptophyta > Magnoliopsida > Lamiales > Orobanchaceae > Euphrasia > Euphrasia confusa. Next base: position 7,235,292 of record OX940959.1, on the reverse strand, counting down.
ATGGAAACATGCCCATGGTCTCCATTGCTGCTCTCTTGGTGACTTTTATGAACTTTTGAAGTTTATATAGATAAGTTATTGGAGGAGAGTTCTTGTAATTCCTCTTACAAGAGACATTGATTGAGTTTATCAAACAATGCCTAATTTGTCTTTCCAAAGCTGATTTCAAGTCGACTCATTCTCACCCCGGGGAGTGGAATGGAGCCAGAGCCACTTGGTCATGTAGAGGACACAAATTAGAGACCTTCGTACCATTCTTTGATAGATGGATCGATTGTCTGCTCGGCTCCCTCATTTATGAGAGATAGGGTCGTTCGCATGGTGAATCACTGGTTAGAAACTTCGAGTTTCACTTATGATTCTCCGCGTCTTGATTTACGAGATTGAATGGATCTAGTAATTGGATTTCAATTATATAAATCTTTTTGGTGTAGTAAACGTCCACACGAACGTGGCTTGCTATACTGAATGGGATTTTAGAATAATTGATGTAGACAGTTATAGGGAATTGTGAAGAGTTGCGAGTTGTCGTAAACGTCCACACGAACGTGGCTTGCGGTGACATAACAGTTCTAAACGATTCACCTTAGTACTGAGTGATGGTTTACACTTAGATACGCGTTATAGTATTCCTCCCAACGAGGTTACGCTATAAGTGATGTATGACCGAAGTAAAATCTAATTGCTAAATCATTTGGGAGGGTAAACGTCCACACGAACGTGGCTTGCCTTACCTGATGGGATTTTAGATGTGATTAGTGATTTAATGATATTATTTGAGGGAGATAATATCGGATATTAAATTGTTTGTTTGTTTTATGTGCTTATAGGTTAAGAATGATTGTGACCCCACTTTGTGATATACTTAAGGATGAAAACTCACCGGTTCCATATGGTGATAATTGGGAACGAAATCTGGACATTGTTCAGACTGTTGAGCTTTCCGAATCCACTGTTGTCCCAACTGATGAGGACATTCGAAATGACCTCAGGATGATGTTGAGACATAGCGTGGAAGCCGGACAAGAGGTGATTAACATACTCACAGAGTTATCTCTCAATGAGTCCCTTAAAAAGGATTCGGCGAAAGCGGAGTTTGTGCGTAGGTTGAGAAAATCACAAGCTTTTGTGGCAAGGCTAGAGGAAAAGCGTGCAAAGAAACCCAGTGGTTTAAAGCCACGGATTGGGAAAGGCAAGCCTTTGGGCAAGTGCTTTCGATGCAAGCAGTTTGGGCACTGGAGGTCTGATTGTCCTCTCATCAAAGGTACGAGATTTTCCTTAGTCACTGAAACATTATCAGCGGTGATATCTACCAGCACCTGGTGTGTAGATACGGGTGCCACTGACCATGTCTGCAATTCATTGCAGGGGTTCCAGGAAACCCGGAGACTTAGAGAGGGAGAGATCGTGGTCTACATGGGCAATGCCGCGAAGGTGGCGGCTGTTGCAGTGGGAGACGTTCACTTACGCTTTAGTAGTGATAGGGTTTTAGTTTTACAGAATTGTCTTTATGTACCGAATTTTAGAAAGAATTTGATTTCGGTTTCTAAGTTAATTCTGAATGGATATTCTGTTTCTTTTGATCACTCTGTGGTCATAAGAAGAAATAGTAAGATTGTCTGTTCTGGTACATTGGTGGACGATTTGTATATTCTAAATCCTAAGTCTAACACGATGCAACTAACCGAGAGTAATAACACATCTACGAACACCAATAAGAGAAAGGAACCTTCTAAAATGAATCAATTATACTTGTGGCATCTAAGGCTAGGTCATATTAATTCGAATAGAATTCAAAGGTTGAAAGCTGATGGTCACATTAGCGGCATAGAAGGAGAGGACCTTCCAACCTGCGAATCCTGTTTGGAGGGTAAAATGACCAAGCGTTCTTTTTCTGGTAAAGGACATAGAGCTGAACAAGTATTGGATTTGATTCACTCTGATGTATGCGGACCTATGTCTACTCAGGCAAGGGGAGGGTACGAGTACTTCATCACTTTCACTGATGATTACTCAAGATATGGATTTGTATACTTGATGCGCCGCAAGAGCGAATCCTTTGACAAGTTCAAGGAGTTCAAGGCTTTTGTGGAGAACCTTCAAAGTAAATCCATTAAATGCCTGCGATCTGATCGCGGAGGCGAGTACCTGTCTGGAGAATTCAAGGCATACTTAGTAGAGAATGGGATTGATTCCCAGTTGACATCACCATATACTCCCCAGCAGAATGGTGTGTCGGAAAGAAGGAATAGGACTCTTATGGAAATGGTACGTTCAATGATGAGTTACTCGGATTTACCTACTATGTTCTGGGGACATGCCTTGGAAACAGCGGCGTACATTCTCAACATGGTTCCAACGAAAACGGTTCCCACAACACCCATGGAAAGGTGGAGCGGGCGCAAGCCTAGCCTCAGGCACCTTCGGATCTGGGGATGTCCAGCACATGTGTTGCGACAAGGAGCCGATAAGTTAGAACCTAGATCAGAATTACGGTTGTTTGTAGGATACCCGAAAGGAACTAAAGGTGGCATGTTCTATAGTCCTACGGACCAGAAGATCGTTATAAGTACTAACGCTCGGTTCTTAGAGGAAGACTATGTCATGGACCACAAGCCCATGAGTGACATAATACTTGATGAGTTAAGAGGAGACAAGGAAGACTCAGATACAGCCGAACCGAGTGTAGATACACCACTAGAACCTGCACCTAATACTGTCACTGTTGATACACCGGAACGCCGTCGTAGTGGGAGGGTTGTTAAACAACCGGACAGATGGATTGGACTGGGTGAGTCTTCGGACTCGGCACCCGGAGTTCATGAAGTCGATCCCTGGACCTATGATGAGGCGGTACAAGATATAGATGCGCCTTCTTGGAAGAAAGCGATGAAATCCGAAATAGAATCTATGGATTCTAATAAAGTCTGGGATCTTGTAGAACCACCAAGCGGCGTAAAGCCAATTGGGTGTAAATGGGTCTACAAGAGAAAGAGAGGATCTGACGGAAAGGTTGAAACCTTTAAAGCTCGGCTTGTTGCGAAAGGATATACTCAGAAAGAGGGAATCGATTATGAGGAGACCTTCTCGCCGGTAGCCAAGATAAAGTCGATCCGGATTCTCTTATCCATAGCAGCTCATATGGATTATGAGGTGTGGCAAATGGACGTCAAGACAGCTTTCCTTAATGGAAGTCTTGACGAGACGATTTATATGAAACAACCAGAAGGATTCATTGCTAAGGGGCGAGATCATCTAGTGTGCAAGCTTAATCGATCCATTTATGGATTGAAACAAGCCTCGAGATCGTGGAACCTGCGGTTTGATGAAGTAGTCCAATCTTTTGGATTCATTCAAAGCATGGACGAATCGTGTGTGTATTGGAAACGTGATGGAAAGAAGGTGGTGTTCCTCGTGCTTTATGTAGACGACATACTTCTCATTGGCAACAGTGTAAAGATGTTATCAGACATAAAGGGATGGTTGTCTAGACAATTCGATATGAAAGATTTGGGAGAAGTTGGACATGTTCTAGGGATCAAAGTTATAAGGGATCGCCGGAATAGAACATTGTGTCTTTCCCAGCAATCTTACATAGACACGATTCTAGCTCGTTTTAACATGCAAGATTCCAAGAAGGGTGATCTGCCCTTCAGTAAAGGAACTTATCTTTCTAAGGAAATGTGTCCTCAGGCACAGAAGGAGAAAGATGACATGAAAGCGGTTCCCTACGCTTCGGCTGTGGGAAGCTTAATGTATGCAATGTTATGCACGAGGCATGATATCTGTTATGCCGTTGGCATAGTAGCAAGATATCAGAGTAACCCTGGAAAGGCTCATTGGACTGCTGTAAAGAGCATTTTCAAGTATTTGCGAAATACTAAGGATTATGTTCTGAGATACGGTGCAGACAATCTGATTCCTTTGGGTTACACAGATTCGGATTTCCAAGCTGATAAGGACCGGCGTAAGTCGACATCAGGCTATGTGTACACTTTGGGAGGTGGAGCCGTATCATGGAAGAGTGTTAAGCAAAAGTGCATTTCGGACTCTACCATGGAAGCTGAATACGTTGCAGCCTCAGAGGCAGCGAAAGAGTCAGTGTGGTTCCTTAATTTCCTCCAGGACTTAGATGTGATTCCGAGTTTGCCTAAAGCTATGACAATTTATTGTGACAATAGCGGTGCAGTGGCAAACAATAAGGAACCACGGTCCCATAGTGCTACAAAACACATAGAGCGCAAGTACCACCTGATTCGAGACATCGTCAAGAGGGGCGATGCGATAGTCACCAAGATAGCTTCGGAAGACAACCTAGCGGACCCTTTCACCAAGATACTTCCTAAGGAAGTATATTACAAGCACTTGGAGGGTTTGGGAGTCAGAAGTTTGGAGGATAAGACTAGACCTTAGTATAAGTGGGAGATTGATGGATTAGTATACTTAATGTCTAGATTTGAGTATTCTGAACTCTGTATGCACTTTCATTTACCTATCTATTACAGACATTCATTTGCTTTTAATTATTGTTAATTAAATACATGCAAATCATAGTCCTGGATTTTATACGTTGTAGTTAGTATGGTGTGTCGGGCCCGCACAGAAGATCATACTATCGGTTACTCGTATTTAATCGAACAGTTGCTCACGACCTAGATGGACACGGACCGATCCATCGGTATAGTCGTTGTGTGAGGGAGAAGATAATTTGTCTTGATTATCTTATCACACTTGTACACTTGGTGTATTGAGCGGATCTATTGAGACTCATCAATTAGGATTGCTCGGCGATAATTGATTTGAGACTCGGAGTATTTTATTCTTAATCCCTGAAATAATTGCGGGTGTGTATATTTAATATTAGTGACTTTGATTTTCCAAAGGAATTAACCGATTTAATTATTGGGTTAATTACCGGTTAAGTTGGGTCACTATATTTTATATATGGCATGCCGTGAATTATTGAAGGGGCAGTGTATCCCGTAAGGGTTGATAATATCCCCGAGATGAGCTCATAAGGATTTATTATGTAAACCTCGCGAGTGGATTTGTTCCGCATAATAAATAAGGTTGAGTGGTACTATTCTCGGATATAAGAGATGAATAAATTTATTAAGCAATAAATAAATTTTATTCATGGATATTTAAATCTTAAATACACGGAATAAATAATACTAAGGTGGAGAAATATTATTTGGTATAATATGGAATAATATTGGGAGTGCAATTTTATTTATATAGTGGAAAATAAATAAAATTAATATTGATAAGAATTAATGGATTTGGGTTGGACCCAATTTAATTTTCAATATTGAAGCCCAATATTTATTCTCCTTTTGATCCCCTACGTAGCCTATAAAAAGCACTACATGGTCTTCACTTTTCACAACCTAAGTTACGCCAACAATAAAGTTCGAAGAGTGAAGAGGATCCATAGAGTTCGATAGCTCGTCGCCCACCCGACGTTCGAACGGAGTGCAAGGAATACGCGGGAAGGTCACGAGGTCATCGATTTCGTTTCTCCGAACAATGAATCGTAGGTACAATTCTCAACGCACTTGATTATTGTTCGATTTGCTTTTATTGAAAATACCGTAGAACAAGGATCCGAGGATCGAACCCCGGGACGAGGGTCGAGCCGGGCGGTGGTGGTTGGACCACCGGACCGCCGGCGGCTCGTGGATCCCTCGGGGGGATCGAACGCGCGGACCCTCGGCTGGACGCCGAGGATCGATCGAGCCCTACGAGGCTGATCGCTAGGGCTACGGGTTTTACCCGTAGCAGCTCGCAGCGAGCTGCGGGTTTTTCCCGCAGCGGCTCGCTGGACGCGAGCCCTAGCCGCGAGCAGCGGATCGCCGGATCCGCTGCGGGGATGCTGCGAGCATCCCGGGGATGCCGCGAGGCATCCCGTGCGATCGCTGCGAGCGATCGCGAGTCCCCTCGCGGGGACTCGGCTGGGCGTCCGCGTGCCTCGTGCAGGCGACGCGTTCGGTCGGGTCCCGGTTCGCGTGGGCTCGTGGTTTTTCCGGCGATTGAGGTTGTCGATTGTATGAACCTCGGCTCGCGGGTTTTCGGGTGGGGGCGGATTACGTGCCTTCGGGTGCGTGGTCTCCAAAGCCCGGACTCCGGCGGATGAGTCGGCGTTCGTGTGATCTCCGGCGAAGGGTTCGTTCGGGTTATCGGTTCCGCAATTTTGATAACCCGGGATAGCGAATTCCAACAGGCTCTTTGCCCTTTACTGCAGAATTTTCCACTATAGTAAGTGGTTTGCCACTTCTGAGCTGGACGGCATTAACATGGGCATTGTTTACTTCGACTTTCGGGGGCAAAGTACCTCCTTTCTGTTCTAGCTTTGCCACCACTTGATTGAGATGTGAGACTTGGGCTCCTAGATTCTGGAACTGCCCTCTAGTCTCTTGCTTGAATTTCTCATTCTCTTGGTGGGCTTTAGCATTCTCTTGCTGGAACTTGATGTTCTCTTTGACCAAAGTTTCCATCATTTCAGACAAGGTAGGCCCTTTGGTCTGAGCGGGCTGGTGGTACATCCCGGGGCCTTGCTGTTGGTACTGCCCCTGTTGGTTGTAGCGCTGGAAATTTTGGTTTCCATTATACCCTTCATTGTAGTTGTTGTTATTCCCATACCTATTATCATAGTATGGTTTCCCCCTTCCTTGCCCGTTACCGTTGCTCTGCCCCATTGCTTTGACCTCCTCATCATACAGCGTGGGGCACTCATCAGTGGCATGCTCTGTGCCCTGACAGATCTGGCAAGCTTTCACTCCTCTCTTTGGCCCGGTGGCCATAGAGTTCATAAACTTCTCCATAGCACTGCACAGTTTGTCGATCTTTAAATCCGCAGCGGTGGTTGTCCCCAAATTGGTCCTGGGCATTTCACTTCCGTCATCTTTGAACTCCTCTGCCATCTCCTTGAAGAGCTTGAATGCCTCCTCAGCACTTTTATTCAGGATGGACCCTCCACTGGCAGCGTGCAGGAGGGTTCTCTCGTGCATCCTTAGCCCAGACACAAAGTATTGGATCAAATCGTGGTCAGGGATTTGGTGCTGAGGACACTTTGCCAACATCTGTTTAAACCGTGCCCAATATGCGGGGAACTCTTCGCCTGCCCCCATCTTAATGCTACTGATGTTTCTTCGCATGTGTTGGATTCGGGCGGCAGGGAAGTACTTGCTGGGATTCGATGTCCCGGGCTATCAAAAATTGCGGAACCGATAACCTGACCGAAAACCCGTTGCCGAAGATCGCACGAATACCGACTCATCCGCAGGAGTCCGGCCTTTGGAGCCTACGCGCCCGAAGACACGCAGCCCGCCCCCAGCCGAAATCCCCCGCGAGTCGGAAATCACGAACGCGAACCACCTCACGAGCCGGAGCCCGACCGAACGCCCAGCGAGGCCCGAAGGCCGCGTGCGCCAGCCGAGCCCCCGCGAGGGGCTCGCGATCGTCTACGGACGATCGCTGGGATGCGCGAGGCATCCCCGGGGGCTGCTCGTAGCAGCCCCGCAGCGAGTCGCGGACTCGCTGCTCGCATGGGGTCAGCCCCGTGCGCCTCTGCTACGGGAACACCCGCAGCGCGCACGAGGCAGATGCGGGTCATCCCCGCAGCGACCCGCGATCGAGCTCACGGGCTCGATCGCCCCTCGGCTTCGGCCGAGGGCTTTGCTTCCGACGCGCCGCCGGCGATGGCGGCTGGGATCCGCCGTGGCACCAGCCCACGGCATCCCGGACGATCGACCCTAGGTCGATGGTTCATCCCATCGCCGCGCGTCCCGGCGGTCCGAACCCTAGGGTTCGACCGCCGCGTTCGATCCTCGCCGGGGATCTCGAATCCCCGTCCCCGAGGTTCGTCGTTTTTCCGGATCGTGCGTTCATGTATATATCACAATTAAACAAGCACATAATCAAAGAGGGGGTTCTCGATTATATTACCTCGATTCGTTGTACGGAGAAACGAATCTAATTGACGACCTTGCGATCTTCCTACGTATTCCTCGCACCTCGTCCGAACGTCGTGTGGGCGACGATCTATCGAACTCCTATGGATCTCCTTCACTCTCCAAGACTTTATGATTGGCGTAGGTCAATTATTGTGTGTTATGAAAAGTGAAGACCATGTAGTGCTTATATAGGCTACGTAGGGGATCATAAGGAGATTAAATATTGGGCTTCTTAATATTGAAGATTAAATTGGGTCCAACCCAAATCCATTAATCCTTATCAATATTAAATTTTATTTATTTTCCACTATATAAATAAAATTGCACTCCCAATATTAATCCATATTATATCAAATAATATTTCTCCGATTAGTATTATTTATTCCGTGTATTTAAGATTTAAATATCCATGAATAAATTTATTTATTGCTCAATAAATAATATTCATCTCTTATATCCGAGACTAGTACCGTTCAACCTTTATTATTGTGCGGAACGAATCCACTCATGAGGTTTACACAATAATTCCTTATGAACTCATCTCGGGGATATTATCAACCCTTCCGGGATACACTTTCCCGTCAAGTATTCACGGCATGTCATATATAAAATATAGCGACCCAATTTTACCGGTAATTAACCCAATAATTAAATCGGTTAATTCCTTTGGAAAATCAAAGTCTCTAATATTAAATATACACACCCGCAATAATATCGGGGATTAAAAATAAAATACTCTGAGATTTAAATTGATTATCCAAGGCAATCCTAATCAATAAATCTCAAGCGATCCGCCCAATACACCAAGTGTACAAGTGTGATAAAATAATTAAGATAAATTATTTTCTCTCTCACACAACGACTATACCGATGGATTGGTCCGGGTCCATCTAGGTCGTGAGCATCTGTTTGATTAAATACGAGTGACTGATAGTATGATCTTCTGTGTGGGCCCGACACACCATACTAACTACAACGTATAAAATCCAGGACTATATTTTGCATAATTAATTAATAATAATTAATTGCAAATAATTGTTTATTAATTAAATAGGTTAAATGCTATGACCGGGAGTTTACCGATACTTAAATCTAGACATTAAGTACACAACTCCAACAATCTCCCACTTGTACTAAGGTCTAGTCATTTCCTCCAAACTCCCGACTCCCATACTCATCACGTGCTTAAGTTATACTTCCCAGAAGTATTATGTGAATGAGAAATCTAGGTTGTCGCTCTGAAGTTATCTTGGTGACTACTGCGTCGTCTCCCTGACGATGACTCGTATCAGGTGGTACTGGCTCTATGTGTTATCATCACCTTTTGAACTTATGACTTCTTCCAGTTCTCCATGCACCGCTATATACATAGCCTTTGGTGAACCAAGAATCACATCCAAGTTCAGAGGTCATTCCGGAACCTAACCAAAACTTCCGCTGCCTCTGAGGCTGCTATTCGGTTTATGATAGAGTCCGAGAAGCATCATGCTTATCACTCTTTCATCTTTAGGTTCCACCTCTTCTAAAAGTGAACACATAGCCTGATATCGACTTACACTGGTCTTTCTCTGATTTTTGGATCTGAGAAACTGTAATCTAAGAAGATTTCGTTTTGCTAGTAATCCAGTACTTCCAAGTACTTTTACAGCATTCGAATATTTCTTATCCAGATTACTTTGATATCCTCCCACTATGCTAACCGCATAGTTGATATCAGGTTCTTGTTTTACAACATTGCATCTATAAAGCTCTCTACACTCGAAGTGTAGGTAACTGCTTTGTCTATATCTATCTCCTTCATGTGTTCAAGACACATACCTTTAGATAGATGCATTCTGTTCCCGAAAGGCAATAACCTTTCTCAGAATTATGCATGTTTAAAAGAAACCATAATCGTATAAGATATCTTAAGAGAAGTACAAATGTTCTTATCTAGAGATCGAAAGATTTCTAAGAACATGATCCAACTTCTTCTTAATCTCATATCTCGATTTATTCAGACAACCTCTATTTTATGTCTGACAACACTTTTACATTGTTGCCAACGATGAAGTGTTATCTACACAAAATTCCGAGAAACACCACCTTTGTTTCCATTACGTCTCTAACACACCTCTCCTTGCCTTTTGATGAATCCATAGAATGGACTATCTCATCAATTCGCAAGTTCCTATGCAGAACTAGGGATCGATTTCATGTCTACTAGATCCAGAGTCCAAAACTCCTCCAGTCTTATGAACATCTCTGGTTGCTTAACAACCTCCCACTGCAATGGCGTTCCGGTGTATAACAGTAATAACATTAGGTGCAGTTAGTGGTGTACCACTACTCGGTCAGGCTGGTTCTCAGTCTTTCCTTCCCTCAATTTTTAAAGTACTTTGTCAATTAGGGCATTGTAGTTCATCTAATAGTTTTCCTCTAAGAACCGGGTGAGGACACCCCTCTGGTTCGTAGTACTATTGAACATACAAATACTTGTTCTTCTAGGATATTCTACAATCACACCGAATGTGCCGTTGTATCCAGAAATATCCATAGAACATAGGTAGTTCCGAACAAACTTGTTCTTTTACTATTAGAATTCCATTTCTTATTCCTGACACACCATATCTACACATCAGTGTATGGTGTAGTCTTTTTGAGATTTAATCTCAATCTTTGATTTATGCTATGTGTTATTCAGATAGGTGATAGCCTCCGCGAACAAGTCGCAGGCTTCCAATGGATATACTTGGAAGGATCCCCACAATGGCTTTGTGTTAAAAAACACTCCGCTTTTATGGCACATCAAGTATTCTAATCCATCTTCGAGTATTCTTGAAAGAACTACTCGTACCTCTCTAATTACACATGTCACCGCATTAATCATAAATCATTTTCAATACTTGTTCGAATTCCATCCTTTATCCAGAAAGGTTAACTCAGTTGTATCATCTTTCAAGATTGATTCTTAGGTCGGGAGGTCCATTCCTCCAACTATAATTGATATATTCAATTTCGACCTTTTGAATCCCTTTTGAATAGATACTACCAAGTTCAAGAATTCACAAGTATAATGATTGATAAAGAAATATATTCAATAAGTAAAACAAGTTTATAAATAACGGTTTGTTGCATCGTGGTAGACTAAGGATTCATGTATTGCTATCTAATGTACCAGAATAGATATCACCATTATTTCTTATCCAAACCATCAAATGATTAAAGAAATAAAATATCCATTAATAATAAAGAAAACCAGAACAAAAAGTTCTTTTTCAAAATAAAGGGGTACATAAAGCAATAAAACGAAATCCTAAAACAGATAAATGTCTTCCACTGCAACCGCTGCTACCCCAACAGCTTCGCCCATGTAGACTCGAACTCTTCTTCTCTAAGTCGCCGGGTTTTCTGGAACCCCTGCATTTAAAAATGCACATACCGTCAGTGGTTCCATATCTACACACCAGAATTCTGGTAGATAATACCGCTGACTATGTTTTTACGACTAAAGAAAAATTCGTACCTCTGAGAGGACATTCAGACTTCCAGTGTCCAGACTTGTTGCATCGGAAGCACTTGCCCTTTGGCTTACTAGCCCCCACTTGTGGTCCATTCCTCTTGGCACCACTGGGTTTCATGGCTTGCTTCCTTTTCTTGCTCCTACCTCCAATAGCTTTCAAGCTTTTGGACTTGGTAGCCACAAGCGCTTGAGACTTGCCCTTCTTGTAGATCCCCTCTGCCGCCTTCAGTTCAGTCAGGAGTTGCGCAAGAGTATAAGATAGTTTACCCATATTATAACTCATACGAAACTGCTCAAACTTAGGGGTCAGAGACTGGAGTATGATGTCGACTTGCGTCTCACCATCAATCATAGCTCCTAGGACCTCCAATTCATTCAACAGACTCATCATCTTGAGAACGTGCTCCTCGACGGGCGTTCCTTCAGACTGAGTAGTTGACATGAGGACTCTCATGGCATCTTGCCTACCCGCACGGTCATGATGCCCAAACATCTCCTTGAGGTTAAATAACATATCCTCGGCAGTGTTCATCGACTGATGCTGGGTTTGGAGCACATTTGACATGGAAGCCAAAATATAGCACCTAGCCATTTCATCAGCCTTTTTCCACTTCCGATATGCTTCTTTTTCCTCATCAGTTGAGGCGGCCGTGGGTTCAGCAGGACATTGCTCATAGAGTACAAACTTGTACTCTTCAGCAGTCAGGACAATGTCTAAATTTCTCTTCCAATCAATGTAGTTTGGACCAGTGAGTTTTTGTTCCTTGAGTATCATAGAAAGTGGATTCATAGCTATTCTCTAAACCTATAAGCACATGTAAACAAACAATCAATTTAATGTCCGATACTATCTCCCTCAAATAATATCATTAAATTACTAATTGCGTCTAAAATCCCATCAGGTAAGGCAAGCCACGTTCGTGTGGACGTTTACCCACCCAAATGATTTAGCAATTAGGTTTGCTTTGGTCGTACATCATTATAGCGTTACTTCGTTGGGAAGAATACTATAAAGCGTACCTAAGTGTAAACCATCACTCAGTACTAAGGTGAATCGTTTAGAATTGTTACGTCACCGCAAGCCACGTTCGTGTGGACGTTTACGATAACTCGCAATCCCTCACAATTTCCTATAACTGTCTACATCAATTATTCTAAAATCCCATTCAGTACAGCAAGCCACGTTCGTGTGGACGTTTACTATACCAAAAGATTTATATAATTGAAATCCAATTACTTGAACCATTTTATGTTGTAAATCAAGACGCGGAGAATCATAAGTGAAACTCGAAGTTTCTAACCAGTGATTCACCATGCGAACGACCCTATCTCTCATAAATGAGGGAGCCGAGCAGACAATCGATCCATCTATCAAAGAATGGTACGAAGGTCTCTAATTTGTGTCATCCACATGACCAAGTGGCTTTGGCTCCATTCCACTCCCCGGGGTGAGAATGAGTTGACTTGAAGTCAGTTTCAGAAAGACAAATTAGGCATTGTTTGATAAACTTGATCAATGTTTCTTGTAAGAGGAATTACAAGAATTCTCCTCCAATAACTTGTCTATATGAACTTCGAGAGTCCATAAAGTCACCAAGAGAACAGTGATGGAGACCATGTGAATGTTTCCATCCCCTCTCCCACTTAGCTTTTTACGATAAAGGGATACGCTATCTAGTGCATAAAGTAAACACATATAGCATGCATGTAAGCAATAAAGCACATAGATCACATAGTCAAAATAATGCTAGAAAATTATTTTCCCGACTATCATGGCTTTATCTTCATATGCATCTTCTAGTCTTCAGTATTCGTTTCTTGAATGCTCCATGTGACGAGAATATTAATCTCCAATATTTAAATCTATTTATTTTTAATTAATCCAAAAGTTACTTAATTCGAAAATTAAGTCAATTGAATATATCAAAAATAAAATTAAATATTATTAATATTTTTATTTATTTATTTTCCTATCTAATTCTATTAAATCTCTAGAATAATCTATCCAAGTAAAACTTGGAATATTCTAGAAGATATCTATAATAGAACAAGGAAATAAAATAAATTAGGACTTACTACTTTCCAAATTTATTTTTATTCCTAATCCATGAATATTCCCATGAGTAGGAATAATCAAATAGGAAAAATAAATTTAGTACTAAATTAATTAAATTCCTAATCTTTGAATAATTCCATGAAGGAAATAAATCAATAGGAATAAAATTAATTCAAACTAATTCTTTTCCTAACCCATGAGAGTTTCCAAAAGGAGAACACTCAAAATAGAAAAATTCGAATTAATTAGGAAAGTAATATCTTGGTAGGAATAGCATGGGATTGGGAGATCCCACGCCATCCCCACCGTCGACCTCCACCGCCCGGGACCACCACCGCCGCCGCCCCCAGCCCACGCGCCACCACCACCGGTGGCCGGCGTGGCCGGAAGCCCTAGCGGGCAGCCCCCGGGAAGGGGTCGATCGATCCTCATGGGGATCGATCATGGGGATGATCGACCCCCCCGGTTTTTTTTTTTTTTTTTTTCGTCCCCTTCGTCTTCGTCACACGTCTTCGTCTTCCGGCGATCGTCTCATCATCGAACCAACGTAAATAAATTACAAAATTTAAATTACAATTCCGGTATCGATTCTATACATGAAATCGACCCTATACATTTTCCGGAAAATAAATAACATAATAATAAAACTTAAATTCGGTCAACCCCCGAATTTTTACTATTACAAACATTCAACCACACAAAAACGAATCTCGACATGTCCGAGAGTTTAATAAATAATCATGATAATTAATTAAGCAATAATTAAATCTAACCATGATAGCCGGAAATCCTGCAAGGTAGAACAATAATCGAATATATACATGAACACGAAACCAAACGCTCTGATACCAGTTGCTGGGATTCGATGTCCCGGGCTATCAAAAATTGCGGAACCGATAACCCGACCGAAAACCCGTTGTCGAAGATCGCACGAATACCGACTCATCCGCAGGAGTCCGGCCTTTGGAGACTACGCGCCCGAAGACACGCAGCCCGCCCCCAGCCGAAATCCCCCGCGAGTCGGAAATCACGAACGCGAACCACCTCACGAGCCGGGGCCCGACCGAACGCCCAGCGAGGCCCGAAGGCCGCGTGCGCCAGCCGAGCCCCCGCGAGGGGCTCGCGATCGTCTACGGACGATCGCTGGGATGCGCGAGGCATCCCCGGGGGCTGCTCGTAGCAGCCCCGCAGCGAGTCGCGGACTCGCTGCTCGCATGGGGTCAGCCCCGTGCGCCTCTGCTACGGGAACACCCGTAGCGCGCACGAGGCAGCTGCGGGTCATCCCCGAAGCGACCCGCGATCGAGCTCACGGGCTCGATCGCCCCTCGGCTTCGGCCGAGGGCTTTTCTTCCGACGCGCCGCCGGCGATGGCGGCTGGGATCCGCCGTGGCACCAGCCCACGACATCCCGGACGATCGACCCTAGGTCGATGGTTCATCCCATCGCCGCGCGTCCCGGCGGTCCGAACCCTAGGGTTCGACCGCCGCGTTCGATCCTTGCCGGGGATCTCGAATCCCCGTCCCCGAGGTTCGTCGTTTTTCCGGATCGTGCGTTCATGTATATATCACAATTAAACAAGCACATAATCAAAGAGGGGGTTCTCGATTATATTACCTCGATTCGTTGTACGGAGAAACGAATCTAATTGACGACCTTGCGATCTTCCTACGTATTCCTCGCACCTCGTCCGAACGTCGTGTGGGCGACGATCTATCGAACTCCTATGGATCTCCTTCACTCTCCAAGACTTTATGATTGGCGTAGGACAATTATTGTGTGTTATAAAAAGTGAAGACCATGTAGTGCTTATATAGGCTACGTAGGGGATCATAAGGAGATTAAATATTGGGCTTCTTAATATTGAAGATTAAATTGGGTCCAACCCAAATCCATTAATCCTTATCAATATTAAATTTTATTTATTTTCCACTATATAAATAAAATTGCACTCCCAATATTAATCCATATTATATCAAATAATATTTCTCCGATTAGTATTATTTATTCCGTGTATTTAAGATTTAAATATCCATGAATAAATTTATTTATTGCTCAATAAATAATATTCATCTCTTATATCCGAGACTAGTACCGTTCAACCTTTATTATTGTGCGGAACGAATCCACTCATGAGGTTTACACAATAATTCCTTATGAACTCATCTCGGGGATATTATCAACCCTTCCGGGATACACTTTCCCGTCAAGTATTCACGGCATGTCATATATAAAATATAGCGACCCAATTTTACCGGTAATTAACCCAATAATTAAATCGGTTAATTCCTTTGGAAAATCAAAGTCTCTAATATTAAATATACACACCCGCAATAATATCGGGGATTAAGAATAAAATACTCTGAGATTTAAATTGATTATCCAAGGCAATCATAATCAATAAATCTCAAGCGATCCGCCCAATACACCAAGTGTACAAGTGTGATAAAATAATTAAGATAAATTATTTTCTCTCTCACACAACGACTATACCGATGGATTGGTCCGGGTCCATCTAGGTCGTGAGCATCTGTTTGATTAAATACGAGTGACTGATAGTATGATCTTCTGTGTGGGCCCGACACACCATACTAACTACAACGTATAAAATCCAGGACTATATTTTGCATAATTAATTAATAATAATTAATTGCAAATAATTGTTTATTAATTAAATAGGTTAAATGCTATGACCGGGAGTTTACCGATACTTAAATCTGGACATTAAGTACACAACTCCAACAGTACTTTTCCAAGAACTTCTGTTGGAGCTGTGCCCAAGTAGTGATTTGTCCTTCGGGCAGAGTGTAGAGCCACTCTCGTGCTCCATCCCCAAGTGAGAAGGGAAAAGCCACCAGTCGGATGTATTCACTCAAAGGGGGCCCTCCCCTTATAGTTCCGCAGGCTAACTCGAAGTCCTGAAGATGCCTCTGTGGGTCTTCCATGGCCATATCGCTGAACTTAGGCAGTATTTGGATGAAATTGTGTTTCATCTCCCAGTTCTCGTTGATGGTGGGCAAAGTGATGCCTGATGGTCGGAGGTTCAGATTGGCAGGGAACATCATTTCCCTGAGGGTTTGGTTTGCCATGATGGCTGGTTTTGGTGAAGGTCTTGGTGGGGTAATTGGGTCACCTCTCCTTGCCCTTCGCGGATTTTCTGCCCGTGGTGTATGGGCAGCTTCTTGGGCGGCACGTGCTAACGCTTTGGCTAGCCTTGTTTCTTTCCGGATTCGCTTTGCGGTCTTTTCGATCTCTGGATCGTACCAGGTTACAATCTCTTTGCCAGCAACAGAATCCTGCATAAACAAAACAAGTCAAACTGTTAGCACAGACGACTTACTGTTGGAAATTTGCCTCCCCGGCAACGGCGCCAATTTTGACGAGCGCGAATACTTGTCGTTTGAGCAAACGCGCTGTCAAAATGATATTTATATTTAGCCAGTACCCAATCACTACAAAAGAGTAGGTAGTGGTAAGTACGTGGGGTCGGTCCCACAAGGAGGCAATTACAGTAGGTGATCTCGGCTTTGCCCAAGGGGTTGTCACAAAAAGATTTTGAGTTTGGTTGCTGTGGGCACAGCGGTTTTTAAATCGTTTCAAACACCTTGATCTAACTACGGCTAACAGAGATAGCATGCAAATAAATAAATCTAAAAGTAAACAAGCAATCACTCAGATCTAACAGAATACTAAAAGAGAAAACTTAAATCAAATGATAAACAAAGCATCCGGGCAGACAACTTCACTCAGGATCATTAGGGCAAACTACCGTTCATCGGCACTAAGGATTTTTACCAGCGGTTTGTCAGCAGTTATAGGGTGCAAAAAACAAAAGTGGTCCTATTGCGTCACGCCCAGCAATTGCCCCACCCCTCATCTATCCTTACTGTATAAAGAAAAGGGCTTGGTTAACACTTTGCCTAATCCCCCTGGATCTGAACAATTCGATAACCTATGCAACCAAACATGGATCTAGTTTGCCCAAACCCGCATTACCCTCTAGACAGACCCGCTCGGCCAATAGCATGCTCGAAACATACGACAGCATCTCCTGCAAGTTCTAGTGCTATGCCCGCAACAATACTACAAGGTACATCTATGCGGATTTCCAATCACCAGTATCCCAGTTTGTAAAGGTTCACTAGTGGTCGTCCTAGTTTACCCAAACTCCCCAGAAATAAACCTCAAACAACTTTGCCTCGGGAACAAACACCCAACCGGTTAGTTCAGCCCCTCCAACCTCGCGGCCTAACTAAACCCTAATTTCACCTTCGATCCGTCCCTGCCCAGATGCAAAACAACTTAGCCAATCATACAGAAATTAAAAGACGAAATAATTAAAGGAAAACAAACTATATTAATCATAGCTTCAAATCGAAAAAACGTTTTTGAAGGAAAGTGAAATACGGAATTAAAAACTTAAAAACAAAACATAAACCAAATTGTTTCTCGACCCGAAGGTCGGATCTACTGCAATAAAATAAAGGAACCCGGACGAACAGCTCCGCTTCCTTCTCCGGCGACTTCGGCGGCGACGGCGATCTGCGGGACCGGCGGCTCTTCCGACTTCTCGGTGCGTAATTGTGTCTCTTCTTTGCTGCCCGTCGCGCCCCTTTAATAGACTTCAATTTGAATTTAAATTCCCGGCTGTTGCTCGCCCCTTAGGAATAGGCGTCCTTGGTCAATGGGCTGGGGGATAAGTCAGATCCCCCGAATCCAGGGATTCTGGTATGCTGCCAGCTTGCCCGCAGCGAATCTCCTGTCAACAACCGATCTCTGCCCAAATCGAAATCTGCAGGTAATTCTTCTCCTCCACAGGTGGTCGGACCAGGCACGGTACTTGGTAAGAATTCTGGGTCTTCTGCTTCATGACCTTACCCATTTGCCCGATGTGGTCAAACTGTTGCTTGTCACTACCGCTCCAGAATCTGATTTGCCCAAAGAAGGGGATTTCCTTGCCTCTTTTGCCCAGTGCGCCACCTGTTACCTGCATCACCACACACTCTGCCCAAACACCTAATTGTGCCCTCCCAGACACGTTAACGACTCAAACTGACTCAATAAAGGGTGTAAAAATGCTCTAAGATGAGCAAATAAAATGGCTCATCATCGAAAAAAATATTTTTTAGGTATTATAAAGTCTTAAAGATAATTAAGAAAAAAAAATCAAAATTTCATTATAAAAAATAATTTTTAAAATTTAATACATTAAAAAAATTGAAATTTTTTAATATAATATTTTAATAAATAAATTAGATTAATTTTACAAAACTTTAAGCATTTTTTATCATAAATATCATTATATTGTATTTAATATAAAAAAAATGAAATTAAAGTATTAATAAAATATAAATTTTATTCTTAAAACTATAATTATTTAAATTTTGATATATATAATATAAAGGTACTATACATATGCAGTATTATACATGCAGATATCATACATGTACATTTATACGAATATACATATAGTATTAGTATTATACTATTACTATTATATATATAGATTTTAAGAAAAATTCAGGGGGGCCCAGTGCCCCCCTGGGACCCCCCTGCCTCCGTCCCTGCTCGCTACGTTCACTATATATCTCATCATCGCCTGCTGCGATCGGGGACACTCGATGAACAATCCGTTCATTTTCTTCCATGATTCGGTTGTTAGCTTTCGTATATAGACCCGAGACTCTGATTCTTCGGCATTCGTGAAATTGTGTACTTTGTACTTGGTTCTACCTAGAACTAGAATGTAAAGGGTAGAGTACGAACACTTAACACAATTTGGAGATTCTAAAAGAAAACTCTTTTATATATCTTGTAAAGGGTGGAACCACTTACAAACACATCTACAAAATTCTAGCGAATCTTGTAGAATGGTCAACACGACCAAAAACTAAGTCTACGTAGAACTAATCTAGCGACGCGTACTACGAAGACTAAACTGAGGGTAGAACCGGAGCTTTCTAGCGAAGTCTCTCGGTCTACAAATTTTCTCTCTCTAGAAAATGTCAAATCAATGCATGAATAGTGAATTCCAACAACCCGGTATTTATAGGAGTCAGAATTAGGGTTTCCGGAATTCACGCTTAATGGGCCGAGCCCAAAGCATCTCCATGGAATATTCGAGATTCCATTTTTCCGTACTTGACGAACCCAGCTCTACGCACCGCCACACTAGCGTGTTCTTCGTGCTTCGAGCTAGTGGTGGGCATAGCTGGAATACTTAGTGTTCTTCATTGGACTATCATTCTTCTAGCGAAGTCTTCTAGTCGCACCTGCAGCTGGCTTCATTCCTTAACAGTCATTCGTCCAGCTCTTGTGTGTAGCTATGCTTGCACCGCGTCCGTCAAGATGTTAATACTGATTCAAGGTCTTCACGGTAAGCCTTGAACTCTCTGATTGGTAGTGCGTTGGTGAACTCGCATTTCACACTGATCCACGTTGAATCACGTTGGTGAATTAGCTCGTTCAACGCTGACGCACTGATGTAACTCCATGATGCTTGTAGAGCTCAAGTCTGCTTGTTCCACGCTGATGAACCGTGGTCACGCGTTGAGCCACTTGTTAATTCCACAGTTCACACAGCTTGTTCAACGTTGACCTAGCAGACTTGTATGATTTAATGAATAGAAAACATACAATCATAAAACATGAAGTTGCTACAAAACAAAGTGTATAGTTCAACGTAGTTCAAACAAGAACAACGTGGTTCTATGTTGAACTAGGAAGAACTACACACTAACAATTCGTTTCTCTCATGTGACATAGGATTGACGAAGGCGCATCACCTCTCTCTAGTTCAGTCTGCATATATATTCTTATTATAAATTATTTCTCCAAATCGTTATTTCAGTCCTGTAACTATATACCCTCTCCGATTCTGAAGAGTCTGCACACTTCATTTGTAATTAACAAAAGAAGTTTGGATACTCTTGGAGGGAGTATATAATAAAAACAAGTGTAATTTTATCAAATATACGCACTTTCGAAGTGCCCTGATTGTTGCAGAGTCGAAAAATAGTAGAGGCGCAATGGACTAATTCTTGATTGTCATTAAAGGCGGCCATCGTGTGAGCGATATCTTGACCGACTCCTAAAAGCGTGTGGAGTGAAAGAAGAGGTCCGGACGAAGAAGTCCATCCGTTATCCAAGTAGTCTTGGAGAGACGGAGACTGCCCATTGTGATACCACTTAGCTTCCACAAGCAATGCCTTGCAAAAACCTGTCCACTGCAGAGAAGAAGAAATTTGAAATTGGAATTTATTGTAATTATATGAAAATCAAAGGGTAATTTTTGTAATTATAGGCACACACCCCTTTTTTCAAGTGAGTTAAAACGGAATCCCATCCCTTTTCATTCTGAATTTCAAGATCCATTTCATTTGCAGTGTCATACAGAGCCATGAAGCATCTCTTGATAGCTTCCGGAAGCGTTTAATTTGGACTTCCTTCGGGTCCCACCTTCAAAATCGACACAATGAATAAACCATTTTTGATATACTTATATACGTCGAGACGCCAATATCAAGTACATATTCTACCTATCTACTGCAATAGTGAATCGTCGTTCTAACTCGTGCTCTGATCCGTAAATGTCGTACACGTCATCAATGAGCAGCACCATGATAATGGCTTTTGCGAGCCATTTTCTGAGGCTCTTGTTTTGGGGTTCGTAAGCGACTCCCACGGCCCAGAGGAAACTTTCGAACGCTCGATCTCTGCTGAAGGTTAACGCCTCCGAAAGGCCTAGATTCCTCCACCACCTGATCAAATAATCTCCATCGATCGATTACACTTGCTGATGTGGATATATAATTAATTAATACGTAAAAAATAAATATTATTATACCTTAAAACCTCGTTTAGATCGCTTTGGTGCTGAGCTTGAACCGCGTTGAAACTAAGTCCCGCGAGCCTGCTCAGTGCAGAGTACTTACTCTGCGCATGGATATGTTTCTTGGCATCGAACCAGTTCACACTCCAGTGAGAAAGGCACTTTTTTTGTGCATACATGTCGAAGGATTTCAATCTTTTGTCGAACAAGCACTCACCTTCTATGGCAAGATGAGAAGCTTCGAAGATCTCGACCCCGGCTTTATAATCATTACCCTCATCTTCCAATAGTTGAAGAAATGCATCTTTGTTTCCGTCACAAGAGAGTAAATTAGTCTTCGATTAATTGGAGATATTGGTATATATAATTTAACGAAAAGTAACAAATTTCACCTTGTGAAACATTATAGCCATGCTGCCTTAAGACTCGAAAGTACACTGCAGCAGAGTAGAGATCGTGTTTCGTAGTCGAACTGATTTTTCTATTTTCGCATGTTGATGTGATCTCATTCATGGCCTTATTCGTCTCTTTCTCAAAGTAGTAGGAAAGAGCTAGTTTGTTAATATCGTCAATAAGCTCGAGCTTGTTGATCGGGTCTTCAAGAGCACCAAGAACCGCAACGACTTCTTCTTTAAGCTTCTTAGCTTCTCCTCCTATGTAGTAGTACTTATTCTCTTCCTGATGAACATGCAAATTATAATAATCCAATTGAAATCAAGAAACAAATTAATAAGTATTAGGCCGTCGTACAAATATGAAGAACTCGCAGCATGGTACTTGGTGGATATAAGAGACTGCAGGTGATCATAGTTCCAAATGTTAGGTTTGTAATTACCCGTTCGCCTTGCAACGTTTTGGTTTACGGATAATGCATCCATAGTATAAATTAATATATCAAGAGACAAGAAATATGTTTATGTTGTTATGTAGGAGTATTAAGTTGTGAGAGTAGGTTTTCTTGCCTAGGTTTGTAGTCTCTTTATAATAGGAAAAATGTAATGTTGGCAGCTTATATACTAACGAATGACCTGACCCTACAAATTAAAATTAATTAATACTCCGTATTTGAGTAGTAGTGTACAATATTGAGCGATGAATATCAACCACAAATTAATTAATATTTTTGAATATACAGAATAATACACATGTTACTTGTGGTTTTTATTTTATGGAGACGTGATCATGTTTCATATCAAGAAGACATTCTGTTCATTTTCTTTGCTATTAGAATTATTTGTGGTGTAGATGCTTAGATCCTCTCCTAATCCTAACCGGTGTTTCTTAATTTTTCCTCATAATAAATTTTAACTTCTAATTAAATTAATGTATTACATTTTAAAATAAAATTAATTTTAATTATCAAAAGAAATTAAAAATGGAACATTCATATAAATATATGAAAGGTCAAATTTGAGTCCCCGTGCAACTACATGTACAATACATAGTACATGCATCATTTAATAATAAAAATCAAAATCGAAATTTTAATTTGACATTAAATTCTCTTAATAGTAAATAAAAAAACTAATAAAAAAAAACTTCATTCAATAAAAAAATATAAATTTAAAATCTTATTTAATCTCTAAGTAATAAAAAAATCATTTTTTATTTTATATTAATATTATTAATATTCATTATAAAATCAATATACACACGTAATAAATTAATTTATTTTATTTTAATTATATATCCAATTAACCACTTACTCATGAATAATTACCAAATACTCCCTCTGTTCAGCATTTTGATTTTTTTTGTCCGCCCAATACATGTGATAAATAATATACAAAAATTTTAAAAAAATTATTAAAATAAAATTTAACTATTAAATTTTATTTTAGTAATTTTTTCAATTTTTTTGTATATTATTTATCACATGTATTGGACGGACAAAAAAAATCAATGTTGACCACCTATACCCATTCGTCTCGGACAGATGAGTACAATACTTCTTTGAGAGTAAATTATATATTACACGAATTCACCCGCTATGCGCATCACCGGCATCTTTTCTGCTCTTCTTAAGCGTAGCACGCAAAACTTGAACTTTATCAACTTCTTCATCCTCCTCATCCTCTTCCTCTACGTCCACCTCTTCAATTTTTCTTTTGCCACTTTTCTTTGTGGACTTCTCTGTGGGACGGTCAGCCGCGTTCCTTGACGCCTCCATCTGTTCAGCAACCAAATTGACCATACCTGATAGCCGCGCGTGGACCAACCTCAACGGGCCCAGATCAGCGTAGGACGACCCACCTCCCCCTAGACGGGCCGCTCGACGTGACTTCCTGTGCATATAAGCCGCGTACTGCGACGCAGCATCAATTTGAAAACGCAGGTAGGAGAAGTCACTTAAGAGCGTGGTCGGCTCACACAGGTACAAATCGTCCGACGAGTCCTCACCCGACTCCTCCGACGTCGAATCAAGTGCCGAAGATGGCTTGCGGCGCGATGAGCTAGAGGACTTGGTCCTTTTCTTTCTCGGGCCACTTGCAATGAGCAAGGGTTCAACAATAGGCCCTTCAGCGTAGCGCCGCCTATCCTCCTCTTCGTTTCCCAATTGGCGCCACGGTAGATCAGCAACCTTGTGCGGGGCAATATATTTGGAGTCAAATCGAAATTGAATGATTGACTCCATTTCATCTTCTTTGTCATACGTAAAGCCCTGACTGACGAGGATTGCACTGATCAGATGGGGACATGGCAATTTGGCCTGAGTGAGTTCGGAGTCAGTCATTAGACCGTAGGACGCGATCTTGTTGAATACCACCTGACCCAGATCTACCTGGATTCCACGACTCAATTTATACATTAAGTGTAGTGCATCCGCGTGCACCACTGATGAGTTCGACGTGGGAATCCAATTGTTGGCGATGATTTTGTTGAGATGAGTAAAGAATTGGGTCAACGTGGTGCAAGCAGGTGCCTCCACCGGTGAAAGACCGCCTGTAACGATGAACCCCATCATTTTGCTATCAGGGTGATGCTTGGGTGGCACGTCCCACGAGGCCTGAATGCGGGAGCGTTTGAACATGGCGTTGATCGTGCCAGGGGAAAGATCATACTCATGCTCCCGGATGATAACTTTCCCGTAGGACGCGGAGCCGGGATCGCTGAACGCAGCATCAATGTGGCCAAAAACGACTTTGTGGACGTACGGGCTGTAGTCCACGTCGAAGTTCACTGCATCCGAGAGATGCATCGTATTCATAAAGGCCTGGAGGCCACGTTGAACCCACTTCTTGGTGCCGTACCACCGTTCGGCGTTGATTTTCTGATCCACCAGTGTGTCAAAACGGTCACTGCACCATTCGTAGAAGAAATCAGCAGAGTGACCTTCCCCAACGTAGCGCGCGGCTACAAGCCTGTTTTCAGGCACCTTTTCCTCCTCTGCAATGGGCTCCTCGTTGAGCGGGGACGGTGGAGCAGGGGCAACAACAGTGTTAGACGCGCCACCCGCGTCCTTAGACTGTTCGATGGGAACAGTGGTAGTGGCAACAGCAGAATTGGTGGAACGATCCACCACTGTGGCAGTATTGATGGCTCTACGGTCAGCCATATCCTTATTCTTCTTTTCGATGGCAGCTAAACGTGCAGCCGCCTCTCTATCCTTCCTCTTTTTCTCCTCCGCGGCTACACGTGCCGCCTCTTCATTTTTCTTTCTTTCAAATTCGGCTAAACGATCAGCCTCGTCCTTTTCCTTTTTCTTTCGTTCCTCCTCAGCTAGACGTTGGCGTTCCAACGCAGCCAAACGTACCTCCTCTGCCTTCTTCTTTCGCTCCTCCTCGGCCCTACGTGCCTCCTCCTCTTCCCTCTTTTTCCTTTCTGCTGCTTCCTTGATCGCTTTTTCAGCGAAGTGTTTGAGGCGACGTTGTTCAATGATTTCAGCACGTACCACCCCAATCTTGGCTTCCAGAGCAGTGATTTTGTCAAAATCTTCTTCGGCGGCCTGTTCAGCTTCAAGAGCAGCTTGCTGGGCGTTGAGTTCAACAATTTTTGCGGCGTAGACGGCAGGAGTTTCATATGAAGTCATTTTGTTGAGCGTTGAGAGAGGTAGTACTGCGTAAAGCAACGAACAAAAATGTAGGTAGATGATATGAGATAGCACGTAGAAGATATGAACAGAAATTTTGCAAGGGTTTCTCTCTCTAAAACACGCAATGTAAGGTGCACTATGTGTTTGACCCGAGGGGGTATTTATAGTGGTGCTGTAGCGGTTCGAATTCTGTGGCGTAGAGTGAGCCACGTGTCCACTGGTCGGTCAAGCGTAGAGGTAGGTTAGTAGATGTATGTAGTGCAGCGTGTAGCACGGTCGTAGAACAGTTCATGGGCGTTGAGCACAGCAATTTTACGTCAGCGTATCTGCAAAAACACAAACCAAACAAACCAACGCACCACAAGCATATTGAAGCGTGTAACCAAGACACTTAGAGAGAAACACGAGAAAATATAGACCAAATGGGGTAACAGGCAGATCAATGGTGCAGAGAGCGGCAGATTCACATGGTTGAGCGCATCAGCAGAGTAATATGGATTGCCAGAGTGTGTCCACGGGCCAGGTAACACAATGTATTAGCATCAACCTAGATCAAAGAGTTACATGCGCTGCAAAAGAGGTTATGGGTAGGACAACCATACTTATAATGTAAAATCAGCAAACAGCACAACAAACAATAAATAACACGTTAGACAGGAACGACGTTCATGAGAACTCAAAGTAGCACACGTAGAGCAGGAGTAAATACACATAGACACACGTCGAATTACCCAAATTTCAAATTCACATAAAATTTGTCTTGTCCAACGAAGCCTAAAGAAGCACTTCAAGGGTAGAACAACTATGCTTCGTCGAACAGGAGTACTCTGCAAAATTTAATAACACGAAATACAGTTAAAGGCATAACAGGCACACACAAAGTGGACGTACGTACCACCACACAGAGAATCAAAATCGCTGGAAAGAACATTAAGTAGAGATATTGGAGGTAGAGTGACAGTGCTTTATGGACGGTATTGCTATTTTGGCCAGTTCAACGTGTAATCACGACCATGTCTTTTGCTTTTTCAAGCGTAGAACAGGCTTATTGGTACCCAATCAGAGGGGTGTTATAGATGATGTTTCCATATATATTTTTTATTGTTTTCATCATTATATGTATAAGACCATGTCTTTTGCATTTGCCCGAAGACCAAGTCAGTCAAGACCCGATCCATCGAGGAAATCTTTAGGCCGACTTTTCCTGCTAGACATAGAGCAAACAAGTTTGCTCCAATGAATTGCTTATATAAATATTTAAGGAACAATATGTCCAAATACTACGTCACTTTGCAACTGTCAACAGCTAACCTCACTTTGCTCTACCTCATGGTTCCATTGAGAAAATAAACAGCTGTGGGTGGAGGTAGCCAATTGCGGCCTACTACCCTTCAAGATGAGGTCATGCAGAGAGACTTCCGTAGGTTCAAAAATCTTTCCGAAGCAAGTGGTTTTGTGAAGAAGTCTGAGAGTTGTTTCTCCGTAGGCACATGTTCCATTACAACCTTACCCCGTTCTACCAAGTCTCGAATGAAGTGATGCCGTATGTCAATATGCTTGGTCTTTGAGTGTTGTACCGGATTCTGACTTATCTTTATAGCACTTTGGTTGTCACATTTTAAAGTGAGTGGCGTGCTCTCAATTTGATAGTCGGCGAGCATTTGTTGAAGCCATAGCATTTGGGTACAACAACTCCCAGCAGCCACATACTCGGATTCGGCGGTAGATAGAGCAATGCAATTTTGCTTCTTGCTATGCCATGAAACAAGATTTTTCCCTAAGAAGCAACACCCACCGCTAGTGCTCTTCCTTTCATCATTGTCACCAGCCCAATCTGCATCTGCAAAACCAACAAGATAAAAAGAAGTATCTTTAGTGTACCATAGACCAAGGTTGATAGACCCGGCCACATATCGAAGGATACGTTTCACGGCAGCTAGATGTTCTTCCTTTGGTTGGGCTTGGTAGCGGGCGCAAAGGCACACACTATACATGATGTCCGGGCGAGTGGCGGTGAGGTAGAGCAGGCTTCCAATAAGGGACCTATAGGTAGAGATGTCAACATCCTTGCCCTGCTCTGCCTTGCTCAACTTGTCAGTGGTAGCCATTGGTGTCTTCATGTGCTTGGCGTCCGCCATATCAAACTTCTTGAGCATGTTGATGGCATACTTGGTCTGAGAGACAAACATACCATTGTGACGTTGCGAGATTTGAAGACCAAGAAAATGACTTAGCTCCCCCTCCAAGCTCATTTGAAAAGAGGAAGCCATAGCGTTCGTGAATTCTTTTACCAAGTGGTCGTGGGTAGCACCAAACACAATGTCGTCAACATAAATTTGTGCAATAAGCATTTCGTTCCCAACAATTTTGATGAAGAGGGTAGTATCGGCATTCCCACGAGTGAACCCAAACTTCAGGAGAAAATCCGTAAGGCAGCTATACCATGCACGAGGTGCTTGCTTCAAGCCGTAGAGGGCCTTATGGAGGAGGTAGACATGATCCGGCTTGTGTGGGTCTACAAAGCCCTTGGGTTGTTCAACATAAGCCTCTTCGTCCAACACTCCATTAAGGAAAGCCGCTTTCACATCCATTTGTCGCAAAGGAATATTTTTGTGACATGCCACCGCAATGAGCAAGCGGATGGACTCTATGCGTGCAACCGGGGAAAAAGTTTCCTCAAAATCTATTCCTTCTACCTGGGTGTACCCTTGAGCAACCAGTCGTGCCTTGTTACGCACTATTTGATTGAACTCGTTGGTTTTATTTTTGTAAATCCACTTGGTGCCAATGACATTCACGCCTCTTGGTCTTGGGACCAAAGACCACACCTTATTTCTTTCGAACTCATGTAGCTCTTCCTGCATTGCCGCAATCCAAAACTCATCTAGAATGGCTTCCTTTATATTTTTGGGCTCAATTTCGGAGACGAAGCTCATTATACCCACATCTGGAGATAAGAGAGCCAAATTTGAGAGAGTGGTAGGGTCGCTTGCGAGGAAGGGGTCCGTATGACGGGTAGAGCGGGTAACCCTTTGATTTAAATCACCAATCATTTGTTGATCTGGATGCCTCTTACGGATGTAGGCGGGTGGTCCCGAGTTCGGCACTCCGGTAGAGGTAGAGGCCCCTGTGGTGCCCATAGCAGGGTTAGAGTTACCGTGATTTAGACCTTCATCATCACTCTCTGAGGGGGTAGAGTCACCAGAGGTGTGAGATGTGGAAATTCCATTGAGTTGGACACAAGGTCCTTTTCCTTGATCTACCTCCCCCTCAACCAACACTTCCGTTGTGGGTAGAACAGAGTCAAAATCGTTTCGTTGCAAGGTAGGCTTAGACGGTTTTTCATGAAAATGATGCTCGTCAAACTTAATATTTGTGGATTCTTGTACCGTCTTAGTCCGTAAGTTGAACACTCGATAAGCATGGCTGTTAAGGGCATAGCCGACAAAAATAGCCTTGTCCGACCTAGAATCAAACTTCTTCAACGGATCTTTGTCATTCAAGATATAGCAAAGGCACCCATACACACGAAGATGTGCCACGTTCGGTTTCTTGGAAGTTAATAGTTCATATGCCGTACATTGAGTACCGGCTCGAATGCTGATCCGGTTTACCACATAACAAGCCGCACTCAAGGCCTCTGCCCAAAACCCCTTTGCCATGCCCGCAGCCACCAACATAACTCTTGCCATTTCCTGTAGAGTCCGGTTCTTCCTCTCAACAATTCCGTTTTGTTGTGGTGTCTTTGGAGCAGAGAATTCATGGTGGATCCCTTTGCGAGTGCAATATTCCACAAACACCTCGTTTTGAAATTCACCACCATGATCACTTCTTATACGTTGAACCCGTTTGGCGTAGGTGGTGCGAATTCTACGGGCTAAAGATCGAAAGGCTTCAAAGGCCTCATCCTTCGTGCCAAGAAAATTTACCCAGGTATACCTAGAAAAATCATCAACAATGACAAGGGTATACCACTTATTTCCCAGACTTTGCACTTCCATGGAACCCATAAGGTCCATATGAAGGAGTTCAAAGCACTCAGTTGTGCGATTATGGGTAGAGATAGCTGGATGAGGAGATCTAGTTTGTTTTCCCATTTGACAATCTCCACAAACTCTCTTGTCAATCTTGGGTAGACTATCTATGCCTCTGACTGCTTTAATTTGAACCAACTTTTCAAGGTTTCGAAGGCTGGTATGACCAAGTCTTTGGTGCCATATATCAATCTCGTCATGGGTAGAAGCACTTAGACAAGACTCAGTGATGGCATAGCAGTTGTTCTTTGCACGAGCCGCGGTGAGAATGCACTCTCCTTTGGCATTGTAAACTTCACAACTTTCTTTGTTGAATTTAACGTTTAGTTCATCATCACATAGTTGACTGATGCTTATAAGATTGGCACACAGCCCATCGACCAAAAGTACATTCTTGAGGGCGGGTAAACCCTTCACATTCAGCGTTCCACTACCAACAATGCTTCCTTTTGCCCCACCTCCATAAGTGACGGGGCCACCGGAATGAGGAACGAAGTCGATCAGGGAGTCTTTGGTGCCAGTCATGTGTCGTGAGCACCCACTATCAAAATACCAAGTCTCCTTTGTCGTACCTTTAGCAACTGTGAATGCCACATTGCATTTCACTTCTTCCTTTCTCCTCCAAACTTGTTTTGGTTTAATGATCTTGGCTGCGGGTAGTGCAGCTTTACTTCTCCAGCTCTGTTTCGTCCTGTTGTGCGTATACTTAGTCATGGGTCTCCATACTTGCCTCACAACAACTCCGTGAGAGTTCAAGTCATCGATACGCTTATAGCAAAACGGTTTGATGTGCCCCTTCTTCCCGCAGTAATGACACACATAAGTACGCTTGTAATGGGTAGAAGGAGTCCTCTTTTTCTGAGTGGTCATGCCCGCAGCAGGATTTACCAAGGGAGTAGATCCGGACAATCGATCCTGTTGAGTGGATTTAGTAGAAGAGTTGTATGCCTTGGATCGATTCGAGACATTTCGTGTAAAAATTTTCTTGTCGTGAGTAGACTCGAGTTTAGTCGCGGGTAGAGCAGCGTTGGAGACCGGTGTCATCAAGGACAATGAAGCAATTTTGGGTTGAGGAACAGTATTTGCACGTTTGAGAATTTTAACTTTTGAGGTAGAAGTCACATTGCCTTTGGATGCACGAGCATCCTCCGGCGTGACCCCATTCGTTTCAATAATAGTTTTGTCTTTAGCATGCACAAACTTAGAAAGCGTATAAGGAGAGTCAGAGTAAACGGAATCAAAAGTTTCCTTAAACCCAAGCCCAAAATGCTTGGTGTTAACACAACCCAACATATTATCAAGCTTAGAAGTGCCAGTGTTAAGTTTCTTGAAAAGACAATCAGCAACATCAAGATAATCTTTCACTTGGTAGAGTTCCTTGGTGCGCATAGCATAGCCTTCCTCCATCTTGGCAAGAGAATCCCTCAGGAAATCTTTCTCCGCATCGTCCTTCTTCACAATAGCCTCCAGCTCACCAGCCTTCTTCAACGCTCTCTCCAACTCCAACTTCACAATCTCAAACTCTCTCTTGCTCACCCTTTCAGCATCAAGGGTAGAATCAGCTTTCTTCTTGGTCATGCCCCCAGCCAGACAATTGGTGGTAGAACTAGTACCCTTCTCAGTTATGCCTGCAACCACAGAGGTATAACAAAAGATATTTTCATGAGTAGCCAAGTCAGCTTGATCTACCTCGAACTCTTCATCACTCTCATCATCAATAGCACTTAGGAGTGCGTTAACTTCATTGGGCTCTACCATCTTTCCCTTGTCATCTTCAGAGGAGTACAAGGCATCATCACCATCGAACACCAAGTAACTCACATCCATGTTGTTCTTCCGATGCAAGTTAGGACATTCATTTTTCACATGCCCCATCCCCTTGCACTCAAAGCATTTGATTCGAGACATGTCCTTGCTGGGGGCGCCACTAACAAATTTCCGACTTGGGGTATACCCACTGCGGTTGGTGGCGGGTGGAGTGGAGAACGAATTCCCAGGGCTCCTCTGATTTCGGAATTGTTTGAACCTCCTCTTCCTCTTGATGTCTTGACGAACAAGATAGCTCACGGCATCTTGAATGGCGATGAACTTGTCGGGATTTGGAGAGTCAAGAAGAGAAAGGGCCTCGCTTTCATCATCGGAGTCTTCGGAAAGAAAAGCATTACTCTCGGTAGAGTGAGGAGAGTGGGAAGAGCTGACCTTGTTAGAGGTAGTGCTAGATGCATTCTGAGAGATTGCAAGCGCCTTCATGGAATTTTCAAATGGAGTCATGGAGTAAGACTTGTCCTTCAACTTCAAGTTCAACTCATAGTTCTTCAAGTGACTCATGATCTCGTTGTAATCACCCGACAAACCGAGCTTTGTGTCTTCCATCGTAGTAACCTTGACGCTAAACTTTTCGGTTACACCTCGTAGAACCTTGGTGCAAATGAGTGGTGGAGGTATGGGATCTCCAAGCTCTTGGCATTCACTCACAATCGCCATGATTTTGTTGAAGAAGGAGTCAAGGTCTTCATCTTCCCTCATTTCGAGCCGGTGAAATGTAGTGGTGAGACCTCTGATCTTAGACCTCTTGATACTATCACTCCCTTCACACATCCGTTCCAAGGTGTCCCACACATGCTTGGCGGAAGTGAGGTGCCTCACCACTGAGAACATATGGACATCGATAAGATCGGTGATAATGTGGATGGCCTTAGAATTGAAGGTAGCAGCTTCATGTTCGGCCGTGGTCCAAGTAGACTCATCCTTCGGGACCGTGTCATTATCCTTGTCCACAATGGTTGGTGTCTGCCAACCGTTCAACACAGCACCCCACACGCGTGAGTCTACGTTCTTCAACTTCAACCTTGTCTTGCTCTTCCAGTAAGAGTAGTTCGTAGAATTGAGAATGACGGGCTTGACAACGGTGAATGACTCCATTGTAGAATCTCTTCCTAGGATCACACCAAAGGTGGTGAACTTGCTCTGATACCAATTGAAATTGTGTACTTTGTACTTGGTTCTACCTAGAACTAGAATGTAAAGGGTAGAGTACGAACACTTAACACAATTTGGAGATTCTAAAAGAAAACTCCTTTATATATCTTGTAAAGGGTGGAACCACTTACAAACACATCTACAAAATTCTAGCGAATCTTGTAGAATGGTCAACACGACCAAAAACTAAGTCTACGTAGAACTAATCTAGCGACGCGTACTACGAAGACTAAACTGAGGGTAGAACCGGAGCTTTCTAGCGAAGTCTCTCGGTCTACAAATTTTCTCTCTCTAGAAAATGACAAATCAATGCATGAATAGTGAATTCCAACAACCCGGTATTTATAGGAGTCAGAATTAGGGTTTCCGGAATTCACGCTTAATGGGCCGAGCCCAAAGCATCTCCATGGAATATTCGAGATTCCATTTTTCCGTACTTGACGAACCCAGCTCTACGCACCGCCACACTAGCGTGTTCTTCGTGCTTCGAGCTAGTGGTGGGCATAGCTGGAATACTTAGTGTTCTTCATTGGACTATCATTCTTCTAGCGAAGTCTTCTAGTCGCACCTGCAGCTGGCTTCATTCCTTAACAGTCATTCGTCCAGCTCTTGTGTGTAGCTATGCTTGCACCGCGTCCGTCAAGATGTTAATACTGATTCAAGGTCTTCACGGTAAGCCTTGAACTCTCTGATTGGTAGTGCGTTGGTGAACTCGCATTTCACACTGATCCACGTTGAATCACGTTGGTGAATTAGCTCGTTCAACGCTGACGCACTGATGTAACTCCATGATGCTTGTAGAGCTCAAGTCTGCTTGTTCCACGCTGATGAACCGTGGTCACGCGTTGAGCCACTTGTTAATTCCACAGTTCACACAGCTTGTTCAACGTTGACCTAGCAGACTTGTATGATTTAATGAATAGAAAACATACAATCATAAAACATGAAGTTGCTACAAAACAAAGTGTATAGTTCAACGTAGTTCAAACAAGAACAACGTGGTTCTATGTTGAACTAGGAAGAACTACACACTAACAATTCGTTTCTCTCATGTGACATAGGATTGACGAAGGCGCATCACCTCTCTCTAGTTCAGTCTGCATATATATTCTTATTATAAATTATTTCTCCAAATCGTTATTTCAGTCCTGTAACTATATACCCTCTCCGATTCTGAAGAGTCTGCACACTTCATTTGTAATTAACAAAAGAAGTTTGGATACTCTTGGAGGGAGTATATAATAAAAACAAGTGTAATTTTATCAAATATACGCACTTTCGAAGTGCCCTGATTGTTGCAGAGTCGAAAAATAGTAGAGGCGCAATGGACTAATTCTTGATTGTCATTAAAGGCGGCCATCGTGTGAGCGATATCTTGACCGACTCCTAAAAGCGTGTGGAGTGAAAGAAGAGGTCCGGACGAAGAAGTCCATCCGTTATCCAAGTAGTCTTGGAGAGACGGAGACTGCC
The DNA here is from genome assembly GCA_954870475.1 of Euphrasia confusa. Lineage (NCBI taxonomy): Eukaryota > Viridiplantae > Streptophyta > Magnoliopsida > Lamiales > Orobanchaceae > Euphrasia > Euphrasia confusa. The sequence continues at coordinate 7,201,435 of OX940959.1, read as the reverse complement.
CATTGTGATACCACTTAGCTTCCACAAGCAATGCCTTGCAAAAACCTGTCCACTGCAGAGAAGAAGAAATTTGAAATTGGAATTTATTGTAATTATATGAAAATCAAAGGGTAATTTTTGTAATTATAGGCACACACCCCTTTTTTCAAGTGAGTTAAAACGGAATCCCATCCCTTTTCATTCTGAATTTCAAGATCCATTTCATTTGCAGTGTCATACAGAGCCATGAAGCATCTCTTGATAGCTTCCGGAAGCGTTTAATTTGGACTTCCTTCGGGTCCCACCTTCAAAATCGACACAATGAATAAACCATTTTTGATATACTTATATACGTCGAGACGCCAATATCAAGTACATATTCTACCTATCTACTGCAATAGTGAATCGTCGTTCTAACTCGTGCTCTGATCCGTAAATGTCGTACACGTCATCAATGAGCAGCACCATGATAATGGCTTTTGCGAGCCATTTTCTGAGGCTCTTGTTTTGGGGTTCGTAAGCGACTCCCACGGCCCAGAGGAAACTTTCGAACGCTCGATCTCTGCTGAAGGTTAACGCCTCCGAAAGGCCTAGATTCCTCCACCACCTGATCAAATAATCTCCATCGATCGATTACACTTGCTGATGTGGATATATAATTAATTAATACGTAAAAAATAAATATTATTATACCTTAAAACCTCGTTTAGATCGCTTTGGTGCTGAGCTTGAACCGCGTTGAAACTAAGTCCCGCGAGCCTGCTCAGTGCAGAGTACTTACTCTGCGCATGGATATGTTTCTTGGCATCGAACCAGTTCACACTCCAGTGAGAAAGGCACTTTTTTTGTGCATACATGTCGAAGGATTTCAATCTTTTGTCGAACAAGCACTCACCTTCTATGGCAAGATGAGAAGCTTCGAAGATCTCGACCCCGGCTTTATAATCATTACCCTCATCTTCCAATAGTTGAAGAAATGCATCTTTGTTTCCGTCACAAGAGAGTAAATTAGTCTTCGATTAATTGGAGATATTGGTATATATAATTTAACGAAAAGTAACAAATTTCACCTTGTGAAACATTATAGCCATGCTGCCTTAAGACTCGAAAGTACACTGCAGCAGAGTAGAGATCGTGTTTCGTAGTCGAACTGATTTTTCTATTTTCGCATGTTGATGTGATCTCATTCATGGCCTTATTCGTCTCTTTCTCAAAGTAGTAGGAAAGAGCTAGTTTGTTAATATCGTCAATAAGCTCGAGCTTGTTGATCGGGTCTTCAAGAGCACCAAGAACCGCAACGACTTCTTCTTTAAGCTTCTTAGCTTCTCCTCCTATGTAGTAGTACTTATTCTCTTCCTGATGAACATGCAAATTATAATAATCCAATTGAAATCAAGAAACAAATTAATAAGTATTAGGCCGTCGTACAAATATGAAGAACTCGCAGCATGGTACTTGGTGGATATAAGAGACTGCAGGTGATCATAGTTCCAAATGTTAGGTTTGTAATTACCCGTTCGCCTTGCAACGTTTTGGTTTACGGATAATGCATCCATAGTATAAATTAATATATCAAGAGACAAGAAATATGTTTATGTTGTTATGTAGGAGTATTAAGTTGTGAGAGTAGGTTTTCTTGCCTAGGTTTGTAGTCTCTTTATAATAGGAAAAATGTAATGTTGGCAGCTTATATACTAACGAATGACCTGACCCTACAAATTAAAATTAATTAATACTCCGTATTTGAGTAGTAGTGTACAATATTGAGCGATGAATATCAACCACAAATTAATTAATATTTTTGAATATACAGAATAATACACATGTTACTTGTGGTTTTTATTTTATGGAGACGTGATCATGTTTCATATCAAGAAGACATTCTGTTCATTTTCTTTGCTATTAGAATTATTTGTGGTGTAGATGCTTAGATCCTCTCCTAATCCTAACCGGTGTTTCTTAATTTTTCCTCATAATAAATTTTAACTTCTAATTAAATTAATGTATTACATTTTAAAATAAAATTAATTTTAATTATCAAAAGAAATTAAAAATGGAACATTCATATAAATATATGAAAGGTCAAATTTGAGTCACCGTGCAACTACATGTACAATACATAGTACATGCATCATTTAATAATAAAAATCAAAATCGAAATTTTAATTTGACGTTAAATTCTCTTAATAGTAAATAAAAAAACTAATAAAAAAAAACTTCATTCAATAAAAAAATATAAATTTAAAATCTTATTTAATCTCTAAGTAATAAAAAAATCATTTTTTATTTTATATTAATATTATTAATATTCATTATAAAATCAATATACACACGTAATAAATTAATTTATTTTATTTTAATTATATATCCAATTAACCACTTACTCATGAATAATTACCAAATACTCCCTCTGTTCAGCATTTTGATTTTTTTTGTCCGCCCAATACATGTGATAAATAATATACAAAAATTTTAAAAAAATTATTAAAATAAAATTTAACTATTAAATTTTATTTTAGTAATTTTTTTAATTTTTTTGTATATTATTTATCACATGTATTGGACGGACAAAAAAAATCAATGTTGACCACCTATACCCATTCGTCTCGGACAGATGAGTACAATACTTCTTTGAGAGTAAATTATATATTACACGAATTCGTTATCCATATTTCATGTAGATATATATAAATGCCCATATGAAGGTTATGCATACGTCAATGTAGATACAATTATTTATAATAAATTTAATAATATATTTATATTTAAATATTTTTTCTATCTCAAAATAGTTTTTTATCTTCCTAATTGGGAATTAGAGAACAATAGTAATAAACATCTCTTTTATCTTGTGTCTTGGAAGAAAGGTTTTTTGTACCGGAAAAAAGTAACAATTTATTCCAATTAATAAAAAATGGGTCTTGCTAAATGGGCAGAATTCTTTTAAAAAAAATCTTTTAAATATGTTATAATATTTTAATTATTTTTTTTATATTTATTATAATTAGATATAGTATATAAAATATATATTGCGCAACAAAAATAAAAAAATAATTTTTTAAATTAAAAATAATGAATATTTTTATATTTACACTTATTTATATCAAAAAAAGCTATTAAATAGAAAAAATATGTTTAATATATAATGATGAAAGATAAAAATTGAATTTGAAGATATTTATTAAATTAGTTGTATTTATCATTATATAAAAATAAAAAATAAAAAATAAAAATTAAATTGGGCATTCTGCCCATGGGCAGAACCTGCCCATATACAATTACCGATAAAAAATATAGGAACAAGAATATTGAATTGGAGATATCGAAAAAAATCTTTCAAAGTTCAAGAAAATGGTTCAATCATTCTATTTCAAATTGAATTTCTATGGAATTTAATATCAGCACGGTAGCATATATGGTCATAACTAAATGTGTTAGTTCACTTACTTTTTCTTTTGTTAATTTGGAATTTTTCTAGTGGATTTAATAGATACATGTAGGTATCTTGACCTAAATCGGTCGGTTCTTGAGCGGATCTTACATTGCAAAAAGATGTATGACAAATATCTTGAACATTTTTTTTAAGAATTTAATATTAATATTTTGTGAAAAAAAAGAGTTCCAAATGTAAGGTTTGTAATGAAGGTTTGTCTAGCATTGCTGCCGTACTAATAGTCATTTAACAAGAAAGCGTGACTATTAAATAGTACGAGACATATGTAGTATTTAATTGTGAAGGGTAAGTTTTCTTCCTTAGGTTTGGAGTCTTTTATAGTAGGAAAAATGTAATGTACTACTACTTATTTTTAACAAATGACTTAGACTCCGAGCGTGTTTGACAGAGCTTATAAGTTCCTTAAAACAGTTTATATAAGAGCTTATAAGCTCTTAAAATTTATTTGGTAAATTTTTCAAAAAACTTTTTATAAAAATTAAAAATAAGTTGTTTAACAGCTTATAATCTGTTTATATATAGTTGTAGGCTGTAGCAAACCTATAAAATAGAAAATAAATTATTAGGATTAATAATAAATTATTTTTTCAAATATCATAATGAATATAATTATATTTCTAATTTAATTATAATCTCCATAGAAATCAAATACTAAAAACTAGAATGAGACCGCCAACCAAAATCGGGTTGATTCTTGGCTACCCCATGGGAGTGCCCTCACCCATGAGGATCTTGCCATGTGTCCAAGTTGTTTTTTTATTTACATTGTCCATGTTCAAGTTTTTCAACATGGACACATGACAAGATCTCCATGGGTGAGGCCAATACCCGCCGAGTAGCCAAAAATCAACCCCAAAATCGTCAACGTCTGACGACAAACCTTTTCCGCATAGAGGGCCCCAAGGTGTCGTCGTGGGCTACCCTTTTGACTGGACCAGGACGTATTCCACAACATTGTTTCATTCTTTGAATGACTATCCGTGGTCGGCTGCTGACTAGGGATAAGAGTTGGATTGGTCGGGGTGATGACTCGTGTGTGCTATGTGGTGGGGAGAGCGCGGAGACAAACTCTCACCTTTTCTTTTAGTGCCCCTGTTGGTATATGTTATTCGATCATACGTGTGTAATCGATAAAGTCATAAGGTCGTCTTTGAATGTTAAATGATTAATCGATAATATTGTTTATTGCTAGGAGCAATATAATATTGATCGATAATCGTACCTATAAGGTCACACGCGGACTCGATAATGATGTATGTTGCTTGTTAATTATATTGATTTAGAATCAATATTTACGTGGATTTATATACATGCACGGGATGCATGACTTGCATGAGATGCATGTCATGTAGTGTGACATGGCATGCCACACAAGCTAGTGGGACCATATCTTATGAAATGTGGCATGAACATGTGGCAATGACCTTTCAACTCTCCATTAACCATTATTACTTGTGCATTATGATGCACATTATGATTAGGGTTATAAGGGATTAATTGGTGCATTGAAAACCATGAATATAGTGTTGGAAAATGCTGATTTTCAATACACAAGTTTTACCCACGAAATACACTCCAAATAGAGAGATAAAAGGTTGTTCTTGGAGAATCAACTCTAGCAATCAAGTCATCATCCGGGTTCGTGTGCAACACGTAGAGGCCGGACCATTTGTGCAGCTTCAACATCCGGGCGATCGAGACAAGAGGCGTGACGTGGTCATTCCTCAAGTGAAGCATCAGTTCGTGGTGGTGGTCGTGACGATCAACAACCGCTCCCTTCATCATCAACGAGGCACGCATCAACCAATGTAAGATCTCGTTGAACTCTCTCTCTCTCTCTATATATATATATATATATATATAGAGAGAGAGAGAGAGAGAGATTATATATATATATATATATATATATATATATATATAGAGAGAGAGAGAGAGAGAGAGAGAGTTCAACGAGATCTTACATTGGTTGATGCGTGCCTCGTTGATGATGAAGGGAGCGGTTGTTGATCGTCACGACCACCACCACGAACTGATGCTTCACTTGAGGAATGACCACGTCACGCCTCTTGTCTCGATCGCCCGGATGTTGAAGCTGCACAAATGGTCCGGCCTCTACGTGTTGCACACGAACCCGGATGATGACTTGATTGCTAGATATATATATATATATATATATATATATATATATATATACACATTATGTGTTCACTAAGATCATTGCATAGTAGATTTATTGCTTTACACGCTTTCGCACACACGTTTCATTGATCGGATTGGTGAAACGATACCTGCAGCCCCTTCTCACGGGATTGCTTGCGGAGACTAAAGGTGGAGGTGGGATTTATATGGCCACGTGGTAATTGGAATAGTGTTGTATTACGAGCTTCTAGTCGATGGTGTGGGAAGCACTTGATATCTTGCGCGTATCGTGGACTTCTCGCTGCTCTGATCTATTTCATTTGTCTCGAGAGGAACACGAGGATTCATGAAGCTCGTTCGGTGTCGCCTGGAGTAGTGACTCTCAGGCGATTTCTATCATATAGGAGAGGATCCGCTCGTTACGACTTCCAGATTCTCTTCAAGCACGTGAACTGAAGAGAGTATGGCATATAGCATGGTGATTGTGTTTGTATTCTTTAGTGATATATGTTTAGTTGGTTGGTTGGAGAGTTAGTATGTTAGTTCGGTGATGCGATGAGACTTTCATTCTCTATGCGGCGCTGTACTATATCATACTTTTTTTCTATGTGATTGATATTTATAAAAAAAACCTTTTCCAAAGCCAAACATCTACACTAATGCAATTACTTGATTTGTGATGTCACGATGACATCACAACCTTGCTCTTTGATTTGTTGCGCGTACCTCCTTGTTCTGGTTTATTTATATTTCGATTCGATCGAGTCACATTTTCAAGATCAGTAATATTGTTCTAAGTATAAGATTATTTTATTTTGTGTTCAAATTTAGACATTTATACACAAAATTACCAACATACCAATACCATACATAAATGACACATTGGGCTCACTTAATAATAAAAATAAAATAAAAAATTTAGGGTCAATTATATATTGGAGCACTTATAAAATTTATATTATAAATTTCACTCATTCTTTTAGCTAATTATATAATTAGGATAACTACATATTATATCCTTTTAAATTGAGGATATTGTACAAATTTTATTAATAAGCGTAATTATTAATGAAGATTTTTTATCCCACTTATTACAACTCTAATATTCCCAAAAATGTATACGAGTGAATTTCAGAAAACTTTCAAATGTGCACTGCCTACCACCAACCTCTGCGCCGCTTTGAAGTTGTTTGACGGAGAATCCACCGTCATATATCTTCTCCACCGTCATATATCGTACAAAGACCGACGGAAAGGACGAACTCCAGATCTCTTTGCCAAACTTTGGATCGGCGGACTCGAGTTCAAGCGGAAGACCTTGGATTAGTCGATTCAACTTCTAACGGAGGACGACAAGTGGAAATCTTGTCGATTACACCGCGGACTAATGATTATATCAGAGATTTAACGATTCACACGGTTTCCTCTCGATTTTACACCTTTTTTGTTTTTTTCTCTTTTTTAAATTAATAATTCATTCCCTATAATTATTTGTTACTTTACTGAATTTTTAATTAATTTCATTTATTTAATATATTTGTTTGATAGCAGATGATGTGTTTGATTAGGAGAAACATCGTCACTGTTTTGATGTAATGGCTGACAAGTAACTATCTTAGTTTTGTGTTAGCGAAAGTAAATACTTAACTATTGTAGTTTTCTAATTATCATAATTTAGGTTTTGTGATCGATAGTAGTTTTGTAATTATCATAGTTTCACTTTTGCAATCAATTTGTTAATAATGGATTCATATTTTTTGTTGTAATTTTCTTTTGTGAAACTAGCTACATAGTTACTGATCAATTTGTTAATAATGGATTCATATTTTTTGTTGTAATTTTCTTTTGTGAAACTAGCTACATAGTTACGCAAATAACACATATTAGTTATAGTATTAACAAAATGTAAATATAGTTTTCTTATTTTAGAATTGAAAAAGGTTTAGATTATTGATTAATTATTAAATTTAAAGAGTAGTTATGTGCTATTTATTATAGAAATACAACAGATCTCATGTTAGTAATAGTATTAACAAAATGTAAAATATAGTATTCTTATTTTAGAATTGAAAAAGTTTGAGAATATGATTGACTATTAAAGTTAAATAGTAGTTATGTGCTCAACTATTATAGATATAAGTAGTTCGGCTCAACTATCTATTATATTCATATAGTAGTTCGGTTCAATCTAATTTTCTGGCATAGTTTCTTTTATTTGAAAATATTAATTAACTAATATAGTTATAATGTAGATTTCTGCTTAACTATTATAGATATACAGTAGTTCGACTCTACTATCTATTATAATCCCTCCCACCCAAAGTAATGATCACATTTATTTTGTAATTTGTAAAGATAATGTGACCATTAATTTGGTTGGCAGTAGTCATATAGTAGTTCGGATCAATCTAATTTTCTGGCTCAGTTTATTTTATTTAAAAATAGTGATTAAGTAATATAGTTCTATTGTAGTTCTCTGCTTTGATTCAATTATAAGCTCAACTATTATAGTTATTTAGTAGTTCAACTCAACTATAAGCTCAATTATTATAGTTATACAGTAGTTTAACTAAACTATCTATTATAGTTATACAAGTTCAACTCAAAATGTAATAGAAAAACATTTAACCAGTTAAAATGTACGCACAATTAAGAAGATAAAACATTCAACAAAAATATATCTCATACACAGTATATTTCATTTTTTCAATCGAATCACACATCTTATGTTCTTTCCTTCAAGCAGAAAGTTGAAAGCTCGGTTAATCTCTTGAAAACCAATATCATCACTTGTGAAACTTGTCAAACTCTAGTTCATGTACCAACTGAACAGAAAAATTATTCGCACATTACAAGAGACTAACAAGACCAAAATAACAAGGCAAAAACATTAGCACATTGTCCTGTGCCGTTTGACGAGAATTGCTATGTCAGATTTCGGTTTAAGAGCTCCAAACGAAGATCCCATTAACATATCTATCATGGTACTATGAATTAACTATGTTGGAATTAACTATCCCATTAACATATTTAGTAAAGAGCAAATTTTCATAAGATAACATACCCTACAAAGCAGTGTAGATAACTATAAAATTTTCAACCTATAACCTCTAAAATGCAAAAAAAAATTATTCTAAATAATAAGGCAAGTTCAACACATACTGTATAAAAAATACTAATAGCACATAAACTAATACTCTGACAAACGATGTTATCTTATAAACAAAACGCTATGAATGACCTATTGACAATCAAAATCTAGAAACAATTTCCAAAGTTACCATGATGTGACGCCATTGTTGGTGTTAGCGTGAACATGTTTCTCGCCAGAGTAGCTACTCCTTTTTTCATGTTGCAAAAAATAAATTTGTGCTCCAACAAAACTAATTCAAAACTCATTCAAAAAATAAGTATTAAGTATGGAGCCCCTGACTTCCTTTTTTCGCCGATCATCTTGAACTCAATGGTACCTTTAGTAGACATGAGCATAAAAAATAGAAATAATATTATAAATCAAAATAAAATTCTTCCTCGTAGACATTTCAGCAAACACCTTGCACTCAAATGCTACTTTCATGTATGAAATCCAAAACGGTCAGCGTCGTCGAATTCGGGTCTCTTGAATTTTTATTGCTGCATACGCCACTATGCACGCCGCGATTACTAGGAGGAGAACGGAATTCGCGACCGCAATGACCACGATCGCGCCTTTACCGAGTTCTTTATTGTGTTTGTCTGGCAAAATTCGAGTGGCATTGGTGGTGGCGACGATGGAGTAAATTGGGGTTAGACGACATCGTTTCAGGATTGGAGGACGAGCATTTGAGGAAAAGGGTTTGAGGGTTCTTGAAATTACGTCTTCGACGTAGGATACCAACTTTTCGCGAAATTGACCTTAACAACGAACTTCAGCGACTTCAGTTCAAAAACTCAAAACTGGATCCAAGTGGTGCTGGATCCGTTTTCAGCAACTTCAGTCAAAATATCCAAAACTGGATCCAAGTGGTGCTGGATCCGTTTTCAGCAACTTCAGTCCAAATATCCAAAACTGGATCCAAGTGGCGCTGGATCCGTTTTCAGCAACTTCAGTCCAAATATCCAAAACTAGATCCAAGTGGTGTTGGATCCTTTTTCGTGCACACTCAATCACAAATCGTAAAATGAAAAGTGGAGACAAAGTTATGTAATATATTTCATTTCATTGAGAATAAAACGAAACTATTACACGTGAGAGTATGGTAGAAAAAATGATCAAAGGATGTATCCCAAGTGTCGCAACACTCCAACAAACCAGAGATCTAGCACTAATGCACCTAGAGTTAAATCTCCTAACTCTACTATCGGCGCACAACGCAAAAGCTACTACACAAACTCTAAACAAAGCTCAGCGCCAACAAAATGCGATTCTAAAAATCTGATTTCTAAAACTTAAAATCGTCAAGGACATCTCGGAAATCCATGGGTATATATAGGTGAGGTCACACGTGTGAACTTTGAGTCGCATTTCCATGCTTGGATGACGTCAGATTGGTCACATGCTTGGATGACGTCAGATTTCCATGGATTAAGTCACTTCTAAAATTTCGGAAATATTTGATTCTTGAATCTTCGAATCTTGAATCTTTGATTCTTGAATTTTCGAATCTTGAATCTTCAATTTCAATTTCATACTTCAACAAAATCTTGGCTCCATCGATCTCAATACTTCATCTTCAATTTTCATCGTGAAAAACTCTAAGTGTTGAATATTCAGCATTTCATCGTCTTCATGGCCATTGATATTATTGAAGTAGAAAACTTGGATTTAATCATCACTGGCGTTGGATTTGAATCCGTGTGAAGTTGGATCTGGATTTGTGACAATGTAATGTAATGGATCCGAATTTGAGTGCATGAGATGGAGTGGCACGGGATCCGGATCCAAATGGCGCCGAATTTCTGGCTGGATCCGAATTTGAGTGCATGAGATGGAGTGGCACGGGATCCGGATCCAAATGGCGCCGAATTTCTGGCAGGCATCAATTGGCCACGGATCCGGATCCATTTGGCGCCGGTTTTGTGGCATGTGGCAGTTGGCATGAATCCAGATCCATCAGGCGTCGGTTTTGTGGCAAGTGGCAAGTGGCATGAAACCGGATCTATCTGGCCTCGGATTTGTGGCGAGCATCCACTTGCACTGAAATTGGATCGACATGCAATTGGCGTCGGATTTTCACTTTTGCATTCCATCCTGAAATCAAGAAACAAACAAACACAAATATGTTGTAGCCAAAACAACATTTACAGTTCTCAGCCGCGCCGATGCCTTGTTGGATGGAAGGATGCAACCTATCTTAGTATCTTAATGTGAGACAAATATAATAATAAAATTAATGTAAAAATAATAATTACGGAGTATTAATTATTCTAGTTTAAGTGGACTTTGTATATTTCAAAGAATGCTTTGGAATATAATAAAAAACATGTGAAACCTCTAATATTTAACAAAATGAAAAATATAAACCCTTATATTTAAAATAAAAAATCTTTAGGTGTTTTTTATAATTAGTAAAATTAAAGAGCCTTATACCTTAAATATAACAAAAATTTATCATATTTATTTTTGTTTCATATGTAGCTATACACGTTGGTTTATTTTTCGTTATGGATTTTCTTACATCATATTGCACCTGATATTTATCCTATCCTTTCGATCAATGGGCAGAACAGAGTCGAGCTTTCTTTCTATTTAGAAGCTCAATGGTTTCACAGCAGCGGGTATTTGAAGAGGCTCGATCAAGCACGACAGCACTTGGTTCTTCGTCTCTCTGTCTTGGACCCCACATCCATCCCCGTTTTGATACACAAAATTAGCGACTCTCGCTACGTTTACTATATATCTCATCATCGCCTGCTGCGATCGGGGACACTCGATGAACAATCCGTTCATTTTCTTCCATGATTCGGTTGTTAGCTTTCGTATATAGACCCGAGACTCTGATTCTTCGGCATTCGTTTCTCTCATGTGACATAGGATTGACGAAGGCGCATCACCTCTCTCTAGTTCAGCCTGCATATATATTCTTATTATAAATTATTTCTCCAAATCGTTATTTCAGTCCTGTAACTATATACTTCTTTCGGATCTTGAAGAGTCTGCACAGTAATTTACAAAGGAAGCTTGGAGATTCTTCAGATTCGAAGGGAGTAGTAGCATATAACAAAAAAAAGTGTAATTTTATCAAACGTACGCACTTTCGAAGTGCCCTGGTCGTTGCAGAGTCGGAAAATAGTAGAGGCGCAACGAACTAATCCTTGATTGTCGTTAAAGGCGGCCATCGTGTGTGCTATATCTTGACCGACTCCTAAAAGCGTGTGGAGTGAAAGAAGAGGGCCGGACGAAGATGTCCATCCGTTATCCAAGTAGTCCCGGAGAGACGGAGACTGACCATTGTGATACCACTTAGCTTCCACAAGCAATGCCTTGCAAAAACCTGTCCACTGCAAGAAAAATTGGACCTTTTTGTAATTATGTCAAAATCAAAGGGTGCTTTATGTAATTATAAGCACACATTATAAACACACACCCCTTTTTTCAAGTGAGGTAAAACAGATTCCCATCCCTTTTCGTTCTGAATTTCAAAATCCATTTCATTTGCAGTGTCATACAGAGCCATGAAGCATCTCTTGATAGCGTCGGGAAGCGTTCGGATTTCCTTCGGATCCCACCTTCAAAATCGACACAACGAAACAAATCATTAATGTAAATATATTTAAATAAGTCGAGGCACCACATATGTCGTGCATACATACGCCTCTACCTATCTACTGCAGCGGTGAATTGTTCTAACTCGTGCTCTTTTCCGTAAATATCGTACACGTCATCAATGACCAGCACTAATATAATGGCTTTCGCGAGCCATTTTCTGAGGCTCTTATGTTGAGGTTCGTAAGCGACTCCCACGGCCCAGAGGAAACTTTCGACCGCTCGATCTCTGCTGAAGGTTAACACCTCCGAAAGGCCTAGATTCCTCCACCACCTGATCAAATATTATCGATCCATCGATTACACTTGGTGATGTGGATATATAATTAATTAATACCTAACAAATAAATATTATTATACCTTAAAACCTCTTTTAGATCGCTTTGGTGCTGAGCTTGAATTGCGTTGAAACTAAGTCCCGCGAGCCTGCTCAGTGCAGAGTATTTACTCTGCACATGGATATGTTTCTTGGCATCGAACCAGTTCACACTCCAGTGAGAAGGGCACTTGTTGTGTGCGTACACGTCGAAGGATTTTGTTCTTTTGTCGAACAAGCACTCACCCTCTATGGCAAGATGAGAAGCTTCGAAGATCTCGACCCTGGCTTTATAATCACTACCTTCCTCTTCCAACAGTTGAAGAAATGCATCTTTGTTTCCGTCACAAGAGAGTAAATTAGTCTTCGATTAATTGGAGATATTGGTATAATTTACGAAAAAGTAACAAAATTTCACCTTGTGAAACATTATAGCCATGCTGCCTTAGGACCCTAAAGTACAACGCAGCAGAGTAGAGATCGTGTTTTGTGGTCGAACTGATTTTTCTGTTTTCGCATATGGCTGTGATCTCAATCATGGCCTTAGTTGTCTCTTCCTCAAAGTAGTAGGAGAGAGCTAGTTTGTAAATATCGTCAATAAGCTCGAGCTTGTTTATCGGATCTTCAAGAGCACCAAGAACCGCGAGGACTTCTTCTTTAAGCTTCTCAGCTTCTCCTCCTCTGTAGTGCTTGTTCTCTTCCTGATCACAAATTGGATTCAAGAAACAAATTAAATAGGCTGTCTCATACTGCCATTATATATGTACAAAGATGAAGAACTCACATCGTACTTGGTGGATATGAGAGACTGCAGGTGATCATAGTTCCAAATGTTAGGTTTGTAATTGCCCGTTCGCCTTGCAGTGCTGCTGCCGACGTTTTGGTTTACGGATAATACATCCATAGTACGTATAAATTAATATATCCAGACAGAAATTTGTTCGTTTATGTTGTTATGTATTTAGTTCTCAAGTGTAAGTTTTCTTGGTTAGGTTTTGCAGTCATTTATACTACGTAGGAAAAATATGATGTTGGAATGATAAGTGGAGTACTTATTCTAACAAATGACCTGACCCTACACGTACTATTCACCGGCCGGCCAGATATTTGAGTAGTGGTGTACACTGAGCGAGGATATGATGGACCACAAAATTAATTAATTCATATTTTTGAAAATAGTAATACATATGTTACTTGTGGTCGGTTTTTATTTTATGAAAACATGATCAATGATAATGTTTCATATCAAGCTGACATTTTGTTTGTCAAAATAGTTTTCATTTTATAATACAATGTTACATTTACTTATCCATCTACTTAAAAAAAATTACATTACTTAAAATTTTCAGTTTAAACAATGTGTTATATTTACTTTATTCATCTATTTTATAAATTTTATTCTTATCTTTAAAAAAAAAGTGTCAACTTTTCTAAAACATAACTAGCATTACAATTCTTTGTAACGTAGATGCTTAGAAATATACATAGCAGATACTACTTACTACTCTCTTCTTTTCAGACAATCATGATCTATCTTTTGTATTTTGTGAAAAAAAATTGGGGTCATGTTTCTTTGAAATAGAAAAATTACATTTTTCCCAACAAATCATTCACATTATTTTTTAAGATATTCCACAATAATATGCACATTCTCAGTTTACTTTCTCTCTATTTTTTATTTTTTAAATTTGACTTGCAAACTATTTTATTGTTTGATTTTTACTAAAATTTCAAAAAAAAAATATTTTTTAGCTTTGCTGAACAAAGTGTGCATAATTTGTTAAAATAATAATATTGTATTACGTTCATTTTTAATTAAATTCTACAATCATTAATTTTTTCACAAAATGTTCATATTAAATTATATTTATATATAAATATATAATTAAATTTTAATTATTAATAATTGTATCTTCATTGAAGTATAAACGTAACTGTTGAAATTACTCGTGGACGGAAATTTCATCTATCGGTAAGGGCACCCAAATCGTATTGAGTTTCGCTCTTATAACATGTAAAAGTTGAGTCAATAATATTTAGTTAAAATGTCTTCTTAAAATGATAAATTTGTCTAACTTATATGTGATCTTAAAATCCTTTAATCAATTAATGTGTGATATCTTAATAGTAATCTCTTTATGGACATTTATATCACATGAAATATGGTTTTAATAATTTACTCTCACAGTGAAGAGTGTTAAATGGTAGGGGGCGCGTTTGGGCTCTCGACACAATAACTCGAAATGAAAAATAATAGACCTAATATTGTATTTTTTGTTGAGCTCAGGCCAAAAAATATGGGATCGAAATTTAAGACGGATGTAAAATATTTTAATATTGATTTTTGAATTTTGAGCAAGTACAATACATTATAAACTATTTTTATTCATTGTTTGTAGATAAAGAAATTAATTTAATTATTTTTATGTCAAAATTGATTTCAAATTGGACATCGCATTTTATTTTTTATTAAAAAAAATGCAAAAATTTATTTTAGAACTTTTGACATGAAAAACATGAAAACTCAAAACTCAGTTCAAACTTCAAACCGTCGAGCTCTATAATTTTCTAACTCGGCTCAACTCAACTCTTGTCCTCGCCGGTTTGGTAGTTCTGCCGTGTGGAACAACAATGGACCACAAATTAATAGTACTCCAAAATTGAAAGCAATATACACATGATGGAACAATATGAAAGAAATTTCAAATTTAAGTTTGTGGGGTAGGACAATGACAACGAACCCCACAAATTAAATATTATTTCCTCCTTATCTTCAGAGCTTGATAGATATTTTTTCAGTAAATTAAGGAAAAATAATTTTTATGCGTTAAATAATAAAAAAGTATGAATATAATAAGTATGGTTGTGTACGTAAATCATGAATAAATTAGCTAATAGTGGTATTAATGTAAATAGATAAATATTAGAAAAAAAATTATAAAAAAATTTTGAGGGACTCACTATTGGGGGCAAATCTAAGTGTTTTATTATATCATCCACCCTTACTTTTCTTTAATGGAGTAATAAAGTAGGACTAACTGACATTTTAGCACCCTTCTATATTCTACGTAAAACCTAAAATTTGTAAAAAAAAATGAATTGGATTTTACCACGAATAATTTCTCATTCAACACGAAACCAAAGCATCCAACTTCTAACATCTGCCAGAAATCTAAGAAACGGAGAAGGCGAAAATCGACTTCTGATTAATCCTTCAAGATCTGCGTAACTGTGGGCGACGTGTGGTCATCATCTTGAAGCAACGAGGACGATTGCGCTCAGAATTCGGTGGAATTGGGTGCGCCAATAGCTTTGTGGTATGTGGTCATTCAAATCCAATAATTCGGTGGATTTGATCAAATTGAGTTGAATTGATTTTTGTAATTTTTTATTGTTGAATCCTCGGTTGATATGTGTGTAGTTGATTACTTAACATTGTTGATTATTTATTTGGAATTAACAATTTATTATAGATAATTGATAGATAAAAACTATTGACTCTTAATTATCTATTGTAGATACTGTCAAGAGTTGTTAGCTCAGTTGGTTGAGCTTGAATTGAAAACCGTGAGGTCCTAGGTTCGAACTCGAGACATTGCAATTGACCTAGACTAAAAAAGTTCGAACCCCAGACATTGCAATTGACCAAGACAAAAAAAATGTATTGTAGATACTCGATTTTACCATTACGACTAAATGCGACCAAAAAGATTATGGACAATCAGGACAGGGGAAAGTTTTCAAGACGCCAAGAAAATGGTCATTTTAAAACCTTATTCATGTTGGGAGATGTGGAGTCGAAATCCGGGCGAAAGAAGGACGAGGACAAGCCGAGGGAGTCGAGTAGGTGTTTCTGGACTGGTGTCGGCCGACACCGAGGACTGTCGGCCGACAGGATCGTCGAACACGGAACATCTTGTACAGGAGCTTCCTGGCGAGCGGCTAGCGGGCTGGTCGCGACCGGGTAGCGACCAGGTAGCGGGCGCTACCTTGAGGTAGCGAGCGCTACCCATGATGTCGGGCGACAGGATAAGCTGTCGGCCGACAGGTTCAGCGAATTTCAGCGCGGATTTTTTGGCTTGGGCGGAAAGTTACGCGATTTTGTGTCCTTTTTCGACGTGGACTCCTACCTTAATTATAATTAGGGTTGTGCATAGGTTTAGGCCTATATAAAGGCTCTCCAACAATGTTATTTTGTACATCGAGAGAATTCTAGAATAGCGAGAGACGAGAGCGAGAATACTGAGAATACGTGTGTGTGCGTTTGTAATCTCCCGGAGTCGTCTATTATTCTAGTGAAATATCTGCAGCGGCGAGTGGACGTAGCCTTATTGGGTGAACCACTATAATTCTTTGTCTCGTTTATTCTTTCGTTTTATTTCTCGTCTTGTGTTATTCGTCTCTTGCAGCGACGCGATTAGGCAAAAATCCTAACAACTGGTATCAGAGCTTTGGTTGGAAAAGCTGGGCAATCGAAGAAACGATGGGAGACATCACGACCTTTGGAGTTACGAGATTTGATGGCTTGGGTTTCGCATCTTGGAGGATGGAAATCGTGAACTATTTGGACGAGAACAATATTCATCACTCGTTGGAAGGCGCGAAGCCGGAGGAGACGAGCGAGGCGGATTGAGCTCTCCTTGATCGACAAGTACTCGGATTGATCCGTTTGACGATGTCGGAGAACGTTGCCAAGAAGGTGATGAAGGAGAAGACAACCGCGGGGATGATGAAAATTCTGTCTGACTTGTACGAGAA
Source organism: Euphrasia confusa (assembly GCA_954870475.1). Classification (NCBI taxonomy): domain Eukaryota; kingdom Viridiplantae; phylum Streptophyta; class Magnoliopsida; order Lamiales; family Orobanchaceae; genus Euphrasia; species Euphrasia confusa. The sequence goes on along the minus strand of OX940959.1, from coordinate 7,184,044 downwards.
GCCATCGGTGACGAACAAAGTGGCCTTGCTGCAGAGGTTGTTCCATTTGAAGATGGAAGACGATGGTGTGGTTGCGACTCATGTGAACGAGTTCAACTCGATTGTCAAAGAAGTGGCTTCGTTTGAGATCGAGGTTGATGATGAAGTTTTGGCCCTGACCTTATTGGCATCGCTACCGATTACCTGGGAACCAATAAGAAAGGCGTTGGGTGATTCCATGGGAGGTGAGAAGTTGAAGCTTGAAGATGTGAGGGACCGCGTCCTTGCCGAGGGAGTTCGGAGGAGGGATTTCGGGGAAGCATCTACTTCGACTACGTCGGCCATGTCTATGAGCTGAGGTGAGCATCGCTATGGGGATTCTAAACGCAGCGGAAGGGTGAGTTCGAGCAACCGAAAGAAGAAGCAATTCAAGTGCTGGAATTGTTGGAGTTGTGTACTTAATGTCTAGATTTAAGTACCGGTAAACTCCCGGTCATGGCATTTAACCTATTTAATTAATAAACAATTATTTGCAATTAATTATTATTAATTATGCAAAATATAGTCCTGGATTTTATACGTTGTAGTTAGTATGGTGCGCATGGGCGCACAGAAGATCATACTATCGGTTACTCGTATTTAATCAAACAGTTGCTCACGACCTAGATGGACACGGACCAATCCATCGGTATAGTCGTTGTGTGAGAGAGAAAATAATTTATCTTAATTATTTTATCACACTTGTACACTTGGTGTATTGGGCGGATCAGCTTGAGATTTATTGATTAGGATTGCCTTGGATAATCAATTTAAATCTCGGAGTATTTTATTCTTAATCCCCGATATTATTGCGGGTGTGTATATTTAATATTAGAGACTTTGATTTTCCAAAGGAATTAACCGATTTAATTATTGGGTTAATTACCGGTAAAATTGGGTCGCTATATTTTATATACGACATGCCGTGAATACTTGAAGGGAAAGTGTATCCCGGAAGGGTTGATAATATCCCCGAGATGAGTTCATAAGGAATTATTGTGTAAACCTCATGAGTGGATTCGTTCCGCACAATAATAAAGGTTGAACGGTACTAGTCTCGGATATAAGATATGAATATTATTTATTGAGCAATAAATAAATTTATTCATGGATATTTAAATCTTAAATACACGGAATAAATAATACTAATTGGAGAAATATTATTTGATATAATATGGAATAATATTGGGAGTGCAATTTTATTTATATAGTGGAAAATAAATAAAATTAATATTGATAAGAATTAATGGATTTGGGTTGGACCCAATTTAATTTTCAATATTGGAAGCCCAATATTTATTCTCCTTATGATCCCCTACGTAGCCTATATAAGCACTACATGGTCTTCACTTTTCACAACCTAAGTTACGCCAACAATAAAGTCTTGAGAGTGAGGAAGATCCATAGGAATCCGATAGATTGTCGCCCACACGACGTTCGGACGAAGTGCGAGGAATACGTAGGAAGATCGCAAGGTCGTCAACCGATTTCGTTTCTCCGTACAACGAATCGAAGGTATAATCGAGAACCCCTCTTTGATTATTTGTTCATGATTAATTGTGATATATACATGAACGCACGATCCGGGAAAACGACGAGCCTCGGGGACGGGGATTCGAGATCCCCGGCGAGGATCGAACGCGGCGGTCGAACCCTAGGGTTCGGACCGCCGAGGCGCGTGGCGATGGGGCGCACGATCGACCTAGGGTCGATCGTCCGGGATGTCGTGGGCTGGTGCCACGGCGGATCCCAGCCGCCATCGCCGGCGGCGCATCGGAAGCAACGCCCTCGGCCGAAGCCGAGGGGCGATCGAGCCCGTGAGCTCGATCGCGGGTCGCTGCGGGGTTAACCCGCAGCTGCCTCGTGCGCGCTACGGGTGTTCCCGTAGCAGACGCGCACGGGGCTGACCCCGTGCGAGCAGCGAGTCAGCGACTCGCTGCGGGGCTGCTACGAGCAGCCCCGGGGATCGCCCGTAGCGATCCCAGCGATCGTCCGAGGACGATCGCGAGCCCCTCGCGGGGGCTCGGCTGGGCGCACGCAGCCCTCGGGCTTCGCTGGGCGTTCGGCCGGGCCCCGGCTCGTGAGGTGGTTCGCGTTCGTGGATCCGACTCGTGGGGGACTTCGGCTGGGGGCGGGCTGCGTGTCTTCGGGCGCGTAGTCTCCAAAGGTCGGACTCCTGCGGATGAGTCAGGGATCCAATCTTCGGGGATCGAGGGTTTTTGATCGGGTTATCGGTTCCGCAATTTTGATAGCCCGGGACATCGAATCCCAGCAATTGGTATCAGAGCGTTTGGTTTCGTGTTCATGTATATGTTCGATTATTGTTCTACCTTGCAGGATTTCCGGCTATCATGGTTGGATTTAATTAATTGTTTTTTAATTAATTATCATGATTATTAAACTCTCGGACATGTCGAGATTCGTTTTGTGTGGTTGAATGTTTGTAATAGTAAAAATTCGGGGGTTGACCGAATTTAGGATTTATTATTACGCACTTTATTTTCCGGAAAATGTATAGGGTCGATTTCATGTATAGAATCGATACCGGAATTGTAATTTAAATTTTGTAATTTATTTTACGTTGGTTCGATGATGAGACGATCGCCGGAAGACGAAGACGCGTGACGAGAGGGAGCTAGGGCTCGGATCGACCAACCCCATGGTCAATCCATAAGGGTCGATCGACCCTCACATGGAGGAGCCGCCGGTATTGGTGGCCGGCCACCTCCTAGGTGTGGGTCGAGGGTGGCGTGGGGACTCCCACCCCATGCTGTCCACGTCCGGAAATTTACTTTCCTAATTAATTCGGATTTTTCCTATTTGAATGTTCTCCTTTTTGGAAACTCTCATGGATTAGGAAAAGAATTAATTTAAATTAATTTTATTTCTATTGATTTATTTCCTTCATGGAAATATTCATAGATTAGAAATTTAATTAATTTAGTACTAAATTTATTTTTCCTATTTGATTATTCCTACTCATGGGAATATTCATGGATTAGGAATAAAAATAAATTTGGAAAGTAGTAAGTCCTAATTTATTTTATTTTATTTCCTTGTTCTATTATAGATATCTTCTAGAATATTCCAAGTTTTACTTGGATAGATTATTCTAAAGATTTAATAAGAACTAGATAGGAAAATAAATAAATAAAAATATTAATAATATTTAATTTTATTTTTGATATATTCAATTGACTTAATTTTCGAATTAAGTAACTTTTGGATTAATTGAAAATAAATAGATTTAAATATTGGAAATTAATATTCTCGTCACATGGAGCATTCAAGAAACGAAGACTGAAGACTAGAGGATGCATATGAAGATAAAGCCATGATAGTCGGGGAAAATAATTCTCTAGCATTATTTTGACTATGTGCTCTATGTGCTTTATTGTTTTCATGCATGCTATATGTGTTTATTTTATGCACTAGATAGCGTATCCCTTTATCGTAAAAAGCTAAGTGGGAGAGGGGATGGAAACATTCCCATGGTCTCCATCACTGTTCTCTTGGTGACTTTTATGGACTTTCGAAGTTCATATAGACAAGTCATTGGAGGAGAATTCTTGTAATTCCTCTTACAAGAAACATTGATCAAGTTTATCAAACAATGCCTAATTTGTCTTTCTGAAACTGACTTCAAGTCGACTCATTCTCACCCCGGGGAGTGGAATGGAGCCAGAGCCACTTGGTCATGTGGATGACACAAATTAGAGACCTTCGTGCCATTCTTTTATAGATGGGTCGATTGTCTGCTCGGCTCCCTCATTTATGAGAGATAGGGTCGCTCGCATGGTGAATCACTGGTTAGAAACTTCGAGTTTCACTTATGATTCTCCGAGTCTTGATTTACGAAATCGAATGGATCTTGTAATTGGGAGTCAATTATAAAAATCTCTTGGTGTAGTAAACGTCCACACCACGTGGCTTGCTATTCTGACGGATTTTGGATTAATTGATGTAGACAGTTATAAGTGATTGTGAAGAGTTGTGAAATTGTCGTAAACGTCCACACCACGTGGCTTGCGGTGACGTAGCAATTCCAAGCGATGTACTTTAGTGCTGAGTGATGGTTTACACTTAGATACGCGTCATAGTATTCTTCCCCACGAAGTTACGCTATGATTGATGTATGACCAAAGAAAAACTAATTGCTAAATCATTTGGGTGGGTAAACGTCCACACCACGTGGCTTGCTTTACCTGATGGGATTTTAGACGCAATTAGTAATTTAATGATATTATTTGAGGGAGATAATATCGGACATTAAATTGATTGATTGTTTATATGTGCTTATAGGTTTAGAGAATAGCTATGAATCCACTTTCTGTGATACTCAAGGAACATAAACTCACTGGTCCCAATTACATTGATTGGAAGAGAAATTTGGACATTGTCCTGACTGCAGAAGAGTACAAGTTTGTACTCTATGAGCAATGCCCTGCTGAACCCACGGCCGCCTCAACTGATGAGGAAAAAGAAGCATATCGGAAGTGGAAAAAGGCTGATGAAATGGCTAGTGCTATATTTTGGCTTCCATGTCAAATGTACTCCAAACCCAACATGAGCCGATGAACACTGCCGAGGATATGTTATTTAACCTCAAGGAGATGTTTGGGCATCATGACCGTGCGGGTAGGCAAGAAGCCATGAGAGTCCTCATGTCGACTACTCAGTCTGAAGGAACGCCCATTGAGGAGCACGTTCTCAAGATGATGAGTTTGTTGAATGAATTGGAGGTCCTAGGAGCTATGATTGATGGTGAGACGCAAGTCGACATCATACTCCAGTCTCTGACCCCTAGTTTTGAGCAGTTTCGTATGAGCTATAATATGGGTAAACTATCTTATACTCTTGCGCAACTCCTAACTGAACTGAAGGCGGCAGAGGGGATCTACAAGAAGGGCAAGTCTCAAGCGCTTGTGGCTACCAAGTCCAAAAGCTTGAAAGCTATTGGAGGTAGGGGCAAGAAAAGGAAGCAAGCCATAAAACCCAGTGGTGCCAAGAGGAATGGACCACGAGTGGGGGCTAGTAAGCCAAAGGGCTTGTGCTTCCGATGCAAGAAGTCTGGACACTGGAAGTCTGAATGTCCTCTCAGAGGTACGAATTTTTCTTTAGTCGTAAAAACATAGTCAGCGGTATTATCTACCATAATTCTGGTGTGTAGATATGGAACCACTGACGGTATGTGCATTTTTTTTAAATGCAGGGGTTCCAGAAAACCCGGCGACTTAGAGAAGAAAAGTTCGAGTCTACATGGGCGAAGCTGTTGGGGTAGCAGCGGTTGCGGTGGAAGACATTTATCTGTTTTAGGATTTCATTTCAGTTATTGCTTTATGTACCCCTTATTTTGAAAAAGAACCTTTTGTTCTGGTTTTCTTATTAATGGATATTTTATTTCTTTAATCATTTGATGGTTTGGATAAGAAATAATGGTGATATCTATTATGGTACATTAGATAGCAATATGTGAGTAATGAATCCTTAGTCTGCCACGATGCAACAAACCGTTATGAATAACTTGTTTTACTTATTAGATGTATTTCTCTTGTTGATCATTATACTTGTGAATTCTTGAACTTGGTAGTATCTATTCAAAAGGGATTCAAAAGGTCGAAATTGATTTGATCAATTATAGTTGGAGGAATGGACCTCCCGACCTAAGAATCGATCTTGAAAGATGATACGACTAAGTCAACCTTTCTGGTTAAAGAATGGAATTCGGACAAGTATAGAAAATGATTGATGATTAATGCGGTATGTGTAATTAAGAGTAGGTACGAGTCATTCCTTCAAGAATACTCGAAGATGGATTAGACTACTTGTTGTGCCATAAAAGCGGAGTGTTTTTAACACAAAGCCATTATGGGGAACCCTCAAAGTATATCCATTGAAAGCCTGCGACTTGTTCGCGGAGGCTATCATCTATCTAAATAACACATAGCATAAATCAGAGATTGAGATTAAATCTCAAACGACTACACCATACACTGTAGTGTAGACATGGTGTGTCGGAAATAAGAGATGAGATTCTAATAGTAAAAGGACAAGTTTGTTCGGAACCACCTGTGTTCTATGGATATTTCTGGATACAACGGCACATTCAATGTGATTGTAGAAAATCCTAGAAGAACAAGTAATTGTATGTTCAATAGTACTACGAACCAAAAGGGTGTCCTCGCCCGGTTCTTAGAGGAAGACTATTAGATGAACTACAATGCCCTAATTGACAAAGTACCTTAAAAGATGAGGAAAGGAAAGACTGAGAACCAGCCTGACCGAGTAGTGATACACCACTAACTGCACCTAATGTTATTACTGTTATACACCGGAACGCCATTGCAGTGGGAGGTTGTTAAGCAACCAGAGATGTTCATAAGACTGGAGGAGTTTTGAACTCAGGATCTAGTATACATGAAATCAATCCCTAGATCTGCATAGATTTGCGAGAAAGGTGTGTTAGAAACGTAATGGAAACAAAGGTGGTGTTTCTCGGAATTTTGTGTAGATAACACTTCATCGTTGACAACAATGTAAAAGTGTTGTCAGACATAAAATAGAGGTTGTCTAAATAAATCGAGATATAAGATTAAGATGAAGTTGGATCATGTTCTTAGAAATCTTTCGATCTCTAGATAAGAACATTTGTACTTCTCTTTAGATATCTTATACGATTAAGGTTTGTTTTAAACATGCACAATTCTGAGAAAGGTTATTGCCTTTCGGGAACAGAATGCATCTATCTAAGGTATGTGTCTTGAACACATAAAGGAGATAGATATAGACAAAGCAGTTACCTACACTTCAAGTGTAGAGGGCTTTGTAAATGCGGTGTTATAAAACAAGAACCTGATATCAACTATGCGGTTAGCGTAGTGGGAGGATATCAAGGTAATCTGGATAAGAGGTATTCGAATGCTGTAAAGTACTTGGAAGTACTGGATTACTAGCAAAACGAAATCTTCTTAGATTACAGTTTCTCAGATCAAAAATCGGAGAAAGACCAGTGTAAGTCGATATCAGGCTATGTGTTCACTTTTAGAAGAGGTGGAACCTAAGGATGAAAGAGTGATAAGCGTGATGCTTCTCGGACTCTATCATAAACCGAATAGCAGCCTCAGAGGCAGCGGAAATTTTGGTTAGGTTCTGGAATGACCTCTGAACTTGGATATGACTCTTGGTTCACCAAAGGCTATGTACATAGCGGTGCATGGAGAACTGGAAGAAGTCATAAGTTCGAAAAGTGATGATAACACATAGAGCCAGTACCACCTGATACGAGTCATCGTCAAGGGAGATGACGCAGTAGTCACCAAGATAACTTCAGAGCGGCGACCTAGATTGCTCATTCACATAATACTTCTGGGAAGTATAACTTAAGCACGTGATGAGTATGGGAGTCGGGAGTTTGGAGGAAATGACTAGACCTTAGTACAAGTGGGAGATTGTTGGAGTTGTGTACTTAATGTCTAGATTTAAGTACCGGTAAACTCCCGGTCATGGCATTTAACCTATTTAATTAATAAACAATTATTTGCAATTAATTATTATTAATTATGCAAAATATAGTCCTGGATTTTATACGTTGTAGTTAGTATGGTGCGCATGGGCGCACAGAAGATCATACTATCGGTTACTCGTATTTAATCAAACAGTTGCTCACGACCTAGATGGACACGGACCAATCCATCGGTATAGTCGTTGTGTGAGAGAGAAAATAATTTATCTTAATTATTTTATCACACTTGTACACTTGGTGTATTGGGCGGATCAGCTTGAGATTTATTGATTAGGATTGCCTTGGATAATCAATTTAAATCTCGGAGTATTTTATTCTTAATCCCCGATATTATTGCGGGTGTGTATATTTAATATTAGAGACTTTGATTTTCCAAAGGAATTAACCGATTTAATTATTGGGTTAATTACCGGTAAAATTGGGTCGCTATATTTTATATACGACATGCCGTGAATACTTGAAGGGAAAGTGTATCCCGGAAGGGTTGATAATATCCCCGAGATGAGTTCATAAGGAATTATTGTGTAAACCTCATGAGTGGATTCGTTCCGCACAATAATAAAGGTTGAACGGTACTAGTCTCGGATATAAGATATGAATATTATTTATTGAGCAATAAATAAATTTATTCATGGATATTTAAATCTTAAATACACGGAATAAATAATACTAATTGGAGAAATATTATTTGATATAATATGGAATAATATTGGGAGTGCAATTTTATTTATATAGTGGAAAATAAATAAAATTAATATTGATAAGAATTAATGGATTTGGGTTGGACCCAATTTAATTTTCAATATTGGAAGCCCAATATTTATTCTCCTTATGATCCCCTACGTAGCCTATATAAGCACTACATGGTCTTCACTTTTCACAACCTAAGTTACGCCAACAATAAAGTCTTGAGAGTGAGGAAGATCCATAGGAATCCGATAGATTGTCGCCCACACGACGTTCGGACGAAGTGCGAGGAATACGTAGGAAGATCGCAAGGTCGTCAACCGATTTCGTTTCTCCGTACAACGAATCGAAGGTATAATCGAGAACCCCTCTTTGATTATTTGTTCATGATTAATTGTGATATATACATGAACGCACGATCCGGGAAAACGACGAGCCTCGGGGACGGGGATTCGAGATCCCCGGCGAGGATCGAACGCGGCGGTCGAACCCTAGGGTTCGGACCGCCGAGGCGCGTGGCGATGGGGCGCACGATCGACCTAGGGTCGATCGTCCGGGATGCCGTGGGCTGGTGCCACGGCGGATCCCAGCCGGCGGCGCGTCGGAAGCAACGCCCTCGGCCGAAGGCGAGGGGCGATCGAGCCCGTGAGCTCGATCGCGGGTCGCTGCGGGGTTAACCCGCAGCTGCCTCGTGCGCGCTACGGGTGTTCCCGTAGCAGACGCGCACGGGGCTGACCCCGTGCGAGCAGCGAGTCAGCGACTCGCTGCGGGGCTGCTACGAGCAGCCCCGGGGATCGCCCGTAGCGATCCCAGCGATCATCCGAGGACGATCGCGAGCCCCTCGCGGGGGCTCGGCTGGGCGCACGCAGCCCTCGGGCTTCGCTGGGCGTTCGGTCGGGCCCCGGCTCGTGAGGTGGTTCGCGTTCGTGGATCCGACTCGTGGGGGACTTCGGCTGGGGGCGGGCTGCGTGTCTTCGGGCGCGTAGTCTCCAAAGGTCGGACTCCTGCGGATGAGTCAGGGATCCAATCTTCGGGGATCGAGAGTTTTTGATCGGGTTATCGGTTCCGCAATTTTGATAGCCCGGGACATCGAATCCCAGCAGGAATTGCAGAAAAATCGGTCACTTAAAGAGGCATTGTGGAGAGCTTTCGGGGATCGAAGGCGGGACAAATGCGGTGACGGAAAAAGACGAGAGTGGAGATGTCTTGCTAACATCTTCTGAGCCTCTCGGAGACTCTTGGGTGCTTGACTCGGGAGCATCGTTTCACACAACGACGAGACGTGAAGGCATGGAGGATTTCTTTGCCGGAGATCACGGTAAGGTTCATCTCGGGGATGGAAAGACGTTGGGCGTCGTGGGTGTTGGTAACGTGAGATTAAAAACGTCGTTTGGGCAGACGTTGAAGCTGTCGAATGTAAGGTGTGTGCCGAAGCTGTGGAGGAATTTGATCTCGGTTAGCCAGCTTAAGAGGGGCGGACACAAAGTTACGTTCGAGAATGGGTCTTGGAAGGTGTCAAAGGGTGCGATGGTTATTGCTCGTGGTCGAAGGACGGGTACCCTTTACACTACGACTTGTGGTCGTGATATTGGTGTGGCCGACGACACCAATGAGCCTGAGGATTGTGGGCTGGGTCATATGAGCGAAAGAAGGTTGCAACCAAAAGTGAGTTCGGAGGAACCTCATATGGATCGGAGTCCGTGTCTCGAGAAGCAGAGAAGAGTACGATTCTCGATAGCCGAGAGAGAATCGGAAGATAGAGAGCTGAGATATGATTTGGGAGATGTTCCGGTAGATGTGGCCCATGTAGACCAACCGGAGGAGGTCTCGATGTTCAATCATATGCTTTCAAAGCGAGACGACGTAGCAATGTTGGCTGGAAATTCGAGCAATAGGACAATGAGAAACGAGACCAGCTCGTTATTGTCAAGATGTGACTCGTTGGTAAGAGACGAGGTAATGCGTTCGGGTAAGATTCCTTGCGACTCTGCTGGAAGAAGTCTTATGAAAAATTCGAATAGCATTGTTGAGGAGTCCGACATTTCCCATGCGGTGGGTGTTGTTAGACGATTTGGATGCAGCTCTGGGGATCGTTTTAGAGAGAGTCCGGTGATGAGGATTCTGGAAACGGAGAGGAGTATGCAAGGGAATCGTGAAACTAGCAATGAGAATGTTGGAGGATTTCGAAAAAGGTCGCCGGGGATAGACGACGGGCATGCGAATGCTGACGTTGACCATTCAGTGGGAGTTAGCCGTTTCACAAGCAATTCGGGGAAGCGACGTTTGGGAGCTTTAAGAAGCTTGGTTTCAATGTTGCGGTTTCGGAGGTCCGAAAAGGAGTTGCGAGGTGATGAGAAGGTTAACGGGGATGGCAATGTGAAGAAGGGTCGGAAGAACCTGAGAAGTCGCGATGCGTCGAAGTTGGTAGAAACTTCGACTGAGCGACGTTGGTAATGACCGGGGATGCCGCTGCAGTGGGAGGTGATCGGGATTCGCCTCCAAGTGGGAGATTGTTGGGAGATGTGGAGTCGAAATCCGGGCGAAAGAAGGACGAGGACAAGCCGAGGGAGTCGAGTAGGTGTTTCTGGACTGGTGTCGGCCGACACTGAGGACTGTCGGCCGACAGGATCGTCGAACACGGAACATCTTGTACAGGAGCTTCCTGGCGAGCGGCTAGCGGGCTGGTCGCGACCGGGTAGCGACCAGGTAGCGGGCGCTACCTTGAGGTAGCGAGCGCTACCCATGCTGTCGGGCAACAGGATAAGCTGTCGGCCGACAGGTTCAGCGAATTCCAGCGCGGATTTTTTGGCTTGGGCGGAAAGTTACGCGATTTTGTGTCCTTTTTCGACGTGGACTCCTACCTTAATTATAATTAGGGTTGTGCATAGGTTTAGGCCTATATAAAGGCTCTCCAACAATATTATTTTGTACATCGAGAGAATTCTAGAATAGCGAGAGACGAGAGCGAGAATACTGAGAATACGTGTGTGTGCGTTTGTAATCTCCCGGAGTCGTCTATTATTCTAGTGAAATATCTGCAGCGGCGAGTGGACGTAGCCTTATTGGGTGAACAACTATAATTCTTTGTCTCGTTTATTCTTTCGTTTTATTTCTCGTCTTGTGTTATTCGTCTCTTGCAGCGACGCGATTAGGCGAAAATCCTAACAATTCATTGCAACATTTTTATGTGTACTCATATGCATCTAGTATAGATATCACAATTTCAATGCAACTCTTGTTAATTAAATGTACTCTTTACAGGTTACTCATTGGAACACCTTACGATACTCATGTGTATCTAGCATAGATATCACTACTTTGGCAATTAAGGGGATTCATATGTGCTATATGATACTGGTTTGGTTATTGTTGATATTATGAAGTATTAAAATGGAGACACACAATAGATTCAATCAAGTTTTCAGTTTATTTTTTTCTACTCTTTCAAGTACTGTATTGCATTGTGCTCACATTCTACCAACTACACCAGGTGAGAATCAAGTGATAATCGAAGATGATAACATATGTTTTAGAATAGTTAACGTTGAAATTAGTTCGACTACACTAGAAATCGACATATTTGTTTCATTAAGGTTTGATAGATTTTGGAAAAAATCATGTATTTTGATCAGTTTGTGCATGTAATTAAAATTGATTTCTTTGTTTGACTGAAACAATTCTGGATGTTTCGAGTAGTTTTATATGAATTTTGTATGATATTTCCTATAAAATTAATGAAGAACATAGCATTTTAAAGGGAGGGATGTTCATTTTGTGTGATGAAAATTATGATTTGGAGTAGTTTTATATGAAATTCATGGAATAAACTAGCTAACTTTTTTGGGTTTAAATTCCATTTGTCACTTATATTCATTTATGGCTATAGATTGCTACCATATATTTCATATCTAGCATAGATATGTATGTCCCTTTTTTTGTTTGTGTGTATGATTAAAGACATCTAGTCAATATCTATGAAAGAACATGTCACAACTTTCACTTATGATATAGTAATCAGTATACTTGGTTGGGTTGTAATTACGGTCCATGCATAAATATTAAATAGTTATATCCGCTATACATTGATGCCACATATTTCATATCTAAGCATAGATATTTATGTCATTTTGTTTGATTATGTGTATGATTAAAGACAATTATGCATTATTCATGATAGAACATTTCACAGCTTTCAGTTATGATATGATATGTAGTTTTGGTTGGGCTGTAATCAGGGTTCATGCATAAATTCTGTTACAAAACAGGTAATATGTATCTGGCATAGATATGTAATCGGTTATGTTGTTTGATTATGTGTGTGATTAAAGATAGATATGTAATGTATCTATGATATTCGTCATGACAGCTTTTTGTTATGAATTAATTTGTGATGCTGTTAGTCTGTAATTACGATACATGCATAAATTTGTTACATATTTGTAATTACTATCTTATACAGTATCTAGTGTTTACTTCATTTGCTTTTTTATATGGGTGCATCCACTAGCTTATGCGATTGTGTTTACTTCATCCGCTTCCACCTCCTTAGCCAAACATATTTTATGCAACTTCTCCGAGTCAGCAACAAAACACACATATTTCCTCGAGAAGAGTAGCTTCACAAATATGTCAGAGCATGATTTTTAACACTGACACTGGAAAACATCTTGTGTTTTACATATTTTGAAAACAACGGAACGACATTTTGATAATTTGTTAAAGAATAGATTACAAAAAAACCATTGTGTCTATACAAGAAGATGAAAACTCAACCAAAATGTCAATAAAAAAATAACATAATACTAGCGTATATCATAACAAGAATCTACTACCAAATTTCAAATATTAAGCTATCATAGATATAAAATATTGAGAACGAACAATAGCACATGTGACACACGTACAGGATATGAATAATGCTACCATAGATATGACATATGCATAATACTACTATTCTATGGCATATATGTGTATAATACTAAACTATACCAACACAACAATGTTGGTACCATACATGTGATCATTGTACATCAAAAGTGTAATACTACCGCAAATATGTATCAACTACAAAACACAATGTATATTTCAATAAATAAATAATATGTCATACATCTCAAAAGTGTAATACTACGACAGATATGTATCAACTACAAAACACAATGTATATTTCGATAACTAGCTACCATAGATGAGAGAAAATTTAACAGGCATGAAATATCAGTAATTAACTCATTAAACACAAAAGAAAACATACACATTAAAAAAAGGGAAAAATGGCAATAAGGCCAATTTTCAACATTTTTTGGCCAATAAAGCCAATTTTTAATTTTCGTGTCAATTAGGTCATTTTGTTCCAATTAGGCCAAAAAATGTATTTTGGCAGACGAAACTACCCTCCCCTCAATTTTTCCTACGCTACCCCACTTCACCCCCACCCCATTGCCCAATCCACAGAGTCGTCCGGATCGACCTCTACCGCCGGCGCCGGACCAGACACCATCCGCCTTCATCTCCGGCCGATCTCCTCCTTCTGAGCCCGCCACACTCCGACAGAGCACCATCGCCTCCGCGGGATCCATCGCCGCTGTCCGATCCGGCGACGGGCGCTCAGAGGTCCCGATGCACTCTGCCATTGATGCTTTTCTTCAACCCACCGCACCGAAGGCTGAACTCAAGCCACTACCTCTGAAGCGATGAATCCTTAAATCGGGATGTGATTTGGGGAAGAAGATGAAGCAGCGGTCGAGTTCGGAGAAATTTCGCCACAGGTGGAAGCGGAAGTCGCTCGCGCTGCTTCTGCTCGTGTCGTGCCTCGCGACCTTCGTGATGATGGAGTCGCAGCGCGCCAGAATCCAAATGCTGAAATTGGTGTCGCCGCCTCCGCGAACCCCCAAAATCGCGTTCCTCTTCATCACTCGCAATCGGATTCCGCTCGACGCCGTTTGGGACGCCTTTTTTCGAGTAATTCGCTGGTTTGCTTCATCAACGTTTCTGGAAATGATTACAATTTTTTTAATTTTTGCGTTGTATCAAATTGTATGTTCATGGTTTATAACTGTTATTTCATCATGGATCAACATTTTGAATGTTTGTAGGATTGTGATAGGGAGGATACATTTTCTATCTACGTCCACTCGAGGCCTGGGTTCGTGTTGACCACGGCAACCACGAGATCAGCATTCTTCTTGGATCGACAAATCAATAATAGCGTGCAGGTTCTATTCGGCTTTTCTTTTTGTTTGTTTAAAAATCCGATGGCTGGTTATTCTTGTTAATCGAATTACCATTAAGTAATCTTCATCTCCATGGATTTTTGTTTTGGTAATAGTTTGTTTCATTATTAGTTTAATCATCTTAGAGTATTATGATAGATGAACCTTGGTGGCTATTGTTGTTGACGAATTTTTGACCTTGATCAAATATTCAGCAGTCGAGGCTATTGAAATCGATATTGAAGTTTGTTATGTAAGTGTAGATATATAATCCAGGTTAGGTAAATTCTGTTTCAGAGGTTCTAAAGGTATTATTCAAAAAGTTTTTTCTAGTACTGCGTGGAGGCCGAGGCCTGGAAGCTTATTAGAAAAGAGAAGGTGTTATTTTATCTTCAATGTTCTATTTCTCATGGACAGTGTCCAAAGAAGATTTAGTTACTTTGTCTTTGAGAAAATTTTCAAGCAAGGGACCCATCGTTTTCATTCTTGAATTTTGATTATGCGTATCTTTTAGACTTTGTATGCATGTGTAGATAACATCAATTCCATGTTTAATTTATAGATCACACCTCATTGGAGTTCTAGCCTGGTTATTGCATAGGCATGGTAGTTGTGCATTGATGGTTTAATTATTTGCATAATTTTTCTTCGATAGTTGCTTTAGCGAAAATTTCGAAAAGAGCACGAAAGGTGTTTGATGATATTGCCAAGAGAAAGTATTTTTTTTTTTTTTTTTAAAATTTTGTTGTGCGATGAATTGATGATTTTCGATGACAGGAGTGAATGATCATGGATTCGACGATTCCTCGTTTAGTCGTTTAAGAGGATGGTGGACGAGAGCGACCTGAGGGTGTACCTGGAGAAGTCGGACAAGACGTACCTCATCATTTTTAATTTCACGTGTGAATCGCTCATTCTTTCAGCTCCAAGGAATTCCACTATTGCCATGTTCGATTTTTTTTTTTGGGATACTTATTTAATTTTCAGTGTTTTTTTATGACGTTCAGTGTTTTTTTATGACATTCAGTGTTTATAATACTCAGTGTATTTTTATACGACGTTCAGTGTATTTTTAATGATATTCAGTGTTAAAATATGGCATTCAGTGTGTTAAAATATGACATTCAGTGTGTTCAGTGTTAAAATATGACATTCAATGTTAAAATATGACATTCAGTGTGTTAAAATATGACATTCAGTATGTTCAGTGTTAAAATATGTCATTCA
Organism: Euphrasia confusa; assembly: GCA_954870475.1. NCBI lineage: Eukaryota > Viridiplantae > Streptophyta > Magnoliopsida > Lamiales > Orobanchaceae > Euphrasia > Euphrasia confusa. The sequence continues at coordinate 7,168,378 of OX940959.1, read as the reverse complement.
GTGTTAAAATATGACATTCAATGTTAAAATATGTCATTCAGTGTTAAAATATGACATTCAGTATGTTCAGTGTTAAAATATGACATTCAGTGTTAAAATATGTCATTCAGTGTGTTCAGTGTTAAAATATGTCATTCAGTGTTAAAATATGGCAGTCAGTGTTAAAATATGTCATTCAGTATGTTCAGTTTTAAAATATGTCATTCAGTGTTAAAATATGACATTCAGTATGTTGTTATTCAGTGTAATTTTATAACATTCAGTGTGAAACTCTGGCATTCAGTGTTATTATGCTTTAGTGTAAAAATGGGGCATTCAGTGTTAAACTATGACATTCACTGAATAAGAATGAATAGGAATGAAAAACACTGAATGTCAGATGAATACATTGTTTGATTAAAAAATACACTGAACATGATTGAAACACACTGAATGAGAATGAATAACACTGAATAATGTTGAATGACCAAAACACTGAATGCCATAAAAAAACACTGAACGTCATAAAAACACACTAAAAAAACTATATATTATTCCAAAAAATACAATGTATCAATGACAATTTCAATTATAATGTTGCTCACGAGCATAATTAACTACATTTTTTACATATACAATGTTGCTCACGAGCATAACCACATTTTTATAAATACAAGAAAAGTACAGAAGATCCTTCAGTTGTGAACAGGAACCACTGGATGCATTTTCGGATTGTAGCGACCTTCTTGGTGCCTTTGCTTCTTCACCACCTGAAGAAAAAGATCAATCGAGAGAGTAATTAAATAATTAATTAATTTCATGCATTAACAACCAACAAACAAACTTAATCAACAAATATTAAGAATAAAACAGTAGCTAATTGTTGTGAAAGAGGTTCACCTAATTGTTGAAGTAAACAAAATGACAGGAAAGGAAAACTAGTGTTTGATGAATTTCACCTATGACAAGGCTTCAGGGAAAAACAAACATGTTTGCTCGTACCATTTTCATTACATATTAGCAGCCAACTAACAAGTCATATTTTCAGCACACCAAGAGGCTAAGAAAAAATAGAGTTTTTTTAAGGGACTCTTCATTTATGAAATAAAAATCAGCACCATGAGAACCTACACGTACAAAACTAAGAATGATAAAGCTCGTATAAGATGGACATACATACGAGAAAACCTTTGAACAGAACAAACCTCAAACATAAGAAAGCAGGAGCTTGAAGTAAACCACGACGTAAATCACAAGCGAGAAAACCGCAAACATGTGCTGCCAAAACAGCAGAACCGAAGCCTCACTAACAGCAGTGCCCCTCAAGCTAGCAACCGCCCCCAACAATATCGCGCTTGGAGTCGTGTACTGCAGCAAAAGCACAAACCTTTACTAACTAGTAGCAAAGCCAAAACAAGGTTATCAATGTAGACCCAGTCCGATTTCACACTTTCCGACCCGATTTTGAACGGAACGAGGCCCAACTTTGCAAGTTTTACGATACACGAAAAGTGCCTTTCTTCGCCTGCAGAGGTAGAACAACCAACAATAAGTATCCACTTTATCAAGTCAAGGCCACCGACATTCAAACAATTATCTTTGGAGACAATCCTCTAAGACCTCCTATCTGTTAGTAGTATACCTCCTATACATTAAGTTAACCGAACTTTGCCTTGTCGGCTAATGAGAAGCACAAAGTGAATCTGTGACGAAAACAAGTATCCCCAAATCACTCATTAACTGAACGAAAAATGGAAATAATCACAAGCCCAACATTATCGCACAGTTAGATTGAACAGGGACAAACTGTGCTCGGAATAAATCGAACAAATAGCACCTAATTTGAACGTTGATAAATTAGTGGATTGATTCCATTAACTAGCTATATTCTGCCCTTCCCTCTTTGCCTTCGGAGGCGGATGCTAGGACCGCTTCTTTCGAGTCGAGCATTTTGTCGAACACTTGGTGGGCGGACGCTTGGAACGCTTCTTTCGAGTCGAGCATTTTGTCGAACACTTGGTGGGCGGAATGAGCGACCGCGTCTTTCGCGTGGATGACGGTTTCGATCGCGGCCTCGACCTCTTTCTTCGAGTCCGCCGCCTCAATCGATTGCAGTCACGATCTTGTATTTGCACTTGCCGTTTAAAGGAACATCCAAAGCAAACTTAAATTCGAATTGAAGTAGAAAAATCACCTGATTTCATTGACCGCACAGGCGATGGAGAGGTAGACGAGGAGCATTCGGAGATGCTCAGCGCGTCGTTGCCTTCCTCATCAGCTCCGCCACGTCGGCGTCGGCTTCCTCGCCGTCTGCGTCTCGGCTGTTGACATCAGCTTTTAGCATCAGAATTGAGCCTCTACGGAAATGGATGATCCTCCCCCGCATCGGTGCGTCGATAGAGAAGGTGACCTTCGGTTCGCCAGCGGGGAGTTTCAGGACCGCGGGAGAGATTAGGAGGGGCTCGGGGTCGCAGACGGAGGCTTGACGGAGATCAGGGATTTGATCTCGGCCTCTGTGTACCGCGTGAAAAGAGAGGGAAAGGGTAATGTGGTCTTTGCACATTTTAGGCGGCCTAATTGACACGCGTAATTTCTCGAAAGCCTTATTGCCGAAAAAATGTTGAAAATTGGCCTTATTGCCATTTTTCCCTTAAAAAAACAGTGAAAAGAAAGTAAAGACTCATCATTGTAACTTGTAAAGTAATTCATCGTCTTCATCTTTTTTTATCTCATGAATTTATCTTCACTACTTATGATTCAAATAAAAAAGATACAGTATAAAATAAGTACACAAACCAAAATTCAAATCTTCTTAGACACATTTCATCAAACACCTTGCAAAGAATCAATGAAACACAATCCTCGAGAATCACATTCGGCCTGACGTTGAAACCCAAAGAATAGTAAAGGCATTTATCCGTGCCTCACCGTCTGCTTCAATAGCCTTCGTGTTGTGTTCTTCGTCAACGATGACGGACATGCCCTGTAATCATTTTGTTTCATTTGATTTTAGTGCGAATGTCGATTCGTCGTTCAGTGATTTAGCCATTAGCTCACATGAGAATGAGATTAACTTCTCTTTAGTTCTCTCTTCCGCCATAACCAAAAATTAATTTAATTAATTCATTCCGATTATATTTAATTAACTTAATTAATTGGTAATAATAATACAGAGTAATTGATAGTAGGATATTTTAGACTTTTCACAATTTTAAAAGTGCTCCTACTTAAAATGCATAAAACAAAAACCCTATTAATTAAAGATATTAAAAATATAAAGCCCTTTAAAATGATGTGAAAAACTATGAGTGTTGTGTATAATATTAAAAAATCAATCAGCCCTAACCTAAACTTTTATATAACAAAAAAAAAATCATTTATGAATGTGCAAATTTTTAAGAAACAACTAAAAAAGAAAAATGTACAAAATCTTATGATTCTAAAAGAATTACTAGCACTATATGAGTATATGTATTCGACCGCACGTGCTATAGACCAATTATATACTTATTTATTACCTTAAAATAAATTAATAAAATGAAAATGAAATTAAAATTAAAATTAACATTAAAAAAATGAAACAAAATTGTAATAATAATATAAAATAAGTTTTCAAATAAAATTTATTAAAATATTAAATATTAAAAAAATATAAAAAATTTAGAAATAATTAAATTTTATTTTTAATCATAAACTAATAGTTACACTCTATTTTAAATAAAAATTATTCTTCATTTTATATTTCAAAAAATTTACTTTTATTTTTTCAATTATTTTTATAAATTTTATTCAAAATTAATTATTTTTATAAATTTTATTCAAAATTAATTATTTAATATTTAAAGTATAATTTTATGTTTTTTTAATGTTCAAAAGCATGCCCGGCCCCATTGATTAGAAATTTAGAATAGAGTGAGAATAGAAATTGAGTAAAAAATACTAATAATCTTCCCTCCGTCCTTTGGCAGTAGTTACAAAAAATTGTTGTTGAAGAAAATTAAAAATTAATATTTCATTGTATCAAAACAATGATTACATTTTTTTTACAATTAATGAAGTGTGACATTATTTAAAACATAAGCCATATTTTGTTGCTTTAATAAATTGGGAAAACGGAGAAATATGAGTTTTTAAAAAATATGTTTGAAAAAGTTACAATTCATATTTTTTTAAATTGATAAATAAATCACACAAATTATTAAATGTTCAAAAGATCATTACAATTTTTAAAAACAATAAATAATGCTATGGTTCTGAAGAGCATAGCTGAGTGGTAAGACCTGTGATGATGTGGATGTAATTTCCCGGTGACACAGGGTTCGAATCTCGGGTGGGACAAATTTTTCATTGAAATATTATGAAAGTTTGTCCTGAGGTGAGGTTCGACATGTTGGCTCTCTCGCACAGGTGTCTGCTATTCGGGCACATTTCTCGATTTACATCCTATCAGATCGAGGGATCTCCGATCGAGTGGGGTAGAGTTTCTCATCTCTCCTCTTGGAAATGATTATGGTGGGACCGTACGTAGCCAAAGAACTCTTTGGGGCTTTCTAGAAATACTTACACGTGTTAATATTATTATTATTATTACTATAAAAAAACAAGTCCAAAAAAATTGCAAAAATGTCCAAAATGTACGCCCGTGCGAGCTAGGGGTGGGAATGAGTCAGGCTACCCGACAGGGGCCTATGGCTCGGCCTACAAAAGTTCGACTCGGCTCGGCTCGTTTATTAAACGAGCCAGGCTTAAGCTTTTTTAAAAGCTCGTTTATATAAACAGGCCAGGCTTAAGCTCTATTCCAAGCCTTTTAGGCCTAACAGGCCGGCCTATTTAATATATATATATATATATATATATATATATATATATATATATATATATATATATATATATATATATATATATATATATATATATATATATATATATATATATATATATATATATTAATAAGGTATATATCTAATTTTAGAGAAAAATAATATTTTTAATTTTAGTTTTTTCTAAGTACATATTAATCATTATTCTATGATTGTTATCCCACATTGTTAGAAATTTAAAATTAAAATGTGATTATCTTATATTGATTGGATGATACTTTTTAAACATTATTTGTATTTATAAAATGTTGCTCACGTTTTTTATTATTGAATAGTTAAAAGTTAAAAATAATTTTATAAAATGAATTAAATATAATTAAATTTAATTAAAATATTTTTATTTGAATCATAGATTTATTCACTAAATCAAGTTGAAGTTAAAATTGTACTTAAAAAGGCTTTTAAAAGACTTTCAAGCCGGGCCTATTTACAAAAAAGGCTTAGGCCGAACCTCTTAGAAAAGCCTACGATAGGTATAAGGCCAGGCTTGAGCCTAAATTATTTAAACCAGGCCCAAGCCTATTCCAGCAAAGCCCAGCTCGGCTCGTTCCCACCCCTAGTGCGAGCCCAATTCATAAGTGACACCGGCATGGCCAATCTCCATCTCGAAAAAGTAGAAATAAAAAGACACTTTTGTGAGAGATTATGAATTGAAAGAGATTTTAATCAAATTAAAACATTTATACATTCACCTAACTTTAACAGGTGTGAAGATGCCTCAAATTCCTTTCAAAAACCTGGTTGATAAACTCAGATGTAATGAATCACGAGAATAATATTAGCACGCTTTTCATACTACCTTATTCTATTTCAAAGATATCTAATTTATTATTTATACTTCCTATGTAAATTAGATATGTAGAAATACTATCCTGTGACAAAGTACGATATATGAACCATTTCGGATCTAGTAAATGACTCAATAGCTAGTAAATACGGAGTACAAACTAAAAAGGTTAACCACATATATTTAAATCATCCCACCTGAAATATAAAACACATTTGTAAGTTGTTATTCAAATTTCCCAGGTGAAAAAACAGACATCAGACACCAACCCATACGTCTCTTGCACGATTCGTTTAGAAAAGAAAATATGATGAACCAAGAACAGAAGCGTGATCTTTTCCGAGGTTACGACCACGTAGGCACTCCAGATCCATCACTTGAGAATGATCCACAAACAGATTCACCTACACACACAAAAAATCTGGTTCTAATTCTGCCAAATTAAATTAAACAGCAAATATAACAATAAATAGAGAAGGAAAAACCAACCCTTGGGCCATATTGTTTAATGAACCACTCAGAAGTCTTAGGATTCGATGCTTCGAACATTGTCTTCTCAAGTCCAAGACGACCCACGACTTTAGCTATTATATCTGCCCTCATATAATCAGCCTGCCTGCATACACCATCAGCATCTATCATTATCATGTCGGCCCCAGCTTCAATGCATCTCTCCGCCTTTCTAATCAATAGATCAACATCCTCAACAAGCTCTGCATAGTATAAAGAAAACAAAATGAATTCCCCTCAGAATTATTTTCCTGTAATGGTGTATGCACTTTTAATACACTTAAATGGTTGGTTTCCAATGTCCCCGATTCTGGCCTAACCACATCACATGTTCCCCTTGAGCTTGTCCGTAAACGAAAAGAGGGAATTTAAACTAATCTATTACAAAAGGAAGGAATTTCCAGCTTCTAATCTAAACTAAATTAGGAGTGCCCAAGGCATCTCTTATAGATGAATCCACTATTTCAGTTTTAAAACTACTTGAACAGAGAGGGAGAATTAGTAAAATAAAATACTACACAAGTCCACTATTTTGTAGTAACATTTTATTGTTTTGCATTGCCTGTACAACCTCCTACCTCTGGCCGTGCTCTTGAACTCGTTGCCAAAAACTATTTTTTCTAGCCATAACATAAATATTAAACATGTGAAGGTTTTTGTTAATCAAAAGATCCAGATCACTCACCTGAACTCCGAGGTGCGGGGACCACATATGATCCGAAAGCTTTATTGCAGTCCGAGGGTATATCCGACTTGTTAAACTTCACAGCAAACAAAGGCTTAGCCTTAAGACCCTCACTCTTCGCCAGCCTCACGTATCTCAGGAGAACCTCCTCAGGTACTCCAAGGGATCCTACATCAATCTCGATCGTATCGAAACCCAATTGCTTACATTCCTAAACAAATTTATCATGTTACGTAGAACTTTCAAACTACATATAAAGATTAAAGAAGAATAAAAAATAGAATTCACTACCTCAATGTAGTCTTTAAAAGCCGAAGGACCTCCACCTGACACTTGTTCAGCCCAGTCTCCGGTGCTAACATACACGTTGTGCTTACGCGCCATGTTAGTCATTTCTTTGATGTAACTTTTGGGCATCGCGCTGTGAGAGCCTCCGGATAATTTCAGGCCATCGACGAACTGTCCCATGGAATCGAAAACTTCCTGCACCTCACATCAACTATATGTATTACTCGTGGAAAACTAAGAATGAAATCGATCAATCAAATCATTATCCCAACTCCCAAATGATGCAATTGGAAAACATCATCATCTTCATCGTCAAATGAGTTAACAAACGTAATGAAGAAGCACAATTTTAACAATAAAACACAATCGATTTTTCAGCTAGAAAAAATGATAAATAAAATATAAAACGAAAATGCAATCATCATGCATATTTCTGTCTTCAATCAAACCTAATCTAATCCCCAATTAAGAGAGAGAGAAGAAAAAAAATGATAGGCGTACTAAACCTGAAGGAGGTTCTGGGAGAAAAGGGAATAGCGAGGTCCCCTCATTTCGGTGACGCCGTATCGCCTTGGTTTCTCCGGACGATCCTCGTCTTCGAAGAAGGTCTTCCATCTGTAAACTGCCATTTTTGAATTTCTTAGCTGCTCGAGGAAATCAATTGAAGAAGATGGAAAGAAACGCAGCAGAAAAATTCAGGATAGGGGATTATGAAATGGTTATGGTGGGGCCGTACGTAGCCAAAGAACTCTTTGGGGCTTTCTAGAAATACTTACACGTGTTATTATTATTATTATTATTCTTCTTCGTTGTGTATTGTAAAAAAAAATCAATTAATATTTAATACAGTTTGAAAATATTATTCCTTTCTATTCTACAATTGTTTCCTTCTATCCTACAATTGTTTGCAATAATTATTTTTACCACTTAAAATGGATTTTTTTTAATTTTATATTCACAATACAACTTCATTTACATTATACATTACTTTACATGAAAAGTCCATTGAATAACATCATACTCTAGTACCTCGTATGCTTTCTCGGCATTGTTTATGATGTTGCCGGAATCCTTGGCATCCAAGTGAGCAAGAAATAAGGATCGTCGTGCATTTTACCAAGTGAGCAAAGGCTTACGGCTGGCCTCAACAAGGTTCCACCCTACACTATTAGACCACTCCATGAGAGACAACTCCTCCCATAAACTAGCAAGACATTTTCAACAAACTGAGGTTGTGGGTTTCTGAATGCCGAGACCCGAGCTACCATGCTTTCAAACTTGGATTTTTTTGGATCCAAAGAGGAATTGTATATACATAAAAAGCTCATCTCCAAACAAGCAACTCGTCGATGCTTCCCTACACATGTCAGGGTAATTCCAATTTTCTTCGTTTCTACAAAACATTACATTGTTGCAATCCTAAACGTGTATTCAACAAATGGATAAGGATACTGTCGGACACCGATACGCTTATAGCATTGCCCAAATGATGGGAATCGCTTAATGCAGCCTGCTCGTATCTGAAACACTAGCAAACACAAGAACCAAGAACCGTACAATAGTCTACAATCACCAGTTTTCTATTGGAGGGGTTTTGTGTTTTATCGACCCCCGCTATTTGCAGTGGCTTAGTACATTTCAGCTTCTCTGGTAAGTCCGAGAAGGAAAGAGACAACACCAACATGAAACAAACCTGATCAACCACAATGCACCTCTCTCAAACAAACGCCAACTGCCTTCATAGCAAACTTTAGTCACATTTTCTGTACTTTTTTCTACAGAAGATTGAAGAATGACGTGAATAGAACAAAAAAACATTGCAAGTCCATCCTTGGAATATCAAATGACTTGCATTACGCTTTAGCAAGAAAGCTCAATATCCAACAAATATGAATACAAGATTATTTAAATCAACATAAGTTAATATTTCAACAAAATTACCCGAAGCATGGAGAAGCAAGTAACAATAATCAGACAAACCATGTTAAAAGAAAAAGACACACCAGGATCATAAACTCAAACACTACACAAAAAGAAATGAAAGGGTTCAACATAAATAACATAATATCCTTCCAGCATTAAAGCAATTAAAGCAGAAAAACAGGTACTAAAACTCAAAATGACAAGCTAGCTTAAAGAGTTGCAACAGAAAACATTCAACGGAGTACCAAAATAATCAAATGTCATTCACTTCTAAACAAGAAGCAGAAGCCTGTTCTCAAACCTCAATCTCCGCGAGACTTTAGATTATCCATGACAAGCTTTAACCGTCTAGTCTTCACATCCCGTGTCTTCATGTAGACCTCATACTCTTCCATTTTCAGCTTGTCCCATTCCTCACCCAATATCCCTTCTTCATACATCTGCTCACCCATCAGCAAAATCCTATCGTCCGCTTTCCCATTTGTCGGCGAAACACCCAGCAACTTCCTCTTCACTTCCACAGCCACATTCTTCACTTCATTAGCATCCTCATTCTCGACGACAGGAATAGCCTTTTTAGCCTTCTTACCCGACGCCCTCTTGACCACACTATTAGCTTTCGGACTCCCAATCAATTTCTCGCCCCCATTTTCCTTTACATTGGCATTCTCATTCCCCCATAAGATTTTGGACAGCTCGTAGGCGTTCTGCTCGTGGGGCTTTGGGAGGACCATTTCTTCACCCTCCTTCTCTTTGCTCATATTGTTCAAATATTTCTTCTTCATCCTCCTGATCTTGGTCAGGAGCTGGGTCTTGCTCAGATCTACAATGTCCAGTCTCGTATGGATGAAGTCATGGAAGGCACCTCCATCGATGATCGGGTCACCTCTCTTCTTGGAGTACTCGATCATCCCCTTTAAGAGAACAATCTCATCCTCCTCGCTCCAGATCCTCTGAAAAGGAGGTTTCTTGGAATCCTCGATGGGCTTTTTGACGGAAGTCTCCGGATCGGCCTTCTTCTTGGACTTCTTGGCGTCCTTGGCGTCCGTTCCATTTTCCTCAGCGGGTCGTTTTCCGGCGGCGGATTTGGAAGGGGTGACCGGGACCGCGGCGGGCTTGGAACGGGCAGGTACGGAGCTGGATTTCAGCACGTCGTTCAAGGACTTGGTCGCAACTGTAGTCACCTTCGGGTTGGGCCCGTCGGAGTCCGACTCAGATTCGGATTCAGATTCTTCATCTTCATCTTCATCTTCGGAAGGCTCAGGCTTCGGAGGCTTTGGGGCGGGCTCAAGTATGGGGATTTTAGTAACTGACGTAGATGACGAGGGCTTTTTGGTCAATTGGGTCGGTTCGGGTTCTGAGTCGGATTCCTCAGTCGAGCCTTCTTCTTCCTCGCTGGATTCAGTTTCGGGATCAACGGGCTTCACCGGTTCCCGATTTTTCGGCATGATAAAGTTTTAGTGAGTGAAATATGTTATAAAACTAGGTGACTGCGGATCGACTGTTTAGGGTTTGAGGAGAGGGAGTGGTGGCTACAAATACCGAATAAAGACGATGACGGTATTTTAGAGATACCGCCCGAAACTGCGGATTTTTGAATTAGGTTTCCATCTATAGTGGGCCTTTTTTTGCAGGGGCGGGCTTTCAGATTTCTTATTAGGCCCAATGTAAGAACTTTCACATTTTTCATTTTAATTTGTGTCCAAAAATACACTTATAAAATAAAATAATTAATTTCTTACATTTTTTTATTATCATTGAATTAATACTTGATTTTTTTTAATGTTTGTCCTTTAAAAAGGAAAATAAATTAATTCTCGTAAGAGAGATATCAGTTCAGCTGAAAATAATTTACCACCAATTGATTATAATTAAAAATACAGGAACTTATAAATTTGAACAAAAATGGAGTATAAGATATAAGAAGCTACTACAACATTTGTCAAATTTTTGTGACATTTTGTTGAATATGATCTAAATAAAAAAAAAAAGTTAGCTAACTCAAGAAAAGTTGCTCTGATAAGAAGCTATTAAAATCGGACTGAATTCAATTATGAAAAATTATACAAGAAATTGTTGAATCATGTAATTAAGAGGGTGTTTGTGTGAGCTTTTTTTTAAAGAGTTTTTCTTGTAAGATTGTTTTATAGCTTTTAAAATGTTAAATTTAAAAACTATACAAGATTTTAAAATAACATATTAATTGGGAAAAAAAAAGTAAAGCTACATACTTTTTAAAAACAGCTTATAAGCTTTAAGAGCTTATTTTTGGACAAAATAAGTATTACTGAAATGACGGATTTTTAGCTCGTTTTTATTGTTGTTTTCGGTGTGGTTTTAGGTATATTTTGTGTATATATGTGTTTGATCATTGAGGGATTATGCATTATTGTTGTGACGGAGCTTATGTACGGTATAGTCGAGTTTTTGTGTGAAATGTAGGTGAAAGCGACTAAAAGTGAGGTGTTGACTCAAGGCCGGAAGTGCAACGACTTCGACTCAAAAACTGTTATCGCTCGGTTCGAACCGTGATTCATGACATACACGGTTGGAAAGATCGCGAAGTCAGGAATCCATAGAATTTTGAATCACGTCAATCGGAGTTCGGACAACAAAGTTACGATGAGAATCGAGAAGTTGCGCACAGGGAAGAAACTGGCGCGGACCGGAGCGCATTTTGACAATATGCGCATTTTTTGGGCGAGGACCAACATAGAATGAGGAGAGGAGAAAAGTTGTACAGAGAATTGCAAGGACCGAGGGAGCCTTTCAGCGCATACCACCTGAAATTCACCAATTCAATATGCGCCAAATCTAGAGAGGACCACACTGGCGAGGACTGAAAATTTCAGCGAGGACCAAGTGAAATGCGCCGAAGAAGAGTTGACCCGGGCTGAAATGTGTTGACCCCGAGTTGACCGGGCGTTGACCGTGACTATTAAGCATTGACCGAGGGGTAAAATGGTCATTTACGGTCTATTTTTGGTGGGAAATTGAGGGGAACCGATTATTCACCCCATGTGAGTATAAAAGGAGGAGAAACACTCTTTCCACATAACTTGGACACACGAGAACATTTTGGGAAGAGCTAAGAGAGAGAGAAATTTTATCTTCCCCAAAAAGCAAGTCTCCATTGACGACGGATTCGAGCTCGGGCAAGGACGACGGAATCGAGATCTACTACCTACGATCACGAGACTTCACCTTGGCTATTTCTTCTCCCTTCTCTCTTTATTGCATTTTGTAGAATTTTCATACTTTGCTTGATTTGTGAAATTTGAATTTGGATTGTATTGAATGATGTTAATTGAGCTTGGTTTTATGATTTTCATGCTTGAGTTGTTGATTTCCATGGCTATTGTTGGCTAGATTTAAATTAGGAGATGAAGTGAAATTCATGCCTACAAGGTGTTTGATGAAATGGTAGAGAGAGTTTAAATTGCCTAATTGATTTATTTTCGAACCACGATTGAGTATAATCTTTGGTGAACGGGATTAAACTCATTTGGGGATTAAAATGATTGTTATCACCGGGAACGGGGGCTTTCTTCCTACGGTTCGATTATAATCAATTATTGTTCAAAACTTAAGGAACGGAATTGGTCATCTAGTGAATTCACCACCATCAAGGGGTGCTTTACTAGGGAATTAAATCGATTAGCGTACGATGATCGTTGCTTTTCTTTCCGGTCCAATTCTCGAACTTAAATACAAGGTTGTATGATTTGCAAGAGGATTACAACCGGATTACTCTCTTGTGTTTCATAATTTACTTTGTAGGACGACTATTACTTTACCTCCGATTTTCTCCCATTTGATACTCGTTTATTGCATTTACTTGTCTACTTGATATTGCACTTGTTATTTGATATAAATTGAAATGGAATTTTCTACGAAAACTCCTCACTCTAGTCCTCACTCGGATTGATATTCGAGTGGTCGTTTACAACGAACTCTCGATTTTTGAAGCGAGACTAAACACATTTTCTCTTTCATTCTTGATCGAAAAATGCTTCTTCAATTACCAAACTAATTTAAGCCGCTTATAAGCTCTCTAAGGTCAGCTAAACGCTCACTAGATGTATGGAAGTTGAAAATTGAAATCAAAACGAGTTGTACGGAGTGAACGAGCAACGATGGTTTTGTATATTTGTAATTAATATTTTCTAATATGGGGTTAGTGACTTCGTATGTTATTAGTGAAAAGGCATGTACCTTTTCTCGACAATCCTTAAAGGGTAACCCTACCTCTACCATCATTATAAAATCTAAAATCATAGTAATGACTACTCCATAAAGTAATACTAGAACTGAATGAGTTTTCCTTTTGATAAAATCTTGATTTGGTTTGTGAAGTTACAAAACTAAATCCTAATGGATCGATCCGCGTTGTAAGAGGCGGACCTTTTCAAGTTCGGAAATTCTTGTTTCTTCGTCTCCACCAGAGCTAAGCTCCCGCTAAAGTACTCCTTCTCCTTCTCCTCTGTTTTCACCCTTCCGCGTGGTGGGACCCTCATCTTGTACTGCGAAATCAACCCCAATCCCCCTCGCCCGGCCCCACAGTCCTTGAACGAGATCGAACCGCACGAAATCAACTTCATCAGAACCGACGATTTCCCCCCCACCCCTTCCCTCTGCATCTTCTTCCCTTCTTCTCCGATCGACTCGTCGCGACTCAGCACCAGTCGCCCTTCGGATTCCATCATGGACTCCAGCGTGTCGGGGCTCGATTCCGACGGCGGCGCCGAGATCGAGACCTCGATCTCGTCTCCTTGGGGTTCCACCTTGGAATTGACCTCTGCTATTTCCGGATGACGTCTCCGGATGACGTCATCTGTTTGGGTGGACACGTCGGTAGTGGGGTCGGATTTGTTGACGCTGTATTCCTGTGGGTTGAAGTCGATCGAGCTGCACGACTGATTGCGGCGACGTGGGCAATCCGACGGCTGTGAGTCGTGTGCCTGAGGAAGCTCGGAGCCTTTGAGGATGTACTCGCGGCCGTGCGCTGGGTGGATGATGTCGTTCTCGGACAAATCGTGCCACACATATCCATTCTTGTAGCTCCTGAGATCATTCGAGAAATCCAATTGTAAGCCCACATTTAATCTTTATGAAAAATCAGTTCTGATCTTATTTATTGATTTTCAGTGGTATTTCGAAGTGATGGTTGTATCTAAGGTGTATTGTTCCACATTTTACAATCAACTAAGAGAAATTACACTAAAAATCGTCAAATAATACAAAATTTGATGTGAAATTGAATTATTCATAAGATTTTGTGATATTATCTCCAAAATCAGGTAATCAATTTCGTAAAATAGAAAAAACTTAGATTTTATTTACCGTTTGCAGGACCACGAATACATGGGCGCCATGCCTCTCCCGCGAAGAACGTTGAGGCGGGCGATGAAGTCTGTAAGAGAAAGTAAAGAAAATCATGATCACATATTCACAATGACAACAACTCTTGATTGAATCTTGAAATGGTTAATTAGGAATGTATAAGTTCTAACCTTTGAGATAGAGGCCGTGCGGAGAGGAAAAGGGTAGTTCCATGAAGTGTGGATGCTGCAGCTGCCCGTTTATGGAGAGGTAGTAAACGACGGGCACCGATCGATTGTGATCGCGGGGCTTCGACGGTTCGGTCCATATTTTAGTTCTCTCGGGGCTGCTGATTTCCCGTTGCTGCCGTTTCAGGTGAAGTTCTGCCATATATGCCACAATCTCGTTGTATCAGGTATCTCTAGGTTATATATATGATCAACTGAAAGGATGTATTGGGACTTGAGAGTCAACTGGAGTCATGAAATTGATTATAAAGAATGGAAGGGGGTGTGAAAAGAAAATGGTGGGTGTGGACTTTGGTGGTGTAGTACTACTAGTGTGAAGGAGTGGAATTCAAAAATGGATGCGGTTGACAACAACTACCAAACAAAATCCATTAAATAAATGAGAGATGAGTTGGTGAACACATGCCCAAATCAAATGAGCTCAAACCGGCTCCGATTGGGAACCGACAATTTAAATATTATTAAAAGTTCAGTCGATCAAAGATATGTTCTATATTGTATTATATTTTTGCCTTCGAGATTTGAAGAGGAAGATTTTACATTGATTTTGTTGTACTCATCACTTGTGTTCTTTATTACTATAAGTTCAATCCATAAAAAAACATAAAATACTCCATATAATATTTTGCCTTCAAGATTTGAAGATGAAGATTTGACATTGATTTTGTTGTGATTTTGTTGTACTCATCACTTGTGTTTTTTACTGGTACGTAGTAAAGTACAAGGACAGTACTATATGAGAACTTGGGTATTCGGCGGTTCAATGGCAAGGCAATGTTATGTGGTTTTTGTAACATATCGATGTATTATTATTATTATTATTATTATTATTATTATTATTATTGGCTTAAATTAAAATAAGGAAGAATCGTAGATGACAACAATATCAAAATAAAATCATTGGTAAAAAAAATTATGCAAAGTCATGCCAATGTTAAACTGCCTCTCTGAAATGTAATGGGGAGATTATTCTGAAATACCATTACATTTACAGGTTCATAATTATTTTCCTGTATTGCAACTATCCAAGTTGTGTTTGCTGTAGTACGTTCACTATATATCATGCTAATTATCTATCTGTATATGTTGATACATAGTTGTTGGAACAAGCTATGATGGAGCACCCAATCCTCCCGACAGAGAAAATGATAATCGAGATAGCGAGCTGGTTGCCCGTCAAAGCCCTGACTCGTTGCCAATTTGTCTGCAAAGACTGGCAGTCGTTGTTCCGCAGCAACTACTTCGTACACATTCATTCGGATCGAAGCATCGTTTTTAGTTACTTCGCACACGTTCACGCGACAAATAATCCCCAAACCCGACCGGGCGAGTTTTCCTTGATGCTCAGTTGCAACGGGTTGCTACTCATGTTTGATAAGGCTGAAAAAAAGTATTGCGTCTGGAACCCGGCCACCCGTCGTGTCCTTGAATTGCCGGGCCCGCAAGTTGGCTTCACTGAGTTAGCCATTTCCTTTGTTCCGACGAGCAAAAGCTACAGAATAGTGTCCCTATTCAACGACGGAAAAAAAATAGGGTGCCAAGTTCTCACTCTTGGTGATCGTATCAATGTGTATGGAGGCTGTTAGACTTTCACTACCCTCTTGAAAACAAAAGGAGAGAATTTGCTTCGTTGATTGGATTGGCCGGGGTCGTTCATTGTGTTCTTGTTAATTCTGTTAGGGAATGTATTAGTATGGATTTAGTCTCTATAGAGCTGGAAACAGAGAAATTATACGTCACTAGCCTCCTCAAGTTATTGGGGCGGTCGAGTGAGTGGAAGAACTATTGGGATATTGAATGGGATGGGGAGTTAGCCATTGTCAACATAGTGGGAGAAAACATGGAGGTGATGAGGCTGGAGGATTGCAAGAAGGGTAGGTTGAGTGAGCAGAAGAAAACCATTCATTTGCCTTTCCTGAAGAAAAACGGGGACGAAAATATATCAAAAGTAGTAATCCCGTTACAGGATGTGAAAATATTCTCGTACGAGATGGAAACCCGGAAGTGCAGAGATTTTACGCAAGCACCGGCCTCTTACATTTCGATTAGAATGTATTCATACAGACCGAGTTTGGTTAGATTTGAAGGAATGGTGCCCGATACAAGGCTGGAAGAATCGCGGGCTCGTTTGGGATTATCTTAGTTTTTTTTTTGTTTTTTTTTCGTTTTATATTGAGAGAAAATTTTTTATGGTAAGAAATATAAAACACCTACTCATTTTAACCCCTCTTTTAAAACTACACCCAATCTATACATTTTGTAAAGAAAATTTCCCATTTACCCTCCCCTTTTCAAAACACAACAAAAGAATTAAAAACATAAAGTAAAAGACAAAATAAATAAAATAAAAATCGGTCTCCCCCCCCCCAAAACCCAAAATCCCGTCGGTCCCCACCACACCAAGCCACCGCCGCCCATTTTCGTGAATTCCGGCCGCCCCGATGTCGGAAAACGAGCACCAAGACGAGCACGAAGCCCACGAGCACGAAGAAGACCAACAATGGCCGCTCCAACCTCCGGTAAGTTAGGTTTTCGATTTCGATTTTTTTTTTTTCTATAATTTCTTCGATTTAAGGCATGAATCGTTATCCTTTGAGTGTATTTGAGTTCTTTGATGTGTTTAGAGTAGAAATTATGTGTTGCATTGCCCAGAAATCGCCCGGAAATTTTCGGATCTATGGCACTCGGCCGCCCCCCTCGGTCGACCCCTCGGCCGCGGGGAAGAAGATGCTCGGCCGAGTGACCGAGCAAGTGCCCGGCCAAGTGACCGGGCGAGTGACCGGGCGAGTGCCCTATCCGGTCACTCAGTCGGTCGACCGAGGGCACTCAGTCGATCGACCGAGTGCCGAAAATTTTTTTTTTTTTTTTTTTTTTTGATTTTTGATATTTATTATGTTATTTTATTAATTAATTGTGTTTTTTCAGGATGGGTTCCGGTGGAGGAGGCCACAATTCATTCACACGACCAAAGATTTGAATTTGTACGACCGGTTCCCCGTATTGAAGTGCATAAAGGGGATTTTGAGAGCCGTTGACGATACGCACGAGGCTCACCGGACATTCCGTCATTCGTGTTTTGGAAGGTTGATGTACCTTCAAAGAGACGGGCGATCGAACGCGGCCATGCACCACTTGTTAGCTCGGGAGATCGTAGGTCCGACGATACCTCCGTTCGAGCATTGGTTTTCGCTCGGGGGCAAGATCATTTGCTTCCGAGCACAGGAGTACGCCTTGGTGACCGGACTTCGTTTTGGGAACCACCCCTTTGATACTTCGGCCCCGCACATTATTCCTCCCGGCTCTTTCTTTCGTAGGCACTTCGGATTCGGACAAAAAATTACAGCGCGAGAGCTTTTATCGAGATTCAAAGGTAGTGACTTGGGGTCAGACCCGGCCGACTACGTGAAGGCCGCCAAGGTGCTGATGTATTACATGATGCTCCTATGCCGAGGCGATATCTACATCGATGATTGGGTTTGGACTTTGGTAGAGGACGAGGAGGGATGGGAGACGTTTCCCTGGGGCTCCCACACATTTCAGGTCATGTCTTACTACCTCAGCATAGCTGCCATGCATCCCGGTCAGGTACTGAAGCCGGCCTACCACATTTACGGCCCCATTTGGACCTATCAGCTATGGTCGTACGAGGCTATACCTAGTCTCGGGAGGGCGTGCGCGCACAAAGCCGACCGTCCGAGGATTCCTCAGCTACTGGGCTGGCACTCGATTACAACCCACGTCGACTTTTCTGATTTCTACGAGGATCCGGAGGTAAGCTTGTTTTAATCTTCAATTAATGGTTATATCAAATAATTAAATTAATTAACCCTATATAATTTTGATTTCTTTTCAGCTTGAAGTTCACCGGTATCTAGAGTCGACGGAGGAGGAGGCGGTTGCTCCGCATTTTATTTCCGTGCGTGACAGAGCAGAAGAGGTCACGTACCGTCCTCCTCCTAGACTTGGATTGCCTGC
Organism: Euphrasia confusa; assembly: GCA_954870475.1. Taxonomy (NCBI): domain Eukaryota; kingdom Viridiplantae; phylum Streptophyta; class Magnoliopsida; order Lamiales; family Orobanchaceae; genus Euphrasia; species Euphrasia confusa. The sequence goes on along the minus strand of OX940959.1, from coordinate 7,149,781 downwards.
AGACGAGGCACAGGCACAGGCACAGGCACCGGCACCGGCACAGAAGAAAAAGAAGAACTTGATGGAACGCGTGGCCGGACGCGTGTCCAAGGCCGTCGACAAAATGACGGGTGACTCTGGGCCTAGTAGACGGGGTCGCGATGCCATCACACCTATTTCATCGGCAGAGCGTCGTCCCTCTCAGCGACCCCGACGAGAGGGCTCTCCTGCTCCTGAGGGGTCTGATGACAGTACCGATCGACGGATTGATCGACGGTTCCAGAAAATCCTGAACGATGAGTCCGACACAGGATTTATGGCTCGACTGACTGCCCGGATCACGAGGACACATCAGGAGAGCAACGATAGACTCCTGGAGAGTGTCAGGAGGACACAGAAAGAGGGCAACGACAGTCTGATGGAGCAGATTCGGGGGTTTTTCGGTCGCAGACGATTCTCGAAGAGTCGCCCTTGTCCTTCCGATCCCGTTGAGCCTTCTGCATCTCATCACTCTGGATCCGGACGTGCTGCGTCTCATCATTTGGGTTCAGGACGTGTTCCTTCTCATCACTCCGGGTCCGGACATGCTGCGTCTCATCGATCCGGGTCTGTACCAGGGCGTCATTCATATGCAGAGCCTTCTGCGTCGCACCGGGAGGAGGAGGAGGAGACCTTTCCAGCTAGAGCATCGTGTGGAGATATCGACAGTTACCGCACTCCGATGCAGCCCATAGTTGACCCGACTTATGGTTCTCCTCCGAAGATGGGCTTGCTAGAGTTCGGGAGTCTCTTCACACCGACGGAGGCTCCTACTGATTTCACGTCCTTCCCGCCGATTCCTGCCCGTGATACACAGCCTTATATCCCCCCGGATGTTCCTGCCGGTGATATGTCGCGAGTTGTCTTCGATGCGGAGAGTTATTTCGGGCAGGAACCAGATTTGTTCACGCAGACATCTCCCGGGGCAGATGCACACTGTTATGAGGGGACGTTCAGCGATGAAGATAACGAACTCGGCATCGATGATGCCGCAGCGGAGCCCGAGGAGGAGGTCGCCGAGAGTAGCATCGGACCCCGTGTTAGAAAGCCCTCGGCAGCTCTTCGGAGCCCGTACGTCACGCATTTCACCCCGGCCGGTGAACGGAAGATTAGAGGCTGGTTTTCGGTGTTCCGACAAGCAGGGCAGCACAAGAGCATCCGGTTGAATGATGGCCATTTTACGCAGGCATATTTCGACACTATTGAGGATATCGGTTATTGGTACACAGACGTGGTAAGTTAATTTTTAATTTTACTTTCAAATTTATAGTATTTATTTATTGGTGCTCAGCCGTGGTTTGTTTATTTTTAGGAGATCGATCTGTACATTCGATACTTGCAGGAGAAGTTGAAACTGATGAAGGGTGTACGAGAAGGAGTATCTCCAAAGACGACTATACTCTTGAATACCGAGTTCTTCGTAAGTTTCAAATGCACTATTTATCTCACTTTTCTCATTTTTCTAACGTTTAATATTTTTAACAGAACAAATTGACATATGAGTGGCAAAAGGTGAAGTCGAACAAGTCATTTTCGAATACAACAAACTTCGAAGAGAGATATAAGAACTGGAAAGTACCGGAGCATTTGTTGAGGATGGTCAGGGGAGACGAGGAATACACGAGTTGGTTTCATGCTACTGAGATAATATTATTTATCGGGTTAATTTTATTTAATTATCCAATTTAATAACGTTCCTTTATTTATCAATAACGTTTTGTTTTGTTTTTTGTATTTTCTTAGGTACTAACGGTTGTCAATACTGGCGCTCATTGGGTCGCGGTGCGTATTGATCTGGCCAACTGGAGTGTATCTCTGTACGATTCTTTCACTTTCCGTGTGCCACTCGATATTCGGGAACCGATGCTGCGACCGTTGCACCACTTGTTGCCTCGGCTATTGGTCGCAGCGGGATATTGGGATGCAGACACGAACTTTTTCAGAAAAGCCAACAAGAGAACTGCTCTTAGGATCGTCGTCCCGAAGGCACAATTTACCCAGTACGACAACTCCAGCTGTGGCCCTTACGTGTGCATGTATCTCGATCGTCTCATCAACAAGTCGTTCACTCACGTGAAAGTACCGGTCGACAATGAGTACTTGCTCAAGTATCGTAGATATGTTGCTCGGAAGATCTTTGGTTTGAGTCGTACTTTTGAGTCGTAGGGTTGTTGATTTGTATGTGTATGTGTATTTGGATTGATTCGTATGTGTGTTTGTTTGGATTGTGTTTGTGTTTATGTGTGTTTGTGTTTGTGTATTGAGATTGATTTGCAGGTTTAGCTTTGATATTAACTAAATAAATCCCGTCAAAATTTTTTAAAATTATTTATAATATATTAATTTTTTTAATTTAATATAATTGGTAGAAAAATATAATATTTTTTTTTATAAACCAAATTAAACAAATATATGAATTTATAAAAAAATATATTTTATAAAAAATATTTAAATTAAGTATATAAAAAAGATAAAAAAAATATAATTAAATTAAGTATATAAAAAATATAATTAAATTAAGTATATAAAAAAGATAAAAAAAATATAATTCAATTAAGTATATAAAAAATATAATTAAATTAAATATATAAAAAATATAATTAAATTAAGTATATAAAAAAATATAATTAAATTAATTATATAATTAAATTTAGTATTTTAAAAAAAAAATCTGCACTTGGTGGCTGTACTTGGTGGCGCCACCAAGTGCACTTGGTGGGTGCACTTGGTGGCTGGGCAAAAATAAAAATATTTTTTAATTCGGCACTTGGTCGATGCACTTGGTCACTGTGACCAAGTGCACTTGGTCACTGTGACCAAGTGCACTTGGTGGTGACCAAGTGCACAGGTCACCAAGTACCCCACCAAGTACCCCCACCAAGTGCTTTAGAACATAATTACATTTTAATTGATTTTAATGCATTTTTTTCAATTGTAAAGTTGTTATGTTACATGAAACATCAATTTCATAGTTAAAATAATCCAAAAAACATGATCAACCTTTGAAATTGGCGAATTAAGTGATTACACATGCGGATCATGAACAATTTGGTAAGTATGTAGATAACTTTGTAACAATATTACTAGTTAGTTCAAAAAATAGTCAAACTACTACGTTTCATCTTAATAGTACTAATTCGGCTTTGTTTTCATTTTAATTCGATGTTTATAGGATCCAAAATGATCTTTAATGTCAAAATAACAACATAACAACACTTTATTGGCCTAAAATTAATTAAAAAAAAAAAAAATTCTAGTGCACTTGGTGGTGCACTTGGTGGTCTCTCTACTCAGTCACCACCAAGTGCACTCAGTCAAAATGACCAAGTGCTGAGTAACACTCGGTTAGTTAACCGGCGACCAAGTGCACTTGGTCACTTTGACTGAGTGCACTTGGTCATTTTGACTGAGTGCAACCACCAAGTGCAGTGACCAAGTACATGACCAAGTGCAGCCTGTTTTTTTCGATTTTTTCACCAAAATCAATCCAAACAAACACCAAATCAACCCAAATAACACCAAATCAACCTAAACACATGTACATAAACGATCATAACAACCAAAATAACACCGAATCAACCTAAATAACACCGAATTAATCCAAATAACACCGAATCAACCAAAATAACACCGAATCAACCAAAATAACACCGAATTAATCCAAATAACACCGAATTAATCCAAATAACACCGAATCAACCTAAATAACACCGAATTAATCCAAATAACACCGAATTAATCCAAATAACACCGAATCAACCAAAATAACACCGAATCAACCAAAATAACACCAAATTAATCCAAATAACACCGAATTAATCCAAATAACACCGAATCAACCTAAATAACACCGAATTAATCCAAATAACACCGAATCAACCAAAATAACACCGAATCAACCAAAATAACACCGAATCAACCTAAATAACACCAAATTAATCCAAATAACACCGAATTAATCCAAATAACACCGAATCAACCTAAATAACACCGAATTAATCCAAATAACACCGAATCAACCAAAATAACACCGAATCAACCAAAATAACACCGAATCAACCAAAAATAACACCGAATCAACCAAAATAACACCGAATCAACCAAAATAACACCGAATCAACCTAAATAACACCGAATTAATCCAAATAACACCGAATCAACCCAAATAACACCGAATCAACCTAAATAACACCGAATCAACCTAAATAACACCGAATCAATCCAAATAACACCGAATCAACCTAAATAACACCGAATAAACCAAATAACACCGAATTAATCCAAATAACACCGAATCAATCCCAATAACACCGAATCAACCAAAATAACACCGAATCAACCTAAATAACACCGAATCAATCCAAATAACACTGAATCAACCTAAATAACACCGAATCAATCCAAATAACACCGAATCAATCCAAATAACACAATCCAAGTCTCAAATAAAAGCAAATCAATCAATAAAAAACTCAAACCATCAACCTCTCACTCCGTACTCACTGGACATTTTCTTCTCGTGTGACCCTCGATTTTGCGGATGCTGCACTTCTTCTTTTGCCTTCTCCGGCTCGACTCTTCCGTTCCCGTTTCTTGTGGAGGACCATTCAAATCAACACTCTCAGGTGGAATAAAAACAGTGCACACGGGTCTACTGTGACCTACGCCCTTGCATCTCGAACACACCTGCACACGAAGACACGATATTAGGTCTAAGCCACGACATACGTACAATGTTACTTCAGGGGGAACAAACCGGATCACGTCGTGCAGAGCTCTCAACAGCGGAACGAGCACGAGTCATCCTCGGACGTCCAGCCTGGCTAACCACTACTGGAGGAAGAACTACGTACGATGCCACATCCGGCGGGACCACCCAATCATCATAATGTGGCAACGGCACAATAGGCGTCGCGTACATCTCGACATGGCTGCTCATCTTGAAATAGGGGCTCACGAAATCGTACGATGAAAATCCTGCTCGTCTACATAAAAACAACAAACAAGTTAGTGGAATCGACAGTTTAAAATTAAATTTAAAGGTAAAATGATATCATACCTAATAGCGGCCACAGCATGACGACACGGTATTAGGTCTAAGTCGAACTCCCGACATTCACACGTGCGATTCGCGATATCCACAAGATAAGACTTGTCATCCTCCTGAACTCTGTACCGGGCATTCGCATTGACCTCCCGAACGGTGAAATAACGGCTCAACATATCCTGATTAGACAACTTGGCCAATGCCTCCTCGGTCAGCTCACGCTGCTCATTCTGTCTCTCGTTAGCTATCCTTCGTTTCTCGTCGAACCATCTCTCAATCATCGCACGAATCGCCTCGAGCATCGCACAGACTGGTAATCTCCGTGGCCATTTGATAGCACCGTTGAAGACTTCGGCCGCATTCGATGTCATGAAACCATATCGTCGTGCAGCACACATTGACCTCGCCCAGGTCTCAACCCCGATATCAATAAGGCGCGTATAAGCGCTGTCACTGAGACTCTTCACATGCGATAGATGTTTTTCAAACTCATCCACCCGATAACTATAAGCAGCAGTGTATACAGCTTTGACCAGCTGCTGGCCGTACTGTGCTAGATTCTTCGAGAGGTGGTGATAGCACAACGCACGAGTCGCGTGGGGATAGACACTCCGAATAGCATTCGCGATGCTCTTATGCTGGTCGGACACAATGAGCAGATCATCGGTCCCATCGTAGCAATCTCCGAGGTTCTTGAGAAACCACGTCCACTCCTCGTCATTCTCTATCGGACCGATACCAAACGCAAGCGGGAAAATATTCTCATTCCCGTCTTTCGTGACTGCGACAAACAGCACACCAGTGTTTCTCCCTTTCAAATGGGTGGCGTCGACTACTATCACCGGCCTCAGAGTGCCCTGCTCAAATGCACGAATGCACTGCCCGAGCGCAACAAACATGTGGCAAAACACGCCATCACTGGTCGTCTGAATATCATACATAGTCCCGGGATTAAGTTCTTTCAGCATGTACAAATATGACGGGAGCCTCTGATACGATCCATGATAGTCGCCGTACGCTATTTCAAGCGCCAGATTCCTCGTCCACAGGGCGAAGTTGTAGTTGATGTGAACTCCGTACAATCTCCTCAAATCATCAACCATATCTTTCGGCTTCAGTTCCCGATTCCCGACTAACTGGCGTGCAAAGAAAGTAGCCGCAACCCTGCTCGACACCTGTCGATCCGCAGTCCGCCCCAAATTGTTACGGCACTCGTGATTCAAGTTCAGCCTCGTAATCCTCCAAAAGGTGTTATCGGAACCCGTGGAACACAATTTGAACGGGCATTTCTCACGCCCCAGCTTGCAAACGTACGTCACCCGATCAGTGCCCGAGCGAGCAGTTTTGCACTCCACGTTATTCTCCATGTGATACATCCCCACCATCACCTTCAGATCCTGTTTCTTTCGGAACGTGGCACCGACTACCATCTGACCATAAATCGGTTGGGATTCGACAGAACGCAACGGAACAGCGGGGTCAAACGTCGGCAGTGGAATGATCCAATTGCGCAGTGGATTATTCTGTGCATTCTGAAAAGCTTCGGCTTGCTCGGCGCCTCCCGCAGTAGAACTCGAGGACATATTACGGCGCGACATAATCTTTTTAACCACGCCCGGCTGCCTGATCCACTCGGTCCACTCCGTGGTCAAAGAATCCAAGAGATCGGACTGACGGGCCTCTTCCTCGTCCTCGGAAGTGTGTACCTCCTCGTTCTCGTTCTCGTTCTCTGACGGTGCGCCCCGATCACGATTTTCTTCTCCGATATTCACCTCCGGCGCAGCTTGTTGTCCCTCTACTTCGACGACGAACACAAAGCACTCAGCCCTTTGCTCGTCTAACATGCGAGACACATCCTCGTCGCATAGCATAGGAGCTCGCACGCTCCTCATGTCATAGCCTCGGGTATAACAATACAACAAATACTCGACATTGGGCGGAGGGCGCAAAACCGCACGAATCCGGCTCACGAGAGTGTCGAGTGTAATTTCTTCCCTACCAAAGAAGAGACACATATCTACTCCGTCAACGTAGCCCTCTCGATCCCAACGACCACCGTAACGTACCGTGATTCGTTGATTCGACATCTACAATTACAAATAACAATTGAATTAAATTAGGAAATCAAAAATATGCATCCAAACAATCTTATAAAACAAGCCATTAATATACAAATTAAAAAAAAAAAAAAAATCAGTTTCTGCACTCTGTCAAAATGACTGAGTGCACTCAGTCGACAAGTGACCGAGTGACCGAGTGACCGAGTAATATCCGGTCACTTGGCCGAGCGCTCGGTCACTTGGCCGGTCACTTGCTCGGTCACTTGGCCGGTCACTTGCTCGGTCACTTGGTCGGTTGACTGAGTGCACTTGGCCATTTTTTTCGACTGAGTGCCCAAGAACCCAGCAGCACTTGGTCGTGCACTCAGTCATATTTTCGACTGAGTGCTTCGACTGAGTGCCGATTTTTCAGTCCGAAAAAAAAAACAAAAAACGACGGAGCCATGGTAGCGTGCAACATACCTTTTTCCCGTCGAAATCTAGCTCTTTCCACGCATAATCCGACCTAGCTTTTCATGTAGAGAGGGTGTTTTTTGAGTTTTTTTTTTTTGAAATGGGTTTGAAGAGTTATGGAGGTGGTAGAGGAGATATGCATTCATGCATGCATTTACACCCCACCAACCTCACAAAAATCTGATTTTTGTTATTAGTGGGCCCCACATAAATTCTTTTTTGTTTTTTTTATGTATGTTTATTGTTTTTTATGTTATTAAAAGAGAGAAAAGAAAAGTAAGGGTATATAGGACTTTTCCTTTTCATTTTGTGTAGAATGAGTGTAGTTTTATATGTGGGGTTAAAAAGAGTAGATGTTTTATATTTGTGAATGAAAAGTGGTATTCCCACTTTTATATTTATTGATGTTGTGTTTGAAATCGGCTGACTTGCTCTCTTTTATATTGGTTTTTTTCTGGTTGAATAGTTTTCACATTGTTAGTTGTTTGCTGAGAAAGGTGTTGAAATTCAAGTACACTACAATTTTCGACTTGGTCACATTCAGTTCTTACAATTAAACCCCAGTTTGATAAGTTCTTTCAAAGGAATGGTGCCCGATATTAGATGATAATCCCTTAACTGGGATGGGATGAGCTATCTTATTCACATTATATAGCATAGTACATCAATCACATATTAACATATTAACTGTACATTGGAAATCAAGGGATTTCCTTAACTATCTAACTAATCTAAGGGGAATACAATATACGTCAATATCTTTATAATATCGTCTAATACACCCCCGCAGTCGGAGCGGGAGGAGGTCGGACGCTCAGGCTGGAGCGAAACTTTGTGAAGAGATGGCGTGGCAACCCCTTAGTGAAAATGTCAGCATACTGATACTCGGAGGGAACATGAAGGACGTGAACAGTGCCAACTTGAACTTTTTCTCGAACAAAATGAATGTCCAATTCGACATGTTTCGTACGTTGGTGTTGGACTGGATTTGTAGACAAGTACACAGTAGAGATATTATCACAATAAACTAGAGTGACCTGTTTGAAGGGAACATGAAGTTTGAGAAGAAGATTACGAAGCCAACTAGTCTCAGCGACGGCGTTAGCGACGACCCGATACTCGACCTCAACACTGGATCGAGATATGGTAGGTTGTCGTTTCGAGGACCATGACACCAAGTTATGACCGAGAAATACACAGTAGCCAGATGTGGACCGTCGGGAGTCGGGATAACCAGCCCAATCGGCGTCGAAATATGCAGTAATCGAAAGAGAACGTGACGCACTAAGAGTTAAACCATGATCAAGTGTACCATGTATATAGCGTAGAATCCGCTTCAAAAAGTGGAGATGTGGTTCACGTGGAGAATGCATGAAGAGGCAGACTTATTGAACAGCGTAAGAAATATCGGGTCCAAAAAGTGGAGATGTGGTTCACGTGGAGAATGCATGAAGAGGCAGACTTATTGAACAGCGTAAGAAATATCGGGTCGAGTTATAGTGAGATACTGCAAGGCTCCAGCGAGGCTTCGATAAAGTGTAGGGTCATCGATGAGGGGACCAGAATTTGCGCTCAATTTGTAGCCGGGATCAACATGAGTTGAGGTCGTGTTACACTTCGACATTTTAGCACGACCAATTATATCCTTTGCATATTGTTCTTGAGAGAGAAAGAGAAACCTTAATACCCAAGAAATGATGTAATACACCTAAATGGGTCATGGCGAATTCTCTGGAGAGATCATCAATAATGCAACGAACAAGGGATGCACTCGAAGCGGTTAGTACAATATCATCCACATAGAGCAAGATATAAGCGGTGTCGGAACCATGATGATATATGAATAAAGATGTATTAGAAACGCTGCTACAAAACCCCTGTGACAACACAAAGTTAGCAACCCGCTGATACCAAGCACGAGGGGCTTGTTTCAGACCATATAACGACTTAGGAAGGCGGCAAACATGAGATTGTGATGAGGGGTCAACGAATCCCGACGGTTGATGCATATATACTGTCTCAACCAAATCGCCATGAAGAAAGGCGTTCTTAACGTCGAGTTGATGAATAGGCCAGAAGTGCGACACGGCAAGACTCAGAATTGTACGGATGGTGGTGAGTTTGACTAAAAGTCTCTTCACAATCTGATGTGGATTAATTCAATATTATAATATTTGGAAGGAAAAAATTGTGTCTTCCTCCCAAACTATTAGTATTATTTTATTTATTATTTTAATTTATTTTATTAGGGTTTCAATACTTATTTATATGTCGTTTTTTCTCGTTCAATAAAACAGTTGTTTTGATATGAAATATAGAGTTTATCTCTCTCAAGGTTTTTTTTTTAGTTTTATCAAGTTTCGATATTAGATAGAATCAACGAACTTTGATTTAATTAATTCTCGGTATTCTACGAAATCAACAAGTCTTAGAGGGTGTATTCAATTCGGATTTTAAAAGATTTTTTTAGACTTTTAAAAGTCCGTGGATTTTTATGAATTTTTTAAATCCACGGAGTCTAGAAAGAGTTTGACTGACTTTTGGTATTGATTTTCATGGATTTTTATAGAGTTTGTGAAATATATTTTTAATTATTAACATTAATTTTCATAGACTTGTATTTATAAAAAATAATAAATTATTTTAAAAAAATATAAATTATTTAGAAAATAAAAAACGAAAAATATATTAATTCAAAATTTTAAAATAAATAAATTATTATCCATCACTATTATTAATCTTCATTTACATCATTTGTTAATCATTTGTTATACGTCAATCTCATTTCTCACATTATTATTTTCATTTTCATTTATATCATTGTTATACAACGGTATATATAAAATATACATATTGTTTACCTCCCTCGTCATATTTAAAAAGAAATCTTCATTGCTGTGGAGATGGGTGAATTTTTAACATATTTTATCAAATATTAAACAATACATCATTGTAAATAAAACATCATAAATAATTTTTTAAATAAATTGAATAATAATAATATTAATAATATAAATTTATTATATTTGGATTGTTATTGAGAAAATATATTATTGTATATAATAAATACAAAATAATTTATTATTAATATGATATATAAATAATTAATTTTAAATAAAATATGATAAAATCAATTTTCTCAAATAAAATTTTGATTATTTTATATAGATAGAGTTGTGTAATATTCTTGTTAAATAATGATTGTTTTATTTTTTTTAGTTTCCATGTTAGAATTTTCGGTGTCGTAAAGAAGTCCGTCGAAATCTCTCATAATTATGAGAGATTTTGAAAAGTCAAATTTAGTTATAATTTTTAAAAAGAATCCATTAAAAACCATGAATTATTAAAATCAATTAAAATCCATAGACATTTGAATACTTATGGATTTTTAAAGACTTTTTAAAATCCTAATTGAATACCTCCAGATTTTAATGGACTTCTAAAAATTCGAATTGAATACCTCTGGATTTTAAAAGTCCATTAAAATCCTACAGACTCCGGAACGAATACACCCCCCTTAATTTGAGTGTTTACGTTTCTGCTACATCAGTTGGTATCAGAGCCGAAACGATGCATCCCCGTCGCCAGTATGCTCACCGCCAGATCGTAGCCCTTGCCGTCGAACTCGAGGATATCCGTCTTGCTATCATCAATGGTCTAACGAAGGCTTAACACCGTGCTTGAGCGCACCCTTGGCGATTGGCGTACTCGCCAACAAAACCTATCCCCGTCGATGCCCGTAGTCCCCGCGAACTCGTATCACTCCCCCGAGCCGCTTCACACTTATAGCGTGGAGTCTCCACCACTCTCGGCCACGATATGCTGCATTGCGTGTGGCGCGACCGGCCCCCATCGTGAGGCTTGCTCGTTCGCTCACCCTCAAGCGCTATTTATGGATGAAGGTGAAACAACTCATTACGATGAGGATTTATTAACGTATGATGATCCCCCTAAATTTGATGAGGATCCAGTACTTTGGGATGAGGAAAATTTCGAGAACGCAAACGGTATTTTTGTGTCTTTGTTTGATTCCCAATTTTTTGTACGTGCAAGTGATATTGGGGAAGACAAGGAAAGTGTCGATGGAACTTTTGTTCCTGATGTCTATCTCTTTGAAACTAGGGTTGCACAAGCTGATGGACATAATCTTTCAAACCCCCCAATGATAGGACCCATCACTTATTTTAAAGCTGCGGAGGTTACTAGTTTCGTGATATTTGCACAATTGTGTTTATATACTCTTAACTACAGTACTACACCGCATCACTACACTACTGCTCATGAGCTACCTCCACAAGTTGTTGCTCCTGCGTCACGTCAACGTGTCATTGCCCTTGCGTCGTACCCTCAGGATCGCCGACGGTTGGTGTTTGATCCCGGCATATTCGTGCTCGGTTTTTCAGGTTCGCGGTCGAACCCTTCTCCTAGAGGGGAGAATGATGTGGATTCAATATTATCATATTTGGAAGGAAAAGATTGTGTCTTCCTGCCCAAGTTATTAGTATTGTTTTAATTTATTTTCCCAAGCTATTAGTATTATTTTATTTATTATTTTAATTTATTTTATTAGGGTTTCAGTACTTATTTATATGTCGTTTTTTTCCATTCAATAAAACAGTTGTTTTTTGATATGAAATAAAGAGTTTGTCTCTCTCAAGGTTTTCTTGAGTTTTATCAAGTTTCGGTATTCGATAGAATCAACAAAATTTGATTTAATTAATTCTCGGTATTCTACGGAATCAACGAGTCTTAATTTGAGTGTTTACGTTTCTGCTACATCACAATCAATGCCGGCTTGTTAGGTTTTACCATTAACGACAAGTCAAGCCTTATACCTTTCTAGAGAGTCGTCTGAGCGATACTTGTGACGGAACAACCACATGCAGCGGATAATAGACGCATTCATAGGACAAGGTACCAAGTCTCACGTATGATTCTCATGTAATGCACTAAATTCAGCATGCATTGCCGCTTTCCAGTTCGGGTCACGAAGGGCGAGGTGAGGGTTTTTCGGTAGGGGGCTAATGGGTAATGTAGCTGGAATAGTGAGGGCTTTTGGTTTAAAAATACCGTTCATGGACCGCGTAGTCATGCGAGGGGCAGGGGCTGAGTTGTAGGTGGTGGTGCTGGTGTTGTGTTGCTACCAGGTTGGGTTGATGGTTGATTAGAAGGGCTGGTAGTGGTGTTGGTCAGGTGCTCTAATTGAGGTATATGTGAGCTAGAGATAGAGGATGATGGAATTGAGGTGTTGATGCCTGAATGAGTTGGTTGTGGAGTAGGAGTATTGGTAGTGGGAGAGATATTTGGAGTTTGTGCGAACTGATAAAAAAATGAAGGGGGATAGTTTGTTCAGTGGGATTTAGGAGTGGATGGTTCAACAGAAAAGGATGAGGCAAACGGGAATTTAGATTCATCGAATGTCACATGGCGAGAGAGAATTAATTTACCCGTCGATAGGGATAAACACTTATAGCCACGATTTTCGAAAGGGTAGCCGAGAAAGACACATGTAGTGGATATAGGATCGAGTTTATGGCGTTGTTTTGCGGACAAATTGGGATAACAAACACAACCGAAGACACGAAGATGAGTATAAGAGGGTTCTTTTAGGTAGAGAGCGGATAGAGGCATGAGAGAGTAAGACTAAGACGATTTCATTAAGTCGACGAATCATACGTTCAACTTTACCATTTTGTAGGGAGGTGTGAGGACAAGAAAATCGAAATATTAAGCCATTATTATGAGCGAAATTGCGAAATAAGTTATTATCAAATTCTCGACCTAAGTCACATTGGAATGATTTAATGGGGTGACTAAACTGGGCGAGGACAAGAGAGTAAAAAAATTGGAATTTAGTAAAAACCTCGAATTTAAATTTAATTGATTACACCCACACAAATTATGTAAAATTATCAATAAGTACACGATAATATTTGTAGCTTGTGTGACTGGGAATTGGAGACATCCATAAATCAACATGTATAATATTAAAAGTTGTTGTTGTGGTATTATTAGACTCAACAAAAGGGAGCCGACAATGTTTACTAATTTGACAAGATGGACAAAGATTGGAGATACGCTCCTTATTGAAATTTAAACCAGAATTACGACTAAGATGTTGCAGAACTAAGATTCGAGACGAGAATGCCACGTTGAATGTGTTAAACCAGCGAAGGAAGGATTGGTATGTTGCGACTTTGAAGAGGACACATGATATAAATCGCCATGACTATTGTTCCTCAAAATCATTTTCCCAGTCTAGAAATCATTCACAGAAAAACCAAGGGGGTCAAATTCAACAAACATTATTGTCCTTAGTAAATTGTCGAACGGATATAAGGTTTTTGATAATATTGGGCGTATATAGAACGTTATGGAGGTGCAAGGTGCGGTCTTTTATGGGTATGGTGGATGTGCCCGTTCCCCGAGCTGGAATGGTGGTACCATTACAAACAAAGATAGACCGAATATTAGAAGTAGAGGACGAGGGTATAATATTACCTGCATCGGAAGTCAAGTGCGAAGATGCGTCTGTGTCCATGTACCACTGGCCATCAGCCGCATTAAGAGTCATGGCATGAAACGCTTGACTGAGATCGGTTGGTTGAGGTTGCTCACTTTCGGTCACGAGCTTGAGAAGGAGCTGCAATAGGAGGGCGCCAATTGGACCGAGAAGACGCACGTGCACGATTGATTGCAGGAGCAGTCCATGGTTGCCACGGAGGTGACCACCCTGGTGTAGTAGGGTATGGGCATGGTGGTACAGGCCAAGTCTAGGACCATGGAGGAGAGGACCATTGAATGGGGGGTCCAAGTATGACCAGGAGTGTTATGTTGTGTTTTGTTACCTCGGTAATTCGTTTGATTACCATTTCGACCTTTGTTATTTTTTTTACGACCTCCATTATGTTTAGACCGTGATGGATTAGACTCTGAGGGTGTCACATCAACCCAACCAGTAGTGTCCGCAGGAGGTGATTTCGAAGCAACCAATGTCGTCGAAGGCTCGTCACGGCTGGCCTGACATTGATTTTCCAGTTCCAACATGCTACAGGCGACGAAAAAAATTGGTAAAGTCTGATTGATGTAGGCAGCCGCTGTATCGTACTCCCCAGGAAGGCCACAAACCAATTGGAGGACGAGACGTTGATCAGTGACGGCGGCGGCGACTGCTTTAAGTTGTCCAGCAAGTTCCTTAAGACGCCCGCAGTATGCTTCAAGGGAAGGCATGGCCCCGAGTTTGAGATTTGTGAACTTGTGTTCGAGAGCGGCCGCGCTAGCTCCTTTATACCTACGAGAATGGAGCTTGAAGAGCTTGACCCACGATGTGTACGGGACTTTGGAGCCGTCTGTTGAAGTGTAATTAGTAATGATTCATGGATATCTCTTAGAATTCTCTTAAGGGTATGTTACTGAAGGTTTTCGATGCCGATCCAATCGCTCGATTACCTTGTTCGTGTGTGCGGAAGCGTGTAAAACAATAGAACACGAACAACATAAAGATCTAGGCACACATTATATGTATAGACACATTTATATATATACATCCAATATATATATATATATATAGGGATTAACGAGAACACTTACAACCGGTGTAGCGTGCCTCGTTGATGTTGATGAAGGTGGTGTTGAGTCGATTGAACCACCTTCATGGATCAGTCACTAGATGCTCTCCTTGTGAATGACCTCGTCACTCTTCTTGTCTAGGTCGCCCGGATGTTGAAGCCGCACAAATGGCCCGGCCTCTACGTGTTGCACACGAACCCGGAATTGAACTTGCTTGCTTGTTTGAAGTGATTCCCAAGAACTCACTTCTCTCTCTTTGGTGTGAATTTCGTGGGTAAAGGTAATGTGTGATGAAAATCTGATTTTCATCCATATTATATCCTCATTATTCACCACATTACTCCTCTTTGTAACCTACAACATAATGGGCATCATAATGCACCATTAACATGCAAAAGGGGTTACAAAGGAGGTGAAAGGTCATGCCACATACACATGCCACTATGCATTGTATGTGGTCCCACTTGCTTGTGTGGCATGCCATGTCACACTATGTGACATGCATCCATGCAAGCCATGCATCCCATGCATGTGTATTAAATCCACGTAAATATTGATTCTAAATCAATATATTTATCAAGCAATGTATATCAATATCGAGCTCGTGTGTGACCCTGTAGGTATGATTTAATTGATCAATATTATATTGTTCCCAACAATTAATATTATCAAATAATCATTTAACATCCATAGACGACCTTATGACTTTATCGATTGCACACGTAGGATCGAAGGACATATCCCAACAATCTCCCACTTGGCCTTCAGAGCCAGTGTGCTGCCAACTTCCTGTTGTCACTTTTATGTCTTAGTTTGAACTTGAGGCAAGACTCGAGTCATCCTCAATCGGTTCAAACGTTTCTTGGACTTTGAGACAGACTGTAAAACCAGATTTATCACTATGATACGAATCTGGACGTGGCCACGTATTTTCCACAGTCTCGACTCTCCAAGTGGCCGTTAAGACATGTATCCCATTATAAAATGGAGGACAATCCCATCTTGTCAATCCAAGCTCTCCCACTTGCTTCCTGATATACCCAATAACAAGTTTTATAACCTCCTTTTACGAAAGGCGTTTACTTGTATCAAAGTACATCATTTCACAATGGAATCACTCTGGACTACTCAGGTCAGAGGAAATTGCTCGACAGTCAATGAAATAGTATTATGACTCGAAATCTTAAATACTATTCCAGTCGGGTCTGTTCGATCATTAGCTCCCAGCTAATATCTGTGTAATTGTATTTGATGTCCCACATCACTAGCCCATGAAGCGGCGCTATAGTACACATTACAATCTAGTTCTTTGTATTATCGGTTTGTCCGTACTCGATTATACGAACCAGGAACAGCTATATGATTCAAGTATATCAGTTCAACCATTCGGACTTCATTATGCGGTAAGTCGACCTCATAACCCAATTGATATAACTTAATCATTTGGACAATTCATATAAATTAAACCATATTTATATGAAGAATTATGTATTATACATATGAGTGAATGTTTACCAAATCTCCAAAAGTATCTAATACAGTAATAGAAATCACAACCCATCTCTAAGATGTTTGATATCTATTGCAGTCGTGAAAGCCTCAAGCTTAAACTGCTGGAGAGGTTTAGAAAGCGGGTTTGCAACCTTACCAAAAGTTGCAACTTTATTATCTCGATGTCTCCACAAAACTATCTCCCAGATAATGTGGAACTTCCTGAGCACTAGTTTTAGACTTGCGATGCTTCCTAGCTCATTGGCTTGCGCGATAACTCTACTATAAATAGAGAACTATCGGATGGGCTGAGCTAGTTACGCCACCTAGTTCATTCAAGAACTTTCAAATCTTAACTGCCAACATTATTGCATCCAATGCAATACTGTGCTCAGCTTCTGTAGTTTAATCAGCTATATTGCATTGCATGGAACTATTCCAGCAAATATCACCTCTAACCATACAAAAGATATAACCAGATTAAAATCGGAAATTATCTTAGTCTGTTTTGAAGTTAGCATTCAAACAGCTTTGTTAATATCAACTCTTTTTGTCTTCCAAAGACAACATAATATTCTTTAGTCCATCTAAGTTACATAAGAATATTATTGGCCGCAGTCTAATGCGCCTCACCTGGATTTCCTTGAAACTGACTCGTCATGCTCAAAGCATACGATACGTCCGGTCGTGTACATATCATGGCGTACATTATAGACCCTATTGCCGAAGCATAAGGAATGTTTTCCATCCTCTTTTGCTCACCAAGTCCCGTAGGGCCTTGCATCTTGCTAAGAGATGTGCCATGACTCATTGGAATGAGACCCCTTTTTGGCGTCTTTCATTCTGAACTTATCAAGTACCTTATCAATATAGGTCACTTGACTAAGTCCAAACATCATTTTCGATCTGTTCCGACAGATCTTGATGCCCAATATGTATTGTGCTTCTCCAAGATCCTTTATTGAAAATAATTTCCAAACCATTCTTTAATAGAATTAAGCATAGAAACATTGTTTCCAATAATGAGTATGTCATCGACATACAACACAATATATACAACGTAACTCCCACTGTTCTTCTTGTAAAACAAGACTCTTCCGAGTTCCTCTGAAATCCAAAACCCAGTATGGATTCATTGAACTGAAGATTGCTACTCCAATATGCTTTGCTTTATTCCATAAATGAAATTATAAGATTGCATAATTTCTCAGCCTTATTAGGATCGATAAAACTCTTTGGCTGTGTCAAAACACATTCTCTTCTAGAATCCAATTCAAGAAGTTAGTTTTAACATCCAATATTACCATACCTCATTATCATGATGAGTAGCAATGGCTAAGATGATCTGAATGATTTAATCAAAGCAACAGGTGAAAGTTTTTCCATAATCCACCTCGTGAATAAAACTTTTACCATCAACCTTGCTTTGAAAACCCTAGGTTTTCCATCTGTCTGTTTAGATCTTAAAGATCTGTTAGCATTCATTGGGTCTAACCTCGTGATGCAAATATATCAAGTTCAAAACTTGATTATCAGATATTGATATCATCTCAGATTTCATGGCATCATGCCAATTTTCAGTAGTTGGATTCGTCATAGCTTGGAATTAGGTCGAAGGTTCACCGCTTTCCAAAAGTATGAATTCATATCTCTCATTGGTCACAATATCTAAGTATTTGAATAATAGAGATAGATTTATGCCTTTCGGACCTACGAGGGCTGGTATGGCTTCCAGAACCATAAGAATACTCTCAACCCAGTCTTGAGTATTCATCATTGGTTGTTTCACTTGAACCTCGTTCAAGACAACCGAGCTCCCACTGAATTTCTAGGAAAGATAACTCTTTTCAAGAAAATCACTATCTCGAGCAACAAAATATTGTTCTCAAATAGATCGTAGAAGTTGTACCCTCGAGTTTCTTATGGACATACCATAAGGAAACTATTATCCCATTTGAGTTCAAGCTCTATAGAGATAAATCTCGTCAGAGAAGCTTTTAGAACATCAAATCTTGATAAAAACAATTTAGGGACCCTCCCTTTCCATACCTAGTATGGTGTCTTATCAACAGCTTTTGACAGCGTCCTATTCAGTGTATAAGTTGAAGTCAAGAATTGTGTGTTCCCAAAAGAGACCAGTAGTTCATTTAGACCTCTCATCGAATGGTCGAACTATATCTAATATAGTTTGTTTTCTCTTTTCCGAAACATAACCTTCATGTGCTTGTGAACTAATAGGTTCCACATACATCAGTATGGATCATCCCTAATTACTCACATGTTCTCCTTTCTCCAAGAAAGATGACATTGTTATCTTTTCAATCACACATCATTCACATGTATCAAATGACTCCAAGTCAAATGATTCTAAAATTCCTTCTAAAAGAAGCTTCCTTACATGTTTAGATTTTGATTTGATCTAATCAACAATGTTTCAGTTATGTCTCATCGATACTTATTCGATTTGGCCTTTGGTCTTAATGATATATATGATTTGTCAAGTTTAAAGTATACATAAACAATATAATAATCGTACCAAAACAAAGAATAATTCACAATTAAAATAGTTACCAAACTATTTAATAGTGAAAAAACTAATCCATCAGTATCTAATACTGAACCAATATTCATTGTTTATTGAAGGTACGAAATTACATAATTATAATACTAAAACAAGGCCCTAAGGCAAAACAACATCATATGATCATACGGCTAATGCAGCGACCTTCGTTCCATTTCTTGCTCGTAGATCGACATCTCTATTCACCAAACTTATACTTCTATGTAGTTCCTCCACATAAAAATGGGAGAACCACATTTGGAATCCAATACCCAAGAAGTAGAATTTGTGAAGTTTAATGTCTATATCATTAATACTTGAAGATGAAGCAACTCCGTTCTTCACATCTTCTTTGAACTTTGGGCAAATTCAATTATTCCCAATAATTGAGTCTCATTCAAATTTCCCATTCAAAATTAATACAATGTCAAAACGTGAAAAATCGTAAGTGAAAAATCGAAGTTTTCTAACCAGCGATATTATCATGCAATTGAAGCCCTATCTCTCATAAAATATGAGGGAGCCAACCAGACAATCGTTTCACGCCATCCAATGGCTCGAAAGTCTCTAATTTGTGTCATTGATGAACTTAAGTGTTTTGGATTAAATCACTCCCCGAGGTGTAAATAATCCTAACCTTATAATCCATCAAATGAAAGACAAATTAGGCATTTGTTTTGAAATTGAATAAAATATGAATTTTTATATGTTTGCAAGTAGTGTTCAACACTTTTGCAGTAGACGCATTGAGATTCCCTAGGAACCCTAGTAGCCTTCTTGCCCATGCTCTTTTGAATACCCTATCCCATATCATAAGAATTTCCCTCTTAGGGTCCTTATCTATCGCCGGCTCAGCAGCCTTGAGCATCCCGTGGAGCTCACGAAGCGATTTCTTCAAACCATTCATGTGGAAATTTTAGCCTAAAGGCATTATAACCATCATGAGATTGAAGTATGAAATCGGTCACTTGAAGCAAATAATCCAATCATTTGTTGCACATGTGATTCCATAGATTTCCATTTTTCCAGCCTAGCTGAAGCGATGACCCTGGTCATACCGAACCGCTCAATCTTAGCATATTCCCCGAACATGCTATTGAGTTGTTCAATGATATCTTAGGATGTGGTTATCTAACACATTTTCCTTGTCTTCGTGTTTGAGGACCATCCTCAAATTACGTTGTGAATCAAGAAAATTTGTTCAATTTTTCATAATCAAGAATTGAACAAAACTTGAATTGAGTTGATATTTGACATGATAAACAATAAAAGAAAGATAACTAAAGTATGTAAACATCCACAAAACGGTAAACAAATAAGGTTGTCTAACAATTGAACTTATTTATTTCATTTTGTTCAATTGATATCCAATATCATTGTCCCTTAGAACAAAAGGATCCCGAGATCCTCATCTTGCAAATCTTTAAGCCGACTGAGTCCGCATTTAAGTATTTCAAGATAGGTAGACATACTCATGTCAATGATATCTAATATCACTCTCGGCCGATGAGAATCCCATTCTCATCTCATGTCTCGATAGCCACGCCTGCAGTGGATCTATCGATGAGAAAACCAAACTCACGTGTAAAGGTCTAACCTTTACTCCCACTTATCCCAAGATAACAAGTAGTACCCCGCTGAGGCGGACCTACCAACTTATGATCGAGGGCTTCATGAGTGTGATGTTTTGGACAAGACATTATACTCATTATTTTCGGGACATGCATGTTAAGGTTTGTATGTACGTTGGTTGAACATTTATAACATAATCAACCTATATCTAGCAAAGCATGTAAATACGTATTCGAAAGGCCCCTAGAACCTCACAACTCTCAAATGAAAAGATTAAAAGCAACAAAATAGGCCTTGAACATCTTCTGGACTGGTCCTCGCCCGCCGTTTCAGTTCCGTGCCCTCCGATTTTGGCCAAATCTATTCCGTACCCAAAAAACCACGAACGGCGCCCGCCGTTTCACAATCAGCGGTCGCCGAACACCACCGGCGGTCGCCGTTTCCAAAACGGCGCCCGCCAAAAGGGCACGGAAAAAATCTGCCAAGAATCAGGCCTTTCGGCGGTCGCCGTTTCCAAAACGGCGCCCGCCGGAGCTAAAACGGCGCCCGCCGTTTGGCTCCAGCAGCCCCGATTTGCTTCGTTTTGCTTCATTTCTTCTCGTTTTCGTCGGAGAGCCGAGATCCTCCATCGAACCATGGACCAAGTCCATCGCTTACAAGTAGTACAATACAAATATAATAGAAAACCTATCTATTACAAATGATTCCAAGGGACGCAGCCCTTCAAAACTATGGCCAATCGTACGTAAAAAACGACAATTTCATTCACCCGGCCACTAACGGTGGCCGACCTTATATCTAAACACATAATCACATAATCACATAAAACAATTAAGCCAATTATGTTGATTTAAACATATTGTGTCCAACACAAAAGTGTGCACGAGCCCTAAGCTCTGATACCAATTGAAGGTTTTCGATGCCGATCCAATCGCTCGATTACCTTGTTCGTGTGTGCGGAAGCGTGTAAAACAATAGAACACGAACAACATGAAGATCTAGGCTCACATTATATGTATAGACACATTTATATATATACATCCAATATATATATATATATATATAGGGATTAACGAGAACACTTACAACCGGTGTAGCGTGCCTCGTTGATGTTGATGAAGGTGGTGTTGAGTCGATTGAACCACCTTCATGGATCAGTCACTAGATGCTCTCCTTGTGAATGACCTCGTCACTCTTCTTGTCTAGATCGCCCGGATGTTGAAGCCGCACAAATGGCCCGGCCTCTACGTGTTGCACACGAACCCGGAATTGAACTGGCTTGCTTGTTTGAAGTGATTCCCAAGAACTCACTTCTCTCTCTTTGGTGTGAATTTCGTGGGTAAAGGTAATGTGTGATGAAAATCTGATTTTCATCCATATTATATCCTCATTATTCACCACATTACTCCTCTTTGTAACCTACAACATAATGGGCATCATAATGCACCATTAACATGCAAAAGGGGTTACAAAGGAGGTGAAAGGTCATGCCACATACACATGCCACTATGCATTGTATGTGGTCCCACTTGCTTGTGTGGCATGCCATGTCACACTATGTGACATGCATCCATGCAAGCCATGCATCCCATGCATGTGTATTAAATCCACGTAAATATTGATTCTAAATCAATATATTTATCAAGCAATGTATATCAATATCGAGCTCGTGTGTGACCCTGTAGGTATGATTTAATTGATCAATATTATATTGTTCCCAACAATTAATATTATCAAATAATCATTTAACATCCATAGACGACCTTATGACTTTATCGATTGCACACGTAGGATCGAAGGACATATCCCAACAGTTACGAGTCATAGCAGTTACTTTTATTAATAAGGTCCTTATGTATTCCATCAATATAAATAAGTTTGCTATGTAGATGGAAATTATTCAAGCTTTATCAATAAAACCTAAAGAGGCAAGAGCAGTAGCTTTGTCATACTTTCTTTCTTACTTTTTCTATCATTCTTATAAAATAATCTCCAACAAATTTGGTATCAGAGCTTGAGGTTCATCGTCAATATGACAACTTCAAATTCTATTTTTTCATATACATCTAGCCAAGTTCCGATTTTCGATGGCGAACACTACGATTATTGGAGTTCTCAAATGGAGACCATCTTCCTCTCACAAGATCTTTGGGACGTGGTTGAAGAAGGCTACGAGGTCTCTCCGGATAAAGCAAATGAAAAAGTGAATAAGGAAAATGTGAAGAAAAACGCCACTGCGTTGAGGATTATTCAACAAGGGGTGAGCAAAACTATTTATCCTCGAATATTTGGCACAAAAATGGCGAAAGACGCGTGGGAAACTTTGAAGATAGAGTTTCAAGGATTTGAGAAGACAATCACTGTCAGGCTGCAATCACTATGGAGTCAATTTAACAATCTCACGATGAAAGAAAGCGAGCCCGTCAAGGATTTTTTCTCCAAAATTGCTGAAATCATAAATCAGATTAAAGGTTGCGGAGATGTGGTTCCTGAAAAGAAAATCGTCGAAAAGATCTTGGGGTGTCTTCCTAAAAAATTTGAGCATATAGTTGCTGTTATTATTGAGACTAAAAATCTCGATACGCTCACTCAATATGAACTTATGGGGTCTTTGGAAGCACATGAGCAGAGAGTGAGCAAATATCAAAACCAGCCTCTAGAACAAGCATTTCAAGCTAGAGAAAATTATGCTAAAAAATCATCGCAAGGACAAGGACAACAAAATTCGTACCGAGGAAATACATCTCGCGGAAATTTCTCAAATAGAGGCCGAGGAAGAAATTCTCCCCGAGGAGGTAGAGGAAGAGGAAGAACAAATTATTCCTCGCAGCAAAAGTCGGGTAATTCTCAACTTGAATGTTTTGTTTGTGGTAAAAATAATCACGAGTCAAGAGATTGTTGGTTGAAATGCAAGAAATGCAAAATTCCTAACCATTCGGATGATGATTGCTGGCATAAAAAGAAAGATGAAAATGGTGAGAAAAAGAGAGGAGCGAACTTTACAGCGGAAGAAGAAGATAATAAATTATTTCTTTCTTTTATGGATTCTGAGAAAACTCACCAGACTTGGTTTTTGGATAGTGGATGTAGCAATCATCTAACGGGGAATCAGAAAGAATTCTATAAGCTCGAAAGTCATGCTTCTCAAGTCGAACTTGGAGATGGTAAACATATTAAAATCGAGGGAAAAGGGACTATTGCGGTGCACACCAACAAAGGTAACAAGTTCATACATGATGTCCACTACTCTCCTAATATTTCTCAAAACCTTTTGAGCGTCGGACAAATGATGAAAAATGGATACAAGATGATTTTTTATGATGAAAAATGTGAGATTTTTGACAAGAAATTTGGGGATAAAGTTGCTACTGTCAACATGACTTCAAACAATTTATTTCCACTTAACATGAAGTCTCATGTCGCTTGGAAGAGTGCAGCACCAGACGACACTAATCTTTGGCATCTGAGGTTTGGCCATTTGAATCTCAAAGGGTTACAACTTTTGAAAGAAAAAGAAATGGTTATTGGTCTATCTCAAATCAAACTTCAGAAGGAAATATGTGAAGGATGTGTTTATGGAATAATGCATCGTCTTCCCTTCCCAAAAACATCTTGGAGAGTTAATGCGCCACTGGAACTAGTTCATGCAGATATATGTGGCCCAACTAAAACACCATCAATTAGCAACAAAAGGTATTTTCTTCTTTTTGTTGATGATTATACAAGAATGACTTGGGTTTACATTATCGAGCATAAATCAGAAGCTTTTGCAAAGTTCATGCATTTCAAAGCCTTGGTCGAGAAACAAAGTGATTTTGAATTGAAATGCCTTCGAACTGATCGAGGTGGAGAGTTCATTTACAAACCTTTTATGAACTATTGCAAAGAAGAGGGGATTAAGAGGCAGCTCACTGTTCGGCACACACCACAACAAAATGGTGTAGCCGAAAGGAAGAATCGAACCATCGAAGAAATGGCTCGAAGCATGTTGAAAGGCAAAGAACTTCCAAACAAATTTTGGGCCGAAGCTGTAACTACGTCTGTCCATATTCTTAATATATCTCCTACAAAGGTCGTCCGAAATAAGACACCGTTTGAAGCTTGGCATGGAAGAAAACCTGTAGTAACTCAACTCAAAATTTTTGGCTGCATTGCATATGCTCTTATTCCTTCTCAGTACAGGGAGAAATTTGATGGAAAAGGTGAAAAACTCATTTTTATTGGATATAGCGATGAGTCGAAAGGTTATCGTCTTTACAATCCAATTACTAACAAATTAGTGATTTCAAGAGACGTGGTCTTTGATGAAAGCGCGGCATGGAAATGGGTAAATGAAGCTTCTGTGCACATTCCTATGGAAATTATATCATCTCATCAAACCCCTGATCCACCAAGTACCAATACTCGAGAAGACGATTCTGATTCAGACGAAGAAAATCACCAAGGAAAGTATCGTTCTTTGGAAGAAATCTATAGTTCGGGCAGTTTCACTTTATTTGCAGGCGAACCTCAAACCTTCGAGGATGCCGTCAAAGAAGATATGTGGAGAAAGGCAATGGATGATGAAATGAGAAGTATCGAAAAAAATGAAACTTGGAAGTTATTGGATCTACCGGAAGGTAAGGATGCGATTGGTTTGAAATGGGTCTTTAAGACCAAGTATAATGAAGATGGGATTGTGCAGAAACATAAAGCTCGATTGGTTGCGAAGGGCTATTCTCAACAGCCCGGAATTGATTTTACCGAAACATTCGCACCGGTAGCACGCATGGAAACCATAAGAACAGTTCTTGCTATTGCAGCCCAAATGAAGCTAGAAGTTTTTCAACTTGATTTCAAATCAGCATTTCTCAATGGAGAATTGGAAGACGAAGTGTATGTCATACAACCTCAAGGCTATGAAATAAAAGGGAAGGAAGAAAAAGTCTACAAACTCCGAAAAGCTCTCTACGGTTTAAAACAAGCCCCACGAGCTTGGAATAGCAAGATTGATGCTTATTTCTTAAGCAATGGATTTGTGAAAAGTCCATCAGAATCATCCCTCTATGTGAAGAAAACCAAAAGTGATTTTTTGGTGGCTTGTCTGTATGTTGATGATTTGATTTATGCAGGAACAAATAGTGCAATGGTGAAAATGTTCAAAGAAACAATGATGAAGGAATACGAGATGACCGATCTCGGTCTTATGAAGTATTTTCTTGGAATTCAAGTAAAGCAAAAGGAAGGGGAGATTTTTATCTCTCAGGCAAAATATGTTTCAGATTTGTTGAAGAAATTTGGGATGGAGAATTGAAAATTGGCTGAAACTCCCATTGCTATAAATGAAAAGTTGAAGCAAGAGGATGGGGCAGAAAGAGCAGATCCTAGTCTTTATAGAAGTCTTGTTGGTTCTTTAATTTATTTAACCAACACAAGGCCCGACATTCTCTACTCCGTGAGTTTAATCTCGAGGTTCATGAGTGCTCCAAGCAAGATCCATTTTAGTGCATCAAAGAGGGTTCTCCGTTATCTACAGGGAACTAAGAGCTTTGGGATCAAGTATGAGCACGAAGAAAACAATAAATTGATCGGTTTCACCGATAGCGACTGGGCTGGAAGTCAAGATGATAGAAAAAGCACATCGGCCTACATTTTTTGTCTTGGTTCAAAACCAATTTCATGGAGCTCGAAGAAGCAAAATTCAGTTGCTTTGTCTTCAGCGGAAGCCGAGTACATCGCTGTAAATGAAGCAGGGCGAGAAGCAATTTGGTTGAGAAGATTTCTAAAAATTCTACAGCAAGACATTTCTGATCCAACACCAATTTTTTGCGACAATGTGTCCGCAATATCAATGACTAAAAATCCCGTATTCAATGCAAGATCGAAACACATCGAGCTGCGACATCACTACATTCGTGACATTATTCAGAAAGGAAAAATTTTCTTGGAAAAGACTACAAGTCAACCTGCTGATGCCCTCACCAAAGCTGTGAGTATTGAGAAGCTTCGTCAATTCAAAGATGCTATGAACATTACAAATTAAGAGGGAGTGTTGAAGTGTAATTAGTAATGATTCATGGATATCTCTTAGAATTCTCTTAAGGGTATGTTACGAGTCATAGCAGTTACTTTTATTAATAAGGTCCTTATGTATTCCATCAATATAAATAAGTTTGCTATGTAGATGGAAATTATTCAAGCTTTATCAATAAAACCTAAAGAGGCAAGAGCAGTAGCTTTGTCATACTTTCTTTCTTATTTTTTCTATCATTCTTATAAAATAATCTCCAACACCGTCGAGAACTCGTACCTTGTGCTGAATATTGGATACAGAGTAGACGGGGTGAAGTTTTGTGGGGGGAAGATCGCCTTTGTCAGACATGGTGGCTTGAAGATATAGCACGCTGATGTAGAAGACGAAAGGAGTCTAGTTTAGGAAGAAAGATAAACCTAGTCTGATACCATATAAGAGGATAATCCCTTAACTGGGATGAGCTATCTTATTCACATTATATAGCATAGTACATTAATCACATATTAACTGTACATCGGAAATCAAGGGATTTCCTTACCTATCTAACTAATCTAAGGGGAATACAATAAACGTCAATATCTTTATAATATCGTCTAATACCCGATACAATGTTAGAAATATCACAGTCTCTTTACATCTTCCCTTAGTTGTTTTTGATGTTTTGACTCGTTTTTTCTTATCCTTGTATTATTGCTGGAAGTTCGGTTTTCTTTCATTGCTTTTATTCATGAATAACATTCGTAATACAAAACTCAGGAGGCTCGTGTATGCATTGATTGGCTATGTTGCTCCATCTTGCTCGATTTTGAATCACATGAGGATACCTTATAATGTCTGGGTTATTTATGTTTCCTTTGATCATTCATTTTTATCGTGTTTTTTGACATTTAATTTTTTTCAAATGCACCGAATGTTTTTAACAAAACGATAGAAAGTTCTTGCCCTTGCGGCAAAGAAAATTCTTGGAATGGAAATCAAGAGAGATCGAATTAATGGCAAGTTGTATTTTGGTCAACGGGGGTATATAGAGAAATTGCTACGTCGTTTCAACCTTGAAGATGCAAATCCAGTAAGTACTCCACTTGGAACACAATTTAGACTTACCTCTTCTTACTCTCCGACTACGGAGGAGGACATTGAGGACATGACTCGAGTCCTTTATCCAATGAAATTGGCTCATTGATGTATGCCATGGTGTGTACACGCCCGGACTTGGCGCACGCCATGAGTGTCGTGTGTCGGTATATGGCGAATCCTAGGAGAGAGCATTGAAAGGCGGTGCAATGGATATTGCATTATTTGAGAAGTACATTTAACATGAGTTTTGTGTTTGGGAGGAATCAAGATAATGAGATGGGGTTTGTGGATTCCGACTATGCCGGGGATCTTGATAAAAGAAGATCAAGATATTAATTTCTCAAAAAGACTATAGTTTTTAAATAAATAATATTTGTAATCAGAAAGACTACGTTTTTAAATAAATATTTGTAATTATTGATTACACGTGTAAACGTTACACTATTTTTTTTTAAATAGTTAAGAAATATCCTTTATTAATTTTTTTGTTTACATAAAACCTAGTGCCCCATTTTTAAATTTCGCAGAGGGCCAACGAAACTTCCAAGACGACCCTGTTGCGGGCTCAGCACGAACATGCCAGAAAGCTAGCGTCCGCTAGGATCTTAGCGTCGCGCTAGGTCCCCAATTTCAGCACGCGGGTTTTTTCTTTCTCGCCTATTTTAAATATGATTTGTTTGCAACTTTTTTGAGAATTTTTTTGAGAGTAAAATATTGTTTGCATACAATATTTTGAACTATAAAGAGAGCTTCTTATTGGACACAAACACCAGAAAACTACGTTATAAGTTATAACTATTGTGTGAGATTAGAGGGTTCTGAGAGCATATCGATATTTGTAATCGTGAAACAATATTATAGTGAATTGTGTTCTTTCTCTGGTTTTTTCCCATTTTGGGTTTTCCATGTAAATTAGGGCAACCGTAGTGGTCATGAAATGACCCTTACCATTCCCAAAATTTGGCAAAAAAAAATAAAAAAAAAATTACCCCAATCCCAAAATTTGGCAAAAAAAAAATAAAAAAAAAATTACCCCAATAGTGAAAATGGCAAGGGCAAAAAAATAGCCATGACCAAAATTTTCGGTAATTTATCCTATTATTTGGGTGGAAATTTGACTAGGGCTATTCTTGCCACCTCACACCAAACATAAATTAATTAATAAAATAATACATTTTTTGTTTATTATAATATTATTAATAATAATAAAAATGATTAATTTTCAATAAATTCAGTAATTTCACACACATAAAAAAGATCAAACAAAATTTATTAAAAAAAACTATATTAATTTAGAAAAATATTTTAAATTTTACTATTGTATATATAATTTAAAATAATAATTATTTTTTTTTATCTAACTTAAAATTTATGAAAAATATTATATTAAAAAAATGTCAAAATGTCAAAAATAATATTTTTTTTAAATAGCACTAAATATTTTTATACCATTGGGCTACATTTTAAAAATGGCAAATGACAATAGTTATTTTTTGGCCAAATGACAAATGAAAATGGTCATTTTGGCCAAACCGTTGGGTTGCTCTTATTTGTCTCTTTTATTGTTGATTTTTTTTCGTTTTCTCGTTATTATCGTACTATATATCGTCGAATCTACAATATTATTTTTTAAATTACGTCCTTAAAAAATGAATCTTTATGGTAGGTTTAGGTATAATGAATACCTAAAAAAACGAGAACTTCGGTAGTCGGCTGTTCATCGGCACGACAAGCATATGTTACTACTATATGGATTTTATAACATATTCGAATTCAACACGAATTTGTGGGCTGACTCGAAATTTGCCCGAAAAATATAAGGGTAGGGTTGAATATTTTCGGCCCAAATAAATTGAAATCGAATTGACCCGATCCAAAGGAGCTCGACAAACCAAGTGGGCTAGCCCGACAACTCGATTTATTGGAATATATTAGAATTCATTTTATTTATTTATACAAATATTTTAAATAAATAAAATAATATATTCAAATAAAAGAAAATTTTCAATTTAAATTACAATTTTAAATATTATTGAATAAATATTTAAAATAAATAAAATAATCTATTTAAATAAAAGAAAATTTTCAATTCAAATTAAAATTTTAAATATTATTGAATAAATATTTAAAATTTTGAGTAATTTAAATATTAGAATTATAATAATAATTATTAAATATTAATATTAAACTTAAATGATATTAAAATATTTAATTATTATTATATAATATTAATTTTTTCGGTTCGACGGGCTAGCTCGAAACAACTCGAAATCGAATATTTTAGGGTACAAACTTACATGACGAAAAATTTCCAACCAAAATCGAAGTAGTCCGAAAGTGCGAATGGGCTGGATCGAAATCGATTGGACTAACCCGATTGAAATCCTTACTTAAATTAAAGGGATATTTAGGCAAAGGGGAATTTTGATTTACGTAATTACAATATATACCTCATAAATTTCAAAATAATTTTAGAGTTCAATTTTTTTAAACAAAAAAGAAGTTGCAACAAAAAAAAAGTTGCGTAATAATTTTTTTTAATTTGATATTTTAAAACAAGAGGGTAATTTTGGTATGTATACCATAAATTATAATTAGGATAAACTAAGTTATTAATTTTTAAACAAATAATAATAATTACTCCTAATCCAAATTGTCCTTAAATTAAAATAAGGAAAGAATCATAGATGACAACAATATCAAATTGCTACAAAAAATTATGCAAAGTCCTCCCAATGTTAAACTTCCTCTCTCTCATTAATTCTATATAGGAGTATTTAATTTCAGTGGGGAGATTATTCGATCTTCTCAAATACGATTACATATACAGGTTCATACTTTTGTTTTCATATATTCATATTTTTTTTCTATTGACTCCGTGCAAACTGCAATTTATCGTAGTATTTTCTTCTTACTCGCTATGCGTTCGCGTACAAATTCATGTATTTTATGCTAATATTATCTATCTCTATATATTCATAGTTGTTGGAAGAAGCTATTATGGAGCACTCAATCTTCCCTACCGAGGTGATAATCGAGATAGCGAGCTGGTTGTCCGTCAAAACCCTGACTCGTTGCCAATTGGTCTGCAAAGAGTGGCAGTCACTGTTCCGCAGCAACTACTTCGCACACGTTCATTCAGATCGTAGCATCGTTGTTGAAAACTTTGCAAGCATTGGACATGCGAGAGGGATAAATAATCCGAAAACCCTACGCAGAGGGTTTTCCATGAAGCACAGTTGCAACGGGTTGATACTCATGTTCGATAAGACTGAAAAAACGTATTGCGTATGGAACCCAGTCACCCGTCGTGTCCTCGAATTGCCGGACCCGCAAGTTGTTATCACTGAGTTAGCAATTTCCTTTGTTCCAACGAGCAAAAGCTACAGAATAGTGTCCCTTTTCGTCGACGGAAACGAATTAGGGTGCCAAGTTCTCACTCTGGGTGATCCTAACAATGTATGGAGGCGGTTAGACTTTCCCTACCCTCTTGAAAACAAAAGGAGAGAAAGAGCTAGGTTGATTTCATCGGCCGGAGTCGTTCATTGTGTTCTTGTTACTTCTGTTGGTGTGGATGTAGTTTCTCTAGAGCTGGAATCAGAGAAATTTTACGTCAGTCGCCTCTCAAAGTTATTGGGGTGGAAGAACTATTGGGATATTGATTGGGATGGGGAGTTAGCGATTGTCGACATAGTGGGAGAAAACATGGAGGTGATGAGGCTGGAGGATTGCAAGAAGGGTAGGTGGAGTGAGCAGAAGAAAACCGTTCATTTGCCTTTCCTCAAGAAAACCGAGGACGGAAATATACCAATAGTAATCCCGTTGTTTGCTGCGAAAGGTGAAATGTGGTTCTGGTTAAAGGATGCGAAAATATTCACGTACGCGATGGGAACCGAGAAGTGCATAGATGTTATCCAAGCACCGATCTTATTCCTTTCATCTAGAATGATTTCACACAGACCGAGTTTGGTTAGTTTTGAAGGAATGGTGCCCGATACAAAGCTGGAAGCATCGCGGTCTCATTTGGGAATATCTTAGTTTTTTTTTTTTGTTTTCGTTTTTTTTTTTTTTATTGATGCTGTGTTTAAAATCTGCTGACTTGCTCTCTTTTATATATACTGGTTTTTTCTGGTTGAATAGTTTTCACATTGTTAGTTGTTTGCTGAGAAAGGTGGTGAAATTCAAGTACGCTACTGAAACCAAGATTGGGAAAGAACTACGGTTTAAGTAAATGTTGAGATAATTTAATTGAAGTTTCGATATATTTTCGATTTTGGGGATTTGTTGGTAGAAAACAAGATTTTAAGGACCGGGCGAGCCGAACGAGGGCGAGTCGATCGAACGAGGCAGTGCTTCTTGTTGGTATTTGCGGGATCTTTGTCACTTATTCTTAGACCATTTGTTTGAGGTAAATTAACTACTCTCCCTCTCTTCATTTTATTTAAATTGACTAATCTCATCATTTGTTTGAGAATTGCAAGACAAAATAAGATTTTTGAAAATTATAAACTCTCTCCCTCTTTTGGTTTGGGGTTTAATGTGTTTGTTTCTCTTTTTTAGTTTTTGTAATGAAAATAGAAAGTGTAACTTATTTTGTGAAAGTGTATGTTATTTTTTGAAAGTGTAAGTTATTAGAAATGTAAGTTATTTTTTGAAATTTTGAAATTTATAATTTTAAAATGGTAGTGTCCCATATTTTGAAGTAGTAGTAATGTTTTGATTTTTTGAAGTAATAGTAATGTTTTCATTATTTGTTTTTATTTTTTTGAAGTAATAGTAATGTTTTCATTTACAATTAAAAGATTAGACCCGTTTGAGATTTAATATTGAACTTACCATTCGATATTGAATCTTGAATTGTCCCATTTTTGGACAGTTTGAGAATGTGATTATGATGTTCTTTGTTAGTTGATATGTGTTTCGATTATGAACTTATTTTAAGATTTGGTTAGTTATTTCTCTACGTTTTCGGGTACATTGAAACACGTGTGCTTAGAGAACTGTAGGGAAGTGCTGCCAAATTTTTTAAGTCCATTCGAGACACTAACTAACAAAGAACATCATATCACATTCTTGAATGGTATATGACCCTTACCAATAAAGCAATTACAACGCATATGTGCTATCGAATTCATGTCAAAATCTCATTAACTTTTTTAAATGTGTATGATTGTTTAGTATACTGTCTTAAATATGTATGATTGTTTATTTTGTTTAAAGATTATCGTCTTAATTCTATAGAATGAACTCTGATCGTAATTGGATGTACAAACGGAGAGTTGGAGGTTATCTGTTTAAGGAATATATTGATGGAGTCGAGTCATTCATTGAGTTTGCAAGAATAAATGCTGAATGGAGAGACGGTGATAAGTTGAAATATCCTTGTAGTCGGAAGAGGTGTAGCAATATTAATTACTTGGACATTGAGACAATCACGCAGCATCTGCTGAAACATGGGTTTGTTCCGGGTTATTACACATGGCTATTCCACGGCGAAGGCCATCTTTATGAACACGTTCAGAATCAGAATGTGATCCCTGTTCCAAGCCAATCAAACATTCCGGCCGATCCAAATCCATACATCGATATGATCCGTGATGCTGCTGGTCCTTCATTCAATCAGTCTGAAACAGTTGAGGAACAACCCAATCCAGAGGCTCAAAGATTTTATGATATGTTGAAAGCAGCGAATTACCCATTGTACGAAGAATGTGAAACTCATTCGAAGTTGTCTTTTGTTGCTAGAACGATGAATATAAAGTCCGAGTGTCACATCTCAGAGAATGGTTACGACCTATACGGATCGTTGATCAAAGAAGTCTTGCCTGCTGGTAACTTGGTAACTGAAAACTTCTACAAGAGCAAGCAACTACTTCGAGGAATGGGTTTACCAGTTGAGAAAATTGATACGTGTATCAATAACTGTATGATATACTACCGGTTGGAAAAAAAGAAGCATCTTCTGGGATTTACCGTATTGGAGCACTAATCTCATTCGACATAATCTTGATGTAATGCACATTGAGAAAAATGTTTTTGATAATGTCTTTAATACAATCATGAATGTGAAGGGGAAAACGAAAGACACACCGAAATCGAGAGAGGAGTTAAATGATTATTGCAGACGACCTGAGTTACAAAAAAATCCTGTAACTGGAAAATATCCTGCAGCGTGTTACTGTTTGGATAAAGCTTCCAAAACACAGTTGTGCGAATGGTTGAAGGGACTAAAATTCCCGGATGGGTATGCAAGTAATCTTGGGCGATGTGTCGACATGATTGGTTTGAGATTGATCGGCATGAAAAGTCATGATTGTCACGTATTTATGCAGAGATTGATTCCAATTGCTTTTCGTGATTTGCTACCGCAACCAGTTTGGAAGGCGCTAACAGAGTTGAGTTTGTTCTTTAAAGAACTGTGCTCTAGGTCGGTAGGCACTCATGATATGATCAGATTGGAGCGTGAAATACCGATAATATTGTGCAATTTGGAAAGGATCTTTCCCCCGAGCTTCTTCGATTCGATGGAGCATTTACCTGTTCACCTGCCACACGAAGCCAAAATTGGTGGTCCAGTCCAATACAGATGGATGTATCCATTCGAGAGGTACCTTCGAAAATTGAAAAACAATGTAAGAAACAAGGCTAGAGTAGAGGGTTCGATCGAGAATGTTTATCTGATTGAAGAGACTGCTACATTCATGTCATTTTATTTTTAAGATCACGTGCCTACCAGGATTAACAGTTTGGGCAGAAATGAAACAAATAATGGAATTGAAGTAGATACTCATCATGAAGATCGACTTTCATGCTTCATACAACGGGGAGAACCTTTCGGGGAAGCACAAAAAAGGTTTCTAAACACGAAAGAGCTCGATGCAGCTACAATCTATGTGTTGTTGAATACCCCTGAAGTCGAAGAGTATGTGAAGTATGTTTCAAACTACAAATCGCACCTGAAGTATTAATAAATATGCTCTTTCACTAATAACTTATTAATATTTACTATGTCTATGTGTGTAAAAGTATATACACAGAGATGGTGAAGCAACAGGACCCGAGAATCTCAGATGCGAGGCTCAATGAAAGACTAGACAAAGAATTTGCCAGTTGATTTAAAGAATATGTGAGTTTGTAACTTATCACATTTTCAAAGAATGAACTTCAATTACTAGTTAAATTGTTCCTTGTTCAAATGTGTAGTCTGAAGACCCGTCAAACAATGTTGTAAACGAAGACATTCGAAATTTAGCAATAGGGCCATCTCCTTTCGTGGCAGTATATCCCGGCTGCAAGGTCAATGGATATAAGTTTCACACTATTGAATACGGGTCTAACAGAACGTCGTCAAATATGGGTGTTTTGTTGGAGTTGTGTACTTAATGTCTAGATTTAAGTGTCGGTAAACTCCCGGTCATAGCATTTAATCTATTTAATTAATAAACAATTGTTTGCATTTAATTATTATTAATTAAATATATGCAAAATATAGTCCTGGATTCTATACGTTGTAGTTAGTATGGTGTGCGACGTCACACAGAAGATCATACTATCGGTTACTCGTATTTAATCGAACAGTTGCTCACGACCTAAATGGACACGGACCAATCCATCGGTATAGTCGTTGTGTGAGAGAGAAAATAATTTGTCTTAATTATTTTATCACACTTGTACACTTGATGTATTGGGCGGATCGCTTGAGATTTATCAATTAGGATTGCCGTTGATAATTGATTTAAGTCTCAGAGTATTTTATTCTTAATCCCCGATACTATTGCGGGTGTGTATATTTAATATAAGTGACTTTGATTTTCCAAAGGAATTAACCGATTTAATTATTGGGTTAATTACCGGTAAAATTGGGTCACTATATTTTATATATGGCATGCCGTGAATACTTGACGGGAAAGTATATCCCGTAAGGGTTGATAATATCCCCGAGATGAGTTCATAAGGAATTATTATGTAAACCCTGCAGGTGGATTTATTCCGCATAATAATTAAGGTTGAATGGTACTAGTTTCGGAAATAAGAGATGAATAAATTAATTATCAATAAATTAATTTTATTCATGGATATTTAAATCTTAAATACACGGAATAAATAATACTACCGGAGAAATATTATTTGATATAATATGGTTTAATATTGGGAGTGCAATTAATTTATATAGTGGAAAATAAATTAATTAATATTGATAAGGATTAATAGACTTGGGCTTGGGCTCAATTTAATCATCAATATTGGAAGCCCAATATTCCACTTCCTTTAGATCCCCTACGTAGCCTATAAAAGCACTACATGGCCTTCATAAATCATAAGACAAGAATATCAATATTTGATAGTTCTAGAGAGTTGAAGGAGATCCATAGGAGTTCGATAGATCGTCGCCCACACGACGTTCGGACGAGGTGCAAGGAATACGTAGGAAGATTCAAAGGTCTTCAACTTGATTTCGTTTCTCCGCACAACGAATCAAAGGTAAAATCATAAACCCTCTTCTATGATTTTATGCGTATTAAATACTAGCATATACATGAACGCACGATTCGGGAAAACGACGAACCTCGGGGACGGGGATTCGAGATCCCCGGCGAGGATCGAGAGGGGCGGCCGAACCCTAGGGTTCGACCGCCGGCAACGCGCGACGAAAGGAGCCCCGGCTGGACGCCGGGGCATGCGATCGACCTTGGGTCGATCGCCGGGGGTCCGCCGTGGGCTGGTGCAACGGCGGGAGGACCCGCCGGCCACCCTCGTCGGCGGCGCGTGCGTCGCGGGAAGAACCCTTGGCTGGAGCCGAGGGGGCGATCGAACCTAGGGTTCGATCGCCGGGTGAGCTGCGGGTTTACCCGCAGCGCCTCGTATCAAGCTGCGGGATTTCCCGCAGCGGCGATGCGGGGAGGTCGAAACCCCCCCGCGACCAGCGAGCCCGTGAGCTCGCTGCGGGGCTGCTACGAGCAGCCCCGGGGATGCCTCGTGCATCCCCAGCGATCATCCGCGAGATGATCGCGAGCCCCGTGCGGGGGCTCGGCTGGGTGCTCGCGGCCTTCGGGCCTCGCTGGGCGTTCGGTCGGGCCCCGGCTCGTGCGGTGGTTCGCGGTCGGATCTCCGGCGATCGAGGATTTCGGTCGGGTTATTATTTTCCGCAAATTTTAATAGCCCGGGACATCGATTTCCAACAACTGGTATTAGAGCGTTTGGTTTCGTGTTCATGTATGTGTTCTATTATCGTTCTACCTTGCAGGGATTTCCGGCTATCATAGTTTAATTAATTGTTTTATTAATTGTCATGATTATTCGTTTATTAAACTCTCGGACATGTCGGGATTCGTTTTGTGTGGATGAATGCTTGTAATAGTAAAAATTCGGGGGTTGACCGAATTTAGGATTTATTATTATTGTTCTATGTTTTCCGGAAAATGTATAGGGTCGATTTCATGTATAGAATCGATACCGGAATTGTAATTTAAATTATTGTAATTTATTTACGTTGGTTCGATGATGAGACGATCGCCGGAAGACGAAGACGTGTGACGAAGAAGACAAAGAGATGGGAGGGGACATCGCACCCTCGGCCTGGGGCTGCCGCCGGCATGGTGGTGGCCAGCCGGTTGAGGTGGCGGCGGCCGTGCTCTCCCCATTGGCCGGTCGATCGAGTGGGGGTGGTGCGGGGACTCCCAACCCGTGCTACTCCTACCAAGATCCTACTTTCCTAATTTAATTCGTTTTTCCTATTTGAGTGTTCTTACTTTTAGGAACTCTCATGGATTAGGAAAAGAATTAATTGGAATTAATTTTATTCCTTATTGAGTATTCTCTTTTATGTGAACTCTCATGGATTAGGAAAAGAATTAATTAGAAATTAATTTATTTCCTATTTGATTATTCCTATTCTTGGAATTTTCATTAGATGGAAATTAATTAATTTTGGAAAGTAGAAGAGTCCTAATTTATTTTATTTCCTTATTCTATTATAGAATTCTTCTAGAATATTCAAGTTTTACTTGGATAGGATTCTAGAGATTTAATGGAATTAGATAGGAAAATAAATAAATAAAATATTAATGATATTTAATTTTATTTTTGATATATTCAATTGACTTAATTTTTGAATTAAGTAACTTTTGGATTAATTGAAAATAAATAGATTTAAATATTGGAATTAATATTCTCGTCGCATGGAGCATTCAAGAACGAAGACTGAAGACTAGAAGATGCGTACGGAGATGGAATAAAGCCATGATAGTCGGGAAAATAATTTTCTAGCATTATTTTGACTATGTGATATTATGTGCTTTATTACTTGTATGCATGCTATATGTGTTTATTTTATGCACTAGATAGCGTATCCCTTTATTGTAAAAATCTAAGTGGGAGAGGAGATGGAAACATTCCCATGGTCTCCATTACTGTTCTCTTGGTGACTCTTATGGACTTTCGAAGTTCGTATAGACGAGTCATTGGAGGAGAATTCTTGTAATTCCTTCTACAAGAAACATTGATCAAGTTTATCAAACAATGCCTAATTTGTCTTTCTGAAGCTGACTTCAAGTCGACTCATTCTCACCCCGGGGAGTGGAATGGAGCCAAAGCCACTTGGTCATGTGGATGACACAAATTAGAGACCTTCGTACCATCTTTTTTAAGGTGGATCGATTGTCTGCTCGGCTCCCTCATTTATGAGAGATAGGGTTGTTCGCATGGTGAATCACTGGTTAGAAACTTCGAGTTTCACTTATGATTCTCCGCGTCTTGGTTTGCGAGAATTCAATGGATCGAGTAAAAGGATGTCAATTGTAAAAATCTTTTGGTGTAGTAAACGTCCACACTATCGTGGCTTGCTATACTGAATGGGATTTTGGAACGATTGATGTAGACAGTTTTAGAAGGGAGTAAATGATCTGTATGTCAACGTAAACGTCCACACTATCGTGGCTTGCGATGATATGCAACTCCCAAACGAACTTCTTGGTACTGAGTAATGGTTTACACTTAGGTACGCTTCATAGTATTCTTCCCATCGAAGTAACGCTATTGATGATGTACGACCGAAGCAAATCTAATTACGAAATCATTTGGGTGGGTAAACGTCCACACTATCGTGGCTTGCCTTACCTGATGGGATTTTAGATGTGATTAGTAATTTAATGATATTATTTAAGGGAGATAATATCGGACATTAAATTGATTGTTTGTTTATATGTGTTT
The DNA here is from genome assembly GCA_954870475.1 of Euphrasia confusa. Taxonomy (NCBI): domain Eukaryota; kingdom Viridiplantae; phylum Streptophyta; class Magnoliopsida; order Lamiales; family Orobanchaceae; genus Euphrasia; species Euphrasia confusa. The sequence continues at coordinate 7,110,713 of OX940959.1, read as the reverse complement.
ATAGGTTTAGAGAATTGCTATGAATCCACTTTCGTTGATACTTAAGGAATTCAATGCACTGGTTCCATACTGTGTTGGATGGAATATAGAGTTAGACATTACTCAGACTGTGAAGGAGTACAAAGATGTACTCAGCGAAACTTGTCCTCCTAGACCTACCATTGTCTCAACTGATGAGGAAATAGCTGACTTTGAGAAGTGGGATAGTGCTCTTGCATTAGCCGCTAATCATGACGTCATGCTTAAACTCAAGCTGATGTTTAGACACGATGTAAAGGCTAGAAAAGAGGCGATGAGGATACTCATAAAGGTCAGTTGCTTCGAGGAAACGCTTGAACACGTTTTTGAGATGCTGGACCTTTTAGACGAGTTGAGACAATCGCAAGCTCTTATAGCCAAGGCCAAAGGTTTCGAGCCTAAAGGTTTACATAAAGGAAAGGAGAAGAAGGCAAGGGAATCCAGTAGTCCTAAAGGACTTGGACCACAGGGTGGGATAAAGAAGCCTTTTGGCAAATATCCCCAAGGAATGCAGTCTGAGTACTGGGGGTCTGTATCTTGTCCTCTCAAAGGTACGAATTTTTCTTTAGTCGTAAAAACATAGTCAGCGGTATTATCTACCAGAAATCTGGTGTGTAGATATGGAACCACTGACGGTATGTGCATTTTGAATGCATGGGTTCCAGAAAACCCGGCGACTTAGACAAGAAGAGTTCGAGTCTAAATGGGCGAAGCTGTTGAGGAAGCAGCGGTTGCAGTGGAAGATATTTATCTGCTTTAGTAGTTATAGGATTTCATTTCAAAGGTTATTGCTTTATGTACCCTTTATTTTAGAAAGAACTTTTGTTCTGGTTTTCTATTATTAATGAATGGATATTTATTTCTTTAATCATTTGATGATTTAGATAAGAAATAATGCTGTTATCTATTCTGGTACATTAGATAGCAATATATGAATGATGAATCCTTAGTCTACCACGATGCAACAAACCGTTATATAATTTGTTTTTCCTATTAGATGTATTTCTTTGTTAATCATTATACTTGTGAATTCTTGAACTTAGTGGTATTTGTTCAAATAAGATTCAAAAGGTCGAAATTGATTTGATCAATTATAGTTGAAGGAATGGACCTTCCGACCTAAGAATCAAATTTGGAAGATAGTACAACTAAGTAAACCTTTCTGGACAAAGGATAGAATTCGGACAAGTATTGAAAATGATTTATGATTAATGCGGAGACATGTGTAATTAGAAAGGAGTGAGTAGTTCTTTCTTCAAGAATACTCAAAGATGGATTAGAGTACTTGATGTGCCATAAAAGCAAAATGTTTTGACTAGTCAATGGACACAAAGCTGTTATGGGGAACCTTCAAAGTATATCCATCAGAAGGCTGCGACTTTATCGCGGAGGCTACCACCTATCTAAATAACACATAGCATTAATCAAAGATCGAGATTAAATCTCAAAGGACTACACCATGCACTCACGTGTAGATATGATGTGTCGGAAATGAGAAATGGAATTCTAATAGTAAAAAGGACAAGTTTATTCGGAACTACCTACGTTCTATGGATACTCCTAGAAACGGCACATTCAATGTGACTATGGGATATCCTAGAAGAACAAGTGATTGTATGTTCAAAAAGTACTATGAACCAGAGGGGTGTCCTCGCCCGGTTCTTAGAGGAAGACTATTAGATGAACTACAATGCCCTGACTAACAAGGTACTTTGAAATAAGGATAAGGAAGAGACTGAGAACCAGCCAAACCGAGTAGTAGCACACCTTATGTTGTTACTGTTATACACCGGAACGCCATTGCAGTGGGAGGTTGTTAAGCGACCAGAGATCTTCATAAGACTAGAGGAGTTTTGAACTCTGGATCTAGTAGAGATGAAATCGATCCCTAGCTCTGCATAAGGGCGGTACTAATCTAAATATGTCTACTTAGAAAGCAATAGTATTATTGTTAAGAGGCAAGGTCATTTAGAAGTACAAGCTTAGTAAATCCATTTATGGATCGTTACAAAGCCATGAATCGTGGAACTTGCAAATTGATGAGATAATCCATGTGATGGATTCATCAAAGGGCATAAACGAAAAAGGTGTATTAGAAACGTAATGGAAACAAAGTGGTGTTTCTCGAAATTTTATGTAGATAACACTTTATCATTGGCAACAATGTAAAGGTGTCGTCAGACATAAAATAATGGTTGTCTAAATAAATCGAGATATAAGATTAAGAGGAAGTTAGATCATGTTCTTAAAATCTTTCGATCTCTAGAACATTGTACTTCTCCTAGATATCTTATACGATTATGGGTTGTTTTAAACATGCACAATTCTGAGAAAGGTTATTGCCTTTCGGGAACAGAATACATCTATCTAAGGTTATGTGTCTTGAGCACATAAAAAGAGGATAGATAAAGCGGTTTCCTATACCTTGATGTGTGGAAAACTTAAGGAATGCAATGTTGAAAAACGAGAACCTGATATCAACTATGCGGTTAACATAGTGGGAGGATATCAAAGTAATCTTATCAAGAAATATTCGCATGCTGTAAAAGTACTTTCGAAGTACTGGTTTACGAAGCAATACGAGATCTTCTAAGATTACATTTTCTCAAATCTCAAATCAGAGAAAGACCAGTGTAAGTCGATATCAGGCTATGTGTTCATTTTTTGAAAGAGGTGGAACCCTAAGATGAAAGAGTGATAAGCATGATGCTTCTCGGACTCTATCATGAACCAAATAGCAGCCTCAGAGGCAGCGGAAGTTTTGGTTAGGTTCCGGAATGACCTCTGGACTTGGATATGATTCTTGGTTCACCAAAGGCTATGTTCATAGCGGTGCATGGTAAACTGGAAGAAGTCATAAGTTCAAAAAGGTGATGATAACACATAGAGCAAGTACCACCTGATTCGAGTCATCGTCTAGGGAGACGACGCAGTAGTCACCAAGATAACTTCAGAGCGGCAACCTAGATTGCTCATTCACATAGTACTTCTTGGAAAGTACAATTTAAGCACGTGATGAGTATGGGAGTCGGGAGTTTGGAGGAAATGACTAGACCTTAGTACAAGTGGGAGAATGTTGGAGTTGTTTACTTAATGTCTAGATTTAAGTGTCGGTAAACTCCCGGTCATAGCATTTAATCTATTTAATTAATAAACAATTGTTTGCATTTAATTATTATTAATTAAATATATGCAAAATATAGTCCTGGATTCTATACGTTGTAGTTAGTATGGTGTGCGACGTCACACAGAAGATCATACTATCGGTTACTCGTATTTAATCGAACGGTTGCTCACGACCTAGATGGACACGGACCAATCCATCGGTATAGTCGTTGTGTGAGAGAGAGAATAATTTGTCTTAATTATTTTATCACACTTGTACACTTGATGTATTGGGCGGATCGCTTGAGATTTATCAATTAGGATTGCCGTTGATAATTGATTTAAGTCTCAGAGTATTTTATTCTTAATCCCCGATACTATTGCGGGTGTGTATATTTAATATAAGTGACTTTGATTTTCCAAAGGAATTAACCGATTTAATTATTGGGTTAATTACCGGTAAAATTGGGTCACTATATTTTATATATGGCATGCCGTGAATACTTGACGGGAAAATGTATCCCGTAAGGGTTGATAATATCCCCGAGATGAGTTCATAAGGAATTATTATGTAAACCCTGCAGGTGGATTTATTCCGCATAATAATTAAGGTTGAATGGTACTAGTCTCGGAAATAAGAGATGAATAAATTAATTAGCAATAAATTAATTTTATTCATGGATATTTAAATCATAAATACACGGAATAAATAATACTATATGTTTGATTTTACTAACTGTATTTATTTTGTCTGTTTTGAAGAAGCGCTTTTCTTGGGATAGGAGCAGGTTCAGTGATGTTGTGATCTATAAACATTTCAGAGCAGTGCTGATGAGGAAGTACAGCAGCCGCGTGAGCGAGTGGCGTAAGAAGTGGAGGGCCGATCAGACTAAGCCGAGGTGTGTGCCCGATGAAGTGTGGAAGAGGTGGTTGGTGATCTTCGACTCAGATGACTATAAAGAGAGGTCTGAGCGTAACACGAAGAATCGGATGAGTGAGCCCGATGGGCCGGGCACCGGCATTTCAAAGGCCGCTGGAGGATCCCGATCGAGCGTCAGATATGCCTTGGACATTGTAAGTTTATAAATTAATTATGTTTTCATATTTTAAATTATATATGTTCTTTAATTATACATGTTTTTATATTTTGAAGGCTGAGAAGTTAGGTCGACCTGCGACGGCTTTTGGACGTTGCAAAACGTCTGCACGTGAAGAAGGACGGGACCCCGACATCTCAGCGAGCATATCAGCTCATTGTAAGTTTATAACTTTAACTATTTGACTTTTTCTAAATTTTATGTTTAAATTATTCTTGACTAATTAAAGATTTCTTTTAGACTTCGGTGGAGCAGGCTATTGAGGAGCGTCGAGCCTCTACGCAGGAGGAGCCCGACGTGAACGAGGTTTACCTGAGCGTCGCCCCGAAGAAGAAGAATAGGATCTTCGGAACGGGCGCTTTAGCGAAGGTATGGATTTTAATTGTTTGTTTATTCTTAAAATCAACGAGTTTAATTGTTTATTTACGCTTCCGTCTGCTTCAGGCCTTTAGCAGCTCCTCCTCCTCATTTTGTGTGTCCTCCTCGTCTGGCCCGTCAGAGTCGGAGGAGCGCTTCAGACAGGCTTTGAGAGAGGAGTTCGAGCAGAAGCAAAAAGAGACCGAGGAACGTCTTGTTCGGGAGCGAGAGGTTGAGCGCGAACGTTTTGATCGGGAGCGAGAGGTTGAGCGCGCTGCTGATCGTGCAGAGTTACAGAGGGGGTTCGCTGAGAGCATGAAAGAGATGTAGCAGCGTTTACGAGATGAGCTTCTACGTCGACCACCTCCACATCTCTGATCGATTACACATTGTGTTTGTTATCCTTATTTTGTTAACTTGATATTTTAGATGTTTTTAATGTTTTTGGATACTTTGAATTCATTTTGGATGTTTTTTATTGTATTTTTGATTTGAATGATTTTCATATTGTGTTTGTGTAGAATTTGAGTAGCAAGATTGAATTGGATTGTATTCAGGTTTGAATTGGATTGTATTTGAGTACATGTTTGGGTAATAAAAAACAGAATTTAGCTTGCCAAAATTGCAGCAGAATCCCTACGGCAAACGCCGTAGGGATTGTACTTATATGTCCCCTACGGCTAAGCCCGTAGGGATGACACCCTTGGAATCCCCTACGGCTACTCCCGTAGGGGATATGCAGTCCACAATCCCTACGGCATCTGCCGTAGGGGACCACCTCTGAGGCTTCCTTACGGGTACCTCCGTAGGGGACACCCCTACGTCCTCCCCTACGGCGTGGACGTCGGCCGGGCCTACGGGGAGAAGGGGGTGGGGAAACCATATCCCCTACGAGCTCCCTTACGGGACTCCCGTAGGGGATTTCCCCTACGGCGTGAATCTCCCGTAGGGATGAAGCTCCCTACGAGAGAGCCCCTAAGGCTAAATCCCGTAGGGGATGTCGTAGGGGAAAGGCTTCCGTACGGGGATCCCTACGGGAATGGTCGTAGGGATCCCGCGATTTTTTTGTAGTGATAAACTAAAAAAAACAAATTTGAAACTAAGAAAATAGATCTAGATATAAAATAGAGTAGAATAGTAAAAATAAGTATACAAGTAATTAATACACAATATGAAACACGGTCAAATTAAAAAAAAAACAGACTTCAAACAAAAAAAAAAAAACCGTAAAAGTGAAAATGTTTTAAGAATTTGGAGGACAACACCAAATTCGTTAACGGGTAAACTACTATAAAACCTTGTATCTTTTATTTTTTTCTTATTTTTCCTTTTGCGTTTATTTGATGTAGCGGAAGCTATAAACACGATATTAAAACTCGTTCGTTGATTCTACGAATATTCGAGAATTAAAACATCAAAGTTTCGTTTATTCTTAAAAATAACGAAATCTGATAAAAACCTCAACAGATGAAGAAACTTTATTAAATATAAAAAAAACTACAGAAATAATGACACTAACCAAACATATATAATGATCAAACCCTAAACATATTAAAGTTTACTAAAAAGATAAATAAATAACTTAATTAATTATTACGCCTAAGCCACATCATTATTGTTTTTGAGGCGGAATTTCCTAACAATGCTAGCCGGCCACCGCCGCTCACCAGCGTGTATAACTCAAATCCCAATGTTAAACTGCCTCTCTCTCTCTCTCATTAATTCTATATAGTATTTAATTTCGGTGGGGAGATTATTCGATCTTCTCAAAAATACGATTACATGTTACAGGTTCATACTTTTGTTTTCATATGTTCATATTATTTTTCATGTGTTTAATTTGTGTTTGTTGTAGTTCTATTGACTGTGCAAACTGCAATTTATCGTCCTATATTCCTCTTATTCGTTACGCGTACAAATTAATGTATTTTATGCTAATTATATAGTTGTTGGAAGAAGCTATATATGATGATGGATCACAAAATCTTCCCGAGCGAGGTGATAATCGAGATAGCGAGCTGGTTGTCCGTGAAAGCCCTGACTCGTTGCCAATTAGTCTGCAAAGAGTGGCAGTCGTTATTCCTCAGCAACTACTTCGCACACGTTCATTCGGATCGAAGCAACGTTGCTAAATTCCTGCATAATGTACAGGGGATTATAAACATACCGGCCGGGTTTACCTTCAAGCACGGTTGCAATGGGTTGCTACTCATGTGGGATGAGGCTGAACAAACGTATTGCGTCTGGAATCCGGCCACCCGCCGTGTCCTTGAACTGCCGGGCCCGCAAGTCAGGAGCTTTGTGTTCGCTTTTTCCTTTGTTCCAACGAGCAAAAGCTATAGAATAGTTTCCCTTTCCAACGACGGAAACGAATTAGGGTGCCAAGTTCTCGCTCTGGGTGATCGTAACAGTGTATGGAGGCGGTTAGAATTTCCCTACCCTCTTGAAAACGAAAGGAGAGAAATAGCTAGGTTGATTGAATCGGCCGGAGTCGTTCATTGTGTTCTTGTTACTTGTGTTGGTGTGGATGTAGTTTCTCTAGAGCTGGAAACAGAGAAATTTTACGTCAGTCGTCTCCAAAAGTTATTGGGGTGGAAGAAGTATTGGGATATTGAATGGGATGGGGAGTTAGCGATTGTCGACATAGTGGGAGAAAACATGGAGGTAATGAGGCTGGGGGATTACAGGAACGGGAGGTGGTGTGAGCAGAAGACAACCGTTCATTTGCCTTTGCTGAAAGAAATGGGGGGCGAAAATATATCAACAGTAATCCCGTTGTTTGCTGCGAAAGGTGAAATATGGTTCTGGTTAAAGGATGTGAAAATATTTAAGTACGCGATGGGAATCGGGAAGTGCATAGATATTACGGAAGCACCCGCCTTTTACACTTCAACTAGAATGATTACATACAGACCGAGTTTGCTTAATTTTGAAGGAATGGTGCCGGATACAAAGCTGGAAACATTACGGTCTTGTTTGATACACGACTGAAACCGAGGTTGAGAAAGAACTAGTAGAAATTTCGACAGGTAGTTTGAAATATTGCAGTCTCTTTACATCTCTCCTTAGTTGTTTTTGATGTTTTGACTCTTTTTTTTTTTATTATTCTTATGCATTGGTAGGTTACGTCTCTCCACCTTGCTCGATCTTGAATCACATGAGGTCACCTTAAATCGTCTGGGCTATTTATGTTTTATTTGCTCATTCATTTTATCGGGCTTTATTGACATTTAATTTTTTTCAAATGCACCGAATGTTTTTAACAGAACGAAAGAAAGTCCTGCCAATTCGAATGTACATCAAGACATGTTTCTAACCAATCTTGAAGAGAACCTCATTCAGAGCCATAAAACACAATTTCATATCATGTACTTACACAAATTCAATGTTCTCGCTCAATTTAAACACCCTAAACTTATTAATACTGAATCCGAAATATACCTAAATCATTCTAATAAGTGTCAAAAAAAAAATCTCTAATTTCATCCTATTTTTTTCAACATATAAATGAAAAAAACAATGTTGTTCTAAATTCATTATTTTGATATTTTCTAGATCTTAAAAAAAAAAACTCAAAAATTACAAAAAAAGGACAAAAATTTACTGGTTGTAAAGTACAAGCAGTAGAAAAATAATCTACCAAACCTATAGGAAGAATGAAATCCTAGCCAAAAGAGATGCCCAAGGAACATTCGGCGTAGACACCAGAATAATTGAGTTTCCATTGTAGGGTCGGTAACTCGTTGCCAATTGGTCTGCAAGGAGTGGCACTCGTTGTTCCGCAGCAACTACTTCACACACTTTCATTCGGATCGTAGCAACGTGACTAAATACTTGTATAACGTGAAGTTGATAAGTAATCCACAAACACGACTCGCCGGGTTTCTCTTGATGCACAGTTGCAACGGTTTGCTACTCATGTTTGATAAGGCTGAACAAACGTATTGCGTGTGGAACCCGGCCACCCGTCGTATCCTTGAATTGCCGGACCCACAAGTAGGAAGCAGTAGTATGTTCGCCTTTTCCTTTGTTCCAACGAGTAAAAGCTACAGAATAGTGTCCCTTTTCAGTGAATTAGGGTGTCAAGTTCTCACTCTGGGTGATTGTAACAATGTATGGAGGCGGTTAGACTTTCCCTACCCTCTTGAAAACAAAACTAGAGAAAGATCTTTGTTGATTGTGAAATTACGTCTTCGACGTATGATACCAACTTTTCGCGAAGTTGGACTTAAACTCACGAACAACAACTTCAGTAGTAGTAACACTCACACAAGTTCGTAGTATGAAGGACAGAAGACAAAGTTATGTAATAGTTTTCATTCCATTGAAAAACAAAACTAAACTATTACACTTGTAGAGTATGGTAGGCAAAACGATTACAAGAAGTTTCCCGAGTGTCGCAACAACTCCCACTAACTTGCAATCTAGCACACAAGTACCTATAGCTAAATCTCCTAACTCTAATTTTGGCACAAGGTGCAAAAGCTACTACACAAACTCGAAGCTTGAAGCTGTCGGTCACGATTCTATAAATCAGATTTCGTTCTCTCAAAATCGTCAACTGGTGAAATCGAAATCCATGGGTTTATATAGGCAGCCCGCACATGTGAGGTGATGACGTGGCACGTTCTGGTTGGTCACATGCTTGGCTGATGTCACTTCTCCATGGATGACATCACTCTTGTAGAACTTGGATTCTTGAATCTTGGAATCTTGAATCTTTGATTCTTGAATCTTCGAATCTTGAATCTTTAACTTCAAAATCAGAACTTCAATTCAATCTTGACTCCATCGATCTCAATTCTTCATCTTTAATTTCTCGTGAAAATCTCTAAGTGTTGAAGCCTCGGAATTTCATCGTCTTCACGGTCGTCGATATCATTGAAGTAGTAAACACTGGAACCAATCTCCATTTCTTGATATGAGTACTTAGTGAAAAGAGATCACGAAGAATGTACTCAATGCATCTGTCGTCGGTTCCACAATTGCAAGGTAACAATCGCTGAATGTGTGTCAAAGTCAAAACCGGCGACTCCAGTCGCCGGTTCCGTGTCGTAGCATCCATGTCCCATAAACGGCGACTCCAGTCGCCGTTTCTACGCAACATCAAAAGCGGCGACTGCTGTCGCCGTTTCCACGCCACAACTCCAACACCCAAAACCGGAGACAGAAGTCTCCGTTTTTCGCAACTTCACCAAACCGGCGACTCTGGTCGCCGTTTCCCATGCACATCCATTTCGGCGACTGGAGTCGCCGTTTTCCTGTCTTGCATCCAAAGCGGCGACCGCTGTCGCCGTTTCTTCGCTCCAATAAAAGCGGCGACTGCTGTCGCCGTTTCCTTGCCCATGCATCAAAGCAGCGACTCTGGTCGCCGTTTCCGTGTCAATCCAAAAGTGGAGACTCGTGTCTCCTTTTCCATGCGCACTTGCAATCCTGAAAGACAACACAAACAAAAAAACACAAGTACAAAAACGTTGTCGCCAAAATCAACATTTACAATCTCCCCCTTTTTGGCACAACCCATGAAAACGAAGTTAAGTAAGAGGAGATATAAGTATCTCCCCCTCAATCGAATGTCAACACAAATAAGCTAAGTAAAAGATGGAAAAACATCAATCATTCAATCAATGAAAACCATAAAAAGACTTAGCCAAAATTTCAAATCAATAGATAAAAACTTAGATAAATATCCAAAATCAAAACAATATTCCAGAGATAGAGAATTATGAAAAACCAATGCATGGACGAATAAGTTTAGAGTTGTATGCATGCAGAAACCAAACTATGAAAAAACAACGAGTTCAAGAGTTATAAAAAAAAAATAGAAAACATAAAATAAAACTTGAACTTGGATTTGGAACTTTAGATCTTGAACTTCAATCTTTCGGCGAGCCAGCTGGAGTTGAATCACGTTCCGGACTCTCCAGTACTTCTTCTTCATCATCGCCGTAGTCGAAACCATCGTCCGAACTTGAGTCTTCTTTCTCATCCCCATCATCGGACTCATCACCGAGCCCAAAAATTTCGAACTCACCGAAATCTTTTCCAGTCTCATCTTCGACATCCAAAATCTCAACATCAACATCATTGTCTTGATCACGAAGTCCATCTGATGGCATCGCCTTCGAAGATTCACCAACCTTCGCCTTGCCCTTGTCCCGAATATCCATACAGCCTTCAAAAATGTCCTCATCCGTCTTTTCGCAGTCGTCAGCTCGTGGTACCTGTTCAATTTCAATGTTGTTACCTTTGGCTAGCTGAACATGCGCCTCTTGGATAGCGTCCCTGACCATCTTCAGAAGGAACGTGTCCTTCAAACTTGCATCGGGAGCTCCAACATCACCGAGTCCTCCCCCTTGTTGGATTTCGCGCTGAAGTTTGTCAAAGGATGACTTTTGTTTCTTCTGTGCGTCAATCATCCTGTTATAAGCCAAGGCATGTTCTTCTTGACACTTTTCCAGAGCCAAGGTGTCGGCGTAAAATTCCTTGACGCAAGCTGATGGCACCACAGCACGATGACTGTGGATAGGGTGATATGGATTTCTGTACGGCGGAACTTTAGAGTAAGGACCAAAAGCACGAGGAACGATTTTGGGCTGTTGATTAGTTTGAGGTTCCGCCTCATCAGCTGCAGCTGTGGATTCATTCTTTTGTCTCTTGGCCGAGGGAGACTTAGCTTTCTTGGCAACCGATTTTCTTTTCTTAGTTTGAGGAGATGGAGGAGGAGTCAAGATTTCTGGAAGCGCATTTCGATCGACGATCTCAAACCAGGGAAGATCAATAACTCGTTTTGCCGGATTCATATACTTGCTGGTGATTTTGACAGCACCGTTCTTTTTCATCTTTTTCTCAGCTGGCGTGTCAGGAGTGAAACCTTGGGCATGAAGCATGCCATAGATCAGGCAAGGATGATTAAGATGAATCCTCTTCTCTTCTGGCAACTCAGCCTGCCGAATAATGGTTTCATCCGTTGTCTTGGCAATCTTGCACAAGTCATTAAAAATAATTCTGCCCAGGTTAACTTGCTCGCCGCAGCTAAGGCGAAAGATCAGATGCATCAAATCAACATTCATCACAGTTGCGTCTTTATACGCAATCCAGTTAGACATCCCGAGCCTATGCAAAATTCCATAGAATGCTGATAGCTTCGACGGCGGCGGCAGTTCGGACTTAACTTTCTTCTGAGTTATGAAAGTGCCGATCATCAAGTCATCAGCTCGTTCCTCAGCCGATGGTGACGTCCAGTTGGACTCAACTTCCAACCTTTCTAAAAACTTGTTGATGGAAAAAGGACGGAATTTGTATAACTTATTCCTGAAAACAAAACACCCGAACAACCGACTCTTCGGATCCGCAAATTCTGGTGACAAGCTAGCGTAGAATTTGGAAAGAATCGGGATGGAGTAACGGTAAGTCAGATTGACAGATTTCAACATATGCATCTTGGTTAAGAAATCTGTGATGCCGTGCCATTCATAGTCCTCCTTGAGGATAGTTCTATCAGTGTGGATCGGCAGCGTCTCAATAAGTTTGTGGCGACGTTCAGCAGTCGCGGTGAAAAATTCACGAGAGTGAGGTTTCGGACACTCCGAAAATTCTGATATGTATCTGAAGCCAGCAGTCGACTTTTGGGATCCAGTTGATCCCGATGAAAGTGGTGGTCTCTGCGAGCTGTGAGTTCGTGATTTCGTGACTTGACCACCAGAGTTTTTCGGAGTTGATGTTTTCACACCACCTCCACTGGCAGACGGTTTCTTGCCATCGGCACTCCCAGCTGGAGTCGCCGATTTCTTTCCTGAGCCAGACGGATTCACAAGCTTAGGATCTTTGTCTGCACTCACAGCTGCAGTCGAAGGGATTTTGACAATTTTCTTTCCCTCTTTAGTTATCTCGCCAGCTGCGAGTAACCTATTGTATTCAGCTCTACTGACGACACCAGTATAAATTCGAACAGACGTCTCCCTAGAGTTTCCATCTTTACCCTGCTGACGGGCAGAGGAATGAGCCGGTTTCGCAGTTGTGGTAACAGGAACCGAGGGTTCAGTAGACGCAGCCTTGCGTCGATCAACTTTTTCCAGGTGAGCCTGGAGTTCAGTAAACGCGGCTTTCTTGGATTTAGGAGACGGGGCGTTCTGGAACTGTTCGTTGAGATACACAGTCATATCAGCCATCATGTCATCAAAGTTCTTAGTCGCCATATCGAAGAAGAAATTCAACACTTGAAAAAAAAATTCTAACACTTGGAAAATTTTTCAGCCACGGAATCTTAGACAGGGCGCCGGATGCGCAAAGCAAGAGTTGCCGGATGCAACGGAAGTAGGAAAACTAGAAACTAAGGAATTTCGTACTAGCAGTTAGCAGCTGAGAGTCGAGAGTTCGAGAATTCCAAAGTTCGATGTAAGCGTAGCAAAGTAAGGTTTCACCCAGGACCTATATATAGGAAAATTTTGGGCCGCCCGTCCGGATTGAAAATACACAGCTCAAGACCTGTAAAAAGCCCATCTCAAGAAGAAAATTTGAGCCCATTAGACGAACAAAATTTATTAATTTGAAAATATTATTAAAATAATAATTTTCAAAAATAATAAAGAAAAATAAAAATAATCAAAATAAAAATTTTCAAAAAAAAAAAAAAAAAAAAACGAAAGATCAAACCGAGAGTTGGAAAACGAAGTTGAGTGCCATCGGTTTGAGTTCCATAGTTCGAGTCGCGGAATTTGGACGAGGTGCTGGTTCAGAGACCAAGGCATTGAGTCGCCGAATCCAGCGACTAGAGTCGCCGAAAATCCGGCGACAGGAGTCTCCTGTTTTGGTCACAGTTCGAGTCCACATCATTCCAGCGACACCAGTCGCCGTTTTTGGAATTTTTAGGAGTCGCCGAAAAAACGGCGAACGTAGTCTCCGTGTTTGGAACTTGTCCAGACTTAGGATTTTCCAGTTTTGATGTCTCCCGAATTTGAATTTCCAATGGTTGAGCGTTGACGTCGCTGCACTCAATGTTTAGACTTCCGAGATGATAAACCACATAGCCTGGACATGAACTACAGAAGTGCCAAAAACAAAAACAACACATCCCGAGTTAGTCATTCAAGAGTTCAACACACGCAAACATTCAAACACATTTTAGTGGAGATTCGAGGGGTGATATTAGGCAATGAAGAGCAAATATTTTCCCAGAAAAGAGACACTTCCATCATTTTTCCAAAACAAAAATTTCACACGAGGTGAAAAGAACTTTGAGGTAATGAAAAATCTCTCATATTTAAAACCGGTGAGATGGACTGAAGTATGTGATAGACATGTTTACTTGTCCTTCGTCTCAGTCACAAGGAAGCAGTCGTGTTTCGTCGAAACATATTGGCAGAGTTAGCACCGCACAAGAGATTTTAATTCATGAATGCAAGGTGAACACTTAAGGCACTCCGATCAGGAACTAGCATTACTTCAATCAGAGGGGAGCCGGGGTAACCGGCGTCCTCCAGACGAGTTTATAGCTTTAAATGAAATGCAACAGACACTCATTACAGCAGTCAGAGGGGAGCAAGGTTCACTTGCGTCCTCCAAAGTGTGATAGGAGAGTGTCTTAAAGTTCAGCGTCCATGTACAACCTTTCGAAGAGGGGAGCCGGGGTAACCGGCGTCCTCCGTTACTTGGCTTTATGGATCTATGCAAATGAAGCGAGGAGTTTAAGCCATGTTCACATGTTCGCATTCAGCGGAATAAATACTCTTGTGTCCGAAGACTAAAAGCGGCCTCGAATCCATGTTTGTCTGACTAGACTAATCCACGACGATTCCGCGTGCGTATTCAGAAGTAAAGAAACTACTCTTTCAGACTTCAAAATTTTTCGTGAACTCTTAGAGAGAACACATGCAGAGAGAATTTCTTAGTTTTTTAAATCTCTCAAAGTCAAGAGGTTTGGTAAAGATGTCAGCAAGCTGTTTTTCCGTTGAAATATGCTGTAGACTGACTATATCACGATCAACCAAATCTCTAATGAAATGATGTCGAATGTCGATGTGTTTAGTTCTTGAGTGCTGGACAGGATTTTCGCTGATTTTGATAGCACTCTGGTTATCACAGTACAACACTAATGGCGCACTCTCAAGAAGATAGTCATTCAACATTTGCTTCAACCAAAGTAGTTGAGTGCAACAACTTCCAGCCGCAACGTACTCGGACTCGGCAGTTGACAGTGCGATACAGTTTTGCTTGCGACTATGCCAAGACACAAGGTTATTGCCAAGGAAGCAACAGCTGTCGGAGGTACTTTTTCTTTCGTCCGTGTCCGTCGCCCAGTCGGAATCAGAAAAACCGACAAGGTTGGATGAAGTGTCGCGCGCATACCAAAGACCTAGCTGAGAAGTCCCAGAGATGTATCGGAAAATCCGTTTCACAGCTCGTAGATGGTCTTCCTTTGGATCAGCCTGGTACCTGGCACACATACAAACACTAAACATAATGTCAGGACGAGTGGCAGTTAAATAAAGTAAACTCCCGATCATGGAACGATAAAGAGTTTGGTTTACACTCCGACTTTTTGTTGACGTAGACAAGCGTTCCGTAGTTGCCATAGGAGTGTTAGCTGGCTTGGCATGATGCATCTCAAACCTCTCAACCATATTTTTAGCATACTTACTTTGAGATACAAATATCCCATTTGGTCGTTGAGAAATCTGAAGGCCAAGAAATTGATGCAACTCCCCCTCAAGGCTCATCTGAAATGTTGAGGACATAGCTTCTGTGAATGCAGTCACGAGTTTAGAACAAGTAGCTCCGAAGACAATGTCGTCAACGTAAATTTGGGCAACAATCATGTGTTTGCCATCTCGCTTGATGAACAAAGTTTTGTCCACCGATCCACGCTCAAAGCCGAATTTTAGAAGAAAATCCGTGAGACATCCGTACCAGGCGCGAGGCGCTTGTTTCAAGCCATATAGAGCTTTGTGAAGCTTGTAGACATGATTTGGCTTCTTCGGATCCTCAAAACCCTTAGGTTGGGCAACGTAGACCTCTTCTTCCAAGACACCGTTCAAGAAAGCAGCTTTGACGTCCATCTGTCTAAGTTTGATGCCGAGATGGCATGCAATAGCAATCAAGAGTCTGATGGACTCAATTCGTGCGACCGGAGCAAAAGTTTCATCAAAATCCATGCCTTCCACCTGGGCATATCCTTGGGCAACAAGACGAGCTTTGTTTCGGACAACTTGGTTATGCTCATCTGTTTTATTCTTGAAAATCCATTTAGTTCCAACTACATTGATGTTTGAAGTTCTGGGAACTAAGGACCAAACATTATTTCGTGTGAACTCATTCAACTCTTCTTGCATGGCCATGATCCAAAAATCATCTTGCATAGCTTCCTTGTAATTTTTCGGCTCATTTTCGGAGAGAAAGCAAGTGATGCCGATTTCATTACAAACTGCAGAAGTACAAATGTTGTAGAGTTCGTCAGGAGAATTCATTTGTTTCTTTGAGCGTGTGGTTCGCTCATTCAAGCTTCCGATCATTTGATTCGGTGGATGACGTTTTTTAATATGACCAGGTGCTTCTCTCGGAGCATCAGCTGGGTTTTCAACTTGATCATCATCGTCATCCTCAGTTCCCGAAGTGTTATCATTTCGGTTGCTAGACTCTCCAACTTCAGGTGAAGTATTAGGAGTAACAGTTTCGGAAGTCTCAGTTGTGGGTGTTGAAGGAAAAGTTCGAACTTCAAGAATTCCTTCCTTAACCCAATCAGCCTCTGCATCTTTTCCAAGAAAGTCTTGTTCATCAAAGTTGATGTTCACAGTCTCAATGACTTTCCTAGTTCGAAGGTTGTAGGCACGGTAGGCATGACTATTTTGGCTATAGCCAACGAAAATTCCACGATCAGCTTTGGCTTCAAATTTCTTTAGAGGATCACGATCCTTCAAAATATAGCAAGTACAGCCAAAGACACGAAAGTGTGCCACCGAAGGTTTCTTGCCATTTACAAGTTCATAGGCAGTAGCAGTAGTACCAGATCGAATACTTATTCGATTCAAAATGTAGCCAGCTGTAGAGACGGCTTCTGCCCAAAAAGTTCGAGCCAGATTTTTAGAAATTAACATCACACGCGCCATCTCTTGCAGTGTTCGATTCTTTCGTTCGGCAATCCCATTTTGTTGAGGTGTTTTTGGGGCCGAGTATTCATGATGGATTCCCTTCAGCATACAAAATTCATTGAAGCTAGCATTTTCAAATTCAGTGCCGTGATCACTTCTGATCCTTTTAACCTTAGCTTCATGATTCGTTCGAATCCATTTCACAATACCTTTGAAGGCATTGAAAGTCTCATCCTTGGTTGCCAGAAATCTCGTCCATGTGTATCGAGAAAAATCATCGACAACTACCAATACATATTCTTTCCTAGCAAGACTTTTGACTTCCATAGGACCCATCAAGTCCATATGTAAAAGTTCGAAAGGAGCTGAAGTACTCATGAGCGTTGGCAGTGCTGGATGAGGAGTTCTTGTCAGCTTACCCTTCTGACAGTCACCACACACTCTTTTCTCGATTTTGGGGAGTTGAGAGAATCCTCGAACTATCTCCCCCTTAACCAATTTGCTCAAATTTCGAGTGCTGGTGTGGCCAAGTCGTTGGTGCCACAAATCAACTTCATCAGGAACGGTCACGGAGAAGCAACTATACTCAGTGGTGTAGCAATTGTTTTTAGCACGTGGACCTTCCATGATACACTTCCCTTCAACATCAAAAACTCTGCATGATTCTTTATCAAAACTAACATTGAATCCTTCATCACACAGCTGACTGATAGAGATGAGGTTGGCAACAAGTCCCTTGACGTGAACAACATTTCTGATAAGAGGCAATCCTTTGATTTGTAGCGTCCCTTTTCCCTTGACAACACCTTTTGCTCCCCCTCCAAACACCACGGGGGAACCTGTCATCGGCTCATATTCTTTCAAGAATTTCTTAGTGCCGGTCATATGTCGGGAGCAGCCACTGTCAAAGTACCAAATACCTTTGTTGCCAGCTTCAGAGGCATTGAGTGCGACATTGCAGAAAATAAGTTCCCTCGGTTGCCAACTACTTTTGGAAGTAGAGTTATGTTCAACATTTGCTTTCCGAGATTTTGGCACCCATTGTTGGGATTCGATGTCCCGGGCTATCAAAAATTGCGGAACCGATAACCCGATCAAAACCCTAGATCGCCGGAGATTGGATCCCCGACTCATCCGCAGGAGTCCGACCTTTGGAGACTACGCGCCCGAAGACACGCAGCCCGCCCCCAGCCGAAGTCCCCCACGAGTCGGATCCACGAATGCGAACCACCTCACGAGCCGGGGCCCGACCGAACGCCCAGCGAGGCCCGAAGGCCGCGTGCGCCCAGCCGAGCCCCCGCGAGGGGCTCGCGATCGTCTACGGACGATCGCTGGGATCGCTCGTAGCGATCCCCGGGGCTGCTCGTAGCAGCCCCGCAGCGAGTCCATGACTCGCTGCCTAGCGGGGCGTAGCCCCCGCACGCATCCGCTGCGGGCGAACCCGCAGCACGTACGGGGTCGCTGCGGGTGACCCCGTAGCTTACCCGCGATCGATCCGAGGATCGATCGCACGCCCTCGGCTCCAGCCGAGGGCTTTTCCGTGCGCCACCGCCGCCGGCCAAGGGTGGCTGGGAGGTCCACCCGCCGTGGCACCAGCCCACGGCGAACCTCCCGGCGATCGACTTCGCGTCGATCGCGTGCCCTGGCGTCCAGCAGGGGCTCCCCTTTGCCACGCGTCCGGCGGTCCGAACCCTAGGGTTCGACCGCCGCGTTCGATCCTCGCCGGGGATCTCGAATCCCCGTCCCCGAGGTTCGTCGTTTTCCCGGATCGTGCGTTCATGTATATATCACAATTAATACGCACAAATAATCATGAAGGGGGTTCTCGATTATTACCTCGATTCGTTGTACGGAGAAACGAATCTTATTGACGACCTTGCGATCTTCCTACGTATTCCTCGCACTTCGTCCGAACGTCGTGTGGGCGACGATCTATCGGATTCCTATGGATCTCCTTCACTCTCCAAGACTTTATGATTGGCGTAACTTAGGTTGTGAAAAGTGAAGACCATGTAGTGCTTATATAGGCTACGTAGGGGATCATAAGGAGAATAAATATTGGGCTTCTAAATATTGAAGATTAAATTGGGTCCAACCCAAATTCATTAATCCTTATCAATATTAAATTTTTTATTTATTTTCCACTATATAAATAAAATTGCACTCCCAATATTAATCCATATTATATCAAATAATATTTCTCCGGTTAGTATTATTTATTCCGTGTATTTAAGATTTAAATATCCATGAATAAATTTATTTATTGCTCAATAAATAATATTGATATCTTATATCCGAGACTAGTACCGTTCAACCTTTATTATTGTGCGGAACGAATCCACTCATGAGGTTTACACAATAATTCCTTATGAACTCATCTCGGGGATATTATCAACCCTTCCGGGATACACTTTCCCGTCAAGTATTCACGGCATGTCATATATAAAATATAGCGACCCAATTTTACCGGTAATTAACCCAATAATTAAATCGGTTAATTCCTTTGGAAAATCAAAGTCTCTAATATTAAATATACACACCCGCAATAATATCGGGGATTAAGAATAAAATACTCCGAGATTTAAATTGATTATCCAAGGCAATCCTAATCAATAAATCTCAAGCTGATCCGCCCAATACACCAAGTGTACAAGTGTGATAAAATAATTAAGATAAATTATTTTCTCTCTCACACAACGACTATACCGATGGATTGGTCCGTGTCCATCTAGGTCGTGAGCAACTGTTCGATTAAATACGAGTAACCGATAGTATGATCTTCTGTGTGGGCCCGACACACCATACTAACTGCAACGTATAAAATCCAGGACTATATTTTGCATAATTAATTAACAATAATTAATTGCAAATAATTGTTTATTAATTAAATAGGTTAAATGCCATGATCGGGAGTTTACCGATACTTAAATCTAGACATTAAGTACACAACTCCAACAATCTCCCACTTGTACTAAGGTCTAGTCATTTCCTCTAAACTCCCGACTCCCATACTCATCACGTGCTTAAGTTATACTTCCCAGAAGTATTATGTGAATGAGCAATCTAGGTTGCCGCTCTGAAGTTATCTTGGTGACTACTGCGTCGTCTCTCTGACGATGACTCGTATCAGGTGGTACTGGCTCTATGTGTTATCATCACCTTTTGAACTTATGACTTCTTCCAGTTCTCCATGCACCGCTATGTACATAGCCTTTGGTGAACCAAGAGTCATATCAAAGTTCAGAGGTCATTCCGGAACCTAACCAAAACTTCCGCTGCCTCTGAGGCTGCTATTCGGTTTATGATAGAGTCCGAGAAGCATTACGCTTATCACTCTTTCATCCTTAGGTTCCACCTCTTCTAAAAGTGAACACATAGCCTGATATCGACTTACACTGGTCTTTCTCTAATTTTGGATCTGAGAAACTGTAATCTAAGAAGATTTCGTATTGCTAGTAATCCAGTACTTCCAAGTACTTTACAGCATTCGAATATTTCTTGTCCAGATTTCTTTGATATCCTCTCACTATGCTAATCGCATAGTTGATATCAGGTTCTTGTTTTTCAACATTGTATCTACAAAGCTCTCTACACTTGAAGTGTAGGTAACTGCTTTGTCTATATCCATCTCCTTCATGTGTTCATGACACATACCTTAGATAGATGCATTCTGTTCTCGAAAGGTAATAACCTTTCTCAGAATTGTGCATGTTTAAAACAAATCATAATCGTATAAGATATCTTAAGAGAAATACAAATGTTCTTATCTAGAGATCGAAAGATTTCTAAGAACATGATCCAATTTCATCTTAATCTTATATCTCGATTTATTTAGACAACCTCTATTTTATGTTTGACAACACTTTTACATTGTTGCCAATGATGAAGTGTTATCCACACAAAATTCCGAGAAACACCACCTTTGTTTCCATTACGTCTCTAACACACCTTTCTCGCAAATCTATGCAGAACTAGGGATCGATTTCATGTCTACTAGATCCAGAGTTCAAAACTCCTCCAGTCTTATGAACATCTCTGGTTGCTTAACAACCTCCCACTGCAATGGCGTTCCGGTGTATAACAGTAATAACTTTAGGTGCAGTTAGTGGTGTACTACTACTCGGTTAGGCTGGTTCTCAGTCTTCCCTTTCCTCATTTTAAAGTACTTTGTCAGTTAGGGCATTTCAGTTCATCCAATAGTCTTCCTCTAAGAACCGGGTGAGGACACCCATCTGGTTCGTAGTACTATTAATCATACAATTACTTGTTCTTCTAGGATATTCTACAATCACATTGAATGTGCCGTTGTATCTAGAAATATCCATAGAACACAGGTAGTTCCGAACAAACTTGTCCTTTTACTATTAGAATCTCATCTCTTATTCCTGACACACCATGTCTACATATCAGTGTATGGTGTAGTCGTTTGAGACTTAATCTCAATTTATGCTATGTGTTATTTAGATAGGTGATAGCCTCCGCGATCAAGTCGCAGGCTTTCAATGGATACACTTTGAAGGATCCCCATAATGGCTTTGTGTTGAAAAACACTTCGCTTTTATGGCACATCAAGTATTCTAATCCATCTTCGAGTATTCTTGAAAGAACAACTCGTACCTGTCTAATTACACATGTCACCGCATTAATCATAAATCATTTTCTATACTTGTCCGAATTCCATCCTTTATCCAGAAAGGTTAACTTAGTTGTATCATCTTTCAAGATTGATTCTTAGGTCGGGAGGTCCATTCCTCCAACTATAATTGATCAAATCAATTTCGACCTTTTGAATCCCTTTTGAACAGATACTACCAAGTTCAAGAATTCACAAGTATAATGATTGATAAGAGAAATACATCTAATAAGTAAAACAAGTTATACAAAACGGTTTGTTGCATCGTG
Source organism: Euphrasia confusa (assembly GCA_954870475.1). Lineage (NCBI taxonomy): Eukaryota > Viridiplantae > Streptophyta > Magnoliopsida > Lamiales > Orobanchaceae > Euphrasia > Euphrasia confusa. The sequence goes on along the minus strand of OX940959.1, from coordinate 7,089,148 downwards.
GTAGACTAAGGATTCATCATTCACATATTGCTATCTAATGTACCAGAATAGATATCACCATTATTTCTTATCCAAACCATCAAATGATTAAAGAAATAAAATATCCATTAATAATAAAGAAAACCAGAACAAAAGTTCTTTTTCAAAATAAAGGGGTACATAAAGCAATAACTGAAATGAAATCCTAAAACATAAATGTCTTCCACTGCAACCGCTGCTACCCTAACAGCTTCGCCCATGTAGACTCGAACTCTTCTTCTCTAAGTCGCCGGGTTTTCTGGAACCCCTGCATTTAAAATAATGCACATACCGTCAGTGGTTCCATATCTACACTCCAGAATTCTGGTAGATAATACCGCTGACTATGTTTTTACGACTAAAGAAAAATTCGTACCTCTGAGAGGACATTCAGACTTCCAGTGTCCAGACTTGTTGCATCGGAAGCACTTGCCTTTTGGCTTACTAGCCCCCACTCGTGGTCCATTCCTCTTGGCACCACTGGGTTTTATGGGTTGCTTCCTTTTCTTGCCCCTACCTCCAATAGCTTTCAAGCTTTTGGACTTGGTAGCCACAAGCGCTTGAGACTTGCCCTTCTTGTAGATCCCCTCTGCCGCCTTCAGTTCAGTCAGGAGTTGCGCAAGGCTATAAGATAGTTTACCCATATTATAGCTCATACGAAACTGCTCAAACTTAGGGGTCAGAGACTGGAGTATGATGTCGACTTGCGTCTCATCATCAATGGAAGCTCCTAGGACCTCAAGTTCATTCAACAAACTCATCATCTTAAGAACGTGCTCCCCAACGGGCGTTCCTTCAGACTGAGTAGTCGACATAAGGACTCTCATGGCTTCTTGCCTCGCCGCACGATCCTGCTCCCCAAACATCTCCTTGAGGTTAGTCATCATATCCCGGGCAGTGTCCATCGGCTCATGTTGGGTTTGGAGTACATTTGACATAGAAGCCAAAATATAGCACCTAGCCATTTCATCAGCCTTTTTCCACTTCCGATATGTTGCCTTTTCCTCATCAGTTGAGGCAGCCGTGGGCTCAGCAGGGCATTGCTTATAGAGTACAAACTTGTACTCTTCAGCAGTCAGGACAATGTCCAAATTTCTCTTCCAATCAATATAATTGGGACCAGTGAGTTTATGTTCCTTGAGTATCACAGAAAGTGGATTCATAGCTATTCTCTAAACCTATAAGCACATGTAAACAAACAATCAATTTAATGTCCGACATTATCTCCCTCAAATAATATCATTAAATCACTAATTGCATCTAAAATCCCATCAGGTAAGGCAAGCCACGTTCGTGTGGACGTTTACCCACCCAAATGATTTAGCAATTAGGTTTGCTTCGGTCGTACATCATTATAGCGTTACTTCGTTGGGAAGAATACTATAAAGCGTACCTAAGTGTAAACCATTACTCAGTACCAAGGCGAATCGTTTAGAATTGTTATGTCACCGCAAGCCACGTTCGTGTGGACGTTTACGACAACTCGCAATCCCTCACAATCTCCTATAACTGTCTACATCAATTATTCTAAAATCTCTTTCAGTATAGCAAGCCACGTTCGTGTGGACGTTTACTACACCAAATAGATTTATATAATTGAAATCCAATTACTTGATCCATTTGATTTCGTAAATCAAGACGCGGAGAATCATAAGTGAAACTCGAAGTTTCTAACCAGTGATTCACCATGCGAACGACCCTATCTCTCATAAATGAGGGAGCCGAGCAGACAATCGATCCATCTATCAAAGAATGGTACGAAGGTCTCTAATTTGTGTCCTCTACATGACCAAGTGGCTCTGGCTCCATTCCACTCCCCGGGGTGAGAATGAGTCGACTTGAAATCAGTTTTGGAAAGACAAATTAGGCATTGTTTGATAAACTTGATCAATGTTTCTTGTAAAAGGAATTACAAGAATTCTCCTCCAATGACTTGTCTATATGAACTTCGAAAGTCCATAAAAGTCACCAAGAGAACAGTGATGGAGACCATGGGAATGTTTCCATCCCCTCTCCCACTTAGCTTTTTACGATAAAGGGATACGCTATCTAGTGCATAAAATAAACACATATAGCATGCATGTAAACAATAAAGCACATAGATCACATAGTCAAAATAATGCTAGAGAAATTATTTTCCCGACTATCATGGCTTTATCTTCATATGCATCTTCTAGTCTTCAGTCTTCGTTTCTTGAATGCTCCATGTGACGAGAATATTAATTTCCAATATTTAAATCTATTTATTTTCAATTAATCCAAAAGTTACTTAATTCGAAAATTAAGTCAATTGAATATATCAAAAATAAAATTAAATATTATTAATATTTTTATTTATTTATTTTCCTATCTAGTTCTATTAAATCTCTAGAATAATCTATCCAAATAAAATTTGGAATATTCTAGAAGACATCTATAATAGAACAAGGAAATAAAATAAATTAGGACTTACTACTTTCCAAATTTATTTTTTTTATTCCTAATCCATGAATATTCCATGAGTAGAAATAATCAAGTAGGAAAAATAAATTTAGTACTAAATTAATTAAATTCCCAATCTTTGAATAATTCCATGAAGGAAATAAATCAATAGGAATAAAATCAATTCAAATTAATTCTTTTCCTAATCCATGAGAGTTTCCAAAAAGAAGAACACTCAAATAGGAAAATTCCAAATTAATTAGGAAAGTAATATCTTGGTAGGAATAGCATGGGATTGGGAGATCCCACGCCATCCCCACCATGATCGACCGTCGGCCACCAGGGGAGGGGCGCCGCCGCCTTGCCACGCCGGCAAAGGCTTCGATCGACCATCAACATCATGGGATCGATCCATCGATCCCAAGTCCTAGCTTCTTCGTCACTTCTTCGTCTTCCGGCGATCGTCTCAACATAGAACCAACGTAAATAAATTACAATAATTTAAATTACAATTCCGGTATCGATTCTATACATGAAATCGACCCTATACATTTTCCGGAAAAAAAGAACGTAATAATAAATCCTAAATTCGGTCAACCCCCGAATTTTTACTATTACAAACATTCAACCACACAAAACGAATCTCGACATGTCCGAGAGTTTAATAATCATGATAATTAATTAAGCAAAAATTAAATTAACCATGATAGCCGGAAATCCTGCAAGGTAGAACAATAATCGAATATATACATGAACACGAAACCAAACGCTCTGATACCAGTTGTTGGGATTCGATGTCCCGGGCTATCAAAAATTGCGGAACCGATAACCCGATCAAAACCCTAGATCGCCGGAGATTGGATCCCCGACTCATCCGCAGGAGTCTGACCTTTGGAGACTACGCGCCCGAAGACACGCAGCCCGCCCCCAGCCGAAGTCCCCCACGAGTCGGATCCACGAACGCGAACCACCTCATGAGTCGGGGCCCGACCGAACGCCCAGCGAGGCCCGAAGGCCGCGTGCGCCCAGCCGAGCCCCCGCGAGGGGCTCGCGATCGTCTACGGACGATCGCTGGGATCGCTCGTAGCGATCCCCGGGGCTGCTCGTAGCAGCCCCGCAGCGAGTCCATGACTCGCTGCCTAGCGGGGCGTAGCCCCCGCACGCATCCGCTGCGGGCGAACCCGCAGCACGTACGGGGTCGCTGCGGGTGACCCCGCAGCTTACCCGCGATCGATCCGAGGATCGATCGCACGCCCTCGGCTCCAGCCGAGGGCTTTTTTGTGCGCCACCGCCGCCGGCCAAGGGTGGCTGGGAGGTCCATCTAGGTCGTGAGCAACTGTTCGATTAAATACGAGTAACCGATAGTATGATCTTCTGTGTGGGCCCGACACACCATACTAACTACAACGTATAAAATCCAGGACTATATTTTGCATAATTAATTAACAATAATTAATTGAAAATAATTGTTTATTAATTAAATAGGTTAAATGCCATGATCGGGAGTTTACCGATACTTAAATCTAGACATTAAGTACACAACTCCAACACCCATTTCTTCTTAACATTCAAGGTTTTGACATTTCTCTCAGTCACTGTCTTCAGATCTGCCTTAGCTGTTGGATTTTTAGAAATGGGTTTCTTCATTTCCTTAGTCACTTCGGACTTTTTCTTCAGTGTCATAAGTTCTCTGTTCATGTCCTCTTTCATCCTATAGCAGAATGGTCGAATGTGTCCAGGTTGATCACAGTAGTGACAAACATATTTTCTTCTTTGACGATTCTCAACCTTCGTAGACGTCTTGACCAACACAGTTTTAGTTCGAGAGGACTGTCCATTTTTCTTCACGTTCTGAGATTTCTCTAAGTTCTTCAGCAACGTCTTCTCATAAGGTAGGATACCACGAGGATGTTTGACAATACTCTTCGGAAATTGATATGTCTCAGATTCAGATTTTGAAGTCGAGGATGACTTTTGAGTTTTAGGTTCTGGAGACTTAGCAATCTTCTTCCCTTCAGCAATCTCCTTCCGTTTAGATGATTCAACGTCATCCTTGCTTTTATCCTCAGACAGATCAACCGACGCCTTAACAAAATTCACATCTTTCTTCTTTTCAGGTGTCGAGTAAATAGACTCAAAAACTTTTTGAAATCCAAGTCCGTAACGATTAGGATTCATATATGAAGCAGCATTGTCAAACACGGAAGAGTTCGTGTTCATTTTCCTTAGTAGCTCATCAGTCATATGAAGTTTTTCTTTCAACACATATCGTTCCTTGTCAGTCATGGCAAGGTCAGTTTGAACTTTCATTAGTGAAGACTTTAGTTCATCATTTTCAGCATCGGAGTTCTTAAACAGAGTCTGCAGTTTCTTCACTTCAGTTGACTCCTTTTTCAGTGATGTCTTCAGCTTTGAGTTTTCAGAACTCAACTTCTCACACAATTCTCTCAGTTCAACAACTTCTTTGAAATACTTATGCTTTTCTTCGAAAAGGTCATCAAATTTGACTTTAAGGATTGTCAGAGAATTTTTCAATTTCTTCTTCTCATCCTCAGTCTTCTCAACTGAGTTTCTCAACACTACCACTTCATCACACATCTTGAGTTGTTCATTCGAGAGTTCATTAAAAGATTCTGTCAAGCAATTCAGAGACACTTCAAGTGTGCTATTCTCAGTGATAGCAATATCATATAAATTTTCAAGTATAGAGTGACTCTCCTTCAAGGTGATCAACTCGATACACACATCTTCAGTTTTAGACACTTCGGTCGTCTTCTCCATCTCTTCAGCATCAGACACTGATTCATCATCCGAGAAGATATCATCATCACAGAAATTTCGGTTTGTCGATGCCACACGGAAGATGTTGTCTGCAGTTGCAGTGTCTTTCAGAAATGCATCAAAAACAAAGTTTTCGACCTCCACATTTTTGAGATCAAAAGATTCACCAAAAGTGACAACTAGAGCGTTGTCTTCATCATCGTCAGAATTGTTGTCCTCAGACTCGTCGTTCTCAGAAATGACATCCTCATCGTCAATCACAACATAGCTAACTGGTAGCTTCTTCTTACGATGTAAATTAGGACATTCATTTTTAACGTGTCCATATCCCTTACACTCATAGCATTGCATGCATTGCATCTTGGAGACATCCTTGCTAGTAGAGGAGTATGGTGAGAGCTTTGTCCCTTTAAACTTTTTGTCCGACGACGATCCTTGATTTCGGTTGTCAGGAGTATTTGGGTAGGAGTTAGCACTTTTCTGAAATTTTCGAAAATTTCTCGCACGGTTCTTTCTCTTAAATTCTTGTTTCACGAGATAAGTGACTATCTCAGTCAGTGCAGCCAGTTTGTCCGGATTACTAGAGTTCATCAGTTTTTCAATTTCCTCAGCTTCCTCATCATCAGATTCACCCAGATCAGCTGAAAAACTACTTTCAGTTTTCTCATTTTTCAAATGAGTTTTTCGAGAGTTTGAGCTTCTTGAACTCTTTCCTTTCTCTGAAATCTTGAGAGCAGTCATCGGTTCGTAGACAAGTGACATGTCTGGGTTGCTTCGAACTTTGAGAGTCAGGTCATAGTTTCTCAAATCAGCCATCAAGTCGGCATAGTCCCAGTTTTGGTTCTCGTCATTTCGTGCTTCGATAGTCAGCACCTTACTCTCGAACCTAGTGCTAACACTGGAGAGGACTTTCTCATATACCATGGGAGCAGGAAAGATTTCTCCGAGTTCAAAAGCTTCATTCACATATCTCATGATCTTGTCCAAGTAGTCATTGATATCTTCATCTTCCCTCATCCGGAGCTGATGGAATTGAGCAGTGATAGTTCGGATTTTCGATCGCTTAACGGCATGACTTCCCTCACAAGTTCTTTGTAACGTTTCCCATGCATCTCTGGCAGATGTGCAATTTTTGACCAGCTGATACATGCTGAGGTCCAGCCATTCACATATAAGAAGTAAGGTGACGACGCGAAAACTTTGTCGTGGAAGCTAACGCGGCCAAAATAAATTTATAAAGATTCCTAAACTCAACACAAGATAGCAAGTGGTAAGTATAGGGTCGATCCCACGAGGAAGCAATTGCAGTTTAGTTAATCTCGGCTTTGCCCAAATAGTGTCACAATAAAAAGGTTTTAAGTTTGGTTGCTGAGTCACAGCGTTTAATCAAACTACCAACTAACAGAAACAATTAAACTAATTAACCCAAACTAACATGCAGAAATAATAAACTACCACTTTGACCAAACTGGAAACAGAAAACAATTAATCAAACTGAAATCAAATAAGAGAAAGTAGGCTTCTGGGCTTTGGCTTCTCTCTGGGTTCTCTGGGCAAACTACCGATCCCTGGCACTAATGGTTTTAACTGATGGTTTTTCAATCGGTTATAGGATGTCTAACAAAGTGAAAGCAGTCCTATTAAGTCACGCCTACAGTCACCCCACCCCAATCCGTCCTTACTGGGTAAAGAAAGGCAAGGTATACTTATGCCTAATCCCCTGAGCCTAGACAATTCGATACCTATGTGGTCGCATGGATCTAGTTTGCCCAAACTCGCATTACTCTCTCGACGAACCCAATTCGGCCAATAGCATGTCCGGAAATCCGAATCATACGACCGCTAAGCTCCAACACGTTCTAGCGCTATGCCCATAGTACATCTAACGCGGAATACTCGGTTGATCAATCGCTGGTATCTCAAAGTGTAAGGGTTTCCTAACGACCAAATTAGTCTGCCCAAACCTGCAAGAATATGGTTAAACCTCAACTGTGTATCGGGAACAAACCTCCAGGCAGTTAACTAAAAGCCCTATCAACCTCACGGTTCTATCCTAGCCCAGAGTCCCCTTCGATCAGCCTTTGCCCAGACGCCCTGCAAGCTTAGTTATTCATACGTGAAGAAATAAAACAAGAAATAAATTGGAAATCGAAACTGAAATTCATATTAACTAGAATCGGAAATAGTTCAACTGGAATAGCAAAAACAAAGTACTAAAAACATAAAGCAATAAATTGTTTTAATGCCCGAAGGCTCGATCAACTTCAAAAACAAAACAACTTGGCCGGAAATCTCCAAGGTTCAATCGCCGGCGGTTGCTTCGTGAACGGGGTCGGAATTCTGTGTCCTCTTCTTCTCCAGCTTCTCTTCCTTATATAGGCATGAATTAGGGTTGCGGAATCGCAGTTGCATGGGCCGCTGCATGGGCTTCCTTTTCCAGGCGCCGCTAAGTTCTTTCCATCTTTAGCTCCAACCGCCTTTGACTTTGCCCGCTGGCAACCCGCTTCCCAAACTCTCTTCAGGTATTCTTCTCCTCCACAGATGAACGGACCAGGCACGGTACTTAGTAGTCGATTTGGGTCTTCTGCTTCATGACTCAACCCTGAATGGTTTGACTTGCCTGTTAGGCCATCTTTGCTCAGTCACTACACACTCCAGATCGCTGTTTGCCCAAAGAAGGGGTTTTCCGTGCCTCTTTTGCCCAGTGCGCCACCTGCTACCTGTTTGCCTGCATACCCTGACCAAACACTCTACTGTGCCCTCCCAGACACATAAACAGACTCAAACTGACTCTAAAAGGGGCTCAAGATGAGCAAATAAAATGGCTCATCAAACCGCACACACTTGCAATACGCTTGTCCTCAAGCGTGGGGTTTGACTCAACGGACTCAAGACCAAAGTAAAAAGAAATCAAGATAGAGGGGGGAAACAAAATAAACAGAGACTCAAAGGACTTTAGCATGATTACAGAATATAAAATGGGCAAAGAAAATACAAGCAAGTCAAAATTCAAGTTAGAAACATAAAAATTCGGTCAAGAGTCTATACTAGGGCTTGGGGTCACACCCTCACAAGTGTATCTCTCTTTTTAATGGATGGGTATAATGTCACTCTTTTTTCTGTTGTGAATCTACTTTGCCCAAATTTGACAGTTTGCTGATCAAGTTATTCTGACTTGAGTGGGGGGTCTCATCAAAGGGGCTTTTATTGGGTTGTAATGTAGGCTCTTTGGGTGGATTTTGAGGAGTAGGTACAGTTTGGGTAGAGGGCTCAGTGACTAGCCTATTCTCTACCACTTTGCCCCTTTTCTTACGGGCCTTAGCACACAACCAATTTATTACTCTTTTTTTTCTTTTTCTCTTTTTTTTCTTTTTTTTCTTTTTTTTTGTTTTTTTTTTTCAACACCAATCTCTCCACCCCTCAATATCTGTCTGGTTGCTCATTGGCAAAGTGCCAGACTGGTATACAAAGAAAATTCAACAGGCTCAAAGGGGCTAGCAAGGGATTAATGTTCACATGGTCAAACTGAAAGAAAATGCCCTAATCACACAGTAACCCCCACTCAACAAAACTACTTATCACAGCAAATAGGCTAAGTTAGGCATCATAAATATCACAACAAATTCTCTCAAGAAAGAAATTTCAATTCAATGTATGGCTCAAACCTCACAGTTTGCCTAGTATAGTTCCATCGTCCCTATTTTCATGCTTTTAACTACAAATTTTGACCTGCTGTATAAATAAAATGCTTCTGATTGCCCTAAGTATTCACATAATCATGCTGACTCGATAAGACACAGAGGTTTGCCCTTTCCCTTTCCCCCCTCACACACTTTGCGTAGGCAAAGTGGGTGAAAGTAATAAGATCAGTAAGGGCTGCCTCGACCAAACAATAACTCTAAATTAACGTTGGCGCACCTACCCCCTCACACACTTTGCGTAGGCAAAGTGTGTCAGCAGGGAGGTCGACCCCGTCGCCCGAGTTATTTGACTCAAACAGTAAACACAAAAAATAAAAATAAAAAAATATAAAATAAAATAAATAATAAAAAAAACTAAAAACACAAGGGAGGGTCAGTTAAGAGCTGGGTCCAGGCGGGTACCTGAATCCATCGCGGTCAAAGTATGCCTTCATCATCCCGGCAAGCTCTTCCAGCTTCTGCTCAATCCTCTCCAGGCGCTCCTCCACAGCGCCATCTTCCTTCAGCTCTTCCTTCTTAACCTTTGCCCTCACTGGCACAACCTTCTCTGCCTTCACTGGTTTGTTGTCGTCAAAAACTATGACTCCCTCACTACTCTCCTTGATATCATGCATCCTCTTGAAACAGGCCTTGTCAAACTTCTCCTCACTCATCAGGTTCACCTTCTTTCCTACCAGCAAATCCATCTTTGCAGCATACACCATAGGGAACTGGGCAAAGGAGTGGCGCTGCATGGGGTGGGTGATCAACCACTTCATTTGTGCACAGAGAAAAGACCCAAAGTGGAGCCTGATCTTCTTCTCCATGCACCACAGCATCCCCAACTTGATTTGGGAGATCGCATTGCTCGTGTCCTGTTTGCCAAAGAAATTGACAGCCAGGATCCTGTGGCAAACCCTCATCGCATCATCCTTCAACTGATGCCCCTTAGTGGTTTGTGCAATGAACGTCCCCCCTTTGCCTAACACCTTCCAGATCTCATTCAACTCGCTCTTGGTTCGCTCGGGCAAAGCCTTCAGTGCCCCCTGGTACTCCTTTGACTTCCACTCCTCAAATGTCACCATCCCCAAACTGAGGTCCAGTTCGGTGCAGCTTGCTTTGACCTTGCTTCCTAGTATCTCAAACTGGATGCCAGTAACTCCTTCCTCCTTGTCCTCTTTGATCACCAAAGTCCTAAAAAACTCTCTCACCACCTTATCGCTTATTTGCCCAGACCACTCCAAAAACTGGCTCCACCCAATGTTCGCAAAGTACTCCCTCACTTTGGCCTCCACCCCCATCAGCAACAGTGTGTCGAAGCACACGGTTTTGGGCACCACGATTTTGCGAGGGGGAACGCTGGTAGTCGCCGGAGTCGGAGCTTTGCGCTTCTGGGTCGAGGCTCTGGTGTTCGGTGTCTTTGGAAGGTTGTGGGTGACTTCAATTTCTGGTTCGTCTTCTTCCTCATCGTTGCCGCCGGCAGCTGTCGAATTCTCCTCCTTCTCGTCGCTCGAACCTGCATCAGACAATTTTACACCCTTACCCTTGACGTCAGATCTGGGCTTCTTCCTTCGTGGGCTTTCGTTCACGTCGCCGGTCGGCTGTTCGGACCCCTCTGCTGCGTCGGCCAGAATCTCTAAATCCTTTTGCTCAGAAAGCTGGGGCACGTCGAGCTCAGCGCTGAGTTGCGCTATCAAGTTCTGGTCGACCGGTGGCGGGCTGTTTGGCGTGGTGGATGTCGGCAATATTATGACGAGTGGCACGGCGGAGGAAGCTTCTCCGGTGGTCTCACTGGTGGCGGCGGGTAGTGCCTCCTCCTTGTTTGCTTCCATGGCGGCGTCGTTCTTTGGCTCCGTCATCTTCTTGCGCTTCGACTTGGCTGTTTTGGTGGGTGGTGGTGGTGTGGTAAGATCGATATGAGTTCCGTCCGGGATTCCTCTCAATTTATTTTTCGGTCGAGTACTCACCATGGACGACGGCGGTTAGGGTTATAGGGATTTTTGAATTTGGAAGGGGAATTGATTGGGTAGTTATCGGTTTTCGTGGGGGGGAGTTATGGAAAGTTGGATTTGCAGAGTCCTAATGATGGGATGTTTCTCCCTCAAAATTCGCACTTTCCATCTATCAGTTATGGTAAGCCCTCAACTGACGCCCTTTGCCCAAACTCCTGTCCCTGCAAAATCAAAAATACAATACACCCTTTCTTCCGGCCTCGTTAATTTTGGTATGAAGTGATCCTTTTTTATTAAACCTAATAAATAAATAAAAAAAACAAAAACTGAATAGGAAATAAAGCGTAAAAAAAACATACCAGGTTGCCTCCTGGCCAGCGCCCTATTTTAGGTCCTAGGCATGACCTTGCTGCTGACTTTGGCTAGAGATCGATGAAGGCAATTTGCCCCTCCAGCTCCTCTTGCCCAAAGTACGGTTTAACTCGTTGTCCATTTACCTTGAAAATGTAGTCTTTGCCCTTGTCCGTCTTACTCTTCAGCTCCACTGATCCATTAGGGCAAACCTCGTGAACAACAAAGGGTCCTTCCCATTTGGTGAATAGTTTGCCCTTTCTGAATAAGTTCCTAGTCTGATGTAGCAGCACCAGTTGGCCTGCCTCGATTTTTTTGCCTCTAATCAATTTGTCATGTGCCCTTTTGGTCCGTTCCTTGTAGTGAGCTGCATGATCATACGCCTCGATCCTGATCTGCTCCAGTTCCACAAGGTCTAACTTGCGCTCATTCCCTGCAAGATCCCAATCAAAGTTTACTTTGTTCACTGCCCAATGTGCTTTATGTTCAATTTCCACGGGCAAATGGCATGCCTTCCCGAATAGCATCCTATATGGGGATATCCCAAAGGGTGTCTTGAAAGCAGTGCGGTATGCCCAAAGTGCATCATCTAATTTGTCAGACCAGTCTTTGCCCTCGGGCTTAACTGTCTTCCTTAGGATAGTCTTGATGATTCGATTGGATAATTCAGCTTGCCCATTTGCCTGGGGGTGGTATGCTGTGGAAATCCGATGTGTCACCCCGTACCTATGAAGCAGCTTTTTTATCACCGCGTTGCAGAAGTGTGTACCTTGATCACTTATCAACGCTCTGGGTACACCGAAACGACTGAAGATATTTGCTTTTAAGAATTCTGCTACTACCCGAGAGTCATTGGTGGTTGTCGCTTTGGCTTCGACCCACTTGGATACGTAGTCTACTGCCAGTAGTATGTACTCTTTGCCTTTGGAGTTTGGGAGTGGTCCCATGAAGTCTATACCCCATACATCGAATATCTCCACCGGTAGTATGGGCACAGAGGGCATCTCGTCTCTTTTTGTCATGTTTCCCTCCCTTTGACACTGATCACATCCCTTACACCAGGTAATGCAATCCTTAGTCAAAGTCTTCCAGAAAAAACCGCAATCTAAAATTTTCCTGGCAGTTCGCCTGTGCCCAAAGTGGCCTCCACATGGTTTCTCGTGGCAATGCCTCATTATAGCCTGTTGCTCTGATTCAGCGACACACCTTCTTAACACTTGGTCTTCACATCTTTTCCATAGATACGGCTCATCCCAGATGTAGCTCTTTGCCTCTCGTTTCATTTTGTTCCTTTCGTAGAGGGTGGCTTGATCCCTGAACTCTCCTCCCACTATGTAGTTTACTAGGTCAGCGTACCATGGTTCTTCGTTCATGGCATAGATAGAGTACAAGTGCTCGTCTGGAAACGTCTCGGTTATGGGCATGTCTTCTTCCTTTTGTAAAATCCGGCTGAGATGATCTGCCACTAAGTTCTGATTGCCGGCCTTGTCCCTAATCTCGATATCAAACTCCTGTAGCAGTAGGATCCATCGGATTAGCCTTGGTTTGGTTTCTTTCTTAGCCATTAAGTATTTGAGCGCAGCGTGATCAGTATACACGATGGTCTTACTCCCCAATAAATACGACCTGAATTTCTCAAAAGCGAACACTATGGCTAGCAGCTCCTTCTCAGTTGTTGCATAGTTGCTTTGGGCGGCATTAAGTGTCTTCGAGGCATAGTATATCACATGCCTCTCTTTGCCCTTAAGTTGCCCAAGTACTGCCCCTACCGCATATCCACTTGCGTCACACATTAGTTCAAAAGGCATCCCCCACTCTGGGGGTTAGATGATGGGTGCTGTTACAAGTCTCTCCTTCAGATGGTTGAAGGCTCTTTGGCAGTCATCGTCAAAGTCCCACTCTACGTCGTTCTGTAGCAGTCTTGTCATCGGTTGGGCGATACTGGCAAAGTCCTTCACAAACCGCCTATAGAATCCCGCGTGGCCAAGGAATCCCCTCACTTGCTTGATATTCCTTGGATATGGTAGTTTGTCAATGACTTCTATTTTCGCTTTGTCGACTTCTATTCCCTTGGCTGACACTACATGTCCAAGGACTACTCCCTCTTCTACCATGAAGTGACACTTCTCGTAGTTCAAAACCAAACTCTTCTCTACACACCGCTGCAGTGTTAGCTCCAAGTTTGCCAGGCATAGGTCAAAGGTATTACCATAAACCGTGAAGTCGTCCATAAATACTTCAATCCCATTCTCTAATAGGTCAGAGAATATGCTCATCATACAACGCTGGAAGGTCCCTGGTGCGTTGCACAGCCCAAAGGGCATGCGCCTATAGGCAAAGGTGCCAAAAGGACATGTGAACGTTGTTTTGTCTTGATCTTCTTCGGCTACCCAGATCTGCATGTAACCCGAATATCCATCCAAAAAGCAGAAGTGCTTTTTCCCGGCCAATCGTTCTAACATCTCATCGATGAAGGGCAAAGGGAAGTGGTCTTTGCGGGTCACTTTGTTCAGCTTACGGTAGTCTATGCACACTCTCCATCCTGTTTGTAGCCTGGTAGCGATTTGTTCTTTCTTCTCATTCTCTATGACCTGGATCCCTGACTTCTTAGGCACAACGTGTACAGGGCTAACCCACTTACTGTCTGAGACAGGGTAAATTATCCCCACACTGAGGAGTTTCTTTATCTCTTTGAGTACCACTTCCTTCATGGCAGGATTGAGTTTCCTTTGGGGATCTCGAACTGGTGTAGAGTCATCTTCTAGGAGTATATGGTGTTGGCAAATCGTCGGGCTTATACCTCTTATATCAGCCAAAGTCCATCCTATGGCCAGTTTGTATCGTCCCAGCACTTCTTTGAGTTTAACTTCCTCCTCGTCCGAGAGTGAGGGATTGATAATTACGGGCAAAGTGTCGTGCTCTCCTAAGTACATGTACTTCAGATGCTTTGGTAAATTCTTCAATTCCAGTACTGGGGGTCTCTCCAAGGATGGCTTCATGACCGTCTCCTCTAGTCTTGGCAGTTTGCCCGGGTCTCCTCTATAATTCTCTAGTGCCCCCAACTGCTTAATTGCCTCTTGTATTCCCTCCGGTTCATCTTCTAATTCATCGTGTAGCATTCCCTCTTGAATCACTACTTCAATTTCGTCGTACTTACCGCTTTGCAACACTTTGCCTTCTACCGCTTTGTCGATCTGATCGATCATATGAACTTCCTCAGTATCGGTTGGGTGCTTCATGGATTTGTAAAGGTCAAAGGTGACTGTTTCTCCCTCGAACTTACATGTCAGTTTGCCTGTCTCGCAGTCTATGTGTGTTCTTGCGGTTTTAAGGAACGGTCTGCCCAGAATCATAATTGGCTCTTTGCTTGATCTCCCCATGTCTAGTACGTAGAAGTCTGCTGGGAAGATTAAATCTTCCACTTTGACCAATACGTCCTCCAGTATGCCCTCAGGGTAGACATTGGATCTGTCAGCCAGCTGGATTACCACTCTTGTGGGTTTGAGGACCCCTATGCCCATGTCCTCGTACATAGTCTTGGGCATCACATTGATTGATGCCCCTAAGTCCAGCATTGCCTTCTCGATTCTCATTCTTCCTATGATGCATGGTATGTAAAACATGCCTGGGTCTCCACATTTGGTAGGCACGTTCCTTTGAAGCACTGCTGAGACATTTTCACCCACCTCGAATTTTGCATCGTCTTGATATTTTACCTTCTTTGTGCACAGCTCCTTGAGGAACTTGGCACACCGGGGCATAGTGTTCAGTATAGTCAGTAGCGGCATATTGATCTCCACCTTTTTGAACATCTGGAACATCTCGTAAGTCTCTTCCCTTTCTTTATTCTTACTTAGCCTTCCTGGAAAGGGGACTCGAATCTTTGGTGGTGGTGATTTATCTCTCTTTGCCCTGACTACTTCTTCTTCCTTCTCTCTTTCATCTTCAACAGTTATGTCCTCTATCTCTGTGGGTTCTGTCTCTTGAGGGTGTTTGCCCTGGGTTGGCGCTTTGACTTCTGGCAAGATTCTCCCACTCTTTAATTGGATGGCATTACAGTGGGCACTCTTCACTTCGACTTGTGGTGGTAAGTTTCCGTTCCTCTGTTCCAGCTTTGCCACGACCTGGTTCAAGTGGGCCATTTGAGCTCCCAAATTATTCAGTTGCCCTCTAGTTTCCTGTTTGAATTTTTCGTTTTCTTGCATGGCTTTCATGTTTTCTTGCTGGAACTTTACGTTCTCTCTGACCAAAGTCTCCATCATGTCCGATAGTGATGCCCCTTTGCCCTGATTCTGCTGGGAATTCCCTTGTTGCTGATGGTTGTAACGGTTCTGGTTCAGGTTGCCTTGATATCCTTCTCCTTGGTTGTTATTATTCCCATACCTGAAGTTCTCATGGTGCCTCCATCCTGGGTTGTAGGTATTAGAGTATGGGTCAAAGTGCGGCCTCCCTCTTCCTTGACCGTTTCCATTAGATTGTCCCATCGCTTTGAGCTCCTCATCGAATAAAGATGGACATTCATCAGTGGCGTGCTCCACCTCTTGGCAAATCTGGCACGCTTTGACTGCCTTCTTTGGTCCTCCCGCCATACTGGTCATGAATTTTTCCATGGCACTGCACAGCTTGTCGATTTTTGAGTCAGAGGGGGATTGTACCAGCAGGCTTTGTTTGGGCATATCAGTGTCCTCGCCTAATTCCTCTGCCATTTCTTTGAACAGTTTGAATGCCTCGGCAGCACTTTTGTTGAGTAGAGACCCTCCACTGGCAGCTAGGAGTAGAGTCTTCTCATGATGTCTCAATCCGGACACAAAGTATTGGATGAGATCATGGTCCGGGATCTGGTGCTGGGGGCACTTAGTTAGCAGTTGCTTGAATCTTGCCCAATAGTCCTGGAAGTTCTCGTTAGTTCCCATCCTTATGCTATTGATTTTCTTGCGCATCTGTTGGATTCGTGCCGCTGGGAAATATTTTTCCAAGAACCTCTTTTGTAGTTGTGCCCAGGTGGTCACTTCGCCTTGCGGAATAGTATACAGCCACTCTCTGGCCCCGTCAGTCAAAGAGAAGGGAAAAGCCAGGAGTCGTATATATTGCGCTAATACCCCGGTTGCCTGAATCGTCCCGCATGCTAGCTCAAAGTCCTGTAAATGCCTCTGTGGGTCTTCTCCGGGCATATCACTGAACTTCGGCAGGATTTGTATGAAGTTGTGTTTCATCTCCCAGGGGGTAGGAATGGTGGGCAAAGTGATGCCCAATGGCCTCAAGTTCATCTCTGACGGGAACATCATGTCCCTCAAAGTACGTGGTGCTTCTGCTCCCATCTCTTCTATCTCTTCTGGTATTGGTTGACTAGGAGTGTCAACTGGTATGATCTCTTTGTTCTTTGCCTTTTCTACCTTACGTGCTTTGGCAGAATTCTCTCCTTGGGATGCACGTGCTAATGCCTTGTTCTTTGCTTCTTTTCTTAGTCTCTTGGCGGTTTTCTCGATCTCTGGATCAAAGAGCAATCCCGTGTCGCCTTCCACCGCGTTTATGGTACCTAGTCAAAGAAGTAAAAACAAATCGATTAGCACAGAAAAACTAAAAAGCTGGAATATTGCCTCCCCGGCAACGGCGCCAATTTTGACGACGCGAAAACTTTGTCGTGGAAGCTAACGCGGCCAAAATAAATTTATAAAGATTCCTAAACTCAACACAAGATAGCAAGTGGTAAGTATAGGGTCGATCCCACGAGGAAGCAATTGCAGTTTAGTTAATCTCGGCTTTGCCCAAATAGTGTCACAATAAAAAGGTTTTAAGTTTGGTTGCTGAGTCACAGCGTTTAATCAAACTACCAACTAACAGAAACAATTAAACTAATTAACCCAAACTAACATGCAGAAATAATAAACTACCACTTTGACCAAACTGGAAACAGAAAACAATTAATCAAACTGAAATCAAATAAGAGAAAGTAGGCTTCTGGGCTTTGGCTTCTCTCTGGGTTCTCTGGGCAAACTACCGATCCCTGGCACTAATGGTTTTAACTGATGGTTTGTCAATCGGTTATAGGATGTCTAACAAAGTGAAAGCAGTCCTATTAAGTCACGCCTACAGTCACCCCACCCCAATCCTTCCTTACTGGGTAAAGAAAGGCAAGGTATACTTATGCCTAATCCCCTGAGCCTAGACAATTCGATACCTATGTGGTCGCATGGATCTAGTTTGCCCAAACTCGCATTACTCTCTCGACGAACCCAATTCGGCCAATAGCATGTCCGGAAATCCGAATCATACGACCGCTAAGCTCCAACACGTTCTAGCGCTATGCCCGTAGTACATCTAACGCGGAATACTCGGTTGATCAATCGCTGGTATCTCAAAGTGTAAGGGTTTCCTAACGACCAAATTAGTCTGCCCAAACCTGCAAGAATATGGTTAAACCTCAACTGTGTATCGGGAACAAACCTCCAGGCAGTTAACTAAAAGCCCTATCAACCTCACGGTTCTATCCTAGCCCAGAGTCCCCTTCGATCAGCCTTTGCCCAGACGCCCTGCAAGCTTAGTTATTCATACGTGAAGAAATAAAACAAGAAATAAATTGGAAATCGAAACTGAAATTCATATTAACTAGAATCGGAAATAGTTCAACTGGAATAGCAAAAACAAAGTACTAAAAACATAAAGCAATAAATTGTTTTAATTCCCGAAGGCTCGATCAACTTCAAAAACAAAACAACTTGGCCGGAAATCTCCAAGCTTCAATCGCCGGCGGTTGCTTCGTGAACGGGGTCGGAATTCTGTGTCCTCTTCTTCTCCAGCTTCTCTTCCTTATATAGGCATGAATTAGGGTTGCGGAATCGCAGTTGCATGGGCCGCTGCATGGGCTTCCTTTTCCAGGCGCCGCTAAGTTCTTTCCATCTTTAGCTCCAACCGCCTTTGACTTTGCCCGCTGGCAACCCGCTTCCCAAACTCTCTTCAGGTATTCTTCTCCTCCACAGATGAACGGACCAGGCACGGTACTTAGTAGTCGATTTGGGTCTTCTGCTTCATGACTCAACCCTGAATGGTTTGACTTGCCTGTTAGGCCATCTTTGCTCAGTCACTACACACTCCAGATCGCTGTTTGCCCAAAGAAGGGCTTTTCCGTGCCTCTTTTGCCCAGTGCGCCACCTGCTACCTGTTTGCCTGCATACCCTGACCAAACACTCTACTGTGCCCTCCCAGACACATAAACAGACTCAAACTGACTCTAAAAGGGGCTCAAGATGAGCAAATAAAATGGCTCATCATAAGGCTTTGCTGTTAGCCGTGGACAAGTCATGTTCCTCTCTTGTCCAACTTCGTTCCGGTTTCGGAATTCTTACGCCATCGGCGTCTTCGGTATATGGGCGTTCCCATCCCTCTAACACTGCCATCCAAGATCTGGAATCAAAACCCTTAATCCTAGCAGAAACTTTGGCCTTCCAGTTTGAGTAGTTCTGATGAGTAAGCATAATCGGTTTCTGGACAAACATGGACGACTCCATTGTAGCGGAAATATGAAGTCAAGTAACGGATCACGTCTTATACGTATGACGTCCTGCTCTGATACCAAATGAAATTACGTCTTCGACGTATGATACCAACTTTTCGCAAAGTTGGACTTAAACTCACGAACAACAACTTCAGTCGTAGTAACACTCACACAAGTTCGTAGTATGAAGGACAGAAGACAAAGTTATGTAATAGTTTTCATTCCATTGAAAAACAAAACTAAACTATTACACTTGTAGAGTATGGTAGGAAAAACGATTACAAGAAGTTTCCCGAGTGTCGCAACAACTCCCACTAACTTGCAATCTAGCACAAAAGTACCTAGAGCTAAATCTCCTAACTCTAATCTTGGCACAAGGTGCAAAAGCTACTACACAAACTCGAAGCTTGAAGCTGTCGGTCACGATTCTATAAATCAGATTTCGTTCTCTCAAAATCGTCAACTGGTGAAATCGAAATCCATGGGTTTATATAGGCAGCCCGCACATGTGAGGTGATGACGTGGCACGTTCTGGTTGGTCACATGCTTGGCTGATGCCACTTCTCCATGGATGACATCACTCTTGTAGAACTTGGATTCTTGAATCTTGGAATCTTGAATCTTTGATTCTTGAATCTTCGAATCTTGAATCTTTAACTTCAAAATCAGAACTTCAATTCAATCTTGACTCCATCGATCTCAATTCTTCATCTTTAATTTCTCGTGAAAATCTCTAAGTGTTGAAGCCTCGGAATTTCATCGTCTTCACGGTCGTCGATATCATTGAAGTAGTAAACACTGGAACCAATCTCCATTTCTTGATATGAGTACTTAGTGAAAAGAGATCACGAAGAATGTACTCAATGCATCTGTCGTCGGTTCCACAGTTGCAAGGTAACAATCGCTGAATGTGTGTCAAAGTCAAAACCGGCGACTCCAGTCGCCGGTTCCGTGTCGTAGCATCCATGTCCCATAAACGGCGACTCCAGTCGCCGTTTCTACGCAACATCAAAAGCGGCGACTGCTGTCGCCGTTTCCACGCCACAACTCCAACACCCAAAACCGGAGACAGAAGTCTCCGTTTTTCGCAACTTCACCAAACCGGCGACTCTGGTCGCCGTTTCCCATGCACATCCATTTCGGCGACTGGAGTCGCCGTTTTCCTGTCTTGCATCCAAAGCGGCGACCGCTGTCGCCGTTTCTTCGCTCCAATAAAAGCGGCGACTGCTGTCGCCGTTTCCTTGCCCATGCATCAAAGCAGCGACTCTGGTCGCCGTTTCCGTGTCAATCCAAAAGTGGAGACTCGTGTCTCCTTTTCCATGCGCACTTGCAATCCTGAAAGACAACACAAACAAAAAAACACAAGTACAAAAACGTTGTCGCCAAAATCAACATTTACAGATTGCATCGGCCGGAGTCGTTCATTGTGTTGGTGTGGATGTAGTTTCTCTAGAGCTAGAAACAGAGAAATTTTACGTCAGTCGCCTCCCAATGTTTTCGGGGGGAAGGAAGAACAATTGGTATATGGATTGGGATGGGAAGTTAGCAATTGTCGACATAGTGGGAGAAAACATGGAGGTGATGAAGCTGGAGGATTACAAGAACGGGAGGTGGAGTGAGCAGAAGATAACCATTCATTTGCCTTTCCTGAAGAAAAACGAGGAAGGAAATATACCAATAGTAATCCCGTTGTTTACTGTGAAAGGTGAAATATGGGTCTGGTTAAAGGGTGTGAAAGTATTCAAGTACGCGATGGGAATCAGGAAGTGCATAGATATTACGCAACCACCGGCCTCTTATATTTCAATTACATCAATGACTTTATACAGACCGAGTTTGCTTTGTTTTCAAGGAATGGTGGCGCCGGATACAAAGCTGGAAACATTACGGCCTCGTTTCATCTTTCCTTAGTAGAATTGCAGTCTCTTTACATCTTTCCTTAGTTGTTTTTGATGTTTTGACTTGTTTTTTCTTATTCTTATAATATTGCTGGAAGTTCGGTTTTCTTTCATTGCTTTCGATGGTCCAACATTTCTGTTTGTTCATGATTACTCTTATTTTCCGTGTAACAATCCATTCGTAATACAAAATCCATGAGGCTCGTGTATGCATTGATTGGCTACGTCTATCCACCTTACTCGATCTTGAATCACATGAGAGGTTACCTTAAACCGTCTGGGCTATTTATGTTTTCTTTGCTCATTCATTTTTATCGCGTTTATTGACATTTAATTTTTTTTCAAATGCACCGAATGTTTTTAACAAAACGAAAGAAAGTTCTTGCCCCTGCCAATTCGAATGTACATCAAGACATGTTTCTAACCAATCTTGGAGAGAACTTCATTCAGAGCCACGACTGTTTCAGCATAGTACTTATCCGCCTCGGGCTTGCTCTTGATCTTCGCCGCATGGTCCAGCTGATTCAAAAAAAGGAAAAAACAACACATCATTACCTATTCGTTTTAAGAGTTGCTAATAAAATCGAAACGATGAATTTTGTTACTGACATCGCTGATGGTCTTGAACAGCTTATCAGAAAGGTCCTTGAGGGCTTGCTTCTCCCCTTTGGGCTTTGCTGAAATAACAGTGTTGAGATCGTAACGCAGGTATCCTGCCCTTAGTCGAAGATCGTTTTGGACGTAGGGCCAAGCCTTGTTATCGATCTGAGCCTTGACTGCGATGATTTCTTTGGCGGACTCTTTAGCCCTGGCTGCGGCCTCGACTGGTGCCTTCGGCTGAAGGTAGAACCTGTCTTTGAGGGGCAGTTGGAAATCTCTCGCCTCGTCCGAGTTCAATGTTCCGGCTGTCGTTCGATAAAACACAATTTCATATCGAGTAATTAGACACAACTAGTTGATAAGGTCGATCACATAATTCATTGAGCCGACAGACTTCTCACACTATTTCAACGAAAAACTACCTCCGTTTATGCGAATCGATTCGCAACGTACTTATTTTTACTGAATCCGTGAATCATTTTAATAAATCTAATTAGATCGTAACATAATTGTTGTTCTAAATTCATTATTTTCTAGATCTTCAAAAAATTACCTAAAAAATTACCAAAAAAAAAAGAGAGAAAACAGAGGAAAATATGAATCGATTAAAATGCAAGACAATTCATGTACTTACGCAGTCCGCCGGAGGGTGGTGGCGGCCCCCCGACCTTAATCGACTTGGCTTCCGCCAGCACGCCTCGAACGAAGGATCCCGAAGCGACCGCAGCCGCAGCGAGACCGAGCATGGCTCGGCGCGTGGTCTCAGTCTCGGCTGAGGTCTGCTGCTGGGCTCGAACGCTGAACCCGGCGGGTCTTCGGAAACCGATTTTGGTTGCGGTCAACCGGCTCGAGGGGAGACTGCCTTCCAGGACAGCTTGAGAGGATCCGTGTAAGCCAGCCATTGACGCCATAGCTTGAGCCATTTCTGGGAATTGTTTTTCTAGTGAGAAAAGCCATATCGCAAACTCTCGGATTAAAAAGTAGGGGAACATGGAGGAGACATGGCACCTTATCCGAGTATGGATATGCTCTCCGCCAATCCGTGATTGACAAGTGGAAGAGTACGTTGGGTGGATTTTGTTCGGACCATAGCATCTTGACATGTGGACGATGGAATAAAATGTTTCTCAAAATACTTTTTCGTTGTGTAGAAATGTGAAATTTGATTATTTTATTTTATTGGAAGTTTGACCCCGGTAGCATTGACTATTGACCATTTCAACAATATCCATTTCATTGAAAATTTGAAACAAACCATTGAAATTAAATTACAAATTATTAACATTATGCCCCGTAATTAAAAAGAGTTGTGTCTAAACAAATCAAGGTGGAGACAACTCAGTACTGATCAAGGCTTCATCATTTCTGGGTGTATTGCCATCACCAGATTGCGGTGCAACGGTGCTTCTCGACGACATTTCGCGGTCCGATTCTCCGGACGTGTTCGAACCATATCCACTCGGGCTCGGCACGTAGAACGCTGGCTCAGAAGGCACTCTTAAAGTTATCGAGAAGCTATTGAGCATCAGGATAACTGAGGCCATCGTCGGCCGATCAGATGCTTCCTCTTGAACGCACAACAAACCAATCTGAATGCATCTCAAAATATCACTCATCGAACCCGACCTCAAGCACGGATCCACGATATTAGCGGCCGTGTTTCCACGCCAATTTTTCCAAGCCTGCAACGACGTCGATAAAATTATATAACATCAACTCATGTCACTTAAAACAGTTGGTACTTACAAAGCTCAAGAGATCCTCCCCATTTCGGACGGTATTATTTTTTCGACCACTGATGATTTCCAGGACTAGCACCCCGAAGCTGAATACATCCGACTTAACGGAAAATAGTCCGTGCATCGCGTATTCCGGAGCCATGTATCCACTGCAATTAATGTGAAGCGGTAAATGAAATTTGTGAAAAGGAATCGAAGATGAATAATTACACTTACAAGGTTCCGGCAATCCTGCTTGTGTTTCCTTGAGTCTCGTCTTGCCCGAATAGTCTTGCCATGCCGAAGTCTGCGATTTTTGGGTTCATCACTCCGTCTAAGAGCACGTTGCTTGGTTTGAGATCGCGGTGAATAATCCTCACTTGAGAATCTTCGTGCAAATACAGAATTCCCCTAGCTATGCCACCTATGATCTTGTAGCGTTTCTCCCAGTCTATGTACGAGCTTTTGATCGGGTCTACAGCATGTCCGAAATCGAATTGCATTTCAAGATTTAACTCCATAATGTATAGCAGATAAAAACGAAGTCACGTACCGAATATAAAGTTATCAAGGCTTGCATTCAACACAAACTCGTAGATGAGAAGCTTTTCCGTTCCTTCTAGGCAGAAACCTGTAGGAAATTAGAGAATGAATTTTCCTTGATGTACATTGATAATCTAGAGGTCTATATATACAATTACTGGAGCAATTCTATGCTAGAGTTATGGATAATTTAAAGGTAAGTGAATATAATCAGCAAGGATAATGGAGATGGCGTGATTTGTGGTGGTCAAATATTAATGCCATAATATTTGACATTAAGTGAATTGATGACTGAATCATTCTAACACTCCCCCGCAGTCGAATCGGGAGGTTTGCGCACGCTGAGACTGTCTCGAAATTCCTCAAAAAGTATTCGTGGTAGTCCTTTAGTAAAGATATCAGCGATTTGGTGGCGAGACGAGACATGTAGGACACGTATTTGACCACGAGCAACCTTTTCACGGACGAAGTGGATATCCATTTCTATATGTTTTGTGCGTTGATGTTGAACTGGATTTCCAGCAAGGTAGATGGCACTGACATTGTCACAATATACAAGGGTGGCTTTGCGAATTGGACAATGAAGCTCTAAAAGAAGATTTCGCAACCAGCAAGATTCTGAAACGACATTGGCAACCCCTCTATATTCTGCTTCGGCACTTGATCGAGAGAGAGTAGGTTGTCGTTTGGAGGACCAAGAGATTAAGTTATCGCCAAGGAAGACGCAATATCCTGAAGTTGATCTTCTAGTGTCCGGGCAGCCCCCCCAATCAGCATCGGTATATGAAACAAGATCGGAAATTGGTGATTTGTAGAGATGTAAACCATGATGGATCGTTCCTTTGATATACCGGAGTATACGTTTTAGAGCGTTCATGTGTGGAAGCTTGGGATCATGCATATGAAGGCAAGTTTGTTGAACAGCATACGAGATATCCGGTCTTGTGAAAGTGAGATACTGTAATGCACCGGCCAAACTTCGATAATGTGTGGAGTCATCAAGTGAGGGGCCTGTAGATGAAAGTTTTGCTTGTGTATCAACTGGCGTGTTGGATGAATGACAAGAAGTCATACCTGCTCGTTCAAGTATATCTTCAGCATACTTTGTTTGATTTAAAAATAATCCATTTTTGCTCCTTGTAACAGCAATGCCCAAGAAATAACTTAGCTGCCCTAAATCCTTCATAGCAAATTCTGATGCAAGTAGGGACATGATTGACTTTCGTAGTTCTTGAGATGATGTCGTGAGAATGATATCATCGACATAGAGTAAAATGTAGGCTGTGTCGGTCCCTTTCTTATAAATGAAGAGTGAATGGTCAGATTTACTATGTGTAAATCCAATTGTTGCAACATACTCAGCAAATCGTTGATACCACGCGCGAGGGGCTTGCTTGAGTCCGTATAATGATTTCTGTAATAAACAAACATGATCAGGATGCACAGGATCTCGAAAACCCAACGGTTGATGCATATAGACAGTTTCAAGTAAAGTTCCATGCAAGAATGCGTTTTTCACATCTAGTTGATGAATGGGCCACGAGTGAGATAAAGCAATCGAGAGAACAGTTCGTATTGTAGCAGGCTTGACAACTGGGCTAAAAGTTTCATTACAATCCACGCCAACCTGTTGAGACCTGCCATCACAAACAAGACGAGCTTTGTGCCGCTCAAACGAACCGTCAGAATTCTTTTTAATACGAAAAATCCACATGGAACGAATAACATTCACATCATGGGGGCGAGGTACTAATTTCCACGTCTCATTTTTAATAAGAGCATTGTATTCGTCGAGCATGGCATTTTTCCAATTCGGATCGGACAAGGCAAGTTTTTGGTTTCGCGGAAGTGATGATGGGGTTGTAGTTGTTGTCATTCCGAATTGTTGTTTGGGTCTATGTATGCCATGCATACTACGTGTTATAATTGTGCGAGCAACTGGCTGAATAAGTGGGGTGGCGGAATTGTGGTTCTGAGAGTTCGTAATGGTATGATTTTGATTAGATTGTGACGGGAGTGGTGATTTGGTTAAAGTCTGTTGGTCGTGGTTGGAGATGGTTGTATTGGAGTTGGGTAGTGAGAGTGTTGGATTGTTTACGTGGGTAAGACTAGGTAGATTAGTGGGAGGTGGTGGGTTAGTAGATTTAAGTCTTCTGGAGTACATTTGGATGGGGGGCTGATTTGGTTTCTCTGGGCACTGAGTAGGTGTTATGTTGTTTGGACCTTGTAGGGTAGATACAGAAGGTGGTGGAGAATTTGGAGGATTTGTTTCAATAGCATTTGGACCAGAATGTGGTGAATGTGGAGAGTTGTGAGAGTTAGGTTGGAGATAAAGTGATGGAGTATCATCTAGAAAGTTATACGAGTCTGTGACTGGGTTATGTGAGTTGGAAAAAGGAAATTGAGATTCATCAAAAGTCACATGCCGAGAAATGATTATTTTCTTAGTTGATAGGTTGAAGCATTTGTACCCACGATGAGATGAAGGATATCCCAAGAAGACGCATGGCGTTGAACGGGGTTGTAATTTGTGTATCGTAGAGGAGGGAAAAAGAGGGTAGCATAAACATCCGAAGACACGTAAATATGTGTACGATGGGTCGCGTTTATAAAGAAGTTGGGTTGGAGAGTAGTTTTGTAATGTCTTATGTGGGCGTATGTTGAGAAGGTGTGTTGCCATTTCTAAGGCGTGCGGCCAAAAAGATGGTGGTGTAGAAGAGTGGATAAGGAGTGTGCGCATGAGATTATTAATCACACGTATTTTTCTCTCGGCTTTACCATTTTGGGGAGAGGTGTGAGGACATGAAAATCGAAAGACTAAACCATTCGTTTGGGAATATGATTGGAAAAGTTTATTATTGAATTCTTTTCCATTATCACATTGAAAGGTTTTTATGGATTTTTGAAATTGTGTTTGAATGAAGCGGCTGAATGATGAGAATATAGAGAAAACATCAGATTTTTTACGAATAGGAAATGTCCATAGAAAATTGGTATAGTCGTCGAGAAAAAATACATAATATTTATACCCTGCGGAGCTTATCACGGGTGATGTCCACAGATCACTATGGATGATATCAAAGGGTGAGGAAGTGTAAGTAGTAGAAGTGGGAAAAGGTAATTTGATTTGTTTTCCGAAAACACAAGATTGGCATACAGATTTATTCGAGGAGGGTTTACATGGGATGAAAATTTTATTTGAAAGATAGTGTAAAGTGGATTCACTTGGATGACCTAATCGGTTATGCCAAACATTATTAGTAATAGCTGCAAAAGTGGAAGGAAGAGAGTGGCAGGTGGTGCTGGATAAAGGATATAAGTCCCCAGTGCTATTACATCTCATCAAAAGCTTCCCCGTCTGAATGTCCTTCACAGAAAATCCAAGAGGGTCAAATTCAATAGAAACATTGTTATCAATAGTAAAACGACGCACGGATATAAGATTCTTGATAAGTTTAGGGGCGTGAAGAACATTGTTTAATTTAAAGGGAGGGTGAGGAGGTTTAAGCGATTTTTGTCCATAACCACGAATTGGTATTTCTTGACCACTGCCAACAAGAATACGTTTATTTGTGCTCAAATTAAAATAAGACGAGAGATTACCTTCCTCGCCCGTCATGTGAGAAGTAGCACCCGTATCCATATACCAATTTGCATCTGGAGGATTGAGCGACATAGTATGCATTGCCGACTCAATATCGGTTGGAGTATAGGTTGATGAAGGAGACTCTTGAGTGGCGAAGGCCTGTTGAGGTCGAGCTCCAAGAATTCCAGATTGACTAGAAGGTGGAGGTGGGCGAGTCCAGTTGTTCGTGGGATACGGGCAGGGAGGTACAGCCCATTGGGAGGCCCATGGAGATGCCCAATGTGCCATCCAAGGGGGAAACGAGGTCCAAGATGGAAACATATGGCCACGTCCACGACCAGAATTGGAATTGTTCTGCCCGTTATTCATATTTTGTCCACCGGGGTTGTTCGTTCCGCGTCCGTGATCAGAACCACGTCCACGATTGCGAGCGTTATTTGATCCACGACCATTTTTCTGTCCTTTTGTCTGTGTATTTCCGCGTCCTTGACCATTTCCCGCTCGGCGAGGTTGATCAATGTCCTCGGAAGAACTGGTTGTGACGAGGGCAGTGTTAGAACCACCAGTTTTGGCTTTACGAATTTCTTCCAAAACTAAACGAGAGCGCGCCTCGTAGAAAGATGGAATTGGCGTAGTTTGTTGAAGAAGAGTGGCCACGGTGTCGAAATTCTCGTTCAATCCATAAATGAGTTGAAGAACTAGGCGTTTATCGGCCACAGGTGAACCAACGTTTGCTAGTTGGTCTGCGAGCATCTTAAGTTCCTGACAATAAGAAGACACATCAGAGAAATTGTCAA
Organism: Euphrasia confusa; assembly: GCA_954870475.1. Classification (NCBI taxonomy): domain Eukaryota; kingdom Viridiplantae; phylum Streptophyta; class Magnoliopsida; order Lamiales; family Orobanchaceae; genus Euphrasia; species Euphrasia confusa. The sequence continues at coordinate 7,061,311 of OX940959.1, read as the reverse complement.
GATGACAAGTTGAGAATTGTTTTTCCAGGTATGTTGCTCTAACAGATTTGTTATCCTGGAAAATATTTTCGAGACTTTCCCACGCTTTTTGAGCAGTAGTGTTTGGCGTCAAAATAGTGTGGAGTAAGTCCTTTGAAATTGTTCCATAGATCCACTGAAGAACAATGGCGTCTAGGCGAGGCCAAAGATCATCCTTTGTAGTCGATGCGTTAGGAGGAATGATATGATCGAGAACGAGATAAGCTGTGCAATGGATCTTGAAGAGTTCCGCCCAAGATGCATAATGTCCTGTTTCCATATCGAGAGTGATTGGAATAAAATTGCGAACATTATTTACTGTTAGAGCCGGGTGGAACTTTGAAGGTTCAGCCATGATTGGCGAAGGAGAAAGCAAAGAGAAAAAAAAAAGGGAAAGAGGATTTATATCTGGTGCTCTGATACCATGTAGGAAATTAGAGAATGAATTTTCCTTGATGTACATTGATAATCTAGAGGTCTATATATACAATTACTGGAGCAATTCTATGCTAGAGTTATGGATAATTTAAAGGTAAGTGAATATAATCAGCAAGGATAATGGAGATGGCGTGATTTGTGGTGGTCAAATATTAATGCCATAATATTTGACATTAAGTGAATTGATGACTGAATCATTCTAACAAAACCCAATAGCCTAACGAGGTTCCTGTGTTGAAGCTTCGCTAGCAACATGACTTCATTCTTAAATTCCACATCGCCTTGTCCTGAATTCTGCGACAATCGTTTGACGGCTATTTCTTGACCGTTCGGAAGTACTCCCTAACGTGATCAATGATAGCACTTGAGGATACACTATACAAGTATATTTTTGTACTGCAAAAAATACACCAAATTACCTTGTAGACAGCCCCAAATCCCCCCTGCCCCAGCTTGTTAACGTCGGAGAAATCATTCGTAGCGGCTCTGAGTGCGCTCAATTCGTATTTGAGAGATTCGGGCGTGCCTATGTCGTCCTTACCTTCAAACCAAGAAAAGATTAAGATTTAGTTAAGGTGGATTTTCCATAGAATTCGACATATAAAAGATCAAACACTAACCATGGCGGGTAATTTCCTCTCGTTTTCGTTTCCTTCTCCTTCGTAACAATACGCAAGCAGAAGCAGTTGATATCGCGCAGGCAACAATCGAAACTACGATAATGATTAATACATTACGCGTTGTGCTATTGCCCCCATTGCCCGGAGGAACACACAAAGTTAATGCCAAAAACTTGTATTTACATTATGGAATCGGGGGTTGATCATCCCAGGCCCGAATCCACCACTCTTGCAACTGTTATTTCATGCCCGTTTTCCCAAGCTTAAATATATGTACAGTTCAAACTATATATGTTAGGGAGCAAGAAGCTGACTGACTCATTAAGTGCCTTAATCAGAGTTTAATTACTTACTTTTGGTAAAAGCAAGTGCATATTATACCTTTCAAGTCATTTATGCAAAAACTATTTATCAAGTCATTCTTCATTGCAAATAATTCCCCAGGACATTATATATGTTCTGACATGGACTTTTTTCCAGAAACACACATCACATAATCAACCGAAAGCAAACACACAGAAGAGACAAATGGACAAACACACAACATTTGTTATTGCTTACAAATTAACGAGGACACAAATCGGTGAATGAGGCATCATTTCGGGATATATTTTCTGGTTGATCTGGTATGCTTATTATTGATGAACTTCCATACTCGATAGAAATATGTTCTTGAAGGAGTGATGTGTCAGAGACATTGTCTCTAGGCATATAGAATGCAGGTTTAGTTGGTGACGCAAGAGTTAAAGAGGAGCTGTTAAGCATGAGGACAACCGAAGCCATTGTTGGTCTATCACTTGCCCTCTCTTGGACGCATAACAAACCAATGTGAACGCATCTGCATATGACTTATGGAATCGGGGTTTGATCCCAAACACTGATCTACTATTCTTGTGATTGTTCCTTCGTGCCAGTTCTTCCAAGTCTGCAAATATATTTGATTATTCCAAATTAGTGTTGTTTAAGCATTTTGATCAATCAATCGATTCTAACACGTTTGTTCTTACAAGGCTCAAGAGATCCTCTGCATTCTCTCCACGTCTTAGACCATTGCTCTTCTGACCAATAATGATTTCCAAGACTAGAACTCCAAAACTGAATACATCCGATTTAATGGAAAATTGTCCATGCATTACGTATTCTGGGGCCATATATCCACTACAAGACAATTATAATCAATGAAAAATTACTTATTTGTACAAATATGATACATACAATAAAAACTTACAAGGTTCCGGCAATTTTAGTTGTACTTCCTTGAGTCTCATCTTGACCAAATAATCTTGCCATGCCAAAATCTGCTATTTTGGGATTCATCGCACCATCTAAAAGAACATTACTCGGTTTGAGATCACGATGAATGATCCTGAGTTGAGAATCTTCATGCAAATACAAAATTCCTCTAGCTATGCCACCTATTATCTTGTAGCGTTTCTCCCAATCTAATAACGTACGTTTGGTTTTGTCTGCAAGTCCAAAATAATTGGTAACTCATAACAGATTAATGTAAATAACAAAATTTGTAATTATCATAAAGAAATCATATTACCAAATATGAAGTGATCTAAGCTTGCATTTTGCACGAATTCGTAGATGAGAAGCTTTTCCGTTCTCTCTAAACAAAAACCCAAAAGTCGAACAAGATTTCTGTGTTGAAGCTTGGCCAACAACAAGACCTCGTTTTTAAATTCCACACCGCCTTGTCCTGAATCGAAGGAGAGTCTTTTCACTGCTATTTCTTGACCATTGGAAAGTTTTCCCTACCATAATTTGAAAAGTACATATCTTCAGACTTTTATTTATATACGGAAAGATTTAGAAATGTTGAATTACCCGATAAACAACCCCGAATCCACCTCGGCCTAGCTTGTTATTTTCGGAGAAGTCATTTGTAGCAGCTCTGATTCCGCTTAAATCATATTTAAGAGATTCGGTTGCACTCATCTCGTCAATAGCTTCCAATACTTGAAACACGAAATTTTAGTACAGAGGGTAGCTAGATTTTAGCAAAGCACAAAATGAAGATTCATACTCTCGCGTATTTCCTCTGGCTTTCGTTTCATTCTCTTTCGTAGGAAGGTGTAAATAGAAACACTTAATATCACGCAGACAGCAACGACTGATAGGACAACAATGATAATAGTTTGAGTTGTGTTATTCCCTGCCAAAGTAAGGAAGAATTTGTTTAGTAATTGTGATTAAAGTTATGTACTAATTCACATTATATATAATTACCCGGTGGTGGTGGCGGTGGTGGTGGTGGTGGTGGTTGTGCCAGTGTTTGAGGGACAGGCGCGGCTGATAACTCTAGAAGCCTAGTTTGATTATAAAATTCATATATCTCATAACGAAGACTGCAGCTGGGATACATCACTCTGCCCCCTCTCCTCCTGTCGCAGCATGTCGGTATCTGGTCGGCTGCACTAATCAAGCAACGCCGGCAGTCGTAGGCGGACAAATCAGGGGAGCACTGGACCATCGCAAATATGTATTGAAAATCGGTGGCAGTGATATTCCCAGCTGCCACTTTTCTCATGGAATCAGCCGCCTGCTCTCGCAGATTGTCGAGGTGGCTTCTCACATCAATCTGAGAAAAGTAGAGATTTGTGGCGTTCTGCGTATCCCACATAACAATACTGGGCCGCGTGGCCATAACTCCGAGCAAGGTCTCGTTCGAGTATCGCAGAGTGCAATAGTTTCTCCAGTCGACCGCTTGCCTCTGATTGGGACACGCGGTTCGAAGCTCGTTGGTGAGGTTTCTGATGCAGGCACGGCACTGGTCGATGGCGTAGACTCTGCTTCGGTCGGGGGACCCGAAGTAGGCTCTGCGACTCACAGAGGTGCTGTAGAATCCGTCGTTGCCGATGTTTGTTGGAAGGGAAGAGAGGGCAGCATTTAGGTTTTCGGCGTAGGTGCCGTTAGCCGTGTAGTTCCCGTTGTTTAAGCAGGCGGACTCCACAGAGAAAAAGAGGTTGGTTTGCAGAAGCAGGAAAAACAAAGCAGACAACATACTCACTTGCGTACTTACTATAATTTCCAATTTGTTGAAGTATAGGGTATTTATTTAGATAATACAGTATCACACAACATTCTCTAATATTAGTCGACATTGTATGGAAAAAATTGAATGTATTAATTTTTTATAAGTCATGTTTTCATGAAATTCAACCAATTAAATTGACTTTACATAAAATAAGAGGTTAAGGTGAGCTATTCAACTCACTCTTGATAAAATCACAATTCAAAATTTACTAAAAATCATTAAATATGAATACATTAATATTTTTTTTATAATTTTATCATTCCAATACTTATTTATTTATTTTAATATCATTATTTTTTTACCTAACTTATTAATAATATCATTATTTTTATCAAACCTATTCATTTCTTACCAACCATATTTCTAGTTTTTATTATAATACATACAAAAATACGTAGTACTTTTTTTTATTTACAAAAATTTCTCAATCCCAAACTTTATACAGAATAGGGTGGAGTATTTATTTGTGATGGAGAAGAAGCCGCCCTTAATTGACCCATAAGTCAACGCTACTACGACCGCACGAATTTTATCAAAAAGAAATGAGAGAAAAATATTTTTGGTTAGAAATATAAAAACTCTATTCATTTTAATCCCTCTTTTAAAACTACATTCAATCTATACATTTTGTAAAAAAAATGTCCCATTTATCATCCTTTTTCAAAACATAACTAAACAATTAAAAAAAGAAACTAAAAGACAAAAAAAAAAAAAAAAAAAAAAAAACGGTCCCCCAAATCCCGTCGGTCCCCACACACCCAAACCACCGCCGCCAATTTTCAAGAATTCCGGCCGCCAAAATGTCGGAAAACGAGCACCAAAACGTGCACAATGACGAGGAGGAACCGGAGCACCAAGAGGAGCAACAATGGCCGCTCCAACCTCCGGTAAGTTTTCGAAAACCTAAGTTTCGAATTTCGAATATTTCAATAATTTGTTCGATTTTATACATGAATTGGTCGCCTAGGAGTCTATATGAGTGTTTTAGTTGGTTAAGAGTCGAAATTGTGTGTCGAAATGCGTTTAAAACGCTCTGAAAATTTCCGGATCTACGGCCCTCGGCCGCCCCCCTCGGTCGACCCCTCGGCCGCGGAGAAGAAGATGACCGGCCGAGGGCACTTGGTGACCGAGCAAGTGACCGGCCAAGTGACCGGGCGAGTGCGCTATCCGGTCACTCTGTCGGTCGACCAAGTGCACTCGGTCGATCGACCGAGTGCAGAATTTTTTTTTTTTTTAATTCTTGATATTTACAATGTTATGTTTATTAATTAATTGTGTTTTTTTGCAGGATGGGTTCCGGTGGAGGAGGCCACAATTCATTCACACGTCGAAAGAATTAAATTTGTACGACCGGTTCCCCGTTTTGAAGAGCATAAAAGGGATTTTGAGAGCCGTTGACGATACGCACGAGGCTCACCGGGCATTCCGTGATTCGTGTTTTGGAAGGTTGATGTACCTTAAAAGAGACGGGCGATCGAACGCGGCCATGCACCACTTGTTAGCTCGGGAGATCGTGGGTCCGACGATACCTCCGTTCGAGCATTGGTTTTCGGTCGGGGGCAACATCATTTGCTTCCGAGCACAGGAGTACGCCTTGGTGACCGGGCTTCATTTTGGGAACCACGCCTTTGATACTTCGGCCCAGCACATTATTCCTTCCGGCTCTTTCTTTCATAGGCACTTCGGATTCGGGCGAAAAATTACAGCCCGAGAGCTTTCCAAGAGATTCACTGGTAGGGACTTGGGGTCAGACCCTGCCGACTACTTGAAGGCCGCCAAGGTGCTGATGTATTACATGATGCTCCTATGCCGAGGCGATATCCACATCGAGGATTGGGTTTGGACTTTGGTAGAGGACGAGGAGGGATGGGAGACGTTTCCCTTGGGCTCCCACACATTTCAGATCATGTCCTACTACCTCAGCATAGCTGCCATGCATCACGGTCAGGTACTGAAGCCGGCCTACCACGTTTACGGCCCATTTGGACCTATCAGCTATGGTCGTACGAGGCTATACCTAGTCTCGGGAGGGCGTGCGCGCACAGAGACGACGGTCCGAGGATTCCTCGGCTACTGGGGTGGCACTCGATTACGTCCCACGTCGATTTTTCTGATTTCTTCGACGACCCGGAGGTAAGCTTGTTTTAATGTTCAATTAATGGTTATATCAAATAATTAAATTAATTAACTCTATATAATTTTGATTTCTTTTCAGCTTGAAGTTCACCGGTATCTAGAGCCGACAGGCGGTTGCTCCGCATTTTATTCTCGTGCGTGACAGAGCAGAAGAGGTCACGTACCATCCTCCTCCTAGACTTGGATTGCCTGCAGACGAGGCACTGGCACCGGCACAGAAGAAGAAGAAGAACTTAATGGAACGCGTGGTCGGACGCGTGTCCAAGGCCGTCGACAAGATGACGGGTGACTCTGGGCCTAGTAGACGGGGTCGTGATGCCATCACACCTAATTCATCGGCAGAGCGTCGTCCCTCTCAGCGACCCCGACGAGAGGGCTCTCCTGCTCCTGAGGGGTCTGATGACAGTACCGATCGACGGATTGATCGACGGTTCTAGAAAATCCTGAACGACGAGTCCGACACGGGATTTATGGCTCGACTGACTGCCCGGATCACGAGGACACATCAGGAGCGCAACGATAGACTCCTGGAGAGTGTCAGGAGGACACAGAAAGAGGGACACGACAGTCTGATGGAGCAGATTCGGGGGTTTTTCGATCGCAGACGATTCTCGAAGAGTCGCCTTTGTCCTTCCGATCCCGTTGAGCCTTCTGCATCTCATCACTCTGGATCCGGACGTGCTGCGTCTCATCATTCGGGTTCAGGACGTGTTCCTTCTCATCACTCCGGGTCCGGACGTGCTGCGTCTCATCGATTCGGGTCTGTACCAGGGCGTCATTCATATGCAGAGCCTTCTGCGTCGCACCGGGAGGAGGAGGAGACCTTTCCAGCTAGAGCATCGTGTGGAGATATCGACAGTTACCGCACTCCGATGCAGCCCATAGTTGACCCGACTTATGGTTCTCCTCCGAAGATGGGCTTGCTAGAGTTCGGGAGTCTCTTCACACCGACGGATGTTCCTGCCGGTGATATGTCGCGATTTTTCTTCGATGCGGAGAGTTATTTCGTGCAGGAACCAGATTTGTTCACGCAGACATCTCCCGGGGCAGATGCACACTGTTATGAGGGGACGTTCAGCGATGAAGATAAAGAACTCGGCACCGATGATGCCGCAGCGGAGCCCGAGGAGGAGGTTGCCGAGAGTAGCATCGGACCCCGTGTGAGAAAGCCCTCGGCAGCTCTTCGGAGCCCGTACGTCACGCATTTCACCCCGACCGGTGAACGGAAGATTAGAGGCTGGTTTTCAGTGTTCCGACAAGCAGGGCAGCACAAGAACATCCGGTTGAATGATGGCCATTTTACGCAGGCATATTTTGACACTATTGAGGATATCGGTTATTGGTACACAGACGTGGTAAGTTAATTTTTAATTTTACTTTCAAATTCATAGTATTTATTTATTGGTGCTCAGCCGTGGTATGTTTATTTTTCAGGAGATCGATCTGTACATTCGATACTTGCAGGAGAAGTTGAAACTGATGAAGGGTGTACGAGAAGGAGTATCTCCAAAAACGACTATACTCTTGAATACCGAGTTCTTCGTAAGTTTCAATTATCATATCAAATGCACTATTTATCTCACTTTTCTCATTTTTCTAACGTTTAATATTTTTAACAGAACAAATTGACATATGAGTGGCGGAAGGTGAAGTCGAACAAGTCATTTTCCAATACAACAAACTTCGAAGAGAGATATAAGAATTGGAAAGTACCGGAGCATTTGTTGAGGATGGTCAGGGGAGACGAGGAATACACGAGTTGGTTTCATGCTACTGAGGTAATATTATTTATCGAGTTAATATTATTTAATTATCCAATTTAATAACGTTCCTTTATTTATCAATAACGTTTTGTTTTGTTTTTTGTATTTTCTTAGGTAATAACGGTTGTCAATACTGGCGCTCATTGGGTCGCGGTGCGTATCGATCTGGCCAACTGGAGTGTATCTCTGTACGACTCTTTCACTTTCCGTGTGCCACTCGATATTCGGGAACCGATGCTGCAACCGTTGCACCACTTGTTGCCTCGGCTATTGGTCGCAGCGGGATATTGGGATGCAGACACAAACTTTTTCAGAAAAGCCCACAAGAGAACTGCTCTTAGGATCGTCGTCCCGAAGACACAATTTACCCAGTACGACAACTCCAGTTGTGGCCCGTACGTGTGCATGTATCTCGATCGTCTCATCAACAAGTCGTTCACTCACGTGAAAGTACCGGTCGACAATGAGTACTTGATCAAGTATCGTAGATATGTTGCTCGGAAGATCTTTGGTTTGAGTCGTACTTTTGAGTCGTAGGTGTGTTGATTTGTATGTGTGTATTTGGATTGATTTGTAGGTGTGTTTGTTTGGTTTGATCTTATGTGTTTGGTATTGATATTGATTTGCAGGTTTGGTTTGATATCAACTAAATAAATCCTGTCAAATTTTTTTAAAATTATTTATAATATATTACCCTATATTTTAACAGCGGAACGAGCACGAGTCATCCTCGGACGTCCAGCCTGGCTAACCACTACTGGAGGAAGAACTACGTACGATGCCACATCCGGCGGGACCACCCAATCATCATAATGTGGCAACGGCACAATAGACGTCGCGTACATCTCGACATGGCTGCTCATCTTGAAATAGGGGCTCACGAAATCGTACGATGAAAATCCTGCTCGTCTACATAAAAACAACAAACAAGTTAGTGGAATCGACAGTTTAAAATTAAATTTAAAGGTAAAATGATATCATACCTAATAGCGGCCACAGCATGACGACACGGTATTAGGTCTAAGTCGAACTCCCGACATTCACACGTGCGATTCGCGATATCCACAAGATAAGACTTGTCATCCTCCTGAACTCTGTACCGGGCATTCGCATTGACCTCCCGAACGGTGAAATAACGGCTCAACATATCCTGATTAGACAACTTGGCCAATGCCTCCTCGGTCAGCTCATGCTGCTCATTCTGTCTCTCGTTAGCTTTCCTTCGTTTCTCGTCAAACCATCTCTCAATCATCGCACGAATCGCCTCGAGCATCGCACAGACTGGTAATCTCCGTGGCCATTTGATAGCACCGTTGAAGACTTCGGCCGCATTCAATGTCATGAAACCATATCTCCGTGCAGCACACATTGACCTCGCCCAGGTCTCAACCCCGATATCAATAAGGCGCGTATAAGCGCTGTCACTGAGACTTTTCACATGCGATAGATGTTTTTCAAACTCATCCACCCGATAACTATAAGCAGCAGTGTATATAGCTTTGACCAGCTGCTGGCCGTACCGTGCTAGATTCTTCGAGAGGTGGTGATAGCACAACGCACGAGTCGCGTGGGGATAGACACTCCGAATAGCATTCACGATGCTCTTATGCTGGTCGGACACAATGAGGAGATCATCGGTCCCATCGTAGCAATCTCTGAGGTTCTTGAGAAACCACGTCCACTCCTCGTCATTCTCTATCGGACCGATACCAAACGCAAGCGGGAAAATATTCTCATTCCCGTCTTTCGTGACGGCGACAAACAACACACCAGTGTTTCTCCCTTTCAAATGGGTGGCGTCGACTACTATCACCGGCCTCAGAGTGCCCTGCTCAAATGCACGAATGCACTGCCCGAGCGCAACAAACATGTGGCAAAACACGCCATCACTGGTCGTCTGAATATCATACATAGTCCCGGGATTAAGTTCTTTCAGCATGTACAAATATGACGGGAGCCTCTGATACGATCCATGATAGTCGCCGTACGCTATTTCAAGCGCCAGATTCCTCGTCCGCAGGGCGAAGTTGTAGTTGATGTGAACTCCGTACAATCTCCTCAAATCATCAACCATATCTTTCGGCTTCAGTTCCCGATTCCCGACTAACTGGCGTGCAAAGAAAGTAGCCGCAACTAGGGGTGGGCGCGGGTCGAGCCGAGCCCAAAAATATCAAAACCCGACCTCTGCGGTCCGAGCCGAGCCGGGTTTGTATGAGGTTGGGGCCCGGCTCGGGACCGAGCATGACGAGCCCGAGCCGGGTTTTCGGATTTTCGATCCCAAATTTTATAAAATTTCTATTACAGATTTTATCTAATTTATAATTCAATAAAAATTTCAAATATTTAAATCATACGATACTAAAAAGTGAAAGTTTAAAGATAAAAACATAAAATGATGTTTTTATTGTTTCCCCAAATAAAAATCAAAAAATAAAAATAAAAAACAAGTTAATCTTGCAATTAGTCAAAATAGAAAAAAGTAAGACTAACAATTAATTAGCATCACTAATTGAAAAATGATTTTAAAAAAATATATATAAACCACAGTAGCACTAGAAAAATCAAGTATACTTTCGATTATTGTCTTCCTCTTATTCAAAGTATTGTTTAATTTTTTTTTTTTTTTAATCTTTTTACAATGATGTGCACTGTGAGTGTGAGGTGTTAACTAGGAACGAAAGAAAGGGTAAAGTGAAAATCTTAATAGTAATAACAATGACAATGATATACACTAAATCTTTTTTACTTTATATATATAAATATATAGTATAATATAAAAAATGAAATTGACGGTCCGAGCCGAACTTTCGGTCCTAAATATTTTTGGGCTTGGGCTCGGACCGTATATACACTTCACGGGTCGGTTCTATGGCGAGCCGGTCCTTAAAAAAATTAAGCTCGGCCCGTGACGAGCTTTTTTAGCGGGTTTTCGGTCCAAACTCGAGTTTTCGAGCTCAAACGCCCACCCCTAGCCGCAACCTTGCTCGACACCTGTCGATCCGCAGTCCGCCCCAAATTGTTACGACACTCGTGATTCAAGTTCAGCCTCGTAATCCTCCAAAAGGTGTTATCGGAACCCGTGGAACACAATCTTGCAAACGTACGTCACCCGATCAGTGCCCGAGCGAGCAGTTTTGCACTCCACGTTATTCTCCATGTGATACATCCCCACCATCACCTTCAGATCCTGTTTCTTTCAGAACGTGGCACCGACTACCATCTGACCATAAATCGGTTGGGATTCGACAGAACGCAACGGAACAGCGGGGTCAAACGTCGGCAGTGGAATGATCCAATTGCGCAGTGGATTATTCTGTGCATTCTGAAAAGTTTCGGCTTGCTCGCCGCCTCCCGCAGTAGAACTCGAGGACATATTACGGCGCGACATAATCTTTTTAACCACGCCCGACTGCCTGATCCACTCGGTCCACTCCGTGGTCAAAGAATCCAAGAGATCGGACTGACGGGCCTCTTCCTCGTCCTCGGAAGTGTGTACCTCCTCGTTCTCGTTCTCGTTCTCTGACGGTGCGCCCCGATCACGATTTTCTTCTCCGATATTCACCTCCGGCGCAGCTTGTTGTCCCTCTACTTCGACGACGAACACAAAGCACTTAGCCCTTTGCTCGTCTAACATGCGGGACAAATCCTCGTCGCATAGCATAGGAGCTTGCACGCTCCTCATGTCATAGCCTCGGGTATAACAATACAACAAATACTCGACATTGGGCGGAGGGCGCAAAACCGCACGAATCCGGCTCACGAGAGTGTCGAGTGTAATTTCTTCCCTACGAAAGAAGAGGCATATGTCTATTCCGTCAACGTAGCCCTCTCGATCCCAACAACCACCGTAACGTACCGTGATTCGTTGATTCGACATCTACAATTACAAATATCAAATGAATTCAATTAGAAAATCCAAAATATCCATCACAATTACAAATAACAATTAAATTCAATTAGAAAATCCAAAATATACATCCAAACAAGCCATTAATTAATAGACAATTCAATTTAAAAAAAAAATCTGCACTTGGTCAAAATTTTGACCAAGTGCACTTGGCCGCTCGGTGAGCGAGGGCCGAGAATTGCTCGGTCACTTGGCCGAGCTATCCGGTCACCAAGGGCAAAAAAAAAAAAAAAAAATTGTTTGTGCACTTGGTCAAATTTTGACCAAGTGCACTTGGCCGATCGGTGACCGAGGGCCAAAATTGCTCGGTCACTTGGCCGAGCTATCCGGTCACCGAGGGCCGTGCTATCCGGTCACTTGGCCGGTTGACCGAGGGCCCTCGGCCAAAATTCTCGACCGAGGGCTCAAGAACCCAGTAGCCCTCGGTCGTCCCCTCGGTCACATTTTCGACCGAGGGCGAAAACAAAACAGTTCGAAATAAAAAAAAGACGGGGAATCCTTGCGTGCAACATACCTTTTTCCCGTCGAAAGCAGCTCTTTTCACGTAGAATCTGACCGAACTTGCTTTTATTTAGAGAGAAATGAGAGCATTTTTTTTTTTTTGAAATGGGTTTGGTTTGAGTTATGGAGGGTTTGATGTGGTAGAAGGGATATGCATTCATGCATGCATTTACACCCCCACCAACCTCAAAAAATCTGATTTGTGTAAGGGTGGGCCCCATAGAAATTCTTTTTATTTTTTTTAAAATGTATTTTAATTGATTTTTTGTTATTAAAAAAAAGAATAAAAAAGTAAGGGTATATAAGACTTTTCATTTTCATTTTGTATAGAATGAGTGTAGTTTTATATGTAGGGTTAAAAAGAGTAGATGTTTTATATTTGTGAATGAAAAGTGGTATTTCCACAAAAGAAATTCTCCAAAATATCAAATGAGCTAATGAAGAGTTGTGATAGTTAGAGCTACACAAGTGTGCGGGTCTGGCCCGACCCGCACTGGCCCGCCCGGCTAATGTGCTCCAAATAACCCAGCCCGTCTAGATCGCGACCCAGCCCACCCGACCCGACTACATCACGGGCCGGGCTCGAATTCAAAATCTGTAAGACCACCTCCAATAGGGAGTAATTTGAAAGATATTTACTTGCAATAGGTGATATTTCATAAGAGCATCTTTCCAACCCACTTTTTTGGGAATTATTCAATAATTCCCACATTATTCTGATAAAACAACGCAAAAAGAGGGGTTTTGGGCCAAAGAATAGGTGAGTTGGCAAGTTGGGCAGCCCGTGCAAGTCCGGGCAGGAGTTATATTTATTTAGTAAATGTTATTTTTTATGCATAATTAATAAAATAAAAAATAAAAAAATTATATCAATATTTTTTAGGTAATATTAGGGTATGGGGCCTATTGCATTTTAATATTATTTTGAACACCCATTCTTTTTTACTTCATTTTGAGGGGTTTGTTTATTTATTAGGATATTTGTATTATTTAAATACTAAATAGGGGCATTTTTTAAAATGTATAAAATCGTAAATATCCCTAACATATTAATTTATTTAATATTCACTAATATTAATATATTTGTGTAAGAATGTAAATATATTTGCCTAAATATATTTGTGCAAGAATAGTAAATATATTTGGTAAAATATATTTGCGCAACCATTCAATTATATATATATATATATATATATATATATATATATATATATATATATATATATATAGATATATAGATATATATAGATATCTATCATATATTTACACATATGACATATTGAAGATGATGAACCTTTTTTAGATAGTCTTGCTAAATTCAAATTCAACTAAAATTTTCCCAAATTGATTAAAATAGTCTTGCTAAATTCAAATTCAACTAAAAATTTCCCAAATTGATTAAAATACAAAAAATGAAATAAAAAACCTAGAAATTTTATGAAGTTGTAATTTGAATTACATAACAAGAATTTGTAAAATATCCACAAATTGATTATCGACGAATGTCGAAGGTTTTTTTGTTGGGTTCGTTCGCCGTTGTCGAGTTTGGGATTTGTGGGGTGGTTTGAAACCCTCATTTGGCAAGGAGATATTAACATAGAATTCTACCGCAGTTATTTCATATCTCATATATATTAAATATCTCTTTTTTTGGTATTTTATGTTTAGATACGTAATTATATTAATTAATAAATATTGAAAAGGTTAATAATGGAACCCCAATCCATGATTCCCCCCTTTTTTTTATTTTGCAACCTCTATAAATAGAGATTATGTTTGTTTCATTTGGATAACAACTTATTTTTGCTATTTTTTATCTTTTCTTCATTTTAATTTAGTTCAAGTGTGTTTAATGTTGTTTAAATTTGAATAAATTTGGTGTACTCTTTCTAGAATAATTTGTATAAATTTGTTTGATATATTTTGATAAGGTAATATTAAGGTATGGGGCAGATTGATTTTTAATATTATTTTGAAGACCCATTGTTTTTCACCTCATTTTTAGGGGTTGTATATTTTTTACTTTTCTATTTATTAGGGTATTTGTATTCCTTAAATACTAAGTAGGGGCATTTTTTTAAATGTATAAAGTCGTAAATATCCTTACGATAATATTAAACGATTTTTGTAAATAATATTACGGTAACACATATTAATTTATTTAATATTCACTAATATTAAGCGTTACTAAATATATATAAATATATTTGCGTAAGGTGTAAATATATTTGCGCAATAATATATTTGGTAAAATATATTTGCGCAACCATCCAGATTATATATATGTATATAATATCAAAATATATTGCGCAAACAAAATATATTTGCATTACATAATTTGGGTACATATGTATTTATATTATAGTTGTCGTTTTGAAACTAATTTTAGTTGTTAGTACTATGATAGTTTGTTTTGATTTTAATATTGGTCTGTATCTATGTATTTATATTATAGTTGTCGTTTTCAAATTAATTTTAGTTGCTAATACTATGATAGTTTGTTTTGATTTTAATATTGGTCTATATCTATGATAGTTTTAATTTTTTTTGTACTTATTTTTGTATATCTATGGTAAATTTATAATTTCTGATATTTATGAGAAATCTTTCATATCTATGATAGATTTCTATAATATTATTTTACATGATATCTATACATATATAATTCCTGAATCTCTCCATGCCACGTGGACCAATCAGAAAGTTTAATATTGTTGTGTTCACACTATAAATTATAAATAAAAATAATAATATTAACTATAAATTATAAATAAAAATAGTAATATTATTATAAAGTCAAAATTTATACATTAATATAATTTTTAGGTAAGTTTTTATTTTCAGTAAATTTCCACATATGTAATTCTAATTAATCATATGTTTTCACAAGAAAAAATCAGTCGCGTTTCATAGAACATTTCTAGATCAATTTGACGAGGTATTTTCATGCTTCAATATTTTTGCGTATATATATTCGTCGAATTTTTTTTATCTTTTCCAAAATTTCATGTACGTTTTAATTATTTCATTATGCATTTTTTTTATTATTTTTCTTTTACCAGTTCTTTTGGACTGAAACCGGCTGAACTGAACTGAACTTAAACGATATGAACTGAACTGAACTTAAGCGATATTAACTGAACAAAAATGATTTTTTTTATAAAAATAATAATAAATTATTGAATATTTTTTTAAAAATATTAATAATATTATGAAATTAACTAGATTTTATATTTATAATTATAGATTGAAATTATTTTTTGTTTATTTTATTTTAATTTATTTTGAAACTAACTGAACTGAATCGATATGAACTGAACTGAAATGAATTGATCTGAACTGAACTGAATCAATCTGAACTAAAGCGATCTGAACTGAACTGAACTTGACTGAAATTATGTTCAAAAGAACAAGTCCTAATTTAAATTTGTATGTTTTTTTCATAATCAAATTCAGGTATAATTTATTTGTAGATTTTTTTTTTCAATATCTCATAAATTAAATTGGAATTGTAGCCTACAATCCGTTTGGAATGTGATTCATTTTAGTAGGTGTAGAATTGATACAAGATTTGATAAACGACAACTATGGAAAGATTTGCATATTTATTTGCTAATTGTAAAATTAATCGATCGGAAGAGAAAAAAAATTAATTTTCTATTTTACAGCTCTATTTTCGATAAGGTAATTACGTACGGGCCGCGACGCGGTGGTTCTCGACATTGACCTGCCTCCATCACATCTTAATCATGATTCTCGACTCTTGCTCTTTTTGTTCTATATTTTTTTCACTATATGCGAGATCAATATGATGGTGTCGAATTTTTAAATATTTAAAATAATCAAATAAATAAAATATCTTCTATAATAAGATTTTATACTTTATTTTCATAATTTTATTATTATTTCGTTGAGAATGAGATATAATATAATCACAAATAATTATAATTATTTATCAATTTAATTTAATAGATCACCTTATATACTTACTATATACTTACGAAGTTTGAATAAAAAAAAAATAGTTGGCTTATAGAAATAGTAATTCAACAATTTAATTTATAAATCACATGAGTTATATAATTTAAAAGATCTATAAACACGTTGAAAATTTGAGTACCGAGATAATATCACAATAAAAAAAGTAATAAAAAGTTTAATTTTATTAGCTAATCTTTTACTCTATGTATTGACAAAGTTATACGGAGTATGATTTAAGTGAACTATGAAAATATTGGAAATTATTATTGAAAAGTAATTTTAAAACATATTTTGTATTAGTATTAATATTAATATAACTTAATTAAAAAAAATTATATTGTTCAGTTATAATTATTAATAATTGCCCCAAAAAATATGATTAAGTTATTATAATTAACAAATATATATTTGTAAACAATGAAAAGATATATGTAATTAAATTTTAATAATATTTTTTATACGATCATTATACATTATTAATTATTTTTAAATTTTTTATGTTGTAATTAAAATGAAACACTCACCAACAAAGCCATGGATGTTGTTTATTACTTTAAACATGCATAACCTTTCAATTTAAATAAAACATTTCATATTTGAGAGAACGATTGATAATGAGATTCAATACGAGTTTACAAATTAGTAGGGGTGAACAATTTATCTCGGAATTTTGATCCCGTCACGATCTCATCCCGAAAGTTAGCGAGATAGGACGGGATCAATTTTAAAAATGACAATCGCGTTCCGTCCCAACCCGATTTATTTTTTCATAATGGGACGGGATGAGATCGGGACGATCCCTTTCTGTCTTGTCCCGTCCCGCAAATTTATTAATATACATAAAAAAATGATATTTTTCACATAAATTAATAAAAATATCAAAATATTAATTAAACATTCAATTAAATTTATTTATTAATTAATACATTTTGACAAATATCATAATAATTTATTTTTTATATAATTTGTTTTGAATATACTTAAATATTAATATTTTAAAATTTGTAAAATGTCTTTTAAATTGAATAATTGAACTTATTTCTCTCAAACACTTAAATTTCTTTTTATTTGTATTATGATTATTTTATAAATCGATAATATTTAATTTTATTTTTAATTTTATAATTTTATTTAAAATTTTAGGAGGTCTCGATCTCGACCCGAATATAAATTATCAGGACGAGACGAGATTTCCCTAATTCCGTCTCATGTCCACCCCTACAAGTTAGAGTTAGAGTGAGAATAAAATTATGAAATAAAATAAAATTTTCAAAAAAATACCACGTGCATCGCACGGGCAGTGCTACTAGTTCATGACAACTTCTTAATATCTATGATATTTTTAGTTTGGTATTTGGTTTCTATCAACTTCTTAATATCTATGATAAGTTTTTGTATTTGATTTCTATTAACTTCTTAATATCTATGTTAGATATAAATTTCTTGTATTGTTTTTATGGGAAATTGTTGTGGTATTTCACTTTTTATATATATTCAATTAATTGATTGTTATGAACAAATAACTAAAATTTAACAATAATCTAAAATGATAATAATATTGAATAGTATTTTGACAAGGGAAATATAGATCACTCCCATAGTATCCTATGGGGTTTGAGTAGGGTTTTCGTCTCCATAGTTTAGTGTGTAGTAAGGAATAAACAAGTGGCATGTTATAATACGATTTGTACCGTAGTTTTGTGGAAAATTTGAACGAGATATATTAGAAACATTTTTTTTGTATATTAGGTTTTGATAAGTAGTTATTTTAATTAATACGAAGTACATTGAAAAGGTTAATAATGGAACACTGCCCTATATCAGAATTAGGAAAAAATATAAGTAGTAGATATAATACTACTGTTAGAGGTGCCCCAATACATAATTCCCCCTTTTGATAATTTTCAAATTTAAAAAATTTTAAATTATTAATAATTTAATAATAATTTAATTATTTTTTAATGTCAATTTTTTATATTAATTTTTTTATTGTTAATTTAAAATTTATAAAATAATATATATATATATATATATAGAGAGAGAGAGAGAACGCCTTTCTCATACGGACTAATGCGTACGCATTTAAAAATTATTATATTAATTTTTATATATTAAATTAATTTATTTCCTTTCTTCTTTCTCCTATTAAATTTAAATATTATTATATTAGTTTTTTTTAAATATAAATTGATTTATTTCTTTTTACTTCTATTAAATTTGAAGATTATTATATTAATTTTTATATATTAAATTAATTTATTTCTTTTTTTTCTCCTATTATATTTGTTAGACTTTCTATATATTTGAATTAATTTATACAATTTTTTTATCTTTTCCACAAGTACATTAAATCCTAAATTCATTTAAATTGAACTAAAATTCAAAATTTTAACATTCATACCAAATTGAAAGTAATTTTTTTTTTAATATTTGATTTCAATTTTTCATGATTTTTTTAATATGAATATTTCTATAACAAAAATCTCACAACAAGAATCAAAATTTGTATGCAACACTTTTGTTTTTTTACAAGAAAAATATTTAATATTTATTTGTATTAGATAGCGCAATTTTTTTGATATTTAGATATGAATTAATTAACAAAAAATAATTTTAAACATTAATTTATTACATAGATGTTAAAATTTATTATATATTAATTAATTAATTTATTGGTAGGAGAGAGAACATAAAGGGAATATTAATTTAATATAAATGAAATATATTTATGATAATATATGAAAATTAATATACAATAATAATTTTTAGTTTTTTTAATGCGTACTATTTAATATATATAAAATATATTTAAGATAATATATAAAAATTAATATAATAATTTTCAGTTGTTGAATGCATACGCATTGATCCGTATGAGAATAGAGCGCCTTTCTCATACGGACTAATGCGCATTCAACAACTGAAAATTATTATATTAATTTTTATATATTAAATTAATTTATTTCCTTTCTTCTTTCTCCTATTAAATTTAAACATTATTATATTAGTTTTTTTAAATATAAATTGATTTATTTCTTTTTACTTCTATTAAATTTGAAGATTATTATATTAATTTTTATATATTAAATTAATTTATTTCTTTTTTTTCTCCTATTATATTTGTTGGACCTGCATTTCTATATATTTGAATTAATTTATACAATTTTTTTATCTTTTCTACAAGTACATTAAATTCTAAATTCATTTAAATTGAACTAAAATTCAAAATTTTAACATTCATACCAAATTGAAAGTAATTTTTTTTTAATATTTGATTTCAATTTTTCATGATTTTTTTAATATGAATATTTTTATAACAAAAATCTCACAATAAGAATCAAAATTTATATGCAACACTTTTGTTTTTTTACAAGAAAAATATTTAATATTTATTTGTACTAGATAGCGCAATTTTTTTTTTATATTTAGATATGAATTAATTAACAAAAAATAATTTTAAACATTAATTTATTACATAGATGTTAAAATTTATTATATATTAATTAATTAATTTATTGGTAGGAGAGAGAAAATAAAGGGAATATTAATTGAATATAAATGAAATATATTTATGATAATATATGAAAATTAATATACAATAATAATTTTTAGTTTTTTTAATGCTTACTATTTAATATATATAAAATATATTTAAGATAATATATAAAAAGTAATATAATAATTTTCAGTTGTTGAATGCGTACTGTCACGGACTTTTCCCCTTGAAGAGTCTCGTGCGGCACTCGACTAATCAAACACCCCGTGTGTTGGTCGAGTTCAGCCTTCAACCTTGAATCCCGACGATGCTAAGGAAATGGAAAAGCTTTAGGAATCGAAAGAACAACGAAAGACAAGGACAATGGAAGAAAAGCTTATATTGCTTAGTAAAAGGCTTAAGTTTTCTGAGTGATTTACAAATGAGGGGAAGACCCCTTTATATACTACTCTATGTACAATAATGGGCCAAGCCCATGTTCCAGAATATTCCTAGTAATGAGCCAAGCCCAATATCTAGAATATTCCATACTCTTCTTGTAAACCCTGGAAGATGGGCTTACTCTTGTTGGACTTGGGTCGCCTATCTTGTGGACTAGTGCGGCCCAATGGACTGGATAATGATGTAGCCAATAAATGTGGGCCCAAATGCTCTCCAAGAAGATTATTAACCTCCACCACGTGACCCACAATGCAGCCCAAATGACGGGGCGTGACATCCTCCCCCACCTGTTTCGGCGACGACCCCGTCGCCTCCCAATTTCGGAGCTGGTCTCGGAATTGCCACAAGTCATCTTCATACTCCCATGATGCTTCAGAAACGGGCAAGTCCTTCCACCGGATAAGGAATTGCTTCCTTCTTGGTACGCCCCGACGTCTCTCAATCTTCGAGTCGAGCACCTCGCCAATCTCTCGATCATAAGACTTGGTCACTATTGGTGGTGCTCGGCTAGACTCTCCTCGAACAGGGTCTTCCATGTCCTCGTGATATGGCCTCAACATACTCACATGGAAGACCGGGTGAATTTTCAGTGTCGGCGGCAAAGTGACTCGGTATGATACTTTGCCAACTTTGCCCTCAATAGGAAAGGGCCCCTCGAAACGCCTCAATAGACCCTTGTGTAGACTCCGAAAGACCTTGAACTGTTGGGGTAACAGTTTTATAAGGACTCGGTCGCCCACGGCAAACTCCTGCGGTCTCCTCCGTGAATCGGCCCACTTTTTCATCCGCTTTTGCGCCTTCTCAAGACAAGCGTGGGCAAGATCCGCATGCTCCCTCCAAGCTTTGGCCATGTTAGTGGCCCCTGGACTCCTCTCGGGTTCCGAAGTGGCTAAGGTATGTGGGGTAGCTGGTTGTTGCCCTGTCGCCAGCTCAAAAGCACTCCGACCCGTTGAATCGCTCCGCTGCAAGTTATACGAGAATTGGGCAATGTCGAGAAACTTAGCCCAATCCCGCTGGTTGGCACTAACAAAGTGCCGAAGGTAGCACTCCAATAAGGCGTTCACTCGCTCCGTTTGTCTATCGGTCTGCGGGTGAAAACTAGTGGAGAAGTTCAATTGCGTCCCCAGCAACTTGAAAAGCTCCGTCCACAGTCGTCCCGTGAATCGGGGGTCCCTGTCACTCACGATGCTACTCGGAAGTCCCCAATACTTCACAACGCCTTTGAAAAATGCTCGTGCTGCCTCCTCTGCCGTGCAGTCTTTAGTACAAGGGATGAAGGTCCCGTACTTCGAGAATCGGTCCACCACGACCAAAATCGACCCAAACCCCTCAGACTTCGGTAATGCACTGATGAAATCCATTGAGATCGACTCCCACGGTCTCGATGGTATAGGTAATGGCTCCAAAAGCCCCGCCGGAAGTACATTGAGTCCCTTGTCTTGTTGGCACACAAGACAAGTCTTGACATAAGACTCAACATCACCACGCATCCCCGGCCAGAAACATGATCTTTCGAGAAGTGCTAGAGTCCGCCTCTGTCCCGGATGGCCCGCCCACCTGGTATCGTGACACTCTCGAATGAAGTCACGCCTCAAATCATCCCCTTTAGGCACGTATAGTCGGTGCCTCTTGGTGTAGAGCAGCCCGCTCTCCATCCAAAATCGCCTTGTCTTGCCCTCTGCGACAAGCTGCATCAGCGTCTATGCTAAAGGATCATCTCCAAGCCCTTCTTTGATGCGCTCCATCAAAGTCCCCTTCGCTTGGCTAATAGCCGCCAACTCCGCCTTGCGACTCAGTGCGTCCGCCACCACGTTCGTGCGTCCCGGCTTATACTCTAAGGTATAATCGAACTCTGCTAGAAAGTCCTGTCATCGTGCCTGCTTTGGAGATAGTTTCTTCTGGGTCTGAAAGTAACTCGTCGCGACATTGTCGGTCTGAATTCTGAAATGCGCCCCCAAAAGATAGTGTCTCCAAACTCGAAGACAATGAACCACCGCGGTCATTTCTTTTTCTTGCACCGTATAACGCCTCTCCGTCTCATTAAGCTTGCGACTTTCGAATGCTATGGGATGACGCCCTTGCATTAAAACTCCTCCAATGGCAAAGTCGGAAGCATCGGTATGCACCTCGAATGGCTGCGTAAAATCTGGTAGTGCAAGAACAGGCTCTCGGGTTATTGCGGCCTTTAGCCCCTCAAAGGCCTCATTACACCTCTCGGACCATTCCCATGCATGGCCCTTCTTCAGCAGGTCCGTCAATGGTGCGGCAATCGCTGAATATCCTTCTACAAAACGCCGATAGTAGTTAACCAAACCAAGGAAGGAACGTAATTCGGTTACCTTGGTTGGAGGCTCCCAGTTTTGGATCGCTTCTATCTTGGCCCCATCCATCTTGATTCTTCCATGCCCAATCACATGCCCCAAAAAGTTCACCTCCTCCCGAGCGAACTCGCACTTGGACTCTTTCACGAACAACTCGTGCTCTCGGAGGACTCCGAATATGATGCGTAAGTGCTCCACATGTTCCTCCATGGAACTACTATAGATGACAATGTCATCCAAGTACACAACCACGAACTTGTCCAAGTAAGGCTGGAAGATCCTGTTCATCAGGGTACAAAATGTCGCCGGTGCGTTGGTCAATCCAAAGGGCATGACCAACCACTCAAAGGATCCATAACGGGTGATGCACGTTGTCTTCGGCTCGTCCCCTTCAGCAACTCGAACTTGGTAATAGCCTTTTTGAAGATCCATCTTCGTATAGACTCTCGCCCCACCAAGTCGATCAAAAAGGTCAGCAATCAAAGGAATAGGATAACGGTTTTTGATTGTTACCTTGTTAAGAGCCCGATAGTCAACGCACATCCTCAAGGAACCATCATGCTTCTTCTGAAATAGAACAGGTGCGCCATACGGTGCCTTAGATGGCCGGATTCTCCCCGTGTCCAACAATTCTCCCAATTGCTTCTTGAGCTCCTCGAGCTCTGGCGGAGACATCCTATATGGTGCCATCGATGGTGGTCTGGCTCCTGGTTCTAATTCGATTTGGTGATCCACCTCCCTCCTCGGTGGAAGCTCCTTCGGTAACTCGGGTGGCATGACGTCCTTATTTTCCTCAAGGACAACTCGGATGCATTCCGGGATTTCTTGTGTCGATCCAGTCTCTCCATTCTCCTTCAATACTGCAAGGTAAGTCGGCTCGCCTTTCTTCGCCCCCTTGGCTACTTGCATGGCTGAGATTTTCTTTCCCTTGGCCCCAACATCCGCCCCTTCGACGCCTGGAACCATGCACGGAGACCCCTTCTCCAAGATGCAAACAGTATTGAAAGTCGGCATAGGAATAGTTGTTACCTGACGTAAGAAATCCATGCCAAGGACAACCTTGAAGTCGTCCATAGGTGCCACCGAAAAGTTTACTTGGCCCGTCCAAGTACCCAATCGCAAAGCTACGCCTCGGGCCACGCCACTCAGCTGCTGCGCCTTGCTATTCACCGTTTTAATCATGCCTCCTCCTCGGGTCCAGGAGAGCCCCAGTCTCCTGCCTTCATCTTCAGTGATGAAGTTGTGTGTCGCCCCGGTGTCGACCATTGCTCGCGTTGTAACACCATTCACAATCGCCTCCACATATAAGAGCCCCTTACTCGGTGGAGCCGGAATGGGGTTCGCCTTAAGAGCATTGAAGAGCTGCAAAGACCCCACGTTCTGCTCTTCTTCGGTCTCGTCCTTCTCCTGGGCGAGTATGGCTGCAAGCTTCCCAAACTTCGGACAGTCCTTCATCCAATGAGGACCTTTGCACAAATGACAACCACCTTGCGGCGCGCTGGTACTCTTCTTGTTCTCGTACGAAGAACGCCCCGAGCTTTTGTTGTTATCCCGCACTGATGTCTTGCCTTTGTCACGGTTCCCCTGCTTCTCTCCCCCACTCTTATTGGTTGCTTGTTGCTTCTTCTTGGCAGCATCCCCTGAAGGTTGAGTTTGGAAATCGGTGAGTGCCTCAGCCGCGGCAATAGCCTCGTCAACAGTCTTGACCCCTTGACGCCTTAACTCCAATTGAGCCCAACGTTGCAACCCGTCCACGAAGTGGAAAAGCATGCTAGACTCGGTTAGATCGGGAAGTTGGAGTGTCAGATTGGTGAAGTCCCGAATATAGTCCCGAATAGCCCCTGTCTGCCTCAACTCCCTGAACTTCTTTTGCGCCTCGAACACCACGTTCTCGGGGTAGAACTGTCTCTTGAGATCCCTCACAAACTCCTCGTAGGAATCGAGTCGGTAGGTGCCCCGCTCGATCTCAGCACACTTCCTTCGCCACCACAACATAGCATTATCAGTAAGGTAATCAGAAGCAGTGCGTACCTTAGTTTCTTCATCCGTGATGTGCATCCCATCGAAGTATCGCTTCATTCGCCATAGAAAGTTATCGAGTTCTTTGGCATCCCGCACGCCCTTGAACTCCATTGGCCTCGGACAATCAACCCTCGGCTTGGCTGAAGGCGTGTTAGTCTCCCCGCTAGCAACGGCCTTCTTGCAGATGGCGATATCCTCGCGCATCGTGCTTAGGATCTCCTCGATCATGTCTAGGCGATCATTGATTTTGCCTTGACTCTCCCAGTAGCCTTTGACGTCCTCCTTGACATCCTCGACCTCGCCGAGTACATGTTCTTCCAAAGTCTTGAATGAGAGTTCGACCCGCTCGAACCGCTCGGAGAATTCCGCCACAACAAGGTCCATATTCGGCCCCTTGCTACTGTCGCGTTTCTTCTTCGTTGCAGGATTGGCAAATGGCTCCCGACCACGTTCGCCATCCCCCGGTGGAATAATCTCGCTTTCATTTGTCTTCACCATCGTAGCAACGTCTTAAACTTCGGCTCTGATACCACTTGTCACGGACTTTTCCCCTTGAAGAGTCTCGTGCGGCACTCGACTAGTCAAACACCCCGTGTGTTGGTCGAGTTCAGCCTTCAACCTTGAATTCCGACGATGCTAAGGAAATGGAAAAGCTTTAGGAATCGAAAGAACAACGAAAGACAAGGACAATGGAAGAAAAGCTTATATTTCTTAGTAAAAGGCTTAAGTTTTCTGAGTAATTTACAAATGAGGGGAAGATCCCTTTATATACTACTCTATGTACAATAATGGGCCAAGCCCATGTTCCAGAATATTCCTAGTAATGAGCCAAGCCCAATATCTAGAATATTCCATACTCTTCTTGTAAACCCTGGAAGATGGGCTTACTCTTGTTGGACTTGGGTCGCCTATCTTGTGGACTAGTGCGGCCCAATGGACTGGATAATGATGTAGCCAATAAATGTGGGCTCAAATGCTCTCCAAGAAGATTATTAACCTCCACCACGTGACCCACAATGCAGCCCAAATGACGGGGCGTGACAGTACGCATTGATCCGTATGAGAAAGGAGCTCTATATATATATATATATATATATAATTATAGTGGAGTATACATAAATGATGTGGAAAAGAAAATAATGTAAATGTGAGAGTAAATAGAATAATTTTTAAAATATCTTCTATTGTTAAATGTGAGATATTTGAAAAATAATTAAAAATATTTAATATCTCTTATTGGAGATGGTTTAACCATCGCACAACCAAGCCCGTACTATAGCATCTTGACATGTGGATTTTGTTCGGACCATAGCATCTTGACATGTGGACGATGGAATAAATATCTCTCAAAATAAAAAAAATAAAAATGTAAAATAGCTTTTTATGGTGGAGAAATGTGAAATTTGATTATTTTATTTTATTGAAAGTTTGACTCCGGTAGCATTGACTATTGACCATTTCAACAATATCCAATTCATTGAAAATTTGAAACAAATCATTGAAATTAAATTGCAAATATTAACATTGTGCCCCGTAATTAAAAAGAGCTGTTTCTAAACAAATCAACGTGGAGACAATTCAGTACTAATCAAGGCTTCGTCATTTCTGGGTGTATTGCCATTACCAGATTGCGGTGCAGCGGTGCTTCCCAACGACCTTTCGCGGTCCGATTCTCCGGACGTGTTCGAACCATATCCACTCGGCACGTAGAACGCTGGCTCAGAAGGCACTCCTAAAGTTATCGAGAAGCTATTGAGCATCAGGACCACGGAGGCCATCGTCGGACGATCCGATGCTTCCTCTTGAACGCACAACAAACCAATGTGAATGCATCTCAAAATATCACTCATCGAACCCAACCTCAAGCACGGATCCACGATATTCACAGCCGAGTTTCCACGCCAATTTTTCCAAGCCTGCAACGACGTCGATAAAATTACTATATAACATCGAATCATGTCACTTAAAACAGTTGGTACTTACAAAGCTCAAGAGATCCTCCCCATTTCGGACGGTATTATTTTTTCGACCACTGATGATTTCCAGGACTAGCACCCCGAAGCTGAATACATCCGACTTAACGGAAAATAGTCCGTGCATCGCGTATTCCGGAGCCATGTATCCACTGCAATTAATGTGAAGCGGTAAATGAAATTTGTGAAAAGGAATCGAAGATGAATAATTACACTTACAAGGTTCCGGCAATCCTGCTTGTGTTTCCTTGAGTCTCGTCTTGCCCGAATAGTCTTGCCATGCCGAAGTCTGCGATTTTTGGGTTCATCACTCCGTCTAAGAGCACGTTGCTTGGTTTGAGATCGCGGTGAATAATCCTCACTTGAGAATCTTCGTGCAAATACAAAATTCCCCTAGCTATGCCACCTATGATCTTGTAGCGTTTCTCCCAGTCTATGTACGAGCTTTTGATCGGGTCTACAGCATGTCCGAAATCGAATTGCATTTCAAGATTTGAACTCCATAATGTATAGCAGATAAAAACGAAGTCACGTACCGAATATAAAGTTATCAAGGCTTGCATTCAACACAAACTCGTAGATGAGAAGCTTTTCCGTTCCTTCTAGGCAGAAACCCAATAGCCTAACGAGGTTCCTGTGTTGAAGCTTCGCTAGCAACATGACTTCATTCTTAAATTCCACATCGCCTTGTCCTGAATTCTGCGACAATCGTTTGACGGCTATTTCTTGACCGTTCGGAAGTACTCCCTAACGTGATCAATGATAGCACTTGAGGATACACTATACAAGTATATTTTTGTACTGCAAAAAATACACCAAATTACCTTGTAGACAGCCCCAAATCCCCCCTGCCCCAGCTTGTTAATGTCGGAGAAATCATTCGTAGCGGCTCTGAGTGCGCTCAATTCGTATTTGAGAGATTCGGGCGTGCCTATGTCGTCCGTACCTTCAAACCAAGAAAAGATTAAGTTTTAGTTAAGATGGATTTTCCATAGAATTCGACATATAAAAGATCAAACACTAACCATGGCGGGTAATTTCCTCTCGTTTTCCTTTCCTTCTCCTTCGTAACAATACGCAAGCAGAAGCAGTTGATATCGCGCAGGCAACAATCAAAACTACGATAATGATTAATACATTACGCGTTGTGCTATTTCCCACATTGCCCGGAGCTGGTGGCGATGGGTCCAACGATGGCTCAGGGGCAGGGGCAGGGGCAGGGGCAGGGGCAGGGGAAGCTGCCAGCTCCTGCAGCCGAGTCTCGTTGTAATACGGACTCGTCTCGTAACGGAGAGTGCAGCTGGGGAAATTTATCCGAACGCCTACACTCGTGTTGCAACATATCGGCAGAGCCTGAGCAGCCTCCATCAAGCAGCGGCTGCAATCCTCCGCGGACAGGTCCGGGGTGCACTGGACCATCCCGTAGATGAACCCAAAACCGGGCCCGGTCGCGTTCGCGGCCGCCACTTTACTGAGCGGGCCCCCGGCGGCCGCCGGGCCTCGGAGCCCGTCGAGGAGGGTTCTCAGGTCGGCCATGAACTCGTCCGGGCTCGTCGAGTTCTGCACGTTGCGGAGGGCCTGACGGGGCCACGTGGCGAGGGTTCCGACAATCGTTTCGTTGGAGTAGCGTAGCAAGCAGCGGTCGGTCCAGTCAACGGCTTGCCTCTGGGTGGGGCATGATGCGAGGAGGCTCGCGGTGAGGTTGCGGAGGCAGCTCCGGCAGGTGTCGATCTGGAGGTCGCCGCGGCAGAGGGCGATGACGTGGGCTCGGTCTGGGTCGCCGGAGCCGACGGAGGCGTTGTGGAATCCGGTGGGGCCGATGGTCGACGGAAGGGAGGAGAGGGCGGCGGCGAGGTTGGCGGCGTAGGGGCTGTTGGCGGTGTAGTTTCCGTTGTTTAGGCAGAAGGATTGAGTCAG
Source organism: Euphrasia confusa (assembly GCA_954870475.1). Taxonomy (NCBI): domain Eukaryota; kingdom Viridiplantae; phylum Streptophyta; class Magnoliopsida; order Lamiales; family Orobanchaceae; genus Euphrasia; species Euphrasia confusa. The sequence continues at coordinate 7,032,734 of OX940959.1, read as the reverse complement.
GGGTAAGAGGAGATTCGATTGGAGGAGAAACAAAAGCAAGGTGGAGAACATTCTTTCGCAACGTTGATTTTTTTTTTCTGTGTTTAGAAATTAGAAGTGGAACAAAAGTGTGAATTGAACGTGGAGTCAATGGTCAATTATTTTTAATTTTATGGGAGCGTTGACTTTGATTTTCCAATTTTTTATTGATAGATTAGAAACACAACAAGGAAGCATCGAGGAAAATAATTGAACGAGATGGAGTAAACAGTATATTATAGTTTGCCGAATTATTGACCAATTCAACGGCCTTCCAAAATTTTCCATTTTATAGTCACACTAGGATGTACTCCGTATGATTATTGTCTTAGAACACAAAGGTAATATTTTTTAAACTTAAGTTCAGTTTAGAATTCAAATTTGTTTCATTTCCTATTGATTAAATTCAATTCATTTCCGCTCTAAAATAATAATAATAATAATAATAATAATAATAATAATAATAATAATAATTCTCAATTCCTTTAATATACGTATTAACATTTTAATATGATAGGTCAATGATCTCTATCTTCAAATTATTTCCAGACACTTTAACATGTTCAAAATTTATTAAAATCACTTTAAAATTATTTTAATATACTTTAAAATGATAAAAGATATTTCAAATCACATAAAAAAAATATTTTAATACTGTTTAAAATGTTTAAAATATATAACAATACATTAAAAAAAATTAAACACTTTAAAAATATAACATTTCTATATTGACACTTTAAAAATGGACACAAAAATACAACATTTGTTTTTGTTTACAATTCAACGGGGACACAAATCAGTGAATGAGGCATCATTTTTGGATATATTTTTTGGTTGATCTAGTATGCTTATTATTGATGAACTTCCATACTCGATAGAAATATGTTCTTGAAGGAGTGAGGTGTCAGAGACATTGTCACTAGGCATATAGAATGCAGGTTTAGTTGGTGTCGCGAGAATTAGTGAGGAGCTATTAAGCATGAGGACAACCGAAGCCATTGTTGGTCTATCGCTTGCCTTCTCTTGGACGCATAGCAAACCAATCTGAATGCATCTCTGCATATGACTTATGGAATCGGGGGTTGATCTCAGACACGGATCCACCATTCTTGTGATTGTTCCTTCATGCAAGTTTATCCAAGCCTGTACATAAATTTGATTATTACTACAAATTAGTATTGTTTTAACATTTTGATCAATCAATCGATTCTAACACATTTGTACTTACAAGACTCAAGAGGTCATCTGTATTCTCCTCACGTCGTAGACCATTGTTCTTCTGACCACTAATGATTTCCAACACTAGAACTCCAAAACTGAATACATCCGACTTAACAGAAAAGTGCCCGTGCATTATGTATTCTGGGGCCATGTATCCGCTGCAAGACAATTAGAAACAATGGAAATTACTTAATTTTTACATATTAATATATTTTTGGTATATATAATAAATACTTACAAAGTTCCAGCAATTTTAGTTGTACTTCCTTGAGTCTCATCTTGACCAAACAATCTTGCCATGCCAAAATCGGCTATTTTGGGGTTCATCACTCCATCTAAAAGAACATTACTCGGTTTGAGGTCACGGTGAATGATTCTGAGTTGAGAATCCTCATGCAAGTACAAAATTCCCCTGGCTATGCCACTTATGATCTTGTAGCGTATCTCCCAGTCTAATAAGGCACGTTTAGTTTGGTCTGCAGGTCCAAAAATACTTCGTAACTCATAACGGATTAAATGTAAATGCTAACATATTTGCAATTGTCATAAAGAAATCGTATTACCAAATATGAAGTGATCTAAGCTTGCATTTTGCACGAATTCGTAGATGAGAAGCTTTTCCATTTTCTCTAAACAAAAACCCAAAAGTCGAACAAGATTTCTGTGTTGAAGCTTGGCCAACAATAAGACCTCGTTCTTAAATTCCACACCGCCTTGTCCTGAATCAAACGACAGTCTTTTCACTGCTATTTCTTGACCGTTTGAAAGTTTTCCCTGTCATATATAGTTTGTACAATACATATCTTCAGACTCTTATTTATATACGGACAGATTTGGAAATATAGAATTACCCGGTAAACAACTCCGAATCCACCTCGACCTAGCTTGTTATCTTCGGAGAAGTCATTTGTAGCCGCTCTGATTGCGCTTAAATCATATTTAAGAGATTCGGTCGCGCTCATCTCGTCAATAGCTTCCAATACTTGAAATACATAATTTTAGTACAGAGAGGGTAGCTAGATTTTAGCAAAGCACAAAATGAAGATACTTACTCTCATCGCGTATTTCCTCCGGCTTTCGTTTCATTCTCTTTCGTAGGAAGGCGGAAATAGAAACACTTAATATCACGCAGACAGCAGCAGCAACTGATAGGACAACAATGATAATAGTTTGAGTTGTGTTATTCCCTGCCAAAGTAAGGAAGAATTTGTTTAGTAATTGTGATTAAAGTTATGTACTAATTCACATAATATGTAATAATTACCCGGTGGTGGTGGTGCCGGTGTTTGAGGGGCTGCTGATAACTCTAGAAGCCTAGATTCATTATAAAAGGGATATGTCTCATAATGAAGACTGCAACTGGGATACAACACTCTGCCCCCTCTCATCCTGTCGCAGCATGGCCGTATTTGGTCGGCTGCTGTAATCAAGCAACGCCGGCAGTCGTAGGATGACAAATCAGGGGAGCACTGGACCAGCGCAAATATGTATTGTAAATCGGTGGCTGTGATATTCCCAGCTGCCACTTTTCTCATGGAATCAGCCGCCTGCTCCCGCAGATTGTCGAGGAGGCTTCTCACATCAATCTGAGTGAAGTAGGGATTTGTGGCGTTACGCGTATCGAACATAAGAATTCTGGGCATCGTGAGCATGACTCGGAGCATGTCCTGGTTTGAGTACCGAAGACTGCAGTAATCTGTCCATTCGACCGCTTGCCTCTGATAGGGGCACACCGTTCGTAGATTGACGGTGAGGTTTCGGATGCAGCCTCGGCACTGGTCTAGCTGGGTATCGCCTCTGCAGAGGGCGATGGCATAGGCTCTGTCCGGGCCGTGGGACCCCCCGGAGGCGCTGTAGAATTCGTCATTGCCGATGTTTGTTGGGAGGGAAGAGAGGGCAGAGTCGAGGTTATCGTCATAGGTGCCGTTGGCCGTGTAGTTTCCGTTGTCGTCGGAGCAGTAGTAGTACTGGGCAGATGAGAAAAAGAGGTTGGTTTGCAGAAGTAGGAAAAACAAAACAGACAACATACTCGCTTGTGTACTTTCAATTTGTTTGGGCTACGATTTAACAAAAATAATTATGTGCATGATAAGTGTATTTATTTGTATGTGATGGAGAGCAAGTCCAGAAAGCCGCCCTTAATTGACCATTAATCTAACGCCCCATCAATTTTTATCAGAAAAGAAAATTCTCCACACATTAAATTCTCTAAACATTTGTATTACTACATTCTTCAATGAATTATTGAATTATTTTTCACCTTATATAATTTTAAATAATTCAAATAATTTGTAAATTGTGATTTAAATACCTCTTAAATATTTTTAAAGTGTTTTAAAAATACTTTGAAAATATTAAAATACTTTTTAAATATTTAAAATTGTCTTAAATTTATTTTAAATAATTTAAAATACTTTTTAAACAATAAAAAAAGTCTTAATATTTTTTAAGTTATTTTAAATATCTAAACATTTTAAAAAATATTTAAAATGTGGTGAAATATTTTTAAAATGATTGATTTTTTTAAATATTTTAACATGTCTTAATATAATCATATGACTTAAGATACATTTAAATTGTGTTTAAATGATTTTAAAATTATTTAAAATAGTTTAAAGTAATATTTTAAATGGACTTAAAGTGACTTTTTAGTAATTTGAAATAATTTTTTCAGTATTTTACAAATTTTTGCATAATCTCCAAATGATACCAAAAATCTATTTTAGATTAGAAGAGATGCTCCAATCGATACTAAAACATAAATCTATTATTAGTAAAATACTTAAATTTTAAACTCAAACAAAAAACTATTTGTTATTTATAAAATAATCTTTTTTTACAAATTAATAAAAATGACTTATCAATTATTTTTTAGTTTTTTATTTATTATTTTGTTTAATTTAATTTTTTTAATAATCATATCATTAATAATTAAAATAAATTTTAATACAAATATTTTTAATAATTAAATATAAATACATATCACAATATAAAATATAATTAAATATTAAATTATTTAATTGACGTTAAAAATAAAATAATCGTATGGGATATCATAATTTTTTTTTATTATGTTTAAAATTTTAAATTGAAAATAATGACTATTAAATAAAAGTTACAAGCTTAAATTGTAAATTTGTAAAGATATTGATTATTTATAAAAAGTTATATAATAAGAATATTTTGAGAATATTATTACAAGTTTGAGTATTGGATACTCGGTTGGAGTCAAATTACTGTAAACTTAAAATAAAACTTATTTTGAGTTTAATAAGTTTTTTTGTTCGGTTAGAAATAACCTCAGTTGGAGATGGCCTAGTGGAGTACATTGTATTAGATTTTTTTTTGTATGATGATATATTTGAATCATGAAACATTCCAATAATGTCGTAAAGATATTCGAAATTTATGACACACCCTTGGCCAAGGGCGGATCCAGGGGTGGCCGGGCCGGGCTCTAGCCCCCCTAATATATTTATACCTACTAATTATTTTAAATTTTATTTGTAGTTCAAGTGGTAAACCTCTTACTTCATAACTAAAAGGTCAAGGGTTCAAGCCTTTTAGCCCTCCTAATTTTATATAACTTTTTCCCTTTTAGATTTTAGCCCCTCGTTTTTTTATCCTACATCCGCCCTTGGCTCGTGGTTAGTTTAATGTCGTCTCGATAGAGGGTGATGGCGTTGGTTTTGTCCAGGTAGGGAGACCCAACGGAGGTGTATTGTAGAAATCGTTGATGCCTATATGTTTGAGGGCAGAGAGGAGACGACGGCATTAAGGTTATTGTTGTAGGTGATGTTAGCCTAGTAATTGCCATTAATTAATTTATAGGCTGTTTGTTTGTTTGTGTGTTTGTTTGGAGGAGAAACAAAAACAATGAGGAAACACATTCTTTGAAAAGTTTGTCCAAGACTGACGATGAAGTTTGTTAGTAGCATTTGAAAATTATTCGAAATTTAAAAGTCCAAGCCAAAGAGGCATTTCTTGTAGGTGTTTGTTTGTGGCTAAAGTTTTTTATAAGGTCAATTAATCGAAATGATTTTTATTTTCCTTTTTTCTTTCTTTGAATTAATGTTCCTCCAATTGAAAAGTATTTTGTGGCTTAAGGTGTATAGTTTTGGAGGGAAGTGTTGACATCCATATTAATTGAATATACTACTAGAGACTGGAAGTTCGATTGATATATTTGAAGCACACTCCTTTCGATATATCTTTTGCAATACATGTAGCTAGTTTATCGTTATATAAACGACCTAAAACGAGGCATACGCATTAATGAGTTGTACACACACACAACATTTGTTATTCTTTACTAATGAATGTGGGCATAAATCGGTGAATGCATGAGGCACAATTTCCGGATAAATATTCGAATTGAGCCGGTATATATGCTGCGCTTCGATGAACTTACATACTCAAAATGGAAATATGTTCTTTAAGTAGTGAGACATCTGACACATAGTCACAAGACATAAAATGCAGGCTCAGTTGATCATATGACTTATGGAATCGGGGGTTGATCATCCCAGGCCCGAATCCACCACTCTTGCAACTGTTATTTCATGCCCGTTTTCCCAAGCTTAAATATATGTACTGTTCAAACTATATATGTTAGGGAGCAAGAAGCTGACTGACTCATTAAGTGTCTTAATCAGAGTTTAATTACTTACTTTTGGTAAAAGCAAGTGCATATTATACCTTTCAAGTCTTTTATGCAAAAACTATTTATCAAGTCATTCTTCATTGCAAATAATTCCCCAGGACATTATATATGTTCTGACATGGACTTTTTTCCAAAAACACACATCACATAATCAACCGAAAGCAAACACACAGAAGAGACAAATGGACAAACACACAACATTTGTTATTGCTTACAAATTAACGAGGACACAAATCGGTGAATGAGGCATCATTTCGGGATATATTTTCTGGTTGATCTGGTATGCTTATTATTGATGAACTTCCATACTCGATAGAAATATGTTCTTGAAGGAGTGATGTGTCAGAGACATTGTCTCTAGGTATATAGAATGCAGGTTTAGTTGGTGACGCAAGAGTTAAAGAGGAGCTGTTAAGCATGAGGACAACCGAAGCCATTGTTGGTCTATCACTTGCCCTCTCTTGGACGCATAACAAACCAATGTGAACGCATCTCTGCATATGACTTATGGAATCGGGGTTTGATCCCAAACACTGATCTACTATTCTTGTGATTGTTCCTTCGTGCCAGTTCTTCCAAGTCTGCAAATATATTTGATTATTCCAAATTAGTGTTGTTTAAGCATTTTGATCAATCAATCGATTCTAACACGTTTGTTCTTACAAGACTCAAGAGATCCTCTGCATCCTCTCCACGTCTTAGACCATTGTTCTTCTGACCAATAATGATTTCCAAGACTAGAACTCCAAAACTGAATACATCCGACTTAATGGAAAATTGTCCGTGCATTACATATTCCGGGGCCATATATCCACTACAAGACAATTATAATCAATGAAAAATTACTTATTTGTACAAATATGATATATACAATAAAAACTTACAAGGTTCCAGCAATTTTAGTTGTACTTCCTTGAGTCTCATCTTGACCAAATAATCTTGCCATGCCAAAATCTGCTATTTTGGGATTCATCGCACCATCTAAAAGAACATTACTCGGTTTGAGGTCACGGTGAATGATCCTGAGTTGAGAATCTTCATGCAAATACAAAATTCCTCTAGCTATGCCACCTATTATCTTGTAGCGTTTCTCCCAATCTAATAACGAACGTTTGGTTTTGTCTGCAAGTCCAAAATAATTCGCAACTCATAACAGATTAATGTAAATATCAAAATTTGCAATAATCATAAAGAAATCATATTACCAAATATGAAGTGATCTAAGCTTGCATTTTGCACGAATTCGTAGATGAGGAGCTTTTCCGTTCTCTCTAAACAAAAACCCAAAAGTCGAACAAGATTTCTATGTTGAAGCTTGGCCAACAACAAGACCTCGTTTTTAAATTCCACACCGCCTTGTCCTGAATCGAAGGACAGTCTTTTCACTGCTATTTCTTGACCATTTGAAAGTTTTCCCTGCCATATATAGTTTGAACAGTACATAACTTGAGACTCTTATTTATATACTTATGGCAAGATTGAATAACCTCAGAAATATTGAATTACCCGGTAAACAACCCCGAATCCACCTCGGCCTAGCTTGTTATCTTCGGAAAAGTCATTTGTAGCAGCTCTGATTGCGCTTAAATCATATTTAAGAGATTCGGTCGCACTCATCTCGTCAATAGCTTCCAATACTTGAAACACAAAATTTTAGTAAAGAGAGCTTATAGCTAGATTTTAGCAAAGCACAAAATGAAGAGACTTACTCTCGCGTATTTCCCTTGGCTTTCGTTTCATGTTTCTGTTTCGTAGGAAGGCGTAAATAGAAATACTTAATATCACGCAGAGTGCAACGACTGATAGGACAACAATGACAATAGTTCGAGTTGTGTCATTCCCTGCCAAAGTAATTAAGGAAGGATTTGTTTAGTTCTAATAAGGATAAATTCACATAATATATAATTACCCGGTGACGGCAGAGGCGGTGTTTGAGGGGCTAACGTCGGTTGAGTGGGCTGTTGACATAATATATAATTACCCGGTGACATATATAATTCACATAATACTTTGGCCTAATCGATTTTACACGGCAAACATAAGAAACGGATACTCACTGTCATAATGGGCTGTTGCCTCTGGTCTTCTTTTTACTCTTCTCATCATCAAAATCCAAACAAAAACAGCAGCTACAAACACACACGCACCAATCGATGTGACGACAATGATAATAGTCCGGGTCGTGTTACTCCCTGTCGAACAAAATAACACAATATCTTTAGAAGTTGTGCACTAAATTAACGAGGTCTATTTCAATTTCAGTTTCAATTACCCGGTGGCGGTGGCGGTGATGTAGGCGGTGATTGAGCGGAGGCAGGGGGCGGTTGAGTGGGGGCAGGGGGCGGGGCGGGTGCTAGTTCAAGTAGCCTAGTTTCATTGTAAAACGAATAAGTCTCGTACCGAAGGCTGCAGCTGATGTACAGCACTCGTCCCCCTCTCTTCCTGTCGCAGCATCTCGGAATCGCCTCGGCCGCGCTGATCAAGCAGCCCCGGCAGTCGGCGGTCGACAAATCAGGAGAGCACTGGACGAGCGCGAATATGTACTGGAAGTCGTTGGCCGTGATGTTCCCGGCGGCCACTTTCCTCCGAGGGCCTCCGACGGCCGCTGTCTCCCGGAGTCCGTCGATGTGGGTCCTGAGGTCGGACATGAAGACGGTGGGGTTGGTGGCGTTCTCCGTGTTCCACATGAGGACGCCGGGCCGAGTGGCCATGACGCCGAGGAGGGTCTCGTTGGAGTAGCGGAGGGTGCAGAATTCCCGCCACTCGACCGCCTGCCGCTGGTTGGGGCAGGCGGCGCGGAGGTCGGCGGTGAGGTTGCGGATGCAGCCGCGGCACTGGTCGAGCTGGGCGTCGCCGCGGCAGAGGGCGATGGCGTGGGCGGTGTCGGAGGAGCCGACGGAGGCGTTGTAGAAGCCGTCGGCGCCGATGTTTGTAGGGAGGGAGGAAAGGGCGGCGTCGAGGTTGGTGGCGTAGGTGCTGTTGGCGGTGTAATTGCCGTTGTCGTTGAAGCAGACGGACTCGGCGGAGAAAAAGAGGTTGGTTTGGAAGAGAAGGAATAACAGGGCAGACAGAGACGACAACATCGTTGAGGAATTTGAGGAAGAAAAGGCGGATGTTTTTCGGAAGTGAAGAGAGGGCGGTGTCGAGGTTATTGGCGTAGGTCTCGTTTGCCGTGTAGTTGCCGTTGTCGTTAAAGCACAAGGAGTCGGCGGATGATAGGAAGTTGGTTTGGAGGAGCAGGAAAAACAAAGCAGACAACATACTCACTTGTGTACTTTCTGAAATTTCCAACTATTAAACTATTTAGTTTCATTTTTCAATTAAGTCTAAAATAATTTTAAAAATGTGTCAATGAACTGTTCTTTTTTACTGAACGTATTAAGTGATATGATATGATATGATATGAAATGAATTGAATTGATTTTTTTTTTTTAAATTAATAATAATTTTTTTAAATATTTAAATATTTTTTTTAAAAATATTAATAATATTATTAAAATAATTAAATTTTATATTTAAAATTATAGATTGAAATTATTTTTTATTTATTTTATTTTAATTTATTTTGAAAAAAGTTGAACTGAACTTAAACGATTTGAACTTAACTCAACTAGACTAAAATTAAGTCAAAAAAAACAAATTAGACATTATTATACAATATATATTATTTTCCTGTCACATCTGTATTCTAAAAATATAAGTACTACTATATCACTAAAATTGCTTCTACTAAAAGAAGAACCTAGGAACATTTTAATAATACTACAACACACTCATTTACCGTAATAGCTAAGCTAACAAGACCAATTAACATAATAAAAATCTTTTACGATTAATATACTTGATGATTGTTTAATAATTAATGTAATTGTTATAAATTAAATTGAAACTTAACTTTAAATAATATAAATATATTAAAAATATTTAGTATAATTATTTATTTTATAAATGAATTATTTTTTATATTTATTTTTTGTAATTATAATTACATTTTAAATAAATAATTATATTTTAAAATAAATAATATATATAATTTTTAAATTAAATATTATAAAATACATACTCCCTCCGGCCATTAATAGATTTCATACTTTTCTGGACACGGAGTTTAAGAAAATTATTTTTTTTTATTTTTTAATTGAAAAGTAAAAGTTAAAATATATTTTAAAAGTAAAAAGTAAAGTAATTGTAAATAAAGTTTAAAAAGTAAGTGGGGTAAAGTAAAATAAAATTGTATATTAAAATGAAAAAATTAGAATAATTATTTCCTTTTTTGGAGTGTTTCAACTATTGTTGGACACCCGAAAAAAGAAAGCATGACAACTGTCTTTGGATCGAGTGAGTATATAATAAAATAGGGAAAAATGACAATAAGACCATTTTTCAACATTTTTGCCAATAAGGCTAATTTCTAATTTCCGTGTCAATTAGGCCTTTTTGTTCCAATTAGGCCAAAAAATGTATATGGGTGGACGAAAATACACCCATATGCCCCTACCCCACCTCGATCGGCCCTGGCCCGTCGAGCCACTCCAGGGCAGCGTGCCTCATCGTCTCGGATTTCAGGCCAAGACGAAGACGGCGGGTCGACAATCACGGTCGGAACCAGAGATCTCACGTCGGCCCATTTGCCGAAGTCGAATCGGATGCTCGGGCCGCCGGGGAGGCGATCGGGCCGCCGGGGAAGGCGAGACGACGAGGGTGAACGTGACGGTTGACGTGATGACGGATCGACTCATACCCTACCTCGCCGCGGCAGTGAAAAATTACAACAAATCGGTCGATATCGACCGGAGGTTCGGTCGGAGATCAACAAACGCACCACCACCGCCGCCCTCCACCGTTCAGCACTTACCGTCGCCGACGAGAGCTTCGGAGCGCTACGAGGATCTCGACCTCCGGATCTACCCGCCCGCCACCTGTTCGACGGAATGCCTCTGAGAAACTTTTGTGCTCATGGATAAGTATGCAATGTTATTAAGTATTCTGAATCATAATTGATCATTTTGGCTCACCTATATTTTCAAAAAAAAAAAAAAAATGCTTACAGCAAGTGCTTAATTCTTGCTTTGCCCATTTGTCAATGCTTATGCTTACTCGTGCGTATGTGCTTTCTTGTCAATGCCATATCGATTTGTGACGTGCATCAAGTTTTCTGATGAATGAGTTCTCCATTTATGTGTTGTAGTTACAGTCTGGATGACTGCATATTAAACCGCAGTGTTTTTCCCCAATTTCCACAGAATACGACGTCGTATATTAGCCCTGATTTCATCCCTAATTCGTGCGTAATACGACGTCGTGTGCGTTTGGGTTTTTATTTCAGTAAACCTAATTTCTTATTGTGTAATTACTTTCCTATCCTCACTTTATGTGAGTGTTAGGGTTTTTCATTTGCGGTATTTAAATCCTGGGTTTCAAGAGCCGCAATCCCAAGACGCGAAATAATATTGTCTTCGTACCTCTGTTCTTGATTTTTCTTTCTCGCGAAAATACACAAACCCAATATGGTATCAGAGAACTTTTAATCTTGAAAGGTTTCTTGCGAAGCTTTTCTAATGGCAGAAGGTAGAGCAGAAGGAGCTCTCATTAACAATCAAGGTTTGGTGCAGCTGAGTCACCACCAAGTTTCTGTGAAACTCACAGATGAAAACTTTCTCATATGGAGACAACAGGTAATGATAGCTGTTAAAGGACATGGTCTTTTTGGTTTTCTTGATGGCACCACAGCTCAGCCTGCAAGATTCATCACTTCTGAAGAAGATAGTATAGTGATGCCAAATCCAGAATATGTGTTGTGGCAAAGGCAGGATCAACTCCTTGCTTCTTGGTTATTGTCAACACTTTCAGACTCTATTTTGATTTCTGTTGTTGGGTTCAACACCTCCTTTGAGATATGGCAGAATCTGGAGGGATCTTTCTCTAGCATCTCCACTGCAAGGAAAATGCAGTATAAACTCCAGCTTCAGAATCAGAAAAAAGGTGCTCTTTCCATGAGAGATTATCTCAACAAAATGAAAGGATTATGTGATGCTCTGGCCAGTACAGGTGAAAGGATGAAAGAAGAGGATCAAATCCTTTATGTACTAAGTGGATTAGGGTCTGAGTATGATGCGGTTGTAGTGACTGTGACTGCCAAAGGGCAAGATTATGGAATGAAAGAACTGACCTCACTGCTTTTGAGTTATGAAAGTAGAGTTGAGAGTATGTTGAGTTCTAAAAAGAACATGGCCTCTGCAAACTATGCTAGTCAAAGAGGCAGAGGAAACTCAACTGCCAATAGAGGGAGAGGTAACCCTAACTACAGGGGCAGAGGCACAAATACTAGAGGAAGGGGAGGAAGGTCAAATGGTGCACCTAGAGTTCAATGCCAAATTTGTGGTTACTCCAACCACACAGCTGATAAGTGTCATCATAGATACAATTCAGAATTTGTTCCAAACCAAAATCCCAGAAACACTAATTCAGAAGGCTACAAATCTGGAAATCAGCAAAGTGGATATCAACAAGGGAATTATCAACCAAATGGATATCAAGGCTCTTACCAGGGATCTGCCAACTATTCCTCAACTGATGGTGGATCTGAAGCCAGCTGGTACCCGGACTCAGGTGCCTCACACCACATAACCAATGATTTATCCAATCTCAGCATTTCCAGTGATTATGAAGGGCCAAACAAATTGCAAATTGGAAATGGTATGAATTTAAATATCTCTCATATTGGTAATACCTTTGTTAAACCCACCCTCCCTCTTCCACACACTACATCTCATCTGTTCAAGCTCAATAACCTATTGCATGTACCTGACATCACTAAAAATTTGTTGAGTGTATCTCAATTTGCCAAAGACAATAATGTGTTTTTTGAATTCCATCCTTTTTTCTGTGTTGTCAAGGACAAGGCCACAAGTCAGGTACTGCTCACAGGGAAGGTTAGTCAAGTCCTCTACCAATTCAACCTCTCCCATGTCCCTGATTCTACTCATCAACCAGCTTCAACCAACACCAGTTCCCTTGTTTTATCACCTGTTGCTCCAATTAATTTCCAGTCCTTTTCTTCTGTTGTTAAGTCCACTAGAAGTTTAGAACTTTGGCATAGAAGGCTTGGACACCCTTCTTTGGATGTTACTAAGAAAGCTTTATCTCTTTGTAATATTCCTTTTGATAATGCAAACAATTTTCATTTTTGTTCTGATTGTGCAAAGTCTAAGGCTCATAGGCAGCCTTATACTCATTCTCATATCAGGTCCACAAAACCCTTGGAGCTAATTCACACTGACCTATGGGGACCTGCTCCCCTCAGGTCCATACATGGAAATATATACTATCTATCTCTTGTTGATGATTTTAGCAGGTACACATGGATTTATTTCCTCAAGGCCAAATCTGATACAACTGCAGCTTTCACACATTTTAAAAACTTGGTTGAAAATCAGTTTTCTGCAAAAATCAAGGTAGTTCAGTCTGATGGAGGCAGTGAATTCTTTCCCCTCTCTAAACTATTCTCTGAATCTGGGATTTTGCATCAAAAATCCTGCCCTTACACCCCTCAACAAAATGGTGCAGTTGAGAGAAAGCATAGGCACATCATTGAGTCTGGCTTGAGTTTATTGTCTCACTCTGGTCTATCCAAACAGTATTGGGAGGATGCCTTTTCTTCAGCTGTCCATCTCTTTAACAGGATTCCCCATAAATCCATGAACCACAAAGTTCCATACACTCTTCTCACAGGTGAGCAACCTGATTATTCAGGATTCAAAGCCTTTGGCTGCCAGACATTTCCCTTCCTCAAACATTATAACCAAGATAAATTGGACCCTAAATCTCTACCTTCCATTTTTCTTGGATATCATTCCCAATATAAAGGATATAAAATCCAATTACCTTCTCAAAAAATCATCCTTACCAGAAATGTCACATTCAATGAATCTATATTTCCTGCCCTTCAATTTCCTGTTTCTGACATTTCTCCTATCAAACAACCTTTTATACCTTTCATACCTAATCAGATACCCATCATAAACCCCATTCCCCACTTTCACAACCCACCTCCTGATATTCCTGATAATTATCCTGTTCAAAATCCTGATAATCCACCCTTTCACAGTCCACAAGCCTCTCCACAGCCAAATCCACCACCATCTCCAAATGATTCTTCATCATCTTCTTCTAGCTCTTCTTCTTCTCCAAGTAACAACTCTGAACCTGTTCCTCAAAATCTGCAATCTGCCCCACCTATGCAGCCTCTACCTGACCAGAATAACCACCCTATGCTCACCAGGGCTAAAAGAGGCATCTTCAGACCCAAAATTTACCTTACTGAGTTACCACCTTCTGAACCTACTTCTCTTTCAGAAGCCTTACTTCAACCAGCTTGGAAACAAGCCATGTTTTCAGAGTATCAAGCTCTGATCAAAAACCATACATGGTCTCTAGTACCTGCCCCTCCCAACAGAAGCATAATTGGCTGCAGATGGATCTTCAAACTTAAAAAGAATGCCACTGGTTCAATCTCTAAACACAAGGCTAGGTTAGTGGCTAAGGGCTACACTCAAATCCCAGGAATTGATTTCCAAGATGTTTTTAGCCCTGTCATTAAACCAGCCACCATCAGACTTATTCTCACAATTGCCATTTCCAAGGGTTGGGCCATTAGGCAAGTAGATGTTGATAATGCTTTTTTAAATGGCTCACTTGATGCTGATCATGATATTTACATGATACAGCCACCTGGCTTTGAAGCTCCAGGTCAGGAACACCTTGTGTGCAAATTACACAAAGTTATCTATGGCCTGAAACAGGCCTCTAGAGCCTGGTTTCATAGGCTTCAGAATGTCTTGCAGCAGCTTGGTTTTGCAGGTTCCAAGGCTGATTCTTCCCTCTTCATCAAGCACTCTGCTTCCCTCACATTATTTGTACTGGTGTATGTTGATGATATTATCATCACAGGTACTTCTACTTCTGCCATCACTGACCTCATTCACACCCTTTCCACATTCTTCTCTTTAAAGGATCTAGGTCCTTTAAACTATTTCCTGGGAATCCAGGTTACTTACAACAATGAAGGCATTCATTTATCTCAACATCAGTACATCCTGGACCTCTTGAAAAAATCAGGTCTGTCCCAAGCCAAGGGAGTTCCAACTCCCATGGTCAGTTCAAACTCTATTTCCAGATATGATGGAGTTCCCTATTCTGATCCTTCTTACTATAGAATGCTGATTGGTAGTTTGCAATATCTCACTATAACCAGACCGGATATCACTTACTCAGTGAACAAACTAAGCCAATTTATGCAGGCCCCTTCTGATTCTCATTTCAGATCAGTAAAAAGGCTCCTTCGATACATATCTGCCACCAACAACCATGGGCTTCAACTTTTTAAATCTCCTCAGCTCACTCTTACTGTCTTTGCAGATTCTGACTGGGCTTCTGACCCTGATGATAGAAGATCCACCTCCGGCCACTGTGTTTTCTTTGGAAAGAGCCTTGTCACCTGGAGTTGCAAAAAACAACATACAGTGTCTCGGTCAAGCACTGAGGCAGAATATCGCAGTTTGGCCAATGCCATTTCTGAAACTTTGTGGATCAAATCCCTTCTTCGTGAGCTTCGAGCTCTCCCATTGCAACCACCTGTCATCTGGGTCGACAACATTAGTGCAGTGTACATGTCCTCTCATGCTGTTGTTCAGGCAAGAACTAAACACATAGAGATCGATCTCCACTTCATCCGTGAAAAAATTCAATCCAAAGAAATTTCCGTCCACCACATACCAGCCCAAGATCAGGTCGCCGACATCTTCACGAAGGCACTGTCGATTCAACCGTTCGCGCGTCTTCGCAATTTGCTTCATGTGATCCGCGCTCCGATTGCGGGGGGGGGGGGGGGGGGGGGGGGGTATTAAACCGCAGTATTTTTCCCCAATTTCCACAGAATACGTCGTATATTAGCCCTGGTTTCATCCCTAATTCGAGCGTAATACGACGTCGTGTGCGTTTGGGTTTTTATTTCAGTAAACCTAATTTCTTATTGTGTAATTACTTTCCTATCCTCACTTTATGTGAGTGTTAGGGTTTTTCATTTGCGGTATTTAAATCCTGGGTTTCAGGAGCCGCAATCCCAAGACGCGAAATAATATTGTCTTCGTACCTCTGTTCTTGATTTTTCTTTCTCGCGAAAATACACAAACCCAATACTGCATAGAGTACAATCTTGTGTGTGAAAATGTAAGTTCCATCTTTCTGGTGAGACGGGCTTGATAAATGTGCTGAAATATTTTGGCTATCTTTTTAACACTGAATATATAATTTTAGCTGATAAGTTGTATTATCATGATAAGGATATACATTTGTGATTTAAATATTAGTGGGAATATTTACGTGCTTTGTGCAGTTCAAGGTCTCCAAGTCTTGTACACTTCACTAAATAGTCCCCCACAGCTAACATGATGGAAATCAAGTGGTGGGGATCCGTGTGGAGAGTCATGGATGAGAATTTCATGTCAACTTTCTTGTGTTGTCTCTGTGTGAGTATTATAATCCCATATTTTTTACATCACATGGGCATTGAGGTTTTGTTCATTTTTTTTTCAGGGCCTTTAAACACTTTTCTTTGATTTGTCGCGAACACAGTAGGGAAACACATGGATAATCAGGTTCAATGTTGCTTTTGTTTTCTTGCAGATGGATTCTCAAACCCGATTTAACTAATTTGTAATTTATTTTGGTCATAGGGAAAACAAATGTCAAAATATTCTCTGGAGCACGTGTAAAAGAATTGCAAGACTTCAAGACGAGAGGGAACAACCACTTCTTCTCGAGTTTCAAGGCGCCCAAGAGGTCGCATTTTTTATCATGTTTTTTGCCATATTCAGTGTTTTTTGGATTTTGCCACTGCCTCCAGTCGCCTCTCTCGCGGACAGGCTCCGTCGTAGTCGCAGCCGTTGTAAATCAGAAATAAAGTTTGTATGATTTTTTTTAGCTCGTTCAGCTGCTGTTTAGGTTCATATTCAAATTCACTTCTCGAGAGATTGCGATGGCGGTCCGATTGGTGCTTCCCGGCGAGCTGGCGAAGCACGCCGTTTCTGAAAGGGACTAATGCAGATACCAAGTTCACTAGTTCTTGAATGGAAATTGAATTGTGGTTTATGATGAATGACTTTAATTGATGTAAAGGAAAATGATTGATTTGGTGAAATTGTAATGGAATGTTGAATCGATGTTTTTATCACGAATTTTGTGTATTTTTTAATTCGAGTTTTATGTATTTTTATTTTACATTCAGTGTGTTTATACGACATTCAGTGTTAAAATATGACATTCAGTGTGTTTTTATGACATTCAGTGTTAAAATATGACATTCAGTGTTAAAATAGACATTCAGTGTTAAAATATGACATTCAGTGTGTTAAAATATGACATTCAGTGTGTTCAGTGTTAAAATATGACATTCAGTGTTAAAATATGACATTCAGTGTGTTTAGTGTTAAAATATGTCATTCAGTATTAAAATATGACATTCAGTGTTAAAATATGTCATTCAGTGTTAAAATATGACATTCGGTATGTCCAGTGTTAAAATAGGTCATTCAGTGTTAAAATATGACATTCAGTATGTTCAGTGTTAAAATATGTCATTCAGTGTTAAAATATGACATTCACTGTTAAAATATGACATTCAGTATGTTCAGTGTTAAAATATGTCATTCAGTGTTAAAATATGACATTCGGTATGTTGTTATTCAGTGTAATTTTATAACATTCAGTGTGAAACTCTGGCATTCAGTGTTATTATTCTTCAGTGTAAAAATGGGACATTCAGTGTTAAATTATGACATTCAATGTAGTGTATTTTTATGACATTCAGTGTTAAAATATGACATTCAATGTTAATTAAAGAAAAGCTCCTATCTCTTTCCAAATTAGAAATACCACAAAAAACTTCATTAGTAAATAAACAAAACCTCCACATCACATAACATTGGACAAACCTAAAATCCAATTGCAGCAAGATTCTGAATTCAAACCACACAGTACATTACATTTGGAAGTCTAAAATTCATTTGCAGAAAGAATCACAATGAAAAACACGTGACACCAGACCACGGAAGCATGTCCCCATCTCCACAAGGATCATCACCGACCCACGCGTACATCACTCTCCATCCCAGCAACGCCTTTATTTCATTTAATGCCTTGACTGTAATTAACAAACAAACAATAAAATCGTACACAGCGCAAAATGAAACTTAGTTCACACACACATAATGCACTGGTATCACACATTCAAAAGAAATGAAGAACAACTTAATTGAGAGGCTTACACGCGTTCCACCCTTCCACCCACATTTAGCTCGAAAGCAGGTCCACGTTGCTTGAACACAGATTCATAATTGGACACTACATAGGTTGTTTGAACTGCATCGATGAATAACAATCTGGTCTTTGTATGATCCAATAACCACAGCTCGATTCAACATTTCAAAAGGAGGAAAATTGAGCAAATGAATTCAAAGATTCTCTGCCAACAGATTCTCATATTCAACATTTCAAAGGAAAATTGAGCAAATGAATATACAGACATGTAATATCAGAGAATATACAGACATGATTTTGCTACTTAAGAAAATGATGTTAATACTTAGTTTAGCTTACCTTTCGTAACCGCATATTAAAATAGTATAGCTTCCTATATTTTTTCCATTCATGGCCCATTCCTTTAGTAACCAGTAACCACATTCCATTCCAACAAAATTTTATTCCATGCCAAACATTCCATTAATAAGACTAAGAAGCTGATGTTTGTACCATTCTTTTCTCATCACCAGTTAATGCAATTAACGAGTAAAACAACCAATTATATTACATCACACAAGAATGAATATTACTCGTAACTGAGCAACTTCACCCAATTGCATTCCTAAGACGCCTTCGTCATCCTGCAAAGAGGAAATGTGCTCCTTCAGTAGTGTTCTTCGATTGAAATTACGTCTTCAGCGTAGGATACCAACTTTTCGCGAAGTTGGCCTTAAACTCACAGTCAGCAGCTTCAGTCGAAGAACTCACAGTCAGCAGCTTCAGTCGACAAACTCACACACTCTCTCAACTATCGCTTGCTTGTGTGTATAGTTCAAACTCAATGTAAGTAAAGTAAAGTAAAGTGCTGAAGACAAAGTTATGTAATAGTTTTCATTTCATTGATAAACAAAACTAACTATTACACTTGTGGAGAAAGGTAGACGGAATGATCAAGAGTCGTATCCCAAGTGTCGCAGCACTCCAACGAACTAATGATCTAGTACTATATCACCTAGAGCTAAATCGCATAACTCTACTATCGGTGCACAACACAAAACAACTACCAAAACTCTTAAAGCTATAAGCCGTAAGCAACGAACGTTGATACTCAGATATCGGATTTCGTTCTCTCAAAATCGTCAAAGGATGTCATCCAACTCCATGGGTATATATAGTAGTCTCGCACATGTGAGGCCTTGAAATAGAACAATCTGATTGGCCACATGCTTGACCCACATCACAATTCCATGGATGACATCACGTTCGGAATCTTCGATTCTTGAATCTTGGAATCTTGAATCTTCGATTCTTGAATCTTCGAATCTTGAATCTTCGATTCTTCAACTTCAGACTTCAACACATCTTGACTCCGTCGATCTCAATACTTCATCTTCAACTTCATCGTGATGAACACTTGTCGTTGAACATTTCATATTTCATCGTCTTCATTGTCGTCAATAGAGTTGAAGTAGTAAACAGCACTTCATGCATCAGTTGATACACGAAGTCAAAAGAAGCCACGGAATGGAACTCCAGTCGCGTGTGATGATGGAGCTCCATTAGCAACACCTGTCGTGAGCGACACAGTCGCACAAATTGGAGAAGTGAGATCAAGCGACAACGTCGCGTGCGACTCCAGTCGCGTGCGACTCCAGTCGCGAGGGACAGTCAAGGAGGTCAAGCGACTTTGTCGCGTGAGATGGGAAAGGCAGAGTCACGCGACTCTGTCGCGCGCGACACTGTCGCGAAAGGAGAGGGGCTAAGTCACGCGACTCTGTCGCGTGAGATGATGAGGTGCGGTGTCATGCGACTCTGTCGCGTGCGACTCTAGTCGTATGAACTTGAGGATGAACTTCATGTAGATTGTTTTGCATTCACTCAACCTACACCTGCAATCAAAGACAAAAACAACAACAACAAACACATACGTTGTTGCCAAAACTAACATCTACAATCTCCCCCTTTTTGGCACAACTCATGTGACCAAAGGTTAGTAACGGAGATGCATAAATCTCCCCCTCAAGCAAAGCATATCAAAAACAAACAAGTAAAATAAAACTCAACCAAACATCCAACCACTAAGCATTATCAATGAATAGATATGAAAAACTCAAACACTTAGATAAGAATCCAATCAACAAACCACCAGAGTCAAAGTTCAACAAAACAGATATGAAAAACATGCATGATGGAAAATATCAATGTCAAATGCATGCAAGAGATAGATGAAACTTAAATTGTTCAAACAAAAACAACAAGGAATGAAGACTTCAAGTCTTCGGAGATCCAACAGGAGACGGTGAACGCACTGGAGTAGAGTGTGGTGAAGCCTCACCAGTCTTCATATCATCATCATCATTTCCAGCTTCTTCACCTGCGTCTTCCTCAACTTCATCTCCATCAGTCGTGAAGTCATCATCACGATTGCCGTAGACTTCATACTGACCAAACTCATCCTCACCTAGTTTGATCCTCTCTTCATCATCATCATCGTCAATGTTGACATCTTCATCCACCAGACCGTCAGACGGCATCGCACGCGATGCCCCTGGATGTGTAGTATCCTCATCCTCATCATCAACCTTCTCTTTGCCCTTTCTCAACATTTCAAATACTTCACCCGCCATCATCTCGCGGACACCTTCATCACCTTCATCTTCACTCTCGACAACAACATGTTTTGATTTGGCTAAGTCAGCCATTGCTTCTTTGATACCATCCTTAATCAACTGGAAGATGAAAGTATCACTTAAGCCTTGACCAGATGAGCCAGCACGAGATATACCACCCAATCCTCCCCCTTGATGGGTCAGCTGGTGAAGATGAGTGAAAGCGGCTTTCTGATCTTTCTGAGCTTCCAACATCTCAGCAAGGGCAATGACATGAGCTGCTTGTTTACGCTCAAGTCTTTAAGTCGTAATATAGCACTGATGTATCGCAGCCGAGGGAACCACTGAACGATAATTGTGCATTGGGTGATAAGGGTTCTCCTTTGGCGGTAGCCCAGACTGAGGACCAAACTTCTGAGGCGCCACCTTTTCACGCTTCAACTCCTTCACAGCATCATCCATCTCAAACTCATCACCCTCATCAACATCTTCAATGGGAATCACCTCAGACTTATGACGCTTAGAGCCAGAGGGTTCAAGCTTGGCAGCTGCAGCAGAACGTTTCTTCGCCTTCACAGGTGACAGAGGTGGAGTGATAGGTTCCTTAACATCTTCCCTCTTCGCATACTTCGTCCACGGGAGATCAAAAACTCTATTCTTCAACCAAGTCGGAGTGATATTGACATGCGAGTTTTTCTTCACCTTTCTCTCCGTCTCCGTCATAGGAATGAACTTCTGTTCAGTCAACATCCCATAAATTAGACAAGGATGAGTTAAGTGCATACGACGTTCCTCTTCTACCTCTGACTGTTGAATGAGTAAGGAGTCAGACGCCGTGGCTATTCTACAAATATCAGCGAAGATGATTTCGCCAAGGTCGACCTGTTCTCCGCAGCCGAGACGGAATATGATATGCATCAGTTTTGGCGAAAGATAGTTCTCATCAGGATGAGCCGCCCAGTTGGTCACACCAAACCTATGGAGATTGCCGTAGAAGGCAGTTAACTTGCTGGGGTGTGGAAGAGGAGACTTAACTTTGCCATGAGTCAAGAAAGAACCAATCTTCGTCGCATTCATGCGATCATCATCAGAGGGTGTAGTCCAGGTACTATCAACCTCTATTCTCTTGAGGAATATATTGATGTTCAGAGGTCGGAGAGTATACAACTTATTTCTGAAAACAAAACGCCCATACATCGGGCTCGAGGGGTCAGCAAACTCGGGAGTGAGGTTAGCGTAGAATTTTTGTATGATGGGGAGGGAGTAACGATAGGTAGCAGTGACCGACTCCAGCAACTTCATATCATCGAAGAATTTCGTGATACCTTGTTTTTCATAATCCGCAGGACGGATGTGACGGTCATTCAGAATTGGCAAGTTCTCAATCAAACCAAGCCGACGCTCGGCCTTGGGATAGAAGAAATCAGGTTTATAGTGCTTCCCGCACTCTTCAACAGTTTGATAGTACACAACTTCAGCAGTGGCTCCAGTTGAGCCAGAAGTAGTAGGAGCACGAGGTGGCTTCCTAGAATCATGAGACAAAGACTTCTCTCCCTCACCGGAGCCAGAAGACTTCTTCTTTGAACCCCCAGCCGAGATAGTGGGAGTTGAGGAGATAACTTTCTTTGGTGTCATCTCAGCAGTAGAGAGAGAAGGGTTAACCTTCTTAGGATCAACAGTGGCAGAGATAGAGGGTTTCGATTTCCTAGAATCAACATCAACAGTTATAGAGGGTTTAGATCTCCTCTGTTCAGCAGCGACGTCAGATGACGTCTTCTTAGTAGTGGCACCAGGGCCAGAGATAGTTTTCTTCTCACCCGCAACAACAACAGCAGGCAGCGGAGTCTTCACAATTTTCTTTCCATCATCGGTCATTAACCCATCATCAACAAGTTTCTTATACTCAGAGGGTGAAACGAGACCCTTATAGCAACGAAGGAAATTGGATGTATACTTCTTCGGCAGTTTTTCAGATTTAGTACTTGGACCTCCACTCCTCGATACTGAGTGCGCAGGCAACACAGGTTTCGTCAGATCGACTGACGGGGACTTACTACCACGAGAGTCCATCTTGTCCATATGCTTCTGTAAAGCATGAAGAGCCTTCTTCTTAGAATTGGGAGAAGCATCCCTCCACGCAGTAGTTAGTTCGGTGAGAACTTCTTTGTCAATTTCATCAAACACGTTACCAGCAGATGAAGTCATAGCTAGACAGCGAGAGTTAGCAAGAATGAAGTTCTAAGATCCTAAGTGAGGAACACTAGTGCCTGATGCACGAAGTAAGCGAAGAATCGAACGTCGATCGCCGGATGCGAGAAGCAAGAGATCGATGATACTTCAACCACGAGAGCAGGAAGGCGATGATACTTAGGAAATTCAGAGATGCAAGTAACCCTAATCCTTGATTTCAATGGCCTATATATAGAAAAATTTTGGGCCGGCTCGTCTTGGACAAAAAGACCTGCGAAAAAGCCCATTTAACAGTACAAAATTGGCCCATCAGTACAAAAATCGAATAAAATAGAGTAAAATAATTAGGTGAAAATCATGGAAAATATTCTAAGTAAAAAAAAATTTTCAAAATTTTCAAAAATTTTCGAAAATTTTTCGTCGACGAGCAAGATGTAGCAAAGACGTTCATCGTCGGATATCAGGTTGGCGGAGATGATGTGTGTTGCATCATAGATGTTGAACAGCAGAAGTGAAGATGGAGTGTATAGTGCTAAGATGCTGGCCAGGCGACAGAGTCGCGTGCGACTGAGTCGCACAATTCGCTGGAGATGCGACATGCGTCGCGTGCGACCAGCGTCGCAAGTCCGGGTCGCGCGAATCTGTCGCGTGCGACAGTGTCGCACAAGTCCACCAAGAGACCATCAGCATACCCATCTCTGCATGAGGAGTTATGCATTGGAAGCTGCTACACTCATCTTCCGCCTTAAGGGTTGTACTCCACGAGATGCTGAACATGAGTTATAAGAAAATCAAAACAACACATCCCGAGTTAGTATTCAAGCGTTCAACACACTGCAAACATTCAAAAACATTTTAGTGGAGATTCAATCGGTGATACCAGGCAGTGAAGAGCAAATATTTTCCCAAAAAAAAATTTTCACTTTTCATCAATCTCCAAAACAAAAATATCACACAAGGTGAATAAAAACTTTGAGGTATAATGAAATATCTCTTGAATTCAAAACCGGTGAAATGGACCGAAGTATGTGATAGACATGTTTACTTGTCCTTCGTCTCAGTCACAAGGAAGCAGTCGCGTTTCGTCGAAACATATTGGCAGAGTTAGCACCGCACAAGAGATTTTAATTCATAAATGCAAGGTGAACACTTAAGGCACTCCGATCAGGAACAAGCATTACTACAATCAGAGGGGAGCCGGGGTAACCGGCGTCCTCCAGACGAGTTTTTAGCTTTAAATGAAATGCAACAGACACTCATTACAGCAGTCAGAGGGGAGCAAGGTTCACTTGCGTCCTCCAAAGTGTGATAGGAGAGTGTCTTAAAGATCAGCGTCCATGTACAACCTTTCGAAGAGGGGAGCCGGGTTAACCGGCGTCCTCCGTTACTTGGCTTTATGGATCTATGCAAATGAAGCGAGGAGTTTTAAGCCATGTTCACATGTTTGCACTCAGAGGAATAAATACTCTTGGGTCCGAAGACTAAAAGCGGCCTCGAATCCATGTTTGTCTGACTAGACTAATCCACGACGGTTCCGAGTGCGTATTCAGAAGTAAAGAAACTACTCTTTCAGACTTCAAAATTTTCGTGAACTCTTAGAGAGAACACAAGCAGAGAGAATTTCTTAATTTTTTAAATCTCTCAAAGTCAAGAGGTTTGGTGAAGATGTCAGCGATTTGTTTTTCTGTTGAAATATGCTGTAGACTGACTATATCACGATCAACCAAATCTCTAATGAAATGATGTCGAATGTCGATGTGTTTAGTGCGAGAATGCTGAACAGGATTTTCGCTGATTTTGATAGCACTTTGGTTATCACAGTACAGCACCAAGGGAGCACTCTCGATAAGATAATCATTCAACATCTGCTTTAGCCAAAGCAATTGAGTGCAGCAACTCCCAGCTGCAACATACTCAGACTCAGCGGTTGATAGAGCGATGCAATTTTGCTTCCGACTATGCCATGACACTATGTTATTGCCAAGGAAGCAGCAGCATCCAGAAGTGCTCTTTCGTTCATCATTGTCACTCGCCCAATCCGCATCGGAGAAACCGACAAGATTTGCTGTAGTGTCACATGCATACCAAAGACCGAGATCAGAAGTTCCAGAGATGTAGCGGAGAATCCGTTTCACAGCTCGTAGATGGTCCTCCTTAGGATCAGCTTGGTACCTGGCACACATACAAACACTAAACATTATATCAGGGCGAGTAGCAGTTAAATAAAGTAAACTCCCAATCATAGAGCGGTAGAGTGTTTGATCAACACTTCGACTCTTAGTCGACATAGATAAGCGATCAGTTGTCGCCATGGGAGTGTTGGCGGGCTTAGCATGGTGCATCTCAAACTTCTCAACCATATTTTTCGCATATTTGCTTTGTGAGACGAAGATCCCATTCGGTCGTTGAGATATCTGAAGACCCAAAAATTGATGTAGCTCGCCTTCAAGACTCATCTGAAATGTGGAAGACATAGAATCCGTGAATGCTTTCACGAGCTTAGAGCAAGTAGCACCGAAGACAATGTCATCGACGTAAATCTGGGCAACGATCATGTGTTTCCCACCACGTTTGATAAAGAGAGTCTTGTCCACTGAGCCGCGTTCAAAGCCAAACTTCAGAAGGTAGTCTGTCAGGCACCCATACCAAGCACGAGGAGCTTGCTTCAACCCATATAACGCTTTATGAAGCTTATAGACATGATTAGGTTTCTTAGGATCCTCAAATCCTTTTGGTTGAGCTACATACACCTCTTCTTCAAGTACTCCATTTAGGAATGCAGCTTTAACATCCATTTGTCTAAGTTTGATGCCAAGATGACATGCAATAGCGATTAAGAGACGAATAGACTCAATGCGTGCAACTGGAGCAAAGGTTTCATCAAAATCTATCCCTTCCACTTGGGCATAGCCTTGTGCAACGAGACGAGCTTTGTTTCGAACAACTTGGTTATGCTCATCCGTTTTGTTCTTAAAGATCCATTTGGTCCCAACAACATTGATGTTCGAAGTACGGGGAACCAAAGACCAAACATTGTTTCTCGTGAACTCGTTAAGTTCTTCTTGCATAGCCATTATCCAGAAGTCATCCTTCATAGCTTCCTTGTAGTTTTTCGGTTCCGTTTCAGATAGGAAGCAAGAGACTCCGATTTCATGGCACACAGCAGAAGTACAGATGTTATATAGTTCATCAGGAGAAGGAATTTGTTTCCTTGAGCGTGTAATTCGCTCGTTCATGTTTCCAATCATCTGAGTCGAAGGATGACGTTTTTGAATGTACCCAGGTGCTTCTCTTGGAGCATCAGCTGGATTTTCAACATGTTCATTTTCTTCACCATCAGACGATGAAGTGTCATTGTTCCTCTGACTAGTCTCTCCAACATCAGATGAAGTGTTAGGAGTAGGAATATCTGGCATCTCAGTAGTGGGTGTAGATGGAAATGTGTGATACTCCAGAATCCCTTCCTTCACCCAGTCTTCATTAGCATTCTTTCCGAGAAAGTCTTGTTCATCAAAGTTGATATTAACAGTTTCAATGACTTTCTTAGTTCGGAGGTTGTATGCACGGTAAGCATGGCTATTCTGACTGTAGCCAACAAATATACCACGATCAGCTTTGGCTTCAAACTTCTTTATAGGATCCCGATCCTTCAAAATGTAACACGTGCAGCCAAAGACGCGAAAGTGTGATACAGATGGCTTCTTGCCATTCACAAGCTCATAGGCGGTTGCCGTTGTGCCGGATCGAATGCTAATACGATTCAGAATATATCCAGCGGTAGAGACAGCTTCCGCCCAAAAAATACGAGCAAGATTTTTCGAGATTAGCATGACACGAGCCATCTCTTGCAGCGTACGGTTCTTACGTTCGGCTATCCCATTCTGTTGTGGTGTTTTAGGAGCCGAGTATTCATGATGAATCCCCTTCATCAGACAATATTCATTGAAGCTAGAATTTTCGAATTCAGTCCCGTGATCACTCCTGATCCTCTTGACCTTAGCTTCATGATTCGTTCTAATCCATTTCACAATACCTTTGAAGGCATTGAAAGTCTCATCCTTTGTAGCAAGAAATCTCGTCCAAGTATAGCGAGAGAAATCATCGACTACCACCAGTACATACTCCTTCTTAGCAATACTCTTCACTTCCATTGGACCCATGAGATCCATGTGAAGTAGTTCAAAGGGAGCAGATGTGCTCATCAGTGTTGGTAGTGCAGGATGAGAAGTTCTCGTCAGCTTACCCTTTTGACAGTCACCACACACTCGCTTCTCGATTTTGGGGAGTTGAGAGATTCCTCGAACTATCTCCCCCTTAACCAGTTTGCTCAAGTTTCGAGTGCTAGTGTGTCCAAGGCGTTGATGCCACAAATCGACTTCATCAGGAACAGTCACTGAGAAGCAGCTATACTCAGTTGTATAACAGTTGTTCTTAGCACGCGGACCTTCCATGATGCACTTCCCTTCAGCATCGAACACCTTGCAAGAGTCTCTATCAAAGCTAACATTCAGCCCTTCATCACAGAGTTGGCTGATGCTAATAAGGTTTGCCACAAGACCCTTCACATGAACAACATTGCGAATTGGTGGCAATCCCTTGATATGCAGTGTCCCCTTTCCCATAACGATGCCTTTAGCTCCCCCTCCAAACACCACAGGAGAACCAGTCATAGGCTCATATTCTTTTAAGAACTTCTTGGTTCCTGTCATGTGTCGGGAACAACCGCTGTCAAAATACCAAATGCCTTTGTTTCCAGAGTCGGAGGCATTCAGTGCAACATTGCAAAAGATGAGCTCTCTAGGTCTCCATGCAGTTGAATTTGTGGAGTTAAGCTTAACTTCACTCTTTTGGGACTTAGGTACCCACTCCTTCTTCATACTAAGATTTCGTGACTTAGTCTCAGTCACAGGTTTTACATTCTTTTCAGCTTCCACCACTGGAGATGTGTGTTTCTTCACACTCTTGACAACAACACTCTTCTTCTTAGTCACAACATCACGGTTCATATCATCCCTAAGCTTATAGCAGAAGGGTCGAATGTGTCCAGGTATATTGCAGTAGTGACACACATACTCTCTCTTATGACGAACTCTAGCATTCAACGTGGTCTTAACCATGACAGGTTTAGAGCGAGAGAGTTGTACATTCAGCTTCACATTCTGAGATTTACTCAGCTTCTTCAACAGTGTCTTCTCATATGGCAAGATACCACGAGGATGTTTTACTATGGACTTAGGAAATTGATATGTTTCCGCCTTCAAGCTAGTCGTCGAGATCGACTTTTGAGTTTCAGCTTTCGGAGATGTTGCAACCTTCTTTCCTTCAGCAATTTCCTTGCGTTTTAATCTATCAGAATCATCTTTGGTCATACTCTCAGTAGAGTCAGTAGAAGCTTTGACAAAAGTCACTTCTTTCTTCTCAGGTGTAGTATAGATTGATTCAAAAACTTTTTGAAAGCCAATTCATACCCGTCCTGGGTTCATATATGAAGCAGCATTGTCAAACACTGAGGAGTTAGTATTCATCTTTCTCAACAGTTCATCAGTCATCTGAAGCTTCTCCTTTAGAACATAACGTTCCTTGTCACACATAGCTAGATCAGTTTGAGCTTTCATCAAGGATGACTTCAGCTCATCATTCTCAGCGTCGGTGTTCTTGAAGAGAGTTTGGAGTTTCTTCACTTCTGATGTTTCCTTCTTCAGTGATGCCTTTAGTTTCGAGTTTTCAGAACTCGACTTCTCAAATGATTCTCTCAGTTCGACAACCTCTTTGTAGTATTTGTGTTTCTCTTCAAAGAGAGTATCAAATTTGTTTTTCAGTATTGTCAGAGAATTATTCAACCTCTTCTTCTCATCTTCCGTCTTCTCAACCGAGTTTCTCAAACCAACGACCTCATCACTCATCTTGTGTTTCTCATTCGAGAGTTCAGTAATAGATTCTGTCAGAACCTTCAAAGACACTTCGAGTGTGTTATTCTCAGTGATAGCTAAGTCATGTAGTCTCATCACTTCAGCATGATTCTCTCTCAGAGTGAGTAGCTCATCACACACAACTTCAGCTTGACACACTCCAGGTGTCATCTCTATCTCTTCAGTTTCAGAATCAGATTCACCATCTGAGAAAATATCGTCATCACAAAAATTTCGATTTTCTGAGGCCAGACGGAAAATGTTATCTGCAGTAGCAGTATCCTTCAGAAAGGCATCAAGTTGAAAGTTTTCAACTTCAAAATTAGCAAGGTCAAAACCTTCATCAAACGTGACAACTAGAGCGTTGTCCTCATCTTCATCCGAGTTATCATCATCAGACCCATCATTCTCAGAGATCACATCTTCATCATCAATCACCACGTAACTCACTGGTAGCTTCTTCTTTCGATGCAGGTTAGGACATTCATTCTTGACGTGTCCATATCCCTTGCACTCATAGCACTGCATTTTCGATACATCTTTGCTATTGGAAGTGTATGGTGATAGCTTTGTGCCTTTAAACTTCTTATGAAATGAAGACCCCTGATTTCGATTGTCTGGAGTGTTCGGATGTGAGTTAGAACTTTTCTGAAATTTTCGGAAATTTCGTGCTCGGTTCTTTCTCTTAAAATCTTGTTTCACAAGATAGGTGACTATGTCAGTCAGCACAGCAAGCTTGTCTGGGTTGTTCGAATTCATCAACCGTTCAATATCTTCAGCTTCCTCATCATCAGACTCATTCATATCAGCTGAGAAACTACTTTCAGACTTCTCATTTTTCAAACGAGAGTGTTGAGAATTCGTGCTTCTTGAACTCTTCCCCTTCTCAGAAATCTTGAGAGCAGTCATCGGCTCATAAACAAGTGACATATCTGGGTTGCTTCGTACTTTGAGAGTCAAGTCATAGTTTCTCAAATCAGCCATCAGGTCAGCATAATCCCAGTTTTGATTACCATCGTTACGTGCTTCAATAGTTAGCACCTTGCTCTCGAATCTCGAGCTTACGCTGGATAAAACCTTTTCGTAGACCATGATAGCAGGGAAGACTTCTCCCAGTTCGAATGCCTCATTGACATATCTCATAACCTTGTCCAGGTAGTCATTTATGTCTTCATCTTCTCTCATACGGAGTTGATGAAATTGAGCAGTTATAGTTCTGATCTTTGAGCGCTTAACAGCGTGACTACCCTCACACGTTCTCTGTAATGTCTCCCATGCATCTCTGGCAGATGTGCAATTCTTGACCAACTGATACATGCTGAGATCCAGCCATTCACATATAAGTAGGAGAGCTTTGCTATTCGCAGTAGACAAATCATGCTCTTCTCTAGTCCAACTACGTTCAGGCTTAGGGGTTCTAAGTCCATCAGCATCTTCAGTGTAAGGACGCTCCCATCCTTCCAACACAGCCATCCATGCTCTTGAGTCAAATCCCTTGATTCTAGCAGATACTTTCGCTTTCCAGTTAGAGTAGTTCTGATGAGTAAGCATAATCAGTTTCTGGACAAACATAGACGACTCCATTGTAGCGGAAATATGGAGTCAAGTAACGGATCACGTCTTATACGTATGACGTCCCGCTCTGATACCAATTGAAATTACGTCTTCAGCGTAGGATACCAACTTTTCGCGAAGTTGGCCTTAAACTCACAGTCAGCAGCTTCAGTCGAAGAACTCACAGTCAGCAGCTTCAGTCGACAAACTCACACACTCTCTCAACTATCGCTTGCTTGTGTGTATAGTTCAAACTCAATGTAAGTAAAGTAAAGTAAAGTGCTGAAGACAAAGTTATGTAATAGTTTTCATTTCATTGATAAACAAAACTAACTATTACACTTGTGGAGAAAGGTAGACGGAATGATCAAGAGTCGTATCCCAAGTGTCGCAGCACTCCAACGAACTAATGATCTAGTACTATATCACCTAGAGCTAAATCGCATAACTCTACTATCGGTGCACAACACAAAACAACTACCAAAACTCTTAAAGCTATAAGCCGTAAACAACGAACGTTGATACTCAGATATCGGATTTCGTTCTCTCAAAATCGTCAAAGGATGTCATCCAACTCCATGGGTATATATAGTAGTCTCGCACATGTGAGGCCTTGAAATAGAACAATCTGATTGGCCACATGCTTGACCCACATCACAATTCCATGGATGACATCACGTTCGGAATCTTCGATTCTTGAATCTTGGAATCTTGAATCTTCGATTCTTCAACTTCAGACTTCAACACATCTTGACTCCGTCGATCTCAATACTTCATCTTCAACTTCATCGTGATGAACACTTGTCGTTGAACATTTCATATTTCATCGTCTTCATTGTCGTCAATAGAGTTGAAGTAGTAAACAGCACTTCATGCATCAGTTGATACACGAAGTCAAAAGAAGCCACGGAATGGAACTCCAGTCGCGTGTGATGATGGAGCTCCATTAGCAACACCTGTCGCGAGCGACACAGTCGCACAAATTGGAGAAGTGAGATCAAGCGACAACGTCGCGTGCGACTCCAGTCGCGTGCGACTCCAGTCGCGAGGGACAGTCAAGGAGGTCAAGCGACTTTGTCGCGTGAGATTGGAAAGGCAGAGTCACGCGACTCTGTCGCGCGCGACACTGTCGCGAAAGGAGAGGGGCTAAGTCACGCGACTCTGTCGCGTGAGATGATGAGGTGCGGTGTCATGCGACTCTGTCGCGTGCGACTCTAGTCGTATGAACTTGAGGATGAACTTCATGTAGATTGTTTTGCATTCACTCAACCTACACCTGCAATCAAAGACAAAAAAACAACAACAAAAACATACGTTGTTGCCAAAACTAACATCTACAGGAATGACTGGGATACACCCCCCATAGCTCGCCAAATCATCGTGGGTCTCGAGAGCTTCTAGCATGTCCGGGATACACCCCCCGTACCTCAGTCATTTTGTCGAACACTTGGTCTGCATTCCCCGAACCACTGTCTCAGGCCCAGATCATACATCGCCGATTGGACGTTCATCGAGAGCTTGAGCTGCGGGAGGCAGTTGGCGAAGACGAGGGTGTACTGGTCGGCGGCGGACTCGGCGTAGAGGAAATTGAAATCGGAGGTGGGTGGCGAAGGGAAGGCGGTCGAAGGTGTACGATTTCGAGTGCACCACCGCACGAACATCGACGGCCCGACGAGGGACTCGCACGCACGCGGGTCGATGGTTCGATCGCAGTCGGGAATCAGAGGCGGGGGCTCGGCCTCTGCGTGCGTAAGAAGAGGGGGTTGCAGGAGTGATGAGGCGGCGGCGGCGGCGGCGATTAGGGTATTCTAGATTGAATTTACCCAACGTTTAAAATTTATTGTGAACAAATTACCCAATGTTTAAAATTTCTAAAACCCGCCAAAATTCGGGTGGGTAGTGGTTTCGTTAGTGACTACCCGCAAATAAACCGACCCGTCCGCACATAATATATATATATATATATATATATATATATATATATATATATATATATATATATATATATATATATATATAATACAATTAACTTTTGACTTTATGTTACATTTTTTCCAATATCTATATCATACTTCCGGGAGTACAATATAAATAGTGCTCTCACCCTTTAAAATATAAAAATTATCATTTAAAACATAAGAAATCTTCATTTTAAAAAACAATTATTATAAACATTAAATTAGCATAGCAATGAATATATTAGCATACCTAATGAATATTTATCAAAAAATACATGAAGATATATTTATGGGTGTACAATTAGAATCGTACTCCTAAGAACAAGGTATAAATTGCCCATTTTTTCTAATTTTCACTATATTTTTCATTTTTATTAATATTATTAATAGTATAGTAGTATTAATTTATGAGATGATTTTTAAACTTTTCTTAACTAATTTTTTATTTATGCTTTTGATTTTTTTTCTTTTTCAATTAGGCACAACTCTCAAGTCACAAGTTCATAACTTTAACATCTTAAATTAACATCTTTAATGGTTTGTGCAACTATAAGTTATTATTTTGTAATGTTTTACTAAAACTTTAAATAAATGTTTTTTTTTAATTTGTGTTAGTTTTATTTTTTGTTTTCTTAATTTTTTTATTTTTTTTATTTAAAATTTACATATTTATTTAAACATGTCATTTTACCCGCCAAACCGCCCGCACACGACCGCACCCGCCTTCACCCGCACCATACGGTTGGAGTAAAAAAATGAGTGGGTATGGTTGATAAAATTGAAACCCGCCATGAATGGGTCGGCTGATTTTTTATGGATTTACCCGCCCAAACCCGCCCGTGAACACCCCTAGATATGAGATGCAGAAAATAATTTAAATTTTACATTAAATAAAAACATTCAATCAATCTGACACGTGTATCAATTCAGCGGAGATCAACAAATTTGGATGTCATCTCAATGTTGACTCGTCAAAATTGAATTTTTTGTCAAAAAAAATTCAAATTCACACAATTTTTGAATTATTTAAGATTTTTTTTTATAAGGAGGAGAGACGAGAAACTCCACCCTCACCCGATCGGATGTCCCTCGATCGATAGGATGTAAATCGAGAAATGTGCCCGAGTAGCAGACACCTGTACGAGAGAGCCAACAGGTCGAACCCCAGGACAAACCTTCATAATATTTCAATGAAAATTTGTCACACTCGAGATTCGAACCCTGCGTCGCCGGGGAATTACACCCACATCATCACAAGCCTTACCACTCGGCTATGCTCCTGAGGACTGAATTATTTAAGATTAAAGACTTGTTCTTTTAGACTCAAACTGACAAAACTGAATTGAACTGAATTTAATAGGTCTAAACTGAACTGATTTTAACTTAACTTAATAAATCTAAACTGAAAAAATACATCTACCTAAGACTAAATCGAAAATGGTCTATCTTTGTGAAACTACATAAAATTTTCTTTCGAGATAATATCACAAAACATTTTGTAACATTAGTTTACACGTTGGTTGTATTCGAAGCCAACATGTACTCGAGGCTAACATGATTGCTTATTCTAATATTTTGTCATATTTGATACTTATTCACTTAAATAAAATTCACACAAATATGAAAAGATTAATTTTTTTTAAGTGTGACTGTAACTCAATTGAATTGATTTCACAAAACACAAAACATGATGCTAAAGTGAGATATCAAATATACTTTTGATATGACCACAATTTTAAATTTCATTAAATAAGTTTAAATTTGATTTTTTAATAAAATAAAAAATAAAATGTAAAATCTTTCCAGAAAACTTTTATCATATTATTTCTTTTTATAAAGAAATATCACAAAACTGTCATATGATAGTACTATATTTATTTGTGATGGAGAAGAAGCTGCCCTCAATTGACCAAGTCAACGCTACTACAACCGCATGATTTTTATCAAAATATCTCAAAAACATTAAATGAGCGAAGTAACGAAGAGTTGTGATAGTTGTACGCAAAATAAAAGTGTGAAAATGTTAAAAAATACTTTAAGTAGATAGCGAAACAACTTATTTGCACTAGCTCATAAGAAATGTGTTTTTGTGCATTAAATGACTGAAATACCATTATATTAAAATATGACCGGTATTTTTCTTTTATTTGCCTTAGACATATTTAGTTATATCGAATATAAAGTGCGGTGTCGAATATAGTTATCCTAAACAATGTTTATCGAATACATGTAATGGTGTCCATATCATTTACACTCATACCATTGCATCTTTGAGACATCCTTGCTAGTAGAGGAGTATGGTGAAAGTTTTGTCTCTTTATAAACTTTTTGTCAGACGACGATCCCTGATTTCGGTTGTCAGGAGTATTTGGGTATGAGTTAGAACTTTTCTGAAATTTTCGAAAATTTCGGACACGGTTCTTTCTCTTAAACCCTTGTTTCACAAGATAAGTAACTATTTCAGTCAGTGCAGCTAGTTTGTCAGGATTATTAGAGTTCATCAGCCTCTCAATATCCTCAGCCTTCTCATCGTCAGATTCATCAAAATCGGCGGAAAAACTACTTTCGGTTTTCTCATTTTTCAATTGAGTTTTCCGAGATTTTGTGCTCTTTGAACTCTTTCCTTTCTCAGAAATCTTGAGTGCGGTCATCGGTTCGTAGACGAGAGACATTTTTGGGTTGCTTTGTACCTTGAGAGTCAAGTCATAATTTCCTGGATCAGCCATCAAGTCAGCATAGTCCCATTTTTGTTCTTTCTCTTCTCGTGCTTCAATCGTTTGCACTTTGCTTTAGAATCTCCAGTTAACGCTACTCAAAATTTTCTCGTAGACCATGACAGCTGGAAAAGTTTCGCCAAGTTCGCAAACCTCGTTGACATATCTCATGATCTTATCCAGGTACTCATTTATGTCCTCATCCTCTCTCATACGGAGTTGATGGAATTGAGCAGTGATAGTTTGGATTTTAGATCGTTTGACAGCATGATTTCCTTCACATGTCCTCTGAAGAGTTTCCCATGCGTCTTCGGCAGAGGTGCAATTTTTCACCAGCTGATACATACTGAGTTCCAACTGTCAAAGTTGGGCCATAACACCTTAAAAGGCCTTATTAAGGTGTTAAGGTTGTCCAACATATATGTGAGCTTCAGGACCTTTTGCCAACCGATGTGGGATACTTAACACGCCCCCTCACGAGTAGGCTCGGTTTTGTCGGCTCTACTCGTGGACACAGTGCCATCTTTGGGCAAGCCGGAAATTTCATCGGCTGGGGCACCCATCATCGTGTTGGGCCCGCTCTGATACCATGTCAAAGTTGGGCCATAACACCTTAAAAGGCCTTATTAAGGTGTTAAGGTTGTCCAACATATATGTGAGCTTCAGGACCTTTTGCCAACCGATGTGGGATACTTAACACCAACCATTCGCAAATAAGAAGAAGTGCTTTGCTATTAGCAGTAGACAAATCATGCTCTTCTCTTGTCCAATTTCGTTCAGGTTTTGGAATTTTCATACCATCAGCGTCTTTGGTGTACGGACACTCCCATCCTTCCAATACCTCCATCCAAGCACGCGAGTCATGACCTTTGATTCTCGCTGAAACTTTAGCTTTTCAGTTAGAATAGTTTTGATGAGTGAGCATAATCGGTTTCTGGACAAACATTGGTGACTCCATTGTAGCGGAAATATGAAGTCAAGTAACGGATCACGTCTTATACGTATGACGTCCCGCTATGGTACCAATTGAAATTACGTCTTCAACGTAAGATACCAACTTTTCGCGAAGTTGGTCTTAAACACAACGTCAACAGCTTCAGTCGAAGAAACACTCACACAAATTCGTAGTATAAAAAGTGGAGACAAAGTTTATGTAATATATTTCATTTCATTGAAAACAAAACGAAACTATTACACGGAGTATGGTAGGCAAAACGATTACAAGAAGTTTCCCGAGTGTCGCAATACTCCCACTCACTTGTAATCTAGCACAAGTGCACCTAGAGCTAAATCTCATAACTCTAATCTTGGCACACAGTGCAAAAGCAAACTACACAAACTCGAAGCTGAAAGCTGTCGGTTACGATTCTAAAAATCAGATTTTGTTCTCTCAAAATCGTCAAGTGATGGCACGTTAATCCATGGGTATATATAGGCAGCCCGCACATGTGAGGTGATGACGTGGAACATTCTCATTCGTCACATGCTTGGCTGATGTCACTTCTCCATGGATGACATCACTATTGTGGTATTTGGATTCTTGATTCTTGGAATCTTGAATCTTTGATTCTTGAATCTTCGAATCTTGAATCTTCAATTTCAAAATCAGACTTCAATTTAATCTTGACTCCATCGATCTCAATTCTTCATCTTCAATTTTCTCGTGGAAATTCTAAGTGTTGATGTTTTGGAATTTCATCGTCTTCATAGTCGTCGATATCATTGAAGTAGTAAACTCTGGAACCAATCTTCATTATCTTTGATTTGAGTACTTGGTGAAAAACATCATTGAGGAATGTCATTGTTGCTGGTTCCATGTCCTAGAAGCCACAGTCGCTGAAACCGTGTGTCAAGAACCAAACCGGCGACTCCAGTCGCCGGATTTCACTCATGCACCAAACCAGCGACTCCAGTCGCTGGATTTTCCCCATGCACCAAAAGCGGCGACTCTGGTCGTCGTTTTTCTCTTCTCTCCACATTTGGCGACTCTAGTCGCCGAAACCCTGCGTCCTCAAAAGCGGCGACAGCAGTCGCCGTTTCTATGTAGTTCCAAAAGTGGAGACTCAAGTCTCCGTTTCCAAACGCAAATTCATTGACGAAGGATTCTTAACCTGTAGTCCTGAAAACAATCAAAACACAAACACAAAAACGTTGTCGCCAAAATCAACATTTACAAGAACATTCTTTAACAACTTTGATTTTTTTTCTTCTGTTTTTAGAAATTAGAAGTGGAACAAAAGTGTGAATTGAACGTGGAGTCAATGGTCAATTATTTTTAATTTTATGGGAGCGTTGACTTTGATTTTTCAATTTTTTTATTGATAGAAACACGAATGTGGAAGCATCGAGGAAAATAATTGAACGACATATTATTATATTAGTAGTTTGCCAAATTATTGAACGATTCAATGGCAAGAATATATTTTTATTTTCTAAATTTTGAACAGTTTAAAATTACTAAAAAATATTTTCTGACATTTTAAAATACTTAAAAAGTTATTTAAAATAACATAAACATTGTTTTAAAATACTAAACATTTAAAAAAAATAATTAAAATTTGTATTTTTCTTAGCTTTCTTTCCGTAAAAGCTGCATGTTTATTATACAAGACAAAGTAAAAAATGATCAATTAATTCGTCTTTGTAAACATTCGCCAAGACTATATATATTCTGAAGAAACAACACATAATCAACCGTGTGCATATGTTCTTGAAGGAGTGATGTGTCAGAGACGTAGTCACTAGGCATATAAAATGCAGGTTTAGTTGGTGTTGCGAGAGTTAATGAGGAGCTATTAAGCATAAGGACAACTGAAGACATTGTTGGTCTATCACTTGCCTTTTCTTGGACGCATAGAAAACTAATGTGAACGCATCTCTGCGTATGACTTTTGGAATCGGGGTTTGATCTCAAGCAAGGATCCACCATTCTTGCGACTGTTCCTTCATGCCAGTTTTTCCAAGCCTGTAAATAAATTTGATTATTACAAATGAGTATATTATTTTAACATCTTGGTCAATTAATCGATTCTAGTAAAATTATACTTACAAGACTCAATATGTCCTCATTATTCTCCCCACGTAGTAGACCATTGTTCTTCTGTCCACTAATGATTTCCAAAACTGAATACATCCGATTTAATGGAAAACTGTCCGTGCATTATGTATTCCGGGGCCATGTATCCACTGCAAGACAATTAGAAACAATGTAAATTACATAATTTTTACATATTAATTGATGTACGGTATATATATTAAGTACTTACAAGGTTACGGCAATTTTAGTCGTACTTCCTTGAGTCTCATCTTGACCAAATAACCTCGCCATGCCAAAGTCGGCTATTTTAGGGTTCATGGCCCCATCTAAGAGTATATTGCTTGGTTTTAGATCACGGTGAATGATCCTGAGCTGAGAATCCTCGTGCCAATACAAAATTCCCCTGGCTATGCCACCTATGATCTTGTAGCGTATCTCCCAATCTAATAACGAACGTTTGGTTTGGTCTGCAGGCCCAAAAATAAATCATACATTTACTCATACCATATTAAATGTAAATAACAAAATTTGCAAATATATTACCAAATATGAAGTGATCTAAGCTTGCATTTTGCACGAATTTGTAGATGAGAAGCTTTTCCATTCTCTCTAAACAAAAACCCAAAAGCCGAACAAGATTTCTGTGTTGAAGCTTGGCCAACAACAAGACCTCATTTTTAAATTCCTCACCGCCTTGTCATGAATCAAAGGATAGTCTTTTCACTGCTATTTCTTGACCATTCGAAAGTTTTCCCTACCATAGTTTGAACAATACATATTTCTAGAATTTTAATTATATACGGACAGATTGAGACATATTGAATTACCCAATAAACAACCCCGAATCCACCTCGTCCTAGCTTGTTATCTTCGGAGAAGTCATTTGTAGCCGCTCTTATTGCATTTAAATCATATTTAAGAGATTCGGTCGCGCTCATCTCATCAATAGCTTCCAATACTTGAAACACGAAATTTTAATCCAGAGAGGCTAGCTAGAATTTAGCAAAGCACAAAATGAAGATACTTACTCTCATCGCGTATTTCCTCTGGCTTTCGTTTCATTCTCTTTTGTAGGAAGGCGTAAATAGAAACACTTAATATCACGCATACAGCAACAATGATAGTAGTTTGAGTTGTGTTATTCCCTGCCAATTAATTAGGAAGAATTTGTTTAGTACATGTGATTGATTAAAGTTGTGTACTAATTCACATTATATATAATTACCCGGTGGCGGAGGCGTTGTTTGAGGCGCTGATAACTCTAGAAGCCTAGTTTGATTATAAAAGGAATACGACTCATAACGAAGACTGCAGCTGGGATACATCATTCTGCCCCCTCTCCTCCGTTCGCAGCATATTAATATCTCGTAGGCTGCTGTAATCAAGCAAGACTGGCAGTCGTAGGCGAACAAATCAGGGGAGCACTGGACCAGCACAAATATGTATTGTAATTCGATAGCTGTGATATTCCCAGCTGCCACTTTTCTCATGGAATTTACGTAATTAGCGGCCTGGTCCCGCAGGTTGTTGAGGTGGCTTCTCACATCAATCTGAGAAAAGTAGGGATTTGTGGCGTTCAGTATGTTCCACGCATAATATCTGGGCAGCGTGGCCATAACTCCTAGCAGGGTCTCGTTTGAGTATTGCAGAGTGCAGAACTCTGCCAATCCGATCGCTTGCATTTGAGTGGGGCATGTTGCTCGAAGCTCGTTGGTGAGGTTTCTGATGCACTCGCGGCACTGGTCTAGCTGGGTATCGCCTCTGCAGAGGGCAATGGCATTGGCTCTGTACGGGTCGCAGGACCCAAAGGAAGCGCTGTAGAATCCGTTGTTGCCGATGTTTGTTGGAAGGGAAGAGAGGGCGGCGTCGAGGTTAACGGCATAGGTGCTGTTAGCCGTGTAGTTGCCGTTGGTGTTGGAGCAGAAGTTGTACTGGGCAGATGAGAAAAAGAGGTAGGTTTGCAGAAGAAGCAGGAACAACAAAACAGACAACATACTTGTGTGTAGTTCAATTGTAGCCAATTTTTTCGGCTACAATTTAACAAAAATAATAATGTGCATGATAAGTGTATTTATTTGTATGTGATGGAGAGCAAGTCCAGAAAGCCGCCCTTAATTGACCATTAATCTAACGCTCCATGAATTTTATCAGAAAAAGAAAATTCTCCGAACACATTCTTCAATGAATTATTTTTCATTTTCACCCTTCTCTCGTCGTTATCCCGTAAGTATAATTCTTTCATTAGTGATAATTCAAATAAATTTTTATCTTTTATTATAATTTTTATGTAAGTTTAAATAATTCAAATAATTTGTAGTATGTGATTTAAATACCTCTTAAATATTTTTTAAGTGTCTTAAAATAATTTGAAAATAATTTAAAATACTTTTTAAACAATAAAAAAAGGTCTTAATATTTTTGAAGTGATTTTAAATATATTGAAATATATTTAAAATGTGGTAAAATATTTTTAAAATGATTGAATTTTTTTAATATTTTAACATGTCTTAATATAATCATCAAATGATTTAACTAGATACATTTAAAGTGTGTTTAAATGATTTTAAAATTATTTAAAATAGTTTTAAGTAATATTTAAATTGACTTAAAGTAACTTTTTAGTAATTTGAATTAATTTTTTCAATATTTTAAATTTTTTCGCGCATCTTAGTGGAGTACGTTGTACTTCATTAGATTGTGTGATGATATATATATATATATGGGATAATGAAAAAAAAGTGTAAAATATATATGGGACGAGGTGAGTAATATATTTGAATCATGAAACATTCCAATAATAATGTCGATTAGGAAAGATATTGGAAGTTTAAGACACACCCTTGGCATATGTGGTGTATTGTAGAAATCATTGATGCTTATGTTTGAGGGCAGAGAGGAGACGACGGCATTGAGGTTATTGTTGTAGGTGATGTTAGCCTAGTAATTGTCATTAATTAATATCTAGGCTGTTTGTTTGTTTGTTTGTTTGTTTGGAGGAGAAACAAAAACAAGAAGGAAACACATTCTTTGAAAAGTTTGTCCAAGACTGATGATGAAGTCTGTTAGTAGCATTTGAAAATTATTCCAAATTTAAAAGTCCAAGCCAAAGAGGCATTTCTTGTAGGTGTTTGTTTGTGGCTAAGGTTTTTTATAAGGTCAATTAATCGAAATGATTTTTATTTTCCTTTTTCTTTCTTTGAATTAATGTTCCAATTGAAAAGTATTTTGTAGCTTAAGGTGTATAGTTTTGGAGGGAAGTGTTGACATCCATATTAATTGAATATACTACTAGAGACTGGAAGTTCGATTGATATATTTGAAGCACACTCCTTTCGATATATCTTTTGCAATACATGTAGCTAGTTTATCGTTATATAAACGACCTAAAACGAGGCATACGCATTAATGAGTTGTACACACACTACAAGAAATTTGAGATTTCGCGACGAATTATTTTGTCATTAAAAGCTCATTTTTTGTCGCGAAATCTTTTTGATGACGCATTTCTGTCGTCGCAAGCTTTGTCACCTTATGTGCGTCGTATTAGATAAATGTGACGCTAATTTATTTCGTCATAACAAGACACTATTTGGTGACAATAAAGGTTATCGTCACTATATTTTTTCGTCTATAGTGACATTGAAATCGTCATGTATGACCTAAACCATTCGTCACTTAATATGATAATTCGTCATTAAATGGTAGTTTTTTCAAGACAATTTATTTAATCGTCATTAAAATTCTAATTTTATGACGAATTTTAATCAATTACTAAATTAAAAAAAATTTAATGACATATTTTTTTGTTGTAATAAGATTATTATTTTGTCATATTATGTAAATTTCGTCACAAAAAAACTAGATTTTCCTGACAAAATAATATTTGTTGTTATTGATATATATATATAATGACAAAACAAATTGTCAATAATAAGAAGA
Organism: Euphrasia confusa; assembly: GCA_954870475.1. Classification (NCBI taxonomy): domain Eukaryota; kingdom Viridiplantae; phylum Streptophyta; class Magnoliopsida; order Lamiales; family Orobanchaceae; genus Euphrasia; species Euphrasia confusa. The sequence continues at coordinate 6,990,625 of OX940959.1, read as the reverse complement.
ATATAGAGACAAAAAAATGTATTGTCATGATATGATGTTGTATGATGACAAATTATGTTGTCATTAATATATAATATGTTACGACGAAACTTAGGATCGTCATTATAAGTGTAGTAATGGTAACAATATTTATTTGTCATGTTTTAACTCTTTTGTCATGAAAAACATTCAATTTGTGACTTAAATTCGATTGTCATAATATATAATATGACAACAATACAAGTTGTCAAAAAAAAATGGTAACAAAATATTTTTGTCATAACAAAAAAACAATTATAACAATAATGATTCGTCACAAATTAATTAACATTATTTTCAATTTTAATTAATATCATTAAGCTTTGGATTATTTTTCACAAATAATTTATATTTACAAATTACACAATTATCTAAAAAATAATATTTAAATACTAAATTTGAAATGTGTCAAATATATAAAATAATAATTAAATTAATACATGATATAAAAATAATCTTGCGGTAATAAAATAATTGCATTAATGAAATAAAATGTCAAGCAAATTAAGAACAAAATAAAAATATTCAACACTGATCATGAAATCGAGCAAGCATATAAAATTATAATTCTATCCCCTTGTCAGACATAAAAGCCATTAATTTCTCAATACTTGCACCTTGAGAAGTCATAGTTGCATTCAGAAGATTCACTTGGGATTTGAGTTCTTGCACTTGAGATTCAGACTCTTGCAACTTTTCTTTGGTGTGGTCTAGTTCATTCTGCAATTCATTAGAAGAATTGTACATCGTATTCCGTTTGCTTGGAGCCTTTGGACCATATCCAAGCCCTTTTACATACCCTGTTCCATGACCTAACACCTCCAATACAATCTCATCGCCACCTTTGTCAATTCTGAGGTTATTATATTCTTCCCGTTTATGTTTCATCTTCTCCTGAAAATGATGAAACAATATATATTAATAGTCAATGATATTAGTAATAAAATAAATATTGAATATTTACCAAAAGTAAATGAAGAAGAAAGAGTTACTTATCAATAAATAGCAAACAAAAATTAAAACACACAATTATTTTTTCTAATAAATGGAAAAACCTATTTATTTTAAAAAAACATCCACATGTTTCTGGTTTAAAAACTGGTTTATATGCATACACAAGAAAATTCTGATTTCTTTTTCTTGTTTTTAGCCCACACAATCACATATTTTTGGTTCATGTATTAATGGAAATTTAAGTAGCGCCATAGTGTGGTCAAGATCTGACCAATTACGCTAACTGTCTGTTTAACATAATCTTAAACATAATCTGTACTAAACACAACTACATCAAATATATGAAAAACCAAGGATAAATTTTGAGAAATAAAAATTTATCCTCTAAAAATTTCAGGACAGTTGACCACATTAAGTTGAAGGGAAAACAATGTTTATTTTAAAAGCTATTTTTGAAACCAAATGATAAATATGACTTACCCAATTTTCCTTTGCCTCTTTAGATTTCCAACCATCTTTCTCTGAGCTATGTGTACGCTCATACAAGTCAATTCGATCACACGGCACTCCACCCAACTCACGTTCAGACTACAAAAAATATAAAACCATAGTTGGTCAAAAGTTGAACACATAAAATAAAAATAAGAAATATGTTATACTAACAATTTCATTACTGCGAACTGTAAAAGCCTTTCTTCCGGATATATGTTTGCATCGCAATTTTTGTCTATTGTTCCGATTGACCTGACTTTTATGCTGTATGATCATGAAAATTAAAATTTGGAGTAAGTGAAGCGAATCTCTAAAAAATGAATTAAGTTGTTTCAATTTAAGAATGAGGTTCATGTTGTTATGACTAAAATAATAAAAATATTGTTGAAATGTATGATCAGTTAGTCAACCATTTGTGTGATTAGTCGCAAAATTACCTTGAACTCGTCGGATGCAAAATAATCACATAAAATTTCCCAATTGTCCTGTCTTGGGCATGCAGGTGGCTTATTAATCTTAGCCTCTTCTGGAGTTGAAAATTGCAGGAAGTGCTTATGCAACTGGTGACGCTTTTGTCGAGTACTTATTTTCATCCTGTACTAATAGAATGTTTAGTGATCCAACAACAATCCAAACAATTTGCATTTTACCTATCATTGGTTACAGTCCAGTGAAATTCATTTCTCAACTTAAAACTTTCATCAGACTCGCTAAGATTTTAAAATTCCTGAAAAAAGTTTCAATATAAAAATACATGATAAATAAATGCACTATAAATGCATGGTAGATAAAATATACATCCCATCAAAAAACAATTGCAGAAAAAAAAAAAGAACAACTTATTATTATAGTATACTAATCTCCAACCTGTTCAATTGTCATCATCACTATCTTCGTCGGAAATGCAATTTTGTTGAGAGTTTTCATCACTGCTATAGTACTCAGCTAAGGTGTCATCTAGATCATCATCGTCAGAATTATCTATATTCACTTCGTCCTGAACTTCATGTGTTCCTGAAACTAAGGTATGCTCATTGTCTTCTAAATCCAAGCCCTCTCTATGAAGTGACTGTATTTCACTAACACCGACTTCAAATGTATCATCAATACGATTCTCTTGATATACTTCCTCTTCTACGTGTATTTCAGAAGCATTCAGTTCATCTTGCATCTCATCACCATTCAGTTCATCTTGCATCTCATCAACATCATATATATGTCTATGTTTGAATGGTTGCACTACTCGCCAATCAACTCCTAATTTGGGATCATTAATGTAGAACACCTGATTCGCCTGATCAGCAAATATGTAAGGATCATTCTCATACCATTTTCCAGTCACCTTGATACTTGTTATATTACCTTCTTTCCGAATTCCCGTCTTCTTTTTCGTCCCTAGATCAAACCATTCACACTTGAACATAGTAATATGTCTATCGTTCACATAGTCTAGCCTAATTATATCAGTCAGAATACCAAAAAATTCAATCTTATCCTCATCATGATTTCCTTCTACTACAATTCCACTATTTTGACTCTTACGATTACTATCACGTTCTTTTGTAAGAAATCTCACTCCATTCACTATGCATCCAGTGTACTTCCTTACACACTTATTAGGTGCACATGCAAGAGAATAGAGAGACTCGTTTACGTTTGATGGTTCAACTTCTGCATTATACAATTCAGTCATCTAGAAAAAATGAAAAATTAATTAATCAAAGGTAAAAATAATATCTAACTGGAAACAAAATATTTGCACGTGTAGCTATCTTACCTGATGTTTGAACCATTCTGGAAATCGTTCTTTATGAGACTGATTTATGTTTGTACAACCCTCCACCAGAAGCTTGTGCATGTGCCTCCTACAATTTTAAATGTCAAGGCATATATGGAATTGGAATATTACTTTACAGAATTTCAACAAATTAAAAGTTACTTAAACAACTTACTCAAGAAATGATTCAATCTCGTCGCAATTTTGGTAAACAAACCATTGGATCTCTTCAAACTCATCCTCTGATAATGGAACATATTTTGTTGCCCCAAAGTGACGGCACCTTTGACTAAAGATCCTCAAACTATCATCAATTCCTATATCATTATTTCGTTCCTCTCTATTAAATCTAGTCTCAATACCATTCAAGTACATTGAGCAAAAAGTTAAGCACTCATTTGCAATGTATGCTTCAGCAATCGACCCTTCTGGATGAGCTTTATTACGCACACTTTGTTTTAATACACACAATGACCTGTAAAATAAAAAAGATTAGCATGTTCTGAATTATGAGATTGAAAATCATATCCTTGATAAATAATTAAAGACTATATACCTTTCAATTGGATACATCCATCTAAATTGAACAGGACCTCCAAGCAATGCCTCTTTTGGTAAATGGATAGCTAAATGTATCATTATGTCAAAAAATGCTGGAGGATAAATCTGCTCTAACTTACACAAAATTAAAACGATGTCTTCTCCCATTTTCAACAATTCAGATCTCTTCAACTTCTTACAACACAAACGCTGAAAGAAATAACCCAACTCAGCAAGTACGTCAGATACATTCTTATTTAGGGACCCGCGTACGCCAACTGGAAGTATACGTTGTAATAGTATATGACAATCATGACTTTTCAATCCTGATATCTTCTTATCATTTGTACCAACACAACGAGATATGTTAGAAGCATATCCATCTGGAAATTTAATGGACTTTAGAAACTCACAAAATTCATGTCTCTCTTTCTTGTTGAAAACATAACATGCTTCTGGCATAAAAAACTTCCCATTACTTTTCTTAATCAAATGCAACTCTTTGCGAATTTTCATGTCCTCTAAATCTTGTCTTGCTTTGATTGTATCTTTTGTCTTCCCATCAATACTCATTAAAGTTCCTAATATACTCTCACATATGTTCTTTTCAATATGCATTACGTCTAAATTATGTCTTAACTTCAACTTACTCCAATAAGGCAAATTAAAGAAAATGCTACGTTTTGACCAGTTTAACTCCTCCGGCATCCGTTTTCTCTTCTTGTTACAATATTTACCTGGTGTTTGCTCCTGAATTCTCTCCAATTGTAACAACACATCATCTCCGCTCAGTTCTCTCGGCCGCTCTCTGTTTTCCATTTTGCCATTGAACTTCTTACTTCTCCTCCAAGCATGATCTCTTGGTAAATCTCGACGATGTCCCATATAACACAGCTTGTTGCGTAACCTTTGAGCGCAAGTTTGCTCATTACATTTTGGGCAAGCCATGTATCCTTTAGTAGTCCATCCAGACAGGTCACCGTATGCTGGGAAGTCGTTTATTGTCCATAAGATAGCAGCATGCATTTTAAACTTTTGTTTGGAAGAGACGTCAAAAGTTTCTGAACCTTCAACCCATAATTCAGTTAATTCTTTGACCAAAGGCTGTAGATACACATCAATATCTTTCCCTGGTGACTTTTTCCCTGGAATTAGCAACGACAGCATAAGAAACGATTGTTTCATGCAATCCCAAGGAGGGAGATTTAATGGTGCTAGAATCACAGGCCACATACTATAAGTGGAACTCATGTTTCCAAATGGATTAAAACCATCGGCTGCCAAAGCAAGTCTGACATTTCTTGAATCATTAGAAAACCACTGATACTTACTGTCAAAGCTTTTCCACGCAATAGAGTCTGCAGGATGTCTCATATAATCATCGTCTATACGTTTTTCTTTATGCCATACCATTTTCTTAGAGGTTTTTGAAGACATGAAAAGACGTTGTAGTCTAGGTGTCACAGGAAAATACCTCAAGATTTTATGAGGTATCTTTTTACTGGTGCCGTTGTTAATTTTCCAACGAGATGTCCCACAAGTAGGGCAAACTTCCAAGTTTTTATTCTGATTCCAAAATAGGACACAATCATACTTGCATGCATGGATACATTCATATCCTAATCCAAGTTCGCGCAAATATTTTTTAGCTTCATAGCAAGAGGATGGTATAGTTTCACCATCTGGAAAAGCCGACTTCATCAAGCTCAACATCATATCTATAGCTCTGTTACTCAACTTGTTGTATACTTTTAAGTGAAGCAACTTAATAATAAATGATATCCTTGAAATCTTCTTACATCCGGGATATAATTCGGTTTGAGTATCTTTCACGAGTGTCTCAAGATAATCAGGGATACCACTAGAATTGTTATCATACCTTGGCATATCATCACAATTTTGTTGAGCGTATTCTTCACCAAGGTCAAACAACATCTCCCTAATTCCATCATCTTCTTCGTTGTTGCTATCTTCTGTCGAATCACCATTACTTATATTCTCATTATCCAATCTAGGTTCACCATGATAAAACCATGTAACGTACCCTGGATCTATCCCATTCTCCAATACATGACGTTTAACTGTTTTCTGATCCTTAAAGCTTAAGTTCATGCAATTCTTACACGGGCATCGAACATCACAATCTTGACCCAAATGAGTTCTAACGAATTGCATAAAACAATTTACTCCGTCTACATAGATGTCAGACCACTTTGTTCCACGCATCCAACTTTTATCCATTATGAACTGTAAAATATTCAAAAGACGATGAGTTAATAAACTATGTAGTTAAGAATATAAACAATGTGACTTAGAAAGAAACATTAAAAAAGTCAAGGGTAAATTTCGAAAGTATGTCAATAAATAAATGTTTCTAAAAAAGTCTGGCAATTAATATGAGGATATGAAGATAAAAATTAAGAACAATCGAATAAACAATAACAACAATCTAATAAAATAAAAAGCAAATCTTTCTTATACAAATTGCTGGTGGAATTTTCACTTGAGTGTGGGCATAAAATAATTTAACTAATGACTGTTCTTAAAAACTACGATCATTTTCCTCTACTTCTTTTTTCTCTATTCTTTTGTACATTTTGTTATACTTCATCTACTTCTTTTTTCTCTATTCTTTTGTACATTTTGTTATACGTAAAAAAAATTGTTTATAACTATTTTGCAACTATTTTATATCTTAATTGGATCTCTAAAATAATATAAACACAAAAGGCATCTACTGGTTGTGAACAAACTCAAAGACATTGTTATCATTTACAGTTATTAGGTATTGCACTTTGGTCCACGAACTAAAGTATTTAGTAGAACATAAAGATAGATATTAACAAGATATACACAACAAGGTTATGAACCAAGTACAAAGGTTCATAGACAAGATATTAACAACACATACACAGAAAGGTTCAAAGCAAAAGTTCTTAACTAACCTATCGATATACACAGAAATAGGGGTGGATAACGGTTTTGTTTCGGGTTGATTGAACTGAAATTTCGGTAAACCGGAAGCGAAACTGTGGAATTCTCCTAAACAATTTAGGAACCGAAAAAATTGCAAAAGCCAGAACAATCATCAATAGATTTTAGAAATATTTTGTCTATAGTGATAAGAATACATGTTGAAGCAATCTCATTTCCATAAGCGAAGAGAGATCTCGTTTGTCATCGAGTCTCGATTGTATTGATCGTGAATGCTCTTCGTTACGATCGAATAGAGATAAATCGACAAACGACAATATTAAAAACAGGATTACGTGAAAAAAAATACAGAAACCAATAAACAATGGAATTCCCCAAATTGTTATCACCCCTGTTATCACAAAACACTAGTCGCTGGAAATGGATTGATGAAATTGGAAGAAAATAAAACACCATGATAAGAAACACACAAACCAAAAAGCACTTATAGCCAATTATTAAAATAAAATACTAATGACAATATTTTTAATTCCAAATCAACATTTTTTGCAATTGAACATAAAAGAGAAGAGTGCTTACTCTTCTTTCTACTCCAGAATATCAACAACGACTATCAAGAAAAATGTAATAAAAACATATAAGCTTGTTTCGGCCAATTAAAATTAAATTTACCCAAGCGATTGGTAGAAAGTATAATCACCGAAGAAATAGTAGGGATGGTTAATTGGGGCTACTTCGGTAATTTCTTGTTCACGATGACGGGATCGAGTGGAGAGGAGGAGAGGAATACTAACGACTGACAGCACCGAGTGGAGAGGAGGAGAGGAGTGATGGATGATGGCGACAGGGAGACGTAGGCGGTACTCGAAAGGCGATCGGAGAGACGGTATATTGGGTATGTTTGTTGCTTCGATTGCGAATAGAAAGATTGGAAGAAATTAAGGAATTAATTAATTTTATCACTCTTTTGTATTTTTTTAATCTTATTTATAACAACGATTTTTTTAGTAGAATGTAGTGAACTTTTACAATTAAAAGTGACAAATAATTTGACAGTTGCCAAAATTTAAGTATTGATGACAAAAAAAAATGTTGTAAATTAGTTGTATTAATTAATGACCTAAACTAACATCGTCATTAAAATATTATAATATATGACACATATAATTGTCATTATTAAAAATTATTTTCGTCTCAACAAATATTTTGACGAATAATTTTGTCACTTTTAATTTTAAAGAATTAATGACGAAATATAATTTTGTCATAAAAGTATTTTCTTTAATGACTTTGAATATTGTCTCTAATTACTATAAATGTCGTCACCAAATATTTACGTGACAAATTTTTTATTTTTGTCCAGATAAATTTTAAATAATGACGAATAATTATATTTTTATTGACAAAATAAAAATTTGTCAGGAAAAACAATATGTTTTGTGACAAAATAAAAAATTGTCATTAAATCAATATATTAAGTGACGAAAAATAAATTTTGTCACATTTAAGGGAGAATTTGTAACGAATTTAATGTCGTCGCAAAAAAATCGTCAAGAAAAGTATAATTTTTTGTAGTGACACACACAACATTTGTTATTCTTTACTAATGAATGTGGGCATAAATCGGTGAATGCATGAGTGAAGAAGCATTTTTCGATCACAAATGAAAGAGAAAATGTTTTTACCTCGCTTCAAAAACCGAGGGTACGTTGTAATTCGACCGCTCGAAATATCAATCCGAGGGAGGACTAGAGTGAGAGGTTTCCAAAATCGTATTCATTTCATTGATAGCCCAAAAAGCTCTATACTCAACTTCTACGGGTAAATGATAAGCTTTACCATAAACTAACCGGAAAGGTGTCGTTCCAAGCACGGTTTTATAGGCCGTCCTATACGCCCACAAAGCATCCTTTAACCTCTCCGGCCAATCTTTTCTCGATGGCTTGACGGTCTTTTCAATAATTTCCTTAATTTGTCGGTTGCTCCTCTCGGCTTGTCCCGACGTTTGCGGATGATAAGGAGTCGCCACATGATGCGAAATACCATTTAGCCTCATCAACTTCGCAAATATTTTGTTACAAAAATGAGACCCCCCCCATCACTCACGATAGTTCTCGGTATTCCAAACCGAGAAATAATATGATTTTGCAAAAATTTCAAGACCGTTTGGGCATCACATGTACGTGTAGGAATCGCCTCCACCCATTTAGACACGTAGTCGACCGCAAGCAAGATGTACTCAAATTGGTTTGCCTTCGGAAATGGGCCCATGAAATCAATGCCCCACACGTCAAAGATTTCCACCACAAGGTTAACATGCATAGGCATCTCGTTTCGCTTACCGATCGACCCCATTCTTTGACAAGCATCGCAAGCCAAAGCAAAATCATGAGCATCTTTAAACAAGGTTGGCCAAAAGAACCCCGATTGTAGAATCTTATCGGCCGTCTTTCTACCTCCGAAATGACCACCACTCGGAGACTCATGACACCCTCTCAAAATTCCTTGTTTTTCCCACTCCGGGACACAACGCCTCACAAGGTCATCCCGACCTACTTTAAAGAGATAGGGATCCTCCCAAAAGTAACTTCTACTATCCTCCCGGAGTTTCTTCCTCTCATACGATGTTACCCCTTCTTTAAACTCCCCGGTTACCAAATAGTTAGCTATCTCCGCATACCATGAGACTTTATCAACACTCAAACATTCCTCAAATGGGAAACTCTCCTTTACTCCTTCTCCCGTATTCAAATCTAAACGAGATAAATGGTCCGCAACCACATTCTCACACCCCTTCCGATCTTTAACCTCCACATCAAACTCTTGCATCAAGAGAATCCATCGTATTAATCGGGGTTTAGCTTGTACCTTTGTCATCAAATAACGAATAGCCGCGTGGTCCGTGTGTACAATCACCTTAGACCCAATGATATAAGATCGGAATTTGTTCAAGGCGAACACCACGGCATACATCTCCTTTTCGGTTGTGGTGTAATTCACTTGAGCCTCGTTCAATGTGGTACTAGCATAGTATACCACCCGTAGGAGCTTGTCAACCCTTTGACCTAAAACCGCTCCTATTGCATAGTTAGAAGCATCACACATGATCTCAAACGGTTTACTCCAATCCGGGGGAATCACAACCGGTGCCGAAGTGAGTCTCTCCTTCAACTCCGTGAAAGCCATTTTGCACTCATCATTGAAATCAAACGGCACATCATTCCCCAAAAGTTTGCAAAGAGGTTGGGCAATTTTTGAGAAGTTCTTGATGAACCTTCTATAAAATCCCGCATGTCCCAAGAAACTCCTTACTCCTTTAATATCAATCGGAGGAGGTAAATTTTGGATCACTCCAACCTTAGCTTTATCGACCTCAATTCCTTTTTCCGAGACCACATGCCCCAAAACAATACCTTGAGTTACCATAAAATGGCACTTCTCCCAACTCAAAGTAAGGTTATTTCTAATGCAACATTCAAGAACTCGGTCAATTTTTACCAATGTATCATCAAAGGAATCTCCAAATACCGTAAAATCATCCATAAAGACTTCGATGCATTCTCCTATCATGTCGGAAAAAATGGCCATCATACACCTTTGAAACGTCCCCGGTGCATTACACAAACCAAATGGCATCCTTCTCCATGCAAACGTCCCCAAGGGGCTTGTGAAAGTCGTCTTTTCTTGGTCCAACGGGAATATAGCAATTTGATAATACCCCGACATCCCATCCAAGAAGCAAAAGAATCTCCGGCCCGCCAACTTATCCAACATTTGGTCAATAAACGGCAATGGAAAATGATCTTTCAAAGTCGCGGCATTCAACTTCCTATAGTCAATACACATCCGCCACCCCGTAACCGGCCTCGTCGTCACCAACTCAAACCTCTCGTTAGTAAACACCGTGATTCCGCCCTTCTTTGGCACCATATGGATGGGACTCACCCACTTACTATCGGCAATGGCATAAATGAGACCCTCGTTCAAGAGTTTCAAGATCTCTTTCTTCGCTACCTCCATAAGAATTGGATTCAAACGCCTTTGATTATCCCGAGATGCTATAGCTCCCTCTTCAAGATTTATTCGATGCATACACACATCGGGGCTAACACCTCTTAAGTCCGCCAAACACCAACCAAAAGCCGCTTTGTTTTTCTTAAGAATTTCCACCAACCTCCTCTCCTCTTCTTCACTTAACTCCGAAGAAATGATGACCGGTTTAGTTTCATTCTCCTCCAAGAAAACATACTTGAGATGAGTCGGTAATTCTTTTAATTCCACTTTCGGTTCCTTCAAATTAGTGATAGGATCTCTTTCCTTCGGATCCACTTCCACCTCAAATACTTCCTTAATTTCCAGCAATTCATCACATTCGTCATCCGAACCTCCAAACTACACTCCATAACGAACGTCAAACTCTTCTTGGAGCACTTTTTCAACCAACTCATCAACCATGTTCACCTCGACACATTCTTCTACCATAGACGTGTTAGGAATCAACGAGTCATTTCTAACCATAAGCTTCATCTTCTCTCCTAACACCGTCATCTCAATCACCCCGTTTTTCACATCTATCAAGGTATTGGCCGTAGCCATGAATGGTCGTCCAAGTAAGATTTGATGATCCTTTGTTGAATGAACATCATTTCCCACATCCATTATCACAAAATCCACCGGAATGATTAGAGATCCAACCTTCACTAAAACGTCCTCAACTACTCCCGCCGCCATCCTCACCGATCGGTCGGCTAATTGAAGCCTCATACTTGATGGTTGAAGGTCGCCAAGACCCAATTGATAGAAAAGAGATAGAGGCATCAAGTTAATACCGGCTCCGAGGTCAAGCATACCAACTGATGTACTAGTTTTTGTGTGATTTTCCGTATGTTTTTCTTGTGTCGTCTTGCATTATTGTGTGACATGTCGTGTGTTTTCCCTTTAGTTTGGTGCGTTTGACGTGTTTGTGTAGTGTGCAGGGCTTAGTTGGTGTTAGAAGCGACATTGGAGGCATTTCCGTGTAGACGAGACGACGAGCCAAATAGGCGAGAAGACGAGCCAAGGAAGCTGCCCACCCAGGCAGGCGGCCGCTTGACCCCCCAAGCGGCCGCGCAGCTGAGCAGGCAGAACCTGCTGGAAGTCGAGGCATGCGGCCGCCTGACCCCCCAGGCGGCCGCTTGGCTGTGCGGATGGGCGATTCTGGTTGTTGGGGCAAGCGGCCGCTTGGTCCCTATTTTCTGAAGATGTGACTTTGTTTGACCGACGGATTTTGTACTTGAATAGGGTTTCACCCTATTTCAAAAATACTTTTCATTCTCTAACATTATTATTCCCGCACGTTGGAGACCTAGACTCGGTTCCCTAGAGATTTTTAGCTTTCGTTTTTGTCGTTCTCGAATCTCGGTAAAAGTCGGAGTTCACCGCCGATAGATATTTTGATTTCGTTATTGATCGTAGTAAGTCTTCTTTTCGATTTGTTCTTGTTTTATTTATTGTTTTATTTCTTCGTACTATTTTCTTGTTCGTCTAATCATGATTTCGCATAATTCTATATCTTCGTTTTCGATTCAAAACATGAGTAGCTAATTATTTCGATTAGGGTAGGGAGCTTTAATTTTCCTAAGTAAAGGTTTGATTTTAGATCGCTTAATAGGTGTTTGTTAAAATGCCTCTTGAGTATTACTTGAATTCAATCAACTCATAATCGAGCCAACCGGTGACGGGCGCTCCTTTACGACCTTTTGCAAATAAAAATTAAACCTCGAAGTAGAGAGTTAAAGTTCCCGATCCCTAATCTCTTTTCTCATTATTTCAAAACAATTTTCACTAGCTCTCGACTTTTCTTTTAAGTAGTTATTTTTTAGTTCATAAACATAATAAAAAACAACTCAATGCATTATGCTATTTTACTTTCTCATTCTCGTTGCAAATAATTAAATACTTGTACTCGCCAATAGTAGTGTTCCTCGAGACCGACTCGGGCGAGTTGCTTCGGCAATTAGTTCGACATAAATTTAATTGATTTTGACGCTACGAAAACGACTTATCAATTTGGCGCCGTTGCCGGGGAACACTTTAGGCACTAGTATTAGTATTTGAGTGTTTGCAACTTTCTTTTTTCTTTTTCTTTTTATATGCTTATTATTTCTCCCACCGGTGCGTTTAATGTTTTTGTCAAGTGTTTGTGTAAGCAGTGATGAATACATATAATAATTATGGGTGGGAGTTCTCAAGGCCTCAGACGAACACATTCTATGAGCCTTCCCCATATGACACGACAACACAGTTTGGTTCTCAGACTCAGGCATACAATCAGGAGTGGCAGTCTCATCCGAGTTATTATTTTGATCCGCCTCAGCAACAATGGGCTCAGCAACAATGGCCTCCTCCGAATATGGTGCACCCTTCACCATATTTGATGCAACCAGAGTCGTCATATAAACCATCTTTGGAGGACACTTTCCAGGATTTTATGCAGATGGCTCAACAAGCCATGAAATCAAACGAAGCGGCAATAAAAGAGAATGAAGTTAGATTGGCAGAAAGCGTCGAAGCGGAAGCAAGGTCTAAGCTCATAGGAGAGATAATCGATAAGATGTGCAATAAAAGCGTGTGGGTACACGAGGATGAAAATCTCCAAAGTGACTGCGAAGATGATGAAGTAGAACCGAATGAGGTCGAGTCCAAAGTGGAGCATATGTACGTCAATGAACTAAATTTGGAGGGAGATGATGAAGAAGAGACAATTGAGAGTATAGTCTTGGAGGAGATTACACCAAAAGTGTCGCATCAAGACGAAGACCCATACAAGTTGTCAATTCCACTCCCTGAAGAACTAGAGCAAGAGACATTGAGTATCAATATAGTAGTCGACAATCATGAGGTAGTGCATTTACAAGAAGAGGAGTCATCGATGCTAGATATCTCTCTTGAGTCTCAAATCTCGAATATCGATGACACAAGAGTCGAGGGCAAGGAGGTTGAGGATGTAGTTCCTAAGCGTACATGTATGATCAAATCACCCTCTTCCTCCCCGAGTTGTCAGGTACATAAAAAATTAGAGCTTCCTCGTTCCTCACTTGAGATGGTCGATCTTATTTATGTTGAGGGGTCGAGAGTTCTTCGTGCTCACCACCCACCCAAACCACATGATCCAGGTATTTTCAAATTTAATTTTGCTTTGGGTGGGGATAAAACATCTTCTGTTAAGGTTGATTACAATGAAGTTATTAATTCTTTTGATGCTTACATCGTAAATTGTCTTTACATTTATGCTATTGATCTTTTGGTCGAGATGTTGTTCTTGCAGAAAAGTAGCTCGATATTCTTATTTCTCGGTGTTCAAGCTAAGCGAAACGAGTATGTTGAAGATAGTGTGGAGATGATTGAGATACTCAAAATCGATAAAGAAAAAGAATCACCTCCACCAAAATTAGAGCTAAAGGGATTGTCGAAGCAATGGAAATATGTCTACATAGATGACGAGGAGCACGTCTGCCATGCTTCCCGGTACAACGAGATTATGGGCGTACTTCGAGGGCCACATTGCCCATTATCCCAGCCATGAGGATAGGCCGTAACTTCTTACGGCCTAGGTTTGTGTATTTTTCTTTTTCTTTTGTGTGTGTGAGAGTTTTTTTGTGTGTTTCGTTGTTTGTTTTTGTTATGTGTGAGCATGCTTTTGAATTGATTGATTTTCCCATGATTTGTCTTGTCGGTTAACCATGTGGACATGGTTTCGTACTAAGTGTGGGGGGAGTTTTATTGGTTTGGATGCATGCTCGGGTTTAGCTCTTGTTTTGTCTTTTGTTTGTCTATGTGTTTGCCAAATCACTTTACGACGCTTCTTGAAATCGTGAATAAATCCTTGGTGCTTTTATGTTGGATGTGAGTAGCTTAGACCCCGTGTGTGGTCACTTTGATGTGATGGTGATTTATATGCTTGTAGACTTCTCCTTGTCCAATTACCCTTGTGAGATTTTTAGCCTTTATAGCTTTCTTCTATGTGCGTAATACTTCGTTGTCTATTTGAGCTTCTTTTTCTTTCTTATCCTATATTGCATGTGTGCGCCCGTATGAACTAGAGTAACTAGGCCGTGATTCGGTTATGTTTGAGACTTGATAATCATAACTTGCTTGATTTTGAAAATGATTGGGAATTGATCGATTAGGTTAGCCATTCGAGCCGCTTTTAATTTGTCCTTGAGCCCGTCGTGGGACACCCTAGATAGCCCCGTTGAGCCTACATTTAGCCTTTCTTTCTTGTCCTAAACGTCGAGGAGGGAGTGGTGTATTTGGTTGGGGTGTGCTTATATCATGAAGGGTGTTGAGTAGTGTTGTCGATTGACTTCTTTTGTAATAATCGAGACATGTTATAAGTCTCCAAAAAAAAATATATAGAAAATGAGACGTACTAGTAGTCTCCAAAAAAAAGAGAAAAATTGAGACGTGTTATTAGTCTAAAAAAAAAAAAAAAAGAGAAATAGTGTATTAGTTTAATAAAGTCTTGGACATTGTTTGTGGCTTTGATGTGTTCTTGATATTTGATTGGAGTTGTCGAGGGTTGTGGTGCGAAATAAAGGAAGTTTGGTTGTGGTGACGCGTGAAGTCTTAATTAGTCCATTTTTCCCAAATTATCCCGAATACCCTAAGCCTAGCCCCGTTACACCCTTTTTATCGATCGCCCTTGATTCTTAAGATAGTAGAACTTGATTTGTGGAGAGCAAAATTGAATAACGTGTTTAGTTTTTTGTTCTTAGGCGCATATGATATTATTTGAAGCTCTTCATTTTCCTTACATGATCGTCTTTGTTCCCTATATGCTTATTCTTCTTTGAGTGCACAAGTACATTTTTTATTATCTATCCTTCTCTTGTGCACACTTTTGAGTGAACCTTATATTCTTCGAGTGTAAAAGAAGAGAGTAAATCTTTGTGAGGGACGTCGGATTGGTCACTTGTATTGAAACTCGCTTAATTGATTGTCTTTGTGCTATGTATTTGGGGTCAAGGCTATTCACTAAGATTTTTTTGGAAGCACCGAAAATTTGTTTGTGATTTTGGGAGGTTGAATAGGTGATTGACTCGTTGTGTTCCTTGTATTCTTTGCTTTGGTTTTAGGTTTTGCTCTACTCTTGGATTTTGCTAGGGACTAGCAAAAGTTTAAGTGTGGGGGAGTTGATGTACTAGTTTTTGTGTGATTTTCCGTATGTTTTTCTTGTGTCGTCTTGCATTATTGTGTGTCATGTCGTGTGTTTTCCCTTTAGTTTGGTGCGTTTGACGTGTTTGTGTAGTGTGCAGGGCTTAGTTGGTGTTAGAAGCGACATTGGAGGCATTTCCGTGTAGACGAGACGACGAGCCAAATAGGCGAGAAGACGAGCCAAGGAAGCTGCCCACCCAGGAAGGCGGCCGCTTGACCCCCCAAGCGGCCGCGCAGCTGAGCAGGCAGAACCTGCTGGAAGTCGAGGCACGCGGCCGCCTGACCCCCCAGGCGGCCGCTTAGCTGTGCGGATGGGCGATTCTAGTTGTTGGGGCAAGCGGCCGCTTGACCCCCCAAGCGGCCGCTTGGTCCCTATTTTCTGAAGATGTGACTTTGTTTGACCGACGGATTTTGTACTTGAATAGGGTTTCACCCTATTTCAAAAATACTTTTCATTCTCTAACATTATTATTCCCGCACGTTGGAGAAATAGACTCGGTTCCCTATAGATTTTTAGCTTTCGTTTTTGTCGTTCTCGAATCTCGGTAAAAGTCGGAGTTCACCGCCGATAGATATTTTGATTTCGTTATTGATCGTAGTAAGTCTTCTTTTCGATTTGTTCTTGTTTTATTTATTGTTTTATTTCTTCGTACTATTTTCTTGTTCGTCTAATCATGATTTCGCATAATTCTATATCTTCGTTTTCGATTCAAAACATGAGTAGCTAATTATTTCGATTAGGGTAGGGAGCTTTAATTTTCCTAAGTAAAGGTTTGATTTTAGATCTCTTAATAGGTGTTTGTTAAAATGCCTCTTGAGTATTACTTGAATTCAATCAACTCATAATCGAGCCAACCAGTGACGGGCGCTCCTTTACGACCTTTTGCAAATAAAAATTAAACCTCGAAGTAGAGAGTTAAAGTTCCCGATCCCTAATCTCTTTTCTCATTATTTCAAAACAATTTTCACTAGCTTTCGACTTTTCTTTTAAGTAGTTATTTTTTAGTTCATAAACATAATAAAAAACAACTCAATGCATTATGCTATTTCACTTTCTCATTCTCGTTGCAAATAATTAAACACTTGTACTCGCCAATAGTAGTGTTCCTCGAGACCGACTCGGGCGAGTTGCTTCGGCAATTAGTTCGACATAAATTTAATTGATTTTGACGCTACGAAAACGACATAAATTTAATTGACTTATGCAATCGTTTATGCCGGGGAAATGCAAGTTGATGTACTAATTTTTGTGTGATTTTCCGTATGTTTTTCTTGTGTCGTCTTGCATTATTGTGTGTCATGTCGTGTGTTTTCCCTTTAGTTTGGTGCGTTTGACGTGTTTGTGTAGTGTGCAGGGCTTAGTTGGTGTTAGAAGCGAAATTGGAGGCATTTCCGTGTAGACGAGACGACGAGCCAAATAGGCGAGAAGACGAGCCAAGGAAGCTGCCCACCCAGGCAGGCGGCCGCTTGACCCCCCAAGCGGCCGCGCAGCTGAGCAGGCAGAACCTGCTGGAAGTCGAGGCACGCGGCCGCCTGACCCCCCAGGCGGCCGCTTGGCTGTGCGGATGGGCGATTCTGGTTGTTGGGGCAAGCGGCCGCTTGACCCCCCAAGCGGCCGCTTGGTCTGCGTTTTTCTGAATAGTTTGACTTTTGTTGACCATCGGATTTTGTACAAGAATAGGGTTTTACCCTATTCCAAAAACACTTTTTGGATTTCTGATTTTTCTTACGCACGTTTGGAGACTGAGAACTCGGTTCCCGAGAGATTGCTAGACTTTGTCTTTTCTTGTTTTTCGACTTTTGGCAAAAATCGGGGTTAGCTTCCGATAGGTGCTTGGATTCGATAATTAATCGTAGTAAGTTTCTTTCATCGTTTGTTTTCTTTTAATTGCTTGCTTTTAATTTCGTATGCTTGTTAGTTTATTCACTCTTTTTATTCTTCCAAATCTCGTCATAAACTTCACAAATTCTAGATTGAATCGCTTTTCAACTAATAGTATGAGTAGCTAATTATTTCGATTAGGGTAGGGAACTTTAATTTTCCTAAGTAAAGGTTTGATTTTAGATCGCTTAATAGGTGTTTGTTAAAATGCCTATTGAGTATTACTTGAATTCAATCAATTCATAATCGAGCCAACCGGTGACGGGCGCTCCTTTACGACTTTTTGCAAATAAAAATTAAACCTCGAAGTAGAGAGTTAAAGTTCCCGATCCCTAATCTCTTTTCTCATTCTTTCAAAACAATTTTCTCTAGCTATCGACTTTTCTTTTAAGTAGTTAATTTTTAGTTCATAAATAAAATAAAAAACAACTCAACGCATTATGCTATTCCATTTCTATTTCTCCGTTGCAAACAAATAGGCACTTGTACGCGCCGATAGTAGTGTTCCTCGAGACCGACTCGGGCGTGTTGTTTCGGCAATTAGTTCGACATAAATTTAATTGATTTCGCCGCTATAAAAAACGACTTATCACCAACCACCTTTTGGCCTCCTCCTAGCTCAATAGTAACCGTAAAGCTTCCCGGGTCTCTTTCTTTTATAGGAATGTCTCTTTGGCACAATGCATGAGTAACATCGACTACCATAACCTTCTCTCCATCACCAAACCTTCTTTTCCGGGTGGCAAGTTCCTTAAAGAATTGTACATAGGCGGGTACATTCTTTATCATATCCAATAAAGGAACATTAATGTTCACCTTCGATAGCATTTGATACAAGTCGGAAAATTGCCTCTCCTTCTTCTCATTCCTCAACTTGGTTGGATAAGGCACCACCATTTTAGGTATCTTTGTTAGCTTAGAATTACCGACACCAACTTTTCCTTTCCCTTTCTCGTTACTCCTTACAACCATTTCTTCTTCACCACCCACCTCCTCTTGAACGTTCTCAACTTCATCTTCCACAATATCTTCATTTTCAACTTCCACCCCATCATTCTCCTCCTCATTCGTTTCCCGTTCATCCGGAAGTCCAACCTTATTATCAATCACCTTACCACTACGGAGAACCGTAATAGCCTTGGCATGCGTAGGTTGACTCGGAAGCTTTCCGGCATGTAACTCCTTCTTTATCTCTTCTAAAGCCATGGCTATTTGCCCCATTTGAGTCTCCAATCTCTTAATCCCGGCCTTCATATCACATACCACGGTTGCTTGATCCCCAATGTACCGGCTAAACCTTTCACTAGAGACCATCTCTTGGGAGGGACCGGTTTGATTAACCGGAGGCCTATTCCCTTGTTGAAAAATTGTCTCATATTTGGCCCATGAGAAATTACGGGTTTCGATTGCCATGGTCGGGGGTGAGAGGTGTTGAAATTGGTGGGTCTTGTGTTCGATCCTTGATTATAAGTAGGTCGACTCACATTACCAATAGCCGCAACTTCGTGTTCCATCCCATATGACCCATCTCCATCTCCGGTCTTCCCTTGAGTGTAAGAGTTATATGGACATGTCCGAGTATTATGGCTATGATCATCACATATTGTACACGTAGAAAGCCCTCCATGAGAACTATTTGGCTTTTGAGAATTTGCCATTTTCAATTCTTGAAGCTCTCTTTTCATGGCCTCCATCTCGGCTTTCCAAGGATTCTCCACCTCGACCTCTTTAATTTCCGTTATAGGCCTCCTCCTCGACCCTTTCTTTCTTGAATTTGTAGCTATAGAGGCAAATATAGATTTCACCTCGGGAGCCGTCCTCATAGTGATTGACCCTCCGCACGCACTATCGACCAAGAATTGATAAGAATCCGACAAGGCCGAATAGAAGTATTGATTAAGGAGCTTCTCACTAAACGAGTGATGAGGGCATGCAAACGTGTAAGTGCCAAATCTATCCCACGCCTCATGAAAGAACTCATCCTTGTTCAACCGAAATCCACTAATTCGATTTCTCAAATCCTCCGTCCGATCATACAGAAAATACTTCCCCAAGAACACCTCCATAAGAGCCTCCCAAGTAAAAATAGAATTTGGTGGTAATTGCAACCACCACCTCTTAGCTTCATCCTTCAATGTTTGAGAAAAACATCTCAACCTCAATTCCTCCTCCGTTAAACCCATCGTGGTAAAACCACTCAACACATCCACATACTCTCTTATAAAATCTAATGCCTCCTCACTATGACTCCCATGGAACCGCGGTAATAGGCCAACCTCATTCGAATTTAGCCTATATTGTTTGGCCGCTTCCGAAACGACCACGGGTGAAGGAGTAACTCCTATAGCCGCCCTCATGTCGTCCGCCATTGGTTCACCTACCGGTTGATAACCTCGATATGGGGGTTGAACAAATTGAGGTGCAAATGCTCCGTGTTGATATTGAGGTTGAGGTTGTGGAGGGAAGTATGGCCCACCTTGATATTGTTGAGGATAAGCTTGAGGATAAACACCACCCGGAGGAACTTGGTATTGATTGTAAGTTTGTTGATAGCCCCCGGGAAATTGGTTGTAAGGTTGATGCGGAAATGTCTCTTGGAACCCGGTTCGTTGTCGATAATGAGGTGGTGAATTTGTACGTCTTGCTCGTGGTTGAGGAGTGGGTTGATGATATATCTCCTCTTCGTCATGGATGTCATCTTCATAGTCCGGATTATGTTGAGGAGAATTTCGAGTATTGAAACCCGGAGGGAATTCCGGTTGGTTGAAGGTTCCCTCGGGTCTTCCATCTCTTTGTAGCATATGGTGTGTGGAAGTCGAAGCACCAATGTTGTTTGCCATGGGTTCAAGACTTTTGGTTCGCTCTCTTTCTAGCTCGGCTCGTTCTATGCCCTCTTGTTCAAGAGCTTTTCTCCTTTGAGCCCTAGTAAGCATGCAAAATCAAACAACAACTAGTAAACTAATCGGGGGAAAATAGTAAGTAAAATGACAAAGGTAAAACAAGTATCAAGTGAAGTGAATTAGACTAGAAAACGTCAACTAGACCTCCCCGGCAACGGCGCCATTTTGAAGAAGCATTTTTCGATCACGAATGAAAGAGAAAATGTTTTTACCTCGCTTCAAAAACCGAGGGTACGTTGTAATTCGACCGCTCGAAATATCAATCCGAGGGAGGACTAGAGTGAGAGGTTTCCAAAATCGTATTCATTTAAATATCTCCAAAGTTCAAGTAATAGCAAGTAAACGTGAGGTTTATCAAATGGGAGAAAATCGGAGGTAAAGTAATAGTCGTCATACAAAGTGAATTATGAAACACAAGAGAGTAATCCGGTTGTAATCCTCTTCCAAATCATACAACCTTGTATTTAAGTTCGAGAATTGGACCGGAAAGAAAAGCAACGATCACTGTACGCTAATCGATTTAATTCCCTAGTAAAGCACCCCTTGATGGTGGTGAATTCACTAGATGACCAATTCCGTTCCTTAAGTTTTGAACAATAATTGATTATAATCGAACCTTAGGAAGAAAGCCCCCGTTCCCGGTGATAGCAATCATTTTAATCCCCAAATGAGTTTAATCCCGTTCACCAAAGATCATACTCAATCGTGGTTCGAAAATAAATCAATTAGGGCAATTTAAACTCTCTCTAGCATTTCATCAAACACCTTGTAGGCATGACTTTCACTTCATCTCCTAATGAAAATCTAGCCAACAATAGCCATGGAATCACACATCAAAAACAAGGAATCAATAAAGGAAAACATGATCAACATAAATCTCAAGCAAAATCTCAAGTCTCATACAAATCCAAGCATGAAATTAATAGTAGAAATGAAGAAAAATCAACAAAACAAAAGAGGAAAAGAGAAGAGAAAGAAGTAGCCGATCGATGTAGAGGATGAATCTCTCGTCTCCGTAGTAATCCAAGCTCGAATCCGTCGTCAACGGAAGCTCGATTCGTAGGGAAGATGATCTCCAATCTCGATTTTTACTATTCTCTCTCTCTAAATTCTCTAAGTGTTTTGGAGTATGCAATGTTTTGTGGGAAGAGTGTTTCTCCTCTTTTTATACTAACTCATGTGTAGTAACCGTTTCTAGCCTTTTTCCCACCAAAAATAGACCGGAAATGACCTTTTTACCCCTTGGTCAATGCTTTTTAAGTCCGGTCAACGAAAGTCAACGCTCGGTCAACCCCGGTCAACCAATTTCAGTCCGGGTCAACTTCTTCTTTGGCGCATATGAGCCAATCCGCGCTCCTTTCCTTTGATCCGCGCGGATGATATGCGCCATTTGATATGCGCGTCTAGTGCGCATATTGCTTGATCCGCGCGTTGGCAATCCGCGCGAATGCCTGCCTCAACTCATTAGCTCATCTCCTCTCTAGTCATCCGCACGCCCAATTGCGCATATCACCAATCCGCATCTCGATCCGCGCGCTTCCCTTTCCTGTGCGCAACCTCTCGATTCTTGTCATATCTTTGCCGTCCGAACTCCGATTGTCGAGATTCAAAATTCCACGGATTCCCGACTTCAAGATCTTCGCGTCTATGTATGTCACAGCCTCTAGTTCTCGACGAGAAATAGCAGGTTTTGCATCAAAGTCACTGCAATTTCCAGGTTCGAATCTTTTTCTCGTTTCTCTCGTTTTCACCTACATTTCACACAAAAACTCGACTATACCACGTATAAGCTCCGTCACGTCAATAATAAGCAAACCCTCGATAATCATACACATATATACCTAAAATATACCTAATCACGCCCGAAAATAACAATAAAAACGAGCAAAACATCATCATTTCAATGAGGCACAATTTCCGGATAAATATTCGAATTGAGCCGGTATAAAAAACGAATCCACCTCGGCCTAGCTTGTTATCTTCGGAGAAGTCATTTGTAGCAGCTCTGATTGCGCTTAAATCATATTTAAGAGATTCGGTCGCACTCATCTCGTCAATAGCTTCCAATACTTGAAACACGAAATTTTTGTAAAGAAAGCTTATAGCTAGATTTTAGCAAAGCAAAAAATGAAGAGACTTACTCTCGCGTATTTCCCTTGGCTTTCGTTTCATGATTCTGTTTTGTAGGAAGGCGTAAGTAGAAATACTTAATATCACGCAGAGTGCAACGACTGATAGGACAACAATGACAATAGTTCGAGTTGTGTCATTCCCTGCCAAAGTAATTAAGGAAGGATTTGTTTAGTTCTAATAAGGATAAATTCACATAATATATAATTACCCGGTGACGGCAGAGGCGGTGTTTGAGGGGCTAACGTCGGTTGAGTGGGGGCAGGGGGCGCTAGTTCAAGTAGCCTAGTTTGGTTGTAAAGCAAATACGACTCGTACCGAAGGGGGCGCTAGTTCAAGCAGCTGATGTACATCACTCGGCCCCCTCTCTTCCCATCGCAGCATACCGGAATCTCATAAGCCGCGTTGATCAAGCAGCCCCGGCAGTCGGCGGTCGACAAATCAGGGGAGCACTGGACGAGCGCGAATATTTGCTGGAAGTCGTTGGACGTGATGTTCCCGGCCGCCACTTTCCTCCGAGGGCCCCCGACGGCCGCTGTCTCCCGGAGTCCGTCGATGTGGGTCCTGAGGTCAGTCATGAAGACGGTGGGATTGGTGGCGTTCTCCGTGTTCCACATGAGAACTCCCGGTAAAGTTACTATAACTTGGAGCATGTACTCGTTTGAGTATTGCAGAGTGCAGTAGTCTCTCCATTCGAATGCTTGCTTCTGATTGGGGCATTGTGCTCGAAGGTCGGAGGTGAGGTTTCGGATGCAGCCGCGGCACTGGTCTAGCTGGGCATCGCCTCTGCAGAGGGCTGCGGCGTAGACTCTGTTTAGGTTGGGGGACCCGAAGTAGTCGCTGCGATTCACGGAGGCGCTGTAGAATCCGTCGTTGCCGATGTTTCTTGGAAGGGATGAGAGAGCGGTGTCGAGATTTTCAGCGTAGGTGCTGTTAACCGTGCTGTATATTCTTTTGGACTTAATTTCAATCCATTTCAATTCAGTTCAGATGCTTAATATTAAGATGCTTAATATTATGTTTTTCAAAATAAATTAAAATAAAATAAATAAATAATAATTTAAAACCATAATTTTAAGTATGCGTAAGTCACAATATTATTAATATTTTTATACAAATATTTAATAATTTATAAAAATTATTATTATTTTTATAAAAAAAATCAATTTAATTCACAAAACATTATGTTTGCACGTTGGTTATAAGACCGACGATTGCTTATTCTAGTATTTTGTCATATTTAATACTTATTCTGTTAAATAAATGTCACACATATAAAAAAATTGATTTTTTTTTTAAATTATATTTTTGTAACATAATTGAAGTGACTTCACACGAGACGGGACACAAATATTAATACACTTTTGATATGGCCACAATTCAAAATTTTATTAAAAATAGTTAGATAATTCCAAATTTAATTTTTTTATAAAATAAAATATCAAATAAAAAATCAAAGTATGTTACCAGAGTTTTTATCATATTATTACTTTTTATAAAGAAAATATCACAAAATTGTCATTAAAATATGATAGTACTAGATTTATTTGTGATGGAGAAGAAGCCGCCCTCAATTGACCATTAAGTCCACGCTACTACAACAGCATGTTTTTTATCAAAAAATCTCCAAAACATTAAATGAGCCAAGTAATGAAGAGTTGTGATAGTTGTATGAAAAGTATTTTGTGGCTTAAGGTGTATAGTTTTGGAGGGAAGTGTTGACATCCATATTGAATATACTACTTAGAGATTGGAAGTTCGATTGATATATTTGAAGCACACTCCTTCGATATATCTTTTGCAATACATATAACGATATATCGTTATATAAACGGCCTAAATCGAGGCACACATTAATGCGTTGTACACACACACAACATTTGTTATTCTTTACTAATGAATGTGGGTGTTAATGTGTAGTTCGCTCTCGTTCACAGTGGAGTCTTCGGACTCCCGTGAGCTAGCTTGAACTTCACATTATGGTTTTTGAATGAACTTCATTCTTAGGTGACTTTGCTATTTGTGTAGGTTTAGTTTTACTAAGTGCTCTAGTGCTTGGAAGGACTAGCCATATGCAAGTGCAAAAAAACGCACTGTGGGGCTTGGAAGGCGTGGGTTCTGGAAGCCATGCTGCAACGTGCCCCTGATAGTTCGAAGTCCTCCTGGACTTTGAACTTGTTGCCACTGTCCACCGAAGGAGTGAAGTAGAAGCTGATAGCTCTGGAGTTCATCCTACTAAGGTTAATGAAGCCAGGAGCGCGAAGAGTGAGAAGGCCCTTCTAAAGGAGTTCGAACTCGGTGATTGAAAATCAAAGAGCTGCTACGCACTCCAAGTTCGAAGTTCAAAGCCTCGCTAGAGATGAAGAACCAAGAACTATGTCGGTGGTGGAATATTCGAGATTCCATAGAAGATTCTTTTGGCTCGGCCCATTAAGCGCAATTTCCGGAAGCCTATTAGGGTTTCACTCTCGAGGTCTATAAATAGTCGTTAGATCATTTGTAGACTTCAACACTTTTATCTAGAATTTCTAGAGAGAGAAATATTGTAATCTAAGAGTCTTTGCTAGAAAGCTCCTGGAGTTCACTCTACTGTAATACACTTAGAACGAGTTCGTTAGAAGGAGTTCGTAGTGTATCTGTTTAGTCTGAAAGTTCATAGGCCGCTAGGACTTTGAACTACTAGACTTGGTTTTTGGTCGTGTGACATTTCTATAAGTTCGTAAGGACTTGTAGATGTTTGATTGAAGTGTTCAACCTTTATGAATATATTGATTTCATTCAAGAACCTCTTCATTGTGTTTACTTAGTATCAAAGTACATAGACCCAACGCGTTTTTATACTACGGGTCTTCCCAGTACTGCAGTTCTTAACACTGTAGTACTTAAAACACAATTTCAATTGGTATCAGAGAAGTTCATCTTGCGTCCTAGGTGAGATCCTAGCTAGAGGTTCGACATTATGGAGACATACACCGTTGTGAAGCCCGTCATTCTTAATGCTGACAACTACTCCTATTGGAAAAGTCAGACCCGCATGAGACTTAAGCAAGTTGACTCAAGATTATGGGGTTCAGTTGTCCGAGGATGGGAGGCCCCCAAGTTTACTGATGAGGATGGTGATACCCTTATCAAAGATGAGTCCACCTGGACTACTGCTGAGCATGAGGCTGCTACATTTAATGATCGGGCCATTCATATTATCACCGAGTATATTGACATTCACATGTTCCAACTAATCAAACATCTCACCTCTACTAAACAAGTGTGGGATACTCTTGAAATATTTGTGAAGGGAGTGAGAGCATCAAGAAGTCCAAAATCAGAGGACTAAACACTGCCTTCCAAAAACTTCATATGCGGGACGATGAGAATTTAGACTCCTACTACAACAAAATCACGTCGATTGTGAGTGAGTGTCATGAACTGGGTGACCTTATCCCTCACTCTTACATTTGCACTAAGGTGCTTCGAACTTTAAACGCCTCATTTGAGCCAAAAGTGGTTACGGTGGAAATCACCAAGTTGACAAACACTTCGAATTACAATGAGCTGATGAGTGTGTTCAAAGACTACGACCTGAACAACAAAATCAAAGATGACAACTTCATGTCTCCACTTGAAAACTCTATGAGAGCACTGAAGGTGAGTCCGAACTCTCCTGTGACTCCTCAGGGTTCGAACTCCTCACCTGGCATGGATGTGAGAGCCTACTATGCTGAAGAATCTGATGATGAGTCAGAAGTCGTGGTACTTCTGAGCTCCCCAAACCCAGATAAGATCATAGCCCTCCAAAACACTGTGAATTATCTTGTTCGGCAGGATATCAGGAGAAAAAGGAGATTTAAGAAATTTCGGAGTCAAAGACCTTCTGGGAGTTCGAACTCCCCATACACTAGCTCCCCTGGGAATCGCACTTCTAACTTCAGAAAGTTCATTCCTAGCACTCCTGGAAAGGACATGTCCAAGATCAAGTATTTTGAATGCAAAGGCACGGGGCATATCAAGAATGAATGCCCAAATCTACATCGAAAGAACAATGTTGATGTGAGCTACTTAGTTCTTGATGAAGAAAAACCTTTGTTCTCCTCCGACGACGAAAAAGATGGTGAAAAGGGAGATGCTGAGAATGTGAATGCTTTTCTTGGATTGTTGAATGTTGAACATAAAGATGAGTATGAGATTGCTCCGGAAGACATTGCTACGTATGGAAATATCTTCTGTTTCTCTTCTTTCGCTGGAGGTTCGAACTATGCTCCTACCAGAGGTTCGAACTCTGCCTCTGCTATAGGTTCGAACTTGCCTCTATCCAAAGTTGCTGAAATTCCAAAGTCTGAAACTGTTGGTTTAAGGGAATTCAATATCGTGAAAACTGAACTTGAAAGATCTCTCAAAGAAGTTGGTGAATTGAGAGAGGTTTTGAAGAAAGAAGACTCTGAGAAAGACTTTTATAGACATTCATTGGCCAAAATGGAAGAAGAATTTGCTGTGAGGACCAAAGAACTTTATGAGTTGAAATACAAAATGGAAGTCACTGAATCTTTATTCAAGAAATTGAACACTGGGACTTCCAAGCTGAACACACTTCTGAGTTGTGTTAATCCAAAGAAATATGGACTTGGCTTTAGTGAAACTCTTGAAACTGTCTACACTGAGCCTATCATTTTTCCACCAAAGTACACTCGGACAAAGGATAAAAGGATCATGGAGACTGTTGAAGTTAAGCCGGAAGATACTCAGATATCAAAAGGAAACTTGGCTTCCACATCTAAATCTACTCAATCAAATTCGAAGATCGAGCTTGGTGCCACTTGTTACACCATAAAAATCCAACACCGACACGTGTCCAGACGACCGGAGCCACGTCATCAAGAAGGCGATCAAACGGCGGACCAAAGTCGGAATTGAAGTCGTGGATGATGTCAGTACCAGGCGAGCTCAACAGTAGCCCCCGGAAGACAGTCCCGTGCCAGACTGGGGAATCAGCCAGATAAAGCTCCAGGCAAGAGGCGGTGCGCCTCTGGTGACATGCAGCAAGTGGAAGACAAGATTAGTGGATATTTAATGCAATGTCTTAAAAGTCTTCATTAGTGGGATTAGATGTGATAGGAGGCTAATAGGTGGCATAACAAGAGCTTGCATGCTCATGCATACAACTAGTATAAAAGAGAGGGAAGAGAGAGGAGAAAAGGACTTCACCTTTTATGATTTTCCAAATACTTAAAGTAAGGAAATAAATCAAGAACACATGATGTTCATACCTGGTGTTTTCCAGATTCCGGCCATACATTTTCCGATCTATAATCTGTCCTAAACAAATAAATATCTGCTTGGAGCCCTATTCTATAACCCCCCGTTCCAGTAATATATGAATTGAGTGAAAAAGGGTCCAAACAGTGGCGCTAGAAGGAGATCAGGTTTTACGCATCGGAAAAAGAGGTTCAACCGGCGAAGAGATGGCAGACGAGAAGGAAGGCGAGACGGCACCCGACGACTCTGTTGATTCCGGCAGGTGGCAAGACGTCATGGGGAAGGCGGCTCTCGAGGATCCCAACGCTCCGGCGGCCGAGGTAAACCCAGAACCCGACAACCGTGACGCACCACCGCCGCAGATCAAGATTGTCGATGAGGACAGCCCCGCCGACGGCCATGCAGAGATCGATCTGAAACCGAATCTCAGGTAAGATCTCCTCATCGCCGTCATCATTCTCGCCGCCGTGCTCGTCGTTTGCACCCGTATGATTTGGGTGGGCCGTCGACGCCCGTTGTGGCTCCGCCCCCAATCAAATTCGGAAATCTGGATACTCCAGAAAAAATTGATGAGGCCGTGCATGCTCTAATGCACAGAAAATACGTTTTGACAACTCCATTGAAACATGCAACCGGTGCTTTTTTGACACATGGACATGCCACAACTGTGGCTCCAGAGAAGGTCAAACGCCTCCACAGGAGAGAGCGAAAAAAGCACCTGGTGATAGATCTAAACCGAAATGCTGAATCTGTGGCCACTTCGACGGATCGTCGAAGGAGAGGCAGCCAGAGTGACATGCATCGGTATCAGGAGGGTTCTCCTGTGCCAGTGGCCCAAGGGGCCAGGGCGGAGGACCCGGAGATCGTAGATCTGAAGCAGAAATATGCTGAGTTGGAGAGACGAATGAATGAGGGACAGGGGGTGCATGTACCTTCAGATTACAAAAATGAACCCCTGGCCCCAGAAGTTGAACATGCATCCATGCAAACTGAAATCCTCCCTATGCCATCGTTGGTCTATGACGGTAAAACTGACCCAGAGACTCATCTGAGTAGGTTCAGATCTTACATGTCCGGCCGCGGCGCAACTGATGCGACGCGCTGTAGACTTTTTCCCCTTACGTTTGGTGATGTTCCTCACAAATGGTACGCGGGCCTCCCTGCCCACTCGATTAAATGTTTCGATGATTTGGTGCAAAGGTTCGTGACGCATTTTGCCTCTAAGGCTGTGAAACTGGAACAGAGCCAACGTCTACTCGGGATAAAACAGGATGATGAGGAGTCGGATGAAAGGTATGTGGAGCGAGTTGAGGAAATTCTCCTGGCTGGCGGGGAGGATATAAATGAGAATTTAAAACTCCATACCGCCATGACCGGTTTGAGAAGAAACTCGAAGTTGTTCAAATCTATGATGAAAAATTATCCAAAATCCTATGAGGAATTTCGTGTGAAAGCTGCCGCTGAGGTAGCATATCAGAGGTTGACCAGGACCCCACGGGGCCTGGGCGAAACCAAAAAGAAGGCCCCATTCTCTTCAGAGAAAAGGCCAAACTATATTGGAAAGAAATCCGGTGTGAAAACCGGTACTGATCCCAGAATGGATGAAATAAGGGAACTGGAAGCCAATATTCGGCGTGAAACTGGTAAGGCCCCAGAGGCCATTTTGCAGGTGTTCCTGACTCAGAGGGTAGATGTGTTAACCAGGCCCCCGCCTATTAACACTCCCCATGAGAAGTTGAACCCGAACATATGGTGTGATTTCCATGAGAAACACGACCATTCAACAAACCAGTGTCGTCAGTTACTGAGGCAACTGTGGAGGCTGTTCAATGAGGGAAAACTGTGGCAGTACCTCCCCCGTCCCGGGGCTGTAGGGAATGAGCCACGGGGTCAGAATCCCCAGGGTCCTCCACCACCTGCACTGGGCCAGAATCAAAATATTCCGGGACCTCCGGGTGCCCAGGAAGTTATGATGATTGGTGGTGTCAGGCCCTTAACTGAGGACAGCAAGCGGAAACGCAAAAGAGACTTCGCCATGTGGGAAGTTCTGATGGCTACTGCGCCTTCGCAGAGCGCAACAATCTGTGACTCTGTGGTGATATCTTTCACGCCACGGGATCGAGCTGAGGCCAAATTCTCGAGGGATGAACCCCTGGTAATCAGGGCGAGGATCCTGGGAATTGATGTATCTCGCACTTTGGTTGACAACGGTGCTCATTGCAACGTTCTGTATAAGAATGCCCTGGATCAGATGGGTAAGCTGGCCCGTTATGTCTCACCGTGCGATCTGATACTCAAAGGCTTTGGCAACGACGTGGTACATCCATTTGGCAAGATCGTACTGCCGGTGGAGCTGAAAGATGTCAATAATCCAGGTCTGATGTTGGTTAGGAACTTGGAATTTGTAATAATAGATAGGGAAAGTGGCTATAATGCACTTCTAGGTAGGCCCTTTTTGGACGCTTTCGAAGCGGTAGCCTCCTCCTATTACTATTGTGTAAAATTCCCTACTCCCCCCGGTGCGGTTGGCACCGTTAGAGGCGACCTACTAATGGCAAAGAAGTGTATTTTGTATTTCTGTGATCTTGATAACTTAGCTATAAACGCAAATGATAATCCCCAGGGAAGACTGGAGGAAAATATCAAAGACTCACTGGATGAGCAAACCAAAGACTCACAGGATGAGCAAAACAAAAAGTCCCGAGTGGCTGAAGTCACTATTACGGGTGTGGAATCCCAGGCTCCTGAGGACATAAATACCGTGGGGCCCGGAGCGATCCAAGAGTTGGTTCCAGGAAAGGAAGCAAGTTCTCCAGGGCAAGATCCATGTGCGGGAACAGCTTCCACCGACCAAACTCAGGACCGGCTGGGGCCAGATCACGAGGATTATGATCCCAGGATGGGAACCAAACACCGAAAAGGAACCGCCATGGAGGTGGTCGAAAACTTAGACTCCATAGTGTTGGACCCCGAGCAAGCTCATAAGCAAGTACTCGTGGGTACACATATGTTAGAGCACACTCGAAGTGGACTAATAAATTTCCTCAGGGAAAATCAGAGTACTTTCTCCTGGTCAAGTGCGGATTTGGGAAAGATAGATCCCAAACATGCATGCCATCGGTTAAAAATCGACCCCAAGAGAAAACCTATTGCCCAGAGGCGAAGGAAAATGGGGCCGGAGAAGTGCGAAGCACTGGCCGGGGAAGTAAACAAATTGATTAAGAATAAACTGGTGAGGCAAGCCTCGAGCGATGCCACCTGGTTATCCAATGCTGTGATGGTATCGAAGACAGTAGGCGCCTGGAGACTATGCATAGATTTCACAGATCTGAATAATGCATGTCCCAAGGACCACTTTCCGATGCCACACATTGATCACCTTGTTGATAATTTAACAGGTCATGCTATATTTTCAAAAATTGATGCTAAGGCAGGTTATCATCAAATTCCGATGCACCCAGATGATATAGAGCACACGACGTTCTACACGGAGAAAGGGGTGTTTTGCTGGGAAAGAATGCCCTTCGGTTTAAAGAACGCCGGGGCCACATATCAAAGGTTAGTAAACATGATGTTTACAGATTTAATCGGTAAAACTGTTGAAGTGTATATCGATGATATCATTGTGAAAAGCAAGAATGAAGCGGATCACATAAAAGACCTTGCAGAAGTCTTTAAGATTCTGGGGCACTACAATATGAAACTGAATCCCAAAAAATGCAATTTCGGGATCAGGAAAGGTATGATCCTAGGGCATGTAGTTGGGGAACATGGGATTGAACCCAACCCGGCCAAGATCAGAGCCATACTGGATATGCGGGAACCCCGGGATATCAAGGGTGTGTAGCGCCTAACAGGTTGCTTGGCCGCCCTGAGCCGGTATGTCTCCTGTTTGGGGGATAAAACCCGTCCTTTCTTTGCCTCCATCAAAGGAAATAAATTCCACTGGAAGAAAGATGCTTAAGAAGCTTTTAAGCAAATCAAAGAGTATCTATCCAGTCCCAAAGTGGTTGTGGCTCCGAAGCCCGGGGAAAAGTTGTTTCTGTACCTAGCCGCGTCGGAACATGCCATCAGTGCAGTTCTGACGAGAGCAGATGGAATAAAACACCTCCCCGTGTACTTCGTGAGCCAAGTCCTGCATGAAGCAGAAGTACGGTACACACCGTTAGAAAAACTCACTTATGCCCTGATTGTGGCTGTGAGAAAACTCCGGGCGTATCTTTTTGAGCACCCCGTAGAGGTTTTAACAACCATGCCGCTAAGGCAAGTATTGCACCGGTCCGATGTCACCGGGAGACTCCTGAAGTGGGCTCTGGAGATAAGTCAGTATGACATAACCTTCAGCCCCAGGACAGCAATCAAGGCCCAAGTGTTGGCCGATTTTATTGTGGAACTGACGTTCCCGGAAAAGTCCAATAATCAATCACGCGCGTGGAGACTGTACGTGGACGGTTCAGCAACCACAGCGTGCTCGGGGGCCGATATTGTACTACTTGGACCCGAGGGAGATTCTATCACCCAGGCGGTTAAATTCGAGTTCCCTGCGTCGAATAATGAGGCTGAATATGAAGCTCTCGTCGCGGGACTAGAATTAGCCATAGCCGTTGGTGTGAAAAAATTAATTATATTCATGGACTCCCAACTGGTTGTAAACCATGTGACTGGTGAGTATGAAGCCAAGGGAGAACAAATGATCAAATACCTGGAGTTGGTAGGATTACTTTGTAAAAAGATCCCAGAGATAGTAATTGAACAGATCCCGAGGGAACATAACTCACAGGCAGACGCCTTGTCAAAGCTAGCCTCTTCGGAAGGCTCGGCAGATTTTTCAAAAATCATGTTGACTAAGTTATTGAATCCCTCGGTAGATCGAAGAGCAGAAAAACTGCCAATTCTGCCCGTGACCGGTGAGGACTGGCGAGCACCAATCCTAAGGTACATAGATACTGGGGAATTGCCGCCAGACAAAACCGAAGGCAAGCTATTGCGAATCCGGGCAGCAAAATACACAATCTTAAATTTGGATCTCTGCCGGAAGAGTTATTCCCTTCCACTGCTGAAATGCGTGTCGAAGGAGGAAGGACTGAGACTCCTGGAAGAGATCCACGACGGCGTCTGTGGGAACCATGCCGGGGGAAGATCCCTGGCACATAAAATAATGGGTCAAGGCTATTACTGGCCAAGCCTACGGAAGGATGCCATTGATGGAGTAGTATACTTAATGTCTAGATTTGAGTATTCTGAACTCTGTATGCACTTTCATTTACCTATTTATTACAGACATTCATTTGCTTTTAATTATTGTTAATTAAATACATGCAAATTATAGTCCTGGATTTTATACGTTGTAGTTAGTATGGTGTTGCATGGGCACACAGAAGATCATACTATCGGTTACTCGTATTTAATCGAACAGTTGCTCACGACCTAGATGGACACGGACCAATCCATCGGTATAGTCGTTGTGTGAGAGAGAAAATAATTTATCTTAATTATTTTATCACACTTGTACACTTGGTGTATTGAGCGGATCGATTGAGACTCATCAATTAGGTTTGCTCGGCGATAATTGATTTGAGACTCGGAGTATTTTATTCTTAATCCCTGAAACAATTGCGGGTGTGTATATTTAATATAAGTGACTTTGATTTTCCAAAGGAATTAACCGATTTAATTATTGGGTTAATTACCGGTTAAGTTGGGTCACTATATTTTATATATGGCATGCCGTGAATTCTTGAAGGGACAGTGTATCCCGGAAGGGTTGATAATATCCCCGAGATGAGCTCATAAGGATTTATTATGTAAACCTCGCGAGTGGATTTGTTCCGCATAATAAATAAGGTTGAGTGGTACTATTCTCGGATATAAGAGATGAATAAATTTATTAAGCAATAAATAAATTTTATTCATGGATATTTAAATCTTAAATACACGGAATAAATAATACTAAGTTGGAGAAATATTATTTGATATAATATGGAATAATATTGGGAGTGCAATTTTATTTATATAGTGGAAAATAAATAAAATTAATATTGATAAGAATTAATGGATTTGGGTTGGACCCAATTTAATTTTCAATATTGGAAGCCCAATATTTATTCTCCTTTTGATCCCCTACGTAGCCTATAAAAGCACTACATGGTCTTCACTTTTCACAACCTAAGATACGCCAATCATAAAGTTCTGAAGAGTGAAGAGGATCCATAGAGTTCGATAGCTCGTCGCCCACCCGACGTTCGAACGAAGTGCAAGGAATACGCGGGAAGATCACGAGGTCATCGATTTCGTTTCTCCGAACAACGAATCGTGGGTATAATATCTAAACTAACTTGATATTATTCGATTTTGATTTATCGAGAATACCGTAGGACGAAGATCCGAAGATTGAAGCCCGGAATAGACGGACGAACGCGTGGTGGTGGCGAAGCCACCGGACCACGGCGTGCGCCCGCTAGGGTTTCGCGGGGCATGGAGCGAACCCTCGGCTGGGCCGAGGGTGTGCGATCGATCAACGGGGATCGATCGCTGGGCACGGGCTGGTGCCGTGCCCTACCCCGCCGTGAAGGCGGGGGCCTCCTGGTGGCGGCGGGTCGCCGGACCCGCCGCGGGGGCTGCTGGGCAGCCCCACCCCGATCGCGCTTGGCGCGATCCTCTCGATCGCATGAACCCCGCACTCGCGGGGGTTCGGGTGGGGGCGGATTGCGCGCCTTCGGGCGCGTGGTCTCCAAAGCCCGGACTCCGGCGGATGAGTCGGCGTTCGTGTGATTTCCGGCGAAGGGTTCGTTCGGGTTATCGGTTCCGCAAATTTTAATAACCTGGGATAACGAATTCCAACAGCCATTGGCTATGCCCGTAAGTGCGTAAAATGCCAAGTAATAGGACCTACCATTAGAACTTCCCAGAGATGCTGAGATCCCTGTACAGTCCCTGGCCGTTTGCTCGTTGGGGAATCGATCTGATAGGACCACTGGCAACGGCCCGGGGAGGGGTAAAATTCGCCATAGTGGCAGTTGATTATTTCACCAAATGGGTGGAAGCTGAATCACTGAACAAGATAGACCAAGCACAGGTCATCAAATTCCTATGGAAGAATATTATATGTCGCTTCGGTTTACCGGAGACGATAATTTCCGATAATGGAAAACAATTCGACGGGGTCGAGGTGGCGGAGTTTTGTGAGAGATGGAAAATCAGAAGATTATTCTCCACTCCGTACCACCCCCAAACGAATGGACAGGTTGAAGCTGTCAACAAGATTCTGAAACACACCATTAAAGCCAAGCTCGAAGAGCGAAAAGGCAAATGGGCAGATGAACTCCCAGAAGTTCTATGGTCCTACAGGACAACAGCCAGATCGGCTACAGGAGAAACCCCATATTCATTAGCGTTCGGCACCGAAGCCGTGATCCCAGCGGAAATTACGGTGTTGTCACATCGAACCGCCCAGGGAGCCGGCGGTGAAAACGAGGAAGCGCTCCGAAGAGAGCTAGACCTTTTGGAAGAAAAGAGGTTAGCTTCTGACTCGTTGAACGAAATGAACAAGCAAAGAATTGCGAGGTGGTATAACTCCAAAGTAAGAGCCAGAGACTTCCAAGTGGGAGACCTGGTACTGAAAAAGATCCTGGGGGCACATCCTGGGGCCCTGGGTCAATCCTGGGAAGGACCGTTTAGAGTAAGCCAGTGCCTCCAGAACGGAGTGTATGAACTAGAGCTACTCGACGGCACCAAAGATCAGTATCGCTGGAATGCGTTACATTTGAAAAAATTCTATCATTAGCCTGGGAGCTACAAATGTTGTAAAGCCTTTTGGTGGAGATACAATGTAATGCTTGTTAGCAAACACTATCTATAACGAAGGTTTTGAAGTTTGAGGTAATGTACCACTATCAATTTTCTTATTACCTTCATTATTTTCATTTTCATTATGAATATATAATCACTTCGGGAAAAGGCTAAAAGCCGTACCCATGTGATAAATAAAAATGAGCCTAAAAGAAGTTAAAACTTCACTAAGGCAAGACCTCAACATGGGGCAAGTACGAATTCTATGAATTATATATTTCCCCGGGAAAAGGCTTAAAGCCGTACCCAGGTGATAAATATATTTTGGCCGGGAAGAACTTTAAGCTTCACCCAGGCAACCCCTGAATGAGGGATGATTCCTGTACCAGGAAATAAACTTCCGGCATCCCTGTGAAAGTCTATAAGACTTGAGGGCCGACGAATTCTCTTCTCGGGGATTAGAATTCAGAAGACTCTGAGTCCCTCGGGGAGAGAATAAGAGATTATCTGGCGAACCCAAGAGGCTTAGATAAAGTCCACTGGAACCAGATTGAACTTCGTAGGCATGCGATCGGGGTAAGCAAATGGGACCAGGGCCGAAAGCGAGCACCAAATGGAAAAAGTACATTTACCTTTGAATCGCCCTACGAAGTTAAGAGCTCAAAGTACCTAGAACGAAGGGTAGAGCCACATTATTCGGACTTTGAAAGGCTGACACATTGTGAAAAGAGCCATGCCGAATAATAAAGAGGTGCAAATGCATCCAAATTGTTCAGAGATCCCTATAAGAGGATCCTAACAAAAACATACATATAAAAAGAGGTGCGAATGCATCCAAATTGTTCAGAGGTCCCCAGGAGAGGATCCTAACAAAAACTAGCAAAAACTTAAAAGTTTTAAGCTATTACAAACCAGAATAGTAATAAGGAATTGTCTGGGGCCGAAGGCCAAAAGATAATACTTATAAAAACTGAAATGGTTAAAACCCTGGGTTTTTCACACCCAGGGGAAGGCTTCATAAACTTTGCAGACTCTTGAGTTTTGACACTCAAGAGGTGGAATTACCATCTCGGGGAGGAGTTACGGTAGAATCTTTTGGCATGCCCCCGGGCCCGTCACCAACCAGATCCTGTGCCCCCCCATCCTTCATCTCTTCATCTTCTTTGACAGCTTCTTTTGTTGTAGCAGTGGGCAGTTCACCATGTTGGAGTTGTGTACTTAATGTCTAGATTTAAGTATCGGTAAACTCCCGGTCATAGCATTTTACCTATTTAATTAATAAACGATTATTTGCATTTAATTATTATTAATTAATTATGCAAAATATAGTCCTGGATTTTATACGTTGTAGTTAGTATGGTGTGCATGGGCGCACAGAAGATCATACTATCGGTTACTCGTATTTAATCAAACAGTTGCTCACGACCTAGATGGACACGGACCAATCCATCGGTATAGTCGTTGTGTGAGAGAGAAAATAATTTATCTTAATTATTTTATCACACTTGTACACTTGGTGTATTGGGCGGATCGCTTGAGATTTATTGATTAGGATTTCCTTGGATAATCAATTTAAATATCAGAGTATTTTATTCTTAATCCCCGATATTATTGCGGGTGTGTATATTTAATATTAGAGACTTTGATTTTCCAAAGGAATTAACCGATTTAATTATTGGGTTAATTACCGGTAAAATTGGGTCGCTATATTTTATATATGGCATGCATTGAATACTTGACGGGAAAGTGTATCCCGGAAGGGTTGATAATATCCACGAGATGAGTTCATAAGGAATTATTGTGTAAACCTCATGAGTTGATTCGTTCCGCACAATAATAAAGGTTGAACGGTACTAGTCTCGGATATAAGAGATGAATATTATTTATTGAGCAATAAATAAATTTATTCATGGATATTTAAATCTTAAATACACGGAATAAATAATACTAATCGGAGAAATATTATTTGATATAATATTATGGATTGATATTGGGAGTGCAATTTTATTTATATAGTGGAAAATAAATAAAATTTAATATTGATAAGGATTAATGGATTTGGGTTGGACCCAATTTAATCTTCAATATTAAGAAGCCCAATATTTAATCTCCTTATGATCCCCTACGTAGCCTATATAAGCACTACATGGTCTTCACTTTTCATAACACACGATTTTGACCTACGCCAATCATAAAGTCTTGGAGAGTGAAGGAGATCCATAGGAGTTCGATAGATCGTCGCCCACACGACGTTCGGACGAAGTGCGAGGAATACGTAGGAAGTGATGGAGTAGTATACTTAATGTCTAGATTTGAGTATTCTGTACTCTGTGTGCACTTTCATTTACCTATCTATTACAGACATTCATTTGCTTTTAATTATTGTTAATTAAATACATGCAAATCATAGTCCTGGATTTTATACGTTGTAGTTAGTATGGTGTGTCGGGCCCGCACAGAAGATCATACTATCGGTTACTCGTATTAAATCGAACAGTTGCTCACGACCTAGATGGACACGGACCGATCCATCGGTATAGTCGTTGTGTGAGAGAGAAGATAATTTGTCTTGATTATCTTATCACACTTGTACACTTGGTGTATTGAGCGGATCTATTGAGACTCATCAATTAGGATTGCTCGGCGATAATTGATTTGAGACTCGGAGTATTTTATTCTTAATCCCTGAAACAATTGCGGGTGTGTATATTTAATATTAGTGACTTTGATTTTCCAAAGGAATTAACCGATTTAATTATTGGGTTAATTACCGGCTAAGTTGGGTCACTATATTTTATATATGGCATGCCGTGAATTCTTGAAGGGACAGTGTATCCCGGAAGGGTTGATAATATCCCCGAGATGAGCTCATAAGGATTTATTATGTAAACCTCGCGAGTGGATTTGTTCCGCATAATAAATAAGGTTGAGTGGTACTATTCTCGGATATAAGAGATGAATAAATTTATCAAGCAATAAATAAATTTTATTCATGGATATTTAAATCTTAAATACACGGAATAAATAATACTAAGGTGGAGAAATATTATTTGGTATAATATGGAATAATATTGGGAGTGCAATTTTATTTATATAGTGGAAAATAAATAAAATTAATATTGATAAGAATTAATGGATTTGGGTTGGACCCAATTTAATTTTCAATATTGAAGCCCAATATTTATTCTCATTTTGATCCCCTACGTAGCCTATAAAAGCACTACATGGTCTTCACTTTTCACAACCGAAGTTACGCCAACAATAAAGTTCTGAGAGTGAGGAGGATCCATAGAGTTCGATAGCTCGTCGCCCACCCGACGTTCGAACGGAGTGCAAGGAATACGCGGGAAGATCACGAGGTCATCGATTTCGTTTCTCCGAACAACGAATCGTAGGTACAATTCTCAACGCACTTGATCATTGTTCGATTTGCTTTTATCGAGAATACCGTAGAACAAGGATCCGAGGATCGAACCCCGGGACGAGGGTCGAGCCGGGCGGTGGTGGTTGGACCACCGGACCGCCGGCGGCTCGTGGATCCCTCGGGGGGATCGAATGCGCGGACCCTCGGCTGGACGCCGAGGATCGATCGAGCCCTACGGGGCTGATCGCTAGGGCTACGGGTTTTACCCGTAGCAGCTCGTAGCGAGCTGCGGGTTTTCCCGCAGCGGCTCGCTGGACGCGAGCCCTAGCCGCGAGCAGCGGATCGCCGGATCCGCTGCGGGGATGCTGCGAGCATCCCGGGGATGCCGCGAGGCATCCCGTGCGATCGCTGCGAGCGATCGCGAGTCCCCTCGCGGGGACTCGGCTGGGCGTCCGCGTGCCTCGTGCACGCGACGCGTTCGGTCGGGTCCCGGTTCGCGTGGGCTCGTGGTTTCTCCGGCGATTGAGGTTGTCGATTGTATGAACCTCGGCTCGCGGGTTTTCGGGTGGGGGCGGATTACGTGCCTTTGGGTGCGTGGTCTCCAAAGCCCGGACTCCGGCGGATGAGTCGGCGTTTGTACGATCTCCGGCGAAGGGTTCGTTCGGGTTATCGGTTCCGCAATTTTGATAACCCGGGATAGCGAATTCCAACAGGAAGATCGCAAGGTCGTTTGATTTCGTTTCTCCGTACAACGAATCGAGGTAATAATCATAAACCCCCTTCATGATTATTTGTGCTTGATTAATTGTGATATATACATGAACGCACGATCCGGGAAAACGACGATCATCGCGGACGGGGATTCGAGATCCCCGGCGAAGATCGAAGGGGGCGGTCGAAACCCTAGGGCTCGACCGCCCGGCGCGCTCGACGAGGGGCGAAGCCCCGGCTGGACGCCGGGGCATGCGATCGACTTCGGTCGATCGCTGGGGTGCCACGGGCTGGTGCCGTGGCGGACCCCAGCCACCCTTCGACGGCGGCGTGCGCAATGGGGGGGGGGGGGGGGGGGGGGGGGGGCGGCCGCGGCTGGACGCCGCGACTGGAGCGATCGAGCCCTAGCTCGATCGCGGGGCTGTCGAGGGCTGGTGCCTCGACTAGGCGCCCCTCCTCCCGTCGGATGGCGGCGGTGAGTCGTCGGACTCACCGCCAGGGGGCTGTTCCGAACAGCCCCACGGGGATGCCGTGCATCCCCGGCGATCGCCATGCACGGCGATCGCGAACCCCGCGGATGGGGTTCGGCTAGGGTTTAGCCGCGGGTTCATCCCGCGACGACGCTCTCGTCGAGCCCGGTTCTTCGCGTGTGGTTCGCGTTCGTGGTTTCCGACTCGCGGGGGATTTCGGCTGGGGGCGGGCTGCGTGTCTTCGGGCGCGTAGTCTCCAAAGGCCGGACTCCTGCGGATGAGTCGGTGTTCGTGCAATCTCCGGCGACGAGTTTTCGGTCGGGTTATCGGTTCCGCATATTTTTTGATAGCCCGGGACATCGAATCCCAGCAATTGGTATAAGAGCGTTTGGTTTCGTGTTCATGTATATATTCGATTATTGTTCTACCTTGCAGGATTTCCGGCTATCATGGTTGGATTTAATTATTGCTTAATTAATTATCATGATTATTTATTAAACTCTCGGACATGTCGAGATTCGTTTTTGTGTGGTTGAATGTTTGTAATAGTAAAAATTCGGGGGTTGACCGAATTTAGGATTTATTATTACGTTCTTTATTTTCCGGAAAATGTATAGGGTCGATTTCATGTATAGAATCGATACCGGATAGTGTAATTTAATTTTTGTAAATTATTTACGTTGGTTCGATGATGAGACGATCGCCGGAAGACGAAGACGTGTGACGAAGACGAAAGGGACGAAAAACCGGGGAGTCGATCAACCCCATGATCGACCCCATGACCGAAGCCATGGGGAGGGGTCGATCGCCCCTCGGCTGGGGCTGCCGCCGGCGGTGGTGGCCGGCCAGCTGGGGTGGCGGCGGCGGTTCCCTCCTCCGTGGTGGTGGCGGTCGATGGTGGTATGGGGATCTCCCAACCCATGCCACTTCTACCAATATTCACTTTCCTAATTAATTCGGATTTTTCCTATTTGAGTGTTCTCCTTTTGGAAACTCTCATGGATTAGGAAAAGAATTAATTTGAATTAATTTTATTCCTATTGATTTATTTCCTTTATGGAGATATTCATGGATTAGGAATTTAATTAATTTAATACTAATTTATTTCCTATTTGACTATTCCTATTCTTGGGAATTTTTCATTAGATGGAAATTAATTAATAAATGGAAAGTAGTAGAGTCCTAATTTATTTTATTCCTTATTCTATTATAGAAGTCTTCTAGAATATTCCAAGTTCTACTTGAATAGATTATTCTAGAGATTTAATAGAATTAGATAGGAAAATAAATAAATAAAAATATTAATAATATTTGTACTCTATGAGCAATGCCCTGCTGAACTCACGGCCGCCTCAACTGATGAGGAAAAAGAAGCATATCGGAAGTGGAAAAAGGCTGATGAAATGGCTAGGTGCTATATTTTGGCTTCCATGTCAAATGTACTCCAAACCCAGCATCAGTCGATGAACACTGCCGAGGATATGTTATTTAACCTCAAGGAGATGTTTGGGCATCATGACCGTGCGGGTAGGCAAGAAGCCATGAGAGTCCTCATGTCGACTACTCAGTCTGAAGGAACGCCCGTTGAGGAGCACGTTCTCAAGATGATGAGTCTGTTGAATGAATTGGAGGTCCTAGGAGCTATGATTGATGGTGAGACGCAAGTCGACATCATACTCCAGTCTCTGACCCCTAGTTTTGAGCAGTTTCGTATGAGCTATAATATGGGTAAACTATCTTATACTCTTGCGCAACTCCTGACTGAACTGAAGGCGGCAGAGGGGATCTACAAGAAGGGCAAGTCTCAAGCGCTTGTAGCTACCAAGTCCAAAAGCTTGAAAGCTATTGGAGGTAGGGGCAAGAAAAGGAAGCAAGCCATGAAACCCAGTGGTGCCAAGAGGAATGGACCACGAGTGGGGGCTAGTAAGCCAAGGGGCAAGTGCTTCCGATGCAACAAGTCTGGACACTGGAAGTCTGAATGTCCTCTCAGAGGTACGAATTTTTCTTTAGTCGTAAAAACATAGTCAGCGGTATTATCTACCAGAATTCTGGTGTGTAGATATGGAACCACTGACGGTATGTGCATTATTTTAAATGCAAGGGTTCCAGAAAACCCGGCGACTTAGAGAAGAAGAGTTCGAGTCTACATGGGCGAAGCTGTTGGGGTAGCAGCGGTTGCAGTGGAAGACATTTATCTGTTTTAGGATTTCATTTTAAGTTATTGCTTTATGTACCCCTTTATTTTGAAAAAGAACTTTTGTTCTGGTTTTCTTTATTAATGAATGGATATTTATTTCTTTAATCATTGAATGATTTAGATAAGAAATAATGGCGTTGTCTATTCTGGTACATTAGATAGCAATACATGAATGATGAATCCTTAGTCTACCACGATGCAACAAACCG
The DNA here is from genome assembly GCA_954870475.1 of Euphrasia confusa. NCBI lineage: Eukaryota > Viridiplantae > Streptophyta > Magnoliopsida > Lamiales > Orobanchaceae > Euphrasia > Euphrasia confusa. The sequence continues at coordinate 6,947,817 of OX940959.1, read as the reverse complement.
TTATGTTTTACTTATTGGATGTATTTCTTTATCAATCATTATACTTGTGAATTCTTGAACTAGGTAGTATCTATTCAAAAGGGATTCAAAAGGTCGAAATTGAATTGATCAATTGTAGTTGGAGGAATGGACCTCCCGACCTAAGAATCGATCTTGAAAGATGATACAACTAAGTTAACCTTTCTGGATAAAGGATGGAATTCGGACAAGTATTGAAAATGATTTATGATTAATGCGGTGACATGTGTAATTAGGGAGGTACGAGTCGTTCTTTCGAGAATACTCGAAGATGGATTAGAATACTTGATGTGCCATAAAAGCGGAGTGTTTTTTAACATAAAGCCATTATGGGGATCCTTCGAAGTATATCCACGAGAAGCCTGCGACTTGTTCGCGGAGGCTATCGCCTATCTGAATAACACATAGCATAAATCAAAGATTGAGATTAAATCTCAAAAGACTACACCATACACTGATGTGTGGACATGGTGTGTCAGAAATAAGAGATGGGATTCTAATAGTAAAAGAACAAGTTTGTTCGAAACTACCTGTGTTCTATGGATATTTCTGGATACAACGGCACATTCAATGTGGTTGTAGAATATCTTAGAAGAACAAGTAATTGTATGTTCAATAGTGCTACGAACCAGAGGGGTGTCCTCGCCCGGTTCTTAGAGGAAGACTATTAGATGAACTACAATGCCCTAATTGACAAAGTGCTTTAAAATGAGGAAAGGGAAAGACTGAGGACCAGCCTAACCGAGTAGTAGTACACCACTGACTGCACCTAATGTTATTACTGTTATACACCGGAACGCCATTGCAGTGGGAGGTTGTTAAGCAACCAGAGATGTTCATAAGACTGGAGGAGTTTTGAACTCTGGATCTAGTAGACATGAAATCGATCCCTAGCTCTGCATAGGGACTTGGGAATTGATGAGATAGTCCATTCTATGGATTCATCAAAGGGCATAGACAAGAAAGGTGTATTGGAGACGTAATGGAAACAAGGGTGGTGTTTCTCGGAATTTTGTGTAGATAACACTTCATCGTTGGCAACAATGTAAAAGTGTTGTCAGACATAAAATAGAGGTTGTCTAAATGAATCAAGATATAAGATTAAGATGAAGTTGGATCATGTTCTTAGAAATCTTTTGATCTCTAGATAAGAACATTTGTACTTCTCTTAAAATATCTTACACGATTATGGTTTGATTTTAAACATGCACAATTCTGAGAAAGGTTATTGCCTTTCGGAAACAGAATACATCTATCTAAAGGTATGTGTTTTCGAACGCATAAAGGAGATAGATATAGACAAAGCAGTTTCCTACACTTCAAGTATAGAGAGCTTTGTATATGCAATGTTGAAAGACAAGAACCTGATATCAACTATGCAGTAAGCGTAGTGGGAGGATATCAAAGTAATCTGGATAAGAAATATTCGAATGCTGTAAAAGTACTTGGAAGTACTGGATTACTAGCAAAACGAAATCTTCTTAGATTACAGTTTCTCAGATCCAAAAATCAGAGAAAGACCAGTGTAAGTCGATATCAGGTTATGTGTTCACTTTTAGAAGAGGTGGAACCTAAGGATGAAAGAGTGATAAGCGTGATGCTTCTCGGACTCTATCATAAACCGAATAGCAGCCTCAGAGGCAGCGGAAGTTTTGGTTAGGTTCCGGAATGACCTCTGAACTTGGATATGATTCTTGGTTCACCAAAGGCTATGTATATAGCGGTGCATGGAGAACTGGAAGAAGTCATAAGTTCAAGAGGTGATGATAACACATAGAGCCAGTACCACCTGATACGAGTCATCGTCAGGGAGACGACGCAGTAGTCACCAAGATAACTTCAGAGCGGCAACCTAGATTGCTCATTCACATAATTCTTCTGGGAAGTATAACTTAAGCACGTGATGAGTATGGGAGTCGGGAGTTTGGAGGAAATGACTAGACCTTAGTACAAGTGGGAGATTGTTGGAGTTGTGTACTTAATGTCTAGATTTAAGTATCGGTAAACTCCCGGTCATAGCATTTTACCTATTTAATTAATAAACGATTATTTGCATTTAATTATTATTAATTAATTATGCAAAATATAGTCCTGGATTTTATACGTTGTAGTTAGTATGGTGTGCATGGGCGCACAGAAGATCATACTATCGGTTACTCGTATTTAATCAAACAGTTGCTCACGACCTAGATGGACACGGACCAATCCATCGGTATAGTCGTTGTGTGAGAGAGAAAATAATTTATCTTAATTATTTTATCACACTTGTACACTTGGTGTATTGGGCGGATCGCTTGAGATTTATTGATTAGGATTGCCTTGGATAATCAATTTAAATCTCAGAGTATTTTATTCTTAATCCCCGATATTATTGCGGGTGTGTATATTTAATATTAGAGACTTTGATTTTCCAAAGGAATTAACCGATTTAATTATTGGGTTAATTATCGGTAAAATTGGGTCGCTATATTTTATATATGGCATGCCGTGAATACTTGACGGGAAAGTGTATCCCGGAAGGGTTGATAATATCCCCGAGATGAGTTCATAAGGAATTATTGTGTAAACCCCATGAGTGGATTCGTTCCGCACAATAATAAAGGTTGAACGGTACTAGTCTCGGATATAAGAGATGAATATTATTTATTGAGCAATAAATAAATTTATTCATGGATATTTAAATCTTAAATACACGGAATAAATAATACTAATCGGAGAAATATTATTTGATATAATATGGATTGATATTGGGAGTGCAATTTTATTTATATAGTGGAAAATAAATAAAATTTAATATTGATAAGGATTAATGGATTTGGGTTGGACCCAATTTAATCTTCAATATTAAGAAGCCCAATATTAAATCTCCTTATGATCCCCTACGTAGCTTATATAAGCACTACATGGTCTTCACTTTTCATAACACACGATTTTTACCTACGCCAATCATAAAGTCTTGGAGAGTGAAGGAGATCCATAGGAGTTCGATAGATCGTCGCCCACACGACGTTCGGACGAAGTGCGAGGAATACGTAGGAAGATCGCAAGGTCGTTTGATTTCGTTTCTCCGTACAACGAATCGAGGTAATAATCATAAACCCCCTTCATGATTATTTGTGCTTGATTAATTGTGATATATACATGAACGCACGATCCGGGAAAACGACGATCATCGCGGACGGGGATTCGAGATCCCCGGCAAAGATCGAAGGGGGCGGTCGAAACCCTAGGGCTCGACCGCCCGGCGCGCGCGACGAGGGGCGAAGCCCCGGCTGGACGCCGGGGCATGCGATCGACTTTGGTCGATCGCTGGGGTGCCACGGGCTGGTGCCGTGGCGGACCCCAGCCACCCTTCGACGGCGGCGTGCGCAACGGGGGGGGGGGGGCAGCCGCGGCTGGACGCCGCGACTGGAGCGATCGAGCCCTAGCTCGATCGCGGGGCTATCGAGGGCTGGTGCCTCGACTAGGCGCCCCTCCTCCCGTCGGATGGCGGCGGTGAGTCGCCGGACTCACCGCCAGGGGGCTGTTCCGAACAGCCCCACGGGGATGCCGTGCATCCCCGGCGATCGCCATGCACGGCGATCGCGAACCCCGCGGAAGGGGTTCGGCTAGGGTTTAGCCGCGGGTTCATCCCGCGGCGACGCTCTCGTCGAGCCCGGTTCTTCGCGTGTGGTTCGCGTTCGTGGTTTCCGACTCGCGGGGGATTTCGGCTGGGGGCGGGCTGCGTGTCTTCGGGCGCGTAGTCTCCAAAGGCCGGACTCCTGCGGATGAGTCGGTGTTCGTGCAATCTCCGGCGACGGGTTTTCGGTCGGGTTATCGGTTCCGCATATTTTTTGATAGCCCGGGACATCGAATCCCAGCACACCAGGCATGCAGAGCTTGTCATAAGTGGGCCACCACTTCATGTCTATGCCGAACTCGACCTCGAGATCCTTGAAAGACTGAGGCACCCGGTCATCGAGCGTGTCCTCCTTCATGTAATCTTTGAGCATCTTGAGGGCGAAGTCTTTGACAGTCTCGTTCTGCTCCTTAGCCGCTGACCTGACCATTCCAACATAAGCAGTCACATAAAGAAGGTTAGATAAGATTCGAGGGCTATGCGCCGGAGACTCTAGCATCTCGCAGGCATTATCGAAGTTATCCGTGGTCTCCTTTAGATCAGCTTCGGTCTGGGCCAGTTTGGCTTTCAAATCTTTAATCTCCCAGGACGTCTCGTCCAGGGCCTGCTCCATCATCTTCTAATTCTTCTTGACCGTCTTCAGGGCCTCCTCCAACTCAGATTTTATTTTCGCCTTTTCAGTCCGCTCAGTGTCAATGACTTTCCGGCAAATGTCCCGATCCCCGGCTGCAGATTTATATGCCTCATTGAGCTCCTTGATGTGTTGATCGAGCTTTTTTGCATTGGCCTCGTGTGCTATGATTACTTCGAGCATTTTCTCTGTACGAGTATACGCTCCGGCGATGGCCACTGTAGCTTGACTGGTTAGCTTGAGCGCCAGGGAAAGCGCATGGTTATCGTTGGCCATCAAGTCATTGAACTCAGTAGTCCAGCACCGACCAACCGCATTAATGGCCTCACCAACAGGGCTGTTCTGAGTAGCTACCGGAGGGATGGGACCGAGCCCGGAATAGAATGACACGAGCACTGGAGGAATTGGAGGGTCTTGCAGGGACAGACTGAGGTAGGTTACAGAGAAAGAAAATGAATGTAGAGTAGAAGACTCAAAATAAATTGTATTTATTTTTAGAGTATAAATATAACAAGTAATATACTTACTTGGAGAACAGCTCCGCATGTAACCCATACATAGCGTTTTCGCTAGTATTGGAGGAACGTGGTGGAGAGTCTGTGACATCAATTATAGGTCCCTGGGACCCCTTGCGGTTTTTCCCTTCTTCCTGTTTAATCTTGAGCAGTGATGTGACTCCAGAAGGTGGCAATCCTGTGCTCGGGGCAGCTTCAGACATCACTATGTCAGAGGTCAGAGGAGTTTCCTGATAAGAATCCACCACATTCATCAGCCCGTGAGGATCGGATTCCGTTCCCGGGTTAGACAGAGTGTGGGATCGGGTTCGGCTCGCGGGAGTGTTTAACGAACCACCCCGGGTCTTTACGGCACTCTTTCCTCGACCAGCTGATGTGCTGGCTTTAGCTTTTCGCCCCTTGGTGAAAACTGCAGCGTCCACGAGGCCAAGTGTCCCAAAAATATCACTGTTGTCAGCCATGCCCTCAGGTTTCTCAACAAAGATAGTGTTGAAATACTCTGCACAGGAAACACATAAATCATTACACCGGGAGGTCTGGAAAGATATCCCAGGGCAGTTTTGGTTTATGACATAATGGAGTACCGGGAAGTCTTTTTAGATATCCCAGGGAAGACCATTTAAAAAACAAAAATATAACTAAGTACCAGGGAGTTGAAAAATTCCCAGGGAAACTCAATACTCGGTTTTTGAGCAGAATACCATGGGATCTGAAAAGGTCTCACAGGGAAAACTTAAACACTTTGAGAGAGGGTACCTGGATATTCTCGACCTTCGATGTACGGTGGGTAATATAGACCGGCTTCGTCCCGAACGTCGTCGTTGTACAAGTTGCAATCTCTTTTTTCTGATGGGATACACAGGGCTAGGAGATTCGCTGTCTCTAAATCCCACGGGAGATTTATTGTTTTCGGCAATCGACCACCTACATCATTGAAAAAAGTTTAGATCAGTCAAAATTGTATAAGGATGAGTTTGAAGGGCTTACAGTCAGGTTTTTCAGAATATGTGACAGGAATGTCAATTTCCCCATCACGGGTTTGAGTTTTCCAGCGGCCCGAAACAAATAACCATCGATCCCACCAGCGAATGTCCTTGAGTTTGGGCTCCTTGATCTTCACCTTGTTCGGCCTGAGGCGAACCGTGTAATCCCCGCGGGAAGAGGAGTTGGAGACGACTGGGCTGAAGAATTGATGGAACTCCTCACCGGTAATGGGACGAGAAAGCCCCACCTGGCCCAACACGGTGAGTACACCGTACAGTTGGCCCCATCCGTTAGGATGAAGTTGGTGAGGGGCTAATCCCCAGAGGTTGAGGAGTCCAGAGATAGAAGGGTGTAGCGGAAACCGCAACCCCACGTTCAGCGCGTCCTCTCCGACGGCCACCATTCCCGCCGGCGGGCAACACGCCGATTCTCCAGGCAACGGCACATAAAGGTGAACATTATTTGGGATCCTCCATTTCTTTCGCTTCTCTAGTAGTGTTGAAGGGTCTACTGTACTTTTCCGGCCGTGAGCGCCCCAATCTTGGTGATCCGGATCGGGCCCCACCAGAATCGATTTTCTCGTAACCGGTTGGTAAGGCCCTTCGGTAGTCGGATCTGGCGCCTCCGGCGACGGAAGATCAGGTACGGCTCCCTCCATGAACGATTTATATTCTCTGCCGAAGACGACGTGAGGAGCTTCGGGTGGCTGATGCTTCCCTCGAGGACCTCGTCTCAGTCGCGGCATGATTCGATTTACAGTCGAAGAAAATAAAAACAAAAACAAAGAATTCACAAGGGAAAATATGAGAAATCGAAAGCGAATTTTTCTTACCCGAAATTGTGAGCTCTGTAAATTGAGAAAAGTAATTTCAAAATTTTGAAATCCAAAAATATGGTGAAAGAAGCCGATAAGACGCAGCAGTTGCGTATGGGGAGAGAAAAGGGGCGGTTACCGAGGAAAGCACTCAATTATCGCCCCACTAACTCAAAACCCTAATTAATTCAGCCTGTAACCGTCAGGCCACTTGGCCAGAAAAGCCTGCAAAAAGGTGATTTCTGATTTTCGTATCTTTTCAAATCTTTTCATATTATCTCTTGATTTATTGATTTATTATAATCAACTAAAGACCGAAATTAAATCGGCATGCAAAAAGTCTTCCCGTCTCTACAGGGAAAGAAATTACATGGTTTCAGTACCATGGTAAATATTGTTACAGGGGAGTCTTAAGACACAACCCCGTGAGAGAAATACTAAATTTTCTTATCTAAGGACTATATGTGTCCATTACAAAAATGCTAATCGGGAAAAATCCCGAAAGAAGTTTTTGATCAATGCAGGTACAAAAGTCCAGAACGATAAGAATCGCAATCTCCTCTCCGTCCCTCTCAGAATTATCTTTCAAGACCACACTAGAGCCACCTAAAATCAAAGATATCCCAAGAAGATCCCACGTCAAAATCCACTGCTGACAAGATCCGCAAGCCAAATACCAACTCCGAAGAGTATCAAGAGTCGATTACCAGGAGATCCAAGACCAAACTTCAGGAAAAAAGATGTTATAATCCATCAATTTTCCTGGGGGCCAATGTTACACCATAAAAATCCAACACCGACACGTGTCCAGACGACCGGAGCCACGTCATCAAGAAGGCAATCAAACGGCGGACCAAAGTCGGAATTGAAATCGTGGATGATGTCAGTACCAGGCGAGCTCAACAGTAGCCCCCGGAAGACAGCCCCGTGCCAGACTGGGGAATCAGCCAGATAAAGCTCCAGGCAAGAGGCGGTGCGCCTCTGGTGACATGCAGCAAGTGGAAGACAAGATTAGTGGATATTTAATGCAATGGCTTAAAAGTCTTCATTAGTGGGATTAGATGTGATAGGAGGCTAATAGGTGGCATAACAAGAGCTTGCATGCTCATGCATACAACTAGTATAAAAGAGAGGGAAGAGAGAGGAGAAAAGGACTTCACCTTTTATGATTTTTCAAATACTTAAAGTAAGGAAATAAATCAAGAACACATGATGTTCATACCTGGTGTTTTCCAGATTCCGGCCATACATTTTCCGATCTATAATCTGTCCTAAACAAATAAATATCTGCTTGGAGCCCTATTCTATAACCCCCCGTTCCAGTAATATATGAATTGAGTGAAAAAGGGTCCAAACACCACTAAGTACGTTAGAACACAAAGTGTGTCTGATAGATCGAAGTCTCTTGATCATAAAAGTGGAAAGACACAGAGTAATAAATATGCATCTATGAAGTCTAAAATTGTCCATTCTGAAAAATTGATAGACAAGACCCTCCTGTCTTCCAAGCCTCTGAAAAACTACACAAGAAGGTACATTTGTCATTACTGTGGCTTAACTGGGCATATAAGGCCATATTGTTCTAGAAGAATTGAAGACCTAAAAAGGTCACAAGTTCACACTCCTAAACAAGTTTGGAGGAAGAAAAATCACAGGGACTCTGAATCTTCTGTCAAGAAAATGTGGAAGGAGAAAGTGAAAACTCCAACCCCTTCAAAGATTACAATGAAGAGAGTATGGAAGCGTCGTGAAAACGTTGTTTGCAATGTTGCATTCATAGTTGCCAAGGCTGGAACCATAGAAACTTGGTACTTTGATAGCGGATGCTCAAGACACATGACTGGTGTGAAAGATAGTCTAATTGACTATGAGCCTCACTCTGGAGGGCCAGTCACTTATGGTGGAGGAGCTAAGGGCAACATTGTTGGTAGTGGCACCTTGAATGTAAAGGGTCTTCCAACTCTAAAAAATGTTTTACATGTTGAAGGGCTGTATGCCAATCTAATAAGTATAAGTCAATTGTGTGATGATGAACTTGATGTTAAGTTCAACAAAGAAAAGTGTGAGGTTTTTTAGGCCCAAGGGAAATGCAATTTGACAGGAGTTCGTGCCAAAAATAATTGTTATGCTATTTAAGAAGTATGTCTGTCTACCACTGCTGCTGATGAGATAGACCTATGGCACCAAAGGTTGGGACACACAAGTCTTCGAAATTTAGAGAATCTTGTTCGCCTTAAAGCCGTGAGAGGGATCGATGCCTTACCAAAAATTGAGAAGAGAGTGTGTGGAGAATGTCAAATGGGAAAACAAACCAGAAGCTCACACCCAGCTCTTACCTTGAACTTTAGGACTTCAAACTGCTTTGAGCTGATGCACATGGACCTCATGGGACCAATGGAAGTTCATAGCATAGGTCATAAGTGGTATACACTTGTGATTGTGGATGATTTTTCGAGATATACTTGGGTGAACTTTTTGGATACCAAAGATGAAGCCTTCGAAGCGTTCCATGCTCTGGCTCGTAAATTTCGAACTTTATATGGTGCTAGAATTCAAAGGATTCGCAGTGATCACGGTGGAGAGTTCCAAAATCAAGAATTTTTCAAATATTGCTCACGAAAGGGTATTCATCATGAATTCTCATCGCCGAAGACTCCTCAACAATATGGAATTGTTGAAAGAAAGAATAGAACCTTGAAGGAGATGGCTACTGTGATGTTGGTTTCGAAGAAGATGCCTAAAGGTTTCTGGGCAGAGGCTATAAGCTCTGCTTGCTATGCTATCAACAAGATTAGTCTTCGAAGTGGTACTGAGAAGACAGCTTATGGAACTTCTTACTGGAAAAAGGCCAAATTTTGCACATCTAAGGGTGTTTGGTTATCTATGCTACATCTTGAATGATCGTGACTCTTTGAAAAAGTTTGATTCCAAATCTGACAAAGCTATGTTTATTGGATATGCTTTTAATAGTCATGCATATCGAGTCTTCAATCTTAGAACTCGTACTGTGCAAGAGTCTACGAATATCAAATTTGATGAACATGACTACAAAGGAAAGACAATAGAGGTTGTGACAGAGGTGCTAAGAAATAATGAAAAAGATGGAACCACTAGCTCTTCCAACTCTGAAGTTGACATTCCTACTGGAACTACTGAAGTTTCGAACTCTGGCTCCAGTACTGAGTCTTCAGATGATGAGTCTCCTTCAGAGACTTCGAACTCACCTCCCTCTGCTACTGAACCTTCGAACTCTACTGCTGGTCCTTCGAACTCTACTGGAGTCCCGAACTCGGGACCTCCAGCACATATACGAAAATGACATCCCGCTCAACTTATTATTGGTACTTTGGATCAAAGAACAACTCGCTCATCTAGGCCTTTGAACTCTTGGACTGAGACTTCCAACTTGGCTTTCCTATCTCCAGACATTTGATTTATGAGTTTTGTCTCAGAAATTGAACCAAAGAATATAAAGGAAGCCATCTTAGATGAATTTTGGGTTGCTGCTATGCATGAGGAGTTGAATGAATTTGAAATAAACAAAGTTTGGTCCTTGGTACCCCAACCTAAGAATGTAAATATTATTGGGACGAAGTGGATCTATAAAAACAAGACAAATGAGCATAATCAAATCGTTCGAAATAAAGCTCGTCTTGTAGCACAAGGATATACTCAGGTTGAGGGTGTAGACTTTGATGAGACCTTCTCACCCGTAGCATGGATTGAATCCATAAGGCTTCTCATTGCCATTGCGTGCTATCGAAATATTTCACTGAGACAGATGGATGTTAAGGCTGCATTCTTGAATGGTGTGTTGGATGAGGAAGCTTATGTTGAACAGCCAAAGGGGTTTGTGGAGCCAAAGAAGCCAGAACATGTCTTCCGTCTTCATAAGGCCCTCTATGGCCTAAAGCAAGCACCACGAGCTTGGTATTCTTGTCTGACAGAGTTTTTGATCAAATATGGGTTCACAAGAGGCAATGCAGATACTACTCTCTTCATAAAGAAAGAAGGTCGAGACATGCTCATAGCACAAATCTACGCTGATGACATCGTATTTGGTGCCACCAATCCTAAGATGGTGAAAGATTTCTCTATGACTATGTCTTTTTCCTTCCAAATGAGTCTCGAGGGTGAACTTGTTGGAGTTGTGTACTTAATGTCTAGATTTAAGTAACGGTAAACTCCCGATCATAGCATTTAATCTATTAAATTAACAAACAATTGTTATTGCGTTTAATTATTATTAATTAAATATATGCAAATCATAGTCCTGGATTTTATGCGTTGTAGTTAGTATGGTGCAAGCATGGGCGCACAGAAGATCATACTATCGGTTACTCGTATTTAATCAAACAGTTGCTCACGACCTAGATGGACACGGACCAATCCATCGGTATAGTCGTTGTGTGAGAGAGAAAATAATTTATCTTAATTATTTTATCACACTTGTACACTTGGTGTACTGAGCGGATCGTTGAGATTCATCGATTAGGATTGCCGGCGATAATCGATTCGAGTCTCAGTGTATTTTATTCTTAATCCCCGATATTATTGCGGATGTGTATATTTAATATAAGTGACTTTGACTTACCAAAGTAATTAACCGATTTAATCATTGGGTTGATTACCGGTTAAGTTGGGTCACTATATTTCATATATGACATGCCGTGAATAATTGACCGGACAGTGTATCCCGTAAGGGTTGATAATATCCCCGAGATGAGTTCATAAGGAATTATTGTGTAAACCTCATGAGTGGATTCGTTCCGCACAATAATTAAGGTTGAATGGTACTAGTCTCGGATTAAAGAGATGAATAAATTAATTAGCAATAAATTAATTTTATTCATGGATATTTAAATCTTAAATACACGGAATAAATAATACTACCGGAGAAATATTATTTGATATAATATGGTTTAATATTGGGAGTGCAATTAATATATATAATGGAAAATAAATTAATTAATATTGATAAGGATTAATGGACTTGGGCAGTGGGCTCAATTTAATCTTCAATATTGGAAGCCCAATATTCCACCTCCTTTAGATCCCCTACGTAGCCTATAAAAGCACTACATGGCCTTCATAAATCAAAAGACAAGATTATCATACTTGATATTCTAGAGAGTTGAAGGAGATCCATAGGAGTTCGATAGATCGTCGCCCACCCGACGTTCGAACGGAGTGCAAGGAATACGTGGGAAGATTCAAAGGTCTTCTATTGATTTCGTTTCTCCGCACAACGAATCAAAAGGTATAATCATAAAACTCCTTGTGTGATTTTATGTAAATTGATTGTGATACATGCATGAACGCACGATCCGGAAAAACGACGAACTTCGGGGACGGGGATTCTGTTGGAAATCGATATCCCGGAATTAATAAATTAATTAAAATTAATTATCTAATTAATTCCGACCGAAATCCTTTGGAGATCGAATATCCGGAATTGTCAAAATGCGGAACGACAATTCCAATCGACTCCCGGTTGCCGGAACACCACCACGAACCTCCACGGGGATAGAACCCAACCGAAACCCTAACCGCGGGGATAGCCCGCGGCTGTCCGGTCGAGCCCCCGTGTGGGGCTCGCGGCTGTTCGTAGCAGCCATCTAGGGCTGCACATGGCAGCCCGCTGGGCATGGCCGAACCCTCCCGGACAGCCCTCATCAAACCCTAGCAGCGGCCCGAGCCGCCGCTGTTCGATCGGGGCGTGCGCACGTCACCGGACGTGCGCTGGGGTTCGGCTCGTACAGCCCCGTGCATGGACTCGCATCGCACGCGAGTCCGCTACGAGAAAACTCGCAGCTCGCTGCGAGCGCGCACGGGGAGGGCTCGGACAGCCCGCGAATCCGCTACGGGAAAACCCGTAGCTCGCGGCCGAGCCCGTGCGTTCGAGTCCTTCGGCGTCCAGCCGAGGCTCACGCCCCCTCGACCCTCTCATGACCGAGCTGTTGAGCCGCCGGCGGTCCGGTGATCTTCGATCACCACCGCCCGGTTCAACCTCGACATGGGTCGCGTTCACGGATCTTGGTTCACGATATTCTCACGATAATTAAACATTAAAATCATCGAAGGGGGTTCAACGATTTTACCTTTGTTCTCGTTGTACGGAGAAACGAAGAACTCAATTGATGACCTTGAGATCTTCCCACGTATTCCTTGCACTAGCTCGAACGTCGGGTGGGCGACGATCTTCCGAATTCCATGGATCTCCTCCACTTTTCAAGAACTTTATGATTGGCGTATCTTAGGTTAATGAATTGTGAAGACCATGTAGTGCTTTTATAGGCTACGTAGGGGATCAAAAGGAGATTAAATATTGGGCTTCTAATATTGAAAATTAAATTGGGTCCAACCCAAATCCATTAATTCTTATCAATATTAATTTTATTTATTTTCCACTATATAAATAAAATTGCACTCCTAATATTTATCCATATTATATCAAATAATATTTCTCCGGTAGTATTATTTATTCCGTGTATTTAAGATTTAAATATCCATGAATAAAATTAATTTATTGCTAATTAATTTATTCATCTCTTATATCCGAGAATAGTACCGTTCAACTTTAATTATTATGCGGATTAAATCCACCTGCAGGGTTTACATAATAATTCCTTATGAACTCATCTCGGGGATATTATCAACCCTTACGGGATACACTTTCCCGTCAAGTATTCACGGCATGTCATATATAAAATATAGCGACCCAACTTAACCGGTAATTGACCCAGTAATTAAACCGGTCAATTCCTTTGGAAAATCAAAGTCACTTATATTAAATATACACACCCGCAATAGTATCGGGGATTAAGAATAAAATACACTGAGACTTAAATCGATTATCGCCGGCAATCCTAATCGATAAATCTCAAACGATCCGCTCAATACACCAAGTGTACAAGTGTGATAAAATAATCAAGACAGATCATTTTCTCTCTCACACAACGACTATACCGATGGATTGGTCCGTGTCCATCTAGGTCGTGAGCAACTGTTCGATTAAATACGAGTAACCGATAGTATGATCTTCTGTGTGGGCCCGACACACCATACTAACTACAACGTATAGAATCCAGGACTATAATTTGCATATATTTAATTATAAATAATTAAACGCAAATAATTGTTTATTTAATTAAATAGATTAATGGCAATGGATTGGGAGTTTCCGTTACTTAAATCTAGACATTAAGTACACAACTCCAACAATCTCCCACTTGTACTAAGGTCTAGTCATTTCCTCCAAACTCCCGACTCCCATACTCATCACGTGCTTAAGTTATACTTCCCAGAAGTATTATGTGAATGAGCAATCTAGGTTGCCGCTCTGAAGTTATCTTGGTGACTACTGCGTCGTCTCTCTGACGATGACTCGTATCAGGTGGTACTGGCTCTATGTGTTATCATCACCTTTTGAACTTATGACTTCTTCCAGTTCTCCATGCACCGCTATGTACATAGCCTTTGGTGAACCAAGAGTCATATCCAAGTTCAGAGGTCATTCCGGAACCTAACCAAAACTTCCGCTGCCTCTGAGGCTGCTATTCGGTTTATGATAGAGTCCGACAAGCATCACGCTTATCACTCTTTCATCCTTAGGTTCCACCTCTTCTAAAAGTGAACACATAGCCTGATATCGACTTACACTGGTCCTTCTCTGATTTTGGATCTGAGAAACTGTAGTCTAAGAAGATTTCGCTTTGCCAGTAATCCAGTACTTCCAAGTACTTTACAGCATTCGAATATTTCTTATCCAAATTACTTTGATATCCTCCCACTACGCTAACCGCATAGTTGATATCAGGTTCTTGTTTTTCAACATTGCATCCACAAAGCTTTCTACACTTGAAGTGTAGTTAACTGCTTTGTCTATATCTATCTCCTTCATGTGTTCAAGACACATACCTTAGATAGATGTATTCTGTTCTCGAAAGGCAATAACCTTTCTCAGAATTGTGCATGTTTAAAACAAACTATAATCATATATATGTAAGATGTCCAGGAGAAGTACAACTTCTTCCTATATCTTTCATAATGATTTATCCAGACAACCATCATTTCATGTCTGATTACATCTATACATTGTTGCCAATGATAAAATGTTATCTACATAAAAACTTCCGAGAAACACCACTTTGTTTCCATCACGTTTCCTATACACACGATTCGTCAATGCCTTTTGATGAATCCATCAAATGGACTTTCTCATCAATGCGCAAGTTCCACAAACTTAATGCTTTGTTCCAATCCATAGATGGATCAACTAAGCTTGTACTCTAAATGATCTTGCCTCTTAGCAATAATCCTTATTGCTTTCCAAGAAGGCATATTTAGATCTAGTACTGCCTTCATGTAGATTCAGGGATCGATTTCATAACCTCCCACTACAATGGCATTCCGGTGTATAAACAGTAATGACAGTAGGTGCAGTTAGTGGTGTACCGCTACTCGGTTCGGCTGGTTCTAAGTCTTAATCTCTCTCTCTCTCATTTCAAAGTATTACGTCACTTTGGGCTTGTGGTTCATCTAATAGTCTTCCTCTAAGAACCGGGCGTTAGAACTTATAACGTCCTTCTGGTTCATAGTACTATTGAACACACATCTTTTGTTCTTCTAGGATATTCTACAACCGCACTTGAATGCGCCGTTGTTTCCAGACATATCCATAGAACACAGGTAGTTCCGTATAACTCATGCTTTTACTATTTCTATAAGAGTTCCATTTCTTATTTCCGACACACCATTTCTACACAAGAGTGTATGGTGTAGTCATTTGGGATCAAATCCCAATCTCTATTCAGTATGCCATGCATTCCTCAGACAGGCACTTGCCTCCGCGATTAGATCGCAGGCTTTCAATGGATATACCATGATGGTTCCCCACAATAGCTTTGTGTCCATTGACTTGTCAAAACACTTTGCTTTTGTGGCACATCAGGTATGCTAATCCATTCTTTCGAGTAATCATAAAATGAAGTACTCGTACCTTATTGTCTGAGTAAACAAAGGTCTGCACACATCAGAGTCAATCAATTCTTATACTTGTCCGGATCTTATATCTTATATCCATAAAGGATTGCTTAGTCATGTTATCTTCCAAATTGAATTCTTAGGTCGGAAGGTCCACTCCTTCAACTTAATTGATCAAATATCAATTTTCGACCTTTGAACTTCTTATTTGAATAAACATGATTTAGCATAAGAATCCACAAGTATAATCGATTTAATGAAGAAATCTCTTATTAGTAAAACGAGTTTTGTACTACGGTTCGTTGCACCGTGATGGACTCAGGATTCATCATTTATATATTGCTAGCTAATGTACCAGAATAGATACTATCTTTATTTCTTCTTATAACCATCAGATGATTAAAAGAAATAAAATATCCATTCATTAGAAATCCAGAACAAAGTTCTTTCTAAAGGTACATAAAAGCAATAGCTTAAAATGAAATCCTATAATTGTCCTCCACTGCAACAGCTGCCTCCTCAACAGCATTGCCCATGTAGACTACGATTTCTTCTTTTCCAAGTCGTCGGGTTTCCTGGAACCCTCGCATTTAGAATGCGCATACCGTCAATGGTTCCATATCTACACACCAGGTTCCGGTAGATAATACTACTGACTATGTTTTACGACTAAAGAAGATTTCGTACTTTCTTTGAGAGGATATTCAGACTTCCAGTACCTAGACTGTTTGCATCGAGAACACTAGCCTATTGGCTTTCTCGCCCCATCTCGTGATCCAAGAAACTTAGGACCACTGGGTTTCTTTGCTTGCTTTTCCTATCCCCCGGTTTTGCCCTTAGGTTCGAAACCTTTGGCATTGGCTACAAGAGCTTGCGATTTCCGTCTCAACTCGTCTAAAAGGTCAATCATCTCAAAAAACGTGTTTAAGCGTTTCCTCGAAGCGACTGGCCTTTATGAGTATCCTCATCGCTTCTTGTCTAGCCGCCTATGTCATGTCTAAACATCTCCTTGAGTTTGAACATGATAAAATCAGTTCTTTCCTCAACAGTCGAGACATTAGTAGGTTCGGGAGAACAAAGCTCACTGAGTACAAACTTGTACTCTTTAACAGTCTAGGCAATGTCTAGATCTCTATTCCAATCAATACATTTAGGGACCAGTGAGTTAAATTCCTCAAGTATCACATAAATTGGGTTCAAAGCCATCCATAATCTATGAGCACATATAACAACAAACAGTCGATTTAATCTCCGATATTATCTCCCTTAAATAATATCATTAAACCACTAATCACATCTAAAATCCCATCAGGTAAAGCAAGCCACGTTCGTGTGGACGTTTACCCACCCAAATGATTTAGCAATTAGATTTGCTTCGGTCATACATCACTTATAGCGTAACCTCGTTGGGAGGAATACTATAATGCGTATCTAAGTGTAAACCATTACTCAGTACTAAGGCGAATCGTTTAGAATTGTTACGTCACCGCAAGCCACGTTCGTGTGGACGTTTACGACAACTCGCAACCCTTCACAATTCCCTATAACTGTCTACATCAATTATTCTAAAATCCCATTCAGTATAGCAAGCCACGTTCGTGTGGACGTTTACTATACCAAAAAGATTTATATAATTGACTCCCAATTACTTGATCCATTCGATCTTGTAAATCAAGACGCGGAGAATCATAAGTGAAACTCGAAGTTTCTAACCAGTGATTCACCATGCGAACAACCCTATCTCTCATTAGATGAGGGAGCCGAGCAGACAATCGATCCATCTATAAAAGAATGGTACGAAGGTCTCTAATTTGTGTCCTCTACATGACCAAGTGGCTTTGGCTCCATTCCACTCCCCGGGGTGAGAATGAGTCGACTTGAAATCAGCTTTGGAAAGACAAATTAGGCATTGTTTGATAAACTTAATCAATGTTTCTTGTAAGAGGAATTACAAGAACTCTCCTCCAATAACTTATCTATATAAACTTCAAAAGTTTATAAAAGTCATCAAGAGAGCAGCAATGGAGACCATGGGTATGTTTCCATACCCTCTCCCACTTAGCTTTTTATAACAAAGGGATACGCTATCTAATGCATAATTAAATACACATAAGCATGCATACATGAAATAAAGCACATAGAATATTATCACATAGTCAAAATAATACTAGAATATTATTTTCCGACTATTATGGCTTTATCGCATCCCCGTACGCATCTTCTAGTCTTCAGTCTTCGTTCTTGAATGCTCCATGTGACGAGAATATTAATCCCAATATTTAAATCTATTTATTTTCAATTAATCCAAAAGTTACTTAATTCGAAAATTAAGTCAATCGAATATATCAAAAATAAAATTAAATATTATTAATATTTTTATTTATTTTTATTTTCCTATCTAATTCTATTAAATCTCTAGAATCCCATCCAAGTCAAACTCGGAATATTCTAGAAGACTTTTATAATAGAATAAGGAAATAAAATAAATTAGAACTCCTAATCCTTTCCAAATTAATTCCTTTCCTAATCTATTAAAAATTCCATAAAGGAATAATTAAATAGGAAAAATTAATTAAGGACCATTAAAACTTTCCAAATTAATTATTTTCCTAATCCATTAAAAATTCCATAAAGGAATAATTAAATAGGAAAAACAAATTAATTCTAAATTTATTCTTTTCCTAATCCATGAAAATTCCCATGAGTAGGAATAATCAAATAGAAAAATAAATTTAATACTAAATTAATTCTTTTCTTATTCCATGAATATTCCATAAAAGAAATAATCAAATAGGAACACCGAATTAAAATAGGAAAGTTGGATCTCGGCGGAAGAGCACGGGTTGGGAGTCCCCGCGCCCTACCACCATCGATCGCCGCTCGGAGGAGCACGCCGCCGCCGCCCAGCCCACGCGCCACCACCACCGGTGGCCGGCGTGGCCGAGAGTTCCCGGGCAGCCCCTCCCCTCGATCGAACACCATGGGATCGATCATGGGGATGATCGATCCCGAGCCCTTTTTCTCTTCGTCGCGTGTCTTCTCCGGTAGTCGTTTCGGCATCGATCCAATGTAAATAAATTACAAAATTAATTTACAATTATCCGGTATCGATTCTATACATGAAATCGACCCTATACATTTTCCGGAAAAAATAGAACGTAATAATAAACCTAAATTCGGTCAACCCCCGAATTTTTACTATTACAAGCATTCACCACACATAAAACGAATCTCGACATGTCCGAGAGTTTAATAATCAAGAACAATATTATGACAATAATTAAGAACAATTATATCTAGCCATAATAGTCGGAAACCCTGCAAGGTAGAACAATTTATCGAAAATTACCGTGAACTAAAACCAACGCTCTGATACCAGTTGTTGGAAATCGATATCCCGGAATTAATAAATTAATTAAAATTAATTATCTAATTAATTCCGACCGAAATCCTTTGGAGATCGAATATCCGGAATTGTCAAAATGCGGAACGACAATTCCAATCGACTCCTGGTTGCCGAACACCACCACGAACCTCCACGGGGATAGAACCCAACCGAAACCCTAACCGCGGGGATAGCCCGCGGCTGTCCGGTCGAGCCCCTGTGTGGGGCTCGCGGCTGTTCGTAGCAGCCATCTAGGGCTGCACATGGCAGCCCGCTGGGCATGGCCGAACCCTCCCGGACAGCCCTCATCAAACCCTAGCAGCGGCCCGAGCCGCCGCTGTTCGATCGGGGCGTGCGCACGTCACCGGACGTGCGCTGGGGTTCGGCTCGTACAGCCCCGTGCATGGACTCGCATCGCACGCGAGTCCGCTACGAGAAAACTCGCAGCTCGCTGCGAGCGCGCACGGGGAGGGCTCGGACAGCCCGCGAATCCGCTACGGGAAAACCCGTAGCTCGCGGCCGAGCCCGTGCGTTCGAGTCCTTCGGCGTCCAGCCGAGGCTCACGCCCCCTCGACCCTCTCATGCCCGAGCCCTTGAGCCGCCGGCGGTCCGGTGATCTTCGATCACCACCGCCCGGTTCAACCTCGACATGGGTCGCGTTCACGGATCTTGGTTCACGATATTCTCACGATAATTAAACATTAAAATCATCGAAGGGGGTTCAACGATTTTACCTTTGTTCTCGTTGTACGGAGAAACGAAGAACTCAATTGATGACCTTGAGATCTTCCCACGTATTCCTTGCACTAGCTCGAACGTCGGGTGGGCGACGATCTTCCGAACTCCATGGATCTCCTCCACTTTTCAAGAACTTTATGATTGGCGTATCTTAGGTTAATGAATTGTGAAGACCATGTAGTGCTTTTATAGGCTACGTAGGGGATCAAAAGGAGATTAAATATTGGGCTTCTAATATTGAAAATTAAATTGGGTCCAACCCAAATCCATTAATTCTTATCAATATTAATTTTATTTATTTTCCACTATATAAATAAAATTGCACTCCCAATATTTATCCATATTATATCAAATAATATTTCTCCGGTAGTATTATTTATTCCGTGTATTTAAGATTTAAATATCCATGAATAAAATTAATTTATTGCTAATTAATTTATTCATCTCTTATATCCGAGAATAGTACCGTTCAACTTTAATTATTATGCGGATTAAATCCACCTGCAGGGTTTACATAATAATTCCTTATGAACTCATCTCGGGGATATTATCAACCCTTACGGGATACACTTTCCCGTCAAGTATTCACGGCATGTCATATATAAAATATAGCGACCCAACTTAACCGGAAATTGACCCAGTAATTAAACCGGTCAATTCCTTTGGAAAATCAAAGTCACTTATATTAAATATACACACCCGCAATAGTATCGGGGATTAAGAATAAAATACACTGAGACTTAAATCGATTATCGCCGGCAATCCTAATCGATAAATCTCAAACGATCCGCTCAATACACCAAGTGTACAAGTGTGATAAAATAATCAAGACAGATCATTTTCTCTCTCACACAACGACTATACCGATGGATTGGTCCGTGTCCATCTAGGTCGTGAGCAACTGTTCGATTAATTACGAGTAACCGATAGTATGATCTTCTGTGTGGGCCCAACACACCATACTAACTACAACGTATAGAATCCAGGACTATAATTTGCATATATTTAATTATAAATAATTAAACGCAAATAATTGTTTATTTAATTAAATAGATTAATGGCAATGGATTGGGAATTTCCGTTACTTAAATCTAGACATTAAGTACACAACTCCAACAGATTCGAGATCTCCGGCGAAGATTCGAAGGACCCTCGGCTGGGAGCCGAGGGGTGCGATCGAGCCCTAGGGGCGTCGATCGCGGGGCCCACACGAGGACGCCCCGGCTGAAGCCGGGGCACGCGATCGACCGCGGGGTCGATCGCCGGGTGAGCCGCGGCTGGGCCGCGGCGGGTGCGCTGGGCGCACCGCCCTCCTCGGCGGTGGCGGTGAGTCGCCGGACTCACCGCCGGGGGCTGTTCGGAACAGCCCCACGGGGATGCGCGTGCATCCCCGGCGATCGCTAGGGTAGCGATCGCGAACCCCGCGTCGGGGTTCGGCTAGGGTTTAGCCGCGGGTTCATCCCGCGACGATGCTCTTGTCGAGCCCGGTTCTTCGTGGCGTTCGTGATCGGTTTCCGGCGACGGGATTTCGTTCGGGGTTATCGGTTCCGCAATTTTTGATACCCCGGGATATCGATTTCCAGCAGAACTTACATGACAAATTCTACACGTGGCAAAATCTGAGCGGTTGAATCTGAAACCGTATCTCTAGGGCTTTTAAATACCCCATCAGCGACACACATTCACCTTTCACTTTTCGAATGGCGGCAGAGAAAAAGAACCCTAGTGCTGTTTCCACTGAACGCGTGGGGCCTGAATTCATGCCAAGTCCCACTCCATCAACAGAATCACCACAAATCATTGGCACTGCATAGGGTGATTCCAACACCACTGTTGTAGTTCAATCTCCCACAATGCCGCTGGTGGCCTATTATGATGACTTGACTACAAATCATCCGGCTGCGGAGGCCCGTTTCAATGCCATGACTAAAACAGGCTTCAACTACGAACGCATGTATAATTCAAGGCTCAAGATGTTAGGCAGCATTTCTTTCCTTCAAGAAATGAAGTTAAACTGTGCCATCAACTATGACTCTCCATACTATGCGAAGGTACACAAAATTCTCTTTGCCCATATTAATGAAGACTTCGCAGACCCCTCCTCTATCTATTATGGAAAGATCATACTACGCGGCAGGGTGTATGATTTTACTCCTTCTGCTATCAACACTTTCTTCAAACGTGACAAGATCGAAGCCACTTGGGATTATCCGAAGCCCAATCACCCTGACTCTAATATGATTGGATTCGTACTCACTGGTGGCAGTGATTCGACGTCCCAACCTGCTTTTCCGAAGCTCACACAATTTTTCTGTGTTCTGCACAAGATTGTGTCGAGTAACTGGATTCCAACTTCTAGCACAACACAAGTCCATACGAGTTCGCTCCATCTCATTTATAGACTAAGCCGAGGAATTCAAGTTGACTTGGGAAAGGTGGTCTTCGAAAAGATGTGCTCGTATGCTCCGCAGGTAGACACCACAATTGGCACTGAGAAATTACCATTCCCTCATCTCGTGGCTTCGATGCTGTACCAGCAATGTTTCTCTCCTCTACCTTCTGACGGTGAAAAGATCGAAGTTGGCAACTTTGTGTGGAGTTCTTCATATTTAAGTGAAAAGAGAGTTGTAGATCTTCCATGGGAGAACCTAGGAGATCGAAGTGCTGACCTAAAGCTGTTCGGGAAAACAAAAGTAATTGTGAAAGCTGCAGCTTCGCAGTTACCTCATAATAAGAAATCCTCCTCCTCCAAGGCTTCGAAGTCCAAACACCAGCTTTCACCTGCAGATTCTACTGATTTGGACTCCTCTGATGATGATTTGTACTTAGTGGCGCCGACTAATCTTCTATCTGATATTCGAAATGAAAGGTATTATCTAAAACTTGCACTGGATATCAACAGACACATGGAGCGCAAAGTTCGAAGAGCTAGTCGTCGAGGGGGAGATGGTTCATCCTCGAAGGATTCCGAAC
Organism: Euphrasia confusa; assembly: GCA_954870475.1. Classification (NCBI taxonomy): domain Eukaryota; kingdom Viridiplantae; phylum Streptophyta; class Magnoliopsida; order Lamiales; family Orobanchaceae; genus Euphrasia; species Euphrasia confusa. The sequence continues at coordinate 6,925,155 of OX940959.1, read as the reverse complement.
GTCTGGGTAAGATTTATAAACAGTCTCTCGAAATAACAGATATGTTAAGGATTGAAAAAGAAAAAGCTGTTGCTGCTGCTGTTGAAGAAGTTAGGTCTTCGAAGTCAAAAGGAAAGAAACTTAAGGTGGATGATGATGATAATGATGATGAAGTGGAGGAAGTGGATGTATATGAAATACCCATTGCCAACAGATCGAAGCCCAAGCGTGTTAAGTACAATTCTGATGGTGTGCCTCTTGAAGCTGATATAGTAAATACTAAAGATGGTTCAAAGGGTGGTAGTGGTTCGAAACCTGTTGCTGAGCCTTCAAACTCACAACTTTATGAAAGTGGGAAGGGCAAAGGAAAAGGCACTTCAAAAACCCTCTAACATTCCTTTTTCAGGTTCGAAGCTAAAAATTCCACATGGTTGGTTATAAATCAGAAAACTGGTGTGTCTGTGAAGAAAGCACCAAGGAAGTAAGTGGTTAACAAAAGACCTTCGAAGAAGAAGCCAGAAGAGCTACCTACCCCAACTCCTGAGTTCGAAGATGGTGATGATGAGAATGAAGAACAAAAAGAGGATAGTGATGGCGATGTTAACATTGTTTTTAGTGAAGATGAAGAAGATCTGTCTGACACAGATCATCGAAGACCTGACACCCCGATTGATGATTCTGCAGCTTCAGATTGATCAACCTTCGAACTTCTTGCTTATTTTTTTTTGTTCGAACAACTACAATGGTTTTACTCTACTTCTTGTTTTTGGGCTCGGATTGAGCATACTACTTTTTCTATATATCTTATTCTTGCTCCATCTTTATTTAACTCCCTGATAGTTCGAATTGCTACTTGAGCCTTCTTTGTGTTTATCATAATGTTATTGCACTTGTTTTTATTTACAACTTTTTGAGTATGATACTAATTTGAGGGGGAGATTCACTTCGAATCCCCAATTATGAAGTTGACTCAAAAAGGGGGAGATTGTTAGTGTGTAGTTCGCTCTCGTTCACATAGAGTCTTCGGACTCTTGTGAACTAACTTGAACTTCACACTATGGTTTTTGAATGAACTTCATTCTTATGTGATTTTGCTATTTGTGTCGGTTAAGTATTTCTAAGTATGCTAGTACTTGGAAGTCCGAGCCTCAAGCAAATGCAAAATACACTGTGGGACTTGGAAGCCTGGCTGTCTCTAGTCCCTGGAGTTCGAAGACCACAGGAGTTCGAACTCCTTGACACCGTCCACCGAAGGAGTGATGTAGCTGTTAGCTCTGGAGTTCATCCTGCTAGGGGCAATGAAGCCAGAAGCGCGAAGAGTGAGAAGGCCTTGCTAGAGGACTTCGAACTCACAGTTGGAAAATCAAAGAGATGCTATGCACTACAAGTTCGAGGGTTCGAAGGCTCGCGAGAGACAAAGAAACGAGAACAATGTCGGTGTTGGAATATCCGAGATTCCATAGAAGATGCTTTGGGCTCGGCCCATTAAGCGCAATTTCCGGAAGCCCATTGAGTTTCACTCACGAGGTCTATAAATAGTCGCTAGATTGTTTTTAGACTTGAACACTTTTGAATTGGAATTTATAGAGAGAGAAATATTGTAACCGAGGGACTTCGCTAGAAAGCCCCGGTAGTTCACTCTGCTGTAGTATACTTAGAACGAGTTCGCTAGAAGGAGTTCGAAGTGTTGTTGTTTAGTCTGAAAGTTCATAGGCCGCTAGGACTTTGAACTACTAGAGTTGTTTTTGGTCGTGTGACCTTTCTATAAGTTCGTAAGGACTTGTAGATGTTTGATTGAATTGTTCAAATCCATTTGAATATAATGATATCATTCAAGAACCTTTGTATTGTGTTGACATAGTATCAAAGTACATAAACCCAACACTTATTACACTACGGGTCTACCTAGTACTGCAGTTCTCAACACTGTAGTGCAGTTCTCAACACTGTAGTGCTTATAACACAATTTCAATGATAAGTGTATTATTTATTTGTTTGTGAATTGTGATGGAGAGAAAGCCGCCCTTAATTGACCATTAATCCAAGGCTACATGAATTTTATCATAAAAGAATCTCTAAACATTACATTCTTCAAATTAATTATTTTTCACCTTTCTCTTACCGCACAAGTATAATTCTTTCATTAGTGATAATTCAAATAATTTTTTGTTGAATGGGTGATGGATTTGGTTCTGTCTAGGTAGGGAGACCCAACGGAGGTGTTGTAGAAATCGTTGCTGCCTATGTTTGATGGGATGACATTGAGGTTATTGTTGTAGGGTGATGTTAGCCTGGTAATTGCCATTAATTTCTAGGCGGATGGTTTGTTTGTTTGTTTGGAGGAGAAACAAAAACGAGGAATCATTATTTGAAAAGTTTGTCCAAAAGTTTGAGGATGAAGTTTGTTAGTATTTACAAATATTATTCCAAATTTAAAAGTCCAAGCCAAAGAGGCATTTCTTGTAGGTGTATGTTTGTGGCTAAGGTTTTTTATAAGGTCAATTAATCGAAATGATTTTTATTTTCCTTTTTCTTTCTTTGAATTAATGTTCTCCAATTGAAAAGTATTTTGTGGCTTAAGGTGTATAGTTTTGCAGGGAAGTGTTGACATCCATATTGACTATACTAAAGAGATTGGAGTTCAATTGATCGAAGCTGACTGCCCCATTGAAAGTCGTAGGCAGTAAATAAAACGCAGTGAAATGCGCTGCCTAGACAAGGCAGTGTTCTGCGGCAGAACAACGTATGCCGCAGCTCGATGCCTTGTACAGAAAACGTTCGTTTTTCGTGATTTACTTAATTTAAATATTTTAATTAGATTGATCAGATTGTTAATATGATAAATATGTATGTGATATATGTATATAAATTGCAGCGGAAATAATTAAAAATAAATCACACGAACGAACACACACACACGTACGGAAATGTAAAGAACACGAATTTAATCTTTGTATGTGTATTTAAATTATACACATACGAAACGGCCTTACGGCCAGAAACTTTATTAAAGAACGAGTCTTTACAAAAACGGAATACTCTTGGATTTACAAATGATTTTACCAAAGGCTATACACATGTATGCCTCCGTATTAATCGTATCCGAAGAGTATGAACAATCAACAACAAACGAAACCTAGTTACTGTATAACACCTATTCTAATGTCACGATCATCAGCACTACAAAAGAACTCTTTTAGAGACGAGAGAACATATGGCTTGACGAACTTCACAAGTGAAGTCGCGGCACTAAAGGCGTGATGATCGATCTAGAGAGGAAATGTGTTTCTAGAGGTGTAAAGATGTTGTTGGAGTGTTGAGTAAATGCAGCTGGGTCGTCCTCTATTTATAGGTGAGAGTCTCCAACTGATTTCCTCATTTTGCTAGGTCAACAATCGGTTGAGAGAAACCAGGGCAGGCTGCTTTGACTGCTGCCGCAGGATGCCTTCTGAAGTTCTTCTGGAATTCACTGCCACACTGCACTGCCTTCCATACTATCTGGACTTCAGCATTCCTTTGCCCTTATATCATGCTTCGCTTGATTCTCTGAACTCAACCTCTTGTCCAAGCCTTGCACTGCTTGCGGCATAACACTGCCTGGCTGTGCTGCGGCAGAAATCTTCTATGTTGATTGTTTTTCAAGCACGTTCCAACTAATGAACTATGCTAAATCAAATCACCAATATGACAAGTGATTACAACAGTTTAAATTGTGAAGAAAGAAGAAAACAAATAAATATGTTAGCAAAACAACTTCTGCCTAGATCCTTTAAGGCATTGTAATGCCCAAACATATTTATCCTTACAAACTCCCCCTTTTTATCTTTCTTCACAAAACCATGAGGCAGCAGCGCAATGGAGCACTCCCCCTCAATGAAATACATCTGACTTAGAAGTATATGAAATTTATCTTGACAAACAACTAAGGCAATGAAACTCCCCCTTAGTTGATACTTCCTAAGTAGAACAAAAATTTATTTAATAACTAACTAATAGAACAAAAACAAGTTAAACTAAGTAAGCCTCTAAATAACACACCAATTTTTTTATAAAGGAAAAAATTACTAGAATTGAAATAGTTCATACCAAATAAGAACTTAAACAAATTGTTCAAAAACAAATAACCAAATAGCAGAAATTAAATAAATTGTTCAGAGCAAATAAAAGCTAAATCAAAAGAAGAAATAATTTTTCTTCGGGTCTTCAGAACTGCAATCCTTCAGGTTCTTCAATCATCGTGCTCGGGTGACGATCCACGCTCTTCACCATCAATCTCTGCTGCAGTGTCTGCGGCAGCCTTCTCTGCTGCGGCAGCTTCCTTCTCTGCAGCAGCTTCTTCAGCATCAGCTTCCTTGATATCCTCATCAATGCGTTTCTTCAACTTCCTCAGAATTGTGCTCCTTGCCGTTTTGCGCGCAGCTGCTAGTACTCCCCCTTTTTGTGAAGGAAATCCCTCATCTTCAAGAAAATGAGAAATTCCATCCACAATGGCTTCGGCCATGAATTCCTTCATGATCACCAGATGATGTTCAGCACATAGCTCTGCAAATGCTTGGGCGCGAGCATGAATACTCGGCAGTGCAGAGGAGCTGGGGGCATCAGCCTGCTTCTTGTGAACCTTCTTTGGGGGTGGAGTTGGTGGCACTGCGGCAGAGGCATGCAGACCAGTCCATGGCAAGTCATTGTTCTCACGAACATAAAGCTTGTAAGCATTTGGGACAGCGGTCAGGAGATCAGCATTATTGTATGAGAGCCCTTGGATTTTCAGTATCTCCCAAATAAGTGAAGGGAATGCAAGGCTCTGCGTCTGAGACATGTTCTCTGCCTGGGACTCGATTTTTTCAAAGATGAGCTCTCCCAAATTCACTTGCCTTCCTGCACCAAGGTGAAACAAGACTTCCCCCATTTGGGTATGCACAAAATGCACATTGGATGTGGGAATCCAGTTGTGCCTAGTAATGGTAAACAGAAAATAGTAAAAGGAAGTAAGTTTGGAGGCAGGAATATTGTTGGCAGCATCAGGAGGTGATCGAGTCAGTCTGTGAGACACTGCGGCAGTAGTGGGTTCAACAATTGTGGCAGGATACTCGATATCAGCACGCTCCAAAAAGGCATTAATGGCAGCAGGGGTGAAGTTAAAGATCCTTTCCCGGAGATACACCTTGCCATAGCCACGAGAGCCGTCATCACCAAAGCATGGGCGCAAGTTAGCATAGAAGTCGCGCACTAAATCCTCGCAGTAGGGTGCGGCGTAGGTGACTGCCTTGACCAACTTCATCTTTTTCAAGAATTTGTCAACTTTGTGTTTGGCACAAATTGACAAATCGACACTGCGGTCTGGGAGAAGAGACTTGTTGGAGTAAAATTGTGGTCCAATCACAGAGCGACGTTCTGACCAGAACCTCTTCGAGTAACCCTTTCCGGGTTTCATGTCAGAATCAGAGTCCTCCTTCGGAGCATCAACTTTCGGTGCCTTGCCCTTCTTTGCAGCAGGTATGACTGCGGCATCACCACTATGAGAGCTGTCGGGTTTGGATGCGGCAGCTTTCTCCTTCCCTTTTCGAGATTTCTTGGCAGTAGCAGTCTCCAAATCAATTGGATTTTCCCTTGAGGTTGGTGGCACTTCAGGGCCTTTGCCTTTGGCATATGCAGTGGTAGATCGAGTTGATGGGCGGCGAGGAGTAATGGGTATTTGCTCTGTCTTGCGCTTCCTTGAAATAAGATCACTCAGTGGTGGATCAGACTCCGTCTCAGATCCTGCGGCATCATGATGCTGCTGACTGGAATGCTCAGAGTCTTCATTCTCTGAGAGTGGAATCTCAGAGGCATAGGGAGTAGGCTTGCGATCCTTCACCTTTTTGGATTTTTTCTGTGAAGGAAAGTTTTCGTAGAGCTCGCCATAGTCAAAATCATCAGCATCATCTCTCCTGTTGTAAGGCATGCTCTTGCCTTGCTGCTGCACTTCAGTGTCTGCCTGGGGAAAGGCAGAGGATGCGGCAGTGACAGAAGGTTCAGGAGTGTAAAGACCTTTGAAATCAGAGGTGTTTAGGGATCTTTCATTCTGGGCAGCCTCGTAATCAAGCACATTGTCGATCCCTGAAATAACTACCGCCGGGTGAGGAGTTTGAGATGGCTCAGTGTCGCCGGAGATGTCCACATCTTCAGGGTAGATGATGGCCAGAGGGGCAGGTTCAGGGAACACTCGTTCTTGAAGGAGTGGATCCTCTGCGGCAGGGATGTCCTCTGCGGCAGTGTCTCCCCCTGCAGGAGAGATGTTCATGGGAGAAGCCTTACCTGACCCTTCTCCGACATCGATCGGCGGCGATTCTGGGGAGAGTGATGGCTGTTGCGATGTGGCGGCAGTGGCGGCAGCGGCGTTGAGAGCCTTGAGGCGGTTGATGGCATCCATCGATTCACCTTCATTCAGGTCGTTCATCGTTGCGTTGGGGAGAACCTCTCTGACTAGCTCCAAGAATCGAGGGTCCTCGAAGTAGCGGGCGAACGGATTTGGAATCGGAGATAAGCCAGCCATTGATGAAATTAGGGTTTAGAAAACAAACAGAGCACAAACAATCGAACGTAAGTAGATGGAGAATTTTATACTTAATGTTCGATAGAAAAATTAGGGTTTTGAGAATTCAAGAAAATTCAAACTCTTTGATCTGATTTGTATGAGAAGTGTAGTTGGATTAGGAGTTTGAATAATAGATAAAGAAAATAGGAGAGAAAAACGGATGGGAGTTTGATGGGACTTAAAAACCAGGCAACGGTTACTTTTTGTGACCTGAACCGTCGCCTGCCGCACACTCGAGTGCTGCCCAACGGTCAAGTGGGGCATTGCTCTGCGGCAGGTCGTTGCCAACAAAATGAAACACAAAAAAAACCTTTTTTTTTTTAATATTTTCTTTTTCTGTTTTTAATATTCTCTTTTTCTGTTTTTAGAATATATTTTTTTTTATTTTTCATTTTCCATTTTTTTTTAAATAAAATAAGTAAAATATTTTTGTGGTGTGAAAAATCAAGGCTTACAAAGCAAAATTAGGAAAATATTAACAACTATCTAATCCTAATGGAACATCATGCTGCATCATATGTACTTATACTCAACTTAAGTATAATGACATGTCAACAATGAGATTATTAAATACTTAGGTCACCTAGTACATAGTATCTCAACCCATTTAGTATTAATTACATGTATATGGGTTTGACCATGTTGCCTAAAGTGGTTTGGGTATTTTCTCTTCCTTCGGAAAATTTTAAACTCATAAATTGACTAAGGCAGAATGCTGTGGCAGAGGTTCAGTAGGCATGACAATGCGGCAGCATGATGCAGATCAGCATCTAAGGCATGGTGCACATGCACAAAGAATTTCTTAGAGCAATGAACCGATCTGAGTTCAGTGGCTTGGTGAAGATATCAGCTATTTGATTTTCTGTTGGAATGTGATCAATTCTCAAGAGTCGTTTCTCCACCAAGTCTCGTATAAAATGATGCCTTATGCTGATGTGTTTGGTTCTTGAGTGCTGCACTGGATTATGACTGATATTTATGGCACTCGTATTGTCGCAGTAGATTGTAAGAACATTGCTATCCAGGTGGTAGTCATCAAGCATGTGCTTCAACCAAATCAGTTGAGTACAGCAACTCCCTGCGGCAATATATTCTGATTCGGCAGTGGATAGAGAAATGCAGTTTTGCTTGCGGCTTTGCCATGAAATGATGTTGTCTCCAAGAAAGCAACATCCTCCGCTTGTACTCTTGCGCTCCTCCGTGTCTCCTGCCCAGTCGGCATCTGAAAATCCTGTTGGAATTCGATATCCCGGGTTATTTAAAATTGCGGAACCGATAACCCGAACGAACCCTTCGCCAGAGATCACACGAACGCCGACTCATCCGCCGGAGTCCGGCCTTTGGAGACCACGCGCCCGAAGACACGCGGCCCGCCCCCAGCCGAACCCCCGCGAGCCGGGGTTCGTGCGATCGAAGATCGCGTTCGATGGGCTGCATCCGGCAGCCCCCAGCAGCAGGTCCGGCGACCTGCTGCCCGCCATGGAGGGGCCCCCACCGTCGAGGTGGGGAGGTGACGGCACCAGCCCGCCACCGCCGGCGATCGCGCCCCATGGCAGCGATCGCCCCCTCGGCCGAAGCCGAGGGCTCCTCTTCGCGCGCCGAACCCTAGGCGTGCGGTCCCCACGCGGTCCGGTGGCTTCGCCACCACCGCGTGGTCGTTCGTCTAATCCGGGTTCGATCTTCGGATCTTTGTTCTACGGTATTCTTGATAAATCAAAACCGAATAATATCGAGGGTGTTTAGATATTATACCTTTCGATTCGTTGTTCGGAGAAACGGAATCAAGATGACCTTTGAATCTTCCCACGTATTCCTTGCACTCCGTTCGAACGTCGGGTGGGCGACGATCTATCGAACTCCTATGGATCTCCTTCAACTCTCTAGAATATCAAGTATGATAATCTTTTCTTATGATTTATGAAGGCCATGTAGTGCTTTTATAGGCTACGTAGGGGATCTAAAGGAGGTGAAATATTGGGCTTCCAATATTGAAGATTAAATTGAGCCCAATGCTCAAGTCCATTAATCCTTATCAATATTAATTAATTTATTTTCCACTATATAAATTAATTGCACTCCCAATATTAAACCATATTATATCCGAATAATATTTCTCCGATAGTATTATTTATTCCGTGTATTTAAGATATAAATATCCATGAATAAAATTTATTTATTGCTTAATAAATTTATTCATCTCTTATATCCGAGAATAGTACCACTCAACCTTATTTATTATGCGGAACAAATCCACTCGCGAGGTTTACATAATAAATCCTTATGAGCTCATCTCGGGGATATTATCAACCCTTCCGGGATACACTGTCCCTTCAAGAATTCACGGCATGCCATATATAAAATATAGTGACCCAACTTAACCGGTAATTAACCCAATAATTAAATCGGTTAATTCCTTTGGAAAATCAAAGTCACTTATATTAAATATACACACCCGCAATTGTTTCAGGGATTAAGAATAAAATACTCCGAGTCTCAAATCAATTATCGCCGAGCAAACCTAATTGATGAGTCTCAATCGATCCGCTCAATACACCAAGTGTACAAGTGTGATAAAATAATTAAGATAAATTATTTTCTCTCTCACACAACGACTATACCGATGGATTGGTCCGTGTCCATCTAGGTCGTGAGCAACTGTTTGATTAAATACGAGTAACCGATAGTATGATCTTCTGTGCGCCCATGCTTGCACCATACTAACTACAACGTATAAAATCCAGGACTATAATTTGCATACATTTAATTAACAATAATTAAAAGCAAATGAATGTTCGTTATTAATAGGTAAATGAAAGTGTACAAGGAGTTCAGAATACTCAAATCTAGACATTAAGTATACTACTCCAGCAAATCCGACTAAATCGGTGGTGGTATCTTTGGTATACCATATGCCTAACTCGACTGATGCGGCAACATAGCGTATGATGCGTTTTACTGCCTTCAAGTGTTCTTCCCTTGGATCAGCTTGAAACCTGGCACACAAACAAACGCTATACATGATATCTGGTGTAGTTGCCGTAAGATAAAGCAAACTCCCTATCATGGATCGGTAGAGTGTCTGATCCACTGCGGCAGTATCAGTGCCTCGGGAGATTTTGTCCGTTGAGCCCATAGGTGTTTTCATGGGCTTGGATCCTTCAAGTTGGAATCTTTTGATGAGATTCTTAGCATATGAAGCTTGTGAGATGAAAGTTCCAGTTGATGATTGCTTGATATGGAGCCCTAAAAAATGACTTAGTTCTCCTACCATGCTCATCTCAAATTTTGATGCCATGGCAGAGGTAAATGCCTTAAGCATATTCTCACATGTGGATCCAAAGACAATATCATCTACATAAATTTGAGCTATTAAGATTTTGGAAGAATTGAATTTAACAAACAGGGTCTTATCGGCAGTGCCTTGGGTGAATCCAAAACTGAATAGAAAATCAGTTAGGCAGCCATACCAAGCTCTAGGAGCTTGTTTTAGGCCGTACAATGCCTTGTGCAGTTGATACACATGGTCAGGATGTTTCGGATCTTCGAAGCCCTTTGGTTGTGCAACGTATGCCTCCTCTTCAAGTATGCCGTTGAGGAACGCTGCCTTCACATCCATTTGATGTAAGGTGATGTTGAGGTGGCATGCAATGGCAATGAGTAGACGAATGGACTCCATGCGTGCTACGGGGGCAAACGTTTCATCGAAATCGATGCCTTCAACTTGCGTATAGCCTTGCGCCACTAGCCTTGCCTTGTTGCGTACAACCTGCCCGTGCTCATTTGACTTGTTCTTGAATATCCACTTTGTCCCGATGATATTCTTGTTTTTGGGACGAGGAATGAGCTTCCAAACTTTGTTCCTTTCAAACTCGTTCATCTCTTCTTGCATTGCCATAAACCAAAACTCATCGGCCAATGCTTCTTTGGCATTCTTCGGTTCGATTGTCGAGAGATACGAGGCAATGCCTATTTCAATGCATGTGGCAGACATGCTTATATTCTTGGTCATGTTGCGGTAGTTTATGTACGGATGAACTCTCATGCGTCTGGCCAACATTTGACTCGAAGGGTGGTTTCGGACAACATGCCTTGGGGGATCCCTTCGTCGTTGGTTTGATTCTTCTTCACCATCTGATGAATCTGATTGATGTGGGGTGCTATCATCGTTTGATTGCTCAGGAGATGCTGTAGAAGGTTGAGCATCATCATTCGAGCCAGTAGGTGCGGCAGTAGGCTGTGCAGGTGTGATACTGCCTTCAACTTCTGCTACTGCGGCAGGCTCGAGCAAACCTTTCACATCTTCTTCTTTAGGTTTCCTGAGTCGACTAAGATTATCAAAATCAACATTCACAGATTCAATGATGGTTCTAGTTTGTATGATAAAAATACGATAGGCATGACTATTCCTAGAGTATCCAACAAATAATCCTTTAAGGGATTTTGGATCAAGTTTCGATCTAGGTTCCCTATCATTTAAAACATAACAAACAAAGCCAAAAACATGAAAGTATTTCAAATTGGGCTTTCTATTGTTCATAATTTCATAAGCCGTTTTTGTTGTTCCTGAGCGTATGCTGATGCGGTTCAGGATACGGCATTGAATGCTTCTGCCCAAAATTGCTTGCTTAGGCCCTTGGCGATCAGCATGGTACACGCCATTTCCTTGAGGGTTCGGTTCTTCCTTTCAGCCACGCCGTTTTGTTGCGGTGTTATGGGGGCAGAAAATTCTTGGGCAATGCCATGCGCGTCACAAAAACGAGAAAGCCGTTGGTTTTCAAACTCGGTGCCATGGTCACTCCTTATTCTCTTTACTGAGGCTTCATGGTTGGTCTTTATCCACCTAATGAGCTTTGACACCTCATCACACGTCTCACTTTTGTCTTGGAGAAAACGCACCCAAGTGTATCTTGAGAAATCATCTACTATAACGAGTACGTAGCGTTTTCCAGAGTGGCTCCTTGTCTCGATTGGTCCCATTAAATCCATGTGGAGGAGATCAAAGCATTTGGTTTGCTTTTGATACAGTTCTGCCTTGGAGTTGGCAGTTCCTGTGGCAGAGGCATCAGTCTGTCCTGCGGCAGGTATTGTTGGATGACTTGCACGAGTCATTTTTCCTTGTTTGCAATGTCCACATGTTGTCTTCTGGATTTTTGGGAGAGTTGGAAGTCCACGAACAGCATTAAGCTTGATTAGACGCTCTAAATTCCCAAGGCTTGTGTGTCCAAGTTTTTGATGCCATAGGTCTATGTCATCTTTCACTTGTGCAGAGAGGCATGTTTCTCCGATGGAGTAGCAGTTGTTTGCCTTAGAACGCTCCCCTTGAATGAGTGGGTTCCCTGCATTATCAAACACTTCACACATTAGGTGAGTAAACTTTACATTCATGCCTTCATCGCATAGTTGACTTATGCTTATGAGATTCGTGATGAGGCCTTCAACATGAAGCACTTGCTGTAGCTTCGGCAGCCCTTTCACATTTAATGTGCCTCGGCCAATTATTGAACCACTGGACCCTCCTCCAAACGTGACCTCTCCTCCGTGAAAAACTTTGTAGTTGATGAGGTGATCACTATTTCCGGTCATGTGCCGCGAGCATCCGCTATCGAAGTACCACTTATCATCTTTGGTAGCTTTGAGGGCAGTGAAGATAACATTGCATGTTTCAGCACATTGGATGGCATTTGATGCGGCAGAGGAGTCATCGGATGGACCTGTAAAACAGACATTAGCTTTGGGCACCCATTTGCGTATGATTGTTGCCTTCTTTTTGATAGAATATCGTGAAGACAGAGAATGTGCGGAGTATTTGGGATGCCGTGGTCCAGTGTGCTGGGATTCGATGTCCCGGGCTATCAAAAAAATATGCGGAACCGATAACCCGACCGAAAACCCGTCGCCGGAGATTGCACGAACACCGACTCATCCGCAGGAGTCCGGCCTTTGGAGACTACGCGCCCGAAGACACGCAGCCCGCCCCCAGCCGAAATCCCCCGCGAGTCGGAAACCACGAACGCGAACCACACGCGAAGAACCGGGCTCGACGAGAGCGTCGCCGCGGGATGAACCCGCGGCTAAACCCTAGCCGAACCCCATCCGCGGGGTTCGCGATCGCCGTGCATGGCGATCGCCGGGGATGCGCGGCATCCCCGTGGGGCTGTTCGGAACAGCCCCCTGGCGGTGAGTCCGGCGACTCACCGTCGCCATCCGACGGGAGGAGGGGCGCCTAGTCGAGGCACCAGCCCTCGACAGCCCCGCGATCGAGCTAGGGCTCGATCGCTCCAGTCGCGGCGTCCAGCCGCGGCTGCCCCCCCGTTGCGCACGCCGCCGTCGAAGGGTGGCTGGGGTCCGCCACGGCACCAGCCCGTGGCACCCCAGCGATCGACCGAAGTCGATCGCATGCCCCGGCGTCCAGCCGGGGCTTCGCCCCTCGTCGCGCGCGCCGGGCGGTCGAGCCCTAGGGTTTCGACCGCCCCCTTCGATCTTCGCCGGGGATCTCGAATCCCCGTCCGCGATGATCGTCGTTTTCCCGGATCGTGCGTTCATGTATATATCACAATTAATCAAGCACAAATAATCATGAAGGGGGTTTATGATTATTACCTCGATTCGTTGTACGGAGAAACGAAATCAAACGACCTTGCGATCTTCCTACGTATTCCTCGCACTTCGTCCGAACGTCGTGTGGGCGACGATCTATCGAACTCCTATGGATCTCCTTCACTCTCCAAGACTTTATGATTGGCGTAGGTCAAAATCGTGTGTTATGAAAAGTGAAGACCACGTAGTGCTTATATAGGCTACGTAGGGGATCATAAGGAGATTAAATATTGGGCTTCTTAATATTGAAGATTAAATTGGGTCCAACCCAAATCCATTAATCCTTATCAATATTAAATTTTATTTATTTTCCACTATATAAATAAAATTGCACTCCCAATATTAATCCATATTATATCAAATAATATTTCTCCGATTAGTATTATTTATTCCGTGTATTTAAGATTTAAATATCCATGAATAAATTTATTTATTGCTCAATAAATAATATTCATCTCTTATATCCGAGACTAGTACCGTTCAACCTTTATTATTGTGCGGAACGAATCCACTCATGAGGTTTACACAATAATTCCTTATGAACTCATCTCGGGGATATTATCAACCCTTCCGGGATACACTTTCCCGTCAAGTATTCACGGCATGTCATATATAAAATATAGCGACCCAATTTTACCGGTAATTAACCCAATAATTAAATCGGTTAATTCCTTTGGAAAATCAAAGTCTCTAATATTAAATATACACACCCGCAATAATATCGGGGATTAAGAATAAAATACTCTGAGATTTAAATTGATTATCCAAGGCAATCCTAATCAATAAATCTCAAGCGATCCGCCCAATACACCAAGTGTACAAGTGTGATAAAATAATTAAGATAAATTATTTTCTCTCTCACACAACGACTATACTGATGGATTGGTCCGTGTCCATCTAAGTCGTGAGCAACTGTTCGATTAAATACGAGTAACCGATAGTATGATCTTCTGTGCGCCCATGCACACCATACTAACTACAACGTATAAAATCCAGGACTATATTTTGCATAATTAATTAATAATAATTAAATGCAAATAATCGTTTATTAATTAAATAGGTAAAATGCTATGACCGGGAGTTTACCGATACTTAAATCTAGACATTAAGTACACAACTCCAACAATCTCCCACTTGTACTAAGGTCTAGTCATTTCCTCCAAACTCCCGACTCCCATACTCATCACGTGCTTAAGTTATACTTTCCAGAAGTATTATGTGAATGAGCAATCTAGGTTGCCGCTCTGAAGTTATCTTGGTGACTACTGCGTCGTCTCCCTTGACGATGACTCGTATCAGGTGGTACTGGCTCTATGTGTTATCATCACCTTTTGAACTTATGATTTCTTCCAGTTCTCCATGCACCGCTATGTACATAGCCTTTGGTGAACCAAGAATCATATCCAAGTTCAGAGGTCATTCCGGAACCTAACCAAAACTTCCGCTACCTCTGAGGCTGCTATTCGGTTTATGATAGAGTCCGAGAAGCATCACGCTTATCACTCTTTCATCCTTAGGTTCCACCTCTTCTAAAAGTGAACACATAGCCTGATATCGACTTACACTGGTCTTTCTCTGATTTTTGGATCTGAGAAACTGTAATCTAAGAAGATTTCGTTTTGCTAGTAATCCAGTACTTCCAAGTACTTTTACAGCATTCGAATATTTCTTATCCAGATTACTTTGATATCCTCCCACTACGCTTACTGCATAGTTGATATCAGGTTCTTGTCTTTCAACATTGCATATACAAAGCTCTCTATACTTGAAGTGTAGGAAACTGCTTTGTCTATATCTATCTCCTTTATGCGTTCGAAAACACATACCTTTAGATAGATGTATTCTGTTTCCGAAAGGCAATAACCTTTCTCAGAATTGTGCATGTTTAAAACGAACCATAATCGTATAAGATATTTTAAGAGAAGTACAAATGTTCTTATCTAGAGATCGAAAGATTTCTAAGAACATGATCCAACTTCATCTTAATCTTATATCTCGATTTATTTAGACAACCTCTATTTCATGTCTGACAACACTTTTACATTGTTGCCAACGATGAAGTGTTATCTACACAAAATTCCGAGAAACACCACCCTTGTTTCCATTACGTCTCCAATACACCTTTCTTGTCTATGCCCTTTGATGAATCCATAGAATGGACTATCTCATCAATTCGCAAGTTCCTATGCAGAACTAGGGATCGATTTCATGTCTACTAGATCCAGAGTTCAAAACTCCTCCAGTCTTATGAACATCTCTCGTTGCTTAACAACCTCCCACTGCAATGGCGTTCCGGTGTATAAGAGTAATAACATTAGGTGCAGTTAGTGGTGTACTACTACTCGGTCAGGCTGGTTCTCAGTCTTTTCCTTTCCTCATTCTAAAGTACTTCGTCAATTAGGGCATTGTAGTTCATCTAATAGTTTTCCTCCAAGAACCGGGCGAGGACACCCCTCTGGTTCGTAGTACTATTGAACATACTTGTTCTTCTAGGATATTCTACAACCACATTGAATGTGCCGTTGTATCCAGAAATATCCATAGAACATAGGTAGTTCCGAACAAACTTGTTCTTTTACTATTAGAATTCCATTTCTTATTCCTGACACACCATATCCACACAACAGTGTATGGTGCAGTCGTTTGAGACTTAATCTCAATCTTTGATTTATGCTATGTGTTATTCAGATAGGTGATAGCCTCCGCGAACAAGTCGCAGGCTTCCAATGGATATACTTTGAAGGATCCCCATAATGGCTTTGTGTTGAAAACACTCCGCTTTTATGGCACATCAAGTATTCTAATCCATCTTCGAGTATTCTTGAAAGAACAACTCGTACCTCTCTAATTACACATGTCACCGCATCAATCATAAATCATTTTCAATACTTGTCCGAATTCCATCCTTTATCCAGAAAGGTTAACTCAGTTGTATCATCTTTCAAGATCGATTCTTAGGTCGGGAGGTCCATTCCTCCAACTATAATTGATCAATTCAATTTCGACCTTTTGAATCCCTTTTGAATAGATACTACCAAGTTCAAGAATTCACAAGTATAATGATTGATAAAGAAATACATCCAATAAGTAAAACAAGTTATACATAACAGTTTGTTGCATCGTGGTAGACTAAGGATTCATCATTCATATATTGCTATCTAATGTACCAGAATAGATAACACCATTATTTCTTATCTAAATCATTCAATGATTAAAGAAATAAATATCCATTCATTAATAAAGAAAACCAGAACAAAAGTTCTTTTTCAAAATAAAGGGGTACATAAAGCAATAACTGAAATGAAATCCTAAAACTACTAAAAGCAGATAAATGTCTTCCACTGCAACCGCTGCTACCCCAACAGCTTCGCCCATGTAGACTCGAACTCTTCTTCTCTAAGTCGCCGGGTTTTCTGGAACCCCTGCATTAAAATAATGCACATACCGTCAGTGGTTCCATATCTACACACCAGAATTCTGGTAGATAATACCGCTGACTATGTTTTTACGACTAAAGAAAAATTCGTACCTCTGAGAGGACATTCAGACTTCCAGTGTCCAGACTTGTTGCATCGGAAGCACTTGCCCCTTGGCTTACTAGCCCCCACTCGTGGTCCATTCCTCTTGGCACCACTGGGTTTCATGGCTTGCTTCCTTTTCTTGCCCCTACCTCCAATAGCTTTCAAGCTTTTGGACTTGGTAGCCACAAGCGCTTGAGACTTGCCCTTCTTGTAGATCCCCTCTGCCGCCTTCAGTTCAGTCAGGAGTTGCGCAAGAGTATAAGATAGTTTACCCATATTATAGCTCATACGAAACTGCTCAAACTTAGGGGTCAGAGACTGGAGTATGATGTCGACTTGCGTCTCATCATCAATGGAAGCTCCTAGGACCTCAAGTTCATTCAACAAACTCATCATCTTGAGAACGTGCTCCCCAACGGGCGTTCCTTCAGACTGAGTAGTCGACATGAGGACTCTCATGGCTTCTTGCCTCGCCGCACGATCCTGCTCCCCAAACATCTCCTTGAGGTTAGTCATCATATCCCTGGCAGTGTCCATCGGCTCATGTTGGGTTTGGAGTACATTTGACATGGAAGCCAAAATATAGCACCTAGCCATTTCATCAGCCTTTTTCCACTTCCGATATGTTGCCTTTTCCTCATCAGTTGAGGCAGTCGTGGGCTCAGCAGGGCATTTATCAGAGAGTACAAACTTGTACTCTTCAGCAGTCAGGACAATGTCCAAATTTCTCTTCCAATCAATGTAATTGGGACCAGTGAGTTTATGTTCCTTGAGTATCACAGAAAGTGGATTCATAGCTATTCTCTAAACCTATAAGCACATGTAAACAAACAATCAATTTAATGTCCGATATTATCTCCCTCAAATAATATCATTAAATTACTAATTGCGTCTAAAATCCCATCAGGTAAGGCAAGCCACGTGGTGTGGACGTTTACCCACCCAAATGATTTAGCAATTAGATTTTCTTTGGTCATACATCGATTATAGCGTGACTTCGTGGGGAAGAATACTATAACGCGTATCTAAGTGTAAACCATCACTCAGCACTAAAGTACATCGCTTGGAATTGCTACGTCACCGCAAGCCACGTGGTGTGGACGTTTACGACAATTTCACAACTCTTCACAATCACTTATAACTGTCTACATCAATTAATCCAAAATCCGTTAGCATAGCAAGCCACGTGGTGTGAACGTTTACTACACCAAGAGATTTTTATAATTGACTCCCAATTACAAGACCCATTCGATTTCGTAGATCAAGACTTGGAGAATCATAAGTGAAACTCGAAGTTTCTAACCAGTGATTCACCATGCGAGCGACCCTATCTCTCATAAATGAGGGAGCCGAGCAGACAATCGACCCACCTATCAAAGAATGGTACGAAGGTCTCTAATTTGTGTCATCCACATGACCAAGTGGCTCTGGCTCCATTCCACTCCTCGGGGTGAGAATGAGTCGACTTGAAGTCAGTTTCAGAAAGACAAATTAGGCATTGTTTGATAAACTTGATCAATGTTTCTTGTAAGAGGAATTACAAGAATTCTCCTCCAATGACTTGTCTATATGAACTTCGAAAGTCCATAAAAGTCACCAAGAGAACAGTGATGGAGACCATGGGAATGTTTCCATCCCCTCTCCCACTTAGCTTTTTACGATAAAGGGATACGCTATCTAGTGCATAAAATAAACACACATAGCATGCATATAAGCAATAAAGCACATAGATCACATAGTCAAAATAATGCTAGAGAAATTATTTTTCCCGACTATCATGGCTTTATCTTCATATGCATCTTCTAGTTTTCAGTCTTCGTTTCTTGAATGCTCCATGTGACGAGAATATTAATCTCCAATATTTAAATCTATTTATTTTCAATTAATCCAAAAGTTACTTAATTCGAAAATTAAGTCAATTGAATATATTAAAAATAAAATTAAATATTATTAATATTTTTATTTATTTATTTTCCTATCTAGTTCTATTAAATCTCTAGAATAATCTATCCAAGTATAATTTGGAATATTCTAGAAGATATCTATAATAGAACAAGGAAATAAAATAAATTAGAACTATTACTTTCCATTTATTAATTAATTTCCACCTAATGAAAATTCCTAAGAATAGGAATAGTCAAATAGGAAATAAATTAGTACTAAATTAATTAAATTCTTAATCCATGAATATCTCCATAAAGGAAATAAATCAATAGGAATAAAATTAATTCAAATTAATTCTTTTCCTAATCCATGAGAGTTTTCAAAAGGAGAACACTCAAATAGGAAAAATCCGAATTAATTAGGAAAGCAATATCTTGGTAGGAATAGCATGGGATTGGGAGATCCCACGCCATCCCCACCGTCGACCTCCACCGCCCGGGACCACGCGCCACCACCACCGGTGGCCGGCGTGGCCGGAAGCCCTAGCGGGCAGCCCCTTCGATGGGGTCGATCGATCCTCATGGGGATCGATCATGGGGATGATCGACCCCCCCGGTTTTTCGTCCTCTTCGTCTTCGTCACACGTCTTCGTCTTCCGGCGATCGTCTCATCATCGAACCAACGTAAATAATTTACAAAAATTAAATTACACTATCCGGTATCGATTCTATACATGAAATCGACCCTATACATTTTCCGGAAAATAAAGAACGTAATAATAAATCCTAAATTCGGTCAACCCCCGAATTTTTACTATTACAAACATTCAACCACACAAAAACGAATTTCGACATGTCCGAGAGTTTAATAAATAATCATGATAATTAATTAAGCAATAATTAAATCCAACCATGATAGCCGGAAATCCTGCAAGGTAGAACAATAATCGAATATATACATGAACACGAAACCAAACGCTCTGATACCATTTGATGGGATTCGATGTCCCGGGCTATCAAAAAAATATGCGGAACCGATAACCCGACCGAAAACCCGTCCCCGGAGATTGCACGAACACCGACTCATCCGCAGGAGTCCGGCCTTTGGAGACTACGCGCCCGAAGCCACGCAGCCCGCCCCCAGCCGAAATCCCCCGCGAGTCGGAAACCACGAACGCGAACCACACGCGAAGAACCGGGCTCGACGAGAGCGTCGCCGCGGGATGAACCCGCGGCTAAACCCTAGCCGAACCCCATCCGCGGGGTTCGCGATCGCCGTGCATGGCGATCGCCGGGGATGCGCGGCATCCCCGTGGGGCTGTTCGGAACAACCCCCTGGCGGTGAGTCCGGCGACTCACCGCCGCCATCCGACGGGAGGAGGGGCGCCTAGTCGAGGCACCAGCCCTCGACAGCCCCGCGATCGAGCTAGGGCTCGATCGCTCCAGTCGCGGCGTCCAGCCGCGGCTGCCCCCCCGTTGCGCACGCCGCCGTCGAAGGGTGGCTGGGGTCCGCCACGGCACCAGCCCGTGGCACCCCAGCGATCGACCGAAGTCGATCGCATGCCCCGGCGTCCAGCCGGGGCTTCGCCCCTCGTCGCGCGCGCCGGGCGGTCGAGCCCTAGGGTTTCGACCGCCCCCTTCGATCTTCGCCGGGATCTCGAATCCCCGTCCGCGATGATCGTCGTTTTCCCGGATCGTGCGTTCATGTATATATCACAATTAATCAAGCACAAATAATCATGAAGGGGGTTTATGATTATTACCTCGATTCGTTGTACGGAGAAACGAAATCAAACGACCTTGCGATCTTCCTACGTATTCCTCGCACTTCGTCCGAACGTCGTGTGGGCGACGATCTATCGAACTCCTATGGATCTCCTTCACTCTCCAAGACTTTATGATTGGCGTAGGTCAAAATCGTGTGTTATGAAAAGTGAAGACCACGTAGTGCTTATATAGGCTACGTAGGGGATCATAAGGAGATTAAATATTGGGCTTCTTAATATTGAAGATTAAATTGGGTCCAACCCAAATCCATTAATCCTTATCAATATTAAATTTTATTTATTTTCCACTATATAAATAAAATTGCACTCCCAATATTAATCCATATTATATCAAATAATATTTCTCCGATTAGTATTATTTATTCCGTGTATTTAAGATTTAAATATCCATGAATAAGTTTATTTATTGCTCAATAAATAATATTCATCTCTTATATCCGAGACTAGTACCGTTCAACCTTTATTATTGTGCGGAACGAATCCACTCATGAGGTTTACACAATAATTCCTTATGAACTCATCTCGGGGATATTATCAACCCTTCCGGGATACACTTTCCCGTCAAGTATTCACGGCATGTCATATATAAAATATAGCGACCCAATTTTACCGGTAATTAACCCAATAATTAAATCGGTTAATTCCTTTGGAAAATCAAAGTCTCTAATATTAAATATACACACCCGCAATAATATCGGGGATTAAGAATAAAATACTCTGAGATTTAAATTGATTATCCAAGGCAATCCTAATCAATAAATCTCAAGCGATCCGCCCAATACACCAAGTGTACAAGTGTGATAAAATAATTAAGATAAATTATTTTCTCTCTCACACAACGACTATACTGATGGATTGGTCCGTGTCCATCTAAGTCGTGAGCAACTGTTCGATTAAATACGAGTAACCGATAGTATGATCTTCTGTGCGCCCATGCACACCATACTAACTACAACGTATAAAATCCAGGACTATATTTTGCATAATTATTTAATAATAATTAAATGCAAATAATCGTTTATTAATTAAATAGGTAAAATGCTATGACCGGGAGTTTACCGATACTTAAATCTAGACATTAAGTACACAACTCCAACACAGTGTTGGAGTGAAAATAATATCCCCTTGCTTGGTCCTCTTCGCGTCTCCAACAAAAAGGTCGAATGTGACCAGGTACTAGGCAGTAGTGGCAAACATATCGTCTCTTCGATTTAAAATGTTGCTTAGGCAGGGGCTTCCTTGTCTTCATCCTGCCTGATGATGTCTGCCTTTGTTTTGGCCGTCTGCGGCAGTCTCTGGCTGAGGCAGTGGCCTTGCTTTCGGTTTGGTCATCCCTTTTTGGAGTTAAGGATTGTGCAGCAGTTGTTGAATCGTCATTTGATGCCTTTACAAATGCCATGTCCGTTGGGTTTTTCTTTGGAAAAACGGCATCTACAACCTTTTGATGTCCGAGGCCTTCCCGTTCAACATGTGAAATACTCATTATGGCATCTAATTTTGTTGTTGCCGTGTTCAGTTTTACAAAAGTATTGTTTGCAACTTCGAGTTTTTCATTTACACGATTAAAGTCAATTTTTAGTTTTTCGGCCTCTATATCTTTTCTAGTGAGCTGGACATCAAGTTTCTTCAATCGTTCTTCAAAGGTGTTCTTTTCTACGAGCATTTGTTCAATTGCCATGGCCTGCTTCTTCAATTTCTCTTCGTATCCGGCTTTGGTAGAGGTGAGCATTTTCATCATCTTGGTCTGCCGGGCAAAGTTCATGCGTAGCTCATCGAAACTTTCTTTGAGCTCGATGAAAAGGTCAATGGGAACGGTCTCCTCTTCAGATTCATAACCATTGACTGAGGCAGTGAGACACAGGCAGTTCTCTGCGGCAGGAGTTTCTGTCGTTTCTGCGGCAGAGGTGAAAAACGCAACGTGCCGTCGGGCAGGGGTATGGGATGGACCATCATCTTCTGCATTGGATAGGGATATGCCATCGAAACGAGCAGCAAGCGCAGTGGTGGAGTCTTCTAGGCATTGTTGTTCCATATCCTCTTGCGCAACCATGAAATTTAAAATTCCAATGCCTCGATCTTTGGAAGGGCATTCGGATGGGTAATGTCCAATCCCTTGACACGTGTGGCACTTGATCCTTGACCAGTCCTTTGAATTTGTACTTGAGCTTGAACTTGATCCCGTGCTTGGTTGGCGAACGACGAGTCTTCTATCTTGATTTTGCGTTGCCTTTGGTGGGTACTTCATTCGTCGGGGATCGTACGGCTTCTTCAACGAGCGAGCAAGTATAGAATCCAATTTTTGAGAAAGGAATGCATACTTGTTTTCTCCACTATTGGATCCAAGTATCTCGTAGATTTCTTCATCGGTCAAGTCATTTGCGGTGGAAGGGCTACTGCCTGACTCTCTGCCGCAAGGTTCTGCCACAGTGTAGGCCAGATTTTTCTCGTCACTTCTTGCACGTGTTTCGCCATGGGTTTCACGATCTTGTACATTTAGCTCATAGTTCTTGAAGATTGCCATTAATGAAACATAATCTTCATCCGACATGGAGCTGTCTTCTATGGCAGTGACCTTCGGCAGAAACTTTTTGCTCATAGATCTCATTATCTTACTACAAACTGCTGGGTTGCTAATGGGTGAACCAAGGTCAGCACATTCAGTAACAATGGACATTAATTCTCCAAAGTACTGAAGCGTTGTCTCGTCCTCGTTCATACGCAAGTTCTCGAAACGAGACATTAGCATACGAACCTTGGTCTTCTTCACTGTGTTGTTACCTTCACAATGAAGAGCTAGCAAATCCCATATGTCCTTGGCAGTAGTACATTGTTTGACAATTCTATACATATTGCAATCAATGGACTCAAGGATGGCACATCTTGCCCTATCGTTGGCAGTGGCTGCCGCAACCTCATCGGTAGTCCACTTGTAACGACCCGTATTTTTAAAACAGCAGAAGGTGTTAATTTAAAAAAAATAACATTTAATAAAGTGCGGGTGTCACAAAATTTTATTTGATAAAATCATTTTCGAAATGTCAACAAAATAAACATACTACTTTAACACGTAAATTTGCTACTCATATATATATAATAAGTTCTATTTTATATTATATGAACATAGTATGACCAGGGTACTTATACATGCACACTATACTATAGTTACGTACTCTTTCTTTTGTTTTATAATAATCAACAAGCTAATCATAACATATCTCACCACAAGTACTAATCGATTCTACAGTGCACGACTAACCAATTTGATACAATTATAAAAGAAATAAAACAAAGTCAATAGATGACATTTTAAGGTTTCGAAATTATAGACAATGTCATGATATAAATTACAAATAACAAATAAAGCACAAAGAAACCTTTATTTATTTTAATTTATCCTCCATCCTTGATCACTCTCCTCATTCGGCATCCTCGTGTGTACCTAAAAATAGTTGTTGTCGATAGGGTGAGCTCAACGCGCTCAATAGGGTCAATACCTCATCTAATACCGGAATCAAATACATGTATAACCAATGAACATAACATGAAAATATTGAAATTTTAATACAACATGATATCCATTTAATAATCTGGATAACATGAAAATATTATAATTTTAATAAACATGAGATCCATTTAATAATCTGGATAACATGAAAATATTGTAATTTTAATAAACATGAGATCCATTTAATAATCTGGATATTGCGAGTTGCGCCAACTATTGCGTTGGTCCCCTTCGACCCTTTTCCCCGGTCTCCGGTTACAACGAAAAATATATTTTTAATAAATTCATATAAATGCACACATAGAAACACACATAGTGAAACAAGTAATAGAAGAGGTAAATCGACAACATGACACCTACCTCGATGAACTGGGCCGTGAACGTGAAAATCCAAAGTGCGTCTATGATCTTAAATAATTGATCTTGTGGGGCTGAATGTATAATATTTAAAACTTCATTGGCATGAATAGTTGTTATCTTGATTAAATGTGGATTGGCCCATAATATATTAAACTTGCAAGGACCTTTCTGAAATAATTATTCACAAAAGTAAAATGTGTGTTAATTAGTGAATATAAGAGTTAAGGTTTTGTTCCTATCCTATCTATTCTTCCGTTTGACAATAACAGGGGAAAAATTGGAAATATTGTGAGGTGAATATGGTGGTGATGGGTTTGACTCAATCACTGTCCGGGCAATATTTCATCAGAGATTATTGGGTTTGTCTATGTTTATATTTATTCTTAATTCGCTTTGAACAAAAGGGAGAGAGCTAATATGGGCATCGATTCTTGAGGGTTCAATTGACGATTGTCTTGTCCACGGGATGACGGTTTTGATTTTGAGAGTGGGCTGTTATGGTGGTTTCGGTCGAATGCCTAATTTTCTACAAGCGGTGACATACCGACACTATGAACTTAAATTTAAAACGGATTAACATACGGGTATGAATAGAGGACTTGGATCTGTTCTCGTAGTAGGTGGTTCGAGGAGAAGGTCGTGGTGACAGGGTGACCGATCGTATGTGGTTAAGATGGGGCAGTGTTGTAGCTCGGATTAAGAAGAAGGAGGCTCGGTTCGTCTCTGGTGGGGCATGTTTTGGGCTGATCCTTGGTGGTTTGTACAGGAGATTTATAGTGAATGTACGGGTAGCTAAGGTCATGTAGATCTATGTATATGTGCTGTGTAACTATACTACGGTGAAAGAAATCTACAGACAAGTAGCCTAGAGGTGAGTAGTTGTGATAAAAGGATTTGTTCGGTCTAAATAAATTAAGAACAGTGAGGGATAGCAAATTATAGGGTGGGATCGTGTACCTGTTGCCTGTTGCCGCTGTCGTGCGTCTCTTCTCGATGTTGTGTGTGCGGTGAATATAAAGAAGAGAATGAGTTTATATAGCAGTGAGAATGAGGGAAAATCTACGAGGGTTTTATTTTAATTTAAGGTAAGAATTATTATTGGTATTTCTTGGTTGGTAAGATATATTTTAATAATTAAAATTTAAAATTATATTAATTATATTGGGTTAAATCAAAATATTAATTATACAATTATTATTATAATATTATTCATCAAATTTAAGGTTTAATTAAAATATTTTCCATTTTGAAAATTTAGTTTATTAAATTAGTTTATAAATGTGTAAATTTAATTAGTTGAATTTAAGATTTTATTATATAAAATTTTGGGTTGTTACACCACTTCTCCGGAGCTTTTACAAGCTTACTACCTTCAGGGATTTCCTCCTGAGGCGGTTTCCATCCTTGAAGTACAGAAAGCCACGCATTACAATCAATTGATTTGATTCGTGCTTCAATGCGGGTTTTCCAAAAACCATAATTACTACCGTCAAGAACAACCGGTGTTCGTACGATGTAAGATGGATCTGCCATTGTAAGTGTGCGTGATCAGACGGACCTTAAACACTAAGTAAGTCTAGTGCCCGCTCTGATACCACTTGAAAGTCGTAGGCAGTAAATAAAACGCAGTGAAATGCGCTGCCTAGACAAGGCAGTGTTCTGCGGCAGAACAACGTATGCCGCAGCTCGATGCCTTGTACAGAAAACGTTCGTTTTTCGTGATTTACTTAATTTAAATATTTTAATTAGATTGATCAGATTGTTAATATGATAAATATGTATGTGATATATGTATATAAATTGCAGCGGAAATAATTAAAAATAAATCACACGAACGAACACACACACACGTACGGAAATGTAAAGAACACGAATTTAATCTTTGTATGTGTATTTAAATTATACACATACGAAACGGCCTTACGGCCAGAAACTTTATTAAAGAACGAGTCTTTACAAAAACGGAATACTCTTGGATTTACAAATGATTTTACCAAAGGCTATACATATGTATGCCTCCGTATTAATCGTATCCGAAGAGTATGAACAATCAACAACAAACGAAACCTAGCTACTGTATAACACCTATTCTAATGTCACGATCATCAGCACTACAAAAGAACTCTCTTAGAGACGAGAGAACATATGGCTCGACGAACTTCACAAGTGAAGTCGCGGCACTAAAGGCGTGATGATCGATCTAGAGAGGAAATGTGTTTCTAGAGGTGTAAAGATGTTGTTGGAGTGTTGAGTAAATGCAGCTGGGTCGTCCTCTATTTATAGGTGAGAGTCTCCAACTGATTTCCTCATTTTGCTAGGTCAACAATCGGTTGAGAGAAACCAGGGCAGGCTGCTTTGACTGCTGCCGCAGGATGCCTTCTGAAGTTCTTCTGGAATTCACTGCCACACTGCACTGCCTTCCATACTATCTGGACTTCAGCATTCCTTTGCCCTTATATCATGCTTCGCTTGATTCTCTGAACTCAACCTCTTGTCCAAGCCTTGCACTGCTTGCGGCATAACACTGCCTGGCTGTGCTGCGGCAGAAATCTTCTATGTTGATTGTTTTTCAAGCACGTTCCAACTAATGAACTATGCTAAATCAAATCACCAATATGACAAGTGATTACAACAGTTTAAATTGTGAAGAAAGAAGAAAACAAATAAATATGTTAGCAAAACAACTTCTGCCTAGATCCTTTAAGGCATTGTAATGCCCAAACATATTTATCCTTACACCCATAAAGTGACTTAACCTGGGTTTACTACTTACTTTTGGTAAAAGTAAGTGCATATATTATACAATTTAAGTCTTTTATGCAAAAACTATACTATTTGACCAATAAAAAAATACTATGTACAAGATACAAAAATTATCTATCAATTTCGTTCTTCTTTGTAAGCATTCCCAGGACATTATATATTTTGGCATTGATTTTTTTTTTCAGAAACACACATCACATAATCAATTAACTAAAAGCAAACACAAAAGAGACAAATGGACAAACACACAACATTTGTTATTGCTTACAAATTATCGAGGACACAAATCAGTGAATGAGGCATCATTTTGAGATACATTTTTTGGTTGATCTGGTGTGCTTATTTGTGATGAATTTCCATACTCGATAGAATTATGTTCTTGAAGGAGTAATGTGTCAGAGACATAGTACTCACTAGGCATATAGAATGCAGGCTTAGTTGGTGCCACAAGAGTTAAGGAGGAGCTATTAAGCATGAGGACAACTGAAGCCATTGTTGGTCTATCACTTGCCTTCTCTTGGACGCATAGCAAACCAATGTGAATGCATCTCTGCATATGACTTATGGAATCCGGGCTTGAATATCTCAGGCACGGATCAACTATTCTTGTGATTGTTCCTTCATGCCAATTTATCCAAGCCTGTACATAAATTTGATTATTACTACAAATTAGTATTGTTTTAACATTTTTATCAATCAATCATTAATTCTACCATTGTACTTACAAGACTCAAAAGGTCCTCTGTTTCCTCCTCACGTCGTAGACCATGGTTCTTTTGGCCACTAATGATTTCCATGATTAGAACTCCAAAACTGTATACATCCGACTTAATGGAAAACTGCCCATGCATTACGTATTCTGGGGCCATATATCCACTGCAAGGCAATTAAAAACTATGAAAAATTACTTATTTGGACATATATATTGAATACATATAGTTAATACTTACAAGGTACCAGCAATTTTAGTTGTACTTCCTTGAGTCTCATCTTGACCAAATAACATTGCCATGCCAAAATCCGCTATTTTAGGGTTCATCGCACCATCTAAAAGAACATTACTCGGTTTGAGGTCACGGTGAATGATCCTGAGTTGAGAATCTTCATGCAAATACAAAATTCCTCTGGCTATTCCACCTATGATCTTGTAGCGTTTTTCCCAGTCTAATAACGAACGTTTTGTTTGATCTACACGTCCAAAAATAATTCGTGTCTAAGCTTGTTGAATGCAAATAACAAAATTTCCAATTATATTACAAAATATGAAGTGATCTAAGCTTGCATTTTGCACGAATTCGTAGATGAGAAGCTTTTCCATTCTCTCTAAACAAAAACCTAAAAGCCGAACCAAATTTCTGTGTTGAAGCTTGGCCAACAATAAGACCTCGTTTTTGAATTCCACACCACCTTGTCCTGAATCCAAAGACAGCCTCTTCACTGCTATTTCTTGACCATTTGGAAGTTTTCCCTAACATATATATGTGAACACATTATCTTATTTAAAGTTTTATATTTAACGCTTTTATTTATATACAGCAAGATTCAGAAATATCGAATTACCTGGTAAACAGCCCCAAATCCACCTCGGCCTAGCTTGTTTTCATCGGAGAAGTCATTTGTAGCCGCTCTAATTGTGCTTAAATCATATTTAAGAGATTCGGCCGCGCTCATCTCGTCGATAGCTTCCAATACTTGCAACACAAAATTATAATTAATTAGTCCAGAGATCCTAGATTTTAGCAAACCATAAAAGATACTTACTCTCGAGTAATTCCACCGGCTTTCTTTTCATTCTCTTTCTCAACAAGGCGTATATAGAAATACTTAATATCAAGCAGACAACAATTGAAACGACAACAATGACAATAGTGAGGGTTGTGTTGTTATTCCCTGCATATATATTATATATATAAACAACAACGACTCAATGAGTATTAGCTTCACATTCACATTCCCCTTCACATTATAAATATATATACCTGTTGACGTTGGTGTTGGCGTTGGCTGTGTGGCAGGGGCTGAGATTGGCTGAGGGGCAGACGGCGCTGATAACTCTAGAAGCCTAGTTTGATTATAAAAGGGATATGTCTCATGACGAAGAGTGCAGCTGGGATACAGCACTCGACCCGCTCTCGTCCCGTTGCAGCAGTTTTGTATCTGATCAGAAGCAATGGACGACAAACACATATTGATCGTCGCCGGTCGTAATATTCCCAGCCGCCACTTTCCTCACGGAATCGTCGGAGTTAGCCGCCTGTGTTGAGTGTGGAGGCTGAATTCACGCCGGGAAGACGAAGAGGACGATCCAGGAAAACGGCGACCGCCGTTTATGAACCAGCGGTCGCCGGATGCAAGCAGCGGGCGCTGCTGAGGGTTCAGCGGTCGCTGAATCGGGGAAAAAGATCGGATCGATCCCTGCCTGTTTTTGGGCTGTTTGGCGGGCGTCAAAAGGAATTCGGCGGGCGCCGAATTCATTCAGCGGGCGCCAGAGCAAAACGGCGGTCGCCGTTTTGCAGATCGCTGGAAGCGCGTTTTTCCTGTTCCCCAAGTTTTGTCCCCCCTATTTAAACCCTATGTGCGTGAATAATAGGGTTAACACCTCCAGAAAGTCTAGAATCAATTATAGCATTACAAAGTCGTGTAATCGAGTCTGATAATTATTCTAGTGAATTATTGCAGCGGCAAGAGTGGACGTAGCCCTCGTTAACGGGTGAACCACTATAAATCTCGTGTTGGGAAATTCGCGTCCGAAGTCCCCGCCTGAAAAGCAATACGAACAAACAAGAACGAAAAATACGCGAAATAAAGAACACGAGATTGATCGGATCGATCCCTGCCTGTTTTTGGGCTGTTTGGCGGGCGTCAAAAGGAATTCGGCGGGCGCCGAATTCATTCAGCGGGCGCCAGAGCAAAACGGCGGTCGCCGTTTTGCAGATCGCTGGAAGCGCGTTTTTCCTGTTCCCCAAGTTTTGTCCCCCCTATTTAAACCCTATGTGCGTGAATAATAGGGTTAACACCTCCAGAAAGTCTAGAATCAATTATAGCATTACAAAGTCGTGTAATCGAGTCTGATAATTATTCTAGTGAATTATTGCAGCGGCAAGAGTGGACGTAGCCCTCGTTAACGGGTGAACCACTATAAATCTCGTGTTCTTTATTTCGCGTATTTTTCGTTCTTGTTTGTTCGTATTGCTTTTCAGGCGGGGACTTCGGACGCGAATTTCCCAACAACTGGTATCAGAGCGCTAGGGTTATAGCGATCGGGGAAAAGCGATGACGGACACCACAACCTCGTTTGGGGTTACGAAATTTCACGGGAATAACTATGGACACTGGAAGATGCAGATCGAGGACTACCTTTATGGGAAGCGGCTCGGAATTCCTTTGAAGGGTAGACCGGAGAAGATCACGGATGACGAGGAATGGGAAAGCCTCGACAGGCAGGTGTTGGGATTGATACGTTTGTCTCTTGCTTCAAACGTGTCATTCAATGTGCGCTCAATTCCCACAACCAAGGGTTTGATGGCTGCCCTATCGAACATGTACGAGCAACCTTCAGCGAACAACAAGGTGTATCTCATGAAGCAGTTGTTCAACCTGAAGATGTCGGACAATGCAAACGCAGCCAACCACATAAACGAGCTGAATTCCATCTTGGATAAGTTGAAAGGAGTCGGGGTGAACTTCGATGACGAAATTTACGCCTTGTGCCTACTTGCGTCTCTGCCGGATAGTTGGGAGCCCATGCGGGCAGCTGTTAGCAACTCTATGGGGAAGGAGAATCTGCAGTTCTCCGAAGTTAGAGATAAGATCCTTGCCGAAGAAATCCGGAGAAAAGATTTCAAGGGGAAGTTTCCTAGTTCGGCCTTGAGTGTAGAGAGCCGGGGGAGAAACTCGGGCAGGAATGCTAACAGGAACAAAGGGAGATCCAAGTCTAGGAGTGGAAGAGATAGCTCGAGGTCCGAGGATAACGAGTGCTGGAATTGTGGGAAGACGGGGCACTTCAAGAGGGATTGTCGCTCTCGGGGGAAGAACGACAACAAGAAGAAGGGAACCGCCAATGCGGTGGTGCAGGAGGATGACGACGATGGGGACGTCCTTCTCTGTTCGGTCGACTCACCGATCGATTCCTGGGTGCTGGACTCAGGGGCTTCTTTCCATACTACTGCACAGCGAGAGGTAATGTTGAATTATGTCTCGGGTGACTATGGAAAGGTTTTTCTTGCAGATGACGAGCCACTCGATATAGTCGGGATGGGAGATATCAACCTGAAGCTGTCTAATGGGCAAACCTGGAAGATTACCAAGGTCAGACATGTGCCGGGGTTGATGAGGAACCTAATTTCGGTGGGCCAGCTTGATAATGATGGCTACCGGACGTCATTTGGAGATGGGTCGTGGAAGGTTTCGAGGAACGCCATGACCATTGCTCGAGGTCATAAGACGGGCACACTTTATTTGACGACGAGCATGAGGGACTCGGTTGGTGTTGTTGATGGCACCCAGAAGACCATGTTGTGGCATTGCAGGCTGGGGCACATGAGTGAGAAAGGGATGAAGATCATGGCAAAGAACGGGCTGCTGCCCGAACTCAAGGCGATTGAGTCTCACACGTGCGAGAGCTGCATTCTTGGAAAGCAGAAACGAGTGAGTTTTTCCAAAGGTGGAAGGGAGCCCAAGGCGGAGAAGCTGGAACTAGTACACACGGACGTTTGGGGACCAGCTCCCGTCGCCTCACTCGGGGGATCACTCTATTACGTTACCTTCATCGATGACTCCACACGGAAGGTATGGGTATACTTCATGAAAAATAAGAGTGACGTGTTCTCTGTTTTCAGGAAATGGAAAGCCGAGGTTGAGAATGAAACAAATCTCAAGGTAAAGTGTTTGAGGTCCGACAACGGTGGTGAGTACGTTGACGCCGACTTCAAACAATTTTGTGTCGAGAGTGGGATCAAGATGGTGAAGACTATTCCGGGGACCCCACAACAAAACGGAATAGCGGAGCGAATGAACAGGACGCTAAATGAGAAGGCCCGGAGTATGCGGTTACATTCGGGGATGCCTAAGATGTTTTGGGCATATGCCATCGACATGGCAGCTCATTTGATCAACAGAGCACCGTCGGTTCCTTTGGAATATCGGATTCCTGAGGAGGTTTGGAGTGGGAAGAAGCTGAATCTGTCCTACTTGAGGGTGTTCGGGTGCCTGGCGTATGTCCATATCGACGAAGCTGCTCGTAGCAAGCTTGATCCTAAATCCAAGAAGTGTTTCTTCATTGGATACGGCGGCACGGAGTTCGGGTACCGATTTTGGGATGTCGAAAATCATAAGGTGATCCGAAGCAAGAATGTGATCTTCAACGAGGCGGTCTTGTACAAGAGTAAAGGCGAGGTTGTTGAAGAAAGCATTGATCCCGTGGGAGACACGGAGGAGGTTCCGGTGGAGGTCGTGGAGACCGAGAAGATCGAGGAGGGCAACACGAGCAGCGAGGATGAGCAAGATGAGAATGCTCATCCGAACATCGATCCAGTCACACCGAAGCCGTGGAGGTCGACTAGGGTAAGAAGACCTCCCCATAAATTTTCACCTTCCCTTAACTATATTTTGCTGACTGATAGGGGTGAGCCGGAGAGCTACACCGAGGCTATACAAGCGAGGGATTCGATCAAGTGGGAGTCTGCCATGAAAGAGGAGATGAGCTCATTGATGTCGAATCAGACTTGGGAACTAGCCGAGCTTCCGAAGGAGAAGAAGGCCTTGCACAATAAATGGGTCTTCCGGGCAAAGGAAGAACACGATGGGAGCGTTCGGTATAAAGCGAGATTAGTGGTGAAAGGGTTCCAGCAGAAGGAAGGGATCGACTACACGGAGATTTTTGCTCCGGTAGTGAAGATGGTAACCATCCGGGTGGTGCTTAGCTTGGTGGCAAAGGAGAATTTACATCTTCAGCAAATGGATGTAAAGACCGCATTTCTTCACGGGGATCTAGATGAAGAAATCTACATGAAGCAACCGGAGGGTTTCGAAGTCCGAGGCAAGGAGAAGCTGGTGTGTAAGCTTCAGAAGAGCTTGTATGGGTTGAAGCAAGCTCCGAGGCAGTGGTACAAGAAGTTCGACATGTTCATGAAGCGAGTCGAGTTCACGCGGTGCGAGGCGGACCACTGCTGCTATTTCAAGAGTCTTGGAAGAGGTACCTACATAATTTTTCTCCTTTATGTAGATGACATGCTGATAGTCGGGGCGAGCTTGGCGGAGATCGACAAGCTTAAGAAGAGTCTATCGAGGGAGTTCTCTATGAAGGATTTGGGTGCTGCCAAACAAATCCTGGGGATGAGAATTACGAGGAGCAAGGATGGTCTTGAGTTGTCTCAAGAAAAATATCTGAAGAAGGTATTGGCGAGGTTTAGCATGGAGAATGCGAAACCGGTTAGCACTCCTTTGGCTAGTCACTTCCGTTTGTCAAAGGAGGACTCGCCGGTGAGCGAGGAGGAGTTAGAGCATATGGATAAGGTCCCTTACGCCTCTGCGATTGGGAGCCTTATGTATGCCATGGTGTGCACGAGGCCTGACATTGCCCATGCAGTGGGAGTTGTCAGCCGGTTTATGAGTAATCCGGGGAAACAACATTGGGAAGCCGTCAAGTGGATCTTTCGAAACTTGAGAGGGACTTCCGGCTTTGTTTTGAGGTTCCGAAAATCAGATTCGGGGTTACTTGGGTTCGTGGATGCGGATAACGGAGGAGATGTGGATAGTAGGAAGAGCACTACTGGGTACGTGTACACCTTCGGGGGTACCGCGATTAGCTGGGTGTCAAGGTTGCAGAAGATCGTAGCATTGTCGAGTTGTGAGGCGGAGTACGTCGCTGTGACGGAAGCCGCGAAGGAGATGATGTGGCTACAGGCATTTCTGCTTGAGCTGAGGCAAGATCACTCGGGGAGTATCTTGTATTCCGACAGTCAGAGCGCCATTCACTTGGCGAAGAATCCCGTGTACCATGCTCGAACGAAGCATATCCAGCTGAGATATCACTTCATTCGATCGGCCTTGGAGGAAGGCGTCTTGGTGTTGGAGAAGATTCTTGGGAGTAAGAATCCGGCCGACATGTTTACGAAGGTGGTGCCGTGCGAGAAGTTGAGGTTGTGTTCAACCTCGGTTGGTCTTCTGGGATGAGGACCGGGAACGTCGCTGCAATGGGAAGAGAAGATAGGGGGTCATGAATTAGCTCCAAGTGGGAGATTGTTGAGTGTGGAGGCTGAATTCACGCCGGGAAGACGAAGAGGACGATCCAGGAAAACGGCGACCGCCGTTTATGAACCAGCGGTCGCCGGATGCAAGCAGCGGGTGCTGCTGAGGGTTCAGCGGTCGCTAAATCGGGGGAAAAGATCGGATCGATCCCTGCCTGTTTTTCGGCTGTTTGACGGGCGTTAAAAGGAATTCGGCGGGCGGCGAATTCATTCAGCGGGCGCCAGAGCAAAACGGCGGTCGCCGTTTTGCAGATCGCTGGAAGCGCGTTTTTCCTGTTCCCCAAGTTTTGTCCCCCCTATTTAAACCCTATGTGCGTGAATAATAGGGTTAACACCTCCAGAAAGTCTAGAATCAATTATAGCATTACAAAGTCGTGTAATCGAGTCTGATAATTATTCTAGTGAATTATTGCAGCGGCAAGAGTGGACGTAGCCCTCGTTAACGGGTGAATCACTATAAATCTCGTGTTCTTTATTTCGCGTATTTTTCGTTCTTGTTTGTTCGTATTGATTTTCAGGCGGGGACTTCGGACGCGAATTTCCCAACAGCCTGATCCCGCAGACCGTCGAGGAGGCTTCTGACATCACTCTTAGAAATGTTGGGGTTTGTGGCGCTCTGCCAGTTCCACGCTGGGGTTTGTGGCAGCGTGGCCATGACTCCGAGCATGTCCTCGTTCGAGTATCGTAGGCTGCAGTAATCTGCCCATTCGAATGCTTGCATTTGGCTAGGGCAGTTTCTTCGTAGATCGACAGCGAGGTTCCGGATGCATCCGCGGCACTGGTCGAGCTGGGTGTCGCCTCGGCAGAGGGCGATGACGTGGACTCTGTCGGGGGAGTGGGACCCGACGGAGGCGCTGTGGAAACCGGTGGGGCTGATGTTTGTTGGGAGGGAAGAGAGGGCGGAGTCGAGGTTGTTGGAGTAGGTGCTGTTGGTTGTGTAGTTGCTGTTGGCGTTGGAGCAGAAGTAGGAGTCGGCAGAGAAAAAGAGGTTGGATTGCAGGAGCAGGAAAAACAACGCGGAGGAGAGCAACATGATTAATCGAAAATGTAAGTGTTTTGTTTTAAGTGTAATTACTCAATTAATTACTACGTGCATCAAGTCAAGGTCGTTACATTTGTTAATTTGTGTTATTATTTTAAGGATCAAATATTTGTCCATTGTAGAGGGAGAGGAGCCGCCTTAATTTACCATTAATTCAATGTTGCTGCGGGTCACGCCCTTAATAGGCGCAATTGCAATAACAATTAGGCCTTAAAAAACAAATCGGATTAATTAAAATGACCACGTACGCCACCGAAATGTAAGTGCTTAAAATTAATTGGATAAAGTGCTAGCTCCAAACCACTTCAAAGGTTAAACGTGCTAGCACAGGAGTAATTTAGTCTATTTAGAGATGAGTGACCCTTTAGAAAATGTTTCGAGTACGCACGAGGATAAAGTGCGATACAGTGGAGTAATTTAGATATGAGTGACCCCTTGAAAATGTTTCGGGTACGCACGTATGAGGATAAAGTGTGATGAAAAAGACAATTCATGCTACAGTGGAGTTTGCAATAATTTGGGGATGAGTGACCCCTTGCTAAGTGTCTCAAGAGAGAGAGAGAACAAAATGCGGTGGAAAATATAAAAGTTGATACATTGAAGTCATTATATCACTCCCGACAGCAGTCATTGGTAACCGAGTGAGCTCATTAGGGACAAGTATTGGTACAATGAAATCTAGAGTAATTTGGGACTAATTTAGAGATGGGTTACCCCTTGAGAGTGTCCATAAGTAGAGTGTACAACATTTTTAGAGTGTCCATAAGTAGATTAAGAAAAAATGATGTTTTATGTGATCAATAAGAGAGAAAATTTTTGTTGGTCCCTTAAATGGGGTCAAGTCTTGATTTGAGCCAATAAAATGAGTCGGTTTCAATTTAATCTCTTAAATCACAAAAATGTAGTCTATTTATTCCAATTTGATCGGACAATTCAAATTTTTGCCGGAAATAGACACGTGGACTTCTTTGCGGTGAATTTTATTGACCAAGTGCCACGTGGATCTGCCACATGAGTATCACCTTGATCGATTTGGTCCATTTAAAAAGGCCGATGTCCATTTAGTCCCTTAAATCACAAAATTTTAGTCAATTTAATCTAATTTCATCTTAAATTCAAATTTTTACTTTAAAAAAAATATTGTATACAGGGAAGATTTAACCAGTTCTTTTCTTTTAGAAGAAGTCGATGAGGGAATGACTCCGCTACACTGCCCATGTTGCGGCGGTAGGGGCTGCGGCAGGGGCTGCTGCAAGTACTGTGACAGGTGTTGCTGCTGAGACTGTAGCAGATGTTGCGACAGGGTCTGTAGAGACTGCGGCAGAGGCTGTAGAGGCTAC
Organism: Euphrasia confusa; assembly: GCA_954870475.1. Lineage (NCBI taxonomy): Eukaryota > Viridiplantae > Streptophyta > Magnoliopsida > Lamiales > Orobanchaceae > Euphrasia > Euphrasia confusa. The sequence goes on along the minus strand of OX940959.1, from coordinate 6,888,557 downwards.
GGCAAAGGCTGTTGCGGAAGTGGTGGAGGTATATGACCAGCAGTGAAAGCAACCTTAGGAGTCGAACCCTCCATGGTTCGGATCAGACCATCTTAACGCTTAGCTTGAGTCAATAGATCTGTGAATTCTAGAATCAGAGAGAGAGAGACATAAGAGTGTCCGCGAAACCCCAGATTTAAACACCCAAGCCACATAAAAACCAATGACTTTTATCGATATCTGCCACAGGGAACCGATTACACTCAATTGGTCGCAAAGAAGTTTACACTTTTTACCATAGTCATCGACAGAAGATTACCCGCGACGGAGAGAGGGAAGTTCCTCCCGAAGTTGATACTGGCGTGAAGAGGAGGAAAATATGCCTTCGAAGGTCAACCATGTATCACACGATGTGGACGAATCGATCACCTCTGAGGCAGCGTTTTCAGAGAGGGAGGAATAAATAACACTTAAAATTAAAGTTTCCGATCTTTCATCCTCTAAGTCACGTGGACAGGATTAATACCTTCTGCAGAGGTGAGTGTTAGTGGAAGCGCAACCACGGTGCCATCGAGAAAACCCATCAAATCAAAGCATTATGCCATATGCATAATTTGATGACGCAAGAGAGAGTTTGTGGCATTCAACTTGATGGCAAAGACCAAGGGCGGATCATAATTGAGGCTTGGCCGGGGTGTAGCTCGCCCAGAGTATTCGCTAATAATACTACTATATATGTGTAATGTTTTTCTAAGTCTTCCCCTAGCCCAAGTGATGAAATTTAAGTGGAAAGTAGATTTCCCTAAGACCCGGTTCTATTCCCTCTTGTATTGGTTATAAATTTTTACTTTGGTAATTTATTCTTTGCAAAATCATTTTTTATTTGTGTTTTTCTTTTTATTTACACTTTATTTCTGCCTTACAACTTAATATATTTGTATAAATAAAAAAATGTCATACTTTTTCATTTTAAAATAAAATTTTATTTATTTTTTATTATATTTTATTGACAATCAAAAAATACATTTGTTCTCTATATTTTGGTAAAAAAAGTCAAAAACTAATATATCGTAATCTCTATTTTTTAGTAAAAACTTAAAATATTTATATTTTTGATATACATGTCATCAACTAGTGCATTAAGGAGGGCGTATTCAACTGGGATTTTGATGGATTTTTTTGGACTTTTAAAAGTTCTGGATTTTTATAGATTTTCTAAATCCACGGAGTCACGTAGAGTTTCACTGACATTTTTTATTGATTTTGATGGATTTTCATAAACTTCAAATATAATTTTTTAAATTGTTTTACTTGAATTTTATAAATTTTTATATATAAATTTTTTTTAATTATTTTAAAAAATTCAAATTGTTAAAAAATAAATAAATATTATTATTTATCAAAAAATACATTTGTTCAAAAATAAATAAATATTATTATTTATCAAAAATGCATTTGTTCAAAAATAAATAAATATTATTATTCGTCATTATTATTTTATCTTCATTTATATTATTGTAATGCATGAGCCTCGTTTCTCATGAATGTGTATTTGATTAGAATTTTATAGGATTTTTTTATTTTGAAAATCTATAGATTTTATGGAGAGTTTGACCGATTTTATTATTGATTTTATATTGATTTTCATAAATTTTAAAGAATTGAAAAATATATATGATTTACGTAAACTTTCATAAATATCGACTATATCCAAATGTATATGAACATACTTTTATATAAAAAAAATTTTAAAAAACAAAAAAATAATTTATTATTCTAATTATTCTAATTTTCAAATGTATATGAACATACTTTTATATAAAAAAAAATTAAAAACAAAAAATAATTTATTATTTTAATTATTCTAATTTTTATTTTCATCACAAAGTAATTTATTATTAATATCATGTATAAATATTATTTTTAAGGAAAATATGATAAGATCAATTTTCTCAAATAAAAATTTGAATAGAGTAATTTGTGTAACTATTGTCAAATGACTAACAATTGTTTTATTTTTATTTTTTGTATTTGAGTTTTCGTGTCGTAAAGAAGTCCATTGAAATCTCTCATAATTATGAGAGATTTCGAAAAGTCAAATTTAGTTATATTTTGTAAAGAGAATCCATCAAAATCCATAAAATTTTAAAATCCATTATAATCTATAGACTTTTGAATATCTACAGATTTTTAATAAAATCTTAATTGAATACCTCCAGATTTTAATGGACTTTTAAAAATCCAGATTGAATACACCTAGACTTTAAAAGTCCATTAAAATCCTATAGACTCTTAATTGAATACATCCCCTAAATAGTTGAGACGAGTTAGTAATTTATTTTAGCTCGTTCTAAAATTTTCTTATTTAGTTTAGCTTATCCTACAAATTATTTTTAGATTCGCCATTGGCAAAGACCATATTAAACATGGTTGCAACAGGTAGAGAATCAAAAGCGGACATGAAAAGGAAGAGGAGTCTGATGCTGCAGTGATCAGTGCTCTCATACCATAACAGAATAAAGAGAGAGAGAGAGAATGAAAAGATTGTAAAATAATAGAATGACTTGGTGATGATGTTTTACCCATATAAATAACTTTTACATATACAACAAATTTTCAATAAATTATTGACACGAAATAATAAGTACAGAATATATATTAAAAATAAAATATACAGTATTATTTGACTATCCTTATCAATTATTACGTGTTGTGCTATTGCACCATTACCCGGAGGAGGCGGCAATGGTACTGCCCCCACCAGTTCGACCGAATCCAGCGTGCCGCGCCCGAGTTGTGCTGAAAACCCAGCGCGGCGCGCCCGTCGCGTCCGTTTTTCAATCAAGGTCGATTTTTCAGTGTATCTCTATTTACGAATTACTTGATTTGGGAATTATATTATTGAATTTTTTTCCTTGGTTAGGAAATATGAAAAGTTATATTAGAAATATGATTTTATTACTAATCCTAATTGTTTTCAATTTGATAAGTTTTCTACATCTATAAATTGGGGTTCTCTGTAAATGAAAATTATAGAGTGAATTATTGTAAGCTTCAACGATGTAGTGTATTTTTCTTTCTTCCCGTGGATTTTCCTGTGTTATGGGTTTCCACGTAAATTTGTGTGTTCGTTATTTTTCGTGTATCATTTTATTCGTTATCTCATATATATTTCGAGAGTCGTGAACGATTTAATTTTCAATATCGCAACAAGTTGTATCAAATCCCTTGAGGTTTTTGGGCGTAAATATCATAACAATTGGTATCAGAGCATCGTAAAATGCTAACATCCATCAAGCAGCGGCAGCAATCCTCCGCGGACAGGTGACGACGCGAAAATTTTGTCGTGGAAGCAACGCCGTCAAAATAAATTTATATTTTTTCAAACTCAACACTAATGGGTATAGTGATAAGTGTGGGGTCGGTCCCACGAGAAAACAATTGCAATAAGTGATCTCGGCTTGGCCAAATTGTTGTCGCGGTTTAAAAAAGGTTTTGAAGTTGGTTGCTGTGGGCACAACGATTTTTATCAAAATACTCAAACTATTGATCTAAACTAACTAGGAGCAAACTGAAATTACGTTTTCGACGTATGATACCAACTTTTCGCGAAGTTGGACTTAAACGCACAAACAACAACTTCAGTCGAAGTAACACTCACACAAGTTCGTAGTATGAAAGACTGAAGACAAAGTTATGTAATATGTTTTCATTTCATTTTAAAACGAAACTAAACTACACTGAGTATGGTAGGCAAACTGATTACAAGAAGTTTCCCGAGTGTCGCAACAACTCCCACTAACTTGCAATCTAGCACACGAGTACCTAGAGCTAAATCTCCTAACTCTAATCTTGGCACAAGGCGCAAAAGCTACTACACAAACTCGAAGCTCGAAGCTGTCGGTCACGATTCTAAAAATCAGATTTCGTTCTCTCAAAATCGTCAAATGGTGAAATCGAAATCCATGGGTTTATATAGGCAGCCCGCACATGTGAGGTGATGACGTGGCACGTTCTGATTGGTCACATGCTTGGCTAATGTCACTTCTGTTGGAAATCGATATCCCGGAATTAATAAATTAATTAAAATTAATTATCTAATTAATTACGACCGAAATCCTTTGGAGATCGAATATCCGGATTGTCTAAAATTGCGGAACGACAATTCCAATCGACTCCCGGTTGCCGGAACATCCCGCCACGAACCACCACGAAGCCGGACTCAACCAAACAAGCCGCCGCGGGGATAGCCCGCGGCTGTCCGGTCGAGCCCCCGCATGGGGCTCGCGGCTGTCCTTGGCAGCCGCCTAGGGCTGCTCGTAGCAGCCCGTCGGTCATGGCCGAACCCTCCCGGACAGCCCTCATCAAACCCTAGCAGCGGCCCGAGCCGCCGCTGTTCGATCGGGGCGTGCGCACGTCACCGGACGTGCGCTGGGGTTCGGCTCGTACAGCCCCGTGCGTGGACTCGCATCGCACGCGAGTCCGCTACGAGAAAACTCGCAGCTCGCTGCGAGCGCGCACGGGGAGGGCTCGGACAGCCCGCGAATCCGCTACGGGAAAACCCGTAGCTCGCGGCCGAGCCCGTGCGTTCGAGTCCTTCGGCGTCCAGCCGAGACTCACGCCCCTCGACCCTCTCATGCTCGAGCCGTTGAGCCGCCGGCGGTCCGGTGATCTTCGATCACCACCGCCCGGTTCAACCTCGACATGGGTCGCGTTCACGGATCTTGGTTCACGATATTTTTACGATAATTAAAACGATAAAATCATAAAGAGGGTTTTACGATTTACCTCGTTCTCGTTGTTCGGAAAAACGAAGAACTCAATTTGATGACCTTTGAGATCTTCCCACGTATTCCTTGCACTAGCCCGGACGTCGTGTGGGCGACGATCTACCGAACTCCATGGATCTTCCTCTCTACTTTCTCTCTCTAGAATTGTGATCTTCAAGTTATGAGAATAGAGAAGACCATGTAGTGCTTTTATAGGCTACGTAGGGGATCTTAAGGAGGTGGAATATTGGGCTTCTAATATTGAAGATTAAATTGAGCCCAATGCTCAAGTCCATTAATCCTTATCAATATTAATTAATTTATTTTCCACTATATAAATTAATTGCACTCCCAATATTAAACCATATTATATCAAATAATATTTCTCCGGTAGTATTATTTATTCCGTGTATTTAAGATATAAATATCCATGAATAAAATTAATTTATTGCTAATTAATTTATTCATCTCTTATATCCGAGACTAGTACCATTCAACCTTAATTATTATGCGGAACGAATCCACCTGCAGGGTTTACATAATAATTCCTTATGAACTCATCTCGGGGATATTATCAACCCTTCCGGGATACACTGTCCGGTCAATTATTCACGGCATGTCATATATGAAATATAGTGACCCAACTTAACCGGTAATCAACCCAATAATCAAATCAGTTAATTCCTTTGGTAAATCAAAGTCACTTATATTAAATATACACACCCGCAATAATATCGGGGATTAAGAATAAAATACACTGAGACTTAAATCGATTATCGCCGGCAATCCTAATCGATAAATCTCAAGCAGATCCGCTCAATACACCAAGTGTACAAGTGTGATAAAATAATTAAGATAAATTATTTTCTCTCTCACACAACGACTATACCGATGGATTGGTCCGTGTCCATCTAGGTCGTGAGCTACTGTTCGATTAAATACGAGTAACCGATAGTATGATCTTCTGTGCGCCCATGCTTGCACCATACTAACTACAACGTATAAAATCCAGGACTATGATTTGCATATATTTAATTGCAAATAATTGTTTATTTAATTAAATAGATTAATGACAATGGATCGTGAGTTTGCGTTACTTAAATCTAGACATTAAGTACACAACTCCAACAATCTCCCACTTGTACTAAGGTCTAGTCATTTCCTCCAAACTCCCGACTCCCATACTCATCACGTGCTTAAGTTGTACTTCCAAGAAGTACTATGTGAATGAGCACTCTAGGTTGCCGCTCTGAAGTTATCTTGGTGACTACAGCGTCGTCTCCCTTGACGATGATTCGTATCAGGTGGTACTTGCACTATGTGTTATCTTACACTTATGGACTAGTGATTTCTTACCATTTGCCATTGCACCGCTATTTACATAGCCTTTTGGTAAATTAAGAATCACCTCTAAGTCCCAGAGATTATCCCGGAGTTATACCAAAACTTCCGCTGCCTCTGAGGCCGCTATTTGGTTACCCATGGCAGAGTCCGAAAAGCATCGTGCTTATCATTCTTCCATGTTAAAACTCCTTCTCCTTCGTTAGTGAAACACATAGCCTGATATCGACTTACACCGGTCCTCATTTGATTAGAAATCTAAGAGAATGTAATCCAAAGGAAAACTCGTCTGCTTCGTAGTCTAGAACAGTACTTCGAAAGTACTTTTACGGCAGTCGAATATTCCTTTCCAGGATTACCTTGATATCCTCCCACTATGCTAACCGCATAGCCGATACCAGGTTCTTGTTTTCAACAATGCATTTATTAAGCTTTCCACACTCAAAGTGTAGGAAACTGCTTTCATTGCTTCTATCTCCTTTTGTGTTCCAAAACACATATCCTTAGATAGATGCATTCCGTCTCTGAAAGGTAACGAACCTTTCTCGGAATCTTGCATGTTAAAACGAACCATAATCATATATATGTAAGATGTCCAGGAGAAGTACAATGTTCTTTTCTTGAGATCCCAGATCCTAAGAACATGCTCTAACTTCTTCTTCATCTCATATATTGATTTTTCTAGACAACCATCATTTTATGTCTGACAACATCTTTACATTGTTGCCAATGATAAAATGTTATCTACATAAAAACCCGAGAAACACCACCTTGTTTCCATCACGTTTCCAATACACACTATTCGTCTATGCTTTGATGAATCCATAAAATGGACTATCTCATCAACTTGCAAGTACCACGAACTCAATGCTTTGTTCCAATCCATAAATGGATTAACTAAGCTTGTACTCTAAATGATCTTGCCTCTTAGCAATAATCCTTATTGCTTTCTAAGAAGGCACATTTAGATCTAGTACGGCCTTCATGTAGATCCAGGGATTGATTTCATGTATACTAGGTCCAGAGTCCGAAGACTCTCTTAGTCTTATGAATATCTCCGGTTGTCCCACAACCTCCCACTACAATGGCGTTCCGGTGTATAAACAGTGATAACAGTAGGTGCAGTTAGTGGTGTACCGCTACTCGGTTTGGCTGGTTCTAAGTCTTAATCTTTATCTTCTCATTTCAAAGTATTACGTCACTTTGGGCTTGTGGTTCATCTAATAGTCTTCCTCTAAGAACCGGGCGTTAGAACTTATAACGTCCTTCTGGTTCATAGTACTATTGAACACACATCTTTTGTTCTTCTAGGATATTCTACAACCGCATTTGAATGCGCCGTTGTTTCTAGACATATCCATAGAACATAGGTAGTTCCGTATAACTCATAATTTTACTATTTCTATAAGAGTTCCATTTCTTGTTTACGACACACCATTTCTACACAACAGTGCATGGTAGAGTCATTTAGGATCAAATCCCAATCTCTGATCAGTATGCCATGCATTCCTCAGGCAGGTACTTGCCTCCGCGATCAAATCGCAGGCTACAAATGGATATACCTTGATGGTTCTCCACAATAGCTTTGTGTCCATTGACTTGTCAAAACACTTGCTTTTGTGGCACATCAGGTATTCTAATCCATTTCTCGAGTAATCATCAAATGAAGTACTCGTACCTTATTGTCTGAGTAGGCATAGGTCTGCATACATCAGAGTCAATCAATTCTTATACTTGTCCGGATCTTACATCTTATATCCATAAAGGATTGCTTAGTCATATTATCTTCCAAATTAGATTCTTAGGTCGGAAGGTCCACTCCTTCAACTTAATTGATCAATATCAATTTTCGACCTTTGAACTTCTTATTTGAATAAACATGACTCAGCATAAGAATCCACAAGTATAATTGATAAAGAAATCTCTTATTAGTAAAACGAGTTTCATACTACGGCTCGTTGCATCATGGTGGACTCAGGATTCATCATTTATATATTGCTAGCTAATGTACCAGAATGGATACTATCTTTATTTCTTCTTATAACCATCAAATGATTAAAAGAAATAAAATATCCTTTTATTAGAAATCCAGAACAAAGTTCTTTCTAATATGAAAGGTACATAAAAGCAATAACCCAAAATGAAATCCTATAAAATGTCCTCCATTGCAACTGCTGTCTCCTCTACAGCATTGCCCATGTAGACTACGATTTCTTCTTCTCCAAGTCGTCGGGTTTCCTGGAACCCTTGCATTTAAAATGCACATACCGTCAGTGGTTCCATATCTACACACCAGGTTCCGGTAGATAATACCACTGACTATGTTTTTCGACTAAAGAAAATTTCGTACTTTCTTTGAGAGGATAATTAGACTTCCAGTACCCAGACTGTTTGCATCGAGAACACTTGCCTCTTGGCTTTCTCGTCCCATCTCGTGGTCCAAGAAACTTAGGACCACTGGGTTTCTTTGCTTGCTTTTCCTTTCCCCCGATTTTGCCCATAGGCTCGAAACCTTTGGCATTAGCTACAAGAGCTTGCGATTTCCGTCTCAACTCGTCTAAAAGGTCGATCATCTCAAAAACGTGTTTAAGCGTTTCCTCGAATCGACTGGCCTTTATGAGTATCCTCATCGCCTCTTGTCTAGCCTCTACACCATGTCTAAACATCTCCTTGAGTTTGAACATGATATCAAAATCAGTCCTTTCCTCATCAGTTAAGACATTTGTAGGCTCGGGAGGACAAAGCTCACTGAGTACAAACTTGTACTCTTCAACAGTTTGGGTAATGTCTAGATCTCTGTTCCAATCATTACATTCAGGGACCAATGAGTTTAAAATCCTTACGTATCACATAAAGTGGGTTCAAAGCCATATCCTAATCTATGAGCACATATAACAACAAACAATCGATTTAATCTCCGATATTATCTCCCTCAAATAATATCATTAAACCACTAATCGCATCTAAAATCCCATCAGATATGGCAAGCCACGATAGTGTGGACGTTTACCTATCCAAATGATTTAGCAATTAGATTTCCTTCGGTCGTACATCATCATTAGCGTTACTTCGATGGGAAGAATACTAAGAAGCGTACCTAAGTGTAAACCATTACTCAGTATCTAAGAAGATTGTTTGGGACACGCATATTCACCGCAAGCCACGATGGTGTGGACGTTTACGTTGACATACGCTCCTTTACTCCCTTCTATAACTGTCTACATCAATCGTTCCAAAATCCCATTCAATGCAGCAAGCCACGATAGTGTGGACGTTTACTACACCAAAAGACTTTTACAATTGACTCCCAATTACATGAATCATTTAATCTTGTAAATCAAGACGCGGAGAATCATAAGTGAAACTCGAAGTTTCTAACCAGTGATTCACCATGCGAACGACCCTATCTCTCATAAATGAGGGAGCCGAGCAGACAATCGATCCACCTTCAAAAGGATGGTACGAAGGTCTCTAATTTGTGTCCTCGACATGACCAAGTGGCTTTGGCTCCATTCCACTCCCCGGGGTGAGAATGAGTCGACTTGAAATCAGTTTCAGAAAGACAAATTAGGCATTGTTTGATAAACTTAATCAATGTTTCTCGTAAAAGGAATTACAAGAATTCTCCTCCAATGACTTGTCTAAACGAACTTCAAAAGTCCATAAAAGTCACCAAGAGAACAGCAATGGAGACCATGGATATGTTTCCATACCCTCTCCCACTTAGCTTTTTACAATAAAGGGATACGCTATCTAATGCATAATTAAATACACATAAGCATGCATACATGTAATAAAGCACATAGAATATTATCACATAGTCAAAATAATTACTAGAATATTATTTTCCGACTATTATGGCTTTATCGCATCCCCGTACGCATCTTCTAGTCTTCAGTCTTCGTTCTTGAATGCTCCATGTGACGAGAATATTAATTCCAATATTTAAATCTATTTATTTTCAATTAATCCAAAAGTTACTTAATTCGAAAATCAAGTCAATCGAATATATCAAAAATAAAATTAAATATTATTAATATTTTTATTTATTTTATTTTCCCTTTCTACTTCATTAAATCTCTAGAATAATCTATCCAAGACCCACTTGGAATATTCCAGAAGACTTCCATAATGAAATAAGGAAATAAAATAATTTAGGACTCCTAGTCCTTCCAAATTAATTCATTTCCTAATCCATTAAAAATTCCATAAAGGAATAATTAAATAAGGAAAAATTAATTTAGGACTCCTCTACTTTCCAAAATTAATTAATTTCCATCTATTGAAAATTCCCAAGAATAGGAATAATCAAATAGGAAATAAATTAATTCCAATTTAATTCTTTTCCTATTCCATGAGAGTTCCTAAAAATTAAGAACACTCAAATAGGAAAACCGAATTAATTTGGAAAGTCGGATTATGGTAGGAGTAGCGCGGGTTGGGAGTCCCCGCACCACCCCCACCGTCGACCGCCGCCCGGGAGGAGCACCGCCGCCGCCCCCAGCCCACGCGCCACCACCACCGGTGGCCGGCGTGGCCGGAAGCTCCCGCGGACAGCCCCTACGCCGGCGGGTCGATCGATCCTCATGGGGATCGATCATGGGGATGATCGACCCCTCGTCCCCTTCGTCTTCTTCGTCACATCTTCTTCGTCTTCCGGCGGTCGTTTCGGCATCGATCCAACGTAAATAAAATTACAAGAATTAAAAAAACATTATCCGGTATCGATTCTATACATGAAATCGACCCTATACATTTTCCGGAAAAAGTAGAACATAATAATAAACCTAAATTCGGTCAACCCCCGAATTTTTACTATTACAAGCATTCACCACACATAAAACGAATCTCGACATGTCCGAGAGTTTAATAATCAAGAACAATATTATGACAATAATTAAGAACAATTATATCTAGCCATAATAGTCGGAAACCCTGCAAGGTAGAACAATTTATCGAAAAATATCATGAACTAAAACCAACGCTCTGATACCAATTGTTGGAAATCGATATCCCGGAATTAATAAATTAATTAAAATTAATTATCTAATTAATTCCGACCGAAATCCTTTGGAGATCGAATATCCGGATTGTCTAAAATTGCGGAACGACAATTCCAATCGACTCCCGGTTGCCGGAACATCCCGCCACGAACCACCACGAAGCCGGACTCAACCAAACAAGCCGCCGCGGGGATAGCCCGCGGCTGTCCGGTCGAGCCCCCGCATGGGGCTCGCGGCTGTCCTTGGCAGCCGCCTAGGGCTGCTCGTAGCAGCCCGTCGGGCATGGCCGAACCCTCCCGGACAGCCCTCATCAAACCCTAGCAGCGGCCCGAGCCGCCGCTGTTCGATCGGGGCGTGCGCACGTCACCGGACGTGCGCTGGGGTTCGGCTCGTACAGCCCCGTGCGTGGACTCGCATCGCACGCGAGTCCGCTACGAGAAAACTCGCAGCTCGCTGCGAGCGCGCACGGGGAGGGCTCGGACAGCCCGCGAATCCGCTACGGGAATACCCGTAGCTCGCGGCCGAGCCCGTGCGTTCGAGTCCTTCGGCGTCCAGCCGAGACTCACGCCCCTCGACCCTCTCATGCTCGAGCCGTTGAGCCGCCGGCGGTCCGGTGATCTTCGATCACCACCGCCCGGTTCAACCTCGACATGGGTCGCGTTCACGGATCTTGGTTCACGATATTTTTACGATAATTAAAACGATAAAATCATAAAGAGGGTTTTACGATTTACCTCGTTCTCGTTGTTCGGAAAAACGAAGAACTCAATTTGATGACCTTTGAGATCTTCCCACGTATTCCTTGCACTAGCCCGGACGTCGTGTGGGCGACGATCTACCGAACTCCATGGATCTTCCTCTCTACTTTCTCTCTCTAGAATTGTGATCTTCAAGTTATGAGAATAGAGAAGACCATGTAGTGCTTTTATAGGCTACGTAGGGGATCTTAAGGAGGTGGAATATTGGGCTTCTAATATTGAAGATTAAATTGAGCCCAATGCTCAAGTCCATTAATCCTTATCAATATTAATTAATTTATTTTCCACTATATAAATTAATTGCACTCCCAATATTAAACCATATTATATCAAATAATATTTCTCCGGTAGTATTATTTATTCCGTGTATTTAAGATATAAATATCCATGAATAAAATTAATTTATTGCTAATTAATTTATTCATCTCTTATATCCGAGACTAGTACCATTCAACCTTAATTATTATGCGGAACGAATCCACCTGCAGGGTTTACATAATAATTCCTTATGAACTCATCTCGGGGATATTATCAACCCTTCCGGGATACACTGTCCGGTCAATTATTCACGGCATGTCATATATGAAATATAGTGACCCAACTTAACCGGTAATCAACCCAATAATCAAATCAGTTAATTCCTTTGGTAAATCAAAGTCACTTATATTAAATATACACACCCGCAATAATATCGGGGATTAAGAATAAAATACACTGAGACTTAAATCGATTATCGCCGGCAATCCTAATCGATAAATCTCAAGCAGATCCGCTCAATACACCAAGTGTACAAGTGTGATAAAATAATTAAGATAAATTATTTTCTCTCTCACACAACGACTATACCGATGGATTGGTCCGTGTCCATCTAGGTCGTGAGCTACTGTTCGATTAAATACGAGTAACCGATAGTATGATCTTCTGTGCGCCCATGCTTGCACCATACTAACTACAACGTATAAAATCCAGGACTATGATTTGCATATATTTAATTGCAAATAATTGTTTATTTAATTAAATAGATTAATGACAATGGATCGTGAGTTTGCGTTACTTAAATCTAGACATTAAGTACACAACTCCAACAATCTCCCACTTGTACTAAGGTCTAGTCATTTCCTCCAAACTCCCGACTCCCATACTCATCACGTGCTTAAGTTGTACTTCCAAGAAGTACTATGTGAATGAGCACTCTAGGTTGCCGCTCTGAAGTTATCTTGGTGACTACAGCGTCGTCTCCCTTGACGATGATTCGTATCAGGTGGTACTTGCACTATGTGTTATCTTACACTTATGGACTAGTGATTTCTTACCATTTGCCATTGCACCGCTATTTACATAGCCTTTTGGTAAATTAAGAATCACCTCTAAGTCCCAGAGATTATCCCGGAGTTATACCAAAACTTCCGCTGCCTCTGAGGCCGCTATTTGGTTACCCATGGCAGAGTCCGAAAAGCATCGTGCTTATCATTCTTCCATGTTAAAACTCCTTCTCCTTCGTTAGTGAAACACATAGCCTGATATCGACTTACACCGGTCCTCATTTGATTAGAAATCTAAGAGAATGTAATCCAAAGGAAAACTCGTCTGCTTCGTAGTCTAGAACAGTACTTCGAAAGTACTTTTACGGCAGTCGAATATTCCTTTCCAGGATTACCTTGATATCCTCCCACTATGCTAACCGCATAGCCGATACCAGGTTCTTGTTTTCAACAATGCATTTATTAAGCTTTCCACACTCAAAGTGTAGGAAACTGCTTTCATTGCTTCTATCTCCTTTTGTGTTCCAAAACACATATCCTTAGATAGATGCATTCCGTCTCTGAAAGGTAACGAACCTTTCTCGGAATCTTGCATGTTAAAACGAACCATAATCATATATATGTAAGATGTCCAGGAGAAGTACAATGTTCTTTTCTTGAGATCCCAGATCCTAAGAACATGCTCTAACTTCTTCTTCATCTCATATATTGATTTTTCTAGACAACCATCATTTTATGTCTGACAACATCTTTACATTGTTGCCAATGATAAAATGTTATCTACATAAAAACCCGAGAAACACCACCTTGTTTCCATCACGTTTCCAATACACACTATTCGTCTATGCTTTGATGAATCCATAAAATGGACTATCTCATCAACTTGCAAGTACCACGAACTCAATGCTTTGTTCCAATCCATAAATGGATTAACTAAGCTTGTACTCTAAATGATCTTGCCTCTTAGCAATAATCCTTATTGCTTTCTAAGAAGGCACATTTAGATCTAGTACGGCCTTCATGTAGATCCAGGGATTGATTTCATGTATACTAGGTCCAGAGTCCGAAGACTCTCTTAGTCTTATGAATATCTCCGGTTGTCCCACAACCTCCCACTACAATGGCGTTCCGGTGTATAAACAGTGATAACAGTAGGTGCAGTTAGTGGTGTACCGCTACTCGGTTTGGCTGGTTCTAAGTCTTAATCTTTATCTTCTCATTTCAAAGTATTACGTCACTTTGGGCTTGTGGTTCATCTAATAGTCTTCCTCTAAGAACCGGGCGTTAGAACTTATAACGTCCTTCTGGTTCATAGTACTATTGAACACACATCTTTTGTTCTTCTAGGATATTCTACAACCGCATTTGAATGCGCCGTTGTTTCTAGACATATCCATAGAACATAGGTAGTTCCGTATAACTCATAATTTTACTATTTCTATAAGAGTTCCATTTCTTGTTTACGACACACCATTTCTACACAACAGTGCATGGTAGAGTCATTTAGGATCAAATCCCAATCTCTGATCAGTATGCCATGCATTCCTCAGGCAGGTACTTGCCTCCGCGATCAAATCGCAGGCTACAAATGGATATACCTTGATGGTTCTCCACAATAGCTTTGTGTCCATTGACTTGTCAAAACACTTGCTTTTGTGGCACATCAGGTATTCTAATCCATTTCTCGAGTAATCATCAAATGAAGTACTCGTACCTTATTGTCTGAGTAGGCATAGGTCTGCATACATCAGAGTCAATCAATTCTTATACTTGTCCGGATCTTACATCTTATATCCATAAAGGATTGCTTAGTCATATTATCTTCCAAATTAGATTCTTAGGTCGGAAGGTCCACTCCTTCAACTTAATTGATCAATATCAATTTTCGACCTTTGAACTTCTTATTTGAATAAACATGACTCAGCATAAGAATCCCCGTCCCCGAGGTTCATCGTTTTCCCGGATCGCGCGTTCATGTATATATTACAATTAATCATGAACAAATAATCAAAGAGGGGTTCTCGATTATACCTTCGATTCGTTGTACGGAGAAACGAAATCGGTTGACGACCTTGTGATCTTCCCGCGTATTCCTAGCACTCCGTTCGAACGTCGTGTGGGCGACGATCTATCGAACTCTATGGATCCTCCTCACTCTCAAGACTTTTTAGTTGGCGTAACTTAGGTTGTGAAAAGTGAAGACCATGTAGTGCTTATATAGGCTACGTAGGGGATCATAAGGAGAATAAATATTGGGCTTCAATATTGAAAATTAAATTGGGTCCAACCCAAATCCATTAATTCTTATCAATATTAATTTTATTTATTTTCCACTATATAAATAAAATTGCACTCCCAATATTATTCCATATTATATCAAATAATATTTCTCCAATTAGTATTATTTATTCCGTGTATTTAAGATTTAAATATCCATGAATAAATTTATTTATTGCTCAATAAATAATATTCATCTCTTATATCCGAGACTAGTACCGTTCAACCTTTATTATTGTGCGGAACGAATCCACTCATGAGGTTTACACAATAATTCCTTATGAACTCATCTCGGGGATATTATCAACCCTTCCGGGATACACTTTCCCGTCAAGTATTCACGGCATGTCATATATAAAATATAGCGACCCAATTTTACCGGTAATTAACCCAATAATTAAATCGGTTAATTCCTTTGGAAAATCAAAGTCTCTAATATTAAATATACACACCCGTAATAATATCGGGGATTAAGAATAAAATACTCCGAGATTTAAATTGATTATCCAAGGCAATCCTAATCAATAAATCTCAAGCTGATCCGCCCAATACACTAAGTGTACAAGTGTGATAAAATAATTAAGATAAATTATTTTCTCTCTCACACAACGACTATACCGATGGATTGGTCCGTGTCCATCTAGGTCGTGAGCAACTGTTCGATTAAATACGAGTAACCGATAGTATGATCTTCTGTGTGGGCCCGACACACCATACTAACTACAACGTATAAAATCCAGGACTATATTTTGCATAATTAATTAATAATAATTAATTGCAAATAATTGTTTATTAATTAAATAGGTTAAATGCTATGACCGGGGGTTTACCGATACTTAAATCTAGACATTAAGTACACAACTCCAACATGGGTTGCTTCAAACTTTGAGAGTCAGGTCATAGTTTCTCAAATCAGCCATCAAGTCGGCATAATCCCAGTTTTGGTTCTCGTGATTGCGTGCTTCGATAGTCAGCACCTTGCTTTCGAACCTCGTGCTTACACTGGAGAGGACTTTCTCATAGACCATGGGAGCAGGAAAGATTTCTCCGAGTTCAAAAGCCTCATTCACATATCTCATGATTTTGTCCAAGTAGTCATTTATATCTTCATCTTCCCTCATCCGGAGTTGATGGAATTGAGCAGTGATAGTTCGGATTTTCGATCGCTTAACAACATGACTTCCCTCACAAGTTCTTTGTAAAGTTTCCCATGCATCTCTGGCAGATGTGCAATTTTTTACCAGCTGATACTTACTGAGGTCCAGCCATTCACATATAAGAAGTAAAGCTTTGCTGTTAGCCGTGGACAAGTCATGTTCCTCTCTCGTCCAACTACGTTCCGGTTTTGGAATTCTTACACCATCGGCATCTTCCGTATATGGGCGTTCCCATCCTTCTAACACTGCCATCCAAGATCTAGAGTCAAAACCCTTAATTCTAGCAGACACTTTGGCCTTCCAGTTTGAATAGTTCTGATGGGTAAGCATAATCGGTTTCTGGACAAACATAGACGACTCCATTGTAGCGGAATTATGAAGTCTAGCGACGGATCACGTCTTATACGTATGACGTCCCGCTCTGATACCAATTGAAATTACGTCTTCGACGTATGATACCAACTTTTCGCGAAGTTGGACTTAAACGCACAAACAACAACTTCAGTCGAAGTAACACTCACACAAGTTCGTAGTATGAAAGACTGAAGACAAAGTTATGTAATATGTTTTCATTCCATTGTAAAACGAAACTAAACTATTACACTGAGTATGGTAGGCAAACTGATTACAAGAAGTTTCCCGAGTGTCGCAACAACTCCCACTAACTTGCAATCTAGCACACGAGTACCTAGAGCTAAATCTCCTAACTCTAATCTTGGCACAAGGCGCAAAAGCTACTACACAAACTCGAAGCTCGAAGCTGTCGGTCACGATTCTAAAAATCAGATTTCGTTCTCTCAAAATCGTCAAATGGTGAAATCGAAATCCATGGGTTTATATAGGCAGCCGCACATGTGAGGTGATGACGTGGCACGTTCTGATTGGTCACATGCTTGGCTAATGTCACTTCTCCATGGATGACATCACTATTGTAGAACTTGGATTCTTGAATCTTGGAATCTTGAATCTTTAATTCTTGAATCTTCAAATCTTGAATCTTCAATTTCAAAAACAGACTTCAATTCAATCTTGACTCCATCGATCTCAATTCTTCATCTTCAAACTCTCGTGAAAAACTCTAAGTGTTGAAGCCTCGGAATTTCATCGTCTTCATGGTCGTCGATATCAATGAAGTAGTAAACACCGGAACCATTCTTCATTTCTTGATTTGTGTACTTGGTGAAAGGAATCACGTTGAAAGTACTTAGGTGAAAATCGTCGTTGAAGAATGTCATAGTCGCTGGAACCGTGCCTTGAGGACAAGCGTCGCCGAAACCGTGCCATAGGCAAAACCGGCGACTCTAGTCGCCGATTCCATGACAAGCCCATATGCACACAAACGGCGACTCCAGTCGCCGTTCCATCGCTTGCCAAATACGGCGACTCCAGTCGCCGTTCCATGCAAAGTCTCAAAGCGGAGACTGTTGTCTCCTTTCCATGACACGCACCAAAGGCGGCGACACGAGTCGCCGTTTCCTCGCGTCACCAAAATCGGCGACTGTGGTCGCCGTTCCACACCATCTTCTGTGTGCCCAAATTCGGTGACTCCTGTCGCCGTTCCTGTGCATCACCATAAATGGCGACTCGAGTCGCCGTTTCTTGCATCTCATGCATTCCAGAAGTGGCGACTTCGTTCTTCGTTTCCATGCACCTGCAATTTTGAAAATCAACACAAACTAAAACACAAGTACAAAAACGTTGTCGCCAAAATCAACATTTACAATCTCCCCCTTTTTGGCACAACCCATAAAAACAAAGTTAAGTAAAACATAAGATAGGAGTATCTCCCCCTCAATCGAATACATCAACAAAAATAAGCTAAGTAAAAAGATGGAAAAACATCAATCACACAATCAATGAAAACCATAAAAGACTTAGCCAAATTTTTCAAACCAAATGATAAAAACTTAGATAAATATCCAATCTTAAAAACAATAATCCAGAGATAGAGAAATATGAAAAACCATGCATGGACGAATTCAGAGTTTGATGCATGCAAAACCAAAATATGAAATACGAGTTCAAGAGTTATGAAAAACAGGAAATAAAAACTTGGAATAAAAACTTGAACTTGAGAACTGGAACTTAAGATCTTGAATCTTCATTCTTTTGGCGAGCCAGCTGGAGTGGGTTCACGTTCTGGACTCTCGATCACATCTTCTTCATCTTCGCCATAGTCGAAGCCGTCATCAGAACTTGAGTCTTCTTTCTCGTCCTCATCTGTCTCATCACCCAGACCAAAAATCTCGAACTCGCCGAGATCATTTCCACCATCGTCTTCAATATCGAGAATGTTGACATCATCATCATCATCATCATCTTGATCTCTGAGTCCATCGGACGGCATCGCCCTCGAAGTTTCACCAACCTTCGCCTTTCCCTTATCACGAATATCCATGCATCCTTCGAAGATATCCTCGTCCGTCTTTTCACCGTCATCCGCCCCACGTTCCACTTGTTCAACAGCTATGTTATTCCCTTTGGCTAGCTGCACATGCGCTTCCTGGATAGCGTCCCTAACCATCTTCAAGATGAATGTGTTGGAGTTGTGTACTTAATGTCTAGATTTAAGTAACGGAAACTCACGATCCATTGCCACTAATCTATTTAATTAAATAAACAATTATTTGCATTTAATTATTTATAATTAAATATATGCAAATTATAGTCCTGGATTCTATACGTTGTAGTTAGTATGGTGTGCGACGTCACACGGAAGATCATACTATCGGTTACTCGTATATAATCGAACAGTTGCTCACGACCTAGGTGGACACGGACCAATCCATCGGTATAGTCGTTGTGTGAGAGAAAAAAATAATCTGTCTTGATTATTTTATCACACTTGTACACTTGGTGTATTGGGCGGATCGTTTGAGATTTATCGATTAGGATTGCCGGCGATAATCGATTTAAGTCTCAGTGTATTTTATTCTTAATCCTCGATACTATTGCGGGTGTGTATATAAGTGACTTTGATTTTCCAAAGGAATTAACCGATTTAATTATTGGGTTAATTACCGGTTAAGTTGGGTCGCTATATTTTATATATGACATGCCGTGAATACTTGACGGGAAAGTGTATCCCGTAAGGGTTGATAATATCCCCGAGATGAGTTCATAAGGAATTATTATGTAAACCCTGCAGGTGGATTTGTTCCGCATAATAATTAAGGTTGAATGGTACTAGTCTCGGATATAAGAGATGAATAAATTAATTATCAATAAATTAATTTTATTCATGGATATTTATATCTTAAATACACGGAATAAATAATACTGCCGGAGAAAATATTATTTGATATAATATGGTTTAATATTGGGAGTGCAATTAATTTTATATAGTGGAAAATAGAATTAATTAATATTAATGGATTAATAGATTTGGGCTTGGGCTCAATTTAATCATTAATATTGGAAGCCCAATATTCCACCTCCTTAAGATCCCCTACTTAGCCTATAAAAGCACTACATGGTCTTCTCTATTCTCATAACTTAAAGAACACAATTCTAGAGAGAGAAAGTAGAGAAGGAGATCCATGGAGTTCGGAAGATCGTCGTCCACCCGACGTTCGAGCTAGTGCAAGGAATACGTGGGAAGATCTCAAGGTCATCATAAGATCTCGTTTCTCCGCACAACGAATTGAAAGGTGAATTAAATTTCCGCAATTTAATTCAAGATTATTGAATCAATTATCGAAGAACCAAGATCCGAGGACGAACCCCGGACGAGGATCGAACCGGGCGGTGGTGGTTGGACCACCGGACCGCCGGCGGTTCAAGGATCCCCGTGGGGATCGAACCAAACACGCCCCGGCTGAACCGGGGGCATGCGCATCGAAGGACCCCAACCCATGGCTGGGGGTGCAATCGAACCCTAGGTTCGATCGCTGGGGTGGCGAGCTGGTGCCGCCGCGGCTCGCGAGGCGAGCCGCCCCCTCCTATGCGAACGGCGAGTCGCTGGACTCGCCGTAGGGTTGCTTTGATGCAACCCGGCGATCGCATGGTGCGATCGCGAGCTCGCACCCGCGGGGGTGCGGCTGGACGTGCACCGTCTTCGGACGCCGCTGTGCGTTCGGTTGTATCCCGGCTCGCGTGGTGGTGCTCGCGTGATCTCCGACGAAGGGTTTTTGATCGGGTTATTGTTTCTGCAAATTTTAATAACCCGGGATATCGAATTCCAACAATTGGTATCAGAGCGTACGGTTACGTTTTTTCGTTAATTGTTTCGATAATCGATTCTCGATGTATATGGCCATAGATTAATTTAATTGCGTTAAATTATTGTTCTATATTTGTTCTACGTACTTGTTTTATCTCTCGTATGAATTGTGTTGGACGGAAAAATTAAATATTAAAAATCGAGGGTTTTCGGAATAATCGAACCAAAATCGACCGCGGCATACCTAGGCTCGAAGGGGCTGTGCGGGCTGCCGGAATTGGGCTGAACGCAGCTGGGCGTGTCGGCGTATGCCACCAGTGGTGGTGGTTCGCCGGCATCGCGGACGCGGTTTCGGCTTCGTACTTGGACTGGGCTGTTTCAGCTGCTCTCGGAGCTTCGTACGGGCTGGGCTGTTGGCAGGGATCGACGGCATGATCGCCGACGAGCTGGAGCTCTCCGCTGCTGGTACGCCTTCGAAGCGGGCTGCTGGGGCAGCGGCGTGAGCTGGGCATGTGGGCTGCTGGGGCAGCGGAAGGTCGATGGCGTGGTTCGTCGGTGAAGACGTCATGCCAGAGATTGACCTCACCAACGCGGCGGCATGCATATGATGTTTTGGCGTGAATTGCATGTGCGAATATATATATATATTTTTTTTATTCTCGATGTGCATAACATTATTCATGGTGCTGTACATCTCGATTGCATGGCCTGATGGGTATGTGCATGTCTTCATGCATGGCTAGCCCCACATACATGTTTTACCCAAGTGCTGTTCGATTAGGGATGGACCTTGGATTCGAGCGGGTCTCGTTTTTTCGGTTCGTCCCGGTAAATCCGATCTTTCCGGAAATAATTTAATCTTTCTAATTTTATTTAATTTAATTTTGGAATTAATTCAAATTCTATTTGGATTAGATTTCTTAATTATGGAATTAAATAATGGAATTAGATGGAGAGTTAAATTAGGAAAGAAAATCCTAGTTTCTCTAGATATCCTATACCTACCTGGATTAGAAGTCTTAAGAAGAATCAAAATTCGATTTTGATTAGGATTCTTGAGATCTAATCTAAATAGGATTGAGAAATTATTAAAATATTGATTTTATTTAATTTAAGTATTTTATTTAAAATCATTAGATTAATTCAAATTTTATTTTGGATTGGAAAATCTTGGATTTTATTTAGAATAGAATTAAATATGGAAATCAATGGATTTTAATAATATTGATTTTATTTAATTTAAGTATTTTATTTAAAATCATTAGATTAATTCAAAATTTATTTTGAATTGGAAAATCTTGGATTTTATTTAAAATAGAATTAAATATGGAAATCAATGGAATTGATTTTATTTAATTGGAGTATTTTATTTAAAATCATTAGATTGATTCGAATTTACTTTGAATTGGAATCTTGGATTTTATTTAAAATAAATTAAATATGAAAATCAAAGAATTTTTCCGTCGCTCGGCAAAGTATTCAAGACGTAGAATGAAGACTCAAGAAAAGCATGCAGGAATTCATCAAGGTACGAATAGTCGAGAAATAATTTTACTTGAGCAATTATTTGATTATTTGTGTATGTACTTGCATGAAATGTATGTTTGTGATTATGCTATGTGTATTTAATTATGCATTAGATAGCGTATCCCTTTGTTATAAAAAGCTAAGTGGGAGAGGGATTGGAAACAACGCCATGGTCTCCATTGGTGTTCTCTTGGTGACTTTTATGGACTTTTGAAGTTCGTATAGACGAGTCATTGGAGGAGAATTCTTGTAATTCCTTTTACGAGAAACATTGATTAAGTTTATCAAACAATGCCTAATTTGTCTTTCTGAAACTGATTTCAAGTCGACTCATTCTCACCCCGGGGAGTGGAATGGAGCCAAAACCACTTGGTCATGTGGATGACACAAATTAGAGACCTTCGTACCATTTCTAGAAATGGATCGATTGTCTGCTCGGCTCCCTCATTTGATGAGAGATAGGGTTGTTCGCATGGTGAATCACTGGTTAGAAACTTCGAGTTTCACTTATGATTCTCCGCGTCCTGATTTACAAAAATCGAATGGATCAAGTAATTGGAAGTCAATTGTAAAAATCTTTTGGTGTAGTAAACGTCCACACTATCGTGGCTTGCTGCACTGAATGGGATTTTGGATCGATTGATGTAGACAGTTATAGAAGGGAGTAAAGGAGCGTATGTTAACGTAAACGTCCACACTATCGTGGCTTGCGGTGAATATGCGTGTCCCAAACAATCTTCTTAGATACTGAGTAATGGTTTACACTTAGGTACGCTTCTTAGTATTCTTCCCATCGAAGTAACGCTAATGATGATGTACGACCGAAGCAAATCTAATTGCTAAATCATTTGGGTGGGTAAACGTCCACACTATCGTGGCTTGCCATATCTGATGGGATTTTAGATGCAATTAGTGGTTTAATGATTTATTTGAGGGAGATAATATCGGAGATTAAATCGATTGTTTGTTGTTATATGTGCTCATAGATTAGGAAATGGCTTTGAACCCACTTTATGTGATACTTAAGGATTTTAAACTCACTGGTCCCTAAATGTAATGATTGGAATAGAGATCTAGACATTACCCAAACTGTTAAAGAGTGCAAGGTTGTACTCATTGAGCTTTGTCCTCCCGAGCCTATTGACATAGGCGGCTAGACAAGAAGCGATGAGGATACTCATAAAGACCAGTCACTTCGAGGAAACGCTTAAACACGTTTTTGAGATGATTGACCTTTTGGACGAGTTGAGACGGAAATCGCAAGCTCTTGTAGCCAATGCCAAAGGTTTCGAACCTAAGGGCAAAACCAGGGGAAAGGAAAAGCTAAGCAAAGAAACCCAGTGGTCCTAAGCTACTTGGACCACTAGATGGGACGAGAAAGCCATGAGGCAAGTGTTCTCGATGCAAACAGTCTGGGTACTGGAAGTCTGATTATCCTCTCAAAAGTACGAAATTTTCTTTAGTCGTGAAACATAGTCAGTGGTATTATCTACCGGAACCTGGTGTGTAGATATGGAACCACTGACGGTATGTGCATTTTAAATGCAAGGGTTCCAGGAAACCCGACGACTTAGAAAAGAAGAAATCGTAGTCTACATGGGCAATGCTGTGGAGGAGACAGCAGTTGCAGTGGAGGACATTTTATAGGATTTCATTTTGAGTTATTGCTTTTATGTACCTTTCATATTAGAAAGAACTTTGTTCTGGATTTCTAATGAATGGATATTTTATTTCTTTTAATCATTTGATGGTTATAAGAAGAAATAATGATATTATCTATTTTGGTACATTAGCTAGCAATATATAAATGATGAATCCTGAGTCCACCACGATGCAACGAACCGTTATACATAACTCGTTTTACTAATAAGAGATTTCTTTATTAAATCATTTATACTTGTGGATTCTTATGCTAAGTCATATTTATTCAAATAAGAAGTTCAAAGGTCGAAAATTGATTGTAAGATCAATTAAGTTGAAGGAGTGGACCTTCCGACCTAAGAATCTAATTTGGAAGATAATACGACTAAGCAATCCTTTATGGATATAAGATATAAGATCCGGACAAGTATTAGAATTGATTGACTCTAATTTATGATCAGATCTTGGGATTGGATCCCAAGTGACTACACCATACAGTCCTCTGTAGGATTGGTGTGTCGGAAATAAGAAATGGAACTCTTATAGAAATAGTAAAAGCATGAGTTAAACGGAACTACCTATGTTCTATGGATATGTCTTGGAAACAACGGCACATTCAAATGTGGTTGTAGAATATCCTAGAAGAACAAAAGGTGTGTGTTCGATAGTACTATGAACCAGAAGGACGTTATAAGTTCTAACGCCCGGTTCTTAGAGGAAGACTATTAGATGAACCACAAGCCCAAAATGACATGATACTTCTGAAGAGAGAGAAAACGATTAAGACTTAGAACCAGCCGAACCGAGTAGCGGTACACCACTAACTGCACCTACTGTTATTACTGTTTATACACCGGAATGCCGTTGTAGTGGGAGGTTGTATGACAACCAGAGATATTCATAAGACTAGGTGAGTCTTCGGACTCTGGACCTAGTATACATGAAATCGATCCCTTGATCTACATGAAGGCAGTACTAGATCTAAATGTGCCTTCTTGGAAAGCAATAAGGATTATTGTTAAGGGGCGAGATCATTTAGAGTACAAGCTTAGTTGATCCATTTATGGATTATAACAAAGCTAGAGTTCGTGGTACTTGCAAATTGATGAGATAGTCCATTTTATGGATTCATCAAAGCATAGACGACTCGAGTGTATGGGAAACGTGATGGAAACAAAGTGGTGTTTCTCGGAGGTTTTATGTAGATAGCATTTTATCATTGGTACCAATGTAAAGATGTTGTCAGACATAAAATGATGGTTGTCTAGAAAAATCGATATATGAGATAAAGAAGAAGTTAGAGCATGTTCTTAAGATCTAGGATCTCAAGAAAAGAACATTGTACTTCTCCTGGATATCTTACATATATATATGATTATGGTTCGTTTTAACATGCGAGATTCCGAGAAAGGTTCGTTACCTTTCAGAGACGGAATACATCTACCTAAGGATATGTGTTTTGGAACACAAAAGGAGATAGAAGCAAAGAAAGCGGTTTCCTACACTTCGAGTGTGGAAAGCTTAATAAATGCGATGTTAAAAACAAGAACCTGATATCTGCTATGCGGCTAGTATAGTGGGAGGATATCAAGGTAATCCTGGAAAGGAATACTCGACTGCTGTAATGAACATTTTAAGTACTTTCGAAGTACTGGAAACTATGTTCTGGATTACGGAGCAGACAAACATTTTCTTTGGATTACATTCCCTTAGATTTCTAATCGAATGAGGACCAGTGTAAGTCGATATCAGGCTATGTGTTTCACTATTGAAGGAGAAGGAGTTTTAACATGGAAGAGTGATAAAGCACGATGCTTTTTCGGACTCTGCCATGGGTAACCAAATAGCGGCCTCAGAGGCAGCGGAAGTTTTGGTATAACTCCGGGATAATCTCTGGGACTTAGATGTGATTCTTAATTTTCCAAAGGCTATGTAAATAGCGGTGCGATGGCAAATGGTAAGAAATCACAAGTCCATAAGTGTAAGATAACACATAGTGCAAGTACCACCTGATACGAGTCATCGTCGAGGGAGACGACGCTGTAGTCACCAAGATAACTTCAGAGCGGCAACCTAGATTGCTCATTCACATAGTACGTCTTGGAAGTACAACTTAAGCACGTGATGAGTATGGGAGTCGGGAGTTTGGAGGAAATGACTAGACCTTAGTACAAGTGGGAGATTGTTGGAGTTGTGTACTTAATGACTAGATTTAAGTAACGGAAACTCACGATCCATTGCCACTAATCTATTTAATTAAATAAACAATTATTTGCATTTAATTATTTATAATTAAATATATGCAAATTATAGTCCTGGATTCTATACGTTGTGGTTAGTATGGTGTGCGACGTCACACGGAAGATCATACTATCGGTTACTCGTATATAATCGAACAGTTGCTCACGACCTAGGTGGACACGGACCAATCCATCGGTATAGTCGTTGTGTGAGAGAAAAAAATAATCTGTCTTGATTATTTTATCACACTTGTACACTAGGTGTATTGGGCGGATCGTTTGAGATTTATCGATTAGGATTGCCGGCGATAATCGATTTAAGTCTCAGTGTATTTTATTCTTAATCCTCGATACTATTGCGGGTATGTATATTTAATATAAGTGACTTTGATTTTCCAAAGGAATTAACCGATTTAATTATTGGGTTAATTATGCTGGAAATCGATATCCCGGGGTATCAAAATTGCGGAACCGATAACCCCGAACGAAATCCCGTCGCCGGAAACCGATCATGGATACCGACTCATCCGCAGGAGTCCGACCTTTGGAGACTACGCGCCCGAAGACACGCAGCCCGCCCCCAGTCGAAGTCTCCCGCGAGTCGAAATCACCAACGCGAACCACACAAACGGAGCCGGGCTCGACCCGAGCATCGCCGCGGGATAAACCCGCGGCTAAACCCTAGCCGAGCCCCCGTCGGGGCTCGCGATCGATTGATCGCGTGGGACTGCCCAGCAGCCCCCGGCGGTGAGTCCGGCGACTCACCGCCATCACCGGAGGTGGGGGGAGCCACCAGCCGCGGCGCCAGCCCGCGGAGGTTCCCCCCGGCGATCGAGCTAGGGCTCGATCGCCCCAGCCGCGGCGTCCAGCCGCGGCTCTCCTTCGATGCGCGCCGGCGGTCGAAGCCCTAGGGCTCGACCGCCACCCCTCGGCTCCCAGCCGAGGGTTGCTCTCGATCCCGGCGGGGATCCCTAGACCGCCGGCGGTCCGGTGGTCTTCGACCACCACCGCGCGGTCTATCCCCGTCCCCGGGTTCGTCGTTTTTCCCGGATCTTGTGTTCATGCATGTATCACAATTTAATTCACATAAATTCACACGAAGGAGTTTATGATTGTACCTTTGATTCGTTGTGCGGAGAAACGAAATCAAGTTGAAGACCTTTGAATCTTCCCACGTATTCCTTGCACTTCGTTCGAACGTCGGGTGGGCGACGATCTATCGAACTCCTATGGATCTCCTTCAACTCTCTAGAATATCAAGTATGATAATCTTGTCTTATGATTTATGAAGGCCATGTAGTGCTTTTATAGGCTACGTAGGGGATCTAAAGGAGGTGGAATATTGGGCTTCCAATATTGAAGATTAAATTGAGCCCACTGCCCAAATCCATTAATCCTTATCAATATTAATTAATTTATTTTCCACTATATAAATTAATTGCACTCCCAATATTAAACCATATTATATCAAATAATATTTCTCCGGTAGTATTTATTTATTCCGTGTATTTAAGATTTAAATATCCATGAATAAAATTAATTTATTGCTAATTAATTTATTCATCTCTTTAATCCGAGACTAGTACCATTCAACCTTAATTATTGTGCGGAACGAATCCACTCATGAGGTTTACACAATAATTCCTTATGAACTCATCTCGGGGATATTATCAACCCTTACGGGATACACTGTCCGGTCAATTATTCACGGCATGTCATATATAAAATATAGTGACCCAACTTAACCGGAAATTAACCTAATAATTAAATCGGTTAATTCCTTTGGTAAATCAAGGTTACTTATATTAAATATATACACCCGCAATAATATCGGGGATTAAGAATAAAATACACTGAGACTCGAATCGATTATCGCCGGCAATCCTAATCGATGAATCTCAACGATCCGCTCAATACACCAAGTGTACAAGTGTGATAAAATAATTAAGATAAATTATTTTCTCTCTCACACAACGACTATACCGATGGATTGGTCCGTGTCCATCTAGGTCGTGAGCAACTGTTTGATTAAATACGAGTAACCGATAGTATGATCTTCTGTGCGCCCATGCTTGCACCATACTAACTACAACGTATAAAATCCAGGACTATAATTTGCATATATTTAATTAAAAATAATTAAACGCAAATAATTGTTCGTTAATTTAATAGATTAAATGCTATGATCGGGAGTTTACCGTTACTTAAATCTAGACATTAAGTACACAACTCCAACAATCTCCCACTTGTACTAAGGTCTAGTCATTTCCTCCAAACTCCCGGTTCCCATACTCAACACGTGCTTAAAGTGTACTTCCGAGAAGTACTATGTGAATGAGCACTCTAGGTTGCCGCTCTGAAGTTATCTTGGTGACTACTACGTCGTCTCCCTGACGATGACTCGTATCAGGTGGTACTTGCTCTATGTGTTATCATCACTTTTAGACTTATGACTTCTTCCAGTTTATCATGCACCGCTATAAAATAGCCTTTGATGAACTAAGAGTCATTTCCAAGTCTTAGAGGTTATCCCGGAACCTAACCAAAACTTCCGCTGCCTCTGAGGCTGCTATTCGGTTATGAGAGAGTCCGAGAAGCATCCTGCTTATCACTCTTACATATTAAAGGTTCCACCTTTTCCAAAAGTGAACACATAGCCTGATATCGACTTACACTGGTCCTTCTCTGATTTGAAATCTGAGAAACTGTAATCTAAGAAGATTTCGTCTTGCTTAGTAATCCAGTACAACCAAGTACTCTTACAACATTCGAATATCTCTTGTCCAGATTACTTTTATATCCTCCCACTACGCTAACCGCATAGTTGATATCAGGTTCTTGTTTTCTAACATTGCATTAAGCTTTCCACACTAGGTGTAGGAAACTGCTTAGTATCATCTATCTCCTTTATGTGTTCGAAACACATGACCTTAGATAGATGTACATGTTCTGTTTCTGAAAGGCAACAACCTTTCTCAGAACTATGCTTGTTAAAACAAACCATAATCGTATAAGATATCCAGGAGAAGTACAATGTTCTTATCCCTAGATCATAAGATCTCAAGAACATGCTCTAACTTCTACTTAATCTTATATCTCGATTCATTCATTTAGACAACCATTATTCTATGTCTGACAACGTCTTTACATTGTTGCCAATGATAAAGTTTATCTACATAAAATTCCGAGAAACACCACCTTGTTTTTATTACGTCTCCAATACACCTATCGTACTCTAAATGATCTAGCCTCTTAACAATAATCCTTATTGTTTTCCAAGCAGGCTCATTTAGATCTAGTACTGCCTTTATGCAGAGCTAGGGATCGATTTCATGTTTACTAGATCCAGAGTCCGAACTCCTCTAGTCTTATGAATATCTCTGGTTGTTCAACAACCTCCCACTGCAATGGCGTCCCGGTGTATAACAGTAATAACAATAGGTGCAGTGTGTGGTGTACTTCTACTCGGTTTGGCTGGTTCCCAGTCTTTTGTCCTTTCCCTCATTCCAAGGTGTTAATTCAGTTCAGGCTTTGTGGTTCATCTAATAGTCTTCCTCTATGAACCGAACGAAAGTTCTTCTGGCTCATAGTACTATAGAACACACAATACTTCGTTCACCTAGGATATCCTACAATTACACAGAATGTGTTATTGTCTCCAGAAATATCCATAGAACATAGGTAGTTCCGAACAACTCGTTCTCTCTTACTTTTAGATTTCCAT
This sequence comes from Euphrasia confusa, assembly GCA_954870475.1. Classification (NCBI taxonomy): domain Eukaryota; kingdom Viridiplantae; phylum Streptophyta; class Magnoliopsida; order Lamiales; family Orobanchaceae; genus Euphrasia; species Euphrasia confusa. Next base: position 6,858,717 of record OX940959.1, on the reverse strand, counting down.
TTCTTATTTTCAACGCACCATCTCTACACGTGAGTGTATGGCGCGGCCCTTTGGGATTGAATCCCAATCTTTGATTATGCTATGTGTTATTTAGATAGGCGATGGCCTCCGCGACCGAGTCGCAGGCTTCTAATGGATATACTTTAATGGTTCCCCATAATAGCTTTGCGTCCATTGACTAGTCAAAACACTTTGCTCTTATGGCACATTTAAGTACTCTAATCCATTATTGAGTATTCTTGAAAGAACTACTCGTGCCTTTCTAATTCACACATGTGTCTGCATATCTAATCATTTCTAATACTTGTCCGAATTCTATCCTTTATGAAGAAAGGTTTGCTTAGATGTATTATCCTCCAAATTCAATTCTCAGGTCAGAAGGTCCATTCCTTCAACTATAATTGATCAAATCAATTTCGACCTTTTGAATCTTATTTGAAAATACTACTAAGTACAAGAATTCACAAGTATAATGATTTAATAAAGAAACATATCTAATCAAGTAAAACAAGTTATAGAACGGATTGTTGCATCGTGGTAGACTTTAGGATCTATCATTCATATATTGCTATCTAATGTACCAGAATAGATAATGCCATCATTTCTTATCAAAATCATCCAATGATTAAAGAAATAAAATATCCATTCATAAATAATAGAAATCCAGAACAAAATGTTCTTTCTAAAATAAAGGGTACATAATGCAATAATCTTGAAATGAAATCCTATTTAACTACTAAAGCAGATAAATGTCTTCCACTGCAACAGCTGCCTCCTCTACAGCTTTTGCCCGTGTAGACTCGAACTCTCCTTCTCTAAGTCGCCGGGTTTTCTGGAACCCCTGCATTCAAAATGCACATACCGTCAGTGGTTCCATATCTACACACCAGAACTCTGGTAGATAATACCGCTGACTATGTTTTTACGACTAAAGAAAAATTCGTACCTCTGAGAGGACATTCAGACTTCCAGTGTCCAGACTTGTTGCATCGGAAGCACTTGCCCCTTGGCTTTGCAACCCCACTCGTGGCACAGAAGGTCTCTTGACACCACTGGGTTTCCCGGCTTGCTTCCTTCTCTTGCCCCTACCTCCACCAGGCTTAAAGCCTTTGGACTTGGTAGCTACAAGCGCTTGAGACTTGCCCTTCTTGTAGATCCCCTCTGCCGCCTTCAGTTCAGTCAGGAGTTGCGCAAGAGTATAAGATAGTTTACCCATATTATAGCTCATACGAAACTGCTCAAACTTAGGGGTCAGAGACTGGAGTATGATGTCGACTTGCGTCTCATCATCAATGGAAGCTCCTAGGACCTCAAGTTCATTCAACAAACTCATCATCTTAAGAACGTGCTCCCCAACGGGCGTTCCTTCAGACTGAGTAGTCGACATAAGGACTCTCATGGCTTCTTGCCTTGCCGCACGATCCTGCTCCCCAAACATCTCCTTGAGGTTAGTCATCATATCCCGGGCAGTGTCCATCGGCTCATGTTGGGTTTGGAGTACATTTGACATGGAAGCCAAAATATAGCACCTAGCCATTTCATCAGCCTTTTTCCACTTCCGATATGTTGCCTTTTCCTCATCAGTTGAGGCAGCCGTGGGCTCAGCAGGGCATTTATCAGAGAGTACAAACTTGTACTCCTCCGAAGTCAGGACAATGTCTAAATTTCTCTTCCAATCAATATAGTTGGTACCAGTGAGCTTATGCTCCTTGAGTATCATAGAAAGTGGGTTCATAGCTATTCTCTAAACCTATAAGCACATTTAAACAAACAATTAATTTAATATCCGATATCATCTCCCCATAATAATATCATTAAATCACTAATTACATCTAAAATCCCATCAGATAAGGCAAGCCACGATAGTGTGGACGTTTACCCATCCAAATGATTTAGTAATTAGATTTGCTTTGGTCGTACATCACTATAGCGTTACTTCGATGGGAAGAATACTATAGAGCGTACCTAAGTGTAAACCATTACTCAGTATCTAAGAGGATTGTTTGGGACACGCATATCAGCGCAAGCCACGATAGTGTGGACGTTTACGTTAACACACGATCCTTCACTTTCTTCTATAACTGTCTACATCAATCGTTCTAAAATCCCATTCAATGCAGCAAGCCACGATAGTGTGGACGTTTACTACACCAAAAGATTTATACAATTGACATCCAATTACTTGAAGCATTCGATTTCGTAAATCAAGACGCGGGGAATCATAAGTGAAACTCGAAGTTTCTAACCAGTGATTCACCATGCGAACAACCCTATCTCTCATTAGATGAGGGAGCCGAGCAGACAATCGATCCACCTTAAAAGGATGGTACGAATGTCTCTAATTTGTGTCATCCACATGACCAAGTGGCTCTGGCTCCATTCCACTCCCCGGGGTGAGAATGAGTCGACTTGAAGTCAGTTTCAGAAAGACAAATTAGGCATTGTTTGATAAACTTAATCAATGTTTCTTGTAAGAGGAATTACAAGAATTCTCCTACAATGACACATCTATACGAACTTCAAAAGTCCATAAGAATCACCAAGAGAACAGTAATGGAGACCATGGGAATGTTTCCATCCCCTCTCCCACTTAGATTTTTATAACAAAGGGATACGCTATCTAATGCATAATTAAACACATAAGCATGCATACAAGTAATAAAGCACATAGCACATAGTCAAAATAATGCTAGAAAAATTATTTTCCGACTATCATGGCTTTATTCCATCTCCGTATGCTTCTTCTAGTCTTCAGTCTTCGTTCTTGAATGCTCCATGTGACGAGAATATTAATCCCAATATTTAAATCTATTTATTTTTAATAAATCCAAAAGATACTCAATTCGAAAATTAAGTCAATCGAATAAATCAAAAATAAAATTAAATATTATTAATATTTTTATTTATTTATTTTCCTATCTAATTCTATTAAATCTCTAGAATAATCTATTCAAGTCAAACTTGAAATATTCTAGAAGACTTCTATAATAGAATAAGGAAATAAAATAAATTAGGACTCTTCTACTTTCCAAGATTAATTAATTTCCATTACTATGAAAATTCCCATAAAAATAGAAATAATCAATTAGGAAATAAATTAATCCTTAATTAATTATTATTCCTTTCCAATTCTATTAAATCTCTAAGATCCTATTCCAAGTAGAACTCGGAATACTCTAGAAGACTTCCATAATAGATTAAAGAATAAAATTAATTCCAATTAATTCTTTTCCTAATCCATGAGAATTCCCAAAATAGGAAAAACTCAAATAGGAAAACCGAATCAATTAGGAAAGTGAATCTAGGTAGGAGTAGCACGAGATCACGAGGACCCCGCGCCCCCCACCTTGATCGCCGGCCGGGAAGGAGCGCCGCCGCCGCCGCCACCTCAGCCCACGCGCCACCACCACCGGTGGCCGGCGTGGCCGAGGGTCCCCGCGGACAGCCCCCTCGCCCCCTTCGATCATCATCATCATGGGATCGATCTCATGATCGATCCCGAGCCCCTTTCGTCTTCTACGTCACACGCGTTTTCCGGCGGTCATCTCGGCATCGATCCAACGTAAATAAATTACAAGAAATAAATTTACAATTCCGGTATCGATTCTATACATGAAATCGACCTTATACATTTTCCGGAAAACATAGAACAATAATAATAAATCTAAATTCAGTCAACCCCCGAATTTTTACTATTACAAGCATTCATCCACACAAAACGAATCTCGACATGTCCGAGAGTTTAATAAACGAACAATCATGGTAAATTAAATAGCAATTAATTAAACGAATAATTAACAATTAATTAAACCATGATAGTCGGAATCCCTGCAAGGTAGAACACAATTGAATACATACATGAACACGAAACCAAACGCTCTGATACCAATTGCTGGAAATCGATATCCCGGGGTATCAAAATTGCGGAACCGATAACCCCGAACGAAATCCCGTCGCCGGAAACCGATCATGGATACCGACTCATCCGCAGGAGTCCGACCTTTGGAGACTACGCGCCCGAAGACACGCAGCCCGCCCCCAGTCGAAGTCTCCCGCGAGTCGAAATCACCAACGCGAACCACACAAACGGAGCCGGGCTCGACCCGAGCATCGCCGCGGGATAAACCCGCGGCTAAACCCTAGCCGAGCCCCCGTCGGGGCTCGCGATCGATTGATCGCGTGGGGCTGCCCAGCAGCCCCCGGCGGTGAGTCCGGCGACTCACCGCCATCACCGGAGGTGGGGGGAGCCACCAGCCGCGGCGCCAGCCCGCGGAGGTTCCCCCCGGCGATCGAGCTAGGGCTCGATCGCCCCAGCCGCGGCGTCCAGCCGCGGCTCTCCTTCGATGCGCGCCGGCGGTCAAAGCCCTAGGGCTCGACCGCCACCCCTCGGCTCCCAGCCGAGGGTTGCTCTCGATCCCGGCGGGGATCCCTAGACCGCCGGCGGTCCGGTGGTCTTCGACCACCACCGCGCGGTCTATCCCCGTCCCCGGGTTCGTCGTTTTTCCCGGATCTTGTGTTCATGCATGTATCACAATTTAATTCACATAAATTCACACGAAGGAGTTTATGATTGTACCTTTGATTCGTTGTGCGGAGAAACGAAATCAAGTTGAAGACCTTTGAATCTTCCCACGTATTCCTTGCACTTCGTTCGAACGTCGGGTGGGCGACGATCTATCGAACTCCTATGGATCTCCTTCAACTCTCTAGAATATCAAGTATGATAATCTTGTCTTATGATTTATGAAGGCCATGTAGTGCTTTTATAGGCTACGTAGGGGATCTAAAGGAGGTGGAATATTGGGCTTCCAATATTGAAGATTAAATTGAGCCCACTGCCCAAATCCATTAATCCTTATCAATATTAATTAATTTATTTTCCACTATATAAATTAATTGCACTCCCAATATTAAACCATATTATATCAAATAATATTTCTCCGGTAGTATTTATTTATTCCGTGTATTTAAGATTTAAATATCCATGAATAAAATTAATTTATTGCTAATTAATTTATTCATCTCTTTAATCCGAGACTAGTACCATTCAACCTTAATTATTGTGCGGAACGAATCCACTCATGAGGTTTACACAATAATTCCTTATGAACTCATCTCGGGGATATTATCAACCCTTACGGGATACACTGTCCGGTCAATTATTCACGGCATGTCATATATAAAATATAGTGACCCAACTTAACCGGAAATTAACCTAATAATTAAATCGGTTAATTCCTTTGCTTAATCAAGGTTACTTATATTAAATATATACACCCGCAATAATATCGGGGATTAAGAATAAAATACACTGAGACTCGAATCGATTATCGCCGGCAATCCTAATCGATGAATCTCAACGATCCGCTCAATACACCAAGTGTACAAGTGTGATAAAATAATTAAGATAAATTATTTTCTCTCTCACACAACGACTATACCGATGGATTGGTCCGTGTCCATCTAGGTCGTGAGCAACTGTTTGATTAAATACGAGTAACCGATAGTATGATCTTCTGTGCGCCCATGCTTGCACCATACTAACTACAACGTATAAAATCCAGGACTATAATTTGCATATATTTAATTAAAAATAATTAAACGCAAATAATTGTTCGTTAATTTAATAGATTAAATGCTATGATCGGGAGTTTACCGTTACTTAAATCTAGACATTAAGTACACAACTCCAACAAATTACCGGTTAAGTTGGGTCGCTATATTTTATATATGACATGCCGTGAATACTTGACGGGAAAGTGTATCCCGTAAGGGTTGATAATATCCCCGAGATGAGTTCATAAGGAATTATTATGTAAACCCTGCAGGTGGATTTATTCCGCATAATAATTAAGGTTGAATGGTACTAGTCTCGGATATAAGAGATGAATAAATTAATTATCAATAAATTAATTTTATTCATGGATATTTATATCTTAAATACACGGAATAAATAATACTACCGGAGAAAATATTATTTGATATAATATGGTTTAATATTGGGAGTGCAATTAATTTTATATAGTGGAAAATAGAATTAATTAATATTAATGGATTAATAGATTTGAGCTTGGGCTCAATTTAATCATTAATATTGGAAGCCCAATATTCCACCTCCTTAAGATCCCCTACGTAGCCTATAAAAGCACTACATGGTCTTCTCTATTCTCATAACTTGAAGAACACAATTCTAGAGAGAGAAAGTAGAGTAGGAGATCCATGGAGTTCGGAAGATCGTCGCCCACCCGACGTTCGAGCTAGTGCAAGGAATACGTGGGAAGATCTCAAGGTCATCATAAGATCTAGTTTCTCCGCACAACGAATCGAAAGTTGAATTAAATTTCCGCAATTTAATTCAAGATTATTGAATCAATTATCGAAGAACCAAGATCCGAGGACGAACCCCGGACGAGGATCGAACCGGGCGGTGGTGGTTGGACCACCGGACCGCCGGCGGTTCAAGGATCCCCGTGGGGATCGAACCAAACACGCCCCGGCTGAACCGGGGGCGTGCGCATCGAAGGACCCCAGCCCACGGCTGGGGGTGCGATCGAACCCTAGGTTCGATCGCTGGGGTGGCGGGCTGGTGCCGCCGTGGCTCGCGAGGCGAGCCGCCCCCTCCTATGCGAACGGCGAGTCGCCGGACTCGCCGTAGGGTTGCTTTGATGCAACCCGGCGATCGCATGGTGCGATCGCGAGCTCGCACCCGCGGGGGTGCGGCTGGACGTGCGCCGTCTTCGGACGCCGCTGTGCGTTCGGTTGTATCCCGGCTCGCGTGGTGGTGCTCGCGTGATCTCCGGCGAAGGGTTTTTGATCGGGTTATTGTTTCCGCAAATTTTAATAACCCGGGATATCGAATTCCAACAGAACGTATCCTTCAAACTTGCATCGGGGGCTCCAACATCACCAAGTCCTCCCCCTTGTTGGATCTCACGCTGAAGTTTGTCAAAAGATGACTTTTGTTTCTTCTGCGCGTCAATCATCCTGTTATAAGCCAAGGCATGGTCTTCCTGACACTTTTCCAGAGCAAGGGTGTCAGCATAAAACTCTTTGACGCAAGCTGATGGCACCACAGCACGATGACTGTGGATAGGATGATAGGGATTTTTATAAGGAGGAACTTTAGAGTTAGGGCCAAAACCGCGAGGAACGATTCTGGGTTCTCGTGTAGTTTGAGGTTCCGCCTCTGCAGCTGCAGCTGTCGATTCATTTTTCTGTCTCTTGGCCGGAGGAGACTTAGCTTTCTTGGCTATCGATTTTCGCTTCTTTTTTTGTGGAGAAGGAGGAGGTGTTAGAATTTCCGGAAGCGCATTCCTGTCAGCTGTATCAAACCAAGGAAGATCGATAACACGTTTGTTTGGATTCAGGTACGTGCTCGTGATTTTGACAGCGCCGTTCTTCTTCAACTTTTTCTCAAAATCTGTATCAGGAGTAAAACCTTGGGCATGAAGCATGCCATAGATCAGGCACGGATGAGTGGGATGGATTCTTTTCTCCTCTGGCAACTCAGCTTGCCGAATGATAGTCTCGTCCGTCGTCCTTGCAATTTTGCACAAGTCATTAAAAATAATTTTGCCAAGGTTTATTTGCTCGCCGCAGCCAAGGCGAAATATGATATGCATTAATTCCGGAGTCAGCACAGATTCATCTTTGTAAGCTGTCCAGTTGGACATCCCGAGACGTTGCAAGATGCCATAGAAAGCAGACAGCTTGGCCGGCGGCGGCAGTTCAGACTTAACCTTCTTTTGTGTAATGAAGGTGCCGATTTTTATGTCTTCGGCCCTTTCCTCAGCTGAGGGCGAAGTCCAGTTTGAATCAACTTCCAATCTTTCCAAAAACTTGTTGATGGAGAACGGACGGAATTTATACAACTTGCTGCGAAAGACAAAGCAGCCATACAACCGACTCTTCGGATTCGCAAAATCGGGGGACAAGCTGGCGTAGAACTTGTAGAGAATAGGAATGGAGTAGCGGTAAGTCAGATTTACAGATTTGAGCATATGCATTTTGCTAAGGAAATCTGTGATGCCATGCCGTTCATAGTCTTCCTTCAGAATAGTTCGATCAGTTAGGATCGGTAGAGTTTGGATAAGTTTGTGGCGACGTTCAGCAGTCGCAGTGAAGAAATCACGAGAGTGAGGTTTCGGACACTCGGAAAATTCCGAGATATACTTAAAGCCGGCAGTCGACTTCTGGGATCCAGCTGATCCTGAGGAAAGTGTGTTGGATTTGTGTCCTTCATTCCACGTGTGTTGCACCGAGATAAGTTATATAGTGCGTCCTATGTAGATGGATCGATTAGTCGGTGTTATTTGTCTTGTCGAGAAAGCGAACTTAACACTCGATGATCATGCCAAATGAGTCACACGGCCCTATTGATCATGTATACTTGGAGTATACAAACTTCGGTTGGGAACCGGGGTGAAACGACGAAGAAAACGGAGAGAAATCATTTTCTGGACAGCCAAGCGGCCGCTACGCCCCCCAAGCGGGCGCTTGGGGTAAGTCGGTGGACCAAGCGGCCGCTTGACCCCCCAGGCGGGCTCCTGGTCCTCCAGATCGTGAATTTTTGGAAATTTTCCGATTTCCTTCCTTTTTGGACTCCTACGCCTACTAGGAAACCCTATGGGATTACTCCTATATAAAGGGACCCTATGACCACGAAATTCACCACTACATCATCATATATTCGTGAGAAAATTTCGTGGAGAGGCCGGAGAAATCGAGGAATCGAGCGGGGTTCGTTTCAAGTCCAAGTTCATGTCGTTTCAAGGATCAACGAAGGGTTCGTGCAACGAATTGAGGCCGGGTATTTTCGCGGCTGATCTATCTACGTCCGGGCATCGATTATATACGAAGAATCACAAGGTACACGATTCTTAAACTAACTCATTAATTGTTCTTACTACATACGTGCGCACTAGATCCATGATTGGGGTTTTACGTGTTTATGCATGATTCTTTCTTCCGCACTTTTTCATGCTTGTAAAATACGTAAATCCATCTATTGGGGTATGGATGAGATTCATACAAAACCCAACAGTGGTATCAGAGCCTTGGTCGTGCGTTTGCGTATGCGCGTAGAACAAGTGCCTATAAAAATTGTTTTTATTTTTATTTGTGAATTTTTCCGTGGACTATTTTTTGGAAAAATAGTATTTGATTGTATGTTAATTTAATTGGATTATTTTTTCATAAATCAAGTGTCCATGAATTTTTGTAATTTATTCATGTAATTTTTCATGGAATATTTTTTTTTGAAAAATAGTACTTGATTTGATGTTAAAATTTATTCGATTATTTTTTTATGCATAAATCAAATCTCCATGATGTGAAATTTAGAATTGATAAATTTATTTGGAATATTATTTGTCAATTTTATCTCTTAATCATGATTAATAAAGAATTTAGAATTCTTGTATTTTTCATGAAGTTCATGTTTTATCAAATTTTCAAAACAATGCCTAATTTGTATTTCAAAGATTAATTTCAAGCCGATCTATTCTACACCTCGGGGAGTGGGAATGAGACCAGAGTGCTTAAATTAGTCGATGACGCAAATTAGAGACTTTCTAACCATGGGATGGTACGATCGTCTGGTTGGCTCCCCCCATGTCACATGGGAGATAGGGCGCAATTGCATGATAAATCGCTGGTTAGAAACCTCGAGTTTTCACTTACGATTTGTCGCGTTTTGATTATTGGGATAATTATGAACGGGGATACAAATAGAAATCGGTTATTGGGAATAATCGAACAATTAAAATCTGATTTTAGTGAGAATAAAATTAATAGGCATATTTGAGTTATATGTTGCATCTTGCTTGCTATGAATTGAGAATTCCTGTTGCTTGCTAGATGTAAGTCCAATGACCGATAGTCATTGGGTGTATGCAATGCGTTTTTTCGTACTCAATGGCCTTAGAGTTTTATATGGACTGCGTGCCATCAAATATTTTGTAATAGTATAGATTTATTTTACTATGGTCTGCGTGCCATTATACATTGTAAGCTGTGGTGGGATCCACAATCGAAGGCCTTACAAGAAACAAAGATTTGAAGAGACGTTTACACGAGTGAGACTCGTCCAAGACGAAATCGAGTGAGACTCGAGAAGACGAAGACGTGAGTGAGACTCAAGATTACAAGTACCTCGAGGAGGATACCAATTTGTAATTTATCATTTTCATAGTATAGAACTTAGGGGCCATTGGAGTGCGTTTTATGTGCTGTGGTAGTATGCATGCTTTAGGTTTTATTTTGCGTTTAATATCATGTTCAATCGATTAAAACGTAACCTGCATGCTATGTCTCATAAAATGAGTTATCGCCTTGTCCAAAAAGGCACACCCCCTAAAGCTCTCGATCATCAATTGGTAGGTTCCGCCTCCGCGGGGTGCTATATTTTTGATCTTGAGATAAGGTGAGGGTAGAGGAACAACGAGGCCTCTACAACGTGTTTTTGGTTTCTCATCGACGAACCCACTGCAGGCGTGGTAGTCGAGGCGAGGAGATAAGAATGGGATTCTTATCGACCGAGAGTGTTATTGTCGATAGTGGGACTATTGAAATAACATTGACAATGAGATTGTCTACCTATCTTGGATTTTGAGTGTCAAGCTCTCCTTGGCTCGAGAAATTGCGAGATGAGGATCTTGGAATTGTTTTGTCCTAGAGACACCAATGTTGGACATTGGAGGACAAAATAGACAACTAATTAAGTGTTCGAGGAACGACTTATTGTCAAACTTTTGAATGTTTACTTAATACTTGCTTATTTCTTTCTGTAGTTAATATATCTCATCTAAACTCTATCACCCAAGTTACTATGCGTTCAATCCTTGAGAAGGAAACCCTTGAGAAGGAAAAACTGAACGGTACTAACTTTCTCGATTGACATCGAAACATGAGATTGGATCTCAACTTTGAAAAACGAGAGAATGCTAATTCCTGTGCTTTCCGAAACGAATATCGTTCTGCACTCGTTGCATGATGGTTATGACTCCTGTTGGAGTTGTGTACTTAATGTCTAGATTTAAGTATCGGTAAACTCCCGGTCATGGCATTTAACCTATTTAATTAATAAACAATTATTTGCATTTAATTTTAATTATGCAAAATATAGTCCTGGATTTTATACGTTGTAGTTAGTATGGTGTGTCGGGCCCACACATAAGATCATACTATCGGTTACTCGTATTTAATCAAACAGTTGCTCACGACCTAGATGGACACGGACCAATCCATCGGTATAGTCGTTGTGTGAGAGAGAAAATGATTTGTCTTAATTATTTTATCACACTTGTACACTTGGTGTATTGGGCGGATCAGCTTGAGATTTATTGATTAGGATTGCCTAAGATAATCAATTTAAATCTCGGAGTATTTTATTCTTAATCCCTGATATTATTGCGGGTGTGTATATTTAATATTAGAGACTTTGATTTTCCAAAGGAATTAACCGATTTAATTATTGGGTTAATTACCGGTAAATTGGGTCGCTATATTTTATATATGACATGCCGTGAATACTTGACGGGAAAGTGTATCCCGGAAGGGTTGATAATATCCCCGAGATGAGTTCATAAGGAATTATTGTGTAAACCTCATGAGTGGATTCGTTCCGCACAATAATAAAGGTTGAACGGTACTAGTCTCGGATATAAGAGATGAATATTATTTATTGAGCAATAAATAAATTTATTCATGGATATTTAAATCTTAAATACACGGAATAAATAATACTAATTGGAGAAATATTATTTGATATAATATGGAATAATATTGGGAGTGCAATTTTATTTATATAGTGGAAAATAAATAAAATTAATATTGATAAGAATTAATGGATTTGGGTTGGACCCAATTTAATTTTCAATATTGAAGCCCAATATTTATTCTCCTTATGATCCCCTACGTAGCCTATATAAGCACTACATGGTCTTCACTTTTCACAACCTAAGTTACGCCAACTAAAAGTCTTGGAGAGTGAGGAAGATCCATAGAGTTCGATAGATCGTCGCCCACACGACGTTCGAACGGAGTGCTAGGAATACGCGGGAAGATCACAAGGTCGTCAACCGATTTCGTTTCTCCGTACAACGAATCGAAGGTATAATCGAGAAACCTCTTCTATGATTATGTGCGTTGAATAATTGTGATATATACATGAACGCACGATCCGGGAAAACGACGAACCTCGGGGACGGGGATTCGAGATCCCCGGCGAGGATCGAGGGAGGCGGTCGAACCCTAGGGTTCGGACCGCCCATCGCGCGACGAACGGCGTGCCCCGGCTGGCGCCGGGGACACACGATCGACTTCGGTTGATCACCGGGGTGCCACGGGCTGGTGCCGTGGCGGACCCCAGCCACCGTTGTCGGAGGCGCGAAGCCGCGGGAACCATCGGCTGGAGCCGAGGGGTGCGATCGATCCTCGGATCGATCGCGGGCGTGCTACGGGATGACCCGTAGCTGCCTCGTACGCGCTACGGGTTCACCCGTAGCGAGGCGTGCGAGGGCGATGCCCTCGCGGGCAGCGAGTCACCGCGACTCGCTGCGGGCTGCTACGAGCAGCCCCGGGGATCGCTACGAGCGATCCCCAGCAATCGTCGAGGACGATCGCGAGCCCTCTCGCGGGGGCTCGGCTGGGCGCACGCAGCCTTCGGGCTTCGCTGGGCGTTCGGTCGGGCCCCGGCTCGTGAGGTGGTTCGCGTTCGTGGATCCGACTCGCGGGAGAAAATCGGCTGGGGGCGGGCTGCGTGTCTTAGGGCGCGTAGTCTCCAAAGGTCGGACTCCTGCGGATGAGTCGGGGATCCAATCTTCGGTGATCGAGGGTTTTTGATCGGGTTATCGGTTCCGCAATTTTGATAGCCCGGGACATCGAATCCCAACAACTGGTATCAGAGCGTTTGGTTTCGTGTTCATGTATGTATTCGATTGTTGTTCTACCTTGCAGGATTTCCGGCTATCATGGTTGGATATTAATTAAGTTTTTTTTAATTAATTATCATGATTATTAAACTCTCGGACATGTCGAGATTCGTTTTTGTGTGGTTGAATGTTTGTAATAGTAAAAATTCGGGGGTTGACCGAATTTAGGATTTATTATTACGCACCTTTTTTTCCGGAAAATGTATAGGGTCGATTTCATGTATAGAATCGATACCGGAATTGTAATTTAATTTTGTAAATTATTTACGTTGGTTCGATGATGAGACGATCGCCGGAAGACGAAGAAGTGACGAAGAGAGAAGGGCTTGGGATCGATCACATGATAGTGATCGACCCATGGCCTAGCCGGCGTGGCTAGGCGGCGGCGGCGCTCCTCCCCGAGTGGCCGGCCGGTCGATTAAGGTGGGGATGGGGTGGGGTCTCCCAATCCCATGCTATTCCTACCAAAATCTACTTTCCTAATTAATTCGGATTTTTCCTATTTGAGTACTTTCCTTTTAGGAAACTCTCATGGATTAGGAAAAGAATTAATTTAAATTGATTTTATTTCTATTGATTTATTTCCTTCATGGAAATATTCATAGATTAGAAATTTAATTAATTTAGTACTAAATTTATTTTTCTTATTTGATTATTCCTACTCATGGGAATATTCATGGATTAGGAATAAAAATAAATTTGGAAAGTAGTAAGTCCTAATTTATTTTATTTCCTTGTTCTATTATAGATATCTTCTAGAATATTCCAAGTTTTTCTTGGATAGATTATTCTAAAGATTTAATAAGAACTAGATAGGAAAATAAATAAATAAAAATATTAATAATATTTAATTTTATTTTTGATATATTCAATTGACTTAATTTTCGAATTAAGTAACTTTTGGATTAATTAAAAAATAAATAGATTTAAATATTGGAAATTAATATTCTCGTCACATGGAGCATTCAAGAAACGAAGACTGAAGACTAGAGGATGCATATGAAGATAAAGCCATGATAGTCGGGAAAAATAATTTCTCTAGCATTATTTTTTGACTATGTGATCTATGTGCTTTATTGCTTTCATGCATGCTATATGTGTTTATTTTTATGCACTAGATAGCGTATCCCTTTATCGTAAAAAGCTAAGTGGGAGAGGGGATGGAAACATTCCCATGGTCTCCATCACTGTTCTCTTGGTGACTTTTATGGACTTTCGAAGTACATATAGACAAGTCATTGGAGGAGAATTCTTGTAATTCCTTTTACAAGAAACATTGATCAAGTTTATCAAACAATGCCTAATTTGTCTTTCCAAAACTGACTTCAAGTCGACTCATTCTCACCCCGGGGAGTGGAATGGAGCCAGAGCCACTTGGTCATGTAGAGGACACAAATTAGAGACCTTCGTACCATTCTTTGATAGATGGATCGATTGTCTGCTCGGCTCCCTCATTTATGAGAGACAGGGTCGTTCGCATGGTGAATCACTGGTTAGAAACTTCGAGTTTCACTTATGATTCTCCGAGTCTTGATTTACGAAATCAAATGGATCAAGTAAATTGGATTTCAATTATATAAATCTATTTGGTGTAGTAAACGTCCACACGAACGTGGCTTGCTATACTGAAAGGGATTTTAGAATAATTGATGAAGACAGTTATAGGAGATTGTGAGGGATTGCGAGTTATCGTAAACGTCCACACGAACGTGGCTTGCGGTGACATAACAATTCTAAACGATTTGCCTTAGTACTGAGTGGTGGTTTACACTTAGGTACGCTTTGTAGTATTCTTCCCAACGATGTAACGCTACAATGATGTACGACCAAAGAAAACCTAATTGCTAAATCATTTGGGTGGGTAAACGTCCACACGAACGTGGCTTTCCTTACCTGATGGGATTTTAGACGCAATTAGTAATTTAATGATATTATTTGAGGGAGATAATATCGGACATTAAATTGATTGTTTGTTTACATGTGCTTATAGGTTTAGAGAATAGCTATGAATCCACTTTCTGTGATACTCAAGGAACATAAACTCACTGGCCCCAATTATATTGATTGGAAGAGAAATTTGGACATTGTCCTGACTGCTGAAGAGTACAAGTTTGTACTCTCTGATAAATGCCCTGCTGAGCCCACGGCTGCCTCAACTGATGAGGAAAAGGCAACATATCGGAAGTGGAAAAAGGCTGATGAAATGGCTAGGTGCTATATTTTGGCTTCCATGTCAAATGTACTCCAAACCCAACATGAGCCGATGGACACTGCCCGGGATATGATGACTAACCTCAAGGAGATGTTTGGGGAGCAGGATCGTGCGGCGAGGCAAGAAGCCATGAGAGTCCTTATGTCGACTACTCAGTCTGAAGGAACGCCCGTTGGGGAGCACGTTCTTAAGATGATGAGTTTGTTGAATGAACTTGAGGTCCTAGGAGCTTCCATTGATGATGAGACGCAAGTCGATATCATACTCCAGTCTCTGACCCCTAAGTTTGAGCAGTTTCGTATGAGCTATAATATGGGTAAACTATCTTATACTCTTGCGCAACTCCTGACTGAACTGAAGGCGGCAGAGGGGATCTACAAGAAGGGCAAGTCTCAAGCGCTTGTAACTACCAAGCCCAAAAGCTTGAAAGCTATTGGAGGTAGGGGCAAGAAAAGGAAGCAAGCCATAAAACCCAGTGGTGCCAAGAGGAATGGACCACGAGTGGGGGCTAGTAAGCCAAAGGGCTTATGCTTCCGATGCAAGAAGTCTGGACACTGGAAGTCTGAATGTCCTCTCAGAGGTACGAATTTTTCTTTAGTCGTAAAAACATAGTCAGCGGTATTATCTACCAGAATTCTGGTGTGTAGATATGGAACCACTGACGGTATGTGCATTTCTTTAAATGCATGGGTTCCAGAAAACCCGTCGACTTAGAGAAGAAGAGTTCGAGTCTACATGGGCAAAGTTGTTGGGGTAGCAGCGGTTGCAGTGGAAGACATTTATCTGTTTTAAGTTTTCATTTCAGTTATTGCTTATGTACCCCTTTATTTTGAAAAAGAACCTAGTTCTGGTTTTCTTCATTATTAATGGATATTTTATTTCTTTAATCATTTGATGGTTTGGATAAGAAATAATGGTGATATCTATTATGGTACATTAGATAGCAATATGTGAATGATGAATCCTTAGTCTACCACGATGCAACAAACCGTAGTGTATAACTTGTTTTACTTATTAGATGTATTCTCTTATTAATCATTATACTTGTGAATTCTTGTACTTGGTAGTATCTATTCAAAAGGGATTCAAAAGGTCGAAATTGATTTGATCAATTATAGTTGGAGGAATGGACCTCCCGACCTAAGAATCGATCTTGAAAGATGATACAACTGAGTTAACCTTTCTGGATAAAGAATGGAATTCGGACAAGTATAGAAAAATGATTGATGATTAATGCGGTATATGTAATTAGAGAAGGTACGAGTCATTCCTTCAGGAATACTCGAAGATGGATTAGACTACTTGTTGTGCCATAAAGGCGGAGTGTTTTCAACACAAAGCTATTATGGGGATCCTTCAAAGTATATCCATTAGGAGCCTGCGACTTGTTCGCGAAGGCTATCACCTATCTAAATAACACATAGCATAAATCAAAGGTTGAGATTAAGTCTCAAACGACTACACCATACACTGAACTGTAGACATGGTGTGTCAGAAATAAGAGATGAGATTCTAATAGTAAAAGGACAAGTTTGTTCGAAACTACCTATGTTCTATGGATATTTCTGGATACAACGGCACATTCTATGTGGTTGTAGAATATCCTAGAAGAACAAGTAGTTGTAGGTTCAATAGTACTACGAACCAGATGGGTGTCCTCGCCCGGTTCTTAGAGGAAGACTATTAGATGAACTACAATGCCCTAACTGACAAAGTACTTTAAAATGAGGAAAGGAAAGACTGAGAACCAGCCTGACCGAGTAGCGGTACACCACTGACTGCACCTAATGTTATTACTGTTATACACTGGAACGCCATTGCAGTGGGAGGTTGTTAAGCAACCAGAGATGTTCATAAGACTGGAGGAGTTTTGAACTATGGATCTAGTATACATGAAATAAATCCCTAGTTCTGCATAGGAACTTGCGAATTGATGAGATAGTCCATTCTATGGATTCATCAAAAGGCAAGGAGAGGTGTGTTAGAGACGTAATGGAAACAAGGGTGGTGTTTCTCGGAATTTTATGTAGATAACACTTCATCATTGGCAACAATGTAAAAGTGTTGTCAGACATAAAATAGAGGTTGTCTAAATAAATCGAGACATAAGATTAAGATGAAATTGGGTCATGTTCTTAGAAATCTTTCGATCTCTAGATAAGAACATTTGTATTTCTCTTTAGATATCTCATACGATTATGGTTTGTTTTAAACATGCACAATTCTGAGAAAGGTTATTGCCTTTCGAGATCAGAATACATCTATCTAAGGTATGTGTCTTGAACACATGAAGGAGATAGATATAGACAAAGCGGTTTCCTACACTTCGAGTGTAAAGGGCTTTGTAAATGCAGTGTTATAAAACAAGAACCTGATACCAACTATGCGGTTAGCGTAGTGGGAGGATATCAAAGTAATCTGGATAAGAAATATTCGAATGCTGTAAAGTACTTGGAAGTACTGGATTACTGGCAAAAACGAAATCTTCTTAGATTACAGTTTCTCAGATCCAAAATCAGAGAAAGGACCAGTGTAAGTCGATATCAGGCCATGTGTTCACTTTTAGAAGAGGTGGAATCTAAGGATGAAAGAGTGATAAGCGTAATGCTTCTCGGACTCTATCATAAACCGAATAGCAGCCTCAGAGGCAGCGGAAGTTTTGGTTAGATTCCGGAATAACCTCTGAACTTGGATATGATTCTTGGTTCACCAAAGGCTATGTAAATAGCGGTGCGTGGAGAACTGGAAGAAGTCATAAGTTCAAAAAGGTGATGATAACACATAGAGCCAGTACCACCTGATACGAGTCATCGTCAGAGAGACGACGCAGTAGTCACCAAGATAACTTCAGAGCGGCAACCTAGATTGCTCATTCACATAATACTTTTGGGAAGTATAAATTAAGCACGTGATGAGTATGGGAGTCGGGAGTTTGGAGGAAATGACTAGACCTTAGTACAAGTGGGAGATTCTTGGAGTTGTGTACTTAATGTCTAGATTTAAGTATCGGTAAACTCCCGGTCATGGCATTTAACCTATTTAATTAATAAACAATTATTTGCATTTAATTTTAATTATGCAAAATATAGTCCTGGATTTTATACGTTGTAGTTAGTATGGTGTGTCGGGCCCACACAGAAGATCATACTATCGGTTACTCGTATTTAATCAAACAGTTGCTCACGACCTAGATGGACACGGACCAATCCATCGGTATAGTGGTTGTGTGAGAGAGAAAATGATTTGTCTTAATTATTTTATCACACTTGTACACTTGGTGTATTGGGCGGATCAGCTTGAGATTTATTGATTAGGATTGCCTAAGATAATCAATTTAAATCTCGGAGTATTTTATTCTTAATCCCTGATATTATTGCGGGTGTGTATATTTAATATTAGAGACTTTGATTTTCCAAAGGAATTAACCGATTTAATTATTGGGTTAATTACCGGTAAAATTGGGTCGCTATATTTTATATATGACATGCCGTGAATACTTGACGGGAAAGTGTATCCCGGAAGGGTTGATAATATCCCCGAGATGAGTTCATAAGGAATTATTGTGTAAACCTCATGAGTGGATTCGTTCCGCACAATAATAAAGGTTGAACGGTACTAGTCTCGGATATAAGAGATGAATATTATTTATTGAGCAATAAATAAATTTATTCATGGATATTTAAATCTTAAATACACGGAATAAATAATACTAATTGGAGAAATATTATTTGATATAATATGGAATAATATTGGGAGTGCAATTTTATTTATATAGTGGAAAATAAATAAAATTAATATTGATAAGAATTAATGGATTTGGGTTGGACCCAATTTAATTTTCAATATTGAAGCCCAATATTTATTCTCCTTATGATCCCCTACGTAGCCTATATAAGCACTACATGGTCTTCACTTTTCACAACCTAAGTTACGCCAACTAAAAGTCTTGGAGAGTGAGGAAGATCCATAGAGTTCGATAGATCGTCGCCCACACGACGTTCGAACGGAGTGCTAGGAATACGCGGGAAGATCACAAGGTCGTCAACCGATTTCGTTTCTCCGTACAACGAATCGAAGGTATAATCGAGAAACCTCTTCTATGATTATGTGCGTTGAATAATTGTGATATATACATGAACGCACGATCCGGGAAAACGACGAACCTCGGGGACGGGGATTCGAGATCCCCGGCGAGGATCGAGGGAGGCGGTCGAACCCTAGGGTTCGGACCGCCCATCGCGCGACGAACGGCGTGCCCCGGCTGGACGCCGGGGACACACGATCGACTTCGGTTGATCACCGGGGTGCCACGGGCTGGTGCCGTGGCGGACCCCAGCCGCCGTTGTCGGAGGCGCGAAGCCGCGGGAACCCTCGGCTGGAGCCGAGGGGTGCGATCGATCCTCGGATCGATCGCGGGCGTGCTACGGGATGACCCGTAGCTGCCTCGTACGCGCTACGGGTTCACCCGTAGCGAGGCGTGCGAGGGCGATGCCCTCGCGGGCAGCGAGTCACCGCGACTCGCTGCGGGCTGCTACGAGCAGCCCCGGGGATCGCTACGAGCGATCCCCAGCGATCGTCGAGGACGATCGCGAGCCCTCTCGCGGGGGCTCGGCTGGGCGCACGCAGCCTTCGGGCTTCGCTGGGCGTTCGGTCGGGCCCCGGCTCGTAAGGTGGTTCGCGTTCGTGGATCCGACTCGCGGGAGAAAATCGGCTGGGGGCGGGCTGCGTGTCTTCGGGCGCGTAGTCTCCAAAGGTCGGACTCCTGCGGATGAGTCGGGGATC
Organism: Euphrasia confusa; assembly: GCA_954870475.1. Classification (NCBI taxonomy): domain Eukaryota; kingdom Viridiplantae; phylum Streptophyta; class Magnoliopsida; order Lamiales; family Orobanchaceae; genus Euphrasia; species Euphrasia confusa. The sequence goes on along the minus strand of OX940959.1, from coordinate 6,838,791 downwards.
CAATCTTCGGTGATCGAGGGTTTTTGATCGGGTTATCGGTTCCGCAATTTTGATAGCCCGGGACATCGAATCCCAACAACTCCTTGAGGACGAACTACCATGTGAACGGAGTACAAATATCGTTGATGGATCTACATAGTCATTTGGAGACTGTAGACCCTACGATCAAGAAAAACTCTGGGAGAGATGTTCTTATGATAAAGGAATGTGGAATTTCTAAAAAGAAGAACAAATCCAAGTCCTTTGGCAAGGGTAAAGCTGTTGCTGCACCTAAGGCCAAAGACAAGAAGACTTCGGTGGGACCAAAGTGCTTCTATTGCGATGGCGTGGGCCATTTCAAAAGGGATTGTTCTAAATACAAGGAAGATATGAAGAATGGGGTTGCCCCTTCATCTTCAAGTATCTATGTTGTAGATATACACCTTCCTAACACTACTTCAGAGGTATTAGATACTGGTTGTGGGACTCACATTGTTAGATGTGTGGAGGGCCTACAAAGAAGTAAGAAGTTAGAGAAAGGTGAAATCCATCTACGTGTGGGGAATGGAGCGAGGGTCGCAACATTAGCCGTAGGGACTTAATGTTTATCTTTGCCCTCGGGGCTCGTGCTAGAACTTAATAATGTTTATTTTGTTCCTAGTATTACTATGAATATTATTTCCATTTCAGCATTGGATGTTGAAGGATTTAATTTTACGATTATTAATGGAATTTTTTCGTTGTTTAATCGTAATGTATTCTATGGTATGACACGTCTAGAGCGGGGCTTATACGTGCTCGATTTAGATAAACGAATATACAACATAAATACCAAACGAGCTAAATCAAACGAGACTAACGAAACGTACCTTTGGCACTGTCATTTGGACCATATAAACAACAAACGTGTTGAGAAACTCCTCAAGCAGGTTGTTCTTAAATCATTTGATTTGGAATCATTTGATACATGCGATGGGTGTCTATTAGGCAAAATGACAAAATCACCACTTCTGGGAACTGGTGAGCGAGCTAGTGACCTATTGGGCCTACTACACACTGATGTGTGTGGACCAATGAGTTCACCGGCACGAGGTGGTTACGTGAAAATCAACTTGGCAAGACGATAAAAGTTCTTCGATCGGATCGAGGCGAATATCTGAGTCAAGAGTTTGACGATCATCTAGTGAAGTGTGAGATTAGATCTCAACTCACACCTTCTGGAACTTCTCAGTTGAATGGAGTGTCTGAGAGAAGGAATCGAACCTTGTTGGAAATGGTTCAATCCATGATGAGCTCGGCTAAACTTCCTATATCCTTTTGAGGACATGCACTCTCAACTGCTGCTCTAATCTGAACAGGACGCCGTCAAAGGCTGTGAGTAAGACACCATATGAGATATGGAGCGGGAGGGTCCCGAATCTGTCTTATCTCAAGATTTGGGGTTGCGAAGCCTACGTCAAGAGATATATCTCTAGTAAGCTTGAACCCAAATCTGACAAGGTTTTCTTTATGGGTTAACCAAAAGAAACCCGAGGATATTATTTCTACAATCAATCGGAGAACAAAGTTTTTGTTGCTCGCGATGGTATCTTTCTGGAAAGGAATTCCTTTCTAAGAAAGATAGTGGGAGTAAAGTTGTTCTGGAACGAGTTCCACGATGAACAACCAGTTACCGAGGAAACAAACGACGAGGTCGTGGTGATTCCTCAAACCGTGGAGTTGGTAACTATTCCTCGTAGGTCGAAAAGAATTAGAACTCAACTCGATAGATACATAGGTATCTTAAGGGACGAGGGATATAAGGTTCTTCTCTTAGAGAGTGACGAACCATCGACCTATAGTCAAAGCTTTGAAAAATCCAGATTCCGAGAAATGGCTGAGAGCCATGAATTCTGAAATGGACTCCAAGTCCGTTAGGATACTTCTTGCCATTGCCACTCATTGATTATGAGATTTGGAAAATGGATGTTAAAACCGCCTTCTAGAACGGAGTTCTTGAAGAGGATGTGTATATGACACGACCTGAGGGTTTTTGTAAATGTTGATTTTGGCGACAACGTTTTTGTACTTGTATTTGTGTTGATTTTCAGGATTGCAGGTGCATGGAAAAGGAGACTAGAGTCTCCGGTTTTGGAACGATGGCATGAGCATGGAACGGCGACAGGAGTCGCCGCCTTTGGCATGACAGGAACGGCGACAGGAGTCGCCGATTTTGGGCACACTTGGAATGGCAGTGGAACGGCGACAGGCGTCGCCACTTTTGGTGCAAGCCATGGAACGGAGACAGCAGTCTCCGGTTTTGTGCATGGCATAGGAACGGCGACCAGCGTCGCCGCTTTTGGCATCCTTGGAACGGCGACCAGCGTCGCCGTTTTTGGCATCAGCATGGAACGGCGACTAGAGTCGCCGTTTGTGGCACTTGTGCGTGTCATGGAATCGGCGACTCCTGTCGCCGGTTTTGGCACTGGCACGGTTTCGGTGTTGCTTGTCCTCAAGGCACGGTGCCAGCGACTATGACATTCTTCAACGACGATTTTCACTAAGTACTTTCAACGTGATTTCTTTCACCAAGTACTCATATGAAGGAATGAAGAATGGTTCCGTGTCTTTTTACTTCAATGATATCGACGACCATGAAGACGATGAAATTCCGAGGCTTCAACACTTAGAGATTTTCACGAGAGTTTGAAGATGAAGAATTGAGATCGATGGAGTCAAGATTGAATTGAAGTTCTGATTTTGAAATTGAAGATTCAAGATTCGAAGATTCAAGAATCGAAGATTCAAGATTCCAAGATTCAAGAATCCAAGTTCTACAAGAGTGATGTCATCCATGGAGAAGTGACATCAGCCAAGCATGTGACCAATCAGATTGTGCCACGTCATCACCTCACATGTGCGGGCTGCCTATATAAACCCATGGATTTCGATTTCACCAGTTGACAATTTTGAGAGAACGAAATCTGATTTTTAGAATCGTGACCGACAGCTTCGAGCTTCGAGTTTGTGTAGTAGCGTTTGCGCCTTGTGCCAAGATTAGAGTTAGGAGATTTAGCTCTAGGCACTAGTGTGCTAGATTGCAAGTTAGTGGGAGTTGTTGCGACACTCGGGAAACTTCTTGTAATCGTTTTGCCTACCATACTCAGTGTAATAGTTTAGTTTCGTTGTTTCAATGGAATGAAAACATATTACATAACTTTGTGTTTGTCTTTCGTTTTTCATTCCACGAACTTGTGTGAGTGTTACCTTGACTGAAGCTGGTGTTCGTTGTTTAAGTCCAACTTCGCGAAAAGTTGGTATCATACGTCGAAGACGTAATTTCAATTGGTATCAGAGCGGGACGTCATACGTATAAGACGTGATCCGTTACTTGACTTCATATTTCCGCTACAATGGAGTCGTCCATGTTTGTCCAGAAACCGATTATGCTTACTCATCAGAACTACTCAAACTGGAAGGCCAAAGTTTCTGCTAGGATTAAGGGTTTTGATTCCAGATCTTGGATGACAGTGTTAGAAGGATGGGAACGTCCATATACGGAAGACGCCGATGGCGTGAGAATTCCGAAACCGGAACGTAGTTGGACGAGAGAGGAACATGACTTGTCCACTGCTAACAGCAAAGCCTTACTTATTATCTGTGAATGGCTAGACCTCAGTATGTATCAGCTGGTCAAGAATTGCACATCTGCCAGAGATGCATGGGAAACGTTACAAAGAACTTGTGAGCGAAGTCATGCTGTTACGCGATCGAAAATCCGAACTATCACTGCACAATTCCATCAACTCCGAATGAGGGAAGATGAAGACATCAATGACTACTTGGACAAGATCATGAGATATGTAAATGAAGCTTTTGAACTTGGTGAAATTTTTCCTGCTCCCATGGTATATGAGAAAGTCCTCTCCAGTGTTAGCACTAGGTTCGAGAGTAAAGTGCTGACTATCGAAGCACGCAATGACGAGAACCAAAACTGGGACTATGCCGACTTGATGGCTGATTTGAGAAACTATGACCTGACTCTCAAAGTTCGAAGCAACCCAGACATGTCTCTTGTCTACGAACCGATGACTGCTCTCAAAATTTCAGAGAAAGGAAAAAGTTCAAGAAGCTCTAACTCTCGAAAGACTCATTCGAAAAATGAGAAAACTGAAAGTAGTTTTTCTGCTGATCTGGGTGAATCTGATGATGAGGAAGCTGAGGAAATTGAAAAACTGATGAACTCTAATAATCCAGACAAACTGGCTGCACTGACTGAGATAGTCACTTATCTCGTGAAACAAGAATTTAAGAGAAAGAACCGTGCGAGAAATTTTCGAAAATTTCAGAAAAGTTCTAACTCATATCCAAATACTCCTGACAACCGAAATCAGGGATCGTCGTCAGACAAAAAGTTTAAAGGGACAAAGCTCTTGTTGGAAATCGACTACCCGGGACACGTCCGTTCGACCACTCGAACATCCGGACGTCCCCAATCGACTTCTGGAAGTCACCCTCGGACAGCCATGGCCGCCCACCCAAGAGATCGCGCGTCCGCCGCGGCCGAAGCCGCGGCTCGCGATCTGCCCGGAGCAGGCGGCCGCTTGCTCACCAAGCGAGCGCTCGCGCAGCAAGGCAAGCGAGCGCTTGCTGCCCAGGCGAGCGCCTGCTGCCTGTCGCGAGCGGGCGCTTGCCCCTCAGGCGGGCGCCTGCCTGCCGCGAACAGCGACCCGATTCGCCCGTTCCGGCTTTTCCGACGCGATTTTCTCGATCCGACTGCCACGCCGGAGGTCAGAAACCTCCCAGCAGTCCGAGAACATCTCATCCAAGCCACGGAACCCGATCTTTAGTTCGTTGTATGATTACGTACGAGATTGAATCGAAACGATGCGGAAATAGGGTTTCGATTCCATACCTTTGATGCGTGATTCGGAGAAGCCGAATAGGCGAACACCCTGAGATCTTCTAGTGTGTATCCTAGCCCTCGACGCCGGACGTTGTGTGGGCAACGATCCACCGGAGTCTTCTCTTCTTCTTCTCTCTCAAACCCTCTTTTTCACGTTTTAATTATTCTGTCTCCAGAAATATATTTGCGCTAGCAAATTAATTTCTACAGAATTAATTATTCTGTCTCCAGAAATATATTTGCGCTAGCAAATTAATTTCTACAGAAATAAAAACACTGCGCTAATCTAAATTAATTAAGCAGAGAAGAAAATAATTGCGCTAACAAGATAATTTCTCCACATAATTAATTATAGCGGCGTTTCGTAGGTTAAGAGAAGAGAGATTGAGGGGTATATATAGGCCACACTAGGGACCTTAGGACAATTAATTAATTAGGCTAAATTGTAATTTAATTAAACCGGTGTCCTTAAAAGAAAACCTTTAATTAAATCCAATTTTAATTATAATTAATTCCACTATAAAATTATAATTGAATTCCCAATTAATTAATCTATATTATTTTACCAATAATATTTCCGCCGAAATTTCATATACGACTTTCCCCGTGTTTAAGATATCGAACGTCCACGAATTTATTTAATTACTAACAATTAAATTAATTCGTTTCTTATTATCCGTAATATCTGAGGTCTAGTTCGATTACTGCGATTAGTATAAATCGAACGCCCTCCCGTGGTCCTGCTCAATACACCAAGTGTACGAGTGTAACATGATAGTCAAGACCGACTATCTACCAGTCACACTACGACGTACCGATGGATTGTCCCTGTCCATCTAAGTCGTGAGCTACTGTTCGATAGTATACGAGTAACCGACAGTATGATCTTCCGCGTGTCTCCTCACGCCATACTGTCTACAACGTATACATCAAGGACTATTGCATTAAATGCAATCATGTTTGAATCATATCTCGAACTAAGGTATAGATAAGGAGTTCCGTATTTGCACTAAACTAGACATTTAGAATACAACTCCATCAATCTCCCACTTATACTAAAAGTCTAGTCGCCCTCTCCCAAACATCAGATTCCCATAACCTCATCACGCCTACCCAACGCTTTCGCTGGAAGTGCCTCTGTGAACGGGTTTTACCAGGAAATCCTCTCGATGCTATCTAGGTGACAACTGCATCATCTTACTAGACGATCTCTCGAATAAGGTGGTACTTGCGCTCTACATGTTATCTCCCACTGTGGACTCGTGGCATTTCAAGTTTTCCAATACCGCTATTCAAAATAGCTTTGGGTGAACTAGAAACCACATCTAAGTCCCTTAGGAAGTTCTGGAGCCATACTGACCTTTTAACTGCCTCACAGGCCGTTATCCTTTCAGTTTCCATGGTAGAGTCCGTAATGCATCGCTGCTTTACATTCTTCCATGTGACTGCTCCACTTCACAGTGAGAACACATAGCCTGACTTCGACTTTCGACTGTCCCTGTTTGATTTGGAAATCCAATTCTATGTAATCCAAAGGAAACAACTTGACTGCTTTGTAACTCAGAACATAATTCCTGGTCCTCTGCAGGAGCCTAATCATGTTCTTTACATCAGTCGAGTGATCCTTTCCAGGATTACTATGATATCTTACCACCATGCCCACGGCATAGTAGATATCAGTCTCATGCATAGCATTACATACATTAAGCTTCCCACCATTAAGGTGTAGGGAACTGCTTAATCTTCATCTATCTCCTTTATTGTGTCGGACACAAAACTTTAGATAGATGAATTCCATATCTAAAAGGTGAAGACCTTTCTTGGAATTCTGTATGCTGCAACGAGTAAGAATTGTATTTATGTATGAGACTCGAGATAAGTTCTATGTTCTTTTCTGGCGATCATTTGTAACTTTGATCCCAAGAACATTCTCGACTTCTCCTAAGTCTCTTACATTGAATTACTCGGACAACCATCCCTTCATGTCCGAAAACATCCTTCATATTGTTGCCAATTTAGAAGGATGTCGTCTACATAAAGAATGAGAAAACACCACATCTTTTCTGTCACTTCTTTATTACACACAGTACCTAAACATGCCTTGAATGAATCCATGAAATGGATTTTCTCATAGGTCCGCATGTGTCCAAGATCTTGAAGCTTCCTTCAATCCTAAGATTGATTAAGCTTGCTTACCGAATGCTCTTGGCTCTTTTCGATGAATCCCTCTGGCTACAGGATCCCAGACATGATTTGAATCCAAAGATTCAATCTCATATTTCATCGTCTTTTACCAAGACTGAGCATCTTGATCTTTCAGCGTCTCGTCATAGATCTAGGGGTCGGCTTCATGTTCTCCAGGTAACAAGTCCGAAGACTCTCCTATAAACATGAACCTGTCGGGTTGTCTAACAACCCTCCCACTACGACGACGCTCCGGTGTGTCTTTAGTGAATAAAGATTACAGTAGTGAACTACTCAGTTAGGCTGGTTCTAAGTCTTGATCAGTCCCTCTAAGCACATTAAGTATTACCCTACTCTTGGGCTTGTGATATTGCATATATATAGTCCATGTCTAAGAACCGAACATTGATGCAATCAACGAACATCTGGTCCTTTGGACTATATTACATATCTCAATTCGTTTTCTTAGGGTATCTTATAAACAGCCGAATATCAGTACAAGTTTCCAAAGGAATCAAGTTCAGGATAAACGCCGCTGTTTCCAAGCCATATCCCAAAAACGAATTAGGTAACTCCGAATAACTCATTGTCTACTTTAACATATTTATAAGAGTCCTATTCCTTCTTTACAACACATTATTTTGCCGAGGCATAAATGGTGTAGTCTGTCGGGAGTTAATCCCATTTTCTGATAAGTATGCCTTACTCATCATAGAGGTCTGCATATATCAGAGCGAATCAACTCTAGTACTTTCTTGGATATTTTCCCTTTAACCGTAAAGGGTTGCTTGGTCATTTAAACTTCCAAGTATGATTCGAAGGTTGGAAGGTCCTTTCCTTCAACCTAGCTGAGTAGTCCATCAGCTTTCACCCTTTGAATCGTACTCAAGTTAAAATGATCTATCCTAAGATTCCATAAGTACATTTGATTCATCCTAGAAGGATCTTTACTCTTATTGGGTTTGACAATGTGTTATTAGCTCCGGTGTGTTGCATCGTGGAAGAACACGGATTTAGTATTAAATTGTCTATCAATGTAACAGAATAGATAATATCCCCGTTTCCTACTCTGATAGGTATGAAACCATCCAAAGAAACGGAATATCCATTCTAAGCCAATTTAGAAATCCGAAATGAAATTTCTTTCTAAATGCCGGCACATAAAGACAATTTGTTAGAACTAAAATCCTACCGTTAAAACATTTAACATCTCCCACTGCAACGGCTGTTACCTTAACAGTATTGCCCATGTAGGTTATAACTTCTTCCTTTCTAAGTCTCCGGGTTTCCTGGAACCCCTGCATTAAGTGCAGACATGATTAGTGGTTCCCGTATCCACACACCAGGTACTGGCAGATACTACCACTAAACATGTTTCGGTGACTAAGGAAGAGTCAACTTCTTGTTGCTTGAGAGGACAATTAAAACTCCCAGTATCCAGACTGCTTACAACGGAAGCACTTGCCCCTTGGGCTTGCTTGTCCCATTCCGTGGTCCAGATATATTAGGCCCACTGGGTTTCCGTATTTGCTTCTTCTTCCTTTTGCCGCCCGGAGGCCTAGGAAGAGCCAATTTCTCAACCACAAGTGCTTGGGAGCCATTAGAGATTCCCTCAGCCGCTTGAAGTTCAATCAGGAGTTCCGCCAATGAGTAAGACCCCTTATTCATGTTATAGTTCAGGCGGAACTGCTCAAAACTTCTCGGCAGAGACTGGAGCACAATATCAACTTGGGTTACCCCATCGATAACTGATCCTAGAATCTCTATCTCATTCAGATAGCACATCATCCTAAGAACGTGATCCCTCACGGGTGTTCCTTCGGATGCGATGGCCGTCATGAGTTGCCTCATTGCATTTTGCCCGGCTGTCCTGTCCTGATAACCAAAAAACTTCTTGAGGTTTAAGCATCATATCATAGGTAATGGTCATGGCTTGATCCCGATGTTGCAGTACATTTGACATGAAAGCCATAATGTAGCTCCGCGTCATCTCAGAGCCTTGATCCATTTCCATGAGCTTCCTTTCCTCAGGAGTGGAAGCATCATTTGGTTCAGCAGGTCAATTGACTTGGAGTACATAATTGTACTCCTCTGCAGTTAGGACAATGTCCAAGTTTCTTCTTTAATCCATACAAAATAGGTTCAGTGAGTTTGTTGACTTTTAATGGGAATAATACCATATAAAACAAACAATTAGTTTAATTCGATATCATTTCCCTCAAATAATATCATTAAACTACCAATCATTTCCAAAATCCCATCAGACTAGCATGCCACGTTCTTGTGGACGTATACTAATCCAAACGATTTTATAATTGGATTTTTACTTCGGTCGTACATCATTATAGCAGTGACTCCGATGGGGAGGATACTATAAAGCGTACCTAAGTGTATACCATTTCTCAGTACTAAGTCCACCGCTCGGGAACTACATGCCCACCGCAAGCCACGTTCATGTGGACGTTTACGTTGACATGCGGTCCTCCACGACTTTCTATAACTGTCGAGCCTCAATTAATCCTAAAGTTCCGTTTCCATCTAGCAAGCCACGTTAGTGTGGACGTTTACTAAAACAAACAACTTTATTAATTGAATCCCATTTATTTAAATGTCATAGAGTCTCAATTAACCCAAAGTACCGTTTCCATTTAGCAAGCCACGATAGTGTGGACGTTTACTAAAACAAACAACTTTGTTAATTGACTCTTACATTTATTAAATACCACAATTTTATTATTCAAAGCTTGATATCTCGTAAGTGAAACTCGAAGTTTCTAACCAGCGATCAATCATGCAATTGAGCCCTATCTCTCACTAGGTGAGGGAGCCAACCAGACAATCGATCTAGTCATCGAATGACTCGAATGTCTCTAATCTGTGTCATCGACATAAGCAAGCGCTTTGGCTCCATTCCACTCCCCGGGGTGAGAATGAGTCGAGTTGAACTTAGTCTTTGAAAAACAGATTAGGCACTTGCTTTTGAAAAATATAATTGTTCGATTTTTATAAGTGGAATTGAATTCGAATTTTGATCCAGTGATATCCGTGTATCGACTTTATCCGATAGGGAGGATGACACTAAAGCCAACTCGTAAGTCAATACACATCACATTCAAAACAGAGAATGGAGACCGCGGGATTGTTTCCAATCCCTCTCCCACTTAGTATTTTACGATTGAGGGATAACATGCATAAAATAATTAAGCATAATAAAAGGCACGTAAATCACATAAAAAGCAATTAATGTGGCCCCGATTATTATGGCCTTAAGTATTCTCCAATGCACGTCTCTTGGAACTTCATCTCGTTGCTCGTCTCGATCTCGGTCCACCACCGACTCGCTCGAGGGTCAAGAGACGAACTCCTCCCACTGGAGCCTCGTCTCGAGCCTCGTTGAGTCGTCCGTGGGGTCGAACGAACCCCAGCCCCGCTGCTGCCCGTCGCGAACACGGGGTGTGTTCGATGGCTGCCCGTTGCCGGTTCGCCCTCCTCGATCCTCGTTTCTCCGGGTTTTGGTCTCGTCTCGATCCACCAAAATTAGTAAGAAAAATTACAAGAATAAATCTACTAAATCCGGCATCGATCCTATACAAGGTGATCGACCCTATACATGCCCGGAAACGACGAAATAAATAAATAAACCTAACGACTCAACCCGTCGTTTTTATCTATTACAAACAAGCAACGTTATTCCAAAAACAGAACAATCTCGACAAGCCCGAGAGTTTAATCAAACCACAAAATTAAAGCACAACATCCATCACAACATTGGCCATAATAATCGGGTTCATCCTGCATCACAAAACGTACGAACAATACAACAAACCGATAAACCGGCTCTGATACCAATTGTTGGAAATCGACTACCCGGGACACGTCCGTTCGACCACTCGAACATCCGGACGTCCCCAATCGACTTCTGGAAATCACCCTCGGACAGCCATGGCCGCCCACCCAAGAGATCGCGCGTCCGCCGCGGCCGAAGCCGCGGCTCGCGATCTGCCCGGAGCAGGCGGCCGCTTGCTCACCAAGCGAGCGCTCGCGCAGCAAGGCAAGCGAGCGCTTGCTGCCCAGGCGAGCGCCTGCTGCCTGTCGCGAGCGGGCGCTTGCCCCTCAGGCGGGCGCCTGCCTGCCGCGAACAGCGACCCGATTCGCCCGTTCCGGCTTTTCCGATGCGATTTTCTCGATCCGACTGCCACGCCGGAGGTCAGAAACCTCCCAGCAGTCCGAGAACATCTCATCCAAGCCACGGAACCCGATCTTTGGTTCGTTGTATGATTACGTACGAGATTGAATCGAAACGATGCGGAAATAGGGTTTCGATTCCATACCTTTGATGCGTGATTCGGAGAAGCCGAATAGGCGAACACCCTGAGATCTTCTAGTGTGTATCCTAGCCCTCGACGCCGGACGTTGTGTGGGCAACGATCCACCGGAGTCTTCTCTTCTTCTTCTCTCTCAAACCCTCTTTTTCACGTTTTAATTATTCTGTCTCCAGAAATATATTTGCGCTAGCAAATTAATTTCTACAGAATTAATTATTCTGTCTCCAGAAATATATTTGCGCTAGCAAATTAATTTCTACAGAAATAAAAACACTGCGCTAATCTAAATTAATTAAGCAGAGAAGAAAATAATTGCGCTAACAAAATAATTTCTCCACATAATTAATTATAGCGGCGTTTCGTAGGTTAAGAGAAGAGAGATTGAGGGGTATATATAGGCCACACTAGGGACCTTAGGACAATTAATTAATTAGGCTAAATTGTAATTTAATTAAACCGGTGTCCTTAAAAGAAAACCTTTAATTAAATCCAATTTTAATTATAATTAATTCCACTATAAAATTATAATTGAATTCCCAATTAATTAATCTATATTATTTTACCAATAATATTTCCGCCGAAATTTCATATACGACTTTCCCCGTGTTTAAGATATCGAACGTCCACGAATTTATTTAATTACTAACAATTAAATTAATTCGTTTCTTATTATCCGTAATATCTGAGGTCTAGTTCGATTACTGCGATTAGTATAAATCGAACGCCCTTCCGTGGTCCTGCTCAATACACCAAGTGTACGAGTGTAACATGATAGTCAAGACCGACTATCTACCAGTCACACTACGACGTACCGATGGATTGTCCCTGTCCATCTAAGTCGTGAGCTACTGTTCGATAGTATACGAGTAACCGACAGTATGATCTTCCGCGTGTCTCCTCACGCCATACTGTCTACAACGTATACATCAAGGACTATTGCATTAAATGCAATCATGTTTGAATCATATCTCGAACTAAGGTATAGATAAGGAGTTCCGTATTTGCACTAAACTAGACATTTAGAATACAACTCCATCAGCTCTCACCATACTCCTCTACTAGCAAGGATGTCTCCAAGATGCAATGCTATGAGTGTAAGGGATATGGACACGTTAAAAATGAATGTCCTAATTTACATCGTAAGAAGAAGCTACCGGTTAGCTATGTTGTGATTGACGATGAGGATGTCATTTCTGAGAACGACGAGTCTGAGGACAACAATACTGACGATGATGAAGACAACGCTCTAGTTGTCACTTTTGATGAATCTTTTGATCTCGAAAATGTGGAGGTCGAAAACTTTGTTTTTGATGCATTTCTGAAAGACACTGCAACTGCAGACAACATTTTCCGTGTGGCATCGACAAACCGAAATTTTTGTGATGATAACATTTTCTCGGATGATGAATCTGAGTCTGAAGCCGAAAGGGAAGAAATGACATCTGATGTCCATCAAAGTGTGACCAAGCCAACTGAACTGGCTGATCTGAAAGAGAGTTATTCTAAACTCGAAAAATTGTGTGACACAGCTATCACTGAAAATAGCACTCTTGAAGTGTCTCTGAAGTGCTTGACTGAATCCTTTAATGAACTCTCGAATGAACAACTCAAGATGTGTGATGAAGTGGTAGTGATGAGAAACTCAGTTGAGAAGACTGAGGATGAGAAGAAGAAGTTGAACAACTCCTTGACAATTCTCAAAGTAAAATTTGATGACCTTTTCGAAGAAAAACATAAGTATTTCAAGGAAGTTGTCGAACTGAGAGAGTTGTGTGACAAAATGAGTTCTGAAAACTCTAAACTGAAGACGTCACTGAAAAAGGAGTCAGCTGAAGTGAAGAAACTGCAGACTCTATTTAAGAACTCGGATGCTGAAAATGATGAACTAAAGTCTTCACTAATGAAAGTTCAAACTGACCTTGCCATGACTGACAAGGAACGATATGTGTTGAAAGAAAAACTTCATATGACTGATGAGCTACTAAGGAAAATGAACACGAACTCTTCCGTGTTTGACAATGCTGCTTCATATATGAATCCTAATCGTTACGGACTTGGATTTCAAAAAGTTTTTGAGTCCATTTACTCGACACCTGAAAAGAAGAAAGATGTGAATTTTGTTAAGGCGTCGACTGATCTGTCTAAGGATAAAAGCAAGGATGACGTTGAATCATCTAAACGAAAGGAGATTGCTGAAGGGAAAAAGATTGCTAAGTCTCCAAAACCTAAAACTCAAAAGTCGATCTCGACTTCAAAAACTGAGACATATCAATTCCCGAAGAATATTGTCAAACATCCTCGTGGTATCCTACCTTATGAGAAGACGTTGCTGAAGAACTTAGAGAAATCTCAGAACGTGAAGAAAAATGGACAAACCTCTAGCACTAAAACCGTTTTGGTCAAGACGTCCACGAAGGTTGAAACTCGTCAAAGGAGAAAGTATGTATGTCACTACTGTGACCAACCTGGACACATTCGACCATTTTGTTATAAGATGAAGGATGACGCGAACAGAGAGTTGATGACCCTGAAGAAAAAGTTCGAAGTGGCTAAGGAAATGAAGAAACCCATTTCTCCAAATCCGAAAGCTAAGACAACTCTGAAAGCTGTGACTGAGAGACATGTCCAAATGAATGGAAAGAAGAAATGGGTGCCTAAGTCTCAAAAGAGTAAAGTTGAACTTAACTCTACAACCAGTAGTTGGCAACCAAGGGAACTGATTTTCTGCCATGTTGCACTTAATGCTTCTGAAGCTGGCAACAAAGGCATTTGGTACTTTGATAGTGGCTGCTCCCGACATATGACTGGCACAAAGAAATTCTTGAAAGAATATGAGCCGATGACTGGTTCCCCCGTGGTGTTTGGAGGGGGAGCAAAAGGTGTTGTCAAGGGAAAGGGGACGCTTCAAATCAAAGGATTACCTCCTATCAGGAATGTTGTCCATGTCAAGGGACTTGTGGCAAATCTCATCTCTATCAGTCAGCTTTGTGATGAAGGTTTTAATGTTAGCTTCGATAAGGAATCTTGCCGAGTTTATGATGCTGAGGGTAAATGTATCATGGAAGGTCCACGGGCCAAAAAAAATTGCTATACAACTGAGTATAGTTGCTTCTCCGTGACCGTTCCCGATGAAGTTGATTTGTGGCACCAACGACTTGGCCACACGAGCACTCGCAATCTGAGCAAACTGGTTAAGGGGGAGATAGTTCGAGGAATCTCTCAACTCCCCAAAATTGAGAAAAGAGTGTGTGGCGACTGTCAGAAGGGCAAGTTAACAAGAACTCCTCATCCAGCACTTCCGACACTCATGAGTACTTCTGCTCCTTTCGAACTTCTACACATGGACTTGATGGGTCCAATGGAGGTGAAGAGCTTAGCTAAGAAAGAATATGTGTTGGTTGTTGTCGATGATTTTTCTAGATATACTTGGACAAGATTTCTGGCAACCAAAGATGAGACTTTCAATGCCTTCAAAGGTATTGTGAAATGGATTCGAACGAATCATGAAGCTAAGGTGAAGAGGATCCGAAGTGATCATGGAACAGAATTTGAAAATTCAAGCTTCAATGAATTTTGCCTGATGAAAGGTATTCACCACGAATATTCGGCCCCAAAAACGCCTCAACAAAATGGGATCGCCGAACGCAAGAATCGAACACTGCAAGAGATGGCGCGTGTGATGTTAATTTCTAAAAATCTGGCTCGAACTTTTTGGGCAGAAGCCGTCTCTACAGCTGGCTACATTTTGAATCGAATAAGTATTCGATCTGGCACTACTGCTACTGCCTATGAACTTGTCAATGGCAAGAAACCTTCGGTGGCACACTTTCGTGTCTTTGGCTGTACTTGCTATATTTTGAAGGATCGTGATCCTCTAAAGAAATTTGAAGCCAAAGCTGATCGTGGAATTTTCGTTGGCTATAGTCAAAATAGTCATGCCTATCGTGCCTATAATCTTCGAACTAGGAAAGTCATCGAGACTGTGAACATCAACTTTGATGAACAAGACTTTATTGGAAAAGATGCAGAGGCTGATTGGGTTAAGGAAGGAATCCTTGAAAGTCGAATTTTCTCTTCACCCACAACTGTGACTTCCGAAAATGTTACTCCTACTACTTCACCTGAAGTTGGAGAGTCTAGCAACCGAAATGGTGACACTTCAGGTATTGAGGATGACGATGATGATCAAGTTGAAAACCCCGCTGATGCACCGAGAGAAGCACCGGGTCATATCCAAAAACGTCATCCACCAAACCAAATGATTGGAAGTTTGAATGAGCGAACTACACGCTCAAAGAAACAAATGAATTCTCCCGACGAACTCTACAACATATGTACTTCAGCAGTGTGTAATGAAATCGGCATCACTTGCTTTCTCTCCGAAAATGAGCCGAAAAATTACAAGGAAGCCATGCAAGATGATTTTTGGATCATGGCCATGCAAGAAGAGTTGAATGAGTTCACACGGAATAATGTTTGGTCCTTAGTTCCTAGAACCTCAAATATCAACGTTGTTGGAACTAAATGGATTTTTAAGAATAAAACAGATGAACATAACCAAGTTGTCCGAAACAAAGCTCGTCTTGTTGCCCAAGGATATGCCCAAGTGGAAGGCATAGATTTTGATGAAACGTTTGCTCCGGTCGCACGAATTGAGTCCATCAGACTCTTGATTGCTATTGCATGCCATCTCGGCATCAAACTTCGAAAAATGGACGTCAAAGCTGCTTTCTTGAACGGTGTCTTGGAAGAAGAGGTCTACGTTGCCCAACCTAAGGGTTTTGAGGATCCGAAGAAGCCAAATCATGTCTACAAGCTTCACAAAGCTCTATATGGCTTGAAACAAGCGCCTCGCGCCTGGTACGGATGTCTCACGGATTTTCTTCTAAAATTCGGTTTTGAGCGTGGATCGGTGGACAAAACCTTGTTCATCAAGCGAGATGGCAAACACATGATTGTTGCCCAAATTTACGTTGACGACATTGTCTTCGGAGCTACTTGTTCTAAACTCGTGACTGCATTCACAGAAGCTATGTCCTCAACATTTCAGATGAGCCTTGAGGGGGAGTTGCATCAATTTCTTGGCCTTCAGATTTCTCAACGACCAAATGGGATATTTGTATCTCAAAGTAAGTATGCTAAAAATATGGTTGAGAGGTTTGAGATGCATCATGCCAAGCCAGCTAACACTCCAATGGCAACTAACGAACGCTTGTCTACGTCAACGAAAATCCGGAGTGTAAACCAAACTCTTTATCGTTCCATGATTGGGAGTTTACTTTATTTAACTGCCACTCGTCCTGACATTATGTTTAGTGTTTGTATGTGTGCCAGGTACCAAGCTGATCCAAAGGAGGACCATCTACGAGCTGTGAAACGGATTTTCCGATACATCTCTGGGACTTCTCAGCTAGGCCTTTGGTATGCGCGCGACACTTCATCCAACCTTGTCGGTTTTTCTGATGCCGACTGGGCGACGGACACGGACGAAAGAAAAAGTACCTCCGGCAGCTGTTGCTTCCTTGGCAATAACATTGTGTCTTGGCATAGTCGCAAGCAAAACTGTATCGCACTGTCCACTGCCGAGTCAGAGTACGTTGCGGCTGGAAGTTGTTGCACTCAACTACTTTGGTTGAAACAAATGTTGAATGACTATCTCCTTGAGAGTGCTCCATTAGTGTTGTACTGTGATAACCAGAGTGCTATCAAAATCAGCGAAAATCCTGTCCAGCACTCAAGAACTAAACACATCGACATTCGACATCATTTCATTAGAGATTTGGTTGATCGTGATATAGTCAGTCTCCAGCATATTTCAACGGAAAAACAGCTTGCTGACATCTTTACCAAACCTCTTGACTTTGAGAGATTTAAGAAACTAAGAAATTCTCTCTGCATGTGTTCTCTCTAAGAGTTCACGAAAAATTTTGAAGTCTGACAGAGTAGTTTCTTTACTTCTGAATACGCACTCGGAATCGTCGTGGACTAGTCTAGTCAGACAAACATGGATTCGAGGCCGTTTCTAGTCTTCGGACACAAGAGTATTTATTCCGCTGAATGCAAACATGTGAACATGGCTTAAACTCCTCGCTTCATTTGCATAGATCCATAAAGCCAAGTAACGGAGGACGCCGGTTACCCCGGCTCCCCTCTTCGAAAGGTTGTACATGGACGCTGAACTTTAAGACACTCTCCTATCACACTTTGGAGGACGCAAGTGAACCTTGCTCCCCTCTGACTGCTGTAATGAGTGTCTGTTGCATCTCATTTTTAGCTAAAAACTCGTCTGGAGGACGCCGGTTACCCCGGCTCCCCTCTGATTGAAGTAATGCTAGTTCCTGATCGGAGTGCCTTAAGTGTTCACTTTGCATTCATGAATTAAAATCTCTTGTGCGGTGCTAACTCTGCCAATATGTTTCGACGAAACACGACTGCTTCCTTGTGACTGAGACGAAGGACAAGTAAACATGTCTATCACATACTTCGGTCCGTCTCACCGGTTTTAATATGAGAGATTTTTCCCATTACCTCAAAGTTCTATTCACCTCGTGTGGAATTTTTGTTTTGGAAAAATGATGGAAGTGTCTCTTTTCTGGGAAAATATTTGCTCTTCATTGCCTAATATCACCCCTCGAATCTCCACTAAAATGTGTTTGAATGTTTGCGTGTGTTGAACTCTTGAATGACTAACTCGGGATGTGTTGTTTTTGTTTGGCATTTCTGTAGTTCATTTCCAGGACTATGTGGTTTACCATCTCGGAAGTCTAAACATTGAGTGCAGCGACGCCAACGCTCAACCATTGGCAAATCAAATTCGGGTGACATAAAAAACGGAGAATCCAAAAGTCATGAAAATTTTCAACATCATGCTCTGTCTCCGAAGCGGCGACTTAGCCGAAACTGGAGACTCCATTTCCGGAGACTCGTGTCGCCGAAAAATCGGCGACTCATGCCAACTGACAAAAACGGCGACTGAAGGCAACAGAGAAAAACGGAGACCATAGTCTCCGGAAAAACGGCGACTCCAGTCGCTGGAAAAGTGACGGCACGTCCATTTCCGGAGACTCGAACTTCGGCACTCAAACCTACGGCACTGAACTTCGTCTTTTCAACCCTCGGTTCGATCTTCGGTTTTTCATATTTTTTTATTATTTATTTTTATTTATTATTTTTGAAAATTATTATTTAAATAA
Organism: Euphrasia confusa; assembly: GCA_954870475.1. NCBI lineage: Eukaryota > Viridiplantae > Streptophyta > Magnoliopsida > Lamiales > Orobanchaceae > Euphrasia > Euphrasia confusa. The sequence continues at coordinate 6,820,225 of OX940959.1, read as the reverse complement.
TATTTTCGAATTAATAAAATTTTGTTCGTCTAATGGGCTCAAATTTTCTTCTTGAGATGGGCTTTTTACAGGTCTTGAGCTGTGTATTTTCAATCCGGACGGGCGGCCCAAATTTTTCCTATATATAGCCCTGGGGTGGAACCTAATGTGTTACGCTTACATCGAACTCTAGAACTCTCGAACTCTCGACTCTCAGCTGCTGACTGCTTGTCCATCGTTCCTAGGTTCTAAGTTTTTTCCAAATTCCGTTGCATCCGGCAACTCTAGCTTTGCGCATCCGGCGCCCCGTCCTCGTTTCCGTGGTTGCGTTACTTTTCCAAGTGTTAGAATTTTTTTCAGGTTTTCCGAAATGTCTGCTGCTAAGAACTTAGATGACATGTTGGCTGACATGACTGTCTACTTGAACGAACAGTTTGAGAAAGCTCCATCGCCAACGTCCAAGAAAGCGGCGTATGAAGAGCTTAAAGCTCACTTAGAAAAAGTTGAGAAACGCAAGGCTGCGTCTACTGAACCGTCCATTGACCTGACTACTACTGCCCCACCGGCACACTCATCTGCCCGACAGCCGGGCAAGGAAAAGGTGACGGCACACCGAATCTACTCTGGTGTCGTGAGTAGGGAAGAATTCAATAGGTTGCTCACAGCTGGCGAGATCACTAAGGAAGGAAAGAAGATAGTGAAAATTCCTTCAACTGTCACTGTGACTGCGGACACAGTTCCAAAGACAAAACCATCAGGTTCGGGAAAGAAATCGGCGACTCCAGCTGGGAGTGCCGAAGGCAAGAAACCATCCGCCAGTGGAGGTGGTGTGAAAACATCCACTCCGAAAAACTCTGGTGGACTAGTCACCAAGTCCCGAACTCATAGTTCGCAGAAACCGCCACTCTCTTCTGGATCAGCTGGATCGCAGAAGTCGACTGACGGCTTCAAGTATATCTCGGATTTTTCCGAGTGTCCTAAACCTCATTCTCGCGATTTCTTCACTGCGACTGCTGAACGTCGTCACAAACTAATCCAGACTCTACCGATCCTTACCGATCGAACTATTCTGAAGGAAGACTATGACCGTCATAGCATAACAGATTTCCTGAGTAAGATGCATATGCTCAAATCCGTGAGCTTGACTTACCGCTATTCCATTCCCATCCTTTACAAGTTCTACGCCAGCTTGTCCCCTGACTTCGCGAACCCGAAGAGCCGTCTGTATGGTTGTTTTGTTTTCCGTGAGAAGTTATACAAATTCCGCCCCTTCTCCATCAACAAGTTTCTAGAGAGGTTGGAAGTTGATTCTAACTGGACTTCGCCCTCAGCTGAGGAACGGGCCGAAGATCTTACCATCGGCACATTCATTACTCAAAAGAAGGTTAAGTCTGAACTGCCGCCGCCGAACAAGCTGTCAGCCTTTTACGGCATTCTGCAACGTTTAGGGATGTCCAACTGGACAGCATACAAGGACGAATCCGTGTTGACTCCGGAACTGATGCACATCATTTTTCGCCTTGGCTGTGGCGAACAAATCAACCTTGGCAAAATAATTTTTAATGACTTATGCAAAATTGCAAGGACGACGGACGAGACCATTCTTCGGCAAGCTGACTGGCCAGAGGCAAAGAAACTTCAACTCACGCATCCGTGTCTGATCTACGGTATGCTTCATGCTCAAGGTTTTACACCTGATGATGACTTTGAGAAAAAGTTGAAGAAAAATGGCGCTGTCAAGATCACTGGCACGTACCTGAATCCGTCCAAACGTGTCATCGATCTCCCTTGGTTTGATACTGTTGACAGGAATGCACTTCCTGAGATTCTTACTCCTCCGCCATCTCCACAGAAAAGGAAGAGAAAGTCGATCGTCAAGAAAGACAAGTCTCCCTCGGCCAAGAGACAGAAAACTGAATCCACAGCTGCAGCTGATGAGGCGGAACCTCAAACCACACAAAAGCCGAGAATCGTTCCTCGTGAGTTTGGTCCTTACTCTAAAGTTCCGCCTTACAGAAATCCATATCATCCTATCCACAGTCATCGTGCTGTGGTGCCATCAGCTTGTGTAAAGGAATTCTATGCCGACACCTTGGCTCTGGAATAGTGTCAAGAAGAACATGCCTTGGCCTACAACAAAATGATTGACGCGCAGAAGAAACAGAAGTCATCTTTTGACAAACTTCAGCGTGAGATCCAACAAGGGGGAGGACTCGGTGATGTTGGAGCCCCCGATGCAAGTTTGAAGGACACGTTCCTTCTGAAGATGATCAGGGATGCTATCCAAGAGGCGCATGTTCAGCTAGCCAAAGGTAACAATATTGAAATTGAACAGGTACCTCGGGCTGATGACGGCGAGAAGACGGATGAGGACATTTTTGAAGGCTGCATGGATATTCGGGATAAGGGCAAGGCGAAGGTTGGTGAATCTTCGAGGGCGATTCCGTCAGGTGGATTGAAAGATCAAGATGACGACGATGATGTTAACATTCTTGACGTTGAAGATGAAGGTGGAAAAGACTTCGGCGAGTTTGAGATCTTTGGTCTGGGCGATGAGACCGACGACGACGAGAAGGAGGATTCAAGTTCTGATGATGGCTTCGTCTATGGCGAAGATGAAGAGGACGTGGTCGAGAGTCCAGAACGTGAACCCACTCCAACTGGCTCGCCAAAGGAATGAAGACTCAAGATCTTAAGTCCAAATTCCAAGTTCAAGTTTTATCTTCAAGTTTTTATTTCCGTTTTTCATAATTCTTGAACTCGTTTTTCATATTTTGTTTCTGCATGCATCAAACTCTAAATTCGTCCATGCATATGTTTTTCATATTTTGTCTATCTCTGGATAATGTTGTTGAGTTGAATATTTATCTAAGTTTTTATCTTTTGCTTTGAGATATTTGGCTAAGTCTTTTATGGTTTTTCATTGATTGTATGATTGATGTTTTTCCATCTTTTACTTAGCTTATTTTTGTTGGTGTATTCGATTGAGGGGGAGATACTTTTATCTCTTCTTACTTAACTTCGTTTTCATGGGTTGTGCCAAAAAGGGGGAGATTGTAAATGTTGATTTTGGCGACAACGTTTTTGTACTTGTATTTGTGTTAATTTTCAGGATTGCAGGTGCATGGAAAAGGAGACTAGAGTCTCCGGTTTTGGAACGATGGCATGAGCATGGAACGGCGACAGGAGTCGCCGCCTTTGGCATGACAGGAACGGCGACAGGAGTCGCCGATTTTGGGCACACTTGGAATGGCAGTGGAACGGCGACAGGCGTCGCCACTTTTGGTGCAAGCCATGGAACGGAGACAGCAGTCTCCGGTTTTGTGCATGACATAGGAACGGCGACCAGCGTCGCCGCTTTTGGCATCCTTGGAACGGCGACCAGCGTCGCCGTTTTTGGCATCAGCATGGAACGGCGACTAGAGTCGCCGTTTGTGGCACTTGTGCGTGTCATGGAATCGGCGACTCCTGTCGCCGGTTTTGGCACTGGCACGGTTTCGGTGTTGCTTGTCCTCAAGGCACGGTGCCAGCGACTATGACATTCTTCAACGACGATTTTCACTAAGTACTTTCAACGTGATTTCTTTCACCAAGTACTCATATCAAGGAATGAAGAATGGTTCCGTGTCTTTTTACTTCAATGATATCGACGACCATGAAGACGATGAAATTCCGAGGCTTCAACACTTAGAGATTTTCACGAGAGTTTGAAGATGAAGAATTGAGATCGATGGAGTCAAGATTGAATTGAAGTTCTGATTTTGAAATTGAAGATTCAAGATTCGAAGATTCAAGAATTGAAGATTCAAGATTCCAAGATTCAAGAATCCAAGTTCTACAAGAGTGATGTCATCCATGGAGAAGTGACATCAGCCAAGCATGTGACCAATCAGATTGTGCCACGTCATCACCTCACATGTGCGGGCTGCCTATATAAACCCATGGATTTCGATTTCACCAGTTGACGATTTTGAGAGAACGAAATCTGATTTTTAGAATCGTGACCGACAGCTTCGAGCTTCGAGTTTGTGTAGTAGCGTTTGCGCCTTGTGCCAAGATTAGAGTTAGGAGATTTAGCTCTAGGCACTAGTGTGCTAGATTGCAAGTTAGAGGGAGTTGTTGCGACACTCGGGAAACTTCTTGTACTCGTTTTGCCTACCATACTCAGTGTAATAGTTTAGTTTCGTTGTTTCAATGGAATGAAAACATATTACATAACTTTGTGTTTGTCTTTCTTTTTTCATTCCACGAACTTGTGTGAGTGTTACCTTGACTGAAGCTGGTGTTCGTTGTTTAAGTCCAACTTCGCGAAAAGTTGGTATCATACGTCGAAGACGTAATTTCAGTTTTATCGATCCAACAAAGGTTAAGAAGGTATGCAAGCTTAGGAGGTCCATTTATGGACTTAAGCAAGCATCTCGGAGTTATCTGTGTTTCTACGATGCCGTAGAGGAATCTTATGTATACAAGAAGGTCAGTGGGAGTGCAATCGTTTTCTTGTGTTGTATGTCGATGACATACTCCTTATAGGAAATAACATTACGAAGTTGAACTCTGTCAAGGAGGGGCTCGGAAAGTGTTTCTCTATGAAGGATCTGGGAGAAGCACAATACAATACACATGACAAGTCTTTAAGCAAGACTCAGTGTCCGCAAGGAGCTGATGAGCAAAAGAGGATGTATAATGTTCCTTATGCTTCGGCGATAGGATCGATTATGTATGCCATGATATGTATGAGGCCAGGCATATCGTATGCTTTGAGCATGACGAGTCGTTTGAAATCAAACTAGGGTGAGGCGCATGGGATGTGGCCAGAAATATTCTCAAGTGCCTTAACCGGACAAAGGAGAATTATCTTGTCCATTGAGGGACAAGAAGAGTTAGAAATGACGAGATATACAAACGCGAGTTTTCAGACTGATAAAGACGATTTCCAATCTCTATCTGGATATGTCTTTTGTCTGAATAAAAGTGTTGTTTGTTGGAAGAGTTCCAAGCAAAGCACTATCGCCGACTTAACTACAAAGTCTGAGTACATTGCGGCCTCGAAGGCTGCAAAGGAATGTGTATGGATGAAAAGTTCCCTGTGGATCTCGGTGTCATCCCTAGTGCTGCCAAATCTTTAGTTCTCTATTGTGATAATAGTAGAGCTATAGCCTAGGCACAATAGCCGGGGATCACCATAAATCCAAACACGTGCTCAGGAAGTTTCACATTCTTCGCGAGATCGTGGAGAGAGGTGATATTGAAATTTGCAAAGTAGCAACCGAGGATAACGTTGCTGACCCATTATTCAAACCTCTCCCGCAGTCAAAGCACGAGGCTTTAAGCACTGCGATAGGAATTTAACGTCTTAGAGACTAAATTCTTATGCTGTAATTTATTTACAAACGGAGATTGTAAAGTACACATTCAAGGTTGATTGAAAAATCAACTTATTCATATTTTTATGGTTTGAATTATATGAACTGTTCAACGTAGATTTTAAATTTTATCTGAGTTATGTGATAATGTCACATAATGAGGCTCAATGATTGAACAAAAAATTAAAATCTGTTGGGATTCGATGTCCCGGGCTATCAAAATTGCGGAACCGATAACCCGATCAAAAACCCTCGATTGCCGAAGATTGGATCCCCGACTCATCCGCAGGAGTCCGACCTTTGGAGACTACGCGCCCGAAGACACGCAGCCCGCCCCCAGCCGAAGTCCCCCACGAGTCGGATCCACAAACGCGAACCACCTCACGAGCCGGGGCCCGACCGAACGCCCAGCGAAGCCCGAAGGCTGCGTGCGCCCAGCCGAGCCCCCGCGAGGGGCTCGCGATCGTCCTCGAACGATCGCTGGGGATGCGCGAGGCATCCCGGGGCTGCTCGTAGCAGCCCGCAGCGAGTCGCGATGACTCGCTGCCCGCGAGGGCATCGCCCTCGCATGATCCGCTGCGGGCGAACCCGTAGCTCATGCGAGGCGGCTACGGGTGACCCCACAGCAGCCCGCGATCGATCCTCGCGATCGATCGCACCCCCCGGCTCCAGCCGAGGGTTCCCGCGGCTTCGCGCCTCCGACGACGGCGGCTGGGGTCCGCCACGGCACCAGCCCGTGGCACCCCGGCGATCGACCGAAGTCGATCGTGTATCCCCGGCGTCCAGTCGGGGCACGCCGTTCGTCGCGCGTTGGGGCGGTCCGAACCCTAGGGTTCGACCGCCTCCTTCGATCCTCGCCGGGGATCTCGAATCCCCGTCCCCGAGGTTCGTCGTTTACCCGGATCGCGCGTTCATGTATATATTACAATTAATCATGAACAAATAATCAAAGAGGGGTTCTCGATTATACCTTCGATTCGTTGTACGGAGAAACGAAATCGGTTGACGACCTTGTGATCTTCCCGCGTATTCCTAGCACTCCGTTCGAACGTCGTGTGGGCGACGATCTATCGAACTCTATGGATCCTCCTCACTCTCAAGACTTTTTAGTTGGCATAACTTAGGTTGTGAAAAGTGAAGACCATGTAGTGCTTATATAGGCTACGTAGGGGATCATAAGGAGAATAAATATTGGGCTTCAATATTGAAAATTAAATTGGGTCCAACCCAAATCCATTAATTCTTATCAATATTAATTTTATTTATTTTCCACTATATAAATAAAATTGCACTCCCAATATTATTCCATATTATATCAAATAATATTTCTCCAATTAGTATTATTTATTCCGTGTATTTGAGATTTAAATATCCATGAATAAATTTATTTATTGCTCAATAAATAATATTCATCTCTTATATCCGAGACTAGTACCATTCAATAATTCCTTATGAACTCATCTCGGGGATATTATCAACCCTTCCGGGATACACTTTCCCGTCAAGTATTCACGGCATGTCATATATAAAATATAGAGACCCAATTTTACCGGTAATTAACCCAATAATTAAATCGGTTAATTCCTTTGGAAAATCAAAGTCTCTAATATTAAATATACACACCCGTAATAATATCGGGGATTAAGAATAAAATACTCCGAGATTTAAATTGATTATCCAAGGCAATCCTAATCAATAAATCTCAAGCTGATCCGCCCAATACACTAAGTGTACAAGTGTGATAAAATAATTAAGATAAATTATTTTCTCTCTCACACAACGACTATACCGATGGATTGGTCCGTGTTCATCTAGGTCGTGAGCAACTGTTCGATTAAATACGAGTAACTGATAGTATGATCTTCTGTGTGGGCCCGACACACCATACTAACTACAACGTATAAAATCCAGGACTATATTTTGCATAATTAATTAATAATAATTAATTGCAAATAATTGTTTATTAATTAAATAGGTTAAATGCTATGACCGGGAGTTTACCGATACTTAAAATCTAGACATTAAGTACACAACTCCAACAATCTCCCACTTGTACTAAGGTCTAGTCATTTCCTCCAAACTCCCGACTCCCATACTCATCACGTGCTTAATTTATACTTCCCAAAAGTATTATGTGAATGAGCAATCTAGGTTGCCGCTCTGAAGTTATCTTGGTGACTACTGCGTCGTCTCTCTGACGATGACTCGTATCAGGTGGTACTGGCTCTATGTGTTATCATCACCTTTTGAACTTATGACTTCTTCCAGTTCTCCATGCACCTGCTATGTACATAGCCTTTGGTGAACCAAGAGTCATATCCAAGTTCAGAGGTCATTCCGGAACCTAACCAAAACTTCCGCTGCCTCTGAGGCTGCTATTCGGATTTTGATAGAGTCCGAGAAGCATTACGCTTATCACTCTTTCATCCTTAGGTTCCACCTCTTCTAAAAGTGAACACATAGCCTGAAATCGACTTACACTGGTCCTTTTTCTGATTTTGGATCTGAGAAACTGTAATCTAAGAAGATTTCGTTTTGCCAGTAATCCAGTACTTCCAAGTACTGGTACAGCATTCGAATACTCCTTATCCAGATTACTTTGATATCCTCCCACTACGCTAACCGCATAGTTGATATCAGGTTCTTGTTTTATAACACTGCATTTACAAAGCCCTTTACACTTGAAGTGTAGATAACTGCTTTGTTTATATCTATCTCCTTCATGTGTTCGAAACACATACCTTTAGATAGATGTATTCTGTACCCGAAAGGCAATAACCTTTCTCAGAATTGTGCATGTTTAAAACAAACCTTAATCGTATAAGATATCTAAAGAGAAGTACAAATGTTCTTATCTAGAGATCGAAAGATTTCTAAGAACATGATCCAACTTCATCTTAATCTTATATCTCGATTTATTTAGACAACCTCTATTTTATGTCTGACAACACTTTTACATTGTTGCCAACGATGAAGTGTTATCTACACAAAATTCCGAGAAACACCACCTTTGTTTCCATTACGTTTCTAACACACCTATCTCGCAAATCTATGCAGACCTAGGGATCGATTTCATGTATACTGGATCCAGAGTTCAAAACTCCTCCAGTCTTATGAACATTTCTGGTTGCTTAACAACCTCCCACTGCAATGGCGTTCCGGTGTATAACAGTAATAACATTAGGTGCAGTTAGTGGTGTACCGCTACTCGGTCAGGCTGGTTCTCAGTCTTTCTATTTCCTCATTTGAAGTACATTGTCAGTTAGGGCATTGTAGTTCATCTAATAGTCTTCCTCTAAGAACCGGGCGAGGACACCCATCTGGTTCGTAGTACTATTGAACATACAATTACTTGTTCCTCTAGGATATTCTACAACCACATGGAATGTGCCGTTGTATCCAGAAATATCCATAGAACATAGGTAGTTCCGAACAAACTTGTCCTTTTACTATTAGAATCCCATTTCTTATTCCTGACACACCATGTCTACACTTCAGTGTATGGTGCAGTCGTTTGAGATTTAATCTCAATCTTTGATTTATGCTATGTGTTATTTAGATAGGTGATAGCCTCCGCGAACAGGTCGCAGGCTCCTAATGGATATACTTTGAAGGATCCCCATAATAGCTTTGTGTTAAAACACTCCGCTTTTACGGCACAACAAGTAGTCTAATCCATCTTCGAGTATTCCTGAAGGAATGACTCGTACCTTCTCTAATTACACATACCGCATTAATCATCAATCATTTTCTATACTTGTCCGAATTCCATCCTTTATCCAGAAAGGTTAACTCAGTTGTATCATCTATCAAGATCGATTCTTAGGTCGGGAGGTCCATTCCTCCAACTATAATTGATCAAATCAATTTCGACCTTTTGAATCCCTTTTGAATAGATACTACCAAGTTCAAGAATTCACAAGTAAAATGATTGACAAGAGAAATACATCTAATAAGTAAAACAAGTTATATATATAACGGTATGTTGCATCGTGGTAGACTTAAGGATTCATCATTCATGTATATTGCTATCTAATGTACCATAATAGATATCACTATTATTTCTTATCCAAACCATCAAATGATTAAAGAAATAAAATATCCATTAATAAGAAAACCAGAACAAAAAGGTTCTTTTTCAAAATAAGGGGTACATAAGCAATAACTGAAATGAAAACTTAAAACAGATAAATGTCTTCCACTGCAACCGCTGCTACCCCAACAGCTTCGCCCATGTAGACTCGAACTCTTCTTCTCTAAGTCGCCGGGTTTTCTGGAACCCCTGCATTTTAAATAATGCACATACCGTCAGTGGTTCCATATCTACTCACCAGAATTCTGGTAGATAATACCGCTGACTATGTTTTACGACTAAAGAAAAATTCGTACCTCTGAGAGGACATTCAGACTTCCAGTGTCCAGACTTCTTGCATCGGAAGCATAAGCCCTTTGGCTTACTAGCCCCCACTCGTGGTCCATTCCTCTTGGCACCACTGGGTTTTATGGCTTGCTTCCTTTTCTTGCCCCTACCTCCAATAGCTTTCAAGCTTTTGGACCTGGTAGCCACAAGCGCTTGAGATTTGCCCTTCTTGTAGATCCCCTCTGCCGCCTTCAGTTCAGTCAGGAGTTGCGCAAGAGTATAAGATAGTTTACCCATGTTATAGCTCATACGAAACTGCTCAAAACTAGGGGTCAGAGACTGGAGTATGATGTCGACTTGCGTCTCACCATCAATGGAAGCTCCTAGGACCTCAAGTTCATTCAACAGACTCATCATCTTGAGAACGTGCTCCTCGACAGGCGTTCCTTCAGACTGAGTAGTTGACATGAGGATTCTCATGGCATCTTGCCTACCCGCACGGTCATGATGCCCAAATATCTCCTTGAGGTTAAATAACATATCCTCGACAGTGTTCATCGACTGATGTTGGGTTTGGAGTACATTTGACATAGAAGCCAAAATATAGCACCTAGCCATTTCATCAGCCTTTTTCCACTTCCGATATGCTTCTTTTTCCTCATCAGTTGAGGCGGCCGTGGGTTCAGCAGGGCATTGCTCATAGAGTACAAACTTGTACTCTTCAGCAGTCAGGACAATGTCTAAATTTCTCTTCCAATCAATGTAGTTTGGACCAGTAAGTTTTTGTTCCTTGAGTATCATAGAAAGTGGATTCATAGCTATTCTTTAAACCTATAAGCACATGTAAACAAACAATTAATTTAATGTCCGATATTATCTCCCTCAAATAATATCATTAAATTACTAATTGCGTCTAAAATCCCATCAGTTAAGGCAAGCCACGTTCGTGTGGACGTTTACCCACCCAAATGATTTAGCAATTAGATTTGCTTCGGTCGTACATCATTATAGCGTTACTTTGTTGGGAAGAATACTATAAAGCGTACCTAAGTGTAAACCATCACTCAGTACCAAGGTAAATTGTTTAGAATTGTTATGTCACCGCAAGCCACGTTCGTGTGGACGTTTACGATAACTCCCAATCATTCACAATCTCCTATAACTGTCTACATAAATTATTCTAAAATCCCTTTCAGTATAGCAAGCCACGTTCGTGTGGACGTTTACTATACCAAATAGATTTATATAATTGAAATCCAATTACTTGATCCATTTGATTTCGTAAATCAAGACTCGGAGAATCATAAGTGAAACTCGAAGTTTCTAACCAGTGATTCACCATGCGAACGACCCTATCTCTCATAAATGAGGGAGCCGAGCAGACAATCGATCCATCTATCAAAGAATGGTACGAAGGTCTCTAATTTGTGTCCTCTACATGACCAAGTGGCTCTGGCTCCATTCCACTCCCCGTGGTGAGAATGAGTCGACTTGAAATCAGTTTTGGAAAGACAAATTAGGCATTGTTTGATAAACTTGACCAATGTTTCTTGTAAGAGGAATTACAAGAATTCTCCTCCAATGACTTGTCTATATGAACTTCGAAAGTCCATAAAAGTCACCAAGAGAACAGTGATGGAGACCATGGGAATGTTTCCATCCCCTCTCCCACTTAGCTTTTTACGATAAAGGGATACGCTATCTAGTGCATAAAATAAACACATATAGCATGCATGTAAGCAATAAAGCACATAGATCACATAGTCAAAATAATGCTAGAGAATTATTTTCCCGACTATCATGGCTTTATCTTCATATGCATCCTCTAGTCTTCAGTCTTCGTTTCTTGAATGCTCCATGTGACGAGAAAATTAATTTCCAATATTTAAATCTATTTATTTTCAATTAATCCAAAAGTTACTTAATTCGAAAATTAAGTCAATTGAATATATCAAAAATAAAATTAAATATTATTAATATTTTTTATTTATTTATTTTCCTATCTAGTTCTTATTAAATCTCTAGAATAATCTATCCAAGTAAAACTTGGAATATTCTAGAAGACATCTATAATAGAACAAGGAAATAAAATAAATAAATTAGGACTACCACTTTCCAAATTTATTTTTATTCCTAATCCATGAATATTCCCATGAGTAGGAATAATCAAATAGGAAAAAATAAATTTAGTACTAAATTAATTTAAATTTCCAATCTATGAATAATTCAATGAAGTAAATAAATCAATAGAAATAAAATTAACTTAAATTAATTCTTTTCCTAATCCATGAGAGTTTCCAAAAGGAGAACAATCAAATAGGAAAAATCCGAATTAATTAGGAAAGTAATTTCTTGGTAGGAATAGCATGGGATTGGGAGACCCCACACCATCCCCACCTAGATGGATCGGCCGGCCACTCGGGGAGGAGCGCCGCCGCCGCCTAGCCACGCCGGCTAGGCCATGGGTCGATCACCATCATGTGATCGATCCCAAGCCCTTCTCTCTTCGTCACTTCTTCGTCTTCCGGCGATCGTCTCATCATCGAACCAACGTAAATAATTTACAAAAATTAAATTACAATTCCGGTATCGATTCTATACATGAAATCGACCCTATACATTTTCCGGAAAATAAAGTGCGTAATAATAAATCCTAAATTCGGTCAACCCCCGAATTTTTACTATTACAAACATTCAACCACACAAAAACGAATCTCGACATGTCCGAGAGTTTAATAATCATGATAATTAATTAAAAAAAACTTAATTAAATCCAACCATGATAGCCGGAAATCCTGCAAGGTAGAACAATAATTGAACATATACATGAACACGAAACCAAACGCTCTGATACCAGTTGTTGGGATTCGATGTCCCGGGCTATCAAAATTGCGGAACCGATAACCCGATCAAAAACCCTCGATTGCCGAAGATTGGATCCCCGACTCATCCGCAGGAGTCCGACCTTTGGAGACTACGCGCCCGAAGACACGCAGCCCGCCCCCAGCCGAAGTCCCCCACGAGTCGGATCCACGAACGCGAACCACCTCACGAGCCGGGGCCCGACCGAACGCCCAGCGAAGCCCGAAGGCTGCGTGCGCCCAGCCGAGCCCCGGCGAGGGGCTCGCGATCGTCCTCGAACGATCGCTGGGGATGCGCGAGGCATCCCCGGGGCTGCTCGTAGCAGCCCGCAGCGAGTCGCGATGACTCGATGCCCGCGAGGGCATCGCCCTCGCATGATCCGCTGCGGGCGAACCCGTAGCTCATGCGAGGCGGCTACGGGTGACCCCGCAGCAGCCCGCGATCGATCCTCGCGATCGATCGCACCCCTCGTCTCCAGCCGAGGGTTCCCGCGGCTTCGCGCCTCCGACGACGGCGGCTGGGGTCCGCCACGGCACCAGCCCGTGGCACCCCGGCGATCGACCGAAGTCGATCGTGTATCCCCGGCGTCCAGCCGGGGCACGCCGTTCGTCGCGCGTTGGGGCGGTCCGAACCCTAGGGTTCGACCGCCTCCTTCGATCCTCGCCGGGGATCTCGAATCCCCGTCCCCGAGGTTCGTCGTTTACCCGGATCGCGCGTTCATGTATATATTACAATTAATCATGAACAAATAATCAAAGAGGGGTTCTCGATTATACCTTCGATTCGTTGTACGGAGAAACGAAATCGGTTGACGACCTTGTGATCTTCCCGCGTATTCCTAGCACTCCGTTCGAACGTCGTGTGGGCGACGATCTATCGAACTCTATGGATCCTCCTCACTCTCAAGACTTTTTAGTTGGCGTAACTTAGGTTGTGAAAAGTGAAGACCATGTAGTGCTTATATAGGCTACGTAGGGGATCATAAGGAGAATAAATATTGGGCTTCAATATTGAAAATTAAATTGGGTCCAACCCAAATCCATTAATTCTTATCAATATTAATTTTATTTATTTTCCACTATATAAATAAAATTGCACTCCCAATATTATTCCATATTATATCAAATAATATTTCTCCAATTAGTATTATTTATTCCGTGTATTTAAGATTTAAATATCCATGAATAAATTTATTTATTGCTCAATAAATAATATTCATCTCTTATATCCGAGACTAGTACCGTTCAACCTTTATTATTGTGCGGAACGAATCCACTCATGAGGTTTACACAATAATTCCTTATGAACTCATCTCGGGGATATTATCAACCCTTCCGGGATACACTTTCCCGTCAAGTATTCACGGCATGTCATATATAAAATATAGCGACCCAGTTTTACCGGTAATTAACCCAATAATTAAATCGGTTAATTCCTTTGGAAAATCAAAGTCTCTAATATTAAATATACACACCCGTAATAATATCGGGGATTAAGAATAAAATACTCCGAGATTTAAATTGATTATCCAAGGCAATCCTAATCAATAAATCTCAAGCTGATCCGCCCAATACACTAAGTGTACAAGTGTGATAAAATAATTAAGATAAATTATTTTCTCTCACACACAACGACTATACCGATGGATTGGTCCGTGTTCATCTAGGTCGTGAGCAACTGTTCGATTAAATACGAGTAACCGATAGTATGATCTTCTGTGTGGGCCCGACACACCATACTAACTACAACGTATAAAATCCAGGACTATATTTTGCATAATTAATTAATAATAATTAATTGCAAATAATTGTTTATTAATTAAATAGGTTAAATGCTATGACCGGGAGTTTACCGATACTTAAATCTAGACATTAAGTACACAACTCCAACAAAATCAACTTAAGTCCCTAATCTAGATCACCGTGTACGAACAGACACAATGGATCTATATAAAGATTAGATTGCAAGTTCTACTATAGCGCCACCTCATGGGCTAGACGTGGGACGTCAAGTACAATTGTATAGACAACGGCTGGGAGCTGCGTGTCGGACGTGACTCGCCTAAGAATGGTATATAAGGCAGTGTGTCATAATACCAAATCTTATAGCTTTCGGACGTCTCCTCAGACCTGAGTAGTCTAGAGTAGCTACATTGTGGAATGTTGTGTTTTGACGCTGTCAAACGCTTTCGGTAAAACGGAGCTATAAAGATAGTCGTTGGATACCTCAAGAAGCAAGTGGGAGCACTTAGATTGACAAGATGGGATTATCCTCCTACGGGGTAGGATTAAATGTCTTAAAGGCCACTCGGAGAGTTGGGATTACAAAACTGCGTGGCCACGCCCGGATATGTATCATAGTGATCATCTGGTTCGCAATCCGCTCATATATCCGAGAAAGGTTCGAACGGAACGAGGGTGACACTGGTCTTACCTCTAGTTCGAACTTAGACATCAAGCGATAAGGGAAACATGGATACACACTGGATCTGAAGTCCAAGTGGGAGATTGTTGGATTTGTGCCCTTCATTCCACGTGTGTTGCACCGAGATAAGTTATATAGTGCGTCCTATGTAGATGGATCGATTAGTCGGTGTTATTTGTCTTGTCGAGAAAGCGAACTTAACACTCGATGATCATGCCAAATGAGTCACACGGCCCTATTGATCATGTATACTTGGAGTATACAAACTTCGGTTGGGAACCGGGGTGAAACGACGAAGAAAATGGAGAGAAATCATTTTCTGGACATCCAAGCGGCCGCTACGCCCCCCAAGCGGGCGCTTGGGGTAAGTCGGTGGACCAAGCGGCCGCTTGACCCCCCAGGCGGGCTCCTGGTCCTCCAGATCGTGAATTTTTGGAAATTTTCCGATTTCCTTCCTTTTTGGACTCCTACGCCTACTAGGAAACCCTATGGGATTACTCCTATATAAAGGGACCCTATGACCACGAAATTCACCACTACATCATCATATATTCGTGAGAAAATTTCGTGGAGAGGCCGGAGAAATCGAGGAATCGAGCGGGGTTCGTTTCAAGTCCAAGTTCATGTCGTTTCAAGGATCAACGAAGGGTTCGTGCAACGAATTGAGGCCGGGTATTTTCGCGGCTGATCTATCTACGTCCGGGCATCGATTATATACGAAGAATCACAAGGTACACGATTCTTAAACTAACTCATTAATTGTTCTTACTACATACGTGCGCACTAGATCCATTATTGGGGTTTTACGTGTTTATGCATGATTCTTTCTTCCGCACTTTTTCATGCTTGTAAAATACGTAAATCCATCTATTGGGGTATGGATGAGATTCATACAAAACCCAACAAAGTGGTGGTTTCTGTGAGCTGTGAGTTCGGGATTTTGTTACTTGTCCACCAGAGTTTTTCGGAGTTGAAGTTTTCACACCACCTTCACTGACGGACGGTTTCTTGCCCTCGGCACTCCCAGCTGGAGTCGCCGGTTTCTTGCCCGAGCCAGACGGCGACATAAGTTTCGGATCTTTGTCAGCGGTCACAGCTGCAGTCGACGGAATTTTGACAATTTTCTTTCCTTCCTTAGTTATCTCGCCAGCTGCGAGTAACTTATGATATTCCGCCCGACTTACGACCCCAGAGTAGATACGAACCGACGATACTTTATCTTTGCCCGGCAGACGGGCAGAAGATTGTGCCGGTTTGGCAGTAGTAGTCAGGTCAACCGACGGTTCAGTAGACAGGGTTTTGCGTTGATCAACCTTTGCCAGGTGAGCCTGGAGTTCATTGAATGCCACTTTCTTAGACTTGGGCGATGGTGCATTCTGGAATTGTTCGTTGAGGTAGACGGTCATATCAGCCAACATGTCATCCAAGTTAGATTTCGACATTTTCAGACTAAGTAAAGAAGGCTGGCAGCTGCTAGAGTTCAACACTTAGAAAAATTTCAATCACGAAAACTAGGACAGGGTGCCGGATGCGCGAAGCTAGAATTGCCGAATGCAACGGACAAGGAAAAAACTAAGAACCTAGGAATGTCGGACAAGCAGTTAGCAGCTGAGAGGCGAGAGTTCGAGAATTCCAAAGTTCGATGTAAGCGTGCCAAAGTAGGTTTCACCCCAGGGCCTATATATAGGAAAATTTTGGGCCGCCCGTCCGGATTGAAAATACATAGCTCAAGACCTGTAAAAAGCCCATCTCAAGAAGAAAATTTGAGCCCATTAGACGAACAAAATTTTATTAATTTGAAAATATTATTAAAATAATAATTTTCAAAAATAATAAATAAAAATAAAAATAAAAATTTCAAAAACGTAAGATCAAACCGAGGGTTGGAAAGACGAAGTTGAGTGTCATAGGTTTGAGTTCCGAAGTACGAGTCTCCGGAATTGGGCGTGGCGCTGGACCAGAGAACGCGGCTTTGAGTCGCCGCTTTTCCAGCGACCCTAGTCGCCGGTTTTTCGGCGACAGGCGTCTCCGAATTTGTGTGTCGCCGGTTTTGGGAGTTTGGCATTGCCAACCGAACTGGCGACTATGGTTTCCAACAAAAAGATAACTTTGGTTCGTCGATTTGGGAAGAGGTGGAGTCTCTGGTTTTTCGGCGAATTGTGTCTCCGTTTTCGGAGTCTCCGGGTTTGGAAACATGTTCCAGGAATTTGAATTTCCAATATCACCAACAGTGGAACTTTGTCGTCGCTGCACTCAATGTTTAGACTTCCGAGATGGTAAACCACATAGCCCTGAATATGAACTACAGAAATGCCAAAACAAAAACAACACATCCCGAGTTAGTCATTCAAGAGTTCAACACACACAAACATTCAAACACATTTTAGTGGAGATTCGAGGGGTGATATTAGGCAATGAAGAGCAAATATTTTCCCAGAAAAGAAACACTTTCATCATTTTCCAAAACAAAAGTTTCACACAAGGTGAATGCAACTTTGAGTTAATGAAAAATCTCTCATAATAAAAACCGGTGAGATGGACCGAAGTATGTTGATAGACATGTTTGCTTGTCCTTCGTCACAGTCACAAGGATGCAGTCGTGTTTCGTCGAAACATATTGGCAGAGTTTGCACCGCACAAGAGATTTTAATTCATGAATGCAAGGTGAACTCTTTAAGGCACTCCACTTGGGACTAGCTTTGCTACATCAGAGGGGAGCCGGCGGTCATTGTGACTCGGCGTCCTCCAGATGAGTTTTGGCTTTAAATGAAATGCAACAGATGCTCATTACAGCAGTCAGAGGGGAGCGAGGATCATCCCGCATCTCCGAAGTGTGATGGTTGAGCATCTTAAATTTGAGCGTCCATGTGCTACCTTTCGAAGAGGGGAGCCGGCGTACAAAGTGATCTGGCGTCCTCCGTTACTCGGTATTATGGATCTATGCAGATGATAGCTTATGGGAGTTTAATGCCAAGTTCACATGTTTGCATTCAGCGGAATAAATACACTTGGGTCCGAAGACTAAAGCGGCCTCGAATCCATGTTTGTCTGACTAGACTAATCCACGACGATTCCGAGTGCGTATTCAGAAGTAAAGTAACTACTCTTTCAGACTTCAAAATTTTTCCGTGAACTCTTAGAGAGAACACATGCAGAGAGAATTTCTTAGTTTCTTAAATCTCTCAAAGTCAAGAGGTTTGGTAAAGATGTCAGCAAGCTGTTCTTCCGTTGAAATATGCTGTAGACTGACTATATCACGATCAACCAAATCTCTAATGAAATGATGTCGAATGTCGATGTGTTTAGTTCTTGAATGCTGGACAAGATTTTCGCTGATTTTGATAGCACTCTGGTTATCACAATACAGCACTAATGGAGCACTCTCAAGAAGATAGTCATTCAACATTTGTTTCAACCAAAGTAGTTGAGTGCAGCAACTTCCAGCTGCAACGTACTCCGACTCGGCAGTGGACAGTGCGATACAGTTTGGCTTTCTACTATGCCAAGACACGATATTATTGCCAAGGAAGCAACAACATCCGGAGGTACTCTTTCGTTCATCCGTGTCCGTCGCCCAGTCGGCATCAGAAAAACCGACAAGGTTGGATGAAGTGTCGAGCGCATACCACAGACCTAGCTGAGAAGTCCCAGAGATGTAGCGGAGAATCCGTTTCACAGCTCGTAGATGGTCTTCTTTTGGATCAGCTTGGTACCTGGCACACATACAAACACTAAACATAATGTCAGGACGAGTGGCAGTTAAATAAAGTAAACTCCCAATCATAGAACGATAAATAGTTTGGTTTACACTCCGACTTTTCGTCGACGTAGACAAGCGTTCCGTAGTTGCCATAGGAGTGTTTGCTGGCTTGGCATGATGCATCTCAAACCTCTCAACCATGTTTTTAGCATACTTACTTTGAGACACAAATATCCCATCTGGTCGTTGAGAAATCTGAAGGCCAAGAAATTGATGCAACTCTCCCTCAAGGCTCATCTGAAATGTTGAGGACATAGCTTCTGTGAATGAAGTCACGAGTTTAGAACAAGTAGCTCCGAAGACAATGTCGTCAACGTAAATTTGGGCAACAATCATGTGTTTGCCATCTCGCTTGATGAACAAAGTTTTGTCCACCGATCCACGCTCAAAGCCGAAATTTAGAAGAAAATCCGTGAGACATCCATACCAGGCGCGAGGCGCTTGTTTCAAGCCATATAGAGCTTTTTGAAGCTTGTAGACATGGTTTGGCTTTTTCGGATCCTCAAAACCCTTAGGTTGGGCAACGTAGACTTCTTCTTCCAGTACACCGTTCAAGAAGGCAGCTTTGACGTCCATCTGTCGAAGTTTGATGCCGAGATGGCATGCAATAGCAATCAAGAGTCTGATGGACTCAATTCGTGCGACCGGAGCAAAAGTTTCATCAAAATCTATCCCTTCCACTTGGGCATATCCTTGGGCAACAAGACGAGCTTTGTTTCAGACAACTTGGTTATGCTCATCTGTCTTATTCTTGAAAATCCACTTAGTTCCAACAACATTGATGTTTGAAGTTCGGGGAACTAAGGACCAAACATTATTTCGTGTGAACTCATTCAATTCTTCTTGCGTGGCCATGATCCAAAAATCATCTTGCATGGCTTCCTTGTAATTTTTCGGCTCATTTTCGGAGAGAAAGCAAGTGATGCCGATTTCATTACATACTGCAGAAGTACAGATGTTGTAGAGTTCGTCGGGAGAATTCATTGGTTTCTTTGAGCGTGTAGTTCGCTCATTCAAGCTTCCGATGATTTGGTTCGGTGGATGACGTTTTTGAATATGACCAGGTGCTTCACGCGGAGCATCCGCTGGATTTTCGACTTGATCATCATCGTCATCCTCAGTCAACAAATTGTCATCATTTTGGTTGCTTGAGTCTCCAACTTCAGGAGAAGTATTTGGAGTAGCATTTTCAGGAATCCCAGTCGTGGGTGTTGAAGGATAAGTACGAACTTCAAGAATTCCTTCCTTAACCCAATCAGCCTCTGCATCTTTTCCGAGGAAGTCTTGTTCATCAAAGTTGATGTTCACGGTTTCTATGACTTTCCTTGTTCGAAGATTGTAGGCGCGATAGGCATGGCTATTTTGGCTATAACCAACAAAAATGCCACGATCAGCTTTGGCGTCAAATTTCTTCAGAGGATCACGATCCTTCAAAATATAGCAAGTGCAGCCAAAAACACGAAAGTGTGCAACTGAGGGTTTCTTGCCATTGATCAGTTCGTACGAGGTAGCAGTGGTGCCAGATCGAATACTTATTCGATTCAAAATGTAGCCAGCTGTAGAGACGGCTTCTGCCCAAAAAGTTCGAGCCAGATTTTTGGAAATTAGCATCACGCGCGCCATCTCTTGCAGTGTTCGATTCTTACGTTCGGCGATCCCATTTTGTTGAGGCGTTTTTGGGGCCGAGTATTCATGATGAATTCCCTTCATCATACAAAATTCATTGAAGCTAGCATTTTCAAATTCAGTGCCGTGATCGCTCCTGATCCTTTTAACCTTAGCTTCATGATTAGTTCTTATCCATTTCACTATCCCTTTGAAGGCATTAAACGTTTCATCCTTGGACGCCAGAAATCTTGTCCAAGTGTATCTAGAAAAATCATCGACAACAACCAACACATATTCTTTCTTAGCTATGCTCTTCACCTACATTGGACCCATCAAGTCCATGTGTAGAAGTTCGAAGGGAGCTGAAGTACTCATGAGTGTCGGAAGTGCTGGATGAGGAGTTCTTGTCAGCTTACCCTTCTGACAGTCACCACACACTCGCTTCTCAATTTTAGGGAGTTGAGAGATACCTCGAACAATCTCCCCCTTAACCAATTTGCTCAAATTTCGAGTACTAGAGTGTCCAAGTCGTTGGTGCCACAGATCAACCTCATCGGGAACGGTCACGGAGAAGCAACTATACTCAGTTGTATAGCAATTGTTTTTAGCACGTGGACCTTCCATGATACATTTTCCCTCAGCATCGTAAACTCTGCAAGATTCCTTATCAAAGCTGACATTAAAGCCTTCATCACATAACCTGATCGGAGGCAATCCTTTGATTTGTAGCGTCCCCTTTCCCTTGACAACACCTTTTGCTCCCCCTCCAAACACCACGGGGGAACCAGTCATCGGCTCATATTCTTTCAAGAATTTCTTTGTGCCGGTCATATGTCGGGAGCAGCCACTGTCAAAGTACCAAATGTTGGAATTCGATATCCCGGGTTATCAAAATTGCGGAACCGATAACCCGAACGAACCCTTCGCCGGAGATCGCACGAACGCCGACTCATCCGCCGGAGTCCGGGCTTTGGAGACCACGCGCACGAAGGCGCGCAATCCGCCCCCACCCGAACCCCCGCGAGCCGGGTCCACGCGATCGAACATCGCGTTCGATGGGGCTGCATCCGGCAGCCCCCAGCAGCAGGTCCGGCGACCTGCTGCCCGCCGTCGAGGAGCCCCCACCGTCGCGGTGGGGAGGTGACGGCACCAGCCCGTCACCACCGGCGATCGCGCCCAGCGATCGCCCCCTCGGCCGAGGCCGAGGGTTCTCCTTCGCGCGCGCCAAACCCTAGGCGTGTGGTCCACGCGGTGGTGGCGAGCCCTAGTCTCTGATACCAATTGATGGTACCGACATACCGATCCGATCGATATACCGTGTGTGCGGAAGCGTGTAAAGCATATAAATCTATCATGCTTGGATCTTAGTGCACACATAATGTGTATAAGAACACATACAAATATATATATATACACATCCAATATATATATATATAAAGGGATCAACGAGTTCTTACATTTGGTGATCGTTGAAATTGGTTAAGGTGGTGTTGAGTCGATTGAACCACCTTAATGGATCAGCCACGGATTGTTCACCTTTGGAATGACCCCGTCACGCCTTTGGATCGTCCGGATGTTGAAGCCGCACAAATGGCCCGGCCTCTACGTGTTGCACACGAACCCGAATGACGAACACTTTGCTTGATCGAGTCGGTTCTCCAAGAACACTTTCTCCTCTCTCTCTTTGGTGTGAATTTCGTGGGTAAAGGTAATGTGTGATGAAAATCTGATTTTCATCCATATTATAACCTCATTATTCACCACATTACTCCCCTTTGTAACCTACAACATAATGGGCATCATAATGCACCATTAACATGCAAAAGGGGTTACAAAGGAGGTGAAAGGTCATGCCACATACACATGCCACTATGCATTGTATGTGGTCCCACTTGCTTGTGTGGCATGCCATGTCACACTATGTGACATGCATCCATGCAAGCCATGCATCCCATGCATGTGAATTAAATCCACGTAAATATTGATTCTAAATCAATATGTATATATCAAGCATCGTACATCATCTTTGAGTCCGTGTGTGACCCTGTAGGTATGATTAATCGATCAATATTATATTGTTCCCAACAATTTAATATTATCAAATAATCATTTAACATCCATAGACGACCTTATGACTTTATCGATTGCACACGTAGGATCGAAGGACATATCCCAACACCCCCACCGTCGCGGTGGGGAGGTGACGGCACCAGCCCGTCACCGCCGGCGATCGCGCCCAGCGATCGCCCCCTCGGCCGAGGCCGAGGGTTCTCCTTCGCGCGCGCCGAACCCTAGGCGTGTGGTCCACGCGGTCCGGTGGCTTCGCCACCACCGCGTGGTCCTTCGTCTAATCCGGGTTCGATCCTTCGGATCTTGGTTCTACGGTATAATCGACAAACCAAAATCGAATAATATCAAGTATAGTTTAGATATTGTACCTTTCGATTCGTTGTTCGGAGAAACGGAATCAAGATGACCTTTGAATCTTCCCACGTATTCCTTGCACTCCGTTCGAACGTCGGGTGGGCGACGATCTATCGAACTCCTATGGATCTCCTTCAACTCTCTAGAATATCAAGTGTGATAATCTTGTCTTATGATTTATGAAGGCCATGTAGTGCTTTTATAGGCTACGTAGGGGATCTAAAGGAGGTGGAATATTGGGCTTCCAATATTGAAGATTAAATTGAGCCCAATGCTCAAGTCCATTAATCCTTATCAATATTAATTAATTTATTTTCCACTATATAAATTAATTGCACTCCCAATATTAAACCATATTATATCCAAATAATATTTCTCCGGTAGTATTATTTATTCCGTGTATTTAAGATATAAATATCCATGAATAAAATTTATTTATTGCTTAATAAATTTATTCATCTCTTTTATCCGAGACTAGTACCACTCAACCTTATTTATTATGCGGAACAAATCCACTCGCGAGGTTTACATAATAAATCCTTATGAGCTCATCTCGGGGATATTATCAACCCTTCCGGGATACACTGTCCCGTCAAGAATTCACGGCATGCCATATATAAAATATAGTGACCCAACTTAACCGGTAATTGACCCAATAATTAAATCGGTCAATTCCTTTGGAAAATCAAAGTCACATATATTAAATATACACACCCGTAATTGTATCGGGGATTAAGAATAAAATACACTGAGTCTCAAATCAATTATCGCCGAGCAAACCTAATTGATGAGTCTCAATCGATCCGCTCAATACACCAAGTGTACAAGTGTGATAAAATAATTAAGATAAATTATTTTCTCTCTCACACAACGACTATACCGATGGATTTGTCCGTGTCCATCTAGGTCGTGAGCAACTGTTCGATTAAATACGAGTAACCGATAGTATGATCTTCTGTGCGCCCATGCTTGCACCATACTAACTACAACGTATAAAATCCAGGACTATAATTTGCATATATTTAATTAACAATAATTAAAAGCAAATGAATGTTCATTATAAATAGGTAAATGAAAGTGCATACAGAGTTCAGAATACTCAAATCTAGACATTAAGTATACTACTCCATCAATCTCCCACTTATACTAAGGTCTAGTCTTATCCTCCAAACTTCTGACTCCCAAACCCTCCAAGTGCTTGTAATATACTTCGCTAGGAAGTATCTTGGTGAAAGGGTCCGCTAGGTTGTCCTCTGAAGCTATCTTGGTGACTATCGCATCGCCCCTCTTGACGATGTCTCGAATCAGGTGGTACTTGCGCTCTATGTGTTTCGTAGCACTATGGGACCGTGGTTCCTTACTGTTTGCCACTGCACCGCTATTGTCACAATAAATTGTCATAGCTCTGGGCAAACTCGGAATCACATCTAAGTCCTGGAGGAAATTAAGGAACCATACTGACTCTTTCGCTGCCTCTGAGGCTGCAACATATTCAGCTTCCATGGTAGAGTCTGAAATGCACTTTTGCTTAACACTCCTCCATGATACGGCTCCACCTCCCAAAGTGTACACATAGCCTGATGTCGACTTTCGCCGGTCCTTATCAACTTGGAAATCCGAATCTGTATAACCCAAAGGAATCAGATTGTCTGCCCCGTAACTCAGAACATAATCCCTAGTATTTCGCAAATACTTGAAAATGCTCTTTACGGCAGTCCAATGAGCCTTTCCAGGGTTACTCTGATATCTCGCTACTACGCCAACTGCATAGCAGATATCAGGCCTCGTGCATAACATTGCATACATCAAGCTTCCCACGGCCGAAGCGTAGGGAACTGCTTTCATTTCATCTTTCTCCTTTTGTGTCTGAGGACACATCTCCTTAGAAAGATAAGTTCCTTTGCTGAAGGGTAGATCACCCTTCTTGGAATCTTGCATGTTAAAACGAGCCAGAATCGTGTCTATGTAAGATTGTTGGGATAGGTACAATGTTCTACTCCGGCGATCCCTTATAACCTTGATCCCTAGAACATGCCCGACTTCTCCCAAATCTTTCATATCGAATTGTCTAGACAACTATCCCTTTATGTCTGATAACATTTTCACACTGTTGCCAATGAGAAGAATGTCGTCTACATAAAGCACGAGAAACACCACCTTCTTCCCATCACGTTTCCAATACACACACGATTCGTCCATGCTTTGACTGAATCCAAAAGATTGGACTACTTCGTCAAACCGCAGGTTCCACGATCTCGAGGCTTGTTTCAATCCATAAATGGATCGATTTAGCGTGCACACTAGATGATCTCGCCCCTTAGCAATGAATCCTTCTGGTTGTTTCATATAAATCGTCTCGTCAAGACTTCCATTTAGGAAAGCTGTCTTGACATCCATTTGCCACACCTCATAATCCATATGAGCTGCTATGGATAAGAGAATCCGGATCGACTTTATCTTGGCTACCGGCGAGAAGGTCTCCTCATAATCGATTCCCTCTTTCTGAGTATATCCTTTCGCAACAAGCCGAGCTTTAAAGGTTTCAACCTTTCCGTCAGATCCTCTCTTTCTCTTGTAGACCCATTTACACCCAATTGGCTTTACGCCGCTTGGTGGTTCTACAAGATCCCAGACTTTATTAGAATCCATAGATTCAATTTCGGATTTCATCGCTTTCTTCCAAGAAGGCGCATCTATATTTTGTACCGCCTCATCATAGGTCCAGGGATCGATTTCATGAACTCCAGGTCCAGAGTCCGAAGACTCACCCAGTCCAATCCATCGGTCGGGTTGCTTAACAACCCTCCCACTACGACGGCGTTCCGGTGTATTAACAGTGACAGTAGGTGCAGGTTCTAGTGGTGTATTACTACTCGGTTCGGCTGTATCTAGGCCTTCCTTGTTTCCTCTCAACTCATCAAGTATAATGTCACTCTTGGGCTTGTGGTCCATGACATAGTCTTCCTCTAAGAACCGAGCGTTAGTACTTATAACGATCTTCTGGTCCGTAGGACTATAGAACATGCCACCCTTAGTTCCTCTAGGATATCCTATAAACAACCGCACTTCAGTACGAGGTTCTAATTTATCGGCACCTACCTTCAACACATGTGCAGGGCACCCCCAGATCCGAACGTGTCTTAAGCTAGGCTTGCGCCCGCTCCATCGTTCCATGGGTGTTGAAGGAACCGTTTTTTATGGAACCAAGTTTAGAATGTGCGCTGCCGTTTCTAAGGCATATCCCCAGAACATGATAGGTAAGTCCGAGTAACTCATCATTGATCGCACCATTTCCATAAGAGTCCTATTCCTTCTTTCTGATACACCATTTTGCTGGGGAGTATATGGTGATGTCATTTGGGAATCAATCCCATTCTCTGCCAAGTATGCCTTGAATTCTCCAGACAGGTACTCGCCTCCGCGATCAGATCGCAGGCATTTAATGGATTTACCTTGAAGGTTCTCCACAAGAGCCTTGAATTCCTTGAACTTGTCAAAAGATTCGCTCTTGCGGCGCATCAGGTATACAAATCCATACCTTGAGTAATCATCAGTAAAAGTGATGAAGTACTCGTACCCTCCCCTTGCCTGAGTAGACATAGGTCCGCATACATCAGAGTGAATCAAATCCAATACTTGTTCAGCTCTTCGTCCTTTACCAGAAAAAAGGACGCTTGGTCATTTTTCCCTCCAAACAGGATTCGCAGGTTGGAAGGTCCTCTCCTTCTATGCCGCTAATGAGACCATCAGCTTTCAACCTTTGAATTCTATTTGAATTAATATGACCTAGCCTCAGATGCCACAAGTATAATTGATTCATTTTAGAAGGTTCCTTTCTCTTATTGGTGTTCGTAGATGTGTTATTACTCTCGGTTAGTTGCATCGTGTTAGACTCAGGATTTAGAACATACAAATCGTCCACCAATGTACCAGAACAGATAATCTCACTATTTCTTCTTATGACCACAGAGTGATCAAAAGAAACAGAATATCCATTCATAATAAGTTTAGAAACCGAAATTAAATTCTTTCTAAAGTTGGGTACATAAAGACAATTTTGTAAAACTAAAATCCTATCACTACTGAAGCTTAAGTGAACGTCTCCCACTGCAACAGCCGCCACTCTTGCAGCATTGCCCATGTAGACCACGATCTCTCCCTGTCTAAGTCTCCGGGTTTCCTGGAACCCCTGCAATGAATTGCAGACATGATCAGTGGCCCCCGTATCTACACACCAGGTGCTGGTAGATAACACCACTGATAATGTTTCAGTGACTAAGGAAAATTTCGTACCTTTGATGAGAGGACAATCAGACCTCCAGTGCCCAGACTGCTTGCATCGATAGCACTTGCCTCGCGGCTTGCTCTTCCCAATCCGTGGTTTTAAACCACTGGGTTTCTTTGCACGCTTTTCCTCTAGCCTTGCCACAAAAGCTTGTGATTTCCTTAACCTACGCACAAACTCCGCTCTCGCCGAATCCTTTTTAAGGGACTCATTGAGAGAGAATTTTGTGAGTATGTTAATCACCTCTTGTCCAGCTTCCACGCTATGTCTCAACATCATCCTGAGGTCATTTCGAATGTCCTCATCAGTTGGGACAACAGTGGATTCGGAAAGCTCAACAGTCTGAACAATGTCCAGATTCCGTTTCCAATCAGTACTATATGGAACCAGTGAGTTTTCATCTTTAAGTATATCACAAAGTGGGGTCACAGTCATTCTTAACCTATAAGCACATAAAACAAACAAACAATTTAATATCCGATATTATCTCCCTTAAATAATATCATTAAATCACTAATCACATCTAAAATCCCATCGGGTAAGGCAAGCCACGATAGTGTGGACGTTTACCCACCCAAATGATTTAGCAATTAGATTTCCTTCGGTCGTACATCATCAATAGCGTTACCTCGATGGGAGGAATACTATGAAGCGTACCTAAGTGTTAACCATCGCTCAGTACTAAGAAGTTTGTTTGAGATTCGCATATCACCGCAAGCCACGATAGTGTGGACGTTTACGTTGACACACGAATCCCTCACTCCCTTCTATAACTGTCTACATCAATCGATCTAAAGTCCCATTCAATATAGCAAGCCACGATAGTGTGGACGTTTACTATACCAAAAGACTTATACAATTGAAATCCAATTACTTGATCCATTTGATCTTGTAAATCAAGACGCGGAGAATCATAAGTGAAACTCGAAGTTTCTAACCAGTGATTCACCATGCGAGCAACCCTATCTCTCATAAATGAGGGAGCCGAGCAGACAATCGATCCATCTATCAAAGAATGGTACGAAGGTCTCTAATTTGTGTCCTCTACATGACCAAGTGGCTCTGGCTCCATTCCACTCCCCGGGGTGAGAATGAGTCGACTTGAAATCAGCTTTGGAAAGACAAATTAGGCATTGTTTGATAAACTTAATCAATGTTTCTCGTAAGAGGAATTACAAGAACTCTCCTCCAATGACTTATCTATACAAACTCCAAAGGTTTGTAAAAGTCACCAAGAGAGCAGCAATGGAGACCATGGGTATGTTTCCATACCCTCTCCCACTTAGCTTTTTACAATAAAGGGATACGCTATCTAGTGCATAAAATAAACACATATAGCATGCATACATGTAATAAAGCACATAATATTATCACATAGTCAAAATAATTACTAGAATATTATTTTCCGACTATTATGGCTTTACTCCATCCCCGTACGCATCTTCTAGTCTTTAGTCTTCGTTTCTTGAATGCTCCATGTGACGAGAATATTAATCTCCAATATTTAAATCTATTTATTTTCAATTAATCCAAAAGTTACTTAATTCAAAATTAAGTCAATTGAATATATCAAAAATAAAATTAAATATTATTAATATTTTTTTTTTATTTTATATTCCCTTTCTACTTCATTAAATCTCTAGAATAATCTATCCAAGACCCACTTGGAATATTCTAGATGATTTCCATAATGAAATAAGGAAATAAAATAATTTAGGACTCTTCTACTTTCCATATTAATTAGATTCCTAATCCATGAATATTTCCATAAAATAGAAATAATCAATTAGGAATCCTAATTAATTCCAAATTGATTCTTTTCCTAATCCATGAGAGTCCCCAAAATAGGAATTCTCAAATAGGAAAAACCTGAACCAATTAGGAAAGTAAATATCCGGACCGGGATAGCACGGGGTGGGGATCCCCGCGCCACCACTCGACCGCCGCCCATATGCCGCCGCCGTCCAGCCCACGCGCCACCTCCCATGGTGGCCGGCGTGGCCGAAGCTCCCACGGGCAGCCCTTTAGGGCGTGGGTCGATTGTCCTCGTGGGATCGACCATGGGGCGGTCGATCCGAGCCCTTCACCCTCACGATCATATCCTTCGTCACTCGTCTTTTCCGGCGGTCGTTTCGGCATCGATCCAACGCAAAATAAATTACAAAATAAATTTTACACTATCCGGTATCGATTCTATACATGAAATCGACCCTATACAATTTCCGTAAAAACGTAGAACGTAATAATAAATCCTAAATTCGGTCAACCCCCGAATTTTTACTATTACAAGCATTCACCACCAAAAACGAATCTCGACATGTCCGAGAGTTTAATCAAACCAACAATCATGACAAAATAAATTAACAAAAATTAATTAAGCCATAATAGTCGGAAACCCTGCAAGGTAGAACAATTTTATCGAAAATACCGCGAACGTAAACCACGCTCTGATACCAATTGTTGGAATTCGATATCCCGGGTTATCAAAATTGCGGAACCGATAACCCGAACGAACCCTTCGCCGGAGATCGCACGAACGCCGACTCATCCGCCGGAGTCCGGGCTTTGGAGACCACGCGCCCGAAGGCGCGCAATCCGCCCCCACCCGAACCCCCGCGAGCCGGGTCCACGCGATCGAACATCGCGTTCGATGGGGCTGCATCCGGCAGCCCCCAGCAGCAGGTCCGGCGACCTGCTGCCCGCCGTCGAGGAGCCCCCTGATGGTACCGACATACCGATCCGATCGATATACCGTGTGTGCGGAAGCGTGTAAAGCATATAAATCTATCATGCTTGGATCTTAGTGCACACATAATGTGTATAAGAACACATACAAATATATATATATACACATCCAATATATATATATATATAAAAAGGGATCAACGAGTTCTTACATTTGGTGATCGTTGAAATTGGTTAAGGTGGTGTTGAGTCGATTGAACCACCTTAATGGATCAGCCACGGATTGTTCACCTTTGGAATGACCCCGTCACGCCTTTGGATCGTCCGGATGTTGAAGCCGCACAAATGGCCCGGCCTCTACGTGTTGCACACGAACCCGAATGACGAACACTTTGCTTGATCGAGTCGGTTCTCCAAGAACACTTTCTCCTCTCTCTCTTTGGTGTGAATTTCGTGGGTAAAGGTAATGTGTGATGAAAATCTGATTTTCATCCATATTATAACCTCATTATTCACCACATTACTCCCCTTTGTAACCTACAACATAATGGGCATCATAATGCACCATTAACATGCAAAAGGGGTTACAAAGGAGGTGAAAGGTCATGCCACATACACATGCCACTATGCATTGTATGTGGTCCCACTTGCTTGTGTGGCATGCCATGTCACACTATGTGACATGCATCCATGCAAGCCATGCATTCCATGCATGTGAATTAAATCCACGTAAATATTGATTCTAAATCAATATGTATATATCAAGCATCGTACATCATCTTTGAGTCCGTGTGTGACCCTGTAGGTATGATTAATCGATCAATATTATATTGTTCCCAACAATTTAATATTATCAAATAATCATTTAACATCCATAGACGACCTTATGACTTTATCGATTGCACACGTAGGATCGAAGGACATATCCCAACAATCTCCCACTTGGCCTTCAGAGCCAGTGTGCTGCCAATTTCCTGTTGTCACTTTATGTCTAAATTTGAACTTGAGGCAAGACTCGAGTCATCCTCAATCGATTCAAACCTTTCTTGGACTTTGAGACAGACTGTAAAACCAGATTTATCACTATGATACGAATCTGGACGTGGCCACGTATTTTCCACAGTCTCGACTCTCCAAGTGGTCGGTAAGACATGTATCCCATTATAGAATGGAGGACAATCCCATCTTGTCAATCCAAGCTCTCCCACTTGCTTCCTGATATACCCAATAACAAGTTTTATAACCTCCTTTTACGAAAGGCGTTTACTTGCATCAAAGTACACCATTTCACAATGGAATCACTCTGGACTACTCAGGTCAGAGGAAATTGCTCGACAGTCAATGAAATAGTATTATGACTCGAAATCTTAAATACTATTCCAGTCGGGTCTGTTCGATCATTAGCTCCCAGCTAATATCTATGTAATTGTACTTGATGTTCCACATCACTAGCCCATGAAGCGGCGCTATAGTACACATTACAATCTAGTTCTTTGTATCGTCAGTTTGTCCGTACTCGATGATACGAACTAGGAACAATTTATGACTTAATTATATTTGTTCAACAATTGGGACTTCATTATGTGGTAAATCGACCTCATAACCCAATTAATATAATTTAATCATTAGGACAATTCATACAATTTAAACCACAATTATATGAAGAAATTATTGAATATCATAAAAGATACGTGAATGTTTACATAAACTCCAAAAGTAGACAATACAATAATAGGAATCACAATCCATCTCTAAGAAATCGTATCCCTATTGCAGTCGTATGAGCATCATGCTTTGACTGCTGGAGTGGTTTAGTTAATGGGTCTGCAACATTATCATCAGTTGCAACTTTATTTATCTCGATGTCTCCACGACTAACTATCTCCCTGAGAATGTGGAACTTCCTGAGCACATGTTTGGATTTGTGGTGCTCCCTAGGCTCCTTGGCTTGCGCGATAGCTCCACTATTATCACAATAGAGAGATATCGGATGGGCCGAACTAGGTACCACACCAAGCTCATCTAAGAACTTTCTTATCCAAACGGCCTCCTTTGCTGCTTCAGATGCAGCAATGTACTCAGCCTCTGTAGTAGAATCAGCTACGGTGGGTTGCTTGGAACTCTTCCAGCTCACCGCACCTCCATTCAGACAAAAGACAAAACCGGACTGAGACCGGAGATCATCTCTGTCTGTTTGGAAGCTTGCATCCGTATAGCCTGTCATAACCAACTCTTCTTGTCCTCCAAAGACAAGAAAATAATCTTTAGTCCTTCTAAAGTACTTAAGAATATTCTTAGCCGCAGTCCAATGCGCCTCACCTGGGTTTCCTTGAAACCGACTCGTCATGCTCAAAGCATACGATACATCCGGTCGTGTACATATCATGGCGTACATAATAGACCCTATTGCCGAAGCATAAGGAATATTTGCCATCCTCATTTGCTCATCAGGTCCCGAAGGGCACTGCCTCTTGCTCAGAGATGTGCCATGAGTCATTGGAATGAGACCCTTCTTGGCGTCTTTCATTCTGAACCTGTCAAGCACCTTATCAATATAGGTTGCTTGACTAAGTCCAAGCATCCTTTGTGATCTGTTCCGACAGATCTTGATGCCCAATATGTACTGTGCTTCTCCAAGATCCTTCATTGAAAACCATCTTCCCAGCCATTCTTTAACAGAATTAAGCATAGGAATATTGTTTCCAATGAGAAGTATGTCATCGACATACAACACAATGAATACAACGTAACTCCCACTGACTTTCTTGTAAACACAAGAGTCTTCCATGTTCTTTTGAAATCCAAACTCTTGTATGGATTCATCGAACCGAAGATTCCAGCTCCGAGATGCTTGCTTTAATCCATAAATGGATCTATTAAGCTTGCATACTCTCTCAGCCTGATTAGGATCGATAAAACCCTTTGGTTGTGTCATAAACACTTCCTCTACTAGAATCCCATTCAAGAAGGCGGTTTTAACGTCCATTTGCCATATCTCATAATCATAATGAGCAGCAATGGCTAAGAGAATCCGAATGGATTTAATCATAGCAACTGGTGAAAAGGTTTCATCATAATCCACCCCGTGAATTTGTTTATATCCTTTTGCCACCAACCTTGCTTTGAAAACACTAGGTTTTCCATTCATGTCTGTTTTTATTTTGTAAATCCATTTGCATCCAATAGGCCTAGCCCCTTTAGGCAAATCGACCAAGTTCCAAACTTGATTTTCAGACATTGATTCCATTTCGGATTTCATGGCACCCTGCCATTTCTCGGCATCTGGACTCGTCATAGCTTGGATATAGGTCGAAGGTTCATTGCTTTCTAAAAGCATGACTTCATAGCTCTCGTTTGTCAGAATACCTAGGTATCTGTCAGGTTGAGATCTAATTCTTCCGGACCTTCGAGGGTTAGGTGTGGTTTCCAAAACCACTGGAGTACTCTCGACTTGGTCTTGAGTGTCCATCTCAGTTTGATCTTCTTGAACCTCGTTCAAGTTTTCTTGAACTTCGTTCAATTCAACTGAGCTCCCACTTACTTTCTTGGAAAGATATTCCTTTTCAAGAAATACACCATCTCGAGCAACAAAGACTTTGTTCTCAGATTGGTTGTAAAAGTGGTACCCTCGTGTTTCTTTTGGATAACCCACAAAGAAACATTTATCCGATTTGGGTTCAAGCTTTGTAGAGATATTTCTCTTCACATAAGCTTCACATCCCCAAACCTTGATATAAGACAAGTTAGGGACCTTCCCTTTCCATAACTCGTATGGTGTCTTATCAACAGCTTTTGACGGTGTCCTATTCAGTGTATAGGCCGCTGTTAAAAGTGCGTGTCCCCAAAAAGATTTCGGTAGTTCACTAAGGCTCATCATCGATCGAACCATATCCAATAAGGTTCTATTCCTCCTTTCGGAAACACCATTCATCTGGGGTGTTCCAGGTGGAGTGAGTTGATATAAAATACCACAACTCATAAGATGATCATCGAATTCTTGGCTAAGATATTCACCACCTCGATCCGATCGAATGGCTTTTATCTTCTTACCAAGTTGATTCTCAACTTCATTTTGGAATTCTTTGAACTTTTCAAAGGCTTCCGACTTATGCCTCATTAAATAGACATAACCATATCTACTTAAGTCATCGGTAAAAGTTATGAAGTAGAAATAACCTCCACGTGCTTGTGAGCTCATTGGACCACATACATCAGTATGGATTAAACCCAATAGGTCACTTGCACGTTCTCCTTTTCCTAGAAAAGGTGACTTTGTCATTTTGCCCATCAAACATCCTTCACATGTATCAAATGACTCCAAGTCAAAAGATTTGAGAATGCCTTCTTTAAGAAGTTTCTCTACACGTTTAATGTTGACGTGGCCTAATCGACAATGCCAAAGGTATGTTTCATTGAATTCATTCGATTTGTCCTTTTTGGTATCAATGTTATATATATTATTGTCAAGTTGAAGTATATATAATCCATTTTCTAATCGTGCCGAACCATAGAACACTCCACTTTTTGAAATAGTAAATAAACCATTTATTATAGTGAAGGAAAATCCTTCAGTATCCAATACTGAAATAGAAATGATGTTCTTGGTAATACTTGGAACGAAATAAACATTATTCAATACTAAAACAAGGCCCGAAGTCAAACACAAATCATAAGATCCTACGGCTAATGCAGCGACCCTCGCTCCATTTCCAACCCGCAGATCGACATCTCCCTTTACCAAACTTCTACTTCTTTGCAGTCCCTGCACATGTGAAACAATGTGAGCACCGCATCCGGTATCCAATACCCAAGAAGAAGAATTTGTAAAGTTTATGTCTATGACATAAATACCTGAAGATGAAGGAACGACACCGTTCTTTACATCCTCCTGGAACTTGGGGCAATCCCGCTTGTAGTGTCCAACACGCTTGCAGTAGAAACACTCAGATTCCCCAGGAACCTTAGAAGCTTTCAAGAACCTTTTGGAAGGAGTTGCCACAACTTTCCCTTTCCCTTTGCCTTTCACTTCCGGTTTCTTAATCCCCTTGAACTTTTTGGTACCTCCTTCCCGAATCATAAGAACTTCCCTCCTAGGGTCCTTCTTAATCGCCGGCTCAGCAGCCTTAAGCATCCCATGGAGCTCATGAAGCGATTTCTTCAGTCCATTCATGTGGAAATTCAGCCTAAAGGCGTCATATCCATCATGAAGAGAATGAAGAATGAAATCGGTAGCCAACTCGTCATCATATGCAAAACCGAGGCGAGCACTTGAAGCAAATAATCCAATCATTTGCTGCACATGTGGTCCCACGGGTTTACCCTTTTCCAGCCTAGCTGTTGCTATAGCCCGGGTGACACCGAAGCGCTCAATCCTAGCCTGTTCCCCGAACATGCTCTTGAGCTCTTCTATGATGTCATAGGCTTCCATGAACTCGAATTGTTTTTGCAACTCGGGTACCATGGATGCCAACATCAAACATGTCACCTCATTCGAGGCTTTCTTAGCAAGGGCATATGATGCCTTTTGGGCATCCGTGCCCCCATCAGCGGGAAGCACGGGAAGGGGTTTGTCCAACACACTTTCCTTTTCTTCGTATTTGAGGACTATCCTCAAGTTACGTTGCCAATCAAGGAAATTGGTGTTTTTCAACTTTTCTCTATCCAAGATAGAGCTGAACTTGAATTGAGTTGATACAGACATATTAAACTACAGAAGAAAGATAAATTAAGTAAGTAAACATCCACAAAGCGTTTAAACAAATAAGGTTGTCTTGCATAACTACTTTATTTGTTTCATTTTGTTCATTCAATATCCAATATCGTCGTTCCCAATTATCTTAATATCAAAACCGTGATAAATCGTAAGTGAAAACTCGAGGTTTTCTAACCAGCGATTTTATCATGCAATTTAAGCCCTATCTCTCATTAAAATGAGGGAGCCAATCAGACAATCGATTCACGCCATCCAATGGCTCGAATGTCTCTAATCTGTGTCATCGACATAAGCAAGCGCTTTGGCTCCATTCCACTCCCCGGGGTGAGAATGAGTCGAGTTGAACTTAGTCTTTGAAAAACAGATTAGGCATTGGTTTTTGATATTTTAATAAATTAGAACAAAACGATCCCAAGACCCTCATCTTGCGAATCCTTAAGCCGACTGAGTCCGCACTTAAGAACTCCAAGATAGGTAGACATCCCATTTCAATGACATCCAATGTCACTCTCGGTCGATGAGAGTCCCATTCTCATCTCATGTCTCGATAGCCACGCCTGCAGTGGATCTATCGATGAGAAAACCAAACTCACTTGTAAGGGTCTAACCCTTACTCCCACTTATCCCAAGATAACAAGTAGTACCCCGCTGAGGCGGACCTACCAACTTATGATCGAGAGCTTCATGAGGGTGATGTTTTGGACAAGACATTATACTCATTATTTTGGGAACTTGCATGCATAGGTGTTTATATGTAAGTTGAACATTTATAACATAAAACATCTAATAACTAGCAAAGCACATAATACGTATTGAAAGGCCCCTAGAACCTCACAACCCTCAAACAAAATTGAAATAAAGCATTAAAACCGGTTGAAGACACTTCATGGAAGATCCGCGCCCGCCTCCACCTTTCAGCGCCCGCCGTTTAGGTCAAATATCATTTTGTGCCCAAAAACCACGAACAGCGGTCGTTGTTACTATAACAGCGCCCGCTGAACACACTCCAGCGGTCGCGGATTCCAAAACCGCGCTCGCTGGAAAGGCACAAAACATGGGACAACATTCTGCCCCGAAAAGACCCAAACGGCGACCGCTGTTTTGAAACGGCGGTCGCCGAACATGTATCAGCGGCCGCTGGTGCCACAACAGCGCCCGCTGTTTGGCTCCAGTGGCCCCGGTTTCGTCCGTTTCGCTCCGTTTTGCTTCGTTTCTTCTCGTTTTCGCTTGGGCTTCGAAATCCAACTCCGATACATGGATAAATCCATAGCTTACATGTTGAACAATACATTTTGAATAGAAAAACCTATCTATTACAAAAGATTCCAAGGGACGCAGCCCTCCAAAACTATGGCCATTCAACACGTAAAAAACACGATTTCATCCACCCGACCACTAACGGTGGCCGGCCTTACATCTAATCACATAATCACAATAAAACATATAATCCAATTATGTTGATTAAACCTTCGTGTCCAACACAAAAGTGTGCACGAGCCCTAGTCTCTGATACCAATTGATGGTACCGACATACCGATCCGATCGATATACCGTGTGTGCGGAAGCGTGTAAAGCATATAAATCTATCATGCTTGGATCTTAGTGCACACATAATGTGTATAAGAACACATACAAATATATATATATACACATCCAATATATATATATATAAAGGGATCAACGAGTTCTTACATTTGGTGATCGTTGAAATTGGTTAAGGTGGTGTTGAGTCGATTGAACCACCTTAATGGATCAGCCACGGATTGTTCACCTTTGGAATGACCCCGTCACGCCTTTGGATCGTCCGGATGTTGAAGCCGCACAAATGGCCCGGCCTCTACGTGTTGCACACGAACCCGAATGACGAACACTTTGCTTGATCGAGTCGGTTCTCCAAGAACACTTTCTCCTCTCTCTCTTTGGTGTGAATTTCGTGGGTAAAGGTAATGTGTGATGAAAATCTGATTTTCATCCATATTATAACCTCATTATTCACCACATTACTCCCCTTTGTAACCTACAACATAATGGGCATCATAATGCACCATTAACATGCAAAAGGGGTTACAAAGGAGGTGAAAGGTCATGCCACATACACATGCCACTATGCATTGTATGTGGTCCCACTTGCTTGTGTGGCATGCCATGTCACACTATGTGACATGCATCCATGCAAGCCATGCATCCCATGCATGTGAATTAAATCCACGTAAATATTGATTCTAAATCAATATGTATATATCAAGCATCGTACATCATCTTTGAGTCCGTGTGTGACCCTGTAGGTATGATTAATCGATCAATATTATATTGTTCCCAACAATTTAATATTATCAAATAATCATTTAACATCCATAGACGACCTTATGACTTTATCGATTGCACACGTAGGATCGAAGGACATATCCCAACACCCCCACCGTCGCGGTGGGGAGGTGACGGCACCAGCCCGTCACCGCCGGCGATCGCGCCCAGCGATCGCCCCCTCGGCCGAGGCCGAGGGTTCTCCTTCGCGCGCGCCGAACCCTAGGCGTGTGGTCCACGCGGTCCGGTGGCTTCGCCACCACCGCGTGGTCCTTCGTCTAATCCGGGTTCGATCCTTCGGATCTTGGTTCTACGGTATAATCGACAAACCAAAATCGAATAATATCAAGTATAGTTTAGATATTGTACCTTTCGATTCGTTGTTCGGAGAAACGGAATCAAGATGACCTTTGAATCTTCCCACGTATTCCTTGCACTCCGTTCGAACGTCGGGTGGGCGACGATCTATCGAACTCCTATGGATCTCCTTCAACTCTCAAGAATATCAAGTGTGATAATCTTGTCTTATGATTTATGAAGGCCATGTAGTGCTTTTATAGGCTACGTAGGGGATCTAAAGGAGGTGGAATATTGGGCTTCCAATATTGAAGATTAAATTGAGCCCAATGCTCAAGTCCATTAATCCTTATCAATATTAATTAATTTATTTTCCACTATATAAATTAATTGCACTCCCAATATTAAACCATATTATATCCAAATAATATTTCTCCGGTAGTATTATTTATTCCGTGTATTTAAGATATAAATATCCATGAATAAAATTTATTTATTGCTTAATAAATTTATTCATCTCTTTTATCCGAGACTAGTACCACTCAACCTTATTTATTATGCGGAACAAATCCACTCGCGAGGTTTACATAATAAATCCTTATGAGCTCATCTCGGGGATATTATCAACCCTTCCGGGATACACTGTCCCGTCAAGAATTCACGGCATGCCATATATAAAATATAGTGACCCAACTTAACCGGTAATTGACCCAATAATTAAATCGGTCAATTCCTTTGGAAAATCAAAGTCACATATATTAAATATACACACCCGTAATTGTACCGGGGATTAAGAATAAAATACACTGAGTCTCAAATCAATTATCGCCGAGCAAACCTAATTGATGAGTCTCAATCGATCCGCTCAATACACCAAGTGTACAAGTGTGATAAAATAATTAAGATAAATTATTTTCTCTCTCACACAACGACTATACCGATGGATTGGTCCGTGTCCATCTAGGTCGTGAGCAACTGTTCGATTAAATACGAGTAACCGATAGTATGATCTTCTGTGCGCCCATGCTTGCACCATACTAACTACAACGTATAAAATCCAGGACTATAATTTGCATATATTTAATTAACAATAATTAAAAGCAAATGAATGTTCATTATAAATAGGTAAATGAAAGTGCATACAGAGTTCAGAATACTCAAATCTAGACATTAAGTATACTACTCCATCACCAAATGCCTTTGTTGCCAGCTTCAGACGCATTCAGTGCAACATTGCAGAAAATCAGTTCTCTTGGTTTCCAGTCAGTTAAAAAGGTGGAGTTAAGTTTAACTTCACTCTTTTGGGACTTAGGCACCCATTTATTCTTCCCAATATAATTTTGACCGTTCCTCTCAGTCACAGCTTTCGGATTTGTCTTAGCTGTTGGATTTGGAGAAATGGGTTTCTTCATTTCCTTAGTCACTTCAGACTTTTTCTTCAGGGTCATAAGTTCTCTGTTCATGTCCTCTTTCATCCTATAGCAAAATGGTCGAATGTGTCCAGGTTGATCACAGTAGTGACATACATACTTTCTCCTTTGACGAGTTTCAACCTTCGTAGACGTCTTGACCAAAACAGTTCTAGTGCGAGAGGATTGTCCATTTTTATTCACGTTCTGAGATTTCTCTAAGTTCTTCAGCAACGTCTTTTCATAAGGTAGGATACCACGAGGATGTTTGACAATATTCTTCGGAAATTGATATGTCTCAGATACAGATTTTGAAGTCGAGGTCGACTTTTGAGTTTTAGATTCTGGAGACTTAGCAATCTTCTTCCCTTCAGCAATCTCCTTTCGTTTAGATGATTCAACGTCATCCTTGCTTTTATCCTCAGGCAGGTCATTCGATGCCTTCACAAAACTCACTTCCTTCTTCTTTTCAGATGTCGAGTATATAGACTCAAAAACTTTTTGAAAGCCAAGACCGTATCGATTAGGATTCATATATGAAGCAGCATTGTCAAATACGGAAGAGTTCATGTTCATTTTCCTCAATAGCTCATCATTCATATGAATTTTTTCTTTCAAAACATATCGTTCCTTGTCATTCATGGCAAGGTCGGTTTGAACTTTCATTAGTGAAGACTTTAGTTCATCATTTTCAGCATCCGAGTTTTTGAACAGAGTCTGCAGTTTCTTAACTTCAGTTGACTCCTTTTTCAGTGAGGTCTTCAGTTTTGAGTTTTCAGAACTCAACTTCTCACAAACTTCTCTCAGTTCGACAACTTCCTTGAAATACTTATGCTTTTCTTCGAAAAGATCATCAAATTTGACTTTAAGAATTGTCAGAGAGTTGTTCAACTTTTTCTTCTCATCCTCAGTCTTCTCCACTGAGTTTCTCAACACTACAGCCTCATCATACATTTTACGTTTTTCTTCAGAGAGTTCATCGAGAGATTCTTTTAGGAATTTCAGTGACACTTCAAGTGTGCTATTCTCAGTGATAGTTGTGTCACAAAATTTTGCGAGTTTAGAATAACTCTCTTTCAGATCAACCAGTTCAGCAGACTCAATCACACTTTGATGGACATCAGATGTAATATCTTCCCTTTCGGTCTCAGTCTCAGATTCATCATCCGAGAAAATGTTATCATCACAGTAATTTCGGTTTGTCGATGCCACACGGAAGATGTTGTCTGCAGTTGCAGTGTCTTTCAGAAAAGCCTCAAAAACAAAGTTTTCGACCTCCACATTTTCGAGATCAAAAGATTCACCAAAAGTGACAACTAGAGCGTTGTCTTCATCATCGTCAGAATTATTGTCCTCAGACTCGTCGTTCTCAGAAATGACATCCTCATCGTCAATCACAACATAGCTAACTGGTAGCTTCTTCTTACGATGTAAATTAGGACATTCATTTTTAACGTGTCCATATCCCTTACACTCATAGCATTGCATCTTGGAGACATCCTTGCTAGTAGAGGAGTATGGTGAGAGCTTTGTCCATTTAAACTTTTTGTCCGACGACGATCCCTGATTTCGGTTGTCAGGAGTATTTGGGTATGAGTTAGAACTTTTCTGAAATTTTCGAAAATTTCGGGCGCGGTTCTTCCTCTTAAACTCTTGTTTCACAAGATAGGTGACTATCTCAGTCAGTGCAGCAAGTTTGTCCGGATTATTAGAGTTCATCAGTCTCTCAATATCCTCAGCTTCCTCATCATCAGATTCACACAAATCAGCGGAAAAACTACTTTCAGTTTTCTCATTTTTCAAATGAGTTTTTCGAGAGTTAGAGCTTCTTGAACTTTTTCCTTTCTCTGAAATCTTGAGAGCAGTCATCGGTTCGTAGACAAGAGACATGTCTGGGTTGTTGGGATTCGATGTCCCGGGCTATCAAAAATTGCGGAACCGATAACCCGATCAAAAACCCTCGATTGCCGAAGATTGGATCCCCGACTCATCCGCAGGAGTCCGACCTTTGGAGACTACGCGCCCGAAGACACGCAGCCCGCCCCCAGCCGAAGTCCCCACGAGTCGGATCCACGAACGCGAACCACCTCACGAGCCGGGGCCCGACCGAACGCCCAGCGAAGCCCGAAGGCTGCGTGCGCCCAGCCGAGCCCCCGCGAGGGGCTCGCGATCGTCCTCGACGATCGCTGGGATCGCTCGTAGCGATCCCCGGGGCTGCTCGTAGCAGCCCCGCAGCGAGTCGTGGACTCGCTGCTCGCATGGGGTCAGCCCCGTGCGCATCCGCTACGGGAACACCCGTAGCGCGCACGAGGCAGCTGCGGGTTAACCCCGCAGCAACCCGCGATCGAGCTCACGGGCTCGATCGCCCCTCGGCTCCAGCCGAGGGCTTCGCGCCACGCGCCTCCGACGAGGGGCCTGGGGTCCGCCACGGCACCAGCCCGTGGCACCCCGGGGTCGACCGAAGTCGATCCCATGCCCCGGCGTCCAGCCGGGGCTCGTCCCTTGTCGCGCGTCCGGCGGTCCGAACCCTAGGGTTCGACCGCCGCGTTCGATCCTCGCCGGGGATCTCGAATCCCCGTCCCCGAGGTTCGTCGTTTTCCCGGATCGCGCGTTCATGTATATATTACAATTAATCATGAACAAATAAACAAAGAGGGATTCTCGATTATACCTTCGATTCGTTGTACGGAGAAACGAAATCGGTTGACGACCTTGTGATCTTCCCGCGTATTCCTAGCACTCCGTTCGAACGTCGTGTGGGCGACGATCTATCGAACTCTATGGATCCTCCTCACTCTCAAGACTTTTTAGTTGGCGTAACTTAGGTTGTGAAAAGTGAAGACCATGTAGTGCTTATATAGGCTACGTAGGGGATCATAAGGAGAATAAATATTGGGCTTCAATATTGAAAATTAAATTGGGTCCAACCCAAATCCATTAATTCTTATCAATATTAATTTTATTTATTTTCCACTATATAAATAAAATTGCACTCCCAATATTATTCCATATTATATCAAATAATATTTCTCCAATTAGTATTATTTATTCCGTGTATTTAAGATTTAAATATCCATGAATAAATTTATTTATTGCTCAATAAATAATATTCATCTCTTATATCCGAGACTAGTACCGTTCAACCTTTATTATTGTGCGGAACGAATCCACTCATGAGGTTTACACAATAATTCCTTATGAACTCATCTCGGGGATATTATCAACCCTTCCGGGATACACTTTCCCGTCAAGTATTCACGGCATGTCATATATAAAATATAGCGACCCAATTTTACCGGTAATTAACCCAATAATTAAATCGGTTAATTCCTTTGGAAAATCAAAGTCTCTAATATTAAATATACACACCCGTAATAATATCGGGGATTAAGAATAAAATACTCCGAGATTTAAATTGATTATCCAAGGCAATCCTAATCAATAAATCTCAAGCTGATCCGCCCAATACACTAAGTGTACAAGTGTGATAAAATAATTAAGATAAATTATTTTCTCTCTCACACAACGACTATACCGATGGATTGGTCCGTGTCCATCT
The DNA here is from genome assembly GCA_954870475.1 of Euphrasia confusa. Lineage (NCBI taxonomy): Eukaryota > Viridiplantae > Streptophyta > Magnoliopsida > Lamiales > Orobanchaceae > Euphrasia > Euphrasia confusa. Next base: position 6,777,193 of record OX940959.1, on the reverse strand, counting down.
AGGTCGTGAGCAACTGTTCGATTAAATACGAGTAACCGATAGTATGATCTTCTGTGTGGGCCCGACACACCATACTAACTACAACGTATAAAATCCAGGACTATATTTTGCATAATTAATTAATAATAATTAATTGCAAATAATTGTTTATTAATTAAATAGGTTAAATGCTATGACCGGGAGTTTACCGATACTTAAATCTAGACATTAAGTACACAACTACAACAATCTCCCACTTGTACTAAGGTCTAGTCATTTCCTCCAAACTCCCGACTCCCATACTCATCACGTGCTTAATTTATACTTCCCAGAAGTATAATGTGAATGAGCAATCTAGGTTGCCGCTCTGAAGTTATCTTGGTGACTACTGCGTCGTCTCTCTGACGATGACTCGTATCAGGTGGTACTGGCTCTATGTGTTATCATCACCTTTTGAACTTATGACTTCTTCCAGTTCTCCATGCACCTGCTATGTACATAGCCTTTGGTGAACCAAGAGTCATATCCAAGTTCAGAGGTCATTCCGGAACCTAACCAAAACTTCCGCTGCCTCTGAGGCTGCTATTCGGTTTATGATAGAGTCCGAGAAGCATTACGCTTATCACTCTTTCATCCTTAGGTTCCACCTCTTCTAAAAGTGAACACATAGACTGATATCGACTTACACTGGTCCTTTTACTGATTTTGGATCTGAGAAACTGTAATCTAAGAAGATTTCGTTTTGCCAGTAATCCAGTACTTCCAAGTACTTTACAGCATTTGAATACTTCTTATCCAGATTACATTGATATCCTCCCACTACGCTAACCGCATAGTTGATATCAGGTTCTTGTTTTATAACACCGCATTTACAAAGCCCTTTACACTTGAAGTGTAGATAACTGCTTTGCTTATATCTATCTCCTTCATGTGTTCGAAACACATACCTTTAGATAGATGTATTCTGTACCCGAAAGGCAATAACCTTTCTCAGAATTGTGCATGTTTAAAACAAACCTTAATCGTATAAGATATCTAAAGAGAAGTACAAATGTTCTTATCTAGAGATCGAAAGATTTCTAAGAACATGATCCAACTTCATCTTAATCTTATATCTCGATTTATTTAGACAACCTCTATTTTATGTCTGACAACACTTTTACATTGTTGCCAACGATGAAGTGTTATCTACACAAAATTCCGAGAAACACCACCTTTGTTTCCATTACGTTTCTAACACACCTATCTCGCAAATCTATGCAGACCTAGGGATCGATTTCATGTATACTGGATCCAGAGTTCAAAACTCCTCCAGTCTTATGAACATTTCTGGTTGCTTAACAACCTCCCACTGCAATGGCGTTCCGGTGTATAACAGTAATAACATTAGGTGCAGTTAGTGGTGTAACGCTACTCGGTCAGGCTGGTTCTCAGTCTTTCTATTTCCTCATTTGAAGTACATTGTCAGTTAGGGCATTGTAGTTCATCTAATAGTCTTCCTCTAAGAACCGGGCGAGGACACCCATCTGGTTCGTAGTACTATTGAACATGCAATTACTTGTTCCTCTAGGATATTCTACAACCACATAGAATGTGCCGTTGTATCCAGAAATATCCATAGAACATAGGTAGTTCCGAACAAACTTGTCCTTTTACTATTAGAATCCCATTTCTTATTCCTGACACACCATGTCTACACTTCAGTGTATGGTGCAGTCGTTTGAGATTTAATCTCAATCTTTGATTTATGCTATGTGTTATTTAGATAGGTGATAGCCTCCGCGAACAGGTCGCAGGCTCCTAATGGATATACTTTGAAGGATCCCCATAATAGCTTTGTGTTAAAACACTCCGCTTTTACGGCACAACAAGTAGTCTAATCCATCTTCGAGTATTCCTGAAGGAATGACTCGTACCTTCTCTAATTACACATACCGCATTAATCATCAATCATTTTCTATACTTGTCCGAATTCCATCCTTTATCTCCAGAAAGGTTAACTCAGTTGTATCATCTATCAAGATCGATTCTTAGGTCGGGAGGTCCATTCCTCCAACTATAATTGATCAAATCAATTTCGACCTTTTGAATCCCTTTTGAATAGATACTACCAAGTTCAAGAATTCACAAGTAAAATGATTGACAAGAGAAATACATCTAATAAGTAAAACAAGTTATATATATAACGGTATGTTGCATCGTGGTAGACTAAGGATTCATCATTCACATATTGCTATCTAATGTACCATAATAGATATCACCATTATTTCTTATCCAAACCATCAAATGATTAAAGAAATAAAATATCCATTAATAATAAAGAAAACCAGAACGAAGTTCTTTTTCAAAATAAAGGGGTACATAAGCAATAACTGAAATGAAAACTTAAAACAGATAAATGTCTTCCACTGCAACCGCTGCTACCCCAACAGCTTCGCCCATGTAGACTCGAACTCTTCTTTTCTAAGTCGCCGGGTTTTCTGGAACCCCTGCATTTAATGCACATACCGTCAGTGGTTTCCATATCTACACACCAGAATTCTGGTAGATAATACCGCTGACTATGTTTTTACGACTAAAGAAAAATTCGTACCTCTGAGAGGACATTCAGACTTCCAGTGTCCAGACTTCTTACATCGGAAGCATAAGCCCTTTGGCTTACTAGCCCCCACTCGTGGTCCATTCCTCTTGGCACCACTGGGTTTTATGGCTTGCTTCCTTTTCTTGCCCCTACCTCCAATAGCTTTCAAGCTTTTGGGCTTGGTAGTTACAAGCGCTTGAGACTTGCCCTTCTTGTAGATCCCCTCTGCCGCCTTCAGTTCAGTCAGGAGTTGCGCAAGAGTATAAGATAGTTTACCCATATTATAGCTCATACGAAACTGCTCAAACTTAGGGGTCAGAGACTGGAGTATGATATCGACTTGCGTCTCATCATCAATGGAAGCTCCTAGGACCTCAAGTTCATTCAACAAACTCATCATCTTAAGAACGTGCTCCCCAACGGGCGTTCCTTCAGACTGAGTAGTCGACATAAGGACTCTCATGGCTTCTTGCCTCGCCGCACGATCCTGCTCCCCAAACATCTCCTTGAGGTTAATCATCATATCCCGGGCAGTGTCCATCGGCTCATGTTGGGTTTGGAGTACATTTGACATGGAAGCCAAAATATAGCACCTAGCCATTTCATCAGCCTTTTTCCACTTCCGATATGTTGCCTTTTCCTCATCAGTTGAGGCAGCCGTGGGCTCAGCAGGGCATTTATCAGAGAGTACAAACTTGTACTCTTCAGCAGTCAGGACAATGTCCAAATTTCTCTTCCAATCAATGTAATTGGGACCAGTGAGTTTATGTTCCTTGAGTATCACAGAAAGTGGATTCATAGCTATTCTCTAAACCTATAAGCACATGTAAACAAACAATCAATTTAATGTCCGATATTATCTCCCTCAAATAATATCATTAAATTACTAATTGCGTCTAAAATCCCATCAGTTAAGGCAAGCCACGTTCGTGTGGACGTTTACCCACCCAAATGATTTAGCAATTAGATTTGCTTCGGTCGTACATCATTATAGCGTTACTTCATTGGGAAGAATACTATAAAGCGTACCTAAGTGTAAACCATCACTCAGTACCAAGGTAAATTGTTTAGAATTTTTATGTCACCGCAAGCCACGTTCGTGTGGACGTTTACGATAACTCCCAATCATTCACAATCTCCTATAACTGTCTACATCAATTATTCTAAAATCCCTTTCAGTATAGCAAGCCACGTTCGTGTGGACGTTTACTATACCAAATAGATTTATATAATTGAAATCCAATTACTTGATCCATTTGATTTCGTAAATCAAGACTCGGAGAATCATAAGTGAAACTCGAAGTTTCTAAGCAGTGATTCACCATGCGAACGACCCTATCTCTCATAAATGAGGGAGCCGAGCAGACAATCGATCCATCTATCAAAGAATGGTACGAAGGTCTCTAATTTGTGTCCTCTACATGACCAAGTGGCTCTGGCTCCATTCCACTCCCCGGGGTGAGAATGAGTCGACTTGAAATCAGTTTTGGAAAGACAAATTAGGCATTGTTTGATAAACTTGACCAATGTTTCTTGTAAGAGGAATTACAAGAATTCTCCTCCAATGACTTGTCTATATGAACTTCGAAAGTCCATAAAAGTCACCAAGAGAACAGTGATGGAGACCATGGGAATGTTTCCATCCCCTCTCCCACTTAGCTTTTTACGATAAAGGGATACGCTATCTAGTGCATAAAATAAACACATATAGCATGCATGTAAGCAATAAAGCATATAGATCACATAGTCAAAATAATGCTAGAGAAATTATTTTCCCGACTATCATGGCTTTATCTTCATATGCATCCTCTAGTCTTCAGTCTTCGTTTCTTGAATGCTCCATGTGACGAGAATATTAATTTCCAATATTTAAATCTATTTATTTTCAATTAATCCAAAAGTTACTTAATTCGAAAATTAAGTCAATTGAATATATCAAAAATAAAATTAAATATTATTAATATTTTTATTTATTTATTTTCCTATCTAGTTCTTATTAAATCTCTAGAATAATCTATCCAAGTAAAACTTGGAATATTCTAGAAGACATCTATAATAGAACAAGGAAATAAAATAAATAAATTAGGACTACCACTTTCCAAATTTATTTTTATTCCTAATCCATGAATATTCCCATGAGTAGAATAATCAAATAGGAAAAATAAATTTACTACTAAATTAATTTAAATTTCCAATCTATGAATAATTCCATGAAGGAAATAAATCAATAGAAATAAAATTAACTTAAATTAATTCTTTTCCTAATCCATGAGAGTTTCCAAAAAAAGAAGTACTCAAATAGGAAAAATCCGAATTAATTAGGAAAGTAGATTTTTGTAGGAATAGCATGGGATTGGGAGATCCCACGCCATCCCCACCTAGATAGATCGGCCGGCCACTCGGGGAGGAGCGCCGCCGCCGCCTAGCCACGCCGGCTAGGCCATGGGTCGATCACCATCATGTGATCGATCCCAAGCCCTTCTCTCTTCGTCACTTCTTCGTCTTCCGGCGATCGTCTCATCATCGAACCAACGTAAATAATTTACAAAAAATAAATTACAATTCCGGTATCGATTCTATACATGAAATCGACCCTATACATTTTCCGGAAAATAAAGTGCGTAATAATAAATCCTAAATTCGGTCAACCCCCGAATTTTTACTATTACAAACATTCAACCACACAAAAACGAATCTCGACATGTCCGAGAGTTTAATAATCATGATAATTAATTAAAAAAAACTTAATTAAATCCAACCATGATAGTCGGAAATCCTGCAAGGTAGAACAATAATTGAACATATACATGAACACGAAACCAAACGCTCTGATACCAGTTGTTGGGATTCGATGTCCCGGGCTATCAAAAATTGCGGAACCGATAACCCGATCAAAAACCCTCGATTGCCGAAGATTGGATCCCCGACTCATCCGCAGGAGTTCGACCTTTGGAGACTACGCGCCCGAAGACACGCAGCCCGCCCCCAGCCGAAGTCCCCACGAGTCGGATCCACGAACGCGAACCACCTCACGAGCCGGGGCCCGACCGAACGCCCAGCGAAGCCCGAAGGCTGCGTGCGCCCAGCCGAGCCCCCGCGAGGGGCTCGCGATCGTCCTCGACGATCGCTGGGATCGCTCGTAGCGATCCCCGGGGCTGCTCGTAGCAGCCCCGCAGCGAGTCGTGGACTCGCTGCTCGCATGGGGTCAGCCCCGTGCGCATCCGCTACGGGAACACCCGTAGCGCGCACGAGGCAGCTGCGGGTTAACCCCGCAGCGACCCGCGATCGAGCTCACGGGCTCGATCGCCCCTCGGCTCCAGCCGAGGGCTTCGCGCCACGCGCCTCCGACGAGGGGCCTGGGGTCCGCCACGGCACCAGCCCGTGGCACCCCGGGGTCGACCGAAGTCGATCCCATGCCCCGGCGTCCAGCCGGGGCTCGTCCCTTGTCGCGCGTCCGGCGGTCCGAACCCTAGGGTTCGACCGCCGCGTTCGATCCTCGCCGGGGATCTCGAATCCCCGTCCCCGAGGTTCATCGTTTTCCCGGATCGCGCGTTCATGTATATATTACAATTAATCATGAACAAATAATCAAAGAGGGGTTCTCGATTATACCTTCGATTCGTTGTACGGAGAAACGAAATCGGTTGACGACCTTGTGATCTTCCCGCGTATTCCTAGCACTCCGTTCGAACGTCGTGTGGGCGACGATCTATCGAACTCTATGGATCCTCCTCACTCTCAAGACTTTTTAGTTGGCGTAACTTAGGTTGTGAAAAGTGAAGACCATGTAGTGCTTATATAGGCTACGTAGGGGATCATAAGGAGAATAAATATTGGGCTTCAATATTGAAAATTAAATTGGGTCCAACCCAAATCCATTAATTCTTATCAATATTAATTTTATTTATTTTCCACTATATAAATAAAATTGCACTCCCAATATTATTCCATATTATATCAAATAATATTTCTCCAATTAGTATTATTTATTCCGTGTATTTAAGATTTAAATATCCATGAATAAATTTATTTATTGCTCAATAAATAATATTCATCTCTTATATCCGAGACTAGTACCGTTCAACCTTTATTATTGTGCGGAACGAATCCACTCATGAGGTTTACACAATAATTCCTTATGAACTCATCTCGGGGATATTATCAACCCTTCCGGGATACACTTTCCCGTCAAGTATTCACGGCATGTCATATATAAAATATAGCGACCCAATTTTACCGGTAATTAACCCAATAATTAAATCGGTTAATTCCTTTGGAAAATCAAAGTCTCTAATATTAAATATACACACCCGTAATAATATCGGGGATTAAGAATAAAATACTCCGAGATTTAAATTGATTATCCAAGGCAATCCTAATCAATAAATCTCAAGCTGATCCGCCCAATACACTAAGTGTACAAGTGTGATAAAATAATTAAGATAAATTATTTTCTCTCTCACACAACGACTATACCGATGGATTGGTCCGTGTCCATCTAGGTCGTGAGCAACTGTTCGATTAAATACGAGTAACCGATAGTATGATCTTCTGTGTGGGCCCGACACACCATACTAACTACAACGTATAAAATCCAGGACTATATTTTGCATAATTAATTAATAATAATTAATTGCAAATAATTGTTTATTAATTAAATAGGTTAAATGCTATGACCGGGGGTTTACCGATACTTAAATCTAGACATTAAGTACACAACTCCAACATGGGTTGCTTCAAACTTTGAGAGTCAGGTCATAGTTTCTCAAATCAGCCATCAAGTCGGCATAATCCCAGTTTTGGTTCTCGTGATTGCGTGCTTCGATAGTCAGCACCTTGCTTTCGAACCTCGTGCTTACACTGGAGAGGACTTTCTCATAGACCATGGGAGCAGGAAAGATTTCTCCGAGTTCAAAAGCCTCATTCACATATCTCATGATTTTGTCCAAGTAGTCATTTATATCTTCATCTTCCCTCATCCGGAGTTGATGGAATTGAGCAGTGATAGTTCGGATTTTCGATCGCTTAACAACATGACTTCCCTCACAAGTTCTTTGTAAAGTTTCCCATGCATCTCTGGCAGATGTGCAATTTTTTACCAGCTGATACTTACTGAGGTCCAGCCATTCACATATAAGAAGTAAAGCTTTGCTGTTAGCCGTGGACAAGTCATGTTCCTCTCTCGTCCAACTACGTTCCGGTTTTGGAATTCTTACACCATCGGCATCTTCCGTATATGGGCGTTCCCATCCTTCTAACACTGCCATCCAAGATCTAGAGTCAAAACCCTTAATTCTAGCAGACACTTTGGCCTTCCAGTTTGAATAGTTCTGATGGGTAAGCATAATCGGTTTCTGGACAAACATAGACGACTCCATTGTAGCGGAATTATGAAGTCTAGCGACGGATCACGTCTTATACGTATGACGTCCCGCTCTGATACCAATTGAAATTACGTCTTCGACGTATGATACCAACTTTTCGCGAAGTTGGACTTAAACGCACAAACAACAACTTCAGTCGAAGTAACACTCACACAAGTTCGTAGTATGAAAGACTGAAGACAAAGTTATGTAATATGTTTTCATTCCATTGTAAAACGAAACTAAACTATTACACTGAGTATGGTAGGCAAACTGATTACAAGAAGTTTCCCGAGTGTCGCAACAACTCCCACTAACTTGCAATCTAGCACACGAGTACCTAGAGCTAAATCTCCTAACTCTAATCTTGGCACAAGGCGCAAAAGCTACTACACAAACTCGAAGCTCGAAGCTGTCGGTCACGATTCTAAAAATCAGATTTCGTTCTCTCAAAATCGTCAAATGGTGAAATCGAAATCCATGGGTTTATATAGGCAGCCGCACATGTGAGGTGATGACGTGGCACGTTCTGATTGGTCACATGCTTGGCTAATGTCACTTCTCCATGGATGACATCACTATTGTAGAACTTGGATTCTTGAATCTTGGAATCTTGAATCTTTAATTCTTGAATCTTCAAATCTTGAATCTTCAATTTCAAAAACAGACTTCAATTCAATCTTGACTCCATCGATCTCAATTCTTCATCTTCAAACTCTCGTGAAAAACTCTAAGTGTTGAAGCCTCGGAATTTCATCGTCTTCATGGTCGTCGATATCAATGAAGTAGTAAACACCGGAACCATTCTTCATTTCTTGATTTGTGTACTTGGTGAAAGGAATCACGTTGAAAGTACTTAGGTGAAAATCGTCGTTGAAGAATGTCATAGTCGCTGGAACCGTGCCTTGAGGACAAGCGTCGCCGAAACCGTGCCATAGGCAAAACCGGCGACTCTAGTCGCCGATTCCATGACAAGCCCATATGCACACAAACGGCGACTCCAGTCGCCGTTCCATCGCTTGCCAAATACGGCGACTCCAGTCGCCGTTCCATGCAAAGTCTCAAAGCGGAGACTGCTGTCTCCTTTCCATGACACGCACCAAAGGCGGCGACACGAGTCGCCGTTTCCTCGCGTCACCAAAATCGGCGACTGTGGTCGCCGTTCCACACCATCTTCTGTGTGCCCAAATTCGGCGACTCCTGTCGCCGTTTCTTGCATCTCATGCATTCCAGAAGCGGCGACTTCGTTCTTCGTTTCCATGCACCTGCAATCCTGAAAATCAACACTAGTACAAAAACGTTGTCGCCAAAATCAACATTTACACAAACTGACATGCAAAATACGAAACATGCTACTATGACCAAACTGAATTCAAATAGAAAACGAAAATCAAATAATGAAAAACAGGCAACTGGGCATACAACATCATCTGGGCATACTACCGGTTATAGGCACTAAAAGTTTTTACTGATGGGTTGTTAATCGGTTATACTCCCTCCCAACCTAACGAATAGTCACACTTCATTTGTATTTTGTGAAGGAAGTGTGACTATTAGTTTGGAGGAGAGGGAGTATGATGTCTAATAAAGTGTAGGTTGTCCTATTAAGTCACGCCTACAATTACCCCACCCCTTATCCGGCCTTAATGTGTAAAGAAAACACAACCTAACATTATGCCTAATCCCCTGAGTCTAGTCAATTCGATACATATGTGATCGCATGGATCTAGTTTGCTCAAACTCGTATTACTCTCTCGGCAGACCCAATTCGGCCAATAGCATGTCCGAAAATCCTAATCATACGATCGATCTGCCTTTGCCCATAATCTCCCTTCGATCTGCCTTTGCCCAGAAGCAGATTACTAGCTATGCATAATCAAATCGAAAATAAACAAAATAAAAACGAAACAAAACATGCTAAAATTGAATCTTAAATTAAAGTACTAAATGTCTAGAACATAAGAAAATTAATTGAGAAAAATAAAAAACATGAAATCGAAACGATTTCGCCCCGCTATGCCCGAAGGCCCATAACCGACGAGAACTCGACTTCTTCTTCTTCAGCCCTCCAATGGCGTTTTTCTGAATTCTTGGAGTCTGATTTCGTCCCTCTCTCTATGATGTACTGATTGTAGGGTTGCATGTGTTTTTTTATAGGTGGTGAGAGTCTTGGACACCAAGGAAATCGCGGTCAAGATTGAATATTTGAGATAATTAAGGAAAGAACAGATTCTTTCCTTGTTCTTCCTTTAGAAATAGGATCCTGACGCGCCTTTTCCCATAGACAGTCTCTGGTCAACTCTTTTCTTTAGTGTGCCCGATACTCGATGTTTTCTCAAAGATGTGCCTTTGCCCAAAGTTTTGACTTTGCCTAAAATGAGATCTTCAATTTCGGCGTCTGGTTCTTCTAGATCGTGACTTTGTCCATAGTGATGACATTGCCTCACTGGGTCAAATTGATTCAGTCACTTTGCCTCAAATCCGCGTGTTTGCCCAAAGTGAACCATTCATTTGCCTTTTCAGCATAATCTCCACTTGTGACCTGCAACCTGCATACTTTGCCCAAACACTCCACTGTGCCCTCTCAGACACACATAACGACTCAAACTAACTCATCTACGACTCTAAAAGGGCTAAAAAATGAGCAAATAAAATGACTCATCAACAGGTTTGGGGTGCAATGGACCAGGGGCGGCCCTGGGCATAGGCCCAGGGTGCAACCGCCTAGGGCCCCCATATTTTAGGGGCCCATTTAAAAAAAAAACTATATATATATATATATATATATATATATATATATATATATATATATATATTCTCTCTAATTCTTTTTAATTGTCGTTTTAATGATTTGGACAGTTTGTAAAAATATTATACACAATCTAACCTTATTTATTTATATTATAAAATAAATAAATATATATATAAATCATCTTTATCTTCTTTCCCTAAAATCATATTATAAAATTAATAAATATATATAAATCATCTTTATCTTCTCTCCCTAAAACCACTCACGTGTATTTTTTTTATCTTTCACAATTAATAACCCCATTAAATAAGGGTAAAAAAGTAAAAAAAAAATGTTAAATGTCAATTAAAATAAAAAAATAAAAAACAAACAAAAAACACAGAGACATTTAAAAAAAATAAAAAAAAATAGGAGAGAGTATTTATTTATGTTTTTTCAAAAATTATATTACTATATATAATTAAAAATACTTATCTATATTTTACATTTTTAACAATAAAAATATTAAATTTTTTCAACCTAATTTATTTATTTTCCAACAAATTATTTTTAACAAATCTCAAATTTTATTAAGTAACAAAAAGAATATCATTTATTTTAATTATTTTCCATTCTCATATTAATTTTAAAAACAATAGAGCATATTATTGAAAAACAATGGAGAATTAATTATTAAATTATTGATTTGTTTTTCAATTTTTTTTCATAATTTTAAATTTTTGATAACTTTTTTTATTATGCAAGAAAAAAGAATTTTGTAATTTTTTGAAGGCCATATGTAACAAGATTTTTTAGTATTTTTTTTATATTGTAATATAATTACATTATGCTATAATTTTGTTAAAAATATAAAAAATTAGATAAATAATTTTTTTAATAATTTAATGTAGGGCTCATTTACATATTTTGCCGCCCACGTGAACTCAGGAACGGGCCTGCAATGGACCATCCCATAGATGAACCCGAAATCGACGGCGGTCGTGTTCGCGGCCACCACTTTCCTAAGTGGGCCTCCGGGCCTCGGATGCTGTCGAGGAGGATTCCCAGGTTGGCCATGAACTCGTCCGGGCTCGTCGCGTTCTGCACGCTGCGAAGGGCCTGCCGGGGCCATGTACGTGGCGAGGTTCCCAATGATCGTTTCGTTGGAGTAGCGTAGCATGCAGTGGTCGGTCCAGTCGACTGCTTGCCTCTGGGTGGGGCATGAATGCATGATGCTAGGAGGCTCGCGGTGAGGTTCATCCAGGGAAGTAGTAGTAGTATATTATAGTTTGCCAAATTATTGACCAATTCAACTGCCGACATATTTTTATTTTCCAAATTTTGACACTAAATTGACATTTTAAATTTTAAATCATAGAAAATATATATTTTAAAACAGTTTAAAATGTTCAAAATATATTTCACAATACATAAAAACTTATTTTAAAACAATTTAAAATACAACATTTCCATATTGACAAGAAAATGGACACAAAAATACAACATTTGTTATTGTTTACAAACTCAACGGGGACACAAATCGGTGAATGAGGCATCATTTCGGGATATATTTTCTGGTTGATCCGGTATGCTTATTATTGATGAACGTCCATACTCCATAGAAATATGTTCTTGAAGGAGTGATGTGTTAGCTAGAGACATTGTCACTAGGCATATAGAATGCAGGTTTACTTGGTGTCGCGAGAGTTAGTGAGGAGCTATTAAGCATGAGGACAACCGATGCCATTGTTGGTCTATCACTTGCCTTCTCTTGGACGCATAGCAAACCAATGTGAATGCATCTCTGCATATGACTTATGTAATATTCGGGGGTTGATCTCAGGCACAGATCCACCATTCTTGTGATTGTTCCTTCATGCCAGTTTTTCCAAGCCTGTAAATAAATTTGATTATTACAACTTACAAATTAGTATTGTTTTAACATTTTGATCAATCAATCCATTCTAACACATTTGTACTTACAAGACTCAAGAGGTCATCGGTATTCTCCTCACGTCGCAGACCATTGTTCTTCTGACCACTAATGATTTCCAAGACTAGAACTCCAAAACTGAATACATCTGATTTAATGGAAAAGTGCCCGTGCATTATGTATTCTGGGGCCATGTATCCGCTACAAGACAATTAGAAACAATAGAAATTACTTAATGTTTACATATTAATTGATTTTTGGTATATACAATAAATACTTACAAGGTTCCTGCAATTTTAGTCGTACTTCCTTGAGTCTCATCTTGACCAAATAACCTCGCCATGCCAAAGTCGGCTATTTTAGGGTTCATGGCCCCATCTAAGAGTACATTGCTTGGTTTTAGATCACGGTGAATGATTCTGAGTTGAGAATCCTCATGCAAGTACAAAATTCCCCTAGCTATGCCACTTATGATCTTGTAGCGTATCTCCCAGTCTAATAACGTGCGTTTGGTTTGGTCTGCAGTTCCAAAAATACTTCGTAACTCATAACAAATTAAATGTAAATAAAATATTTGCAATTATCATAAAGAAATCATGTTACCAAATATGAAGTGATCTAAGCTTGCATTTTGCACGAATTCATAGATGAGAAGCTTTTCCATTCTTTCTAAACAAAAACCCAAAAGTCGAACCAGATTTCTGTGTTGAAGATTGGCCAACAATAAGACCTCGTTTTTGAATTCTACACCACCTTGTCCTGAATCCAAAGACAGCCTCTTCACTGCTATTTCTTGACCGTTTGAAAGTTTTCCCTACCATATGTGAACATGTACATTTATCTAATCTAAATCTTTTATATCTTCACACTTTTATTTATAAACGGCAAGATTCAAAAATATCCAATTACCCGGTAAACAGCCCCAAATCCACCTCGACCTAGCTTGTTGTCATCGGAGAAGTCATTTGTAGCAGCTCTGATTGAACTTAAATCAAATTTAAGAGATTCAGCAGTCGCGCTCATCTCGTCAATAGCTTCCAATACTTAAAACACAAAATTTCAGTTCAGATAGCTGGCCTAGATTTTAGCAAAGCACAAAATGAAGATACTTACTCTCGCGTATTTCCTTTGGCTTTCGTTTCATTCTCTTTCTTAACAAGGCGTAAACTGAAAAAATTAATATCATGCAGACAAGAGTTGGAACAACAACAATGGAGATAGTGCGGCCGGTTGTGTTATTCCCTGCATAGTCGGATGAATTTGTTTAGTTTTTGCATATACAAATTAACAAAAACTACAATTAAATAAATCGCAATGAGTATACCCGGTGGCTGTGTTTCAGGGGCTGATGGCGGTGGCACATTTTCTAGCTCTTGAAGCCTAGTTTCATTATAAAAGGGATATGTCTCGAAACGAAGATTGCAGCTGGGATGCAGCACTCTAGCCCCTCTATCATTCTCACAACAAAATGATATCAAAGAAGCTGCACTAATCAAGCAACTTCTGCAGTCCTCAGCAGACAAGTCCGGGGTGCACTGGACCAGCGCAAATATATATTGGGAGTAGTTCACCATATAATTCCCTGCAGCTACTTTCCTCAAAGGACCGCCGTTAGTCGCCTCCTCCCTTAGATTGTCGAGGTGATTTCTCAGACTAGACCCAGGAAAGAAGGGAGTTGTGGCGTTTGGCGTATTATACATAATAATACCGGGCTGCGTGGCCATAACTCCGAGCAGGGTCTCGTTCGAGTACCGCAGGGTGCAGTAATCTGTCCAGTCGATCGCTTGCATTTGATTGGGGCACTCTGTTCGAAGCATGGTGGTTAGGTTTCTGATGCAGCCTCGACACTCGCTTAGCTGAATATCTCCTCTGCAGAGGGCGATGGTGCTGGCTCTGTCCGGGCCGTGGGACCCGACGGAGGCGTTGTAGAATCCGTCGTTGTCGATGTTTGTTGGAAGGGAAGAGAGGGCAGCATCGAGGTTATCGGCGTAGGTGCTGTTAGCCGTGTAGTTGCCGTTGTCGTTGAAGCAGTAGGAGTCGGCGGAGGATATGAAGGTGGTTTGCAGAAGCAGCAAAAACAAAGCAGACAACATACTTCAATTGTAGCCAATTGGTTCACAAAAATAATAATGTGCATGGTAAGTGTATTTATTTGTTTGTGAATTGTGATGGAGAGCAAGTCCAGAAAGCCGCCCTTAATTGACCATTAATCCAAATTTTATCAAAAAAAGAAAATTCTCCAAACACATACTAGTGTTTTAAATAATTCAAATGATTTTTATCTTTTCTTATAATTTTAAATATTTTAGAGTTTCTTAGAATTATTTTTAAATAAATTAAAAACATTTTAAAATTACATAATTTTTAAATCATTTTAAAATTTATTAAAATAATTTGTAGTATGTCATTTAAAATACCTCTAAAATATTTTAAAAAATATTTAAAATTGTCTTAAATTAAGTTTAAATAATTTAAAATACTTTTACACAATAAAAAATGGTATTAATATTTTTAAGTGATTTAAAATATCTCTTAAACATTTTAAAAAATATTTATAATGCCGTAAAATATTTTTTTTTAATATTTTAACATGTCTTAAGATAATTATCAAATAATTTAAGATACATTTAAAGTGTGTTTAAATGATTTTAAAATTATTTAAAATACTTAATATCAAATAATTTGAGATACCTTTAAAGTGTGTTTAAATAATTTTAAAATTATTTAAAATACTTAATATTTAAATTGTCTTATACGGAGTAGTACTTTTTAGTAATTTGAAATAGTTTTTTTAATATTTTAAATAGTTTAAAATTATTTAAAATATTAAGTAGGATGGTTCCAACCTAAAACCATTTGGTCTCTTTACTTATAAAGATGGTCTCCCTTTCCTCACAAATGGATTTGGAACAACTCACAAGTGGACATCTCAAGTTCACAACTTTAACACAGACGTTGGTTCAATCCAGGTAGGGAGACTCAATGGAGGCAATTTATAACGTACAACTAGATGTACAAAGCATGGTACATCTAGCTGATTAATATTTAAATTTAAATTTATTTATTTATTTGACTTTATTTAGTTCTCTTTTTTATTTTTTTCATTTATTTTTCTCTCATATATTTTTTTGCTTAATATCACAATTAATTAATTTTTTCAATTTATTTTTTTGCGTAATATTTTGCGTAATATAAGAATTAGTTTTCGTATTTTTTTCATGTTGAAAATTTATTTAATTTATTTGTTTGCGTAATATTTTTATTTAACTTAATATTTTTTTTACGTGATATAAGAATTATTTTTCATTTTTTATTCATATTAAAATCGTAGGATAATGAAGATCTTATGTACAATAATGAATATTATTGTATTAAGTGATGAAGATTTGTGGGTAATATAAGAATTATTTTTTATATTTTTTTTTCATTTTTTATTCATATTAAAATCTTAGGATAATGAAGATCTTATGTACAATAATGAATCTTATTGTATTAAGTGATGAAGATTTGTGGGTAATATAAGAATTATTTTTTATAATTTTTTTTCTTAGTACAATGAAGATTGTTGTATTACTTAATGAAGATTTGATTGTTTGGTTACGTGATAAAAATTTGATTGTTGTATTACATGATAAATATTTGATTAATATGTTGTAAATTGTTGAAAATTCTAGATGAATATTTGAATTACGCGGAATGAAGATTCATTTATTACGTAAAGATATTAATAATATTAATATAAATTTTTTTTTTTATAATAAATATTAATAATATTAATATAAATTAAAATAATTTTTTTATTAAGTAGAGATTAAATACCATTTTAAATTTATATTTTTGTAATAAATTGAAGTTTATTTTATTTAATGTTGATTTTTTTTATTTAAGAATTTAACGCTAAATTATAATTTTAATTTGTATTTTTATTGTTAAATGATCTGCATGTACGATGTGTATTGTACATACAGTTGCACGATATAGGGACTCATCAATGGAGATGTTCTAGAAATCGTTACTGCCATGTTTGATGGCAGAGAGGAGAGAACGACATTGAGGTTTTTGATGTAGGTGATGTTAGCTGGTAATTGGCAATAATTTCTAGGCGGATGAAGGTTTGCTTGTTTGTTTAGAGGAGAAACAAAAACAAGGAGGGGACATTCTTTGAAAAGTTTGTTCGACTGAGGTTGAAGTTTGTTAGTATTTGAAAATTATTCCAAATTTAAAAGTCCAAGGCATTTCTTGTAGGTGTCTGTTTGTGGCTAAGGTTTTATGAGGTCAATTAATCGAAATGTTTTTTATTTTTTCTTTCTTTGAATTAGTGGTCGTCCAATTGAAAAGTATTTTGTGGCTTAAGTGTATAGTTTTTTGCAGGAAATGTTGACATCCGTATTGACTATACTGCAAGAGATTGGAGGATGGATTGATCGAAGCTGACTGCTTAAGTGACTTAATTTGAGTTTACTACTTAGATTAAACTCCCTTAATTAGGCAGTCAGCTTTGGTCAACTAAGTATAGTTTTTGCATAAAAGACCAATAAAAAAAATGTTAGTGTGTAGTTCTTCCTAGTTCAACATAGAACCACGTTGTTCTTGTTTGAACTACGTTGAACTATACACTTTGTTTTGTAGTAACTTCATGTTTTATGATCGTATGCTTTCTATTACAAGTCTGCTAGGTCAACGTAGTACGAGCTGTTGAACTGTGGAATTAACAAGTGGCTCAACGCGTGACCACGGTTCATCAGCGTGGAACAAGCAGACTTAGGCTCTACAAGCATCATGGAGTTACATCAGTGCGTTAGCATTGAACGAGCTATATCATCAACGTGGTTCAACGTGGATCAGAGTGAAATACGAGTTCACCAACGCACTACCAAGTAGAGACTTCAAGGCTTACCGTGAAGACCTTGAATCAGTGTTAACATCTTGACGGACGCGGTGCAAGCATAGCTACACACAAGAGCTGGACGATTGACTGCTAAGGAATGAAACCAGCTGCGGGTGCGACTAGAAGACTTCGCTAGAAGAATGATAGTCCAATGAAGAACACTAAGTATTCCAGCTATGCCCACCACTAGCTCGAAGCACGAAGAACACGCTAGTGTGGCGGTGCGTAGAGCTGGGTTCGTCAAGTACGGAAAAATGGAATCTCGAATATTCCATGGAGATGCTTTGGGCTCGGCCCATTAAGCGTGAATTCCGAAAACCCTAAATCTCGACACCTATAAATACCGGGTTGTTGGAATTCACTATTTATGCATTGATTTGACATCTTCTAGAGAGAGAAAATTTGTAGACCGAGAGACTTCGCTAGAAAGCTCCGGTTCTACCCTCAGTTTAGTCTTAGTAGTACGCGTCGCTAGATTAGTTCTACGTAGACTTAGTTTTTGGTCGTGTTGACCTTTCTACAAGATTCGCTAGAATTTTGTAGATGTGTTTGTAAGTGGTTCCACCCTTTACAAGATATATAAAAGAGTTTTCTTTTAGAATCTCCAAATTGTGTTAAGTGTTTGTACTCTACCCTTTACATTCTAGTTCTAGGTAGAACCAAGTACAAAGTACACAATTTCAATTGGTATCAGAGCAAGGTTCACCACTTTTGGTGTGATCCTAGGAAGAGATTCTTCAATGGAGTCATTCACCGTTGTCAAGCCCGTCATCCTCAATTCTACAAACTACTCTTACTGGAAGAGCAAGACAAGGTTGAAGTTGAAAAACGTGGACTCACGTGTGTGGGGTGCTGTGTTGAACGGTTGGCAAGCACCAACCATAGTTGACAAAGATGGCGACACGGTCGCAAAGGATGAGTCTACATGGACTACGGCCGAACATGAGGCCGCCACTTTCAATTCCAAGGCCATCCACATTATCACTGACCTCATTGACGTCCACATGTTCTCTGTGGTGAGACATCTCACTTCGACCAAGCATGTGTGGGATACTCTGGAGCGCATGTGTGAAGGGAGTGACAGCATCAAGAGGTCCAAGATCAGAGGACTTACCACTACCTTCCACCGGCTCGAAATGAGGGAAGATGAAGACCTTGACTCTTTCTTCAATAAGATCATGGCAATCGTGAGTGAATGCCAAGAACTCGGAGACCCTATTCCTCCACCACTCATTTGCACCAAGGTTCTACGAGGTGTAACGGAGAAGTTCAGCGTTAAGGTTACTACGATGGAGGACACGAAGCTTGGTCTATCGGGTGATTACAACGAGATAATGAGTCACTTGAAGAACTACGAGTTGAACTTGAAGTTGAAGGACAAGTCTTATTCTATGGCTCCATTTGAAAATTCCATGAAGGCCCTTGCAATCTCTCAGAATGCATCTAGCTCTACCTCCAACAAGGCTAGCTCTACCCACTCTCCTCACTCTACAGAGAGTAATGCTTTTCTTGCCGAAGACTCCGATGATGAAAGTGAGGCCCTTTCTCTTCTTGACTCTCCAAATCCCGACAAGTTCATCGCCATTCAAGATGCCGTGAGCTACCTTGTTCGTCAAGACATCAAGAGGAAGAGGAGGTTCAAGCAATTCCGAAATCAGAGGAGCCCTGGGAATTCGTTCTCCACTCCACCCGCCACCAACCGCAGTGGGTATACCCCAAGTCGGAAATTTGTTAGTGGCGCCCCCAGCAAGGACATGTCTCGAATCAAATGCTTTGAGTGCAAGGGGATGGGGCATGTGAAAAATGAATGTCCTAACTTGCATCGGAAGAACAACATGGATGTGAGTTACTTGGTGTTCGATGGTGATGATGCCTTGTACTCCTCTGAAGATGACAAGGGAAAGATGGTAGAGCCAAATGAAGTTAACGCACTCCTAAGTGCTATTGATGATGAGAGTGATGATGAGTTCGAGGTAGATCAAGCTGACTTGGCTACTCATGAAAACATATTTTGTTATACCTCTGTGGTTGCAGGATTAACTGAGAAGGGTGCTAGTTCTACCCCCAATTCGCTGGCTGGGGGCATGACCAAGAAGAAAGCTGACTCTACCCCTGATGCTGAGAGGGTGAGCAAGAGGGAGTTCGAGATTGTGAAGTTGGAGTTGGAGAGAGCGCTGAAGAAGGCAAGTGAGCTGGAGGCTATTGTGAAGAAGGACGATGCGGAGAAAGATTTCCTGAGGGACTCCCTTGCCAAGATGGAGGAAGGCTATGCTATGCGCACCAAGGAACTCTACCAAGTGAAAGATAAACTTGATGTTGTTGATTGTCTCTTCAAGAAACTAAACACTGGCACCTCTAAACTTGATAATATGTTGGGTTGTGTTAACACCAAGCATTTTGGGCTTGGGTTTAAGGAAACTTTTGATTCCGTTTACTCTGACTCTCCTTATACGCTTTCTAAGTTTGTGCATGCTAAAAACAACACTATTATTGAAACGAATGGGGTCAAGCCGGAGGATGCTCATACATCCAAAGGCAGTGTGACTTCTACCTCAAAGGTTAAAATACTTAAACGTGCAAGCATTGCTCCTAAACCCAAAATTGCTTCATTGTCCTCGTTGACACCCGTCTCCAACGCTGCTCTACCCGTGATTAAATTCGGGTCTACCCATGACAAGAAGAATTTTACACGAAATGTATCTAATCGTTCCAAAGCGTACAACACTACAACTACATCCACTCAAAAGGATCTACTACCCGCATCTTCTCCCTTACTTAACCCTGCTACGGGCATGACCACTCAGAAAAAGAAGACCTCATCTACCCACTACAGGCGTACTTATGTGTGTCATTATTGTGGGAAGAAGGGACACATCAAACCTTTCTGCTATAAGCGTGTCGACGATTTAAACTCTAACGGAGTTGTCTTAAAACAAGTTTGGAGACCCATCTCTAAATTCACACATGACAAGACGAAACAGGTTTGGAGGATTAGAGCTGTTCTACCCGCAGCAAAGAACACTAAACCAAAGCAAGTGTGGAGAAGAAAGGAAGAGGTGATTTGCAATGTTGCTTTCACAGTGGCTAAAGGTACGACAAAGGAGACGTGGTACTTCGATAGTGGGTGCTCTCGACATATGACCGGCACCAAAGACTCTTTGATCGACTTCATTCCTCATTCCGGTGGCCCCGTTACATATGGAGGTGGGGCGAAGGGAAGCATAGTTGGAAGTGGAACGTTGAATGTGAAGGGTCTACCCGCTCTCAAAAACGTTCTCTTGGTCGATGGGTTGTGTGCTAATCTCATAAGCATTAGTCAACTGTGTGACGATGAGCTAAACGTTAAGTTCAACAAAGAAAGCTGTGAAGTGTACAATACCAAAGGAGAGTGCATTCTCACCGCTGCTCGTGCTAAGAACAACTGTTATGCCATCACTGAGTCTTGTCTAAGTGCCTCTACCCGTGACGAGATTGATATTTGGCATCAAAGGCTTGGCCACACCAGCCTTCGAAATCATGAGAAGTTGGTTCAAATTCAAGCAGTCAGAGGCATAGATAATCTACCCAAGATTGACAAGAGAGTGTGTGGAGATTGTCAAATGGGAAAACAAACTAGATCTCCTCACCCAGCTATCTCTACCCACAACCGCACAACTGAGTGTTTTGAGCTTCTTCATATGGACCTCATGGGTCCCATGGAAGTGCAAAGTTTGGGAAATAAGTGGTATACCCTTGTCATTGTTGATGATTTTTCAAGGTATACCTGGGTAAATTTCCTTGGCACAAAGGATGAGGCGTTTGAAGCCTTTCGATCTTTAGCCCGTAGAATTCGCACCACCTACGCCAAAGGGGTTCAACGTATAAGAAGTGATCATGGTGGTGAATTTCAAAATGGGGTGTTCGTTGAATATTGCACTCGCAAAGGGATTCACCATGAATTCTCTGCTCCAAAGACACCACAACAAAACGGAATTGTAGAGAGGAAGAACCGTACTCTACAAGAAATGGCACGAGTTATGTTGGTGGCTGCGGGCATGGCAAAGGGGTTTTGGGCAGAGGCATTGAGTGCAGCTTGTTATGTGGTTAACCGGATCAGCATTCGGGCCGGTACTCAATGTAAGGCTTATGAACTATTAACTTCCAAGAAACCAAACGTGGCACATCTTCGTGTGTATGGGTGCCTTTGTTATATCTTGAATGATAGAGATCCGTTGAAGAAGTTTGATTCTAGGTCGGACAAGGCTATTTTTGTCGGCTATGCCCTTAACAGCCATGCCTACCGAGTGTTCAACCTACGGACTAAGACGGTACAAGAATCCACAAACATTAAGTTTGACGAGCATCATTTTCATGAAAATCCCTCTAAGCCTACCTTGCAACGAAACAATTTTGATACTGTTCTACCCACAACGGAAGTGTTGGTTGAGGGGGAGGTAGATCAGGGGAAGGGACCATGTGTCCAACTCAATGGAATTTCTACATCTCACAACTCTGGTGACTCTACCCTCTCAGAGAGTGATGATGAAGGTCCAATTCACGGTAACTCTAACCCTGCTGTGGGCACCACGGGCACCTCTACCTCTACCGGAGTTCCGAACTCAGGACCACCCGCCTACATCCGTAAGAGGCATCCAGATCAACAAATGATTGGTGATTTAAATCAAAGGGTTACCCGCTTTACACGTCATACGGACCCCTTCCTCGCAAGCGACCCTACCACTCTCTCAAATTTGGCTCTCTTATCTCCAGATGTGGGTATAATGAGCTTCGTCTCCGAAATTGAGCCCAAAAATATAAAGGAAGCCATTCTAGATGAGTTTTGGATTGCGGCAATGCAGGAAGAGCTACATGAGTTCGAACGAAATAAGGTGTGGTCTTTGGTCCCAAGACCAAGGGGAGTGAATGTCATTGGCACCAAGTGGATTTACAAAAATAAAACCAACGAGTTCAATCAAATAGTGCGTAACAAGGCACGACTGGTTGCTCAAGGGTATACCCAGGTAGAAGGAATAGATTTTGAGGAAACTTTTGCCCCGGTAGCACGCATAGAGTCCATTCGCTTGCTCATTGCGGTGGCATGTCACAAAAATATCCCGTTGAGGCAAATGGATGTGAAGGCGGCTTTCCTTAATGGAGTGTTGGACGAAGAGGCTTATGTCGAACAACCCAAGGGCTTTGTAGACCCTCACAAGCCGGATCATGTCTACCTCCTCCATAAGGCCCTCTACGGCTTGAAACAAGCACCTCGTGCATGGTATAGCTGCCTTACGGATTTTCTCTTGAAGTTTGGGTTCACTCGTGGGAATGCCGATACAACACTCTTCATCAAAATTGTTGGGAACGAAATGCTTATTGCACAAATTTATGTTGACGACATTGTGTTTGGTGCTACCCATGACCACTTGGTAAAAGAATTCACGGACGCTATGGCTTCCTCTTTTCAAATGAGCTTAGAGGGGGAGCTAAGTCATTTTCTTGGTCTTCAAATCTCGCAACGTCACAATGGTATGTTTGTCTCTCAGACCAAGTATGCCATCAACATGTTGAAGAAGTTTGATATGGCGGATGCTAAACACATGAATACACCTATGGCCACCACGGACAAATTGAGCAAGGCTGAACAGGGCAAAGATGTTGATATCTCTACCTACAGATCTCTTATAGGAAGCCTGCTCTACCTCACTGCCACTCGCCCGGACATCATGTATAGTGTGTGCCTTTGTGCACGCTACCAAGCCAAACCAAAGGAGGAACATCTAGCAGCCGTGAAGCGTATCCTTCGATATGTGGCCGGGTCTACCAACCTTGGTCTTTGGTACACTAAAGATTCTTCTTCCTGTCTTGTAGGTTATGCTGATGCTGATTGGGCAGGTGACAATGATGAGAGGAAGAGTACTAGTGGTGGGTGTTGCTTCCTTGGCAAAAATCTTGTTTCATGGCATAGCAAGAAGCAAAATTGCATTGCTCTATCTACCGCCGAATCCGAATATGTGGCTGCCGGGAGTTGTTGTACCCAAATGCTATGGCTTCAACAAATGCTCGCCGACTATCAAATTGAGAGCACGCCACTCACTTTAAAATGTGACAATCAAAGTGCTATAAAGATAAGTCAGAATCCGGTACAACACTCAAAGACCAAGCATATTGACATACGGCATCACTTCATTCGAGACTTGGTAGAACGGGGTAAGGTTGTAATGGAACATGTGCCTACGGAGAAACAACTCTCAGACTTCTTCACAAAACCACTTGCTTCGGAAAGATTTTTGAACCTACGGAAGTCTCTCTGCATGACCTCATCTTGAAGGGTAGTAGGCCGCAATTGGCTACCTCCACCCACAGCCGTTTATTTTCTCAATGGAACCATGAGGTAGAGCAAAGTGAGGTTAGTTGTTGACAGCTGCAAAGTGACGTAGTATTTGGACATACTGTTATTTAAATATTTATATAAGCAATTCATTGGAGTAAACTTGTTTGCTCTATGTCTAGCAGGAAAAGTCGACCTAAAGATTTCCTCGATGGATCGAGTCTTGATTGACTTGGTCTTCGGGCAAATGCAAAAGACATGGTCTTATACATATAATGATGAAAACAAAACAAAATATATAAGGAAACATCATCTATAACGCCCCTCTGATTGGGTACTAATAAGCCTGCTCTACGCTTGTAAAAGCAAAAGAAATGGTCGTGATTACACGTTGAACTGGCCAAAATAGCAATACCGTCCATAAAGCACTGTCACTCTACCTCTAATATCTCTACTTAATGTTCTTTCCAGCGATTTTGATTCACTGTGTGGTGGTACGTACGTCCACTTTGTGTGTGCCTGTTATGCCTTTAACTGTATTTCGTGTTATCAAATTTTGCAGAGGATTCCTGTTCGACGAAGTATAACTGTTCTACCCTTGAAGTGCTTCTTTAGGCTTCGTTGGACAAGACAAATTTTATGTGAATTTGAAATCTGGGTAATTCGACGTGTGTCTCTGTGTATTTACTCCTGCTCTACGTGTGCTACTTTGAGTTCTCATGAACATCGTCCCTGTCTAACGTGTTACTCTTTGATTGTTGTGCTGTTTGCTGATTTTACATTATAAGTATGGTTGTCCTACCCATAACTTCTTTTGCAGCGCGTGCTACTCTTTGATTTAGGTTGCTGCTTATACGTTGTGCTACCTGGCCCGTGGACACACTCTGGCAGCCCATCCTTTCCTACTTGAGCGTTCAACCATGTGAATCTGCCACAATCTACACCGTTGATCTGCCTGTTATCCCATTTGGTTTATACTTTCTCACATTTCTCTCCAAGTCTCTTGGTTAAACGCTTCACTATGCTTGTGGTGCGTTTGGTTCGTTTGGTTTGTGTTTTGCAGATACGTTGAAGTCAGATTGCTGTGATCAACGCTCATGAGCTGCTCTACGACCGTACTACACGCTGCACTACTTACATTTACTAACCTACCTCTACGCTTGCCCGACCAGTGGACACGTGGCTCACTCTACGCCACAGAATTCGAACCGCTACAGCACCACTATAAATACCCCCTCGGGTCAAACACATAGTGCACCTTACACTGCGTGTTTTAGAGAGAGAAACCCTTGCAAATTCATTGTTCATATCTTCTACGTGCTATCTCATATCATCTACCTGCATTTTTCTTCTTTGCTCTACGCAGATATACCTCACTCACCGTTCACCAAAATGACTTCATATGAAACCCCTGCCGTCTACGCCACTAAGATTGTTGAACTCAACGCTCAACAGGCTGCCCTTGAGGCTGAACAAGCCATCGAAGAAGATTTTGACAAAGTCACTGCTCTGGAAGCAAGGATTGGCGTCATACGTTCAGCCATCATTGAACAACTTCGCCTCAAACACTTTGCTGAAAAAGCAATCAAGGAGGCTGAGGAGAAGAAAAAGAAGGAAGAGGACGCGGCACGTAGGGCTGAAGAAGAAAGAAAGAAAAAGGAGGAAGATGAACGTTTGGCGGAGTTAGAACGCAAATGTATTGCTGATGAGGCTGCACGTGTAGCCGAAGTGGAGAGGAAAAAGAAAGAAAAGGAAGAGGCTGACCGTTTAGCCGAATTAAAGAAAAAGAAGGATGAAGAGGCGGCACGTGTAGCCGCTGAGGAGAAAAAGAAGAAGGACAAAGAGGCGGCTGCCCGTTTAGCCGTCTTGGAGAAGAAGAAAAAGGAAATGGCTGACCGTAGAGCCATCAATACCGACACCGTGGTGGACCGTTCCACCGAATCTGGTGTTGCCACTACCGCTGTTCCCATTGAACAGCCCAAGGACGCTGGTGGTGCGTCCAACACTGTTGTTGCTCCTGCTCCATCGTCTCCGCTCAGCGATGAGCCACTGGCAGAGGAGGCAAAAGTGCCTGAGAACAGGCTTGTGGCCGCGCGCCACGTTGGGGAGGGTCACTCTGCTGACTTCTTCTACGAGTGGGCCAGTGATCGTTTTGACACACTGGTCGATCAGAAAATCAACGCCGAACGGTGGTACGGCACCAAGAAGTGGGTTCAACGTGGCCTCCAGGCGTTTATGAATGTGATGCATCTCTCAGATGCAGTAAACTTCGACGTGGACTACAGCCCGTATGTTCACAAACTCGTTTTTGGCCACATTGATGCTGCGTTCAGCGAACCCGGCTCCGCGTCCTACGGGAAAGTTATCATCCGGGAACATGAATATGATCTTTCCCCCGGCACGATCAACGCCATGTTCAAACGCTTCCGCATTCAGGCCTCGTGGGACGTGCCACCGAAACACCACCCGGACAGCAAAATGATGGGGTTCATCGTCATAGGCGGCATTTCCCCTGTGGAGGCCCCTGCTTGCACGACGTTGACCCAATTCTTTACTCATCTCAACAAAATCATCGCAAACAATTGGATTCCCACGTCGAACTCATCAGTGGTGCACGCGGATGCACTACACTTAATGTATAAATTGAGTCGTGGAATCCAGGTAGATCTGGGTCAAGTGGTGTTCAACAAGATCGCGTCCTACGGTCTAATGACCGACTCCGAACTCACTCAGGCCAAACTGCCGTGCCCCCATCTGATCAGTGCAATCCTCGTCAGTCAGGGCTTCACGTACGACAAAGAAGATGAAATGGAGTCAATCATCCAATTTCGATTTCACTCAAAATATATTGCGCCGCACAGGGTTGCTGATCTACCGTGGCGCCAGTTGGGGAACGAAGAGGAGGACAGGCGGCGCTACGCTGAAGGGCCTATCGTTGAACCCTTGCTCATTGCAGGTGGCCCGAGAAAGAAAAGAACCAAGTCTTCCAGGTCTACGCGCCGCACACCATCCACTGCACTGGACTCTACGTCGGAGGAGTCAGGGGAGGACTCGTCGGACGACTTGTACTTATGTGAGCCGACCACGCTCTTAAGTGACTTTTCCTATTTGCGTTTTCAAATTGACGTTGCGTCGCAGTACGCCGCCTATATGCATAGGAAGTCACGTCGAGCGGCCCGTCTAGGGGGAGATGGGTCGTCCTACGCTGATCTGGGCCCATTGAGGTTGGTCCACGCGCGGCTATCGGGCATGGTTAATTTGGTGGCTGAACAAATGGAGGCGTCAAGGAACGCGGCTGACCGTCCCACAGAGAAGTCCACAAAGAAGAGTGGCAAAAGAAAAGCTGTTGAGTTGGACGTTGAGGACGAGGATGAAGAGGAAGATGAAGTTGATGAAGTTGAAGTTTTGCGTGCTACGCTTAAGAAGAGCAGAAAAGATGCCGGTGATGCGCACAGCGGTTTGGTGAAGAACGCTGATGGCACGGTGAATGAAGTAGAGGTGGTGAAGAAGGCGGAAAAAGCCAAGGGCGCGGGCTCATCGGGCAGCAGTGCTGTTGAGAAACCTATTCCTAGTAATGCTACACCCGTGCCACCCAAGCTTCCCAAAATCACTTACAAAAATTCTGGTGTCAAGGAACCTGCTCAACGTACCACATCGGGAGGTAAGGGTTTAAATGTTATTGGTGGCCCGCAGGCACAAGCGAAGATGAAAGCGCACCACGCTGCACTAGCCAAGAGTGAAGTGGCCATGGGGAAACGTAGGAAGCAGTTCGCAAACAAGCCTCGACGCAAGCCATACCAATCAAACCTCAAGGTGGTTGATGAAGCGTCGGACGAAGAGGACTTGCGCCACCACACCACCCCTGAACAATCTGACGAAGAAGCAAGCGAATGAATTTTCAAACAAGTGTTTTCTATCCCTGCTTAACGTTTTGTGAACTATTTATCTTTATTGTTCGTGAATTTTTTTTTTCCATAACGCTGTTCTTCGCATGATACATTTGGTGCACTGTTTATTTTGCTTGTCTTGAGTTATGTAATTATTATGCTATGTTTTATTGTTCAACGTATGCATGCTTATCTCCTATGCCTTGTAGTACGTATGATTGTTTTATGTTATCTGTGCTCACCGTTGAACTTTTTGAGTATGATACTAATTTGAGGGGGAGATTCTCTACGAACTCCCACTTATGAAGTTGACTCAAAAAGGGGGAGATTGTTAGTGTGTAGTTCTTCCTAGTTCAACATAGAACCACGTTGTTCTTGTTTGAACTACGTTGAACTATACACTTTGTTTTGTAGTAACTTCATGTTTTATGATTGTATGCTTTCTATTCATTAATTCATACAAGTCTGCTAGGTCAACGTAGTACGAGCTGTTGAACTGTGGAATTAACAAGTGGCTCAACGCGTGACCACGGTTCATCAGCGTGGAACAAGCAGACTTAGGCTCTACAAGCATCATGGAGTTACATCAGTGCGTTAGCGTTGAACGAGCTATATCATCAACGTGGTTCAACGTGGATCAGAGTGAAATACGAGTTCACCAACGCACTACCAAGTAGAGAGTTCAAGGCTTACCGTGAAGACCTTGAATCAGTGTTAACATCTTGACGGACGCGGTGCAAGCATAGCTACACACAAGAGCTGGACGATTGACTGCTAAGGAATGAAACCAGCTGCGGGTGCGACTAGAAGACTTCGCTAGAAGAATGATAGTCCAATGAAGAACACTAAGTATTCCAGCTATGCCCACCACTAGCTCGAAGCACGAAGAACACGCTAGTGTGGCGGTGCGTAGAGCTGGGTTCGTCAAGTACGGAAAAATGGAATCTCGAATATTCCATGGAGATGCTTTGGGCTCGGCCCATTAAGCGTGAATTCCGGAAACCCTAAATCTCGACACCTATAAATACCGGGTTGTTGGAATTCACTATTTATGCATTGATTTGACATCTTCTAGAGAGAGAAAATTTGTAGACCGAGAGACTTCGCTAGAAAGCTCCGGTTCTACCCTCAGTTTAGTCTTAGTAGTACGCGTCGCTAGATTAGTTCTACGTAGACTTAGTTTTTGGTCGTGTTGACCTTTCTACAAGATTCGCTAGAATTTTGTAGATGTGTTTGTAAGTGGTTCCACCCTTTACAAGATATATAAAAGAGTTTTCTTTTAGAATCTCCAAATTGTGTTAAGTGTTTGTACTCTACCCTTTACATTCTAGTTCTAGGTAGAACCAAGTACAAAGTACACAATTTCAAAAAATATATGTACAAGATACAAAATTTATCTATCAAGTTCTACTTTGTAAACATTCCCCTGGACGTTAATTATGTGTTGCCATGGAATTTTTTCCAGAAACACACATCACATAATTAACTGAAAGCAAACACACAGAAGAGAATGGACAAACACACAACATTTGTTATTGCTTACAAGTTAACGAGGACACAAATCAGTGAACGAGGCATCATTTCGGGATATATTTTCTGGTTGATCTGGTATGCTTATTAGTGATGAACTTTCATACTCGATAGCTATATGTTCTTGAAGGAGTGATCTATCTGAGAAATAGTCACTAGGCATATAGAATGCTGACTTAGTTGGTGCCGCAAGAGTTAAAGAGGAGCTATTAAGCATGAGGACAATCGAAGCCATTGTTGGTCTATCACTTGCCTTCTCCTGGACGCATAGCAAACCAATGTGAATGCATCTTTGCATATGACTTATGGAATCGGGGGTTGATATCAGGCAAGGATCTGTTGGAATTCGATATCCCGGGTTATCAAAATTGCGGAACCGATAACCCGAACGAACCCTTCGCCGGAGATCGTACGAACGCCGACTCATCCGCCGGAGTCCGGGCTTTGGAGACCACGCGCCCGAAGGCGCGCAATCCGCCCCCACCCGAACCCCCGCGAGCCGGGGTTCATACAATCAAAACTCAATCGCCGGAGAAACCACGAGCCCACGCGAACCGGGACCCGACCGAACGCGTCGCGCGCACGAGGCACGCGAACGCCCAGCCGAGTCCCCGCGAGAGGACTCGCGATCGCTCCCAGCGATCGCACGGGATGCCTCGCGGCGTCCCTGGGATGCTCGTAGCATCCCCGCAGCGGATCCGATGATCCGCTGCTCACACGGCTGGGGCTCGTCCCCAGCGACTCGCTGCGGGTAACCCCGCAGCTCGCTACGAGCCGCTGCGGGTTAACCCCGCAGCCCCAGCGATCGACCCCGTAGGGGTTCGATCGATCCTCGGCTCCCAGCCGAGGACTTCCGTGCACGATCCCCACGAGGGATCCACGAGCCGCCGGCGGTCCGGTGGTCCAACCACCACCGCCCGGCTCGACCCTCGTCCCGGGGTTCGATCCTCGGATCTTCGTCCTACGGTATTCTCGATAAAATTAAATCAAACAATATCAAGTTAGTTTAGATATTGTACCTTTGATTCGTTGTTCGGAGAAACGAAATCGATGACCTCGTGATCTTCCCGCGTATTCCTTGCACTCCGTTCGAACGTCGGGTGGGCGACGATCTATCGAACTCCTATGGATCCTCTTCACTCTTCAAGACTTTATGATTGGCGTATCTTAGGTTAATGAATTGTGAAGACCACGTAGTGCTTTTATAGGCTACGTAGGGGATCAAAAGGAGATTAAATATTGGGCTTCTAATATTGAAAATTAAATTGGGTCCAAACCCAAATCCATTAATTCTTATCAATATTAATTTTATTTATTTTCCACTATATAAATAAAATTGCACTCCCAATATTTATCCATATTATATCAAATAATATTTCTCCAACTTAGTATTATTTATTCCGTGTATTTAAGATTTAAATATCCATGAATAAAATTTATTTATTGCTTAATAAATTTATTCATCTCTTATATCCGATAATAGTACCACTCAACCTTATTTATTATGCGGAACAAATCCACTCGCGAGGTTTACATAATAAATCCTTATGAGCTCATCTCGGGGATATTATCAACCCTTCCGGGATACACTGTCCCTTCAAGAATTCACGGCATGCCATATATAAAATATAGTGACCCAACTCAACCGGTAATTAACCCAATAATTAAATCGGTTAATTCCTTTGGAAAATCAAAGTCACTTATATTAAATATACACACCCGCAATTGTTTCAGGGATTAAGAATAAAATACTCCGAGACTTAAATCAATTATCACAGAGCAATCCTAATTGATAAGTCTCAAGCGATCCGCTCAATACACCAAGTGTACAAGTGTGATAAGATAATCAAGATAAATTATCTTCTCTCTCACACAACGACTATACCGATGGATTGGTCCGTGTCCATCTAGGTCGTGAGCAACTGTTTGATTAAATACGAGTAACCGATAGTATGATCTTCTCTGTGGGCCCGACACACCATACTAACTACAACGTATAAAATCCAGGACTATGATTTGCATATATTTAATTAACAATAATTAAAAGCAAATGAATGTTTATTATTAATAGGTAAATGAAAGTGCATACAGAGTTCAGAATACTCAAATCTAGACATTAAGTATACTACTCCATCAATCTCCCACTTATACTAAGGTCTAGTCTTATCCTCCAAACTTCTGACTCCCAAACCCTCCAAGTGCTTGTAATATACTTCCTTAGGAAGTATCTTGGTGAAAGGGTCCGCTAGGTTGTCTTCTGAAGCTATCTTGGTGACTATCGCATCGCCCCTCTTGACGATGTCTCGAATCAGGTGGTACTTGCGCTCTATGTGTTTCGTAGCACTATGGGACCGTGGTTCCTTACTGTTTGCCACTGCACCGCTATTGTCACAATAAATTGTCATAGCTTTGGTCAAACTCGGAATCACATCTAAGTCCTGGAGGAAATTAAGGAACCACACTGACTCTTTCGCTGCCTCTGAGGCTGCAACATATTCAGCTTCCATGGTAGAGTCCGAAATGCACTTTTGCTTAACACTCTTCCATGACACGGCTCCACCTCCCAAAGTGTACACATAGCCTGATGTCGACTTACGCCGGTCCTTATCAGCTTGGAAATCCGAATCGGTGTAACCCAAAGGAATCAGATTGTCTGCTTCGTATCTCAGAACATAATCCTTAGTATTTCGCAAGTACTTGAAAATGCTCTTTACGGCAGTCCAATGAGCCTTTCCAGGGTTACTCTGATATCTCGCTACTATGCCAACGGCATAACAGATATCAGGCCTCGTGCATAACATTGCATACATTAAGCTTCCCACAGCCGAAGCGTAGGGAACCGCTTTCATGTCATCTTTCTCTTTCTGTGTCTGAGGACACATTTCCTTAGAAAGATAAGTTCCTTTACTGAAGGGTAGATCACCCTTCTTGGAATCTTGCATGTTAAAACGAGCTAGAATCGTGTCTATGTAAGATTGCTGGGAAAGACACAATGTTCTATTCCGGCGATCCCTTATAACTTTGATCCCTAGAACATGTCCAACTTCACCCAAATCTTTCATATCGAATTGTCTAGACAACCATCCCTTTATGTCTGATAACATCTTTACACTGTTGCCAATGAGAAGTATGTCGTCTACATAAAGCACGAGGAACACCACCTTCTTTCCATCACGTTTCCAATACACACACGATTCGTCCATGCTTTGAATGAATCCAAAAGATTGGACTACTTCATCAAACCGCAGGTTCCACGATCTCGAGGCTTGTTTCAATCCATAAATGGATCGATTAAGCTTGCACACTAGATGATCTCGCCCCTTAGCAATGAATCCTTCTGGTTGTTTCATATAAATCGTCTCGTCAAGACTTCCATTAAGGAAAGCTGTCTTGACGTCCATTTGCCACACCTCATAATCCATATGAGCTACTATGGATAAGAGAATCCGGATCGACTTTATCTTGGCTACCGGCGAGAAGGTCTCCTCATAATCGATTCCCTCTTTCTGAGTATATCCTTTCGCAACAAGCCTAGCTTTAAAGGTTTCAACCTTTCCGTCAGATCCTCTCTTTCTCTTGTAGACCCATTTGCATCCAATTGGCTTTACGCCGCTTGGTGGTTCTACAAGATCCCAGACTTTATTAGAATCCATAGATTCTATTTCGGATCTCATTGCTTTCTTCCAAGAAGGCGCATCTATATCTTGTACCGCCTCATCATAGGTCCAGGGATCGACTTCATGAACTCCGGGTGCCGAGTCCGAAGACTCACCCAGTCCAATCCATCTGTCCGGTTGTTTGACAACCCTCGACGGCGTTCCGGTGTATCAACAGTGACAGTATTAGGTGCAGGTTCTAGTGGTGTATCTACACTCGGTTCGGCTGTATCTGAGTCTTCCTTGTCACCTCTTAACTCATCAAGTATTATGTCACTCATGGGCTTGTGGTCCATGACATAGTCTTCCTCTAAGAACCGAGCGTTAGTACTTATAACGATCTTCTGGTCCGTAGGACTATAGAACATGCCACCTTTAGTTCCTTTCGGGTATCCTACAAACAACCGTAATTCTGATCTAGGTTCTAACTTATCGGCCCCTTGTCGCAACACATGTGCTGGACATCCCCAGATCCGAAGGTGCCTGAGGCTAGGCTTGCGCCCGCTCCACCTTTCCATGGGTGTTGTGGGTACCGTTTTCGTTGGAACCATGTTGAGAATGTACGCCGCTGTTTCCAAGGCATGTCCCCAGAACATAGTAGGTAAGTCCGAGTAACTCATCATTGAACGTACCATTTCCATAAGAGTCCTATTCCTTCTTTCCGACACACCATTCTGCTGGGGAGTATATGGTGATGTCATCTGGGAATCAATCTCATTCTCTACTAAGTATGCCTTGAATTCTCCAGACAGGTACTCGCCTCCGCGATCAGATCGCAGGCATTTAATGGATTTACTTTTAAGGTTCTCCACAAAAGCCTTGAACTCCTTGAACTTGTCAAAGGATTCGCTCTTGCGGCGCATCAAGTATACAAATCCATACCTTGAGTAATCATCAGTGAAAGTGATGAAGTACTCGTACCCTCCCCTTGCCTGAGTAGACATAGGTCCGCATACATCAGAGTGAATCAAATCCAATACTTGTTCAGCTCTATGTCCTTTACCAGAAAAAGAACGCTTGGTCATTTTACCCTCCAAACAGGATTCGCAGGTTGGAAGGTCCTCTCCTTCTATGCCGCTAATGAGACCATCAGCTTTCAACCTATGAATTCTATTCGAATTAATATGACCTAGCCTTAGATGCCACATGTATAATTGATTCATTTTAGAAGGTTCCTTTCTCTTATTGGTGTTCGTAGATGTGTTATTACTTTCGGTTAGTTGCATCGTGTTGGACTCAGGATTTAGAATATACAAATCGTCCACCAATGTACCAGAACAGACAATCTTACTATTTCTTCTTATGACCACAGAGTGATCAAAAGAAACAGAATATCCATTCAGAATTAACTTAGAAACCGAAATCAAATTCTTTCTAAAATTCGGTACATAAAGACAATTTTGTAAAACTAAAACCCTATCACTACTAAAGCGTAAGTGAACGTCTCCCACTGCAACAGCCGCCACCTTCGCGGCATTGCCCATGTAGACCACGATCTCTCCCTCTCTAAGTCTCCGGGTTTCCTGGAACCCCTGCAATGAATTGCAGACATGGTCAGTGGCACCCGTATCTACACACCAGGTGCTGGTAGATATCACCGCTGACAATGTTTCAGTGACTAAGGAAAATTTCGTACCTTTGATGAGAGGACAATCAGACCTCCAGTGCCCAAACTGCTTGCATCGAAAGCACTTG
Source organism: Euphrasia confusa (assembly GCA_954870475.1). NCBI lineage: Eukaryota > Viridiplantae > Streptophyta > Magnoliopsida > Lamiales > Orobanchaceae > Euphrasia > Euphrasia confusa. Next base: position 6,742,643 of record OX940959.1, on the reverse strand, counting down.
CCCAAAGGCTTGCCTTTCCCAATCCGTGGCTTTAAGCCACTGGGTTTCTTTGCACGCTTTTCCTCTAGCCTTGCCACAAAAGCTTGTGATTCTCTTAACTTACGCACAAACTCCGCTCTCGCCGAATCCTTTTTAAGGGACTCATTGAGAGAGAATTCTGTGAGTAGGTTAATCACCTCTTGTCCGGCTTCCACGCTATGTCTCAACATCATCCTGAGGTCATTTCGAATGTCCTCATCAGTTGGGACAACAGTGGATTCGGAAAGCTCAACAGTCTGAACAATGTCCAGATTTCGTTCCCAATCATTACCATATGGAACCGGTGAGTTTTCATCCTTAAGTATATCACAAAGTGGGGTCACAGTCATTCTTAACCTATAAGCACATAAAACAAACAAACAATTTAATTCCGATATTATCTCCCTCAAATAATATCATTAAATCACTAATCACATCTAAAATCCCATCAGGTAAGGCAAGCCACGTTCGTGTGGACGTTTACCCACCCAAATGATTTAGCAATTAGATTTTCCTTCGGTCATACATCACTTATAGCGTAACCTCGTTGGGAGGAATACTATAACGCGTATCTAAGTGTAAACCATTACTCAGTACTAAGGTGAATCGTTTAGAACTGTTATGTCACCGCAAGCCACGTTCGTGTGGACGTTTACGACAACTCGCAATTCTTCACAATTCCCTATAACTGTCTACATCAATCATTCTAAAATCCCATTCAGTATAGCAAGCCACGTTCGTGTGGACGTTTACTATACCAAAAAGATTTATATAATTGAAATCCAATTACTAGATCCATTCAATCTCGTAAATCAAGACGTGGAGAATCATAAGTGAAACTCGAAGTTTCTAACCAGTGATTCACCATGCGAACGACCCTATCTCTCAGAAATGAGGGAGCCGAGCAGACAATCGATCCATCTATCAAAGAATGGTACGAAGGTCTCTAATTTGTGTCCTCTACATGACCAAGTGGCTCTGGCTCCATTCCACTCCCCGGGGTGAGAATGAGTCGACTTGAAGTCAGCTTTGGAAAGACAAATTAGGCATTGTTTGATAAACTTAATCAATGTTTCTTGTAAGAGGAATTACAAGAACTCTCCTCCAATGACTTATCTATATAAACTTTAAAAGTTTATAAAAGTCACCAAGAGAGCAGCAATGGAGACCATGGGTATGTTTCCATACCCTCTCCCACTTAGCTTTTTACAATAAAGGGATACGCTATCTAGTGCATAAAATAAACACATATAGCATACATACATGTAATAAAGCACATAGTATTGCCACATAATCAAAATAATACTAAAATATTATTTTCCGACTATTATGGCTTTATCACATCTCCGTACGCATCTTCTAGTCTTTAGTCTTCGTTTCTTGAATGCTCCATGTGACGAGAATATTAATTTACAATATTTAAATCTATTTATTTTCAATTAATCCAAAAGTTACTTAATTCGAAAATTAAGTCAATTGAATATATCAAAAATAAAATTAAATATTATTAATATTTTATTTATTTTATTTTCTTTTTCCACTCCATTAAATCTCTAGAATAATCTATCCAAGATATTCTTGGAATATTCTAGATGATATCCATAATGAAATAAAGAAATAAAATAATTAAGACTATTATACTTTTCCAAATTTATTTTATTCCTAATCCATGAATATTCCCATGAGTAGGAATAATCAAATAGGAAAAATAAATTTAGTACTAAATTAATTCTTTTTCTATTTCTTTGAATATTCCATAAAGAAATAATCAAAATAGGAAAAACCGAATTAAAATAGGAAAGTATATTTCCGGTAGGAGTAGCACGGGTTGGGAGACCCCGAGCCACCCCCACCACGTCCGACCGCCGCCTGGGTCACGCCGCCGCCGCCCAGCCCACGCGCCACCACCACTGGTGGCCGGCGTGGCCGGGACTCCCGCGGACAGCTCGCCTAGGGCCGCGGGTCGATCGATCCCCTCGGGATCGATCATGGGGATTGATCGATCCCGGTCCTTCGTCCCCTCGTCACTTCGTCTTCTCCGGCGGTCTTCGATTCGTCGATTCAATCGCAAAATAAATTTACAAAATCTAAATTACAATTCCGGTATCGATTCTATACACGAAATCGACCCTATACATTTTCCGGAAAAACAACGAACATAATAATAAATCCTAAATTCGGTCAACCCCCGAATTTTTACTATTACAAGCATTCACCACCAAAAACGAATCTCGACATGTCCGAGAGTTTAATAAAACCAACAATCATGACAAAATAAATTAAACGAATAATAAATTAAGCCATAATAGTCGGAACCCTGCAAGGTAGAACAATATTTATCGAAAATACCGCGAACGTAAACCACGCTCTGATACCAGTTGTTGGAATTCGATATCCCGGGTTATCAAAATTGCGGAACCGATAACCCGAACGAACCCTTCGCCGGAGATCGTACGAACGCCGACTCATCCGCCGGAGTCCGGGCTTTGGAGACCACGCGCCCGAAGGCGCGCAATCCGCCCCCACCCGAACCCCCGCGAGCCGGGGTTCATACAATCAAAACTCAATCGCCGGAGAAACCACGAGCCCACGCGAACCGGGACCCGACCGAACGCGTCGCGCGCACGAGGCACGCGAACGCCCAGCCGAGTCCCCGCGAGAGGACTCGCGATCGCTCCCAGCGATCGCACGGGATGCCTCGCGGCGTCCCTGGGATGCTCGTAGCATCCCCGCAGCGGATCCGATGATCCGCTGCTCACACGGCTGGGGCTCGTCCCCAGCGACTCGCTGCGGGTAACCCCGCAGCTCGCTACGAGCCGCTGCGGGTTAACCCCGCAGCCCCAGCGATCGACCCCGTAGGGGTTCGATCAATCCTCGGCTCCCAGCTGAGGACTTCCGTGCACGATCCCCACGAGGGATCCACGAGCCGCCGGCGGTCCGGTGGTCCAACCACCACCGCCCGGCTCGACCCTCGTCCCGGGGTTCGATCCTCGGATCTTCGTCCTACGGTATTCTCGATAAAATTAAATCAAACAATATCAAGTTAGTTTAGATATTGTACCTTTGATTCGTTGTTCGGAGAAACGAAATCGATGACCTCGTGATCTTCCCGCGTATTCCTTGCACTCCGTTCGAACGTCGGGTGGGCGACGATCTATCGAACTCCTATGGATCCTCTTCACTCTTCAAGACTTTTGATTGGCGTATCTTAGGTTAATGAATTGTGAAGACCACGTAGTGCTTTTATAGGCTACGTAGGGGATCAAAAGGAGATTAAATATTGGGCTTCTAATATTGAAAATTAAATTGGGTCCAAACCCAAATCCATTAATTCTTATCAATATTAATTTTATTTATTTTCCACTATATAAATAAAATTGCACTCCCAATATTTATCCATATTATATCAAATAATATTTCTCCAACTTAGTATTATTTATTCCGTGTATTTAAGATTTAAATATCCATGAATAAAATTTATTTATTGCTTAATAAATTTATTCATCTCTTATATCCGAGAATAGTACCACTCAACCTTATTTATTATGCGGAACAAATCCACTCGCGAGGTTTACATAATAAATCCTTATGAGCTCATCTCGGGGATATTATCAACCCTTCCGGGATACACTGTCCCTTCAAGAATTCACGGCATGCCATATATAAAATATAGTGACCCAACTCAACCGGTAATTAACCCAATAATTAAATCGGTTAATTCCTTTGTAAAATCAAAGTCACTTATATTAAATATACACACCCGCAATTGTTTCAGGGATTAAGAATAAAATACCCTGAGACTTAAATCAATTATCACAGAGCAATCCTAATTGATAAGTCTCAAGCGATCCGCTCAATACACCAAGTGTACAAGTGTGATAAGATAATCAAGATAAATTATCTTCTCTCTCACACAACGACTATACCGATGGATTGGTCCGTGTCCATCTAGGTCGTGAGCAACTGTTTGATTAAATACGAGTAACCGATAGTATGATCTTCTGTGTGGGCCCGACACACCATACTAACTACAACGTATAAAATCCAGGACTATGATTTGCATATATTTAATTAACAATAATTAAAAGCAAATGAATGTTCATTATTAATAGGTAAATGAAAGTGCATACAGAGTTCAGAATACTCAAATCTAGACATTAAGTATACTACTCCATCAGGATCCACCATTCTTGCAACTGTTCCTTCATGCAAGTTTTTCCAAGCCTGTAAATAAAATAAATTATTACAAATATGTAGTTTAACATTTTTGATCAATCAATCAATTCTACAATTGTACTTACAACACTCAAAAGGTCCTCCGCATTCTCTCCACGTCGTAGACCATTGTTCTTCTGGCCACTAATGATTCCAAGATTAGAACTCCAAAACTGTATACATCTGACTTAATGGAAAACTGTCCATGCATTACGTATTCTGGGGCCATATATCCGCTGCAAGGTATTTAAAAACTATGAAAAATTACTTATTTGGACATATATATTGGATACATATAGTTAATACTTACAAAGTACCAGCAATTTTAGTTGTACTTCCTTGAGTCTCATCTTGACCAAATAATCTTGCCATGCCAAAATCCGCTATTTTTGGGTTCATCGCTCCATCTAAAAGAACATTACTCGGTTTGAGGTCACGGTGAATGATCCTGAGTTGAGAATCTTCATGCAAATACAAAATTCCTCTGGCTATTCCACCTATGATCTTGTAGCGTTTATCCCAGTCTAATAACGAACGTTTTGTTTGATCTACATGTCCAAAAATAATTCGTGTCTAAGCTAGCTTGTTGAATGTAAATAACAAAATTTGAAAATATATTACCAAATATGAAGTGATCTAAGCTTGCATTTTGCACGAATTCGTAGATGAGAAGCTTTTCCATTCTCTCTAAACAAAAACCTAAAAGTCGAACAAGATTTCTGTGTTGAAGCTTGGCCAACAATAAGACCTCGTTTTTGAATTCCACTCCACCTTGTCCTGAATCCAAAGACAGTCTCTTCACTGCTATATCTTGACCATTTGAAAGTTTCCCCTAACATATATATGTGAACACATTATCTTATTTAATGTTTTTATATCTTCACACGCACTTTTATTTATATACGACAAGATTCAGACGAAATATCGAATTACCTGGTAAACAGCCCCGAATCCACCTCGACTTAGCTTGTTATCGTCGGAGAAGTCATTTGTAGCAGCCCTAGCTGTGCTTAAATCGTATTTAAGAGATTCGGCCGCGCTCATCTCGTCAATAGCTTCCATTACTTGAAACACAAAATTTTAATTATATTAGTCCAGAGAGCTAGTCATCTTGTCAATAGCAAACCATAAAAAGATACTTACTCTCGACTAATTCCTCGGGCTATCTTTTCATTCTCTTTCTCAACAAGGCGTAAATGGAAATACTTAATATCACGCAGACAACAATTGAAACAACAACAATGACAATAGTGAGGGTTGTGTTGTTATTCCCTGCATATACACATAAACAACAACTCAATGAGTATTAGCTTCACATTCACATTATAAATATATATATATACCCGTTGGTGTTGGTGTTGGTGTTGGCGTTGGCTGTGTCGCAGGGGCTGAGATTGGCTGAGAGGCAGGCTGCACAGCAGGCGCCGCTGATAACTCTAGAAGCCTAGTTTCATTATAAAAGTGAGAACTCTCCAAATGAAGCATGCAGCTCGTATACATCACTTGACCCCCTCTCTTCCCGACGCAGCATTTTGTCATTGTTGGGTTTTCTACTAATTTGTAGAAAAAAATAAACAAGAAAAAATAAACAAGAAAAAAGGCTAGAATATTTATTTTTTTATTTCATGATTTGCTCTTGCCGAATGCCTTAATTTATAGGCTAACCAACATTATTATGCTTCATAGCATTCATGAATCTAGTCTAACTTTTCATATGCTTAGACTTTTCAATTCACAACCTTAATTACAAATTTATTTCTTGAACACCCCTCCTTAATTTGTAATCCGAAAACGATCTCGAAACTTTGAAAGTATCTCCAAGCTTGTTGCCTTCGTAAGACTATCCGCAAGCTGCTCTTTTGTGTTGACAAACTTCAATGCGATCTCTTGTTTGCTCACAAGTTCTCTTATGTAATGGTGGCGAATTTCAATATGCTTCGATCGTGCATGAAAAACAGGATTTTTTGTCATTGCTATGGCCGACATATTGTCACAGAATATTGTCGTGCCATTATCTTGCTTCTGAAGAACATCGATAAGAATTTTCCTCAACCAAACAGCTTCGCAAGCGGCTTCATTTGCTGAAATATATTCCGCTTCAGCTGACGAGAGAGAAATTGTCGGTTGCTTCTTCGACGACCAAGAAATAATTTTTGATCCCAAAGAAAAAACATATCCCGACGTGCTTTTGCGATCATCAAGTGATCCGGCCCAATCGCTATCGGTGTAACCGATAAGCTTATTTTCCTCTTCTTTGACATACTTGATCCCAACATTCCTTGTTCCTTGTAGGTAACGTAGAATTCTTTTTGCAGCAGCAAAATGTAGCTTGCTAGGATCATGCATAAATCTTGAAACCAAGCTCACGGAATACACAATGTCAGGCCTCGTGTTCGTCAAATAGATCAAGGACCCAACCAAGCTTCTGTACATACTCGCATCGATTTTTTCAGCATCATCATCTAACCTTAGCTTCTCATTTACTGCAAGTGGAGTAGAGATTGACTTGCAGCTGCTCATCTGAAATTTTTTCAACAAATCACCAAGGTATTTTTCTTGAGAAATGAAAATTTCTCCTTTTGCTTGCTGGACTTGAATTCCAAGAAAGAATTTCATCAATCCCAAATCGGTCATTTCGAATTCCCTCATCATATCTTCCTTGAATTCTTGTACCATGCTGGGATTAGTTCCCATGTAGATCAAATCATCCACATAGAGACAAATGATTAGAAAATCATGCGCACCTTTCTTTATGTATAAAGAAGCTTCACTTGAACTTTGGTGAAAGCCAAGTTTTCGAAAATAGCCATCTATCTTCATGTTCCAAGCATGAGGTGCCTGCTTCAAACCGTATAAAGCCTTCTTGAGACGGTAAACTTTATCTTCTTTACCTTCGACAATATACCCATCGGGCTGCTGGATATAAACCTCATCTTGCAAATCACCATTAAGAAATGCCGACTTGACATCTAATTGATAAACGGGCAGCTCAAGTTGTGCCGCAAGAGCTAGAACAATTCGAATAGTCTCCATTCGAACAACGGGAGCAAATGTCTCGTTGAAATCAACACCGGGCTGTTGCGAGTATCCCTTCGCGACCAATCGAGCTTTGTATTTTTGGATTGAACTATCCTCGTTAAATTTGATCTTATAGATCCATTTCACCCCGATCAAATTTTTTTCTTTTGGCAAATCAACCAACTCCCATGTATTGTTTTTCTCAATACTCGAGATTTCTTCGTCCATTGCTTTTCGCCAAATCTCGTCTTTTGCAGCTTCATTATAGAATTGTGGTTCACTTGCAAAAAATGCAACATCACATGAATTATAAATATCTGCCAAATCTCGCATTTTCCGAATTGGACTTTCTGATGGAGGAGTCTCATCATCTGATGAATCTTCATTTTGGCTTGCTGATGTGTTTGGTTGACCATTTGTACTGGATGTTAATGGAGAAGAAGTGGTGGGTGTGTGATGATCACTTTCCCAACTCCAAGCTTCTTTTTCAACAAAAGAAACATCTCGAGAGATTATAAGCTTGTTCGTCTTTGGGTCTAGTAAACGATATCCTTTCGACTCGTCACTATACCCAACAAAAATAAGCTTTTCTCCTTTCTTGTCAAATTTTTCTCTCAGTTGAGACGGGATGTGAGAATAAGCGACGCAACCAAAAACTTTCAAATGGTGTACCTGCGGTTTTCGGTTGTACCATGCTTCATAAGGAGTCTTTTCCGGAACCGCCTTCGTTGGTGATCGATTCAAAATATAAATGGTTGCGTTTACGGCTTCAGCCCAAAAACTCTTTGGAAGATTTTTTTCCGCCATCATACTTCTCGCCATCTCAACAATTGTGCGATTTTTCCGCTCGGCAACTCCATTTTGTTGTGGGCTATAACGAACCGTCAATTGCCTGTGAATTCCTTTTTCTTTACAAAAATCCATAAAGGATTTTCCAATAAACTCTCCTCCACGATCTGTGCGTAAAGTCTTTATTTTCCGATCACTTTGATTTTCCACCATGGATTTAAATTCCAAAAATTTGGAATAAGCTTCTGATTTTTGGTGTAGAATATAAACCCACATCATCCGAGTATAATCATCAACAAACAATAGAAAATACCTATTATTGTTGAGAGACGGTGTTTGTGTCGGTCCACATATATCTGCATGCACTATCTCAAGAGGAGTTTTTGATCTGTACGAATTTTTCGGAAAAGGGAGACGATGCATTTTTCCCATGATGCATCCTTCACATGAACTATCTTGATCAGGCATAGAAGGAAGACCAAACACCATGTTCTTCTTTTTCAGGAAATTCATTCCTTTGTAGCTCAAATGTCCATAACGTAAATGCCAAAGTTTATGGTCTTCAACTGTGGTACTTTGCAAAGAAAGACTCCCAGACAATGGAAAATTAAGAGGAAACACTTTGTTTGAACTCATCTTAATTTTAGCCATTGTGAGATTCTTTTGCTTGTCAATAATGAGACAATTTTCATTGTCAAATTCCACTTTGTAATTTTTCTGTAGCAGCTGACCAACACTCAACAAGTTCTGAGATAAATTTGGCACATAAAAGACATCTTTGATAACATGAGTGTTACCTTTTTTTGCTTGAACAACAATTCCGCCTTTCCCAGCAATCTTGAGAGATTTTCCATCCCCAATCTTTACTTCAGATGAGTAAGACTCGTCAAGATCCACAAACATCTCTTTATTTCCGGACATATGATTGCTACACCCGCTATCCACATACCAAACATTCTCTATTTGTTGAGAGTTTAAAACAGAGAAGAAAACCTGATCGGGTTCATTTTTCTCAACGAATTTCGCCTCTTTTTTTTCGCCATCACTTTGATTCCAACAATCCTTTTTTGTGTGGTTTGCATTTCTGCATCTTGTGCATTTACTCCAACAGTTTTGGTAGTCGTGATTTGTTTTTTTGCATATTCGGCAAAACATATCTGAGTTTTGATTTGAGGAACTCGGATTAGAAGTACCTTTTCTTCCTCTATCTCGATTTTGGAAATTTTGATGACCTTTTCCTCTTGTTGATGTGTAGTTGGAGAAATTCTTCTTTTCTTCCTTTCCATCCTTTTTGTTGTCTGATCGAGATAAATGAACTTTTCCTTGAAAAGCTTGCTCCAAAGTTTGATTAGAAAATCTACTCATCCTTTTCTCATGTGCTTCGAGTGAACCCATTAATTCATCAAAAGATAATATTGATAAATCTTTTGATTCTTCAATGGCTGCAACAATATGCTCGAACCTTGCCGGTAAGCAACGCAACACCTTTTCGACAATTTTTCTTTCTTCTAGAGTGTCTCCGTAGCCTCTAATTTGATTGATAACTATGGAGATTCTAGAAAAGAAATCTTGCGTAGTTTCGTCGTCTTTCATAACCAAATTGTCAAAATCACGCCATAAATTTTGCAATTTGATCGTCACGACTTTTTCATAGTCTCCGAACTGATTTTTTAAAATTTGCCAAGCATCTCTTGCTGTTTTGGCACTTGTAATTCGCGGAAGAATTGATCGACTTACCCCTTGGTGCATAAAGGACAAGGCTTTTGCATCTTTCGTCTTGTTCTCTTTATAATCCTTCTTTTGTTGATTTGTCATCACAGCTACCTGCTCCGATGTCTGTGATGTAAACCCTTCTTCCATGACATCCCATAGATCATGAGATATAAATATTGTTTGCATTAGGACTCTCCACTGCTCGTAGTCTTGCCCGAAAAAAATCGGAATCCCTTGCTGGGAATATGTGAATGCCAACTCTTTGTTGATGGACGTCATTGGAAAAAAATTTGAAGGCCAAGGGAAAGCTCTGATACCACAAATATGTTGGGTTTTCTACTAATTTGTAGAAAAAAATAAACAAGAAAAAATAAACAAGAAAAAAGGCTAGAATATTTATTTTTTTATTTCATGATTTGCTTTTGCCGAATGCCTTAATTTATAGGCTAACCAACATTATTATGCTTCATAGCATTCATGAATCTAGTCTAACTTTTCATATGCTTAGACTTTTCAATTCACAACCTTAATTACAAATTTATTTCTTGAACAGTCATCAGATCAGTAGCATTGGTCAGGCAGATCCGGCAGTCTTCGGCCGACAAATCCGGGGAGCACTGGACGAGCGCAAACACGTATTGCTCGTCGCCGACCGTAATATTCCCAGCCGCCACTTTCCTCACGGAGTTAGCCGCCTGATTCCGCAGACTCTCGAGGAGGCTTCTCACATCACTCGTAGAAACGGTCTGAATTATGACGTCATCATAATTCCACGTAGCTGTTGCGGGAAACGTGGCCATGACTCCGAGTGTGTCCTCGTTCGAGTACCGTAGAGTGCAGTTATCCGCCCATTCGAATGCTTGCATTTGGCTGGGGCACTTTCTTCGTAGATCGACAGTGAGGTTCCGGATGCAGCCGCGGCACTGGTCGAGCTGGGCGTCGCCTCTGCAGAGGGCGATGACGTGGACTCTGTCGGGGCCGCGGGGCGGAGAGAGGTTGTTGGAGTAGGTGCTGTTGGCCTCGTAGGTGCCGTTGGCCTTGGAGCAGTAGTAGTCGAACTGGGCAGATGAGGAAAAGAGGTTGGTTTGCAGGAGCAGGAAAAACAAAGCGGAGGAGAGCAACATAATTAATCAAAAATATAGTATTATTAATTATTTCAGCGTAATTACTCTATTAATTACGTGCATGAAGTCAAGGTCGTTACATTTGTTAATTTGTGTGTGATTATTTTAAGGATAAAATATTTGTCCATTGTGTGAGAGGATAAAATAAAAGGTAGCCGCCTTAATTTACTATTAATTCAATATTAATTCAATGTTGCTGCCTGTCTTGCCCTTATTAGGCGCAATAGCATAACAATTAGCCTTTTTTTTTTAATAATAACACTACCTTTTAAGTTTATATAATTTTTAAAAAGAGTAATTCTAATTCTAATTCAGAGTAATGATCACATGTACTTTCTAAATTATAAAAAACAAGGGAATGTGATCCTTACTATAGAATGAAAGGAATCTATAAATAAATTATCAAGTCATTCTTCTTTCTAAAAATTCCCCAAAGTCCAAAGACATGATAACCTAGAAAAAACATATCACACAATCAATCGATAACAAACAACTTTTATAAACACAAGAGAAAATGGATTGACATACAAAAAATGTTATTGTTTACAAATTAACGTGGATACATATCGGTGATTGTGGCTTCATTTCGGGATAAATTTTCTAATTGAGCTGGTATGATTCTTTCTGATGATCTTCCAATAGAAATATGTTCTTGAAGGAGTGATGTATATGAGGCATAGTCACTAGGCATATAGAATGCAGGCTTCGTTGGTGTCGCGAGAGTTAATGAGGAGCTATTAAGCATGAGGACAACCGAAGCCATTGTTGGTCTATCACTTGCCTTTTCCTGGACGCATAGCAAACCAATGTGAACACATCTCTGCATATGATCACTTATGGAATCGGGGGTTGATCCCAAACACTGATCCACCATTCTTGTGATTGTTCCTTCATGCCAGTTTTTCCAAGCCTGTAAATAAATTTGATTATTACAACTTACAAATTAGTATTGTTTTAACATTTTGATTAATTAATCGATTCTAACACGTTAATCCTTACAAGACTCAAAAGGTCATCTGTATTCTCCCCACGTCGTAGACCATTGTTCTTCTGACCACTAATGATTTCCAAGACTAGAACTCCAAAACTGAATACATCCGACTTAACGGAAAATTGCCCGTGCATTATGTATTCCGGGGCCATGTATCCACTGCAAGACAATTATAAAGAATTTAGAAACTATGAAAAATTACTTATTTGTACGTATATATTGGATGCATATAGTTAATACTTACAAGGTTCCAGCAATTTTAGTTGTACTTCCTTGAGTCTCATCTTGACCAAATAACCTTGCCATGCCAAAATCCGCTATTTTTGGGTTCATCGCTCCATCTAAAAGAACATTACTCGGTTTGAGGTCACGGTGAATGATCCTGAGTTGAGAATCTTCGTGCAAATACAAAATTCCTCTGGCTATTCCACCGATTATCTTGTAGCGTTTCTCCCAATCTAATAACGAACGTTTGGTTTGGTCTACACGCCCAAAAATAATTCGTGTCTCATACCATATTAAATGTAAATAACAAAATTTGTAATCATATATTACCAAATATGAAGTGATCTAAGCTTGCATTTTGCACGAATTCATAGATGAGAAGCTTTTCCATTCTCTCTAAACAAAAACCCAAAAGTCGAACAAGATTTCTGTGTCGAAGCTTGGCCAATAATAAGACCTCGTTTTTGAATTCCACACCACCTTGTCCTGAATCGAAGGAGAGTCTTTTCACTGCTATTTCTTGACCGTTTGAAAGTTTTCCCTACCATAGTTTGTTCAGTACATATCTTCAGACTTTTATTTATATTAGCAAGATTCAGAAATGTTGAATTACCTGGTAAACAACCCCAAACCCACCCCGGCCTAGCTTGTTATCATCGGAGAAGTCATTTGTAGCCGCTCTGATTTCACTCAAATCATATTTAAGTGATTCGGCCGCGCTCATCTCGTCAATAGCTTCCAATACTTGAAACACGAAATTTTAGTACAGAGAGGGTAGCTAGATTTTAGCAAAGCAGAAAATGAAGATACTTACTCTCGCGTATTTCCTCTGGCTTTCGTTTCATTCTCTTTCGTAGGAAGGCGTAAATAGAAACACTTAATATCCCACAGACAGCAGCAGCAACTGATAAGACAACAATGATAATAGTTTGAGTTGAGCTATTCCCTGCCAAAGTAAAGAAGGATTTGTTTAGTACTTGTTATTAAAGTTGTGTACTAATTCACATTATATATAATTACCCGGTGGTGGTGGTGGTGGTGGTGCCGGTGTTTGAGGGGCTGACGGTGGCTGAGGGAAAGCCAGCGTTGATAACTCTAGAAGCCTAGATTCATTATAAAAGGGATATGTCTCATAACGAAGACTGCAGCTGGGATACCTCACACTGCCCCCTGTCCTCCCGTCGCAGCATGTCACTATCCTGTCGGCTGCAGTAATCAAGCAACGCCGGCAGTCGTAGGCGGACAAATCAGGGGAGCACTGGACCAGCGCAAATATGTATTGAAAATCGGTGGCTGAGATATTCCCAGCTGCCACTTTTCTCATGGAATCAGCCGCCTGCTCCCGCAGATTGTCGAGGTGGCTTCTCACATCAATCTGAGAAAAGTAGGGATTTGTGGCGTTTTCCGTACGAAACATAACAAGACTGGGCAGCGTGGCCATAACTCCGAGCAAGGTCTCGTTCGAGTATCGCAGAGTGCAGAAGTCTCTCCAGTCGACCGCTTGCCTCTGATTGGGGCACGCTGTTCGTAGATCGACAGTGAGGTTTCTGATGCAGTCGCGACATTCGCTTAGCTTAACATCTCCTCTGCAGAGGGCAATGGCGTTTGCTCTGTCCGGGTCGCGGGACCCGACGTAGGTGCTGTAGAATCCGTCGTTGCCGATGTATGTTGGAAAGGAAGAGAGGGCGGCATCGAGGTTATCAGCGTAGGTGCCGTTAGCCGTGTAGTTGCCTTTGTCTAAGCAGGCGGACTCGACAGAGAAAAAGAGGTTGGTTTGCAGAAACAGTAACAACAGGGCAGACAAAGACACCAACATCCTCAAAGTGATGAATGATAGATGAGAGAGGGCAAGGAAAGTAGCTGCCCATTATTGAGAATAATATATACATTAATCAATGTTTAGTAGTAGTAGAATTGTTTTGTTTAAGAGACAACTTTAACTAAAATTAGGATTATTTATTTTTAATTGCGTGGATCAAGTCACGCTACATACATTTGTTGGGTATTATTTTAATTAATTGAACATTAATTACGGCCGAAAGAGTCAAATCTTTGACGAATCTCTTTTTCATGACTGACTTGCAAGTATTTGAACAAGTTTCTAAACCAAATTTACAGTGAACACTCAAAATACAATACTTCAAATTTTGTATAATTGTAATTTATCAGCCGTTGTCGAATAATGTACTACTTAAAATCTCAATACACTCAATGATACTATTCCATACACAAAATTGGACAAATGACAAGAATTGGTTTCTTCTCTACACAAACAACAAACAAACAGAGACTCATTTCCAATGCCCCAAGAGTCACAAATAAGTTTTTCCAAATCAACGTGGATATTATTCACTAACTGAGACTTCTCATTTCTGGATGAATTTTTATACTGCTGGAGTAGAGAAAATACTACTGCCAATTGATATTTCATCTCGGCTTGAGAATCTCCATCTGTTGGTGTATCTTCCTTTCACGAACAAGCTCTTGAGACAATGACGAGCTACCCTTCTACGTTGAAAGCATCCCGAAACAGCCAGTGCCGAACACAAAAATATTTCTCTTCGACTGGACGTCGGTCATATAAACTTTGTCGATGTCAACCTCGATCTGCGTAGACGACCGTATATCCTCGATCACATTGTCAACCTCGACCTTGCAAAATAAAACAAAAAATTATTACGATTCAAACTTATATTAATTTAGCATCAAGTAGGAAATTTAATAATTTAAAAGTACAGCAAGTAAAACTTATATTATTAATTTAACTTGAAAACATATTTTTCCAGTTATTATTCAACAAATCTTGTATTTTTTTTCCAACTTGGCTTCACACTCTTAAAATGTTGAACATGGAGTCACAACATATATAGTAATTTTAGTCATGTAAGTCCTTCATTTCACCACAAGAAACCACCATAAGCTAGAGACATAGGAGTATATTACAAGCTTTTGGCTACACAGCAAACACTAATTCTTCGTGGAATATTCATTTTCATACACACAGATATTACAAAAGGAAGTAACACTCAAAACAACTTTTTTTTTTATGCATTGGGAAAATTCTACAAATACAAAGAAAGGGAAAAATAGCAGCATATCAACACACAACACATGCATCAACACAAATACAAACAATAGGAAACCAATTCAAACACACAAACATCAACACACACAGCAACACAAATACAAAGAAAGTGAACAAATTCAAACACATACACACAAACAATTACACATTATCACACAGAGCAACACACAAAAATATAGTAATTCAAAAGAAACTAAAAAAACATTAAAAGTAATGGGCTGGACTTACCTTCCAGGCCGCCGAAGGTGAACGGAAGAAGCGGGGGCTCGTCGGAGCAGGTGGTGTGGCGTGGTGGCTCGAGGGTTCGTGGGAGCTGCTGTTGCTCGGAGTTCTTCGGCTCCGGTCGATTCAGTAAACCCTAATTCCAGTCCCCACGTCTGCCATCACCACGGCCCCACACGATCAAGCGGATGCCCTGCTACAGCTAGCCCCTGTTAGTATAGTTCTTCCTAGTTCAACATAGAACCATGTTGTTCTTGTTTGAACTACGTTGAACTATACACTTTGTTTTGTAGTAACTTCATGTTTCATGTTTGTATGTTTTTCATTCATTAATTCATACAAGTCTGCTAGGTCTACATAGAACGAGCTACTTGAACTGTGGAATTAACAAGTGGCTCAACGCGTGACAACAGTTCAACAGCATGGAACTAGCAGACTTAGCCTCTACAAACAACATGGAGTTGCATCAGTGCGTCAACATGGAACGAGCTTTTCTATCAACGTGGTTCAACGTGAATCAGAGAGAATTGCGAGTTCATCAACGCACTACAAACCAGAGAGTTCAAGGCTTACCGTGAAGACCTTGAATCAGAGTTAACACCTTGACGGACGCGGTGCAAGCATAGCTACACATACGGCTGGACGAATGACTGCTAAGGAATGAAGCCAGCTGTGGGTGCGACTAGAAGACTTCGCTAGAAGATTTATAGTCCAATGAAAAACGTTAAGTATACCAGCTATGCCCGCCACGAGCTTGAAGCACGAAGACACGCTAGTGTGGCAGTGCGTAGAGCTGGGTTCGTCAAGTACGGAAAAATGGAATCTCGAATATTCCATGATGATGCTTTGGGCTCGGCCCATTAAGCGCGAATTCCGGAAACCCTAATTCTCGACACCTATAAATACCGGGTTGTTGGAATTCACTATTCATGCATTTATTTGACATTTTCTAGAGAGAGAAAATTTGTAGACCGAGAGACTTCGCTAGAAAGCTCCGGTTCTACCCTCAGTTTAGTCTTAGTAGTACGAGTCGCTAGATTAGTTCTACATAGACTTAGTTTTTGGTCGTATTGACCTTTCTACAAGATTCGCTAGAATTTTGTAGATGTGTTTGTAAGTGGTTCCACCCTTTACAAGATATACAAACGAGTTTTTCTTTTAGAATCTCCAAATTGTGTAAGTGTTTGTACTCTACCCTTTACATTCTAGTTCTAGGTAGAACCAAGTACAAAATACACAATTTCAATTGGTATCAGAGCGAGTTCACCACCTTTGGTGTGATCCTAGGAAGAGATTCTACAATGGAGTCATTCACTGTCGTCAAGACCGTCATCAACTCTACAAACTACTCCTACTGGAAGAGCAAGACTAGGTTGAAGTTGAAGAACGTGGACTCACGCGTTTGGGGAGCAGTGCTGAACGGATGGCAACCACCAACCATAGTGGACAAGGATGGCGACACGGTCGCGAAGGATGAATCTACATGGACCACGGCCGAACATGAAGCTGCCACCTTCAATTCAAAGGCCATCCACATTATCACTGATCTCATCGATGTCCACATGTTCTCTGTCGTGAGGCACCTCACTTCGGCTAAGCATGTGTGGGACACATTGGAGCGCATGTGTGAAGGCAGTGATAGCATCAAAGAGGTCCAAGATCAGAGGGCTTACTACTACCTTCCACCGGCTCGAAATGAGGGAAGATGAAGACCTTGACTCCTTCTTCAACAAAATCATGGCTATCGTGAGCGAATGTCAAGAACTTGGAGATCCTATACCTCCACCACTCATTTGCACCAAGGTTCTACGAGGTGTAACGGAGAAGTTTAGCGTCAAGGTTACAACGATGGAAGACACGAAGCTTGGTCTATCGGGCGACTACAACAAGATCATAAGCCATTTGAAGAATTACGAGCTAAACTTGAAATTGAAGGACAAGTCTTACTCCATGACTCCATTTGAAAATTCCATGAAGGCCCTTGCTATCTCTCAGAATACTTCTAGCTCTACCCCCAACAGGGTCGGTTCTACCCACTCTTCTCACTCTACCGAGAACAATGCCTTTCTTGCTGAGGACTCCGATGATGAAAGTGAAACTCTTTCTCTTCTTGACTCTCCAAATCCGGACAAGTTCACTGCCATCCAAGATGCCGTGAGCTACCTTGTTCGTCAAGACATTAAGAGGAAGAGGAGATTCAAGCAATTCCGAAATCAGAGGAACTCTGGAAATTCTTTCTCCACTCCACCCACCACCAACTGCAGTGGGTATACCCCAAGTCGGAAATTTTTTAGTGGCGCCCCTAGCAAGGACATGTCTCAAATCAAGTGCTTTGAGTGCAAGGGGATGGGGCACGTGAAGAATGAATGCTCTAACTTGCATCGGAAGAACAACATGGATGTGAGTTACTTGGTGTTTGATGGAGATGATGCTTTGTACTCCTCTGAGGAAGACAAAGGGAAGATGGTGGAGCCAAATGAAGTCAACGCACTTCTAAGTGCTATTGATGATGAGAGCGATGAAGAGTACGAGGTAGATCAAGATGACTTGGCTACTCATGAAAATATCTTTTGCTATACCTCTGTGGTTGCAGGTACTACTGAGAAAGGTGCTAGTTCTACCCCCAGATCTCTGGCTGGGGGCATGACCAAGAAGGAAGCTTAGTCTACCCTTGATTCTGAGAGGGTGAGCAAGAGGGAGTTCGAGATTGTGAAGCTGGAGCTGGAGAGAGCGTTGAAGAAGGCTAGTGAGCTGGAAGCCATTGTGAAGAAGGAAGACACGGAGAAAGACTTTCTTAGAGACTCTCTTGCCAAGATGGAAGAAGGCTATACTATGCGCACTAAGGAGCTCTACCAAGTGAAAGACAAACTTGATGTTGCGAATTGTCTTTTTCAAAAGCTCAATACTGGCACTTCCAAACTTGATAACATGTTGAACTGTGTTAACACCAAGCACTTTGGGCTTGAGTTCAAGGAAACTTTTGATTCCGTTTACTCCGACTCTCCTTACTTCTTTCCTAAGTTTGTGCGTGCTAAAGATAAAATTATTACCGAGACAAACGAGGCCAAGCCAAAGGGTGCTCATACTGTTGGAATAGGTGACCGGCGAGCCAACGGTTGGCCGAGCGGTTAACCGTACTCCATTATATAACGGTTTATTTCGTTAATTAATGAAACCTATATTAATGGCATATACTATATCTGCTCCCAATGTTGAATCATAGATATAGTCATGTACGGTTAGACATGTTGTATGAATTCGGTTTTGTGGAAATCGAGAGATAATTCTGTTAAACGCAACGTAACTGGTCAAACTTTGTTCCTAGTCGATGGGTTACGACAATAACAAGGATACTCGGCCTTTCTCCCTTGAGAATAGCACTTAGTGTATGTGGGCTAATCTCGAGCCTCGGTGTTGGGACATCGACATACTTGAGTGGGTGCTCACTGTTGATGAGTTCACTGAACCCCCTCTCCCTGGAATCTCTAAGTGGTTATCACTGATCGAGTAGAGAATTCCATAATATAGTTGTACACAATTAATCCTTAAGACCCAAACATCACCGTGACTTCATCAGAGGACTAGCTGTATCGTGACATGTCTCTGATTCCCTGGAAAGGGAGTAAGTCGAAAAAGGAGACAATGTTCGTACAGTTCGAAATCTGATGTGAAGTCTGTGCATGGTAGTAGGGGATCTGATCGCTTGAAATAGATCATGGATGTCCTGTGTGTTCTGATGGTTCGTAGTCCCGGAATCTCTGGCCAGAGTTGAATAGTGAGGTGATTAGAGAAATGTGTTTCTCTGAATCAATCACGACTGGATTTTACGAAACCTAGAACGTACGCACAGTTATCAAACTCAAAAAGAGATCTCGATTAACCAATATCTCTAGTTTGATCGGGACATATGTATCGGAGGGATCGTACTGCACGCTAACTATATTACAAGGTTCTTGCAGGCACTTCATTTGTATCTAGGGAATTAGTGAAGCGTGGCTGCTAGACGCTCGCCACTGATTCGTTGGGCACCGACTTGTTCGGAGATTAAATAATATGATTATTAATCTAAAACTCTTGGGAGTAGTTGAAATAAGAACAACATGTTGTTCGAATCACAATATGTTGTGAGCCCACGGCTAGTTATACATCTGAACCATTGAGGGTCACATTCTCGTGTAAACCGATCCTTGAATACGATCATGTATTAATTAACTATTAATTAAGTACATATAGTCGGAGGTCAATATGATTGAATCCGAGATTCATAATTGTGATTATGAGTTGGAAATAATACTGAGCTAAAAAAACGGACACGATGGTGTACACTTTCTATTTTGGGAAATTTCCCGATTTAGCAGTACCCCTGAAATGGGCTTTCCGATTTTGTGAAATTGGAAATTTTTATTATTATCTCATATTGATGAGAAAATTAAAACGAGAAAGAAAATATAATCGTTATATTTTTCGGAGTTGAAATTGATTGTCAATTTTCGAGAAACGTAATGACGGCTAATGTATTGGGCCGACTAGGGTTAATGGATCCGATCCATTAGGGTTTGAGCCCAACAAGGTCTTTTCCTCACCTATAAAAGGAGCCTCTTGGCTAGAGGAAAGACACACCAAGTGAAGAGCTCAAAACCCTAGCCTCACTTTCTCTCCTCTCCTCTCTCCCTCTCGTTTGCCCCCTCGGTCGCCTCCCTCGGAGGATCGCCGACAACCGAAGCCGCCGCCCGCCACCGCCTAGTGCCGCCGCCAGCAGCCACCTCCCCTAGCGTGAATCCGATTCCGACACCGTTTTCTGGCCCGTCTTTCCCGTCGTATTCTCCCTTACGTATTTCTAGTGCAATACGTAAGTTGGATTACCTATACGAGGTGAAACCTGATTAGACGAAAGACGCCGAAGGAACGCCCGAGTCGCGCCCCTGCGCTCCAGCTGTGACACACAAGTCTAGCCGAGAGCCCCGCCACTCGTTCGGCTCTTCCCGCACACGACCCGTGTCGTCCCCACGTCGCATCCGCGCGACTTCCGACGAACCTAGTTTCGTCCGATGAATCCCTGAGGTACTTACGATTAAATTTAGATTTAATTGTTTGCGTTAAATGTTTGCGCTATCTACTGTTAATGTTTACATAAACTAATTGATTAGAATTAAATAATATGATTATCTTAATTGTCATTTTGACGCAAACTGATTATGTACTGTTTACATAATTAATTATATATGTATAATTAATTAATTTGATTAATTTAATTGCACAAGTTGGTTAGAATTAAATAATATGATTATGTTAATTGTCAATTTGACGCAAATTAATTATGTGCGAATGTTTAAATAAACTAATTGATTAGAATTAAATAATATGATTATGTTTGCGAATGTTTAAATAAACTAATTGATTATAATTAAATAATATGATTATGTTAATTGTCAATTTGACGCAAGTTAATTATGTGTGCATGTTTAAATAATTAATTATTTAGTGTAATATATTAATATGATTAATATAATTGCGCTAGAAGTAATTACTTTATATGATAAATATTAATGGGATGCATGAATTAAATATTTAATTATTTGATAATTAAATTAAATGGTGGAATATTTATTCTATTAGATTTGAATTAAATCAATTAATGCATGTAATATTGAAAATATGATTTTCAATAAATAAAATACAATATAATGTAAAATGTTTACATTAATGAAAAATGGTTTTTCATAAAAATTTTGTTTTCCGCTGCGTATATATGCACGATCCCCAACCGTGGTATCAGAGCGTAGGTTCTGAAATTGATTAATTGTCTATGAATATAATCACCTAAGGCATGCTGTTTGTTGAATTGATTGATTTAATGTTGTTTAATTGGGACTTAGTTGTTTCTGTTAAGATATTTATTTTTATCTAATAGATCGAAACAATGCCTAATTTGTTATCAAGTAACAATTCAATGTCGAACATGAATGCACCTCGGGGAGTGATTCATCTAGACTAGTTTTTGTTAAAACAAATTAGAGACATCGATCCATATGATGGCATGATTCGATGGTCTGCTCGGCTCCCCCATTTCTGGGAGATAGGGTCGCTTGCATGATGAATCGATGGTTAGAAACCTCGAGTTTCACTTACGAGACATCACGTTTTGATTATTAAGATATAAATGAATTGAAATAGATAGGAAGTATCAATATTTAATTTAGTGAAATTATTTATTGAACAATTAAATAATTGATTTAAATATTCGATCAAAAAGGTGATAGATTAATTAATTGATTTAATTGTTAAATCAAGTTAATTAATAGAGCACCATTTAATTTGCATACCTCGTTTTAATTGTGATTAAATGCTATGTGAATTATGTGATATATATATATATATATATATATATAGTAAAACCTCTATTAATTAATACTCTCGAGACCGTAAAATTTTATCAATTTAAAGAGGTATTAATATATCAATAAATTAATATTTTATTAATTAAAAGAGAGAATTTTGAAATTCAATAAATTTAAATATATTTATTTAAAATAATTAAATTAAAATTCATTTATCAACTTTATTCCAACTAATTATTATATATATTATTATAAATTCAATTTATAATGTTAACTATTATATTTATAAAAATAAACAAATTTATAATACCAAATTATGTTTTCTCATCATCTAAAATGCATCACAAAATAATCAATAAATGATCAAATCCATAAAATATTATGTGAATATAAAAATGAAGCATTAAAAATATTACAAAAATCACTTGATGAAAAATATTCTTTAATGTTAGTCAAGGTACATTAATATCAAACACTCATCATGTGAGTACCCAACTTTAGAGTATTGATGAGAACTAATATTTATAATTATAATATTACAATTTATTAATTTAAAATTTTGATGGGACGTCATACTTATAAAGGTATTTTCAAAAAATTATTATTATATTATCTTATCGAATTCGTTCATTTTTTACAAAGGCCCAAGTCGGGACCGCAGAATTTTATTATTTTAGAGAGATTATTATTTATCGAGTATTAATTTATAGAGGTTTTACTGTATTGTGATATATGTTATGATCGTATGTGCTCGTTAGGATGACCTATAGATGACATAGTTGTTAAGAATCAACAATCGATCACTCACTTCAGTCTCTCCTGAGAATGTATAACGATTATTCTGATGAGATAACCAATCCTATACTCCTCCATTCTTTCCCGAGAATGTATATCAAGCCTTAAAGGAGAACCGATGTGTTGTTCTTTCTCCTTTCCTTCTACCGACAATAATTAAATTATGTGAAAGCCACTTACAAGTAGTATGGTATGCCGTGTTAGCAGGGAATACTGCTTGTGAGTTAAGCTGTAATTTATTGACATAAGATGGAGAGGTGTTAGCTACGATTCTTTTAAATATGTGTGGTCGGATAGATTAACTATAGGCTTACACATGTTTACTGGAGTCCAACTTTCACTTCTCACATCAGTAGGTCGGTCTTGACACATGGTTGACTTTGAAGGGTACGATTAACGTAGTTCATTGTCATGGTGAGGAAAAGTAATCTTTAGGGTCACATAGAGATGTGATTGAAAATGTTTCTACCATTAGGTGAATATAATCGGGCTAGATTAACTACGGGTTATATTCACGCTATTGGACCTAAAGCCCAACTAAGGAAAAATAAGTTTTCCCGTTCCTCTGCTAGAGGATAGCGGAATTCGAAAAATTTAGTGGGAGGCAATTAAATGATAAAGACCAAACATTTAATTGTAATCATTAATAACAAATTATCTCAATGTTAATCTTCTTAATATTTCTCAGTAATATTCTCTAAGATATCCCGTAACATCGATACTCGACCAATCCAAATCAAAATTCACTGACCCAAACCATTTGGATTTGGAATCTCAATCTTGTGATTTAAAATGATGAGTGCCTCTATGTACTTGAGAATAGATTATTTGATAATCTCACTCAACCTTTGACTGCTGAGAATTGCCACTTATGAGAAGTGGATTTCTAGTTCTTATGAATCGTTCATTATGAACTACAACATGAACAAAGTTCGACCCTTCAATGGATAAGTTGTTCAAGATGTTGATCAAAGAGTCAACCATCAATACGAGAAATTTGTTCTCATTATTGCTTCTTCATGAAAGAAGTGTTCTTCTTGAAGAAAATGACGGAAATGGTTTCCGGTCTAAGCATAAAGTTGGATAAAGGTGATACTAGAAGGGCGACTAAGAACAAGGTCAACAAATGAGTTGATGACGCTTGCCATCATTGTGTGAATAAAGGTCTAAGTGCCATAACTGCTAAAATACCTTGGGCAGAAGCGTTCTGACAAAAGGTTCGTACTAGGTTTTAGTTATTCTATTGTTTTGAACAATTGATTATTTGTTTCATCTAAATTTAGAAACCTACTATTAATAGAAACGTTCTATTATTAGATCTTACTTCTATATTTGATATAGAAGGTAAAGGTTTTGATTTTGTTTTTGGAAATCCGATTTCCTTTATGCAAAGGGAAGCAAATATGATTTGCTAAAGACGATTAAACAAATAAACAAGAATGAACTAAACCCAAATATCAGCAATAGATAGAAGTCAAAAGCCCGCACAACTTTAGCACGCTAGTTGAGTGTGTTGAAGATCTATTGGATTTGATCCAAACGGAGATGTGTGATCCACTAATGTGTTAGTGGTGGGGGTGGTTTTCAACTACCAAATGTACTTATGAAGTACACGTCTCTAATTTTGAAGTGTTCAATAATTTTAGACATCAAAGTAGGAAACCAGCTTAGTTGCTATATTTAGAAATTACGATATGATCGTGGTAATAAATATTTAAGCACCAAGCTTATTGACTATCTAAAAGAGAATACGATTCTTAGGAAATGGACTCCATCTGGAACTCCTTAATTGTATTGAGTGTCCGAATGTTGGAATCAAACTTTGTTGGACATGGTTCGGTCCACAAAGGGGTTCACCAAATTGTCGACGAAACTGTAAAAGTCCTGCACTTTTGACAGCCGTCCATTTGTTGAATAGTGTTACCACCAAAGTAGTTAAAACCACACCATATGAACTTGGGCACTCCCGTATCCTGCTTGCGTGAAGCGGCTAGTGGGAGATAATTTGGATAGTAGATCCGGCTTATGCCATTTTTTGGGGTATCCTGAACATTCACAAGGATACCTGTTCTACTATATTTCTAAAACAAAATGTTTGTCTAAAGAAATGTTGTCTTCTTAGCGAAGAAGTTTCTATTCGATAGAAAAGGCAATATAGTAAATCTCGAAATAGTTCGAGAATATGAACCACACTATGAAGTTCAAACACAAGTACTTGGAGATGAACCAATTCAACAAACCACTAATATACCTCTTCATCTATCGGTTCGTAAATCCGAAAGCGTTCGGAAGGTACCTGGTAGACTGTTCCAACTTGATAATGATCAAGATAAAGTTGCCTATGGATATGATCCAATAAACTTCAATTGATTCGTATTGGATACGAATATTGGACATTGGCTTATTGCCATGAAATTCATAATGGACTGTATGTACTCCAACAAGGTTTGACCTTGGTAGATCCACCAAAGGGAATCGTTCCTAAAGGCTGCATATTGATCTATTAATTATGACGTGAGAGTATATATATAGAAAGGTGTGACCTTTAAAGCAAGGATGATGGCGAAAGAAGTTACTCAAAGACAATGTGTTGTTTATGTTGGAAATCGATATCCCGGAATTAATAAATTAATTAAAATTAATTATCTAATTAATTCCGACCGAAATCCTTTGGAGATCGAATATCCGGAATTGTCAAATTAGCGGAACGACAATTCCAATCAACTCCCGGTTGCCGGAACATCCCGCCACGAACCTCCACACGAAGCCGGACTCAACCAAACCCTAACCGAGGGTGAACCCACGGCTGGTTCGGTCGAGCCCTCGCATGGGCTCGCGGCTGTCCATGGCAGCCGCCTAGGGCTGCCTTTGGCAGCCCGCAACGCGTGCCCTAAACCCTCGCCGGACAGCCCAAGCCATCCCGAAGGTTCCACCCAATCGAGCCCTAGCCGCGGTTGAACCGCCGCCGTCCGATCGAGGTGTGCGCTCGCATCCATGCGAGCGCTAGGGTTGCAGCCCGTGCGACCCCGCACGTTCCCAGCGAAGCCCCGTATGCGATCCGCATGGCCACGCGGATCCGCTGCGGGAAATCCCGCAGCCCGCTGCTGCCAGCCGCACGAGGCGAGCGCTAGGGTCGCAGGCGGTCGCTCGCGACATGGACCAGGCGAGCGCCTGGTCCTCAAGCGGTCGCTTGCCCTGCCAGCGAACTTGGTTCGCTCGATCCTTGCCGGCGGATCGCTCCAGCCGCGGCGGTCCGGTGATCCATGATCACCACCGCTCGGCTCGACCCCGGTGAGGATCCTAAACCCCGGATCTTGGTTCACGGTATTTTCACGATAATATAAACGATTAAATCATAAAGGGGGTTTTACGATTTACCTCGTTCTCGTTGTTCGGAGAAACGAAGAACTCAATTGATGACCTTGAGATCTTCCCACGTATTCCTTGCACTAGCTCGAACGTCGGGTGGGCGACGATCTTCCGAACTCCATGGATCTCCCTCTCTACTTTCTCTCTCTAGAATTGTGATCTTCAAGTTATGAGAATAGAGAAGACCATGTAGTGCTTTTATAGGCTACGTAGGGGATCTTAAGGAGGTGGAATATTGGGCTTCTAATATTGAAGATTAAATTGAGCCCAATGCTCAAGTCCATTAATCCTTATCAATATTAATTAATTTATTTTCCACTATATAAATTAATTGCACTCCCAATATTAAACCATATTATATCAAATAATATTTCTCCGGTAGTATTATTTATTCCGTGTATTTAAGATATAAATATCCATGAATAAAATTAATTTATTGCTAATTAATTTATTCATCTCTTATATCCGAGACTAGTACCATTCAACTTTAATTATTATGCGGAACAAATCCACCTGCAGGGTTTACATAATAATTTCTTATGAACTCATCTCGGGGATATTGTCAACCCTTCCGGGATACACTTTCCCGTCAAGTATTCACGGCATGTCATATATAAAATATAACGACCCAACTTAACCGGTAATTGACCCAGTAATTAAACCGGTCAATTCCTTTGGAAAATCAAAGTCACTTATATTAAATATACACACCCGCAATAGTATCGGGGATTAAGAATAAAATACACTGAGATTTAAATCGATTATCCAAGGCAATCCTAATCGATAAATCTCAAGCGATCCGCTCAATACACCAAGTGTACAAGTGTGATAAAATAATTAAGACAAATTATTTTCTCTCTCACACAACGACTATACCGATGGATTGGTCCGTGTCCATCTAGGTCGTGAGCA
This sequence comes from Euphrasia confusa, assembly GCA_954870475.1. Classification (NCBI taxonomy): domain Eukaryota; kingdom Viridiplantae; phylum Streptophyta; class Magnoliopsida; order Lamiales; family Orobanchaceae; genus Euphrasia; species Euphrasia confusa. The sequence goes on along the minus strand of OX940959.1, from coordinate 6,715,829 downwards.
ACTGTTTGATTAAATACGAGTAACCGATAGTATGATCTTCTGTGTGGGCCCGACACACCATACTAACTACAACGTATAGAATCCAGGACTATAATTTGCATATATTTAATTATAAATAATTAAACGCAAATAATTGTTTATTTAATTAAATAGATTAATGGCAATGGATTGGGAGTTTCCGTTACTTAAATCTAGACATTAAGTACACAACTCCAACAATCTCCCACTTGTACTAAGGTCTAGTCATTTCCTCCAAACTCCCGACTCCCATACTCATCACGTGCTTAAGTTGTACTTCCAAGAAGTACTATGTGAATGAGCACTCTAGGTTGCCGCTCTGAAGTTATCTTGGTGACTACAGCGTCGTCTCCCTCGACGATGACTCGTATCAGGTGGTACTTGCTCTATGTGTTATCTTACACTTATGGACTTGTGATTTCTTACCATTTGCCATCGCACCGCTATTCACATAGCCTTTGGCAAATTAAGAATCACCTCTAAGTCCCAGAGATTCCCGGAGCTATACCAAAACTTCCGCTGCCTCTGAGGCCGCTATTTGGTTACCCATGGCAGAGTCCGAAAAGCATCGTGCTTATCACTCTTCCATGTTAAAAAAAAACTCCTTCTCCTTCAATAGTGAAACACATAGCCTGATATCGACTTACACTGGTCCTCATTCGATTAGAAATCTAAGAGAATGTAATCCAAAGGAAAAACTTGTCTGCTCCGTAATCCAGAACATAGTTTCCAGTACTTTGAAAGTACTTAAAATGTTCATTACAGCAGTCGAGTATTCCTTTCCAGGATTACCTTGATATCCTCCCACTATACTAACCGCATAGCAGATATCAGGTTCTCGTTTTTCAACATCGCATTTATCAAGCTTTCCACACTCGAAGTGTAGGAAACCGCTTTTATTGCTTCTATCTCCTTTTGTGTTCCAAAACACATATCCTTAGATAGATGCATTCCGTATCTGAAAGGTAACATACCTCTCTCGGAATCTTGCATGTTAAAATGAACCATAATCGTATAAGATATCTAGAGAAGTACAATGTTATTTTCTTGAGTTCCTAGATCTTAAGAACATGTTCTAACTTCTTCTTTATCTCATATATCGATTTTTCTAGACAACCATCATTTTATATCTGACAACATCTTTACATTGTTACCAATGATAAAATGTTATCTACATAAAACTTCCGAGAAACACCACCTTGTTTCCATCACGTTTCCTATACACACGATTCGTCAATGCCTTTTGATGAATCCATCAAATGGACTTTCTCATCAATGCGCAAGTTCCACGAACTTAATGCTTTGTTCCAATCCATAGATGGATCAACTAAGCTTGTACTCTAAATGATCTTGCCTCTTAGCAATAATCCTTATTGCTTTCCAAGAAGGCACATTTAGATCTAGTACTGCCTTCATGTAGATCCAGGGATCGATTTCATGTATACTAGGTCCAGAGTCCTAAAACTCTCCTAGTCTTATGAATATCTCCAGTTGATCACAACCTCCCACTACAATGGCATTCCGGTGTATAAACAGTAATAACAGTAGGTGCAGTTAGTGGTGTACCGCTACTCGGTTTGGATGGTTCTAAGTCTTAATCTTTCTCTCTCATTTCAAAGTATTACGTCACTTTGGGCTTGTGGTTCATCTAATAGTCTTCCTCTAAGAACCGGGCGTTAGAACTTATAACGTCCTTCTGGTTCATAGTACTATTGAACACACATCTTTTGTTCTTCTAGGATATTCTACAACCGCACTTGAATGCGCCGTTGTTTCCAGACATATCCATAGAACACAGGTAGTTCCGCATAACTCATGCTTTTACTATTTCTATAAGAGTTCCATTTCTTATTTCCGACACACCATTTCTACACAAGAGTGTATGGTGTAGTCATTTGGGATCAAATCCCAATCTCTGATCAGTATGCCATGCATTCCTCAAACAGGCACTTGCCTCCGCGATTAGATCGCAGGCTTTCAATGGATATACCATGATGGTTCCCCACAATAGCTTTGTGTCCATTGACTTGTCAAAACACTTTGCTTTTGTGGCACATCAGGTATGCTAATCCATTCTTTCGAGTAATCATAAAATGAAGTACTCGTACCTTATTGTCTGAGTAAACAAAGGTCTGCACACATCAGAGTCAATCAATTCTTATACTTGTCCGGATCTTATATCTTATATCCATAAAGGATTTCTTAGTCATGTTATCTTCCAAATTAGATTCTTAGGTCGGAAGGTCCACTCCTTCAACTTAATTGATCAAATATCAATTTTCGACCTTTGAACTTCTTATTTGAATAAACATGATTTAGCATAAGAATCCACAAGTATAATCGATTTAATAAAGAAATCTCGTATTAGTAAAACGAGTTTTGTACTACGGTTCGTTGCACCGTGGTGGACTCAGGATTCATCATTTATATATTGCTAGCTAATGTACCAGAATAGATACTATCTTTATTTCTTCTTATAACCATCAGATGATTAAAAGAAATAAAATATCCATTCATTAGAAATCCAGAACAAAGTTCTTTCTAAAGGTACATAAAAGCAATAGCTCAAAATGAAATCCTATAATTGTCCTCCACTGCAACAGCTGCCTCCTCAACAGCATTGCCCATGTAGACTACGATTTCTTCTTTTCCAAGTCGTCGGGTTTCCTGGAACCCTCGCATTTAGAATGCGCATACCGTCAATGGTTCCATATCTACACACCAGGTTCCAGTAGATAATACCACTGACTATGTTTTACGACTAAAGAAGATTTCGTACTTTTTTTGAGAGGATAATCAGACTTCCAGTACCTAGACTGTTTGCATCGAGAACACTAGCCTATTGGCTTTCTCGCCCCATCTCTTGATCCAAGAAACTTAGGACCACTGGGTTTCTTTGCTTGCTTTTCCTATCCCCTGGTTTTGCCCTTAGGTTCGAAACCTTTGGCATTGGCTACAAGAGCTTGCGATTTCCGTCTCAACTCGTCTAAAAGGTCAATCATCTCAAAAACGTGTTTAAGCGTTTCCTCGAAGCGACTGGCCTTTATGAGTATCCTCATCGCTTCTTGTCTAGCCGCCTATGTCATGTCTAAACATCTCCTTGAGTTTGAACATGATAAAATCAGTTCTTTCCTCAACAGTCGAGACATTAGTAGGTTCGGGAGAACAAAGCTCACTGAGTACAAACTTGTACTCTTTAACAGTCTAGGCAATGTCTAGATCTCTATTCCAATCAATACATTTAGGGACCAGTGAGTTAAATTCCTCAAGTATCACATAAAGTGGGTTCAAAGCCATCCATAATCTATGAGCACATATAACAACAAACAATCGATTTAATCTCCGATATTATCTCCCTTAAATAATATCATTAAACCACTAATCACATCTAAAATCCCATCAGGTAAGGCAAGCCACGTTCGTGTGGACGTTTACCCACCCAAATGATTTAGCAATTAGATTTGCTTCGGTCGTACATCATTATAGCGTTACTTCGTTGGGAAGAATACTATAAAGCGTACCTAAGTGTAAACCATTACTCAGTATCTAAGAAGATTGTTTGGGACACGCATATTCACCGCAAGCCACGTTAGTGTGGACGTTTACGTTAACATACGCTCCTTTACTCTCCTCTATAACTGTCTACATCACTTAATCCAAAATCCCATTCAGTATAGCAAGCCACGTTCGTGTGGACGTTTACTACACTAAAAGATTTTTATAAGTGACTCCCAATTACTAGATCCATTCGATTTTCGTAAATCAAGACTCGGAGAATCATAAGTGAAACTCGAAGTTTCTAACCAGTGATTCACCATGCGAACAACCCTATCTCTCATTAGATGAGGGAGCCGAGCAGACAATCGATCCATCTATAAAAGAATGGTACGAAGGTCTCTAATTTGTGTCCTCTACATGACCAAGTGGCTTTGGCTCCATTCCACTCCCCGGGGTGAGAATGAGTCGACTTGAAATCAGCTTTGGAAAGACAAATTAGGCATTGTTTGATAAACTTAATCAATGTTTCTCGTAAGAGGAATTACAAGAACTCTCCTCCAATGATTTATCTATATAAACTTCAAAAGTTTATAAAAGTCACCAAGAGAGCAGCAATGGAGACCATGGGTATGTTTCCATACCCTCTCCCACTTAGCTTTTTACAATAAAGGGATACACTATCTAATGCATAATTAAATACACATAAGCATGCATACATGAAATAAAGCACATAGAATATTATCACATAATCAAAATAATACTAGAATATTATTTTCCGACTATTATGGCTTTATCGCATCCCCGTACGCATCTTCTAGTCTTCAGTCTTCGTTCTTGAATGCTCCATGTGACGAGAATATTAATCTCAATATTTAAATCTATTTATTTTCAATTAATCCAAAAGTTACTTAATTCGAAAATTAAGTCAATCGAATATATCAAAAATAAAATTAAATATTATTAATATTTCTATTTATTTTTTATTTTCCTATCTAATTCTATTAAATCTCTAGAATCCCATCCAAGTCAAACTTGGAATATTCTAGAAGACTTCTATAATAGAATAAGGAAATAAAATAAATTAGGACTCTTCTACTTTCCATAATTAATTAATTTCCATTTATTGAAAATTCCAAAGAATAGGAATAATCAAATAGGAAATAAATTAATTCCAATTTAATTCTTTTCCTATTCCATGAGAGTTCCTAAAAATAAGAACACTCAAATAGGAAAACCGAATTAATTAGGAAAGTCGGATTATGGTAGGAGTAGCGCGGGTTGGGAGTCCCCGCACCACCCCCACCGTCGACCGCCGCCCGGGAGGAGCACCGCCGCCGCCCCCAGCCCACGCGCCACCACCACCGGTGGCCGGCGTGGCCGGAAGCTCCCGCGGACAGCCCCCACGCCGGCGGGTCGATCGATCCTTATGGGGATCGATCATGGGGATGATCGACCCCTCGTCCCCTCGTCTTCTTCGTCACATCTTCTTCGTCTTCCGGCGATCGTTTCGGCATCGATCCAACGTAATTAAAATTACAAGAATTAAATTACAATTATCCGGTATCGATTCTATACATGAAATCGACCCTATACATTTTCCGGAAAAAGTAGAACGTAATAATAAACCTAAATTCGGTCAACCCCCGAATTTTTACTATTACAAGCATTCACCACACATAAAACGAATCTCGACATGTCCGAGAGTTTAATAATCAAGAACAATATTATGACAATAATTAACGAAGAATTATATCTAGCCATAATAGTCGGAAACCCTGCAAGGTAGAACAATTTATCGAAAAATACCGTGAACTAAAACCAACGCTCTGATACCAATTGTTGGAAATCGATATCCCGGAATTAATAAATTAATTAAAATTAATTATCTAATTAATTCCGACCGAAATCCTTTGGAGATCGAATATCCGGAATTGTCAAATTAGCGGAACGACAATTCCAATCAACTCCCGGTTGCCGGAACATCCCGCCACGAACCTCCACACGAAGCCGGACTCAACCAAACCCTAACCGAGGGTGAACCCACGGCTGGTTCGGTCGAGCCCTCGCGGCTGTCCATGGCAGCCGCCTAGGGCTGCCTTTGGCAGCCCGCAACGCGTGCCCTAAACCCTCGCCGGACAGCCCAAGCCATCCCGAAGGTTCCACCCAATCGAGCCCTAGCCGCGGTTGAACCGCCGCCGTCCGATCGAGGTGTGCGCTCGCATCCATGCGAGCGCTAGGGTTGCAGCCCGTGCGACCCCGCACGTTCCCAGCGAAGCCCCGTATGCGATCCGCATGGCCACGCGGATCCGCTGCGGGAAATCCCGCAGCCCGCTGCTGCCAGCCGCACGAGGCGAGCGCTAGGGTCGCAGGCGGTCGCTCGCGACATGGACCAGGCCAGCGCCTGGTCCTCAAGCGGTCGCTTGCCCTGCCAGCGAACTTGGTTCGCTCGATCCTTGCCGGCGGATCGCTCCAGCCGCGGCGGTCCGGTGATCCATGATCACCACCGCTCGGCTCGACCCCGGTGAGGATCCTAAACCCCGGATCTTGGTTCACGGTATTTTCACGATAATATAAACGATTAAATCATAAAGGGGGTTTTACGATTTACCTCGTTCTCGTTGTTCGGAGAAACGAAGAACTCAATTGATGACCTTGAGATCTTCCCACGTATTCCTTGCACTAGCTCGAACGTCGGGTGGGCGACGATCTTCCGAACTCCATGGATCTCCCTCTCTACTTTTTCTCTCTAGAATTGTGATCTTCAAGTTATGAGAATAGAGAAGACCATGTAGTGCTTTTATAGGCTACGTAAGGGATCTTAAGGAGGTGGAATATTGGGCTTCTAATATTGAAGATTAAATTGAGCCCAATGCTCAAGTCCATTAATCCTTATCAATATTAATTAATTTATTTTCCACTATATAAATTAATTGCACTCCCAATATTAAACCATATTATATCAAATAATATTTCTCCGGTAGTATTATTTATTCCGTGTATTTAAGATATAAATATCCATGAATAAAATTAATTTATTGCTAATTAATTTATTCATCTCTTATATCCGAGACTAGTACCATTCAACCTTAATTATTATGCGGAACAAATCCACCTGCAGGGTTTACATAATAATTCCTTATGAACTCATCTCGGGGATATTGTCAACCCTTCCGGGATACACTTTCCCGTCAAGTATTCACGGCATGTCATATATAAAATATAGCGACCCAACTTAACCGGTAATTGACCTAGTAATTAAACCGGTCAATTCCTTTGGAAAATCAAAGTCACTTATATTAAATATACACACCCGCAATAGTATCGGGGATTAAGAATAAAATACACTGAGATTTAAATCGATTATCCAAGGCAATCCTAATCGATAAATCTCAAGCGATCCGCTCAATACACCAAGTGTACAAGTGTGATAAAATAATTAATACAAATTATTTTCTCTCTCACACAACGACTATACCGATGGATTGGTCCGTGTCCATCTAGGTCGTGAGCAACTGTTCGATTAAATACGAGTAACCGATAGTATGATCTTCTGTGTGGGCCTGACACACCATACTAACTACAACGTATAGAATCCAGGACTATAATTTGCATATATTTAATTATAAATAATTAAACGCAAATAATTGTTTATTTAATTAAATAGATTAATGGCAATGGATTGGGAGTTTCCGTTACTTAAATATAGACATTAAGTACACAACTCCAACAGTTTATGAGGTAATCTTTCCATCAGTCGCTATGCTTAAGTCCATTACAATTTTGCTGGTCATTTCTACATTGTACGACTATGAGATATGGAAAATATTTTTTTATCGATTGATAACGAAAAGATTTTACAACGTTTTCAATCGATGAAATCACGTAGAATTCAGTTGTCATCCGTTGTCATCGCTCTAAGTATGTAATACAATATGTGTTTAAATATAATTGTTTTTTGTTTTTGTTTTTGTTATACTTCTCTCTCTCTCTATATATATATATATATAAATATATATATATATATATATATATATATAAACCCCCACAGGATTTTTTTTCTGGCTCCGCTACTGCTTCCCACTGAACCGCTGGAGAGTCCGACCGCGTTACTCATCATTGAAATACAAACACGATCGAGATGTTTCAGCTTATATTTCTAGTAATGTAATTTTCATTACTCATGGCAAAATCTGTTGGTAAACAAAGCTCTTTTATCGTGGAATTGACCTGATATTAATGTCAGTGGTGTCGCCGGTCTGCAGCTAAGAGCATCTCCAACTGATACCAAAAACCTATTTTGGAGTAGGGGAGATACTCCAACCGATACCAAAACATAAACTTATTATAGATTTTATGGTGGGACCCACATAAAAAATACTTAGATTTACGTTTACTTCAACTCAAACCAAAAACTATGTATTATTTATAAAATAATCCTTTTATTTTACAAATTAATAAAAAAGACATTAATCTTTTATTTTAGTTTTTTATTTAATATATTTTGTAATGTAATTTTTTGTAATAATCATATTGATGAGCCATTTTATTTGCTCATCTTAGAGCACTTTTACACCCTTTATTGAGTCAGTTTGAGTCGTTAACGTGTCTGGGAGGGCACAATTAGGTGTTTGGGCAGAGTGTGTGTTGATGCAGGTAACAGGTGGCGCACTGGGCAAAAGAGGCAAGGAAATCCCCTTCTTTGGGCAAAGAAGTATTCTGGAGTGGGTAGTGACTGCAACAGTTTGACCACATCGGGCAAATGGGCAAAGTCATGAAGCAGAAGAACCAGAATTCTTATCAAGTACCGTGCTTGGTCCGACCACCTGTGGAGGAGAAGAAATACCTGCACACTTCGATTTGGGCAGAGAACGGCTGCAGACAGAAGATTCCCTGTGGGCAAGGCGCCAGCGTACCAGAATCCCTGGATTTGGGGGATCTGACTTATCCTCCAACGCGTTGACTGCTGGCGCCTATTCTTTAGGAAGGAGAAACAGCCGCTGCAATTCAAATTCAAATTGAAGTCTATTAAAGGGGCGCGACGGGCAGCAAAGGACACAACACATTACGCATCGAGAAATCGAGAGAGCCGCCGGTCCCGCAGCAAGTCGCCGGAGGAGTCGCCGAAGAAGAGATCGGAGCTGTTCGTCCGAGTCTCTTTTATTTGTTTTGAGTAGCGCCAGCCTTCGGGCTGAGAAACAATTTCGTTCTATGTTTTGTTTTTAAGTTTTCAATTGCGTATTTTGATTTCCTTCAAAAACGATTTCGATTTGAAGGCATGAATAATATAGTTCTATTTCCCTTATTTATTTCGTCTTTTAATTTCTGTATGATTGGCTAAGTTGTTTTGCATCTGGGCAGGGGCGGATCGAAGGTGAAATTAGGGTTTAGTTAAGCCGCGAGGTTTATGGGGGCTAGAGTAGCCGGTTGGGGGTTTGTTCCCGAAGCAAAGTTGGTTGAGGAATATTTCTGGGGAGTCTGGGCAAACTAGAACAGCCACTAGTGAACCCTTGCAAACTGGGATACTGGTGATTGGCAAACCGCATAGATGTACCTTGTAGTATTGTTGCGGCCATAGCACTAGAACTTGCTGGAGATTGCGGTCGTATGACTCGGAGTTCCGGGCATGCTATTGGCCGAGCGGGTCTGTCTAGAGGGTAATGCGGGTTTGGGCAAACTAGATCCATGTATGGCTGCATAGGTTATCGAATTGTTCAGATCTAGGGGTTTAAGCATAACGTAGCTTGCCTTCTCTTTAAACTGAAAGGATAGATAAGGGGTGGGGCAATTGTTGGGCGTGACGCAATAGGACCACTGTTGTCTTTTTAAAGCACCCTATAACTGCTGACAAACCGCTGGTAGAAATCCTTAGTGCCTATGACCGGTAGTTTGCCCTAATGATCCTGAGTGAAGTCGTCTGCCCGGATGCCTTGTTTATCATTTGATTTAAGTTTTCCTTTTAACATTCTACTAGATCTGAGTGTTTGCTTTGTTTACTTTTATATTTGTTTATTTGCATGTTAGTTCTGTTAGCCGTAGTTAGATCAAAGTGTTTGAAACGTTTGCAAAATCGCTGTGCCCACAGCACCCAAACTCAAAATCTTTTTGTGACAACCCCTTCGGCAAAGCCGAGATTACCTACTGTAATTGCCTCCTTGTGGGACCGACCCCACGTACTTGCCATTATCTACGTTTTGTAGTTATAAGAGTACTAGCTAAATACAAATTCATTTTGACGCGCGTTTGTTCCAACGACAAACATTCGTGCCTCGTCAAAATTGGCGCCGTTGCCGGGGAGGCAAATTTCCAACAGTAAGTCGTCTGTGCTAACAGTTTTACTTGTTTTGTTTATGCAGGATTCCACTTTTGGCAAAGAGATTGTAACCTGGTACGATCCTGAGATCGAAAAGACCGCGAAGCGAATCCGGAAAGAAACAAGGCTAGCCAAAGCGTTAGCACGTGCCGCCCAAGAAGCTGCCCATACACCAAAGGCAGAAAATCCGCGAAGGGCAAGGAGAGGTGAACCAATTACCCCACCAAGACCTTCACTGGAACCAACCACGATGTACGGTCCACACAACCGGACCCTCAGGGACATGATGTTCCCTGCCAATCTGAATCTCCGACCATCAGGCATCACTTTGCCCGCCATCAACGAGAACTGGGAGATGAAACAAAATTTCATCCAAATACTGCCTAAGTTCAGAGATATGCCCATGGAAGACCCACAGAGGCATCTTCAAGACTTCGAGTTAGCTTGCGGAACCATAAGGGGAGGACCCCCTTTGAGTGAATATATCCGACTGCTGGCTTTTCCCTTTTCACTTGGGGACGGAGCACGAGAGTGGCTCTACACTCTGCCCGAAGGACAAATCACTACTTGGGCACAGCTCTAACAGAAGTTCTTGGAAAAATACTTCCCTGCCGCCCGAATCCAATGTTGGAGTTGTGTACTTAATGTCTAGATTTAAGTATCGGTAAACTCCCCGTCATAGCATTTAACCTATTTAATTAATAAACAATTATTTGCATTTAATTATTATTAATTAATTATGCAAAATATAGTCCTGGATTTTATACGTTGTAGTTAGTATGGTGTGTTGGGCCCACACAGAAGATCATACTATCGGTTACTCGTATTTAATCAAACAGATGCTCACGACCTAGATGGACCCGGACCAATCCATCGGTATAATCGTTGTGTGAGAGAGAAAATAATTTATCTTAATTATTTTATCACACTTGTACACTCGGTGTATTGGGCGGATCGCTTGAGATTTATCAATTAGGATTGCCGTTGATAATTGATTTAAATCTCAGAGTATTTTATTCTTAATCCCCGATATTATTGCGGGTGTGTATACTTAATATAAGTGACTTTGATTTTCCAAAGGAATTAACCGATTTAATTATTGGGTTAATTACCGGTTAAGTTGGGTCACTATATTCTATATACGACATGCCGTGAATACTTGACGGGAAAGTGTATCCCGTAAGGGTTGATAATATCCCCGAGATGAGTTCATAAGGAATTATTATGTAAACCCTGCAGGTGGATTTAATCCGCATAATAATTAAAGTTGAATGGTACTATTCTCGGATATAAGAGATGAATAAATTAATTAACAATAAATTAATTTTATTCATGGATATTTAAATCTTAAATACACGGAATATATAATACTACCGGAGATATATTATTTGATATAATATGGTTTAATATTGGGAGTGCAATTAATTTATATAGTGGAAAATAAATTAATTAATATTGATAAGGATTAATAGATTTGGGCTGGGCTCAATTTAATCATCAATATTAGAAGCCCAATATTCCACCTCCTTTTGATCCCCTACGTAGCCTATAAAAGCACTACATGGCCTTCATAAATCACAAGACAAGAATATCAATATTTGATAGTTCTAGAGAGTTGAAGGAGATCCATAGGAGTTCGATAGATCGTCGCCCACACGACGTTCGAACGGAGTGCAAGGAATACGTAGGAAGATTCGAAGGTCTTCAAAGGTGTTTGATTTCGTTTCTCCGCACAACGAATCGAAGGTAAAATCATAAACCCTTTCTATGATTTTATGTGAATTAATTGTAGCATATACATGAACACACGGTCCGGATAAACGTACGAACTTCGGGGACGGGGATTCGAGATCCCCGGCGAAGGTCGAGAGAACCCTCGACGGGATCGAGGGTAGCGGCCGAACCCTAGGGTTCGACCGCCGGCGTGCGTCGAGAAGGGAGCCCCGGCTGGACGCCGAGGCAGACGATCGACGGGGGTCGATCGTCGGGGAGGCCGCGGGCTGGCGCCGCGGCGGGTCCCCTCCGCCCCTCGACGGCGGCGCGCACCAAAAGAGGCCCCGGCTGGAAGCCGGGGCGAGCGATCGAACCCCGAAGGGTCGATCGCTGGGGGCTGCCGCGGGCTGGTGCCGCGGCGGATGCCCCTGCCTCCTATGGTGGTGGCGGTGAGTCGCCGGACTCACCGCCATGGGCTGTTCCGAACAGCCCCAGGGGTGCGATCACGCACCCCACGCGATCGATTGATCGCGAGCGCCGGCGTGGGCTCGGCTAGGGTTTCGGCCGCGGGTTTTTCCCGCGGCGGCGATTCTCTCGCCGGGCTCCGGCTCGCACGGTGTTCGTGGTTGTCTTTCCGGCGACGGGATTTCGGTCGGGTTGTCGGTTTCCGCAATTTTGATAACCCGGGATATCGATTTCCAACAACTGGTATCAGAGCGTTTGGTTTCGTGTTCATGTATATGTTCTATTATCGTTCTACCTTGCAGGGATTTCCGGCTATCATGGTTGGATTTAATTATTGTGTTAATTAATTATCATGATTATTCGTTTATTAAACTCTCGGACATGTCGAGATTCGTTTTATGTGGATGAATGTTTGTAATAGTAAAAATTCGGGGGTTGACCGAATTTAGGATTTATTATTACGTTCTATGTTTTCCGGAAAATGTATAGGGTCGATTTCATGTATAGAATCGATACCGGAATTGTAATTTAAATTTTTGTAATTTATTTATGTTGGTTCGATATTGAGACGATCACCGGAAGACGAAGACGTGACGAAGAAGATGAAGGACCGAAGGGCCGATCATCCCCATGATCGACCCTTGCATCGATCAAAGTGGGAGGGGGCGACGCCTCCCTTGGCCGTGGGCTGCCGCCAGTGGGTGGTGGCTGGCCGGCTGGGGTGTGGCGGCGGCGGCCCTCCTCTTGGTGGTCGATCATGGTGGGATGGTGTGGAGTCTCCCAACCCATGCCACTTCTACCAAGATTCACTTTCCTAAATTAATTCGGTTTTCCTAGTTGAGTGTTCTTCTTTTTTTGGAAACTCTCATGGATTAGGAAAAGGATTAATTGGAATTAATTTATTTCCTTATTCTATTATGGAAGTCTTCTAGAATATTTCAAGTTCTACTTGGAATAGGATTCTAGAGATTTAATAGAATTGGATAGGAAAATAATTAATTAATAAATTGATTTATTTCCTATTTGATTATTCCTATTTTATGGGAATTTTCATGGACATGGAAATTAATTAATTTTGGAAAGTAGAAGAGTCCTAATTTGTTTTATTTCCTTATTCTATTATAGAAGTCTTCTAGAATATTCCAAGTTTTACTTGGATAGATTATTCTAGAGATTTAATAGAGTTAGATAGAAAAATAAATAAATAAAAATATTAATAATATTTAATTTTATTTTTGATATATTCGATTGACTTAATTTTCGAATTAAGTAACTCTTGGATTCATTAAAAATAAATAGATTTAAATATTGGGATTAATATTCTCGTCACATGGAGCATTCAAGAACGAAGACTGAAGACTAGAAGATGCATATGAAGATGGAGTAAAGCCATGATAGTCGGAAAATAATTTTCTAGCATTATTTTGACTATGTGATACTATGTGCTTTATTACTTGTATGCATGCTATATGTGTTTACTTTATGCACTAGATAGCGTATCCATTTGTTGTAAAAAGCTAAGTGGGAGAGGGGATGGAAACATTCCCATGGTCTCCATTACTGTTCTCTTGGTGACTCTTATGGACTTTCGAAGTTCGTATAGACGAGTCATTGGAGAAGAATTCTTGTAATTCCTTTTACAAGAAACATTGATCAAGTTTATCAAACAATGCCTGATTTGTCTTTCTGAAACTGACTTCAAGTCGACTCATTCTCACCCCGGGGAGTGGAATGGAGCCAAAGCCACTTGGTCATGTGGATGACACAAATTAGAGACCTTCGTACCATTCTTTGATAGATGGATCGATTGTCTGTTCGGCTCCCTCATTTATGAGAGATAGGGTTGTTCGCATAGTGAATCACTGGTTAGAAACTTCGAGTTTCACTTATGATTCTCCGCGTCTTGATTTAAAAGATCGAATGGATCAAGTAATTGGATTTCAATTATATAAATCTTTTGGTGTAGTAAACGTCCACACGAACGTGGCTTGCTATACTGAATGGGATTTTAGAATAATTGATGTAGACAGTTATAGGGAATTATGAGGGATTGCGAGTTATCGTAAACGTCCACACAAACGTGGCTTGCGGTGACATAACAATTCTAAACGATTCGCCTTAGTACTGAGTAATGGTTTACACTTAGGTACGCTTTATAGTATTCTTCCCAACGAAGTAACGCTATAATGATGTACGACCAAAGCAAACCTAATTGCTAAATCATTTGGGTGGGTAAACGTCCACACGAACGTGGCTTGCCTTACCTGATGGGATTTTAGACGTGATTAGTAATTTAATGATATTATTCAAGGGAGATAATGTCGGATATTAAATTAATTGTTTGTTTATATGTGCTTATAGGTTTAGAGAATTGCTATGAATCCACTTTCGTTGATAATTGAGGAATTCAACACACTGGTTCCATACTGTGTTGAATGGAAAGAAGAGTTAGACATTACTCAGACTGTAAAAGAGTACAAAGACGTACTCAGTGAAACTTGTCCTCCTAGACCTACCATTAACTCAACTGATGAGGAAATAGTTGACTTTGAAAAGTGTGATAGTGCTCATGCATTAGCCGCTAATCATGATGTCATGCTTAAACTCAAGTTGATGTTTGGACATGATGTAAAGGCTAGAAAAGAGGCGATGAGGATACTCATAAAGATCAATTGCTTCGAGGAAACGCTTGAACACATTTTTGAGATGATGGATCTTTTAGACGAGTTGAAACAATCGCAAGCTCTTATAGCCAAGGCCAAAGGTTTCGAACCTAAGGGCATACATAAGGAAAAGGAGAAGAAGACAAGGGGATCCAATGGTCCTAAGGGACTTGGACCAAAGGGCGGGATAAAGAAGCCTTCTGGCAAATATCCCCAAGGAAAGCAGTCTGAGTACTGGGGGTCTATATCTTGTCCTCTCAAAGGTACGAATTTTTCTTTAGTCGTAAAAACATAGTCAGCGGTATTATCTACCAGAATTCTGGTGTGTAGATATGGAACCACTGACGGTATGTGCATTGTAAATGCAGGGGTTCCAGAAAACCCGGCGACTTAGACAAGAAGAGTTCGAGTCCACATGGGCGAAGCTGTTGAGGAAGCAGCAGTTGCAGTGGAAGACATTTATCTGTTTTGATAATTATAGGATTTCATTTCAAGTTTATTGCTTTATGTACCTTTTATTTTAGAAAGAACTTTTGTTCTGGTTTTCTATTATTAATGGATATTTTATTTCTTTAATCATTTAATGGTTTGGATAAGAAATAATGGTGATATCTATTCTGGTACATTAGATAGCAATATATGAATGATGAATCCTTAGTCTACCACGATGCAACGAACCGATATGTATAACTTGTTTTACTTATTAGATATATTTCTTTATTAATCATTATACTTGTGAATTCTTATACTTAGTAATATTTATTCAAATAAGGATCAAAGGTCGAAATTGATTTGATCAATTATAGTTGAAGGAATGGGCCTTCCGACCTAAGAACTAAATTTGGAGGATAATACAACTAAGTGGACCTTCTAAAGGGTGCAATTCGGACAAGTATTAAGAATGATCAAAGATGATATATGCAGACATATGTGTAATTAGAAAGGTATGAGTAGTTCCTTTTAGGAATACTTGAAGATGGATTAGAATACTTGATGTGCCATAAAAGCAAAGTGTTTTGACTAGTCAATAAACACAAATCTTTTATGGGGAGCCTTCGAAGTATATCCATTAGAAGCCTGCGACTTGTTCGCAGAGGTTACCACCTGTCTAAAGAACACATAGCATAAATCAAAGATTGGGATTAAGTCTCAAAGGACTGCACCATGCACTCACGTGTAGAAATGGTGTGCCAGAAATAAGAAATGGAATTCTGATAGTAAAAGAACAAGTTTATTCGGAACCACCTATGTTCTATGGATATTTCTGGATACAACGGCACATTCAATGTGGTTGTAGGATATCCTAGAAGAACAAGTAATTGTATGTTCAATAGTACTATGAACCAGAAGGACGTCAACGCCCGGTTCTTAGAGGAAGACTATTAGATGAACTACAAAGCCCTAACTGACAAAGGTACTTTGAAACAAGGAATAAAGAAAGACTGAGAACCAGCCTAACCGAGTAGTAGTACACCACTAACTGCACCTAATGTTATTACTGTTATACACCGGAACGCCATTGCAGTGGGAGGTTGTCAAGCAACCAGAGATGTTCATAAGACTAAAGGAGTTTTGAACTCTGGATTTAGTAGAAATGAAATCGATCCCTAGCTCTGCATAAGGGGCGATACTAATCCAAATGTGCCTTCTTGGATAGCAATAAGTGTTATTGTTAAGAGGCAAGATCATTTAGGAATACAAGCTTAGTAAATCCATTTATGGATTACCACAAAGCTGTGAATTGTGGAACTTGCGAATTGGTGAGATAGTCCATTAGATGGATTCATCAAAGGGCATAGACAAGGAAAGGTGTATTGGAAACGTAATGGAAACAAGGTGGTGTTTCTCAGAATTTTATGTAGATAACACTTCATCGTTGGCAACAATGTAAAAGTGTTGTCAGACATAAAATAGAGGTTGTCTAAATGAATCGAGATATGAGATTAAGAGTAAGTTGGATCATGTTCTTGAAATCTTTCGATCTCTAGATAAGAACATTTGTACTTCTCTTAAGATATCTTATGAGATTATGGTTTGTTTTAAACTTGCATAATTCTGAGAAAGGTTATTTCCTTTCGGGAACAGAATGCATCTATCTAAAGGTATGTGTTTTGAACACATGAAGGAGATAGATATAGACAGAGCAGTTTCCTACACTTCGAGTGTGGAGAGCTTTGTAAATGCGGTGTTGTAAAACAAGAACCTGATATCAACTATGCGGTTGGCGTAGTGGGAGGATATCAAAGTAATCTTAACAAAAGATAATCGAATGCTGTAAGAGTACTTTCGAAGTACTGACTTACGGATCAATGCGAATTCTTCTTGGATTACATTTTCTCAGATTCAAAATCAGAGGGAGACCAGTGTAAGTCGATATCAGGCTATGTGTTCACTTTTAAAAGAGGTGGAACCTAAAGATGAAAGAGTGATAAGCGTGATGCTTCTCGGACTCTATCATAAACCGAATAGCAGCCTCAGAGGCAACGGAAGTTTTGGTTAGGTTCCGGAATGACCTCTGGACTTGGGTATGATTCTTGGTTCACCAAAGGCTATGTACATAGCGGTGCGTGGAGAATGTCGAGATTCGTTTTTGTGTGGTTGAATGTTTGTAATAGTAAAAATTCGGGGGTTGACCGAATTTAGGATTTATTATTACGTTCTTTATTTTCCGGAAAATGTATAGGGTCGATTTCATGTATAGAATCGATACCGGATAGTGTAATTTAAATTTTGTAATTTATTTACGTTGGTTCGATGATGAGACGATCGCCGGAAGACGAAGACGTGTGACGAAGACGAAAGGGACGAAAAACCGGGGAGTCGATCAACCCCATGATCGACCCCATGACCGAAGCCATGGGGAGGGGTCGATCGCCCCTCGGCTGGGGCTGCCGCCGGCGGTGGTGGCCGGCCAGCTGGGGTGGCGGCGGCGGTTCCCTCCTCCGTGGTGGTGGCGGTCCATGGTGGTATGGGGATCTCCCAACCCATGCCACTTCTACCAAGATATTGCTTTCCTAATTAATTCGGATTTTTCCTATTTGAGTGTTCTCCTTTTGGAAACTCTCATGGATTAGGAAAAGAATTAATTGGAATTAATTTTATTCCTATTGATTTATTTCCTTCATGGAGATATTCAAAGAGTAGGAATTTAATTAATTTAATACTAAATTTATTTTTCCTATTTGATTATTCCTACTCATGGGAATATTCATGGATTAGGAATAAAATAAATTTGGAAAGTAGTGAGTCCTAATTTATTTTATCTCCTTATTCTATTATAGAAGTCTTCTAGAATATTCCGAGTTCTACTTGGATAGATTATTCTAGAGATTTAATAGAATTAGATAGGAAAATAAATAAATAAAAATATTAATAATATTTAATTTTATTTTTGATATATTCAATTGACTTAATTTTCGAAATAAGTAACTTTTGGATTAATTGAAAATAAATAGATTTAAATATTGGAGATTAATATTCTCGTCACATGGAGCATTCAAGAAACGAAGACTGAAGACTAGAAGATGCATATGAAGATAAAGCCATGATAGTCGGGAAAATAATTTTCTAGCATTATTTTGACTATGTGATCTATGTGCTTTATTGCCTTTATGCATGCTATATGTGTTTATTTTATGCACTAGATAGCGTATCCCTTTATCGTAAAAAGCTAAGTGGGAGAGGGGATGGAAACATTCCCATGGTCTCCATCACTGTTCTCTTGGTGACTTTTATGGACTTTCGAAGTTCACATAGACAAGTCATTGAAGGAGAATTCTTGTAATTCCTTTTACAAGAAATATTGATCAAGTTTATCAAACAATGCCTAATTTGTCTTTCTGAAACTGACTTCAAGTCGACTCATTCTCACCCCGGGGAGTGGAATGGAGTCAAAGCCACTTGGTCATGTGGATGACACAAATTAGAGACCTTCGTACCATTCTTTGATAGGTGGGTCGATTGTCTGCTCGGCTCCCTCATTTATGAGAGATAGGGTCGCTCGCATGGCGAATCACTGGTTAGAAACTTCGAGTTTCACTTATGATTCTCCGAGTCTTTATCTACGAAATCGAATGAATCTTGTAATTGGGAGTCAATTATAAAAATCTCTTGGTGTAGTAAACGTCCACACCACGTGGCTTGCTATGCTAACGGATTTTGGATTAATTGATGTAGACAGTTATAAGTGATTGTGAAGAGTTGTGAAATTGTCGTAAACGTCCACACCACGTGGCTTGCGGTGACGTAGCAATTCCAAGCGATGTACTTTAGTGCTGAGTGATGGTTTACACTTAGATACGCGTTATAGTATTCTTCCCCACGAAGTTACGCTATAATTGATGTATGGCCAAAGAAAATCTAATTGCTAAATCATTTGGGTGGGTAAACGTCCACACCACGTGGCTTGCCTTACCTGATGGGATTTTAGATGCAATTAGTAATTTAATGATATTATTTGAGGGAGATAATATCGGACATTAAATTGATTGTTTGTTTACATGTGCTTATAGGTTTAGAGAATAGCTATGAATCCACTTTCTGTGATACTCAAGGAACAAAAACTCACTGGTCCAAATTACATTGATTGGAAGAGAAATTTAGACATTGTCCTGACTGCTGAGGAGTACAAGTTTGTACTCTATGAGCAATGTCCTGCTGAACCCACGGCCACCTCAACTGATGAGGAAAAAGAAGCATATCGGAAGTGGAAAAAGGGTGATGAAATGGCTAGGTGCTATATTTTGGCTTCTATGTCAAATGTACTCCAAACCCAGCATCAGTCGATGAACACTGCCGAGGATATGTTATTTAACCTCAAGGAGATGTTTGGGCATCATGACCGTGCGGGTAGGCAAGAAGCCATGAGAGTCCTCATGTCGACTACTCAGTCTGAAGGAACGCCCGTTGAGGAGCACGTTCTCAAGATGATGAGTCTGTTGAATGAATTGGAGATCCTAGGAGCTATGATTGATGGTGAGACGCAAGTCGACATCATACTCCAGTCTCTGACCCCTAGTTTTGAGCAGTTTCGTATGAGCTATAATATGGGTAAACTATCTTATACTCTTGCGCAACTCCTGACTGAACTAAAGGCGGCAGAGGGGATCTACAAGAAGGGCAAGTCTCAAGCGCTTGTGGCTACCAAGTCCAAAAGCTTGAAAGCTATTGGAGGTAGGGGCAAGAAAAGGAAGCAAGCCATGAAACCCAGTGGTGCCAAGAGGAATGGACCACGAGTGGGGGCTAGTAAGCCAAGGGGCAAGTGCTTCCGATGCAACAAGTCTGGACACTGGAAGTCTGAATGTCCTCTCAGAGGTACGAATTTTTCTTTAGTCGTAAAAACATAGTCAGCGGTATTATCTACCAGAATTCTGGTGTGTAGATATGGAACCACTGACGGTATGTGCATTATCTTAAATGCAGGGGTTCCAGAAAACCCGGCGACTTAGAGAAGAAGAGTTCGAGTCTACATGGGCAAAGCTGTTGGGGTAGCAGCGGTTGCAGTGGAAGACATTTATCTGTTTTAGGATTTCATTTTATTGCTTTATGTACCCCTTTATTTTGAAAAAGAACTTTTGTTCTAGTTTTCTTTATTAATGAATGGATATTTATTTCTTTAATCATTGAGTGATTTAGATAAGAAATAATGGTGTTATCTATTCTGGTACATTGGATAGCAATATATGAATGATGAATCCTTAGTCTACCACGATGCAACAAATCTGTATAACTTGTTTACTTATTAGATGTATTTCTCTTATCAATCATTATACTTGTGAATTCTTGAACTTGGTAGTATCTATTCAAAAGGAATTCAAAAGGTCGAAATTGATTTGATCAATTATAGTTGGAGGAATGGACCTCCCGACCTGAGAATCGATCTTGAAAGATGATACAACTAAGTTAACCTTTCTGGATAAAGGATGGAATTCGGACAAGTATTGAAAGTGATTTAGGATTAATGCGGTGACATGTGTAATTAGAGAGGTACGAGTCGTTCTTTCAAGAATACTCGAAGATGGATTAGAATACTTGATGTGCCATGAAAGCGAAGTGTTTTTCGACACAAAGCCATTATGGGGAACCTTCAAAGTATATCCATTAGAAGCCTGCGACTTGTTCGCGGAGGCTATCACCTATCTGAATAACACATAGCATAAATCAAAGATTGAGATTAAGTCTCAAACGACTACACCATACACTGTTGTGTAGACATGGTGTGTCAGGAATAAGAAATGGAATTCTAATAGTAAAAGGACAAGTTTGTTCGGAACTACCTATGTTCTATGGATATTTCTGGATACAACGGCACATTCGATGTGGTTGTAGAATATCCTATAAGAACAAGTAATTGTATGTTCAATAGTACTACGAACCAGAAGGGTGTACTCGCCCGGTTCTTAGAGGAAGACTATTAGATGAACTACAAAGCCCTAACTGACAAAGTACTTTAAAATGAGCAAAGGAAAGACTGAGAACCAGCCTAACCGAGTAGTGGTACACCACTAACTGCACCTAATGTTATTACTGTTATACACCGGAGCGCCATTGCAGTGGGAGGTTGTTAAGCAACCAGAGATGTTCATAAGACTGGAGGAGTTTTGAACTCTGGATCTAGTAGACATGAAATCGATCCCTAGTTCTGCATAGGAACTTGCGAATTGATGAGATAGTCCATTCTGTGGATTCATCAAAGGGCATAGACAAAAAAGGTGTATTGGAGACGTAATGGAAACAAAGGTGGTGTTTCTCGGAATTTTGTGTAGATAACACTTCAACGTTGGCAACAATGTAAAAGTGTTGTCAGACATAAAATAGAGGTTGTCTAAATAAATCGAGATATGAGATTAAGATGAAGTTGGATCATGTTCTTAGAAATCTTTCGATCTCTAGATAAGAACATTTGTACTTCTCTTAAGACATCTTATACGATTATGGTTTGTTATTAAACATGCACAATTCTGAGAAAGGTTGTTGCCTTTCGGGAACAGAATACATCTATCTAAAGGTATGTGTTTCGAATGCATAAAGGAGATAGATATAGACAAAGCAGTTTCCTACACTTCGGGTGTAGAGAGCTTTGTAGATGCAATGTTGAAAAACAAGAACCTGATATCAACTATGCGGTTAGCGTAGTGGGAGGATATCAAAGTAATCTGGATAAGAAATATTCGAATGCTGTAAAAGTACTTGGAAGTACAGGATTACTAGCAAAACGAAATCTTCTTAGATTACAGTTTCTCAGATCCAAAATCAGAGAAAGACCAGTGTAAGTCGATATCAGGCTATGTGTTCACTTTTAGAAGAGGTGGAACCTAAGGATGAAAGAGTGATAAGCGTGAAGCTTCTCGGACTCTATCATAAGCCGAATAGCAGCCTCAGAGGCAGCGGAAGTTTTGGTTAGGTTCCGGAATGACCTCTGAACTTGGATATGATTCTTGGCTCACCAAAAGGCTATGTATATAGCGGTGCATGGAGAACTGGAAGAATTCATAAGTTCAAAAAGTGATGATAACACATAGAGCCAGTACCACCTGATACGAGTCATCGTCGGGGAGACAACGCAGTAGTCACCAAGATAACTTCAGAGCGGCAACCTAGATTGCTCATTCAATTAATACTTCTGGGAAGTATAACTTAAGCACGTGATGAGTATGGGAGTCGGGAGTTTGGAGGAAATGACTAGACCTTAGTACAAGTGGGAGATTGTTGGAGTTGTGTACTTAATGTCTAGATTTAAGTATCGGTAAACTCCCGGTCATAGCATTTTACCTATTTAATTAATAAACAATTATTTGCATTTAATTATTATTAATTAATTATGCATAATATAGTCCTGGATTTTATACGTTGTAGTTAGTATGGTGTGCATGGGCGCACAGAAGATCATACTATCGGTTACTCGTATTTAATCGAACAGATGCTCACGACCTAGATGGACACGGACCAATCCATCGGTATAGTCGTTGTGTGAGAGAGAAAATAATTTATCTTAATTATTTTATCACACTTGTACACTTGGTGTATTGGGCGGATCGCTTGAGATTTATTGATTAGGATTGCCTTGGATAATCAATTTAAATCTCAGAGTATTTTATTCTTAATCCCCGATATTATTGCGGGTGTGTATATTTAATATTAGAGACTTTGATTTTCCAAAGGAATTAACCGATTTAATTATTGGGTTAATTACCGGTAAAAATTGGGTCGCTATATTTTATATATGACATGCCGTGAATACTTGACGGGAAAGTGTATCCCGGAAGGGTTGATAATATCCCCGAGATGAGTTCATAAGGAATTATTGTGTAAACCTCATGAGTGGATTCGTTCCGCACAATAATAAAGGTTGAACGGTACTAGTCTCGGATATAAGATATGAATATTATTTATTGAGCAATAAATAAATTTATTCATGGATATTTAAATCTTAAATACACGGAATAAATAATACTAATCGGAGAAATATTATTTGATATAATATGGATTAATATTGGGAGTGCAATTTTATTTATATAGTGGAAAATAAATAAAATTTAATATTGATAAGGATTAATGAATTTGGGTTGGACCCAATTTAATCTTCAATATTAAGAAGCCCAATATTTAATCTCCTTATGATCCCCTACGTAGCCTATATAAGCACTACATGGTCTTCACTTTTCACAACACAATAATTGACTTACGCCAATCATAAAGTCTTGGAGAGTGAAGGAGATCCATAGGAGTTCGATAGATCGTCGCCCACACGACGTTCGGACGAAGTGCGAGGAATACGTAGGAAGATCGCAAGGTCATCGTTTGGATTCGTTTCTCCGTACAACGAATCGAGGTAATATAATCGAGAAACCCCTCTATGATTATATGCTTGTTTAATTGTAATATGTACATGAACAAGACGATCCGGGAACGTCGAGACCGGGATACGGGGATCTCGCGATCCCCGTCGGGATCGAACAAGCGGCGGCCGAACCCTAGGGTTCGACCGCCGGCGCGCGGGCGTGAGGGGAGCCCCGGCTGGACGCCGGGGCGAGCGATCGACGTGAAGTCGATCGCTGGGGGTTCGGCCGTGGGCTGGTGCCACGGCGGGGCGAACCCCCCGGCCTCCCTTCGCCGGTGGTGCGCGCAAGGAGAGAGGCCGCGGCTGGACGCCGCGGCTGGGGCGATCGAGCCCTAGCTCGATCGACGGGGACCGTCGCGGCTTCGCGCCGCGACTGGTGGTCCCCCCCTCCTGTCGGTGATGGCGGTGAGTCGCCGGACTCACCGCCCGGGGCTGCCGGAGCAGCCCAGCGATCGCCATGCACGGCGATCGCGAACCCCAGCCGCGATGGGGTTCGGCTAGGGTTTAGCCGCGGGTTCATCCCGCGGCGATGCTCTCGTCGAGCCCGGTTCTTCGCGTGTGGTTCGCGTTCGTAGTTTCCGACTCGCGGGGGTTCGGCTGGGGGCGGGCTGCGTGTCTTCGGGCGCGTGGTCTCCAAAGGCAGGACTCCGGCGGATGAGTCGGTATTCGTGTAATCTCCGGCGACGGGTTTTCGGTCGGGTTATCGGTTCCGCAATTTTTTGATAGCCCGGGACATCGAATCCCAGCAACAACCTCAGCTGCGGATTCAAAAATCGAAAAACTGTGCAGCGCAATGGAGAAGTTTATGAACACTATGGCCACCGGGCCAAAGAGAGGTGTGAAAGCTTGCCAGATCTGTCAAGGCACAGAGCATGCCACTGATGAGTGCCCCACACTGTATGACGAGGAGGTCAAAGCAATGGGGCAGAGCAACGGTAACGGGCAAGGAAGGGGGAAACCATACTATGATAATAGGTATGTGAATAACAACAACTACAATGAGGGGTATAGTGGTAACCAAAATTTCCAGCGCTACAATCAACAGGGGCAGTACCAACAGCAAGGCCCCGGGATGTACCACCAGCCTGCTCAGACCAAAGGGCCTACTTTGTCCGAAATGATGGAAACTTTGGTCAAAGAAAACATCAAATTCCAGCAAGAGAATGCCAAGGCCCACCAAGAGAATGAAAAATTCAAGCAAGAGACTAGAGGACAGTTCCAAAGTCTAGGAGCCCAAGTCTCACATCTTACTCAAGTGGTGGCAAAGCTGGAACAGAAAGGAGGTACTTTGCCCCCAAAAATCGAAGTGAACAATGCCCATGTTAATGCCGTCCAGCTCAGGAGTGGCAAACCACTTACTATAGTGGAAAAGTCTGCAGTAAAGGGCAAAGAGCCCGTGTTAGATGGTTCCCCAATCATTGAGGAAGACCCTGGGACAGATATTGAGCAAGAAGAGGTGATAGTCAGGGCAAAGAGAGACAAGTCCCCACCACCAAAAATCAAGCCACCCTTCCCGGGCAGACTGAGTAAAAACCGTGAGAGGGAAGAAACTCAAGAGATGTTCAAGATGTTCAAGAAGGTGGAAATCAATATGCCCCTTCTGACCATACTGAATGCTATGCCCAGATGTGCTAAGTTCTTGAAGGAACTTTGCACAAAGAAGGTTAAATATCAGGATGATGCAAAGTTTGAGGTGGGGGAGAATGTCTCTGTGTGATAAAAAAGACTGGACCTACAAAGTGTGGAGACCCAGGCATGTTCTACATCCCGTGCATCATAGGGCATATGAATATAGAAAAGGCAATGCTCGATCTGGGAGCATCAATCAACGTTATGCCTAAAACGATGTACGAAGATCTGGAAATAGGGCAACTGAAGCCCACTCGAGTTGTGATCCAACTGGCTTATAGATCGAACGTTTATCCTGAGGGCATACTGGAAGATGTCCTGGTCAAAGTGGAAGAGTTGATATTCCCTGCTGATTTCTATGTGCTCGATATGGGCAGATCAAGTAAAGCCCAGTGATGATATTGGGCAGACCGTTCCTGAAAACAGCAAGGACCCACATCGACTTCGAAACCGGTAGGCTGACGTGCAAATTCGAGGGAGAGACGGTCACCTTTGACCTCTACAAGTCCATGAAGCACCCAGCTGACACCGAAGAAATCCACTACATTGACCAAATTGAGAAGGCAGTGGAGGCAAAGGCACTCCAATGTGGCAAGTATGATCATACTGAGATAGCCATTCAACAAGGGCTTACAGAGTTTGACATGGAGGACGAGCCAGAAGAATTGCAAGAGGCAATTAAGCAGTTAGACTCTCTGGAAAATTTCAAAGGCAACCCGGGCAAACCGATAGAGATTGAAGAGATGATCATGGTGCCTTCACTTGAAAAGCCACCAATTCTGGAACTGAAGAAGCTGCCCAAACATCTCAAGTATTTATACTTGGGAGATAATGACACTTTGCCCGTCATCATAAGTGCCTATTTGCAGGAGGCAGAGGAGGCAAAGTTGAGATATGTGCTGGGCAGTACAAACAGGCCATAGGGTGGACTTTGGCTGACATCAGAGGGATAAGTCCAAGCATCTGCCAACACCACATTCTTCTGGAAGATGACTCTGTGCCCGTACGTGATCCTCAAAGGAAGCTCAATCCAGCAATGAAGGAAGTTGTGCTCAAAGAGATCAAGAAGCTTCTCAGTGTGGGCATAATCTACCCAGTGTCAGATAGCAAGTGGGTTAGCCCAGTGCATGTGGTGCCAAAGAAGTCCGGAGTTCAAGTCATAGAGAACGAAAGAAATGAGCAGATTGCCACACGACTACAAACTGGGTGGAGAGTTTGCATTGACTACCGCAAACTGAACAAGGTAACCCGCAAGGATCACTTCCCTTTGCCTTTCATTGATGAAATGTTAGAGAGATTGGCTGGGAAGAAGCACTTTTGCTTTCTGGATGGCTACTCAGGGTATATGCAGATATGGGTTGCTCAAGAGGATCAGGACAAAACCACCTTCACCTGTCCTTTCGGCACCTTTGCCTACAGGAGAATGCCCTTTGGCCTCTGCAATGCACCAGGAACCTTTCAAAGGTGCATGATGAGTATCTTCGCTGACCTGCTCGAGAATGGAATTGAAGTGTTCATGGACGATTTCACCGTGTATGGCAACTCCTTTGACTCCTTCCTGGAACACTTAGAGATGGTGATCAAAAGGTGTGTGGAGAAGAGCCTTGTACTGAACTACGAAAAATGCCATTTCATGGTCGAAGAGGGAATTGTCCTTGGACATGTTATTTCAGCTAAGGGCATAGAGGTGGATAAAGCAAAGATCGAAGTTATCTCAAAACTGCCATACCCAAGGAATGTGAAGCAAGTCAGAGGGTTCCTAGGGCATGCTGGCTTCTACAGACGATTTGTGAAGGACTTTTCCCAAATTGCTCGCCCTTTGACCAGACTGCTTCAGAATGATGTAGAATGGGACTTTGATGAGGACTGCAAGGCTGCCTTCAACCATTTGAAGGAGAGATTGGTCACAGCGCCTATTATTCAACCACCAGAATGGGGCATGCCATTCGAGCTGATGTGTGATGCAAGTGGATATGCAGTGGGAGCTGTGTTAGGGAAAATGAAAGGGAAAGAAAGACATGTGATTTACTATGCCTCGAAGACCCTTAATGCTGCCCAAAGTAACTATGCCACGACTGAGAAGGAGCTTTTGGCCATAGTCTTTGCCTTTGAGAAGTTTAGGTCATATCTGCTGGGCAGTAAGACCATAGTGTATACAGACCACGCTGCATTGAAGTACCTCATGGCAAAGAAGGAGACGAAACCAAGGCTTATTCGATGGATCCTGTTACTTCAGGAGTTTGACATCGAAATTCGAGACAAGTCTGGCAATTAGAATCTTGTTGCAGATCATCTAAGTAGAATTCTCCAGAAAGAAGAGGATATGCCTATAACCGAGACGTTCCCTGATGAGCATTTGTATTCAATCACTGCTTTGGGCGAAGAGCCATGGTTTGCTGACCTTGTGAACTTCATGGTTACTGGAATTTTCAGGTAAGGCATGACGTACTATGAGAAGAACAAGATGAGGCGTGAGGCAAGGAGTTATGTCTGGGATGAACCCTATTTGTGGAAGAGATGTGAAGACCAAGTCCTTAGAAGATGCATTCCTGAGTCTGAGCAGCAGGGCATAGTGGAACACTGCCACAAGCAACCCTGTGGAGGCCATTTTGGGCCTAGGCGAACGGCAAGAAAAGTTCTGGATTGCGGATTCTACTGGAACACTTTGGTCAGAGACTGCTATGACCTATGCAAGAGGTGTGACGAGTGTCAGAAGGAAGGCAATTTGACCAAGCGCGATGAAATGCACTCTATGCCCATACTGCCAGTAGAGATCTTTGATGTCTGGGCATAGACTTCATGGGGCCATTTCCAAATTTACAAGGTAAGGAATATATACTCCTAGCAGTTGATAATGTCTCAAAATGGGTCGAGGCAAAGGCCACTACCACCAATGATTCGCGCATTGTGGCAGAATTCCTCAAAGGGAATATTTTCACTCGATTCGGTGTGCCCAGAGCACTCATAAGTGATCAAGGGACCCATTTTTGCAACTATATCATTGAGAGGCTACTGCGAAAGTATGGAGTTACTCATCGAATCACCTGTGCCTATCACCCCCAGGCAAACGGCCAAGCAGAACTCTCCAATAGGATAATCAAAGCTATTCTGAGGAAGACAGTTAGGCCAGAGGGGAAGGATTGGGCAGGCAAACTGGATGATGCACTGTGGGCATACCGCACTGCATTCAAGACTCCCTTTGGTATCTCACCTTACTGAATGATATTTGGGAAAGCTTTTCATTTGCCCGTAGAGATAGAGCACAAGGCACACTAGGCTGTTAATAAAGTCAACTTTGACTGGGATCTGGCCGGGAACGAGCGTAAACTTGACTTAGTAGAGCTGGAGCAACTTCGCATCGAGGCCTATGACCATGCTGCCCACTACAAAGAAAGGACTAAGAGAGCCCATGACAAGTTGATCAAGAGGAAGAAAATTGAAGTCGGTCAGTTGGTTTTGCTGTATCAAACCAGGAATCAATTCCGTTCGGGCAAACTGTCTTCTAAGTGGGGAGGACCGTACGTAGTTCATCATGTTAGCCCAAACGGATCTGTGGAACTTAAAAGCAGCAAAGACGATGACTACATCTTCAAGGTGAATGGACATAGAGTGAAGCCCTACTTTGGGCAAGAGAATCTGGAAGGGCAGCTTGCCCTGATTGAGTGATCGAATCAAGCAATTGGGTCCTGCCCGAGACAATAAATAGGGCGCTGGCCAGGAGGCAACCTGGTATGTTTGTATAATTCTGTTATTTCATTTTCTTTAGATTAGGAATAAAACGACTTGCAACAAGAGACTTTGACTACTCCGTGAGGAAGGGTATTGTTTGTTTTTAATTTTTGCAGGAGTATACTTTGGGTAGACTGAGCCTTAGGGCAAACAAGGACGCAAGTGGGCGGTTGCGATTTTCAAGGACTGGAGGCCGTCCCATCAGGGACTCTGCAGTTCCACCATCATCACGCCTCTATCCACCCGCGATTCCCGATAACTGCCAATAACTCCCCTATTTTCAAAATTCAAAAAACACATTATATACCCTTTACCTTTGTCTCTCATGGTATCCACCCGTGCAAAAAACAAACTAAGGAAAATACCCACCGGAACCCTAATTGATCTAACCATTGGAACCGCTGCAACCAAACTGAAAAAGATGGTGTCTCCCAAGCAATCGAGTCCGGCGAAGCCCAAATCCCCCACCGTCGAGGAAGCCATCCATGCCGTACCCTTGGCCACGATACCACCGAGCCCCGCCACTACGGAGAGCGCACCAGTCGACGATTTCGCCAAGGAGATCGACGAATCCAAAACCACCGGCGAAAAGGAAGATCTGGAAACCCTAGCCACCGCCGCTCAAGAGGAGGAGGGCAAAGCCGCCGTTGACAGCCCCCCGAAGAAGAAGCAGAGAAAGGCGGCGGGCAAAGGCAAGAAGAAAGTCTCTCCTACCCCCACTGCCGGATCTACCTCCGACGAGAAGGAGAAGGAAGAATCAACGGCCGCCGGCAAGACACCGATGGAGGAAGACGAGGTAGAGGAGGTGACCTACAAAACCCCCAAAAGTCGGACCCGCGCATCCACAAAGAAGAGGAAGGCGGTTGACACATCGGCGCGCGAAATCGCGGCCCCTAAAACGGTGTGCTTCGAATCGCTCAAACTGATGGGTGTGGAGAAGGAGGTTCGAGGCTATTTCAAGGCCATAGGGTGGGAGCCGTTTCTTGAGTGGTCTGGGCAAATCAATGAAGGCGTCGTGAGAGAGTTCTTTGGGTCTCTAGGTATCAAAGAGACCAAGGATGAGGGAGTTATAGGGATTCAGTTTGAGTTGTTTGATCGAGCTGTTTCTATTGGTGGTAATGAATTGGATTTGTGTTTGGATATGGCAGGTATTGCGGATCTGAAGTCAAAGGCCTACCAGGAAGCACTGAGGACTTTGCCGGAGTACACAAAGAAGGAGCTGCAAAAGATCTGGAAAGAGTTGGGCAAAGGAGGGGAGTTCATTGGGCAAACCACCAAGTCCATCCAGTTCAAGAGCCATGCCATCAGAGTTTGCCACCGGATCCTGGCTATCAACTTCTTTGGCAAGATCGACACCAGCAGTGCAGTTTCCCAGATCGAGTTGGGCATACTATGGTGCATGACCCATATGATCAGGCTACATTTCAGTTCCTGCCTCTGTGCCCAAATGAAGTGGCTGCAAACTCACCCCCTCCAGCGCCTCTCATTGGCCCATACAATGAGAGCTAATCAAGGAGGGCAAAGAGCTGGAGATGATGGTGGAGGGCAAGTTTGACATACAGTGCTTCAAGCGCATGCAGGATATTGTGCCTTTGAGTGATGGCAGTGTGAAGTTTTTGGAGGAGAAACCAGTGAAGGTAGAGGCGAGAGATTCGGTTGCTGAGGCTAAGGCCAAAGAGGAAGTTGCAGAGAGGCAAGGAGCCATCGAGGCTCGTTTGGATAAGATCGAGAAGATGTTCGAGGAAGTGAAGGCGATGATGATCGCATACTTTGACCACTGTGGATTCAGGTACTCACCTGCTTACACCTCCTAATTTGTACCCTCCCTTATTTTAGTAGTTTAGTTTTTTTTTTTTTTTTTTTAGTTTTCTGTTTTTGTTAAGGTCACCCCCGAGTCACTCTGGTTCGGGGGAGACTAGGTTGATCTCCCTGCTGACACACTTTGCTCAGGCAAAGTGTGTGAGGGGGCAGGTGCGCCAAACTTTTTGAGTCATAGTCTGGTCGTGGTTAGCCCCTACCAATCTTATTACTTTTGCACACTTTGCCCAGGCAAAGTGTGTGAGGGGGGAAAGGGAAAGGGCAAACCCCTGTTTCTAATCGAGTCAGCATGATTATGTGTCACCTTGGGCAAACATACATAGAGTAACTCAAACTTTATAGTTAA
The DNA here is from genome assembly GCA_954870475.1 of Euphrasia confusa. Lineage (NCBI taxonomy): Eukaryota > Viridiplantae > Streptophyta > Magnoliopsida > Lamiales > Orobanchaceae > Euphrasia > Euphrasia confusa. The sequence continues at coordinate 6,684,801 of OX940959.1, read as the reverse complement.
GATGCATGAAATAGGGATGATGGAACTGATCTAGGCAAACTGTGAGAATTGAGCCAACATTGATATATGATTTCTTTCTTTGAGAGTCTGCTGTGATCTTTACAATGCTTGTCTTTGCCTGTTTGCTGAATTGAGTAGTTTGACTGAGTAAGGGTTGTTAAATGATTAGGGCATTTTTTTCTTGTTTCAGTTTACTTGAATAAATAACACTGCCCCTTGCTAGCCCTTTGAGCCTGATTGAATATTCTTTGTGAACCCATCTGGTATTATGCCCACATTACATAGGCAGCCAGAGAGAAGAGAGGGAGTTAGGGCATAGTGTTCAAAAAAAAGAAAAAAAGGAAAAAAAATATGAATAAAAAGTTGTTGTGCTAAGGCCCGTAAGAAAGGGGCAAAGTGGCAGAGAAAAGGCTAAACATCAAAAAGCCCTCTGCCCAAATAGAGCCTACTCCCAGAAAAATCTACCCTTATGAGCCCAACACTACAACCCAATAAAAGCCCCTTTGATAACCCCCCTGCTTAGTTAAAACAAACTCAGATTAGCAATAAGACAAATTTAGGCAAAGTGGAATCACAGCAGAAAATGAGTGTCATTGAACCCATACACTAAAAAGAGAGAAACACTGTGAGGGAGTGAACCCAAAGACCTAGAACATACTCTTGACTTATTTTTATCTTTACTTGAATTTTGTGTTATCTGTATGTACTATGCCCTTTACTGATCATGCTAAAGTCCTTTGCTTTATTTCTTCCTATTTCTTTCATTTCTGTTTTCACTTTGGTCTTGAGTCAGGTAAATCAGAGCCCACGCTTGGGGACAAGCGTATCCAAGTGTGTGTGGTTCTGATGAGCCATTTTATTTGCTCATCTTAGAGCACTTTTACACCCTTTATTGAGTCAGTTTGAGTCGTTAACGTGTCTGGGAGGGCACAATTAGGTGTTTGGGCAGAGTGTGTGTTGATGTAGGTAACAAGTGGCGCACTGGGCAAAAGAGGCAAGGAAATCCCCTTCTTTGGGCAAAGAAGTATTCTGGAGTGGGTAGTGACTGCAACAGTTTGACCACATCGGGCAAATGGGCAAAGTCATGAAGCAAAAGAACCAGAATTCTTATCAAGTACCGTGCTTGGTCCGACCACCTGTGGAGGAGAAGAAATACCTGCACACTTCGATTTGGGCAGAGAACGGCTGCAGACAGAAGATTCCCTGTGGGCAAGGCGCCAGCGTACCAGAATCCCTGGATTTGGGGGATCTGACTTATCCTCCAACGCGTTGACTGCTGGCGCGTATTCTTTAGGAAGGAGAAACAGCCGCTGCAATTCAAATTCAAATTTAAGTCTATTAAAGGGGCGCGACGGGCAGCAAAGGACACAACACATTACGCATCGAGAAATCGAGAGAGCCGCCGGTCCCGCAGCAAGTCGCCGGAGGAGTCGCCGGAGAAGAGATCGAAGCTGTTCATTCGAGTCTCTTTTATTTGTTTTGAGTAGCGCCAGCCTTCGGGCTGAGAAACAATTTCGTTCTATGTTTTGTTTTTAAGTTTTCAATTCCGTATTTTGATTTCCTTCAAAAACGATTTCGATTTGAAGGCATGAATAATATAGTTCTATTTCCCTTATTTATTTCGTCTTTTAATTTCTGTATGATTGGCTAAGTTGTTTTGCATCTGGGCAGGGGCGGATCGAAGGTGAAATTAGGGTTTAGTTAAGCCGCGAGGTTGATGGGGCTAGAGTAGCCGGTTGGGGGGTTGTTCCCGAAACAAAGTTGGTTGAGGAATATTTCTGGGGAGTCTGGGCAAACTAGAACAGCCACTAGTGAACCCTTGCAAACTGGGATACTGGTGATTGGCAAACCGCATAGATGTACCTTGTAGTATTGTTGCGGGCATAGCACTAGAACTTGCTGGAGATTGCGGTCGTATGACTCGGAGTTCCGGGCATGCTATTGGTCGAGCGGGTCTGTCTAGAGGGTAATGCGGGTTTGGGCAAACTAGATCCATGTATGGCTGCATAGGTTATCGAATTGTTCAGATCTAGGGGTTTAGGCATAACGTAGCTTGCCTTCTCTTTAAACTGAAAGGATAGATAAGGGGTGGGGCAATTGTTGGGCGTGACGCAATAGGACCACTGTTGTCTTTTTAAAGCACCCTATAACTGCTGACAAACCGCTGGTAGAAATCCTTAGTGCCTATGACCGGTAGTTTGCCCTAATGATCCTGAGTGAAGTCGTCTGCCCGGATGCCTTGTTTATCATTTGATTTAAGTTTTCCTTTTAACATTCTACTAGATCTGAGTGTTTGTTTTGTTTACTTTTATATTTGTTTATTTGCATGTTAGTTCTGTTAGCCGTAGTTAGATCAAAGTGTTTGAAACGTTTGCAAAATCGCTGTGCCCACAGCACCCAAACTCAAAATCTTTTTGTGACAACCCCTTGGGCAAAGCCGAGATTACCTACTGTAATTGCCTCCTTGTGGGACCGACCCCACGTACTTGCCATTATCTACGTTTTGTAGTTATAAGAGTACTGGCTAAATACAAATTCATTTTGACGCGCGTTTGTTCCAACGACAAACATTCGTGCCTCGTCACATATCATTAATAATTAAAATAAAATTTTATTTTAAAAATAAAAATAAATATTTATAATTAAATATTAAATATTTAATGTTTGAGCAAATTTGTCATATTTAATTAATATTTTATTTTTGTATCTTTTATATTTATTATTTTTAAAATTTTAAATTGAAAATAATATTTATCAGATTTTTTAAATTTAATGTCAAAAGTTATTTATAAAAATAGTATAAAAAGTTGTATAAGAAGAATAATTTGAGAATATTCTTTTAAGTTTGAGTATTGGAATCTCGGTTGGAGCCAAATTAATGTAAACATAAAATTAAATTTATTTTTGAGTTTAAGTTTTTGTGTTCAGTTGGAGATGACCTAAGTTAGAGGCTATATATGAAACAAGTATGCAGTCGAGAATTATCCGCCTTTGCTCAATTTTGCGCACTGTTTGTTTATTAGTAATTTTTAAAACCATATTATATATTTATATTGATCTTTAATTACTTGTCTCGTATAAATGTCATATTAGCCTTTCAATGATAGCACCGGAAAACTTCTTCTGTTGGTATTACTTTAAAAATCAGAGATTTTGTTTATCCAATAAATGTAAGATGTGTTAGTAATTTGTATATTTTACGTAAATAAAATAAATTGTATCTGTTGAAACATATATAATATTTTACGTAAATATATTAATTATATCAATTTGATATAAGTTAATAATTAGTAAAATGAGATTAATTTATTATTCAATATTGTTTAATAAATATTAACGCTGAAACATGAAACATTGCGTATAATAAATATTAACGCTAAGATGTTGTGTTGCGCTGAAACATTGCGTATAATCACTTCTCTTCAACAGACTGTTTTGTGCGTATAAATATGTGTTTGCGTTAAGAAAAAAAAATAAATAAACACATTAATAGTACAAAACAGAGTAACAACTGTATAATGTCTCTTATAAGTTTCTGAATAAAAATTTTGTGCCTTATTGTATCCTGTAAACAAATTTCTATATAGTAGAAATATTGTTTTTCGGATAGTGATGAACACGCCTCAAGGTTTTTTATTTCTGTTTCCTATATATATATAAATAAACAACAATCCAAAAACAATGTCTCTATAATGGAGACAGAAGTATCAACAAAATGAAGGTGTGATTCAAGGAGAATGATTCCATTCAAACTGGCACAAACTATACAAGGCCACAAGTTATAATAATGTTTCTTCTACTCTATTTGATAAGTTGTATATGTTATTATAAAGTTACTGGTCCTAATTAATCCAAGTTAAGACCAAGTGACATTAAAAATGTTTTGTTGGTTATGCTCAAAATTCTGAAACATGAAGATTGTTAGACTTACAATCTAATATAATAGTGAATCCATTTAAGTGAAAATTTTGAAGATAGATTCTTATATCGTTGAGTCTATCATAGAAGATAAAAGTCAAGAGAATTTAAATGATGGTTACACAAATGTATTAAATAATCATGGTATATAGAAAAACCGTGAAAGATCAAGTGTAAATCCATGAATAAGCCAACGAGTACGAAAAGAAAAAGGTCTTTGGTCCTGTTTTTATTTCAGTGGATTAAATCACTTTTATAGTAGAAAGCTACTAGAGAAAAAGTTCAAAGAAAAGGACTTTGGTTTTATTTATATTTATTCAGTAAATTCAATCACTTTTATAGTAGAAAGCTACTAGAGAAAAAAGTTCAAAATATAAAGTTAATATTAAGTTATTATTATTTAAAGATGGATATCCCATAATAATAAGTGATAATCTATTCTCAATAGGTGGACGCTATAAGTTGGTCGTTCTAGGAAACAAACTTGCATATTATATTGCATAATAAAATCTGCTTGCCAGAAAAAGAAGCAGAATGATTAAATAAATAAAATAGATATAGAGTTGTGGCCACAACCCATGTCTGTTCTTTAGAAAAAGAAGCAGAATGATTAAATAAATAAAATAGATATAGAGTTGTGGCCACAACCCAGGGTAAGAGCTGCTATTTTCTTTATACTGAAGAGTTGCGCTGCAATTTCAAAAGCTAGCTATATATATAATGAACATATTGATTTAAAACACTAAATATGTAAGAAATTTAATTACAAAGTGTGTAATTATAATTAAAGAGCATATAAACCGAGATATATAATAAACATATTGGTTTAAGAAACTAATATGTAAAAGATTTAATTACAAAGTGTGTAATATCAACATATATAATAAACATATTGGTTTAAAAGACTAATATAAGAGATTTAAATACAAAAAATGTAATTACATTTATTTATATAAGATCTGCGCAGATCATCTCATTAAAGCAATTAGTGAGTAATTCGACCAAAATTATTGGAATTAAAAAATAATAATAATAATAAAAAATTAAAAAAAAAAATAAGCACCTATGTGAACCCAACTTTGAATTAGTAAAATAAAGTTCAATGGGTAATAACAAGTCATAGTAATGTGTTTGATAGCACTAGTGTATTTCAAAACAATACAATTATAACTAGTGGTGACAATTGCAAGAAGAAGAGGATGAACATATTGTTCTTAATAAAGTCTTAAGTCTAAAGCAATTGAGAAAAATTAAAGACTTTACCTAAGTAAACATAGAAGTGGGTAAACATAGAAGTGGTGCCGCTTCAATTAGAATTTGTGATATTCTATTGTGATATTCTATTAATGTTTATGAAAGTGACAAGATTAGCACACGGCCATATATAATAGTGCTAATGTTAGTTAAAATCTTTTGAGAAATATAATAATAAATATATTATGTGGGTTATATTTTCGGTTTAACATATAGATTAAGGTTCAAATCTTAAAGATACCTATAATTTCGTTAAACTTTAAAGTATATTGAAGGTCCAAATCGAAAGATACCTTCTTGTATTCATAATATGTTTAAAGTGGAGAATATACAAATTAGTGGGGGATTGTTAGTAATGTGTATTTGTTATTTTACGTAAATAAAATAAAATTATATCTGTTGAAACAGATATAATATTTTATGTAAATAATTATATCAATTTGATATAAGTTAATAATTAGTAAAACATATGGCCGAAACATGAAACATTGCTATAATAAATATTAACGCTAAAACGTTGTATCTAACAAAATTAAACGCTGTGATTGCGTTAAGATAAAAAAAAAACACATTAATAGTACAAAACAGATTTCATGTTTCTACATTAATAGTACAAAACAGATTCTGAATAAAAAAATAAACACATTAATAGTACAAAACAGATTCTGAATAAAAATTTTATGCCTTATTGTATACTGTAAACAAATTTCTACATAGTGGAAATATTATTTTTCGGATAGTGATCAACACGCCTTAAGGTTTTTATTTCTGTTTCCTATATATATAAAAATACACAACAAGATGTCCATACTACAGTACACACAAGATGCTACAAAAAAATTGAGACGATGACAAGAATTGTTAATCTCTGCAAAAGCAAGCATAAGTTTCCAATGCCCCAAGAGAGGATGGAGACATAAGTTTTTCGAAATCAACGGGGATAAAAGTCAGTGACTGAGACTACATTTTTGGATGAATTATTTGTTGATGAATGATTGTACCCGGAATCCCCGTCATTCATTTCACGAGTATCCGATCCATTGTCACGGCTTGGCATAAAGAATGCGGGCTCAGAAGGTGCTGCCATAGTTACGGAGTGTCTACTAAGCATGAGGACAACGGAAGCCATCGTTGGTCTATCAGCTGCATTATCTTGAACGCACAACAACCCAATGTGGATGCATCTCAGCATATCGCTCATGGAACCCGAACCTGACCTCAGGCAGGGATCCACGATATTCTCAGTAGTCCTTTTACGCCAATTTTTCCAAGCCTGCATTAATTTGATGATATATCATTTTACATGTTATTTACATATTAATTACTCTCATACCATCCATTGTTTGTACTTACAAAGCTCAAGAGGTCCTCTACCGTCTCCCCACGTTGGATGCGCTTGTTTTTTGTACCGCTGATGATTTCTAGAAGTAGCACACCAAAGCTGAACGCATCCGACTTGACAGAAAATTGTCCGTGCATAGCGTATTCTGGAGACATGTATCCACTGCAATATTATGTAATTTTTTTTATTCATAGTTACAACGATAAGAGAAAGTGTTTCTAATTATTTTAACACTTACAACGTTCCAGCAATTTTACTTGTATTCCCTTGAGTATCGTCTTGCCCGAATAGTCTTGCCATGCCGAAATCTGCGATTTTTGGGTTCATGGCACCGTCTAAGAGTACGTTGCTAGGTTTTAGATCACGGTGAATGATCCTGACTTGAGAGTCCTCATGCAAGTACAAAATTCCTCTTGCTATGCCACCTATAATCTTGTAGCGCTTCTCCCAATCTAAGTATGAACGCTTGATTGGATCTACATGTACGAAAGTGAGGTCAAATATTCCCGGCCATTCAATATTTTGTAAAAAAATATTTGCAAACACTAAAAACCACTATTCGGAAAAAGGGATTAAAGAGTTGTATTTACCGAATATGAACTGATCTAGGCTAGCATTCTCCACGAACTCGTAGATGAGAAGCTTTTCGGTCCCTTCTAGACAAAAACCCAAGAGTCTAACTAAGTTCCTGTGTTGAAGTTTGGCTAGCAATAAGACCTCATTTTTGAATTCCTCAACGCCTTGTCCTGAATTTTGGGACAATTTTTTCACGGCTATTTCTTTCCCATTCGAAAGTATTCCCTGGTGATAAACCATATATGCATGTGAGAATAATCATTTAGAGTTGTCTATGGGTCCTTGTTAATACAGGAATGTACCTTGTAAACAGCCCCGAATCCACCCTCTCCCAGTTTGCTATCGTCAGAAAAATCATTCGTGACAGCTCTGAGTGTGCTTAGTTCATATTTGAGAGATTCGGCCGTGCTCATATCATCAATAGCTGCAAATCATAGGAAGTTAATTAACACTTTGGCCAAATAATCGATTTTACATGGTAAAGAGAAGAAACGGATACTCACTGTTATAATGGAGTGTTGCCTCTGGTCTTCTTTTTAATCTTCTCCTCAGAAAAATCCAAACGAAAACAACAGCTGCAATCACACACGCAGCAATCGAAGCGACGGCAATGATAATAGTCCGCGTTGTGTCATTCCCTGTCGTCGAACAAAAGAACAATTCTTTAGAGTCTACAATTAAAGTTGTGTACTAATTTAAAGTTGTGTAGTACTATTGCAATTACCCGGTTGCGGGGGCGGTGAAGTTGGCGGTGTTGGAGGGGCAAATGGTGGCTGAGGTGCAGGCGTTGTTGACAACTCAAGAAGCCTAGTTTCGTTATAAAAGGTATACGTCTCGTAACGAAGCCTGCAGCTGATATATTGCACACTGCCCCCTTTCCTCCCGTAACAGCATATTGGTATTTGTCGGGCTGCATCGATCAAGCAGCTCCGGCAGTCTTCGCTCGACAAATCGGGGGAGCACTGGACCATCGCAAATATGTATTGGAAATCGTTAGCCGTAATATTCCCATACCCCACTTTCCTCAGGGGACCTGCGTTAGCCGCCTGCTCCCGGACGTTGTCGAGGTGAGGTCTGAGATCTGACATGAACGTAGTGGGGTCCGTGGCGTTCTGGGTTGCGAACACGAGAAGTGAGGGTGGGGGCATGGCTAGATTTCCGAGGAGGGTCTCGTCTGAGTAATGCAAAGTGCATATGTCTCTCCATTGGACAGCTTGCCTTTGATTGGGGCACTCTGTTCGAAGCTGGGAAGAGATGTTCCTTATGCAGTCGAGGCATTCGTCTAACTGAGCATCCCCTTTGCAGAGGGCGAGGGCGTAGGCTGTGTCGGAGGAATTGTGGGACCCGACGGAGGCGTTGTAGATTAATCCTCGGTTGGCGATGTTTGTGGGAAGGGAAGAGAGGGCGGAGTCGAGGTTGTTGGCGTAGGTGTCGTTGGCCGTGTAGTTGCCGTTGTCGTTGTAGCAGAAGGAGTCGGCGGATGATAGGAAGTTGGTTTGCAGAAGCAGATGGAAAATAAATAAAGCAGAAGACAACATAGTTGTTTGTGGTAAAAAGACTATTGATTCAACAAAGAAAAGGTTATCGGAAATATGTGGACAGAATATATATGTGCGAGTACCAAGTCGAGGTCGTTACGGAGCGTGGACTTTGATAAGGAGTATTTGCGAATGCGTCTTACGGTATTTTTAATGTGATTAGACAATGTTGGTCCACATATTTAATTGTGTTAAATTATTGAACACTACGGGTTTGTGTCATATTCCAAATCTTATTTTTATAGAATTCAAAAAATTCTACATTGTCACACATTAATGGATTAACCCACAAACACGATAAAAATTAAATATGAATGGAACACCGGATAGGGATTGGGTGCAGTGCTGTGCAGTGCCAAAATCCAACTTTATAAAGAGTGTGCACCTTTAAAATTCCACTTATAAATTATTTTCATTTTTTTCCGTTCAATTTCAATCTAAAATTGTAACAAATGAATATAAATGACATGATCTTTTAGACTAAAATCAATTGAACTGGTGAATTGAATGAATCAGAACTCATTTGAAGTAAATTAAATTATTTTTTATAAAATAATATAATAATTTTTATAAATTTTTAAATGTATATTTTTTTAAATATTAATAATATTTTAGCATTAAACTAGATTGTAAGACTGAAATTATAAAATTTAATTATTTTTAATTTATTTTATTTTAATTTTAAATTATTTTAAAACAAACTTAACCGGGTTGAATTGAAAAAAGTGAAATTAACTGAAATTAAGTCAAAAAAACATAATATATTATCTTATATTTATGTATAAATAAATTATTTAAGTAAAATAAATAAAAATATTTTAAATATATGACAAATTTATGCGGCCAAGTTGGTGGTGACTGGTGAGTCTTCAGGTAAAGTTGAAAGAAACAAAAAAGTATGCAATCGAGAAGTAGCGGCTTCTGCTCAATTTGGGTCTGTGTTTGTTAATTAGTAATTTTTAAAAAATATTTATTGATTTTTTACTTGTCTATAAATGTAATATTAGCCTTTGAATGATCCAACAATCAAGTGAACCACTGGAAACTTCTTTGCTGGTATTACTTTAAAAATCAGATAATTTTTTTTGGAATAAACATATAAGATATCCATACTATGGTACACACAAGATGCTACAAAAAATTGAGACGCTAACAAGAATTGGTAATCTCTGCACAAACAAGCATTAAGTTTCCAATGCCCCAAGGACGATGGACACACATATATAAGTTTTCCGAAATCAACGGGGATAAAATTCACTGACTGATACTTCATTCCTGGATGAGTTATCGGATTGAGTTGGTAAGCTACCGTTGGATGAATCCCGAGCATTCTTCTCATGAAGAAGTGAAGTATCCGAACCATAGTCACTAGGCATAAAAAACGCGGGCTCGGTTGGTGCTGCCATAGTTAAGGATTGACTATTAAGCATGAGGACAACCGAAGCCATCGTTGGTCTATCGGTTGCATTCTCTTGAACGCACAACAAACCAATGTGCATGCATCTCAGCATATCGCTCATGGAACCCGAACCAGACCTCAGGCAAGGATCCACCATATTCGCAGCAGTATTCTCTCGCCAATTTTTCCAAGCCTGCGAATAATTTGTTATATAAATTAATTATAGTTTTGATTTATATATTAATGAATTTACCATCCATTGTTTGTACTTACAAAGCTCAAGAGGTCTTCTGACACGTCCCCACGTTGGATGCACTTGTTTTTTGCACCGCTGATGATTTCTAGAACTAGCACACCGAAGCTGAACACGTCCGACTTGATTGAAAATTGTCCGTGCATTGCGTATTCCGGAGACATGTATCCACTGCAACATTATGCAAACTTTTGGTTATTGATAGTTACTAAGAAAAGAGAAATTAAAGTGTCCTTATTTAAATACTTACAATGTTCCGGCAATTCTACTGGTATTCCCTTGAGTATCGTCATGCCCGAATAGTCTTGCCATGCCGAAATCTGCGATTTTTGGGTTCATGGCCCCGTCTAAGAGTACGTTACTTGGCTTTAGATCACGGTGAATGATCCTGACTTGGGAGTCTTCGTGCAAGTACAAAATTCCCCTCGCTATGCCACTTATGATCTTGTAACGCTTCTCCCAATCTAACTGTGAACGCTTGATCGGATCTACATGTAATGAATAATTTTAAACATCAAACGATCCCATTGTATAGTTTAAACCAATTCCTTCTTAAAAGGGATAAAAGAATCGTAATTACTATGATCCCATTTTATAGTTTAAACCAATTCCGAAAATCAATTCTGAAAAATGGATAAAAGAATCGTAATTACCGAATATGAACTGATCGAGGCTAGCATTCTCCACGAACTCGTAGATGAGAAGCTTTTCGGCTCCTTCTAGACAAAAACCCAAAAGTCTAACAAGATTCCTGTGCTGAAGCTTGGCTAGCAGCAAGACTTCATTCTTGAATTCCTGAGCGCCTTGTCCTGAATTTTGGGACAGCCTCTTTACGGCTATTTCTTGCCCATTCGAAAGTATTCCCTGGTATCAAACCATCACATGTAAGAATTCATGATCTTTAATGTAAAGTTTAGTAATACAGCACTGTACCTTGTAAACAGACCCGAATCCACCTTCTCCCAATTTGTTTTCGTCGGAAAAGTCATTTGTCGCAGCTCTTAGTGTGCTTAGTTCATACTTGAGAGATTCGGCCGTGCTCATATCATCAATAGCTTCAAGTCATTGTAAGCTAATTAATACTTTGGCCTAATCGATTTTACACGGCAAACATAAGAAACGGATACTCACTGTCATAATGGGCTGTTGCCTCTGGTCTTCTTTTTACTCTTCTCATCATCAAAATCCAAACAAAAACAGCAGCTACAAACACACACGCACCAATCGATGTGACGACAATGATAATAGTCCGGGTCGTGTTACTCCCTGTCGAACAAAATAACACAATATCTTTAGAAGTTGTGCACTAAATTAACGAGGTCTATTTCAATTTCAGTTTCAATTACCCGGTGGCGGTGGCGGTGATGTAGGCGGTGATTGAGCGGAGGCAGGGGGCGGTTGAGTGGGGGCAGGGGGCGGGGCGGGTGCTAGTTCAAGTAGCCTAGTTTCATTGTAAAACGAATAAGTCTCGTACCGAAGGCTGCAGCTGATGTACAGCACTCGTCCCCCTCTCTTCCTGTCGCAGCATCTCGGAATCGCCTCGGCCGCGCTGATCAAGCAGCCCCGGCAGTCGGCGGTCGACAAATCAGGAGAGCACTGGACGAGCGCGAATATGTACTGGAAGTCGTTGGCCGTGATGTTCCCGGCGGCCACTTTCCTCCGAGGGCCTCCGACGGCCGCTGTCTCCCGGAGTCCGTCGATGTGGGTCCTGAGGTCGGACATGAAGACGGTGGGGTTGGTGGCGTTCTCCGTGTTCCACATGAGGACGCCGGGCCGAGTGGCCATGACGCCGAGGAGGGTCTCGTTGGAGTAGCGGAGGGTGCAGAATTCCCGCCACTCTACCGCCTGGCGCTGGTTGGGGCAGGCGGATCGGAGGTCGGCGGTGAGGTTGCGGATGCAGCCGCGGCACAGGTCGAGCTGGACGTCGCCTCGGCAGAGGGCGATGGCGTGGGCGGCGTCGGAGGAGCCGACGGAGGCGTTGTAGAAGCCGTCGGCGCCGATGTTTGTAGGGAGGGAGGAAAGGGCGGCGTCGAGGTTGGTGGCGTAGGTGCTGTTGGCGGTGTAATTGCCGTTGTCGTTGAAGCAGACGGACTCGGCGGAGAAAAAGAGGTTGGTTTGGAAGAGAAGGAATAACAGGGCAGACAGAGACGACAACATCGTTGAGGAATTCGAGGAAGAAAATATGTGGTAGTATCTGAGTATGAAGTCAAGGCCTTTACTTTTGTAAGTGGTCATTGGGTGAAGGTGATAAATGATGATGGAGACAGGACAAAGTAGCTGCCCATTATTGAACATTTCAACGCTCTATAGTCTCTATACAATCAAATTAAATAACTAATCAACCCAACAAATAATCTACTCTTTATTTGGTCAATTTTCTACTTTCATTGTATCCAATACTGGAGTACTATAATACCTCGGTCTCAATGGAATTGTTCACATGTTCATTGCACTGTTGTATTTGGAGACCGTGATTAGAAAAAAAAATGATTTTTTTATCAAAGAATAAAAACTAGTAAATTACTCTTATTCTTTGAAAGACTCAAATGTGTGTCAATTCTCTTTATATATTGTTTTTAAAAAGACAACAATATATATTGTTCGTTTCGTATATATTTTTATTTTTATTTTTATTTTTATAATGTTTATTTAAATATTCGAATATTGGACAAATACGAATATAAATCAAAATTTAATATTCGAACGAATACGAATAGTGGAATATATTTACGAATACAAATCGAATAGTGAGATATTCGAATTTCGATTCGTTTACCCTTACCTCCTAGTTTACTGACCATATTTATAATTCTTTTGATTAAATATGTATTTATACATTCTAAAAAAATGAAATTAAGATTATTGAAAATAACTTAATTATCTTCTCATTTTTTTTAAATATTGAAAAACTATAGAATAATAAAAATTAGTTAGATAAATTTAATTTATTTAACTAGGAAATAATTATTAGAAAATAAATTAATTTATTGAATGTCTCATTGAATAGAATTGATTATTTAATTACTATTTTTTAATAATTTATTAATTTATAATTTAACTGTTACTTTAAAACAGTAGTTATTATTATTAACAATACTTTTTAATAATTATTTTTACACTCAAAACCTCATCTTTTCAGTTGATTTTTGTTCAGTTCACAACTTTTCAGTTCAGTCATTTAAAAAAAAATTTAATTAATAATTTTAAATATACAATCTAGTTAATAATAGAATATTATTAATATTTTAAAAAATATATTTGTTAATTTACAAAATTTATTATTATTTTATTTTAAAAAATCAATTAAATTTAGAGTAATTTAGAGAAAAAATTAGAATGGGTTTATGATTTATAAATAAATAACATAGTTTACCTTTCTAATAAAAAATGTAATCAATTTATTGTATATATATAAATTAATGTATTTATATTAATTGTATTCATAATTTAGGTATGCTTTTCAAATTTGATTTGTCTATTTTGACCTTTGTATTTTATTAATGATATTTTTCATTTAATTTATACGTTTTATTGAATTATTGAAGAAATCGTAATAGTTTTCGGACACAGATTCTTGAAATCAGTGTTATAGTCTTCTTATTACCTACCTTATATAATAATAAGACGTAATGTTACAGTGTTTGCAATAGATTCTTAAATTTATCCAATAAACTACTAAATACATGTTCGTAAACTCATGGTCCAATTTATGAATTTTGAACTACCAACTACACTGTCCAAGTGGGTACAGTGTATATAACATATTCTGACAAAGCATCCACTTGCTCTTTTGTTGGCACCTACATAAAGCGAGGAAACCAATTAAACATCATTATTTTTTAAAATCATCAAAAAAATTGGGGCTTAATAAATAAATAATACTGAAGAGAAGGCTCCATGACAAGTAATTTCAGAAGACTTGTCAATCGTACAAAGGTATGTTGTAAACAAAATCAAAATACAAGTTCGATATAGCTCCTATATAGATTTTCAAAGATGCAGTGAGAGCATCACACAAACTACCTTTCTTGTTAAAAGAAGTCATAGGAGAGAAGACCCTCAGGCAATGGTTCTCCACTAGGCTTTGCAGCAGGTAACACCTTCTGATATTCAAGAACAGACAAGCCCCTAAAGCGAATACCCTAAATAATTAAAAAAAAAAAAATCAATGCATTGATACACATATTAAATGAGAATGAAAAACTAGAACAAAGAAACTGATCAAATATTTAAACTCAACAGTAAAATAGAGATAAAAAAACTTAAACACATGTAATTGTGAATAAAAAATGTCTAATAAGCAATCTATTTGATGTTGAATACATTAGTGAATTTAAGATAGTACATTAAATTCGTTTCAAAACCAAGTTCAAACTAGAATCTATTATACTACTAAATACTTGTTTTTAAACTACCAACTACACTGTCTAAGTGGGTACAGTGTATGTAACACTGTCTAAGTGGGTACATAACAAACTACCAACTACACTGTCTAAGTGGGTACAGTGTATGTAACAGATTCTGATATCCAACTAAAATTTTAAGAGACAAAATCACAAGTCATTCTTGTTATCAAGGTTAATCTATTGACACACTAATAAGTGTTATGACCATGAACAAGTTTTGGTTAGTGCAACTATTAATATAATAATCTAATTGTGCATTAAACGATTAAACAATTTTATACATCTAGAACTACAAAATACGCTGCGCAAAAGCGCAAAAAAGGTACAATGTTTGTAATAGATTATGACATGTCATCTACAAAATACTATGATTATACTATGGTTAGTTCACTAGTATATGCAGCAGAAACAAAATCAATCGATCCACCTCATACATACGTACCATGGGTAGTTGTGGATGGACACTCGGAGAGCTCCATCGTTCCGTTCATCGGCAAAATCTCTCCACCCGACACGTACAAGATCTGGAAGCGCGACAGGAATCTACGCGCAGACACCACCCTCTCCGGGTAAGACGACATCAAAATTCAGCGGGCGAACCAGAGCTTCCTCTTCCTGAACGACATGGATTACCGAAAAGGGCCCGACCTCCACAGGTTGGACGACGTTTTCCTCATCGTCAACCACGACAAGCGCGAAATCTATGTCGTCTTCGAGAACTCCGGGAAACTGACGTCATCAATTTCTGCAACCAGACCTCCGTCTACCGGCACGGGATGGACGTCACGAAGGCCGAATTGATCGGCCGGACCAATTGGAGGGGCAGGAGAAAACGAAAAGCGTTGGGGATTGGAAATCTAGGGTTTACGACATGAACAACGTTATCTTCACCTTCCGATCTCAGAAGGTGAGCGCCGCCGAGAACAAAAAAGAGTCGTTCTCCTCGAATTGCGTCCTGCCGCTGGAGATCGATGAGGACGCCGACGACGGCTTCATCGTGGCGGAGAATCCCAGATTCAGCAACAGCGGCGGCACAACAGCTTCGTGAAGGAAGAGACGGACTTCGTGACGGTGTCTCGGAAGAGCGTGGATATAATGTCTTCCAGCTTCGACCGATCGATTCAATTCCAATAGGGTTTTCGAATACGATTCTTGTTTGTGAATTGGGGAGGAAGAAAAGACCTAATATTATATTAAAATTGGTGGATTTGGTTTTATAATACGATTGAAAGTGTATATTTAATTGCTTAATACAATTAAGAGATAAAAGGGTTGATTGGGTAAATCTAGTTTTTTTATAAATAATATAAAGATTGATCTTAATGTATAATAATGTGTAAGATATTTACCTTTTTTGAAAATCTCCCTTAAATTTAGTTTAGTTCAGTTCATTTCAATCCAAAAGAACAAATCTTAAATCTTGTTCATTTTTAGAATAGTTGGATGATGTGTCAACTTCCATTAGATTAATATTTAAATATGCAAATCATTTAAGTTCGAAAGTAATAATTTAAAATATTCAAGTTTTGAATTGGAAAATGATGTCAAGACTTGGAACTCTAACAAACAAAAAAGGAAACTTTAAAAAAAAATATTTGTTATGATTTTTGAATCATGTTTTTTGAAATATAGTGTGTAATTTTATTTTGAGTTATTCTAATTGAATTTATTGAAAGAGAAGGGGTTTTGTGGTGATTGAATGATTAAGGATAATTTCATATAAAGTCAAACTTTTTTTATAAAATTCATTAAAGTTTATAATGTTATGCGTGTCTATCATTTTCAAATTTGAATTCATTAACAGAAAGTCGTTTCTATTTTCCAATGTATCAAGAAACGATAGACACGCATAATATTTTCTAAATCAACGGGGATAAAATTCAGTGATTGAGAGCCCGTTTGGGCGAGCTTATTTAAAAGAGCTTATAAGATGTTATGTCTTATAAGTTGTTTTAAGAGCTAGTTGTTTTAAGAGCTGATAAGCTGTTACGTCTTATTTAATAAATAAGTCGTTAAACCGTTTGGATAAAATAGATATATAAACTTATAAGATGTTAATTTGTTTGGCAATTTAAGATCTTGTATAAATAAAATTACCAAAAATAAATTGTTATATGTGAAAAAAATAATTAAAAATATTTATATTAACTAAATAATAAATTTGGATTTTTTGTATATATATAAAATATAATAATTATAGGGGTATTTTGGTCTTTTATGGTTTAAGCTACAAGAGCTTATAAGCTGTTGAAAAAAAAGTACCTCCCCCCTTACTTTTTTTTTAACACCTTATAAGCTGTTAAACAGCTTATTTTTAAGTTTTTTAAGATCTTTTTTTAAAATATTACCAAACAAATTTTAAGAGCTTATAAGCTCTTAAACAGCTTATAAGCTGTTTTAAAGAGCTTATAAGCTCAGCCAAACAGGCTCTGAGTCCTGGATGAATTATCCGATTGAGTTGGTACGGTACTACTTGATGAATCCCCGGGATTGTTCTCGTAAAGAAGCGAAGAAGTATCCAAGCCATAGTCATTGGGCATAAAAAATGCGGGCTCGGTTGGTGCTGCCATAGTTAAAGAGTGGCTATTAAGCATTAGGACGACAGAAGCCATCGTCGGCCTATCGGCTGCATTATCTTGAACGCACAACAACCCAATGTGGATGCATCTCACCATATCGCTTATGGAACCCGAAGCTGACCCCAAGCAGGGATCCACAATATTCGCGGCAGTACTCTCACGCAAATTTTTCCAAGCCTGCGATAATTGGATTATATAAATAATTAGTTTAGTTTACATATTAATCTTTTTACCATCCATCTTTTGTACTTACAAAGCTCAAGAGGTTTTCAGACACTTCCCCTCGTTGGATGCACTTGTTTTTTGCACCGCTGATGATTTCTAGATATAGCACACCGAAGCTGAACACATCCGACTTGATTGAAAATTGTCCGTGCAATGCGTATTCCGGAGACATGTATCCACTGCGGCATTACATAACTTTTCGTTATTGATCATAGTTACATGATAAGAGAAAGTGTACTTAAGTACTTACAATGTTCCGGCAATTTTACTGGTATTCCCTTGAGTATCGTCTTGCCCGAATAGTCTTGCCATGCCGAAATCAGCAATTTTTGGATTCATGGCCCCGTCTAAGAGTACGTTGCTTGGTTTTAGATCACGGTGAATGATCCTGACTTGGGAGTCCTCATGCAAGTACAAAATTCCCCTGGCTATGCCACCTATGATCTTGTAGCGTTTTTCCCAATTCAAGTATGAACGTTTGATCGGATCTACATGTGCGAAAGTTAGTGTAAGACTGTAAACACCATATAAATGCGTACAAGAATCGTACTTACCAAATATGAACTGATCTAGGCTTGCATTCTCGACAAACTCGTAGATGAGAAGCTTTTCGGTTCCTTCTAGGCAAAAACCCAAGAGCCTAACTAGATTCCTGCGTTGAAGCTTGGCAAGCAACAAGACCTCATTCTTGAATTCCTGATCGCCTTGACTTGAATTCTGCGATAATCTCTTGACAGCTATTTCTTGACCATTCGGAAGTATTCCCTAGTAATACGCGATCTTGGTTCATTTTTGTTTTCATTAAATTTTTTTGTCAAAGGTTCTTCATCCATACACAAAAATAAGTAGTACCTTGTAAACCGTCCCGAATCCACCCTCTCTCAGCTTGTTATCGTGGGAGAAATCATTTGTCGCGGCTCTGAGTGTACTTAACTCATGTTTGAGAGAGTCGGGCGTGCTCATATCATCAATAGCTTCAAAAGAAATTGCATGTTAAAATTTTGGCCTAATCGAGAAAGAGCTTAAACAAAAGACCGGATACTCACTCTCGTAACGAGTCGCCTCTGGTTTTCTTTTCACACGTTTTCTCAACAAAATCAAAACGGAGACAACTACTACCACGCACGCAGCAATCGAAACGACAACAATGATAATATTCCGAGTCGTGTTATTTTCTGCTCAATTGGAAAAACTCTTTAATCACTCCCGGAAGAGTTGGGACACTTTTCTAGACACCGGAAATTAAGAAAAACGTAATTTTTTAACTATTTGATCAAAAAGTAAAGTGTAAAAATGTTTTACCCGATGGCGGTGGTGGTGAAATTGGCGGTGCTTGAGGGGCTAGCAGCGGCCGAGGGGCAGGCGGCAGCGCAAGCGTCAGCTCAAGAAGCCTGGTGTCATTATAAAAGGGGTATTTCTCGTAATGAAGATAGCAGCTGGGAAAGAAAACCCTTCCCCCTCTCCTCCTATGGCAGCACCACGGTATTTCGGAAGCTGCACTGATCAAGCAACTCTCCACTGCTCGGCCGACAAATCCGGAGTGCACTGGACCATCGCGAATATGTACTGAAAATCCGTAGCAGTAATATTCCCCGCAGCCACTTTTCTCGTAGGGTCCGCTCCATTAGCCGCCTTGTCCCGGAGGCTATCGAGGTGGGCCCGCAGTTGGGTCATGAACACGGAAGGATTCGTGGCGTTCTGTTTGTTCCACGTGAAGTACGCGGGCCGCATGTCCATGGACCCGAGTATGCTCGCGTTCGAGTCCGTCCACCAGATCGCTTGCCGCTGGCCGCGGCACTCGCTGAGCTGGACGTCGCCTTGGCATAGGGCGAGGGCGTGGGCTGTGTCGGGGTCGCGGGACCCGACGGAGGCGTTGTAGAAGCCGTGGGGCCGATGTTTGTTGGGAGGGAGGAGAGGGCAGAGTCGAGGTTGTCGGAGTAGGTGCTGTTGGCAGTGTAGTTGCCGTTGTCTAGGCAGCTGAATTGAGCAGAGATCAAGAGGAGGTTGGTTTGGAGGATGAGAAAAAACAAGGCAAGCACTCGCACCATCCTAGCTTGTGTATCGAAATTTAATTTTGATTAAAAACATCGGTTCGGTGTGTGTTATATATATCGAAGAGAGACAATAATTTTGTTGGTCCCTTAAAATGGGTCAAGTCTCGATTTGGTCCACTAAAAAGAGTCAGTTTCAATTTAGTCTCTTAAATCATAAAAATGTAGTCAATTTAGTTCAATTTGATCGAAAAATTCAAAATTTCGCCGGAAAAAGACACGTGGACTTCTTTCCGATGAAATTTGTTGACTAGGCGCCATGTGGATTCGCCAGCGTAAGCATCAACTTGACCGATTTGGTCCACTTAAAAAGGTCAGTTTTAGTTTAGCCCCTTAAATCAAAAAAATTAGTCAATTTAGTTCAATTTGATCGTAAAATTCAATCTATCACTATGAAAAAGACATTTTATACAAGAAGAATCGAATTTGTTCTTTTTTCTCAAATAACATTAATTATTGTTAAAATTTATTGAAAAATTTGCGTATTTAAAACTTATAACACATAAAACACTATTTCCAATTAAATATTTTATTATTTTTATAATTTTTATTAATAAATTTAAATCAGTTATTAATAATTAATAAATATAATTATTAGTTCTTTATTAATTATAATTAGTAAATTTTATATTAATTTATAATTAAATTTTAATAATTATTAATAATTGATTTCAATTTATTAAAAAAAATAAAATATATGATATAATGTGTTTTATAGGATATAAGTTCTAAATAAATAAAATTTTCAATAACTGATACTTAATAAAAAAATTATTTTTAATTCAAAATTTATTTTAAAAAAATTATATTTATATATAACTAAAATTAATACTATATAATGACAATATGGTCTCGATTGTAGTAAATGATCGATCTACTTGGTTAAAACTTAAACCCATCTCTTTTAAAACCAAAACTGATTAAATACTTCCGGTATACAATATATATTTTTTTTCGCGAAAATTTAAATTTTACGATTAAATTAGATTAAATTAACTACATTTTTTATTATTTAAGGGACTAAACTGAAATTAACATTTTTTAATGGACCAAATTGGTCAAAGTGATGCTTACGTGACAGATCCACGTGCCACTTGGTCAACAAATTTACCGGAAAGAAATCCACGTGTCTTTTTCCGGCGAAATTTTGAATTTTCTGATCAAATTGGACTAAATCGAGCACATTTTTGTGATTTAAGGGACTGAATTGAAACCGACCATTTTTAGTGGACCAAATCGAGACTTGACCACTTTTAAGGGACCAACAAAAGTTTTCTCTTATATCGAAGATATGCAGGGATCGAATCCGTATGGAAATTTCCGAGTTGGAAGTCAAGGTCTATACATTAGAATATAATTAGATTGTGGGTGCAAGCAAATGCAAATTATTGTACTAGTTCATGATGAAAATGGTCCCCGCGGGAAGGAAAGCTAAAGCTACCCATTGTTGAACATTTTGTACCGGAAATAAAGAGGGAGAAGTAGTGAATATAATATGAGAGAACAATTAATTAAAAGAAGTTTTAAGTAAAAAAGGTATTTTAGTTTTTTAATTTAGAATGTAAACTCTATAATATATATTTTGTATTTAAGGGATAAGATTATTTTCTTTATTTATTTATTGGGTTATTATTATTTGTGTAATTATAATAAAAAGTAAAATTTAAAAAATCTAATTACTCTATTTTAATAAAATTAATAAAATTAATTGATTTACGTTGTCATTTTATAATTTTTGGAGATTTATTATTTTTACTATATTTTTACATATTTATTCATTTTCCTATCACATATTTTTTCAAATATATTTATTTTCATGTAATTTTTGTATGCACTCCCTAAATTATAATTTGTATGTACTCTTTAAATTATAATTAGGATAAAACTATTAAATTTTATTTTAGTTATTTTTTAATTATAAATTATAATTAGGATAAAACTATTAAATTTTATTTTAGTTATTTTTTAATAATTTTTATATATGTTTATCTATTTATTGGACAGACAAAAAAAGACAATGTTAATCACTACTGCCTATTATTACTGGATAGAGAGAGTATGTTTTTACATTTAAAATAAAAATAATAATTATTGTTTGATTTTAAAATATAATTATATTTCTTAATTTATGTGCTCTAGAAATTGTGAACATATATAGTATGAGCGTCTAACTTAATAAGATCTGTTGTTGATGAGAATGTAATTTGCACTCAGAAATTGATTTTTGTATACAATTCCAACAAGATCTAACAATATAAATTGATAATTATCTTTTTTTTTATAAGTGGAGAAACGAGAAACTTTTCTCCCATTTCGATCGGAAGCTCCTCGATCGAGTAAGATGTAAATCGAAGGATGTGTTCGAGTAACAGACACCTTTGAGAGAGAGTCAACAAGTTTCACATAGGACAAATTTCATAATATTTCAATGAAAATTTTCTTCTCCCGAAGTTCGACGATCGGAAACTCCTCGATCGAGTAAGATGTAAATCGAAGGATGTGTTCGAGTAACAGACACCTTTGGGAGAGAGTCAACAAGTTTCACATAGGACAAATTTCATAATATTTCAATGAAAATTTTCTTTTCCCGAAGTTCGAACTCTGCGTTGTCGGGGATTTACACACACATCACCACAAGCTTTACCACTCGAATATGTCCTTAAGAGATTTAGTAATCAATTGTAACGTGTCACAAAAGATAAAAGGGTTTATTGTCTAAAGGGTATTTGTTTATGAAGCTTTGATTCAAGTAAACAAGGAAATGTCTATATTGCCCTTATCACATTTAAGCAAATAAAATAATTTTCATGGGTTTCTGAGGATTCGAACCCAAGACCGTTCGACTTTGACATAGAAAATGAAATTTTTTTCCCATTGAACCAAGTGAAATAGATTGAATATTTTATCCAACTTTAAATATATATATACTAACGAATAATTTCATTTAAAATTTTATATATTAATCTAGCTTATGGTCTCAAGATAAATTTCATGAAATTTTGATTGTCTCAAGATCGTTTTATCGCGGATGTAAAATACTTTTGATAGTTTTTTTATTTTTAGTTGATAAAATAACATTTTAATTACTAATATAAAGTTAATTTCATGAAATTTAATTACTAATATAAAGTTAATTTTAATGAAATAACATTTTAATTACTAATATAAAGTAAATTTCATGAAATAAAATTTTAATTACTAATATAAAGTTAATTTAATGAAATTTAATTACTAATATAAAGTTAATTTCATTAAATAAAATTTTAATTACTAATATAAAGTTGATTTAATGAAAATTAATTACTAATATAAAGTTAATTTCATTAAATAATATTTTAATTATTAATATAAAGTTAATTTAATGAAATTTAATTACTAATATAAAGTTAATTTCATTAAATTTAATTACTAATATAAAGTTAATTTCATGAAATAACATTTTAATTACAAATTTAAAGCTAATATAATGAAATTTAATTACTAATATAAAGTTAATTTCACGAAATATAAAATTTTAATTACTAATATAAAGTTAATTTCATAAAGTAACTATTTAATTACTAATATAAAGCTAATATAATGAAATTTAATTATTAATATAAAATTTATTTCACGAAATTTAATTACTAATATAAAGTTAATTTCATTAAATAACATTTTAATTGCTAATATAAAGTAAATTTCATGAAGGTATATGACATTTAGTCTTAGGTGTATTGAAATCTATCTATCACAATGTCTAATTTCATAGAAGATGACTAATATACCAGGCACATTGTCTATAAGAGACTTCATACTAAACGGGTTAGAATTGCATTAGGTATATTACAATTATGATTATGTATGTGTGTCTAGAATTCATGATTAAATCATAGCCATTCATTCAAAAGTAAATAATATAAGAATTAATCACAGTCATTTATTAATTTCAATAAAAAAAATGAATAAATCAAGAATTAATCACAGTCATCCGTTCAAACGTAATCAACAGTTGTGTTTGTTGATCCGATCCAATGGTCAACTTTACATCACAACCATACATTCAAGATAATCAACGGATGAGTTTTGTTGATCCGAGTCTAGTAATTAAAATGTAATTTTATTAAAATTAATTTTATATTAGCAATTAAAATATAATTTTATGTAAATTAACTTTGTATTAGTATTTAAAATGTAATTTCATCTAATTTAACTTTATATTAGTAATTAATTGTAATTTCACAAAAAATAATTTTATTTTAGTATTTAAAATAATCCAGGGCCTTTCACGATTCGGTTCTTGAACCGGCTGGTGCGGAAAGCGTCCGAGCCGTTGATGAATTGGTAGAGTAGGGGGTTCGAGCTGACCGGCTCGTTCGGTTTGCTGGAGAAGTAGAAAACCGCCGAGTGGTGCTCGCGGCCAGGGACTTGGAGATTGATGGCGACGATGAAGGTTTTGTGCGATTTCGAGCCGCGGAGAGCGTTCATCGCGCGGTTGTCGGGTCGGGCGAGGATGTGCTCCAATTTGGCGTTGGATCTGAGCCAATCGACGTGAAATTACGTCTTCGACGTATGATACCAACTTTTCGCGAAGTTGGACTTAAACTCACGAACAACAACTTCAGTCGAAGAAACACTCACACAAGTTCGTAGTATGAAAGACTGAAGACAAAGTTATGTAATATGTTTCATTTCCTTGAAAAACGAAACTAAACTATTACACTGAGTATGGTAGGCAAAACGATTACAAGAAGTTTCCCGAGTGTCGCAACAACTCCCACTAACTTGCAATCTAGCACACGAGTACCTAGAGCTAAATCTCCTAACTCTAATCTTGGCACAAGGCGCAAAAGCTACTACACAAACTCGAAGCTCGAAGCTGTTGGTTACGATTCTAAAAATCAGATTTCGTTCTCTCAAAATCGTCAAATGGTGAAATCGAAATCCATGGGTTTATATAGGCAGCCCGCACATGTGAGGTGATGACGTGGCACGTTCTGGTTGGTCACATGCTTGGCTGATGTCACTTCTCCATGGAAGACATCACTCTTGTAGAACTAGGATTCTTGAATCTTGGAATCTTGAATCTTTGATTCTTGAATCTTCGAATCTTGAATCTTCAATTTCAAAATCAGAACTTCAATTCAATCTTGACTCCATCGATCTCAATTCTTCATCTTCAATTTCTCGTGAAAAACTCTAAGTGTTGAAGCCTCGGAATTTCATCGTCTTCATGGTCGTCGATATCATTGAAGTAGTAAACACCGGAACCATTCTCCATTTCTTGATTTGTGTACTTCGTGAAAGGAATCACGTTGAAGTACTTCGTCTTTGAAAATCATGCCAAGTAACATGAGTCGCCGGTTTTTAGGTAAGGGTGCAAAACCGGCGACTCCAGTCGCCGTTCCACGCAGCTTCCCAAAAGCGGAGAACCTAGTCGCTGGTTCCGTGTCAAGGATCACTTGTCACACAAACGGCGACTCCAGTCGCCGTTTCCACACATGCCAAAAGCGGCGACTGTTGTCGCCGTTTCCACACCATAATTCCAAAACCAAAAACGGCGACTGGAGTCGTCGTTTCTTCAACACTCCAAAGTGGCGACGCTTGTCGCTGGAATTGAGCTTTCACCAAATCTGGCGACTCGGGTCGCCGTTCCTACGCACACCAAAAGCGGCGACTGGAGTCGCCATTTCCGCGTAGTTCCAAAAGTGGAGACTCGTGTCTCCATTTCCATGCGCACGGTTGATGACTTCGGATTCCTATCCTGTAATCCTGAAATCAAACAAAAACACAAACACAAATACGTTGTCGCCAAAATCAACATTTACAATCTCCCCCTTTTTGGCACAACTCATAAAAACAAGTTAAGTAAAACATGAGATAGAAAGATTGAAAAAACATCAATCATACAATCAATGAAAAACCATAAAAGACTTAGCCAAATATCTCAAACCAAAAGATAAAAACTTAGATAAATATCCAATCTCAAAACAATAATCCAGAGATAGAGAAACATGAAAAAACCATGCATGGACGAATTTAGAGTTTGATGCATGCACAAAACTAAATACGAAAAACGAGTTCAAGAGTTATGGAAAACAGGAAATAAAAAACTTGAAATAAAAACTTGAACTTGGAATTTGAACTTAAGATCTTGAACTTCATTCTTTAGGCGAGGCGGCAGGAGTTGGATCACGTTCTGGGCTTTCAATCACATCTTCTTCATCTTCGCCATAGTCGAAGCCATCATCAGAACTTGAATCTTCTTTCTCGTCCTCATCTGTCTCATCACCTAAACCAAAAATTTCGAACTCACCGAAATCTTTTCCGGTCTCGTCTTCAACATCCAGAATCTCAACATCAGCATCATCGTCGTCTTGATCTTTGAGTCCGTCAGACGGCATCGCTATCGAGGTTTCGCCAACCTTCGCTTTTCCCTTATCCCGGATATTCATACAACCTTCGAAGATGTCGTCATCTGTCTTTTCACCGTCATCAGCCCCTTGTTCCACTTGTTCGACAGCTATGTTATTTCCTTTAGCTAGCTGCACATGCGCTTCCTGGATAGCGTCCCTAACCATCTTCAAGATGAACGTATCTTACAAACTTGCATCCGGGGCTCCAACATCACCAAGTCCTCCCCCTTGTTGGATCTCGCGTTGAAGTTTGTCAAAAGATAACTTCTGTTTCTTCTGAGCATCGATCATACGGTTGTAGGCAAGGGCATGTTCTTCCTGACGCTTTTCCAGAGTTAGAGTGTCAGCATAGTGTTGGAGTTGTGTACTTAATGTCTAGATTTAAGTACCGGTAAACTCCCGGTCATGGCATTTAACCTATTTAATTAATAAACAATTATTTGCAATTAATTATTATTAATTAATTATGCAAAAATATAGTCCTAGATTTTATACGTTGTAGTTAGTATGGTGCGCATGGGCGCATAGAAGATCATACTATCGGTTACTCGTATTTAATCGAACAGTTGCTCACGACCTAGATGGACACAGACCAATCCATCGATATAGTCGTTGTGTGAGAGAGAAAATAATTTATCTTAATTATTTTATCACACTTGTACACTTGGTGTATTGGGCGGATCAGCTTGAGATTTATTGATTAGGATTGCCTTGGATAATCAATTTAAATCTCGGAGTATTTTATTCTTAATCCCCGATATTATTGCGGGTGTGTATATTTAATACTAGAGACTTTGATTTTCCAAAGGAATTAACCGATTTAATTATTGGGTTAATTACCGGTAAAATTGGGTCGCTATATTTTATATATGACATGCCGTGAATACTTGACGGGAAAGTGTATCCCGGAAGGGTTGATAATATCCCCGAGATGAGTTCATAAGGAATTATTGTGTAAACCTCATGAGTGGATTCGTTCCGCACAATAATAAAGGTTGAACGGTACTAGTCTCGGATATAAGATATGAATATTGTTTATTGAGCAATAAATAAATTTATTCATGGATATTTAAATCTTAAATACACGGAATAAATAATACTAATCGGAGAAATATTATTTGATATAATATGGAATAATATTGGGAGTGCAATTTTATTTATATAGTGGAAAATAAATAAAATTTAATATTGATAAGGATTAATGGATTTGGGTTGGACCCAATTTAATCTTCAATATTTAGAAGCCCAATATTTATTCTCCTTATGATCCCCTACGTAGCCTATATAAGCACTACATGGTCTTCACTTTTCATAACTATTCACAACCTAAGTTACGCCAATCATAAAGTCTTGGAGAGTGAGGAGGATCCATAGAGTTCGATAGATCGTCTCCCACACGACGTTCGGACGAAGTGCGAGGAATACGTAGGAAGATCGCAAGGTCATCAACAAGATTCGTTTCTCCGTACGACGAATCGAGGTAATAATCGAGAAACCCCCTCTTTGATTATTTGTGTTGTTTTATCGTGATATATACATGAACAACGCGATCCGGGAAAAACGACGAACCTCGGGGACGGGGATTCGAGATCCCCGGCGAGGATCGAACGCAGCGGTCGAACCCTAGGGTTCGGACCGCCGAGGCGCGCGGGGATGGGGCGCACGATCGACCTAGGGTCGATCGTCCGGGATGCCGTGGGCTGGTGCCACGGCGGATCCCAGCCGCCATCGCCGGCGGCGCGTCGGAAGCAAAGCCCTCGGCCGAAGCCGAGGGGCGATCGAGCCCGTGAGCTCGATCGCGGGTCGCTGCGGGGATAACCCGCAGCTACCTCGTGCGCGCTACGGGGGTT
This sequence comes from Euphrasia confusa, assembly GCA_954870475.1. Lineage (NCBI taxonomy): Eukaryota > Viridiplantae > Streptophyta > Magnoliopsida > Lamiales > Orobanchaceae > Euphrasia > Euphrasia confusa. The sequence continues at coordinate 6,657,015 of OX940959.1, read as the reverse complement.
CCCGTAGCAGAGGCGCACGGGGCTGACCCCGTGCGAGCAGCGAGTCAGCGACTCGCTGCGGGGCTGCTACGAGCAGCCCCGGGGATCGCTACGAGCGATCCCAGCGATCGTCCGAGGACGATCGCGAGCCCCTCGCGGGGGCTCGGCTGGGCGCACGCAGCCTTCGGGCTTCGCTGGGCGTTCGGTCGGGCCCCGGCTCGTGAGGTGGTTCGCGTTCTTGGATCCGACTCGTGGGGGACTTCGGCTGGGGGCGGGCTGCGTGTCTTCGGGCGCGTAGTCTCCAAAGGTCGGACTCCTGCGGATGAGTCGGGGATCCAATCTTCGGTGATCGAGGGTTTTTGATCGGATTATCGGTTCCGCAATTTTGATAGCCCGGGACATCGAATCCCAGCAATTGGTATCAGAGCGTTTGGTTTCGTGTTCATGTATATATTCGATTATTGTTCTACCTTGCAGGATTTCCGGCTATCATGGTTGGATTTAATTAATTGTTTTTTAATTAATTATCATGATTATTAAACTCTCGGACATGTCGAGATTCGTTTTTATGTGGTTGAATGTTTGTAATAGTAAAAATTCGGGGGTTGACCGAATTTAGGATTTATTATTACGCACTTTATTTTCCGGAAAATGTATAGGGTCGATTTCATGTATAGAATCGATACCGGAATTGTAATTTAATTTTTTGTAAATTATTTACGTTGGTTCGATGATGAGACGATCGCCGGAAGACGAAGAAGTGACGAAGAGAGTAGGGCTTGGGATCGATCCCATGATGGTGATCGACCCATAGCCTAGCCGGCGTGGCTAGGCGGCGGCGGCGCTCCTCCCCGAGTGGCCGGCCGATCCATCATGTGGTGGTGGTACGGGGATCTCCCAACCCATACCACTTCTACCAAGATCCACTTTCCTAATTAATTCGGATTTTTCTTATTTGAGTACTTTCCTTTTAGGAAACTCTCATGGAATAGGAAAAGAATTAATTGGAATTAATTTTATTCCTATTGATTTATTTCCTTCATGGAATTATTCAAAGATTGGGAATTTAATTAATTTAGTACTAAATTTATTTTTCCTATTTGATTATTCCTACATGGGAATATTCATGGATTAGGAATAAAAATAAATTTGGAAAGTAGTAAGTCCTAATTTATTTTATTTCCTTGTTCTATTATAGATATCTTCTAGAATATTCCAAGTTTTACTTGGATAGATTATTCTAAAGATTTAATAAGAACTAGATAGGAAAATAAATAAATAAAAATATTAATAATATTTAATTTTATTTTTGATATATTCAATTGACTTAATTTTCGAATTAAGTAACTTTTGGATTAATTGAAAATAAATAGATTTAAATATTGGAAATTAATATTCTCGTCACATGGAGCATTCAAGAAACGAAGACTGAAGACTAGATGATGCATATGAAGATAAAGCCATGATAGTCGGGAAAATAATTCTCTAGCATTATTTTGACTATGTGATCTATGTGCTTTATTGCTTTCATGCATGCTATATGTGTTTATTTTATGCACTAGATAGCGTATCCCTTTATCGTAAAAAGCTAAGTGGGAGAGGGGATGGAAACATTCCCATGGTCTCCATCACTGTTCTCTTGGTGACTTTTATGGACTTTCGAAGTTCATATAGACAAGTCATTGGAGGAGAATTCTTGTAATTCCTCTTACAAGAAACATTGATCGAGTTTATCAAACAATGCCTAATTTGTCTTTCTGAAACTGACTTCAAGTCGACTCATTCTCACCCCGGGGAGTGGAATGGAGCCAGAGCCACTTGGTCATGTGGATGACACAAATTAGAGACCTTCGTGCCATTCTTTGATAGGTGGGTCGATTGTCTGCTCGGCTCCCTCATTTATGAGAGATAGGGTCGCTCGCATGGTGAATCACTGGTTAGAAACTTCGAGTTTCACTTATGATTCTCCGAGTCTTGATTTACGAAATCGAATGGATCTTGTAATTGGGAGTCAATTATAAAAATATCTTGGTGTAGTAAACGTCCACACCACGTGGCTTGCTATGCTGACGGATTTTGGATTAATTGATGTAGACAGTTATAAGTGATTGTGAAGAGTTGTGAAATTGTCGTAAACGTCCACACCACGTGGCTTGCGGTGACGTAACAATTCCAAGCAATGTACTGTAGTGCTGAGTGATGGTTTACACTTAGATACGCGTCATAGTATTCTTCCCCACGAAGTTACGCTATGATTGATGTATGACCAAAGAAAATCTAATTGCTAAATCATTTGGGTGGGTAAACGTCCACACCACGTGGCTTGCTTTACCTGATGGGATTTTAGACGCAATTAGTAATTTAATGATATTATTTGAGGGAGATAATATCGGACATTAAATTGATTGTTTGTTTACATGTGCTTATAGGTTTAGAGAATAGCTATGAATCCACTTTCTGTGATACTCAAGGAACATAAAACTCACTGGTCCCAATTACATTGATTGGAAGAGAAATTTGGACATTGTCCTGACTGCTGAAGAGTACAAGTTTGTACTCTATGAGCAATGCCCTGCTGAACCCACGGCCGCCTCAACTGATGAGGAAAAAGAAGCATATCGGAAGTGGAAAAAGGCTGATGAAATGGCTAGGTGCTATATTTTGGCTTCCATGTCAAATGTACTCCAAACCCAACATGAGCCGATGAACACTGCCGAGGATATGTTATTTAACCTCAAGGAGATGTTTGGGCATCATGACCGTGCGGGTAGGCAAGAAGCAATGAGAGTCCTTATGTCGACTACTCAGTCTGAAGGAACGCCCGTTGGGGAGCACGTTCTTAAGATGATGAGTTTGTTGAATGAACTTGAGGTCCTAGGAGCTTCGATTGATGATGAGACGCAAGTCGACATCATATTCCAGTCTCTGACCCCTAAGTTTGAGCAGTTTCGTATGAGCTATAATATGGGTAAACTATCTTATACTCTTGCGCAACTCCTGACTGAACTGAAGGCGGCAGAGGGGATCTACAAGAAGGGCAAGTCTCAAGCGCTTGTGGCTACCAAGTCCAAAAGCTTGAAAGCTATTGGAGGTAGGGGCAAGAAAAGGAAGCAAGCCATAAAACCCAGTGGTGCCAAGAGGAATGGACCACGAGTGGGGGCTAGTAAGCCAAAGGGCTTGTGCTTCCGATGCAAGAAGTCTGGACACTGGAAGTCTGAATGTCCTCTCAGAGGTACGAATTTTTCTTTAGTCGTAAAAACATAGTCAACGGTATTATCTACCAGAATTCTGGTGTGTAGATATGGAACCACTGACGGTATGTGCATTTCTTTAAATGCAGGGGTTCCAGAAAACCCGACGACTTAGAGAAGAAGAATTCGAGTCTACATGGGCGAAGCTGTTGGGGTAGCAGCGGTTGCAGTGGAAGACATTTATCTGTTTTAAGTTTTCATTTCAGTTATTGCTTTATGTACCCTTTATTTTGAAAAAGAACTTTTGTTCTGGTTTTCTTTATTATTAATGGATATTTTATTTCTTTAATCATTTGATGGTTTGGATAAGAAATAATGGTGATATCTATTAAGGTACATTAGATAGCAATATATGAATGATGAATCCTTAGTCTACCACGATGCAACAAACCGTTATGTATAACTTGTTTTACTTATTAGATGTATTTCTCTTATTAATCATTATACTTGTGAATTCTTAAACTTGGTAGTATCTGTTCAAAAGAGATTCAAAAGGTCGAAATTGATTTGATCAATTGTAGTTGGAGGAATGGACCTCCCGACCTAAGAATCGATCTTGAAAGATGATACAACTGAGTTAACCTTTCTGGATAAAGAATGGAATTCGGACAAGTATAGAAAATGATTGATGATTAATGCGGTATGTGTAATTAGAGAAGGTACGAGTCATTCCTTCAAGAATACTCGAAGATGGATTAGACTACTTGTTGTGCCATAAAAGCGGAGTGTTTTTAACACAAAGCCATTATGGGGAACCCTCAAAGTATATCCATTGAAAGCCTGCGACTTGTTCGCGGAGGCTATCACCTATCTAAATAACACATAGCATAAATCAAAGATTGAGATTAAATCTCAAACGACTACACCATACACTGAAGTGTAGACATGGTGTGTCAGGAATAAGAAATGGGATTCTAATAGTAAAAGGACAAGTTTGTTCGGAACTACCTATGTTCTATGGATATTTCTGGATACAACGGCACATTCTATGTGGTTGTAGAACATCCTAGAAGAACAAGTAATTGTATGTTCAATAGTACTACGAACCAGAAGGGTGTCCTCGCCCGGTTCTTAGAGGAAGACTATTAGATGAACTACAATGCCCTAACTGACAAAGTACTTTAAAATGAGGAAAGGAGAGACTGGAAACCAGCCTAACCGAGTAGCGATACACCACTAACTGCACCTAATGTTATTACTGTTATACACCGGAACGCCATTGCAGTGGGAGGTTGTTAACCAACCGGAGATGTTCATAAGACTGGAGGAGTTTTTAAACTCTGGATCCAGTATACATGAAATCGATCCCTAGGTCTGCATAGATTTGCGAGAAAGGTGTGTTAGAGACGTAATGGAAACAAAGGTGGTGTTTCTCGGAATTTTGTGTAGATAACACTTCATCATTGGCAACAATGTAAAAGTGTTGTCAAACATAAAATAAAGGTTGTCTAAATAAATCGAGATATAAGATTAAGATGAAGTTGGATCATGTTCTTAGAAATCTTTCGATCTCTGGATAAGAACATTTGTACTTCTCTTAAGATATCTTATACGATTATGGTTTGTTTTAAACATGCACAATTCTGAGAAAGGTTATTGCCTTCCTAGAACAGAATACATCTATCTAAAGGTATGTGTTTCGAACACATGAAGGAGATGGATATGGACAAAGCAGTTACCTACACTTCGAGTGTAGAGAGCTTTGTAGATGCAATGTTGAAAAACAAGAACCTGATATCAACTATGCGGTTAGCGTAGTGGGAGGATATCAAAGTAATCTGGATAAGAAATATTCGAATGCTGTAAAGTACTTGGAAGTACTGGATTGCTGGCAAAACGAAATCTTCTTAGATTACAGTTTCTCAGATCAAAAATCGGAGAAAGACCAGTGTAAGTCGATATCAGGCTATGTGTTCACTTTTAGAAGAGGTGGAACCTAAGGATGAAAGAGTGATAAGCGTGATGCTTCTCGGACTCTATCATAAACCGAATAGCAGCCTCAGAGGCAGCGGAAGTTTTGGTTAGGTTCCGGAATGACCTCTGAACTTGGATATGACTCTTGGTTCACCAAAGGCTATGTACATAGCGGTGCGTGGAGAACTGGAAGAAGTCATAAGTTCGAAAAGTGATGATAACACATAGAGCAAGTACCACCTGATACGAATCATCGTCAGAGAGACGACGCAGTAGTCACCAAGATAACTTCAGATCGGCAACCTAGATTGCTCATTCACATAATACTTCTGGGAAGTATAACTTAAGCACGTGATGAGTATGGAAGTCGGGAGTTTGGAGGAAATGACTAGACCTTAGTACAAGTGGGAGATTGTTGGGGTTGTGTACTTAATGTCTAGATTTAAGTACCGGTAAACTCCCGGTCATGGCATTTAACCTATTTAATTAATAAACAATTATTTGCAATTAATTATTATTAATTAATTATGCAAAAATATAGTCCTAGATTTTATACGTTGTAGTTAGTATGGTGCGCATGGGCGCACAGAAGATCATACTATCGGTTACTCGTATTTAATCGAACAGTTGCTCACGACCTAGATGGACACAGACCAATCCATCGGTATAGTCGTTGTGTGAGAGAGAAAATAATTTATCTTAATTATTTTATCACACTTGTACACTTGGTGTATTGGGCGGATCAGCTTGAGATTTATTGATTAAGATTGCCTTGGATAATCAATTTAAATCTCGGAGTATTTTATTCTTAATCCCCGATATTATTGCGGATGTGTATATTTAATACTAGAGACTTTGATTTTCCAAAGGAATTAACCGATTTAATTATTGGGTTAATTACCGGTAAAATTGGGTCGCTATATTTTATATATGACATGCCGTGAATACTTGACGGGAAAGTGTATCCCGGAAGGGTTGATAATATCCCCGAGATGAGTTCATAAGGAATTATTGTGTAAACCTCATGAGTGGATTCGTTCCGCACAATAATAAAGGTTGAACGGTACTAGTCTCGGATATAAGATATGAATATTGTTTATTGAGCAATAAATAAATTTATTCATGGATATTTAAATCTTAAATACACGGAATAAATAATACTAATCGGAGAAATATTATTTGATATAATATGGAATAATATTGGGAGTGCAATTTTATTTATATAGTGGAAAATAAATAAAATTTAATATTGATAAGGATTAATGGATTTGGGTTGGACCCAATTTAATCTTCAATATTTAGAAGCCCAATATTTATTCTCCTTATGATCCCCTACGTAGCCTATATAAGCACTACATGGTCTTCACTTTTCATAACTATTCACAACCTAAGTTACGCCAATCATAAAGTCTTGGAGAGTGAGGAGGATCCATAGAGTTCGATAGATCGTCGCCCACACGACGTTCGGACGAAGTGCGAGGAATACGTAGGAAGATCGCAAGGTCATCAACAAGATTCGTTTCTCCGTACGACGAATCGAGGTAATAATCGAGAAACCCCCTCTTTGATTATTTGTGTTGTTTTATCGTGATATATACATGAACAACGCGATCCGGGAAAAACGACGAACCTCGGGGACGGGGATTCGAGATCCCCGGCGAGGATCGAACGCAGCGGTCGAACCCTAGGGTTCGGACCGCCGAGGCGCGCGGGGATGGGGCGCACGATCGACCTAGGGTCGATCGTCCGGGATGCCGTGGGCTGGTGCCACGGCGGATCCCAGCCGCCATCGCCGGCGGCGCGTCGGAAGCAAAGCCCTCGGCCGAAGCCGAGGGGCGATCGAGCCCGTGAGCTCGATCGCGGGTCGCTGCGGGGATAACCCGCAGCTGCCTCGTGCGCGCTACGGGGGTTCCCGTAGCAGAGGCGCACGGGGCTGACCCCGTGCGAGCTGTTGGAGTTGTGTACTTAATGTCTAGATTTAAGTACCGGTAAACTCCCGGTCATAGCATTTAACCTATCTAATTAATAAACAATTATTTGCATTTAATTAATTAATTATGCAAAATATAGTCCTGGATTTTATACGTTGTAGTTAGTATGGTGCTGCATGGGCGCACAGAAGATCATACTATCGGTTACTCGTATTTAATCGAACAGTTGCTCACGACCTAGATGGACACGGACCTATCCATCGGTATAGTCGTTGTGTGAGAGAGAAAATAATTTATCTTAATTATTTTATCACACTTGTACACTTGGTGTATTGGGCGGATCAGCTTGAGATTTATTGATTAGGATTGCCTTGGATAATCAATTTAAATCTCGGAGTATTTTATTCTTAATCCCTGATATTATTGCGGGTGTGTATATTTAATACTAGAGGCTTTGATTTTCCAAAGGAATTAACCGATTTAATTATTGGGTTAATTACCGGTAAAATTGGGTCGCTATATTTTATATATGACATGCCGTGAATACTTGACGGGAAAGTGTATCCCGGAAGGGTTGATAATATCCCCGAGATGAGTTCATAAGGAATTATTGTGTAAACCTCATGAGTGGATTCGTTCCGCACAATAATAAAGGTTGAACGGTACTAGTCTCGGATATAAGATATGAATATTATTTATTGAGCAATAAATAAATTTATTCATGGATATTTAAATCTTAAATACACGGAATAAATAATACTAAGATGGAGAAATATTATTTGATATAATATGGAATAATATTGGGAGTGCAATTTTATTTATATAGTGGAAAATAAATAAAATTAATATTGATAAGAATTAATGGATTTGGGTTGGACCCAATTTAATTTTCAATATTGAAGCCCAATATTTATTCTCCTTATGATCCCCTACGTAGCCTATATAAGCACTACATGGTCTTCACTTTTCATAACTAAGAGAGAATTAATTGACCTACGGAATTCTTAAAGTCTTGAGAGTGAGGAAGATCCATAAGAGTTCGATAGCTCGTCGCCCACCCGACGTTCGAACGGAAGTGCAAGGAATACGCGGGAAGATCACGAGGTCATCAACGATTCGTTTCTCCGTACAACGAATCAAGGTAATAATCGAGAACCCCCTTCTTTGATTATGTGCGTTGAATAATTGTGATATATACATGAACGTGCGATCCGGGAAAACGACGAACCTCGGGGACGGGGATTCGAGATCCCCGGCGAGGATCGAAGGGGCGGCCGAACCCTAGGGTTCGGACCGCCGCATCGCGCGACAAGGGACGAGCCCCGGCTGGACGCCGGGGCATGGGATCGACTTCGGTCGATCCCCGGGGATGCCGTGGGCTGGGGCCACGGCGGATCCCCCCGCCCTCATCGCCGCCGGCGCGGATACGGGAAGCCCTCGGCCGAAGCCGAGGGATGCGATCGATCCTCGGATCGATCGCGGGTCAGCTTCGAGGTGACTCGTAGCGACCCCGTGCGTGCTACGGGTTCGCCCGTAGCGGCTCGCACAGGGTGATCCCGTGCGCTGGGGCAGCGAGTCATTGACTCGCTGCGGGGCTGCTACGAGCAGCCCCGGGGATCGCTACGAGCGATCCCAGCGATCGTCGAGGACGATCGCGAGCCCCTCGCGGGGGCTCGGCTGGGTGCACGCGGTCTTCGGACCTCGCTGGGCATTCGGTCGGGCCCCGGCTCGTGAGGTAGTTCGCGTTCGCGGATCCGGCTCGTGGGAGAAAATCGGCTGGGGGCGGGCTGCGTGTCTTCGGGCGCGTAGTCTCCAAAGGTCGGACTCCTGCGGATGAGTCGGGATTCAATCTTCGGTGATCGAGGGTTTTTGATCGGGTTATCGGTTCCGCAATTTTTGATAGCCCGGGACATCGAATCCCAGCAACTGGTATCAGAGCGTTTGGTTTCGTGTTCATGTATATGTTCGATTATTGTTCTACCTTGCAGGATTTCCGGCTATCATGGTTGGATTTAATTAATTGTTTTTATTAATTAATTATCATAATTATTAAACTCTCGGACATGTCGAGATTCGTTTTTGTGTGGTTGAATGTTTGTAATAGTAAAAATTCGGGGGTTGACCGAATTTAGGATTTATTATTACGCACTTTATTTTCCGGAAAATGTATAGGGTCGATTTCATGTATAGAATCGATACCGGAATTGTAATTTAAATTTTGTAATTTTAATTACGTTGGTTCGATGATGAGACGATTGCCGGAAGACGAAGAAATGACGAGAAGACAAGGGCTTGGGATCGATCACATGATGGTGATCGACCCATAGCCTAGCCGGCGTGGCTAGGCGGCGGCGGCGCTCCTCCCCGAGTGGCCGGCCGATCCATCTAGGTGGGGATGGCGTGGGATCTCCCAATCCCATGCTATTCCTACAAAAATCTACTTTCCCAATTAATTCGGATTTTTCCTATTTGAGTACTTTCCTTTTGGAAACTCTCATGGATTAGGAAAAGAATTAATTTAAATTAATTTTATTTTCTATTGATTTATTTCCTTCATGGAAATATTCATAGATTAGAAATTTAATTAATTTAGTACTAAATTTTATTTTTCCTATTTGATTATTCCTACTCATGGGAATATTCATGGATTAGGAATAAAAATAAATTTGAAAAGTAGTAGTCCTAATTTATTTATTTTATTTCCTTGTTCTATTATAGATATCTTCTAGAATATTCCAAGTTTTACTTGGATAGATTATTCTAAAGATTTAATAAGAACTAGATAGGAAAATAAATAAATAAAAATATTAATAATATTTAATTTTATTTTTGATATATTCAATTGACTTAATTTTCGAATTAAGTAACTTTTGGATTAATTGAAAATAAATAGATTTAAATATTGGAAATTAATATTCTCGTCACATGGAGCATTCAAGAAACGAAGACTGAAGACTAGAGGATGCATATGAAGATAAAGCCATGATAGTCGGGAAAAATAATTCTCTAGCATTATTTTGACTATGTGACCTATGTGCTTTATTGCTTTCATGCATGCTATATGTGTTTATTTTATGCACTAGATAGCGTATCCCTTTATCGTAAAAAGCTAAGTGGGAGAGGGGATGGAAACATTCCCATGGTCTCCATCACTGTTCTCTTGGTGACTTTTATGGACTTTCGAAGTTCATATAGACAAGTCATTGGAGGAGAATTCTTGTAATTCCTCTTACAAGAAACATTGATCAAGTTTATCAAACAATGCCTAATTTGTCCTTCTGAAACTGACTTCAAGTCGACTCATTCTCACCCCGGGGAGTGGAATGGAGCCAGAGCCACTTGGTCATGTGGATGACACAAATTAGAGACTTTCGTGCCATTCTTTTATAGGTGGGTCGTTTGTCTGCTCGGCTCCCTCATTTATGAGAGATAGGGTCGCTCGCATGGTGAATCACTGGTTAGAAACTTCAAGTTTCACTTATGATTCTCCGAGTCTTGATTTACGAAATCGAATGGATCTTGTAATTGGGAGTCAATTATAAAAGTCTCTTAGTGAAGTAAACGTCCACACCACGTGGCTTGCTATGCTAACGGATTTTGGATTAATTGATGTAGACAGTTATAAGTAATTGTGAAGAGTTGTGAAATTGTCGTAAACGTCCACACCACGTGGCTTGCGGTGACGTAGCGATTCCAAGCGATGTACTTTAGTACTGAGTAATGGTTTACACTTAGATACGCGTCATAGTATTCTTCCCCACGAAGTTACGCTATGATTGATGTATGACCGAAGAAAAACTAATTGCTAAATCATTTGGGTGGGTAAACGTCCACACCACGTGGCTTGCTTTACCTGATGGGATTTTAGACGCAATTAGTAATTTAATGATATTATTTGAGGGAGATAATATCGGACATTAAATTGATTGTTTGTTTACATGTGCTTATAGGTTTAGAGAATAGCTATGAATCCACTTTCTGTGATACTCAAGGAACATAAACTCACTGGTCCCAATTACATTGATTGGAAAAGAAATTTGGACATTGTCCTGACTGCTGAAGAGTACAAGTTTGTACTCTATGAGCAATGCCCTGCTGAACCCACGACCGCCTCAACTGATGAGGAAAAAGAAGCATATCGGAAGTGGAAAAAGGCTGATGAGATGGCTAGGTGCTATATTTTGGCTTCCATGTCAAATGTACTCCAAACCCAACATGAGCCGATGAACACTGCCGAGGATATGTTATTTAACCTCAAGGAGATGTTTGGGCATCATGACCGTGCGGGGAGGCAAGAAGCCATGAGAGTCCTCATGTCAACTACTCAGTCTGAAGGAACGCCTGTCGAGGAGCACGTTCTAAAGATGATGAGTCTGTTGAATGAATTGGAGGTCCTAGGAGCTATGATTGATGGTGAAACACAAGTCGACATCATACTCCAGTCTCTGACCCCTAGTTTTGAGCAGTTTCGTATGAGCTATAATATGGGTAAACTATCTTATACTCTTGCGCAACTCCTGACTGAACTGAAGGCGGCAGAGGGGATCTACAAGAAGGGCAAGTCTCATGCGCTTGTAACTACCAAGCCCAAAAGCTTGAAAGCTATTGGAGGTAGGGGCAAGAAAAGGAAGCAAGCCATAAAACCCAGTGGTGCCAAGAGGAATGGACCACGAGTGGGGGCTAGTAAGCCAAAGGGCTTATGCTTTCGATGCAAGAAGTCTGGACACTGGAAGTCTGAATGTCCTCTCAGAGGTACGAATTTTTCTTTAGTCGTAAAAACATAGTCAGCGGTATTATCTACCAGAATTCTGGTGTGTAGATATTGAACCACTGACGGTATGTGCATTTCTTTAAATGCAGGGGTTCCAGAAAACCCGGCGACTTAGAGAAGAAGAATTCGAGTCTACATGGGCGAAGCTGTTGGGGTAGCAGCGGTTGCAGTGGAAGACATTTATCTGTTTTAAGTTTTCATTTCAGTTATTGCTTATGTACCCCTTTATTTTGAAAAAGAACTTTGTTCTGGTTTTCTTTATTAATGGATATTTTATTTCTTTAATCATTGGATGGTTTGGATAAGAAATAATGGTGATATCTATTATGGTACATTAGATAGCAATATGTGAATGATGAATTCTTAGTCTACCACGATGCAACAAACCGTTATGTATAACTTGTTTTACTTATTAGATGTATTTCTCTTATCAATCATTATACTTGTGAATTCTTGAACTTGGTAGTATCTATTCAAAAGGGATTCAAAAGTCGAAATTGATTTGATCAATTATAGTTGGAGGAATGGACCTCCCGACCTAATAATCGATCTTGAAAGATGATACGACTAAGTCAACCTTTCTGGATAAAGGATGGAGTTCGGACAAGTATAGAAAATGATTGATGATTAATGCGGTATGTGTAATTAGAGATGATACGAGTCGTTCTTCCAAGAATACTCGAAGATGGATTGGACTACTTGCTGTGCCATAAATGCGGAGTGTTTTTCAACACAAAGCCATTATGGGGATCCTTCAAAGTATATCCATTGGGAGCCTGCGACTTGTTCGCGGAGGCTATCACCTATCTAAATAGCACATAGCATAAATCAAAGATTGAGATTAAATCTCAAACGACTGCACCATACACTGATGTGTGGATATGGTGTGTCAGAAATGAGAAATGGAATTCTAATAGTAAAAGAACAAGTTTGTTCGGAACTACCTATGTTCTATGGATATTTCTGGATACAATGGCACATTCTATGTGGTTGTAGAAATGTCCTAGAAGAACAAGTAATTGTATGTTCAATAGTACTACGAACCAGAAGGGTGTCCTCGCCCGGTTCTTAGAGGAAGACTATTAGATGAACTACAATGCCCTAACTGACAAAGTACTTCAAGATGAGGAAAGGAAAGACTGAGAACCAGCCTAACCGAGTAGCGGTACACCACTAACTGCACCTAATGTTATTACTGTTATGCACCGGAACGCCATTGCAGTGGGAGGTTGTTAAGCAACCAGAGATGTTCATAAGACTGGAGGAGTTTTGAACTCTGGATCCAGTATACATGAAATCGATCCCTAGTTCTGCATAGGAAAGGTGTGTTAGAGACGTAATGGAAACAAAGGTGGTGTTTCTCGGAATTTTGTGTAGATAACACTTCATCATTGGCAACAATGTAAAAGTGTTGTCAGACATGAAATTAGAGGTTGTCTAAATAAATCGAGATATAAGATTAAGATGAAGTTGGATCATGTTCTTAGAAATCTTTCGATCTCTAGATAAGAACATTTGTACTTTTCTTTAGATATCTTATACGATTATGGTTTGTTTTAAACATGCACAATTCTGAGAAAGGTTATTGCCTTTCGGGAACAGAATACATCTATCTAAAGGTATGTGTTTCGAACACATGAAGGAGATAGATATAAACAAAGCAGTTATCTACACTTCGAGTGTAAAGAGCTTTGTAGATGCATTGTTATAAAACAAGAACCTGATATCAACTATGCGGTTAGCGTAGTGGGAGGATATCAAAGTAATCTGGATAAGAGATATTCGAATGCTGTAAAAGTACTTGGAAGTACTGGATTACTGGCAAAAACGAAATCTTCTTAGATTACAGTTTCTCAGATCAAAAATCGGAGAAAGACCAGTGTAAGTCGATATCAGGCTATGTGTTCACTTTTAGAAGAGGTGGAACCTAAGGATGAAAGAGTGATAAGCGTGTGCTTCTCGAACTCTATCATAAACCGAATAGCAGCCTCAGAGGCAGCGGAAGTTTTGGTTAGGTTCCGGAATGACCTCTGAACTTGGATATGATTCTTGGTTCACCAAAGGCTATGTAAATAGCGGTGCGTGGAGAACTGAAAGAAGTCATAAGTTCGAAAAGTGATGATAACACATAGAGCCAGTACCACCTGATACGAGTCATCGTCAGAGGGACGATGCAGTAGTCACCAAGATAACTTCAGAGCGGCAACCTAGATTGCTCATTCACATAATACTTCTGGGAAGTATAACTTAAGCACGTGATGAGTATGGGAGTCGGGAGTTTGGAGGAAATGACTAGACCTTAGTACAAGTGGGAGATTGTTGGAGTTGTGTACTTAATGTCTAGATTTAAGTACCGGTAAACTCCCGGTCATAGCATTTAACCTATCTAATTAATAAACAATTATTTGCATTTAATTAATTAATTATGCAAAATATAGTCCTGGATTTTATACGTTGTAGTTAGTATGGTGCTGCATGGGCGCACAGAAGATCATACTATCGGTTACTCGTATTTAATCGAACAGTTGCTCACGACCTAGATGGACACGGACCAATCCATCGGTATAGTCGTTGTGTGAGAGAGAAAATAATTTATCTTAATTATTTTATCACACTTGTACACTTGGTGTATTGGGCGGATCAGCTTGAGATTTATTGATTAGGATTGCCTTGGATAATCAATTTAAATCTCGGAGTATTTTATTCTTAATCCCTGATATTATTGCGAGTGTGTATATTTAATACTAGAGGCTTTGATTTTCCAAAGGAATTAACCGATTTAATTATTGGGTTAATTACCGGTAAAATTGGGTCGCTATATTTTATATATGACATGCCGTGAATACTTGACGGGAAAGTGTATCCCGGAAGGGTTGATAATATCCCTGAGATGAGTTCATAAGGAATTATTGTGTAAACCTCATGAGTGGATTCGTTCCGCACAATAATAAAGGTTGAACGGTACTAGTCTCGGATATAAGATATGAATATTATTTATTTAGCAATAAATAAATTTATTCATGGATATTTAAATCTTAAATACACGGAATAAATAATACTAAGATGGAGAAATATTATTTGATATAATATGGAATAATATTGGGAGTGCAATTTTATTTATATAGTGGAAAATAAATAAAATTAATATTGATATGAATTAATGGATTTGGGTTGGACCCAATTTAATTTTCAATATTGAAGCCCAATATTTATTCTCCTTATGATCCCCTACGTAGCCTATATAAGCACTACATGGTCTTCACTTTTCATAACTAAGAGAGAATTAATTGACCTACGGAATTCTTAAAGTCTTGAGAGTGAGGAAGATCCATAAGAGTTCGATAGCTCGTCGCCCACCCGACGTTCGAACGGAAGTGCAAGGAATACGCGGGAAGATCACGAGGTCATCAACGATTCGTTTCTCCGTACAACGAATCAAGGTAATAATCGAGAACCCCCTTCTTTGATTATGTGCGTTGAATAATTGTGATATATACATGAACGTGCGATCCGGGAAAACGACGAACCTCGGGGACGGGGATTCGAGATCCCCGGCGAGGATCGAAGGGGCGGCCGAACCCTAGGGTTCGGACCGCCGCATCGCGCGACAAGGGACGAGCCCCGGCTGGACGCCGGGGCATGGGATCGACTTCGGTCGATCCCCGGGGATGCCGTGGGCTGGTGCCACGGCGGATCCCCCCGCCCTCATCGCCGCCGGCGCGGATACGGGAAGCCCTCGGCCGAAGCCGAGGGATGCGATCGATCCTCGGATCGATCGCGGGTCAGCTGCGAGGTGACTCGTAGCGACCCCGTGCGTGCTACGGGTTCGCCCGTAGCGGCTCGCACAGGGTGATCCCGTGCGCTGGGGCAGCGAGTCATTGACTCGCTGCGGGGCTGCTACGAGCAGCCCCGGGGATCGCTACGAGCGATCCCAGCGATCGTCGAGGACGATCGCGAGCCCCTCGCGGGGGCTCGGCTGGGTGCACGCGGTCTTCGGACCTCGCTGGGCATTCGGTCGGGCCCCGGCTCGTGAGGTAGTTCGCGTTCGCGGATCCGGCTCGTTGGAGAAAATCGGCTGGGGGCGGGCTGCGTGTCTTCGGGCGCGTAGTCTCCAAAGGTCGGACTCCTGCGGATGAGTCGGGATTCAATCTTCGGTGATCGAGGGTTTTTGATCGGGTTATCGGTTCCGCAATTTTTGATAGCCCGGGACATCGAATCCCAGCACGAGCAGCTAGTCAGCGACTCGCTGCGGGGCTGCTACGAGCAGCCCCGGGTATCGCTACGAGCGATCCCAGCGATCGTCCGAGGACGATCGCGAGCCCCTCGCGGGGGCTCGGCTGGGCGCACGCAGCCTTCGGGCTTCGCTGGGCGTTCGGTCGGGCCCTGGCTCGTGAGGTGGTTCGCGTTCTTGGATCCGACTCGTGGGGGACTTCGGCTGGGGGCGGGCTGCGTGTCTTCGGGGGCGTAGTCTCCAAAGGTCGGACTCCTGCGGATGAGTCGGGGATCCAATCTTCGGTGATCGAGGGTTTTTGATCGGGTTATCGGTTCCGCAATTTTGATAGCCCGGGACATCGAATCCCAGCACATAGAACTCCTTGACGCAAGCTGATGGAACCACAGCACGATGACTGTGGATAGGATGAAAAGGGTTATGATACGACGGAACTTTGGAGTTAGGACCAAAACCGCGAGGAACGATTCTGGGTTGTTGTTCAGAAATGAGGTTCCGTCTCATCAGCTGCAGCCGTCGATTCATTTTTCTGTCTCTTGGCCGGGGGAGACTTAGCTGTCTTAGCTACCGATTTTCGTTTCTTCGATGGTGGTGGAGTCAAGATATCCGGAAGCGCATTCCTGTCAACGATATCAAACCAAGGAAGATCAATAACACGTTTCGCTGGATTCATGTACTTGCTGGTGATCTTAACAGCTCTGTTTTTCTTCATCTTTTTCTCAGCTGGCGTTTCAGGAACGAAACCTTGGGCATGAAGCATGCCATAGATCAGACACGGATGAGTAAGATGAATCCTCTTCTCCTCTGGCAACTGAGCTTGCCGAATAATGGTTTCATCCGTTGTCTTGGCAATTTTGCACAAGTCATTAAAGATTATTTTTCCAAGATTGACTTGTTCACCGCAGCTAAGGCGAAAAATCAGATGCATCAAGTCAACATTCATCACAGTTGCGTCTTTATACGCAATCCAGTTAGACATCCCGAGCCGATGCAAAATTCCATAGAAGGCTGACAGCTTGGCCGGCGGCGGCAGTTCGGAATTAACTTTTTTCTGAGTTATGAAAGTGCCGATTTTCAGGTCTTCAGCTCGCTCCTCAGCTGATGGTGAAGTCCAGTTGGACTCAACTTCAACCCTCTCTAAAAATTTGTTGATTGAGAACGGACGGAACTTGTACAACTTGTTACGAAAAACAAAACAGCCAAACAGACGACTCTTCGGATCCGCGAATTCTGGGGACAAGCTAGCGTAAAATTTGGAAAGAATCGGAATGGAGTAACGGTAAGTCAGGTTCACCGATTTCAACATATGCATCTTGGTCAGAAAGTTAGTGATGCCGTGCCGTTCATAATCCTCCTTGAGGATAGTTCGATCAGTGTGGATCGGCAGTGTCTGAATGAGTTTGTGGCGACGTTCAGCAGTCGCGGTGAAAAATTCAAGAGAGTGAGCTTTCGGACACTCTGAAAATTCTGATATGTATCTGAAGCCGGCAGTCGATTTTTGGGATCCAGCTGATCCCGAAGAGAGTGGCGGTTTCTGCGAACTGTGACTTCGGGATTTTGTTACTTGTCCACCAGAGTTTTTCGGAGTTGATGTTTTCACACCACCTCCACTGACGGATGGTTTCTTGCCCTCGGCACTCCCAGCTGGAGTCGCCGATTTCTTTCCCGAGCCAGACGGCTTCGTAAGTATTGGGTCTTTGGCAGCAGTCACAGTCGCAGCCGACGAAATGTTGACGATTTTCTTTCCTTCCTTAGTTATCTCGCCAGCTGCGAGTAACCTATTGTATTCAGCCCTACTCACAACACCAGAATAAATTCGAACCGACGACACTTTATCTTTTCCCGGCTGACGAACGGTGGAAGAAGCCAGTTTGGCTGTAGTAGTCAGATCAACTGACGGTTCAGCAGACAAGGCCTTGCGACGGTCAACCTTTTCGAGGTGAGCTTGAAGCTCTTCAAACGCCTTTTTCTTAGATTTTGGAGATGGCGCTTTCTTGAATTCGTCGTTCAGGTAAACTGTCATATCATACAACATATCGTCAAGGTTAGACTTCGACATTTTCAGACTAAGTAACGAAGAGTTGGCAACTGAGAGTTCAACACTTAGAAAAAAAATTCCAATCACGAAAACTTGGACAGGGCGCCGGATGCGCGAAGCTAGAGTTGCCGGATGCAACGGAAAAGGAAACTAAGAACCTAAGAAATCGAACTTGCAGTTGGCAGCTGAGAGTCGAGAGTTCGAGAATTCCAGAGTTCGATGTAAGCGTACCAAGGTAGGATTCACCCCAAGGCCTATATATAGGAAAATTTTAGGCCGCCCGTCCGGAATAAAAATACACAGCTCAAGACCTGTAAAAAGCCCATCTCAAGAAGAAAATTTGAGCCCATTAGACGAACAAAAATTTATTAATTTGAAAATATTATTAAAATAATGATTTTCAAAAATAATAAATAAAAATAAATAAATAAAACTTTCAAAAACGAAAGATCAAACCGAGGGTTGGAAAGACGAAGTTGAGTGCCATCGGTTTGAGTTCCGAAGTTCGAGTCGTCGCAGGTGTCACAGATGGGAGTCGCCGGTTTTGGCAAGTTGTAATCGCCGAAAAAATGGAGAACGGAGTCTCCGGTTTTGGCATGGGCGAGTCTCCGTTTTTCCAGCGACACTAGTCGCCGGTTTTGGGGTGAAAATAATTCTCTGGAAATGGCCAAGTCTCCGTTTTTGGCATGAGTCTCCGTTTTTGGCATTTTGCATGAGTCGCCGTTTTTGGCATGAGTCGCCGGTTTTGGAGACAAGTCTCTGAGTTTGGAAATTTTCAGGAATTTTGATTCTCCGTTTTGAAGTCTCCCGAATTTGATTTGCCAATGGTTGAGCGTTGTCGTCGCTGCACTCGATGTTTAGACTTCCGAGATGGTAAACCACATAGCCCTGGATATGAACTACAGAAATGCCAAAACAAAAACAACACATCCCGAGTTAGTCATTCAAGAGTTCAACACACGCAAACATTCAAACACATTTTAGTGGAGATTCGAGGGGTGATATTAGGCAATGAAGAGCAAATATTTTCCCAGAAAAGAGACACTTCCATCATTTTCCAAAACAAAAATTTCACACAAGGTGAATAGAACTTTGAGTTAATGAAAAATCTCTCATATTAAAAACCGGTGAGATGGACCGAAGTATGTTGATAGACATGTTTACTTGTCCTTCGTCACAGTCACAAGGAAGCAGTCGTGTTTCGTCGAAACATATTGGCAGAGTTTGCACCGCACAAGAGATTTTAATTCATGAATGCAAGGTGAACTTTTAAGGCACTCCACTTGGGACTAGCTTTGCTACGTCAGAGGGGAGCCGGCGGACATTGTGACCCGGCGTCCTCCAGACGAGTTTTGGCTTTAAATGAAATGCAACAGATGCTCATTACAGCAGTCAGAGGGGAGCAAGGATCATCCTGCATCTCCGAAGTGTGATGGTTGAGCATCTTAAATTGGAGCGTCCATGTGCTACCTTTCGAAGAGGGGAGCCGGCGGACAAAGTGATCCGGCGTCCTCCGTTACTTGGTATTATGGATCTATGCAGATGATAGTTTATGGGAGTTTAATGCCAAGTTCACATGTTTGCATTCAGCGGAATAAATACACTTGGGTCTGAAGACTAAAGCGGCCTCGAATCCATGTTTGTCTGACTAGACTAATCCACGACCATTCCGATTGCGTATTCAGAAGTAAAGAAACTACTCTTTCAGACTTCAAAATTTTCTGTGAACTCTTAGAGAGAACACATGCAGAGAGAATTTCTTAAAGTTTTGAATCTCTCAAAGTCAAGAGGTTTGGTAAAGATGTCAGCAAGCTGTTTTTCCGTTGAAATATGCTGTAGACTGACAATATCACGATCAACCAAATCTCTAATGAAATGATGTCGAATGTCGATGTGTTTAGTTCTTGAATGCTGGACAGGATTTTCGCTGATTTTGATAGCACTCTGGTTATCACAATACAACACTAATGGAGCACTCTCAAGAAGATAGTCATTCAACATTTGTTTCAACCAAAGTAGTTGAGTGCAGCAACTTCCAGCTGCAACGTACTCCGACTCGGCAGTTGACAGTGCGATACAATTTTGCTTTCTACTATGCCAAGAAACGATATTATTGCCAAGGAAGCAACAACATCCGGAGGTACTCTTTCGTTCGTCCGTGTCCGTCGCCCAGTCGGCATCAGAAAAACCGACAAGGTTGGATGAAGTGTCGCGCGCATACCACAGACCTAGCTGAGAAGTCCCAGAGATGTATCGGAGGATCCGTTTCACAGCTCGTAGATGGTCTTCCTTCGGATCAGCTTGGTACCTGGCACACATACAAACACTAAACATAATGTCAGGACGAGTGGCAGTTAAATAAAGTAAACTCCCAATCATAGAACGATAAAGAGTTTGGTTTACACTCCGACTTTACGTAGACGTAGACAAGCGTTCCGTAGTTGCCATAGGAGTGTTAGCTGGCTTGGCATGATGCATCTCAAACCTCTCAACCATGTTTTTAGCATACTTACTTTGAGATACAAAAATCCCATTTGGTCGTTGAGAAATCTGAAGGCCAAGGAATTGATGCAACTCTCCCTCAAGGCTCATCTGAAATGTAGAGGACATAGCTTCTGTGAATGCAGTCACGAGTTTAGAACAAGTAGCTCCGAAGACAATGCCGTCAACGTAAATTTGGGCAACAATCATATGCTTGCCATCTCGCTTGATAAACAAAGTTTTGTCCACCGATCCACGCTCAAAGCCGAAGTTCAGAAGAAAATCCGTGAGACATCCGTACCAGGCGCGAGGCGCTTGTTTTAAGCCATATAGAGCTTTGTGAAGCTTGTAGACATGGTTAAGCTTTTTAGGATCCTCAAAACCCTTAGGTTGGGCAACGTAGACTTCTTCTTCCAACACACCGTTCAAGAAGGCAACTTTGACGTCCATCTGTCTGAGTTTGATGCCGAGATGGCATGCAATAGCAATCAAGAGTCTGATGGACTCAATTCGTGCGACCGGAGCAAAAGTTTCATCAAAATCTATGCCTTCCACTTGGGCATATCCTTGGGCAACAAGACGATCTTTGTTTCGGACAACTTGGTTATGCTCATCTGTTTTATTCTTGAAAATCCATTTAGTTCCAACAACATTGATATTTGAAGTTCTGGGAACTAAGGACCAAACATTATTTCGTGTGAACTCATTCAACTCTTCTTGCATGGCCATGATCCAAAAATCATCTTGCATGGCTTCCTTGTAATTTTTCGGCTCATTTTCGGAGAGAAAGCAAGAGATTCCGATTTCATTACATATTGCAGAAGTACAGATGTTGTAGAGTTCGTCGGGAGAATTCATTGGTTTCTTTGAGCGTGTAGTTCGCTCATTCAAGCTTCCGATCATTTGGTTCGGTGGATGACGTTTTTGAATATGACCAGGTGCTTCACGCGGAGCATCAGCTGGATTTTCGACTTGATCATCATCGTCATCCTCAGTCAACAAATTGTCATCATTTTGGTTGCTAGAGTCTCCAACTTCAGGTGAAGTATTTTGAGTAGCATTTTCAGGAATCCCAATCGTGGGTGTTGAAGGAAAAGTTCGAACTTCAAGAATTCCTTCCTTAACCCAATCAGCCTCTGCATCTTTTCCGAGGAAGTCTTGTTCATCAAAGTTGATGTTCACGGTTTCTATGACTTTCCTTGTTCGAAGATTGTAGGCGCGATAGGCATGGCTATTTTGGCTATAACCAACAAAAATGCCACGATCAGCTTTGGCGTCAAATTTCTTCAGAGGATCATGATCCTCCAAAATATAGCAAGTGCAGCCAAAAACACGAAAGTGTGCAACTAAAGGTTTCTTGCCATTGACTAGTTCATATGCAGTAGCAGTAGTGCCAGACCGAATACTTATTCGATTCAAAATGTAGCCAGCTGTAGAGACGGCTTCTGTCCAAAAAGTCCGGGCAAGATTTTTCGAGATTAACATCACACGCGCCATCTCTTGCAGTGTTCGATTCTTTCGTTCGGCGATCCCATTTTGTTGAGGAGTTTTTGGGGCCGAGTATTCATGATGAATTCCCTTCATCATACAAAATTCATTGAAGCTAGCATTTTCAAATTCAGTGCCATGATCACTCCTGATCCTTTTAACCTTAGCTTCATGATTAGTTCTTATCCATTTCACTATCCCTTTGAAGGCATTAAACGTTTCATCCTTGGACGCCAGAAATCTTGTCCAAGTATATCTAGAAAAATCATCGACAACAACCAACACATATTCCTTCTTAGCTATGCTCTTCACCTCCATTGGACCCATCAAGTCCATGTGTAGAAGTTCAAAAGGAGCAGAAGTGCTCATTAGAGTTGGAAGTGTCGGATGAGGAGTTCTTGTCAGCTTACCCTTCTGACAGTCACCACATACTCGCTTTTCAATTTTAGGGAGTTGAGAGATTCCTCGAACTATCTCCCCCTTAACCAATTTGCTCAGATTGCGAGTGCTAGTGTGGCCAAGTCGTTGGTGCCACAAATCAACTTCATCGGGAACGGTCACGGAGAAGCAACTATACTCAGTTGTATAGCAATTGTTTTTAGCACGTGGACCTTCCATGATACATTTTCCTTCTTCATTAAAAACTCTGCAGGATTCCTTGTCAAAACTAACATTGAATCCTTCATCACATAGCTGACTGATCGAAATAAGGTTGGCAACAAGTCCCTTGACATGGACAACATTTCTTATCGGTGGTAAACCTTTGATTTGTAGCGTCCCCTTTCCCTTGACAACACCTTTTGCTCCCCCTCCAAACACCACGGGAGAACCAGTCATCGGCTCATATTCTTTCAAGAATTTCTTAGTGCCGGTCATATGTCGGGAGCAGCCACTGTCAAAGTACCAAATACCTTTGTTGCCAGCTTCAGAGGCATTGAGTGCAACATTGCAGAAAATAAGTTCCCTCGGTTTCCAGTCAGTTAAAATGGTGGAGTTAAGTTTAACTTCACTCTTTTGGGACTTAGGCACCCACTTCTGATGGAGTTGTATTCTAAATGTCTAGTTTAGTGCAAATACGGAACTCCTTATCTATACCTTAATTCGATATATGATTCAAGCATAATTGCACTTTATGCAATAGTCCTAGATATATACGTTGTAGACAGTATGGCGTGAGGAGACACGCGGAAGATCATACTGTCGGTTACTCGTATACTATCAAACAGTAGCTCACGACTTAGATGGACAGGGACAATCCATCGGTACGTCGTTGTGTGACTGGTAGATAGTCGGTCTTGACTATCATGTCATACTCGTACACTTGGTGTATTGAGCAGGACCACGGGAGGGCGTTCGATTTATACTAATCGACGTAATCGAACCAGACCTCAGAATTACGGATATACGAATTACTAATCCCTATATAATTATAGGTGCGTGTGTCCAATTCTCGGTTCTTTAACTTGCCAATGAGTGAGACTAATTGATTAGTCGAGATACTCGGTAAATTGGGAATCGGAATTGTACACACGGCATGCTATAGATTATAGACAGGAAACCGTGTCCCGTTTATCGGGTTGATGACGTCCCCGAGATGAGCTCATAAAGTTTATCATGTAAACCCTGCAGGTGGATTTGTTCCACATGATAATAAGGATGAGTGGTACTAGTCTCGGATAATAAGAAACGAATTAATTTAATTATTAGTAATTAAATAAATTCGTGGACGTTCGATATCTTAAACACGGGGAAAGTCGTATATGTAATTTCGGCGGATTTATTATTGTTGAAATAATATTAAAATTAATTTCGGGAATTCAATTATTATTTTATAGTGGAGTTAATAATAATTAAAATTGAAATCAATTAATTAAGGAATTGCTTTTACGTATTCCAAGTTAATTAATATTTCAATTTAGCCCTTAATTAATTTATCCTAAGGTCCCTAACGTAACTCTATATAAACCCCCTCCCTTACTCTCCTAAGACCTAACATTCGCCGCAATAATTATTTTCATCAGAGAAAAATAAATTGCTTAGCGCAATTAAAAGTTTTCTCTGTTAAAAATAAAAGTTAACGCAATTAAAGTTTTTATTCTCTCATTGAGAATAATCATACGCTGGTCTTGGAAAGGAGAGTACAGACGGGAGAACTCCAGCGGATCGTTGCCCACACAACGGTTGGAGACGGGATCTGAGACATACGTTAGAAGCATCTAAGGTCTCAACAATCGACCGAGAAGGTATGAGATCGGAACTTTTAATTCCGCAATTATTCGATCTCAATTTATCTCGTTGAACATACATGAACGTAGATCGGTTCCCGTGGCTTGGATGTGATATTCTCGGACTGCTGGGAGGTTTCTGACCTCCGGCGTGGCAGTCGGATCGAGAAAATCGCGTCGGAACAGCCGGAACGGGCGAACGGGGTCGCTGTTCGCAGCGACGAGGCGCCCGCCTGAGGGGCAAGCGCCCGCTCGCGACAGGCAGCAGGCGCTCGCTTGGGCAGCAGGCGCTCGCTTGCCCTGCTGCGCGAGCGCTCGCTTGGTAGGCAAGCGGCCGCTTGCTCCGGGCAGATCGCGAGCCGCGGCTTCGGCTGCGGCGGACGCGCGATCTCTTGGGCGGGCGGCCATGGCTGTCTAAGGGTGACCTTCAGAAGTCGATTGGGGACGTCCGGATGTTCGATGGGTCGAACGGACGTGTCCCGGGTAGTCGATATCCAACAATTGGTATCAGAGCCGGTTTTGTTCGTTCTTTGTATTGTTTGCGAGTTTTGCCTTGCAGGTTGAACCCGATTATTATGGCCAATTTATTTTTGATATTTTGTGCTGTATGTATGTGGTTTTGATTAAACTCTCGGGCTTGTCGAGATCGGTTTAATTTTGGAAAGTTGCTTGTTTGTAATAAATAAAAACGACGGGTTGAGTCGTTAGGTTTATTTAATTTTTCGTTGCATCCGGGACTTGTATAGGGTCGATCAAATGTATAGGATCGATACCGGACTTAGTAGAATATTTTGTAATTAATTTTCTGCTATTGGATCGAGACGAGATCGAAGCCCGGAGGAACGAGAATCGAAGTTGAGACGAGCAACGAGTTCGAGTTCCAAGAGACGTGCATTCGAGATTTTAAGGCCATAATAATCGGGCCACGTTAATTGCTTATTGTGTGATTTACGTGTTTTATTATGCTTAATTATTTTATGCATGTTATCCCTCAATCGTAAAATACTAAGTGGGAGAGGGATTGGAAACAATCCCGCGGTCTCCATTCTCTGTTTTGATGGTGATGTGTGTCGCTTACGAGTTGGCTTTAGTGTCATCCTCCCTATCGGATAAAGTTGACACACGGATATCACTGGATCAAAATTCGAATTAAATTCCACTTATAATAATCGAACAATTATATTTTTCAAAAGCAAGTGCCTAATCTGTCTTTCAAAGACTAAGTTCAACTCGACTCATTCTCACCCCGGGGAGTGGAATGGAGCCAAAGCGCTTGCTTATGTCGATGACACAGATTAGAGACATTCGAGTCATTCGATGACTAGATCGATTGTCTGGTTGGCTCCCTCACCTAGTGAGAGATAGGGCTCAATTGCATGATTGATCGCTGGTTAGAAACTTCGAGTTTCACTTACGAGATATCAAGTTTTGATTAATAAATTGTGAAATTTAATAAATGTAAGAATCAATTAACAAAGTTGTTTGTTTTAGTAAACGTCCACACTATCGTGGATTGCTGAATGGAAACGGTACTTTGGGTTAATTAAGATTCTATGACATTTAAATAAGTGAGATTCAATTAATAAAGTTGTTTGTTTTAGTAAACGTCCACAAGAACGTGGCTTGCTAAATGGGAACGGAACTTTGGGATTAATTGAGGCTCGACAGTTATAGAAAGTCGTGGAGGACCGCATGTCAACGTAAACGTCCACAAGAACGTGGCTTGCGGTGGGCATGTAGTTCCCGAGCGGTGAACTTAGTACTGAGAAATGGTATACACTTAGGTACGCTTTATAGTATCCTCCCCATCGGAGTCACTGCTATAATGATGTACGACCGAAGTGAAATCCAATCATAAAATCATTTGGACTGGTAAACGTCCACAAGAACGTGGCTTGCTATGTCTGATGGGATTTTAGAAATGATTGGTAGTTTAATGATATCACTTGAGGGAAATGATATCGAATTAAACTCATTGTTTGTTTTATATGGTATTATTCCCATTAAAAGTCAACAAACTCACTGAACCTGATTGTATGGATTGGAAAAGAAACTTGGACATTGTCCTAACTGCAGAGGAGTATAAATATGTACTCCAAGTCAATTGACCTGCTGAACCAAATGATGCTTCCACTACTGAGGAAAGGAAGCTCATTGGAAATGGATCAAGGCTATGAGATGACGCGGAGCAACATTATGACTTTCATGTCAAATGTGCTTTGACATCAAGATCATTCCATGACCATTACCTATGATATGATGCTTAACCTCAAGAAGTTTTTGGTTATCAGGACAGGACAGCCGGGAAAAATGAAATGAGGCAACTCATGACGGCCATCATGTCGGAAAGAACGCCCGTGAGGGATCACGTTCTTAGGATGATGTGCTATCTGAATGAGATAGAGATTCTAGGATCAGTTATCGATGGGGTAACCCAAGTCGATATTGTGCTCCAGTCTCTGCCGAGAAGTTTTGAGCAGTTCCGCTTGAACTATAACATGAATAAGAGGTCTTACTCATTGGCGGAACTCCTGATTGAACTTCAAGCGGCTGAGGGAATCTTTAAGGGCTCTCAAGCACTTGTGGTTGAGAAATTGGCTCTTCCTAGGCCTCCGGGCGGCAAAAGGAAGAAGAAGAAAATACGGAAACCCAGTGTGCCTAATATATCTGGACCACGGAATGGGACATGCAAGCCCAAGGGGCAAGTGCTTCCGTTGTAAGCAGTCTGGATACTGGGAGTTTTAATTGTCCTCTCAAGCAACAAGAAGTTGACTCTTCCTTAGTCACCGAAACATGTTTAGTGGTAGTATCTGCCAGTACCTGGTGTGTGGATACGGGAACCACTAATCATGTCTGCACTTAATGCGGGGGTTCTAGGAAACCTGGAGACTTAGAAAGGAAGAAGTTATAACCTACATGGGCAATACTGTTAAGGTAACAGCCGTTGCAGTGGGAGATGTTAAATGTTTTAACGGAAGGATTTTAGTTCTAACAAATTGTCTTTATGTGCCGGCATTTAGAAAGAAATTTCATTTCGGATTTCTAAATTGGCTTAGAATGGATATTCCGTTTCTTTGGATGGTTTCATACCTATCAGAGTAGGAAACGGGGATATTATCTATTCTGGTACATTGATATACAATTTAATACTAAATCCGTGTTCTTCCACGATGCAACACACCGGAGCTAATAACACATTGTCAAAACCCAATAAGAGTAAAGATCCTTCTAGGATGAATCAAATGTACTTATGGAATCTTAGGATAGATCATTTTAACTTGAGTACGATTCAAAGGGTGAAAGCTGATGGACTACTCAGCTAGGTTGAAGGAAAGGACTTTCCAACCTTCGAATCATACTTGGAAGTTTTAATGACCAAGCAACCCTTTACGGTTAAAAGGAAAAGATCCAAGAAAGTACTAGAGTTGATTCGCTCTGATATATGCAGACCTCTTTGAGGAGTAAGGCATACTTATCAGAAAATGGGATTAACTCCCGACAGACTACACCATTTATGCCTCGGCAAAATAATGTGTTGTAAAGAAGAAATAGGACTCTTATAGATATGGGAAAGTAGAAAATGAGTTATTCGGAGTTACCTAATTCGTTTTTGGGATATGGCTTGGAAACAGCGGCGTTTATCCTGAACTTGATTCCTTTGGAAACTTGTACAGATATTCGGCTGTTTATAGGATACCCTAAGAAAACGAATTGAGATATGTAATATAGTCCAAAGGACCAGATGTTCATTGATTGCATCAATGTTCGGTTCTTAGACATGGACTATATATATGCAATATCACAAACCCAAGAGTAGGGTAATACTTAATGTGCTTAGAGGGACTGATCAAAACTTAGAACCAGCCTAACTGAGTAGTTCACTACTGTAATCTTTAGTCACTAAAGGTACACCAGAGCGTCGTCATAGTGGGAGGGTTGTTAGACAACCTGGTAGGTTCATGTTTATAGGAAAGTCTTCGGACTTGTTACCTGGAGAACATGAAGCCGAACCCTGGATCTATGACGAGACGCTGAAAGATCAAGATGCTCAGTCTTGGCAAAAGTCGATCCGGATTCTTTTGTCTTCACATGGAAGATGGAAGTCAAGACAGATTTCCTAAATCGAAGTCTTGACGGGACCATCTGTGTGGGACAGCCAGAGGGATTCATCGAAAAGAGCCAAGAGCATTCGGTAAGCAAACTTAATCAATCTTAGGATTGTAGGAAGCTTTAAGATCTTGGACACATGCGGACCTATGAGAAAATCCATTTCATGGATTCATTCAAGGCATGTTTAGGTCCTGTGTGTAATAAAGATGTGACAGAAAAGATGTGGTGTTTTCTCATTATTTATGTAGACGACATCCCTCTAAATTGGCAACAATATGAAGGATGTTATCGGACATAAAGGGATGGTTGTCCGAGTAATTCAATGTAAGAGACTTAGGAGAAGTCGGGAATGTTCTTGGGATCAAAGTTATAAATGATCGCCAGAAAAGGACATAGAACTTATCTCGAGCCTCATACATAAATACAATTCTTACTCGTTGCAGCATACAGAATTCCAAGAAAGGTCTTCACCTTTTAGATGTGGAATTCATCTATCTAAAGTTTTGTGTCCGACACAATAAAGGAGATAGATGAAGAGTAAGCAGTTCCCTGCACCTTAATGGTGGAAAGCTTAATGTATGTAATGCTATGCACGAGACTGATATCTACTGTGTCGTGGGCATGGTGGTGAGATATCACAGTAATCCTGGAAAGGATCACTCGACTGATGTAAAGAACATGTTTAGGCTCCTGTAGAGGACCAGGAATTATGTTCTGAGTTACAAAGCAGTCAAGTTGTTTCTTTTGGATTACATAGAATTGGATTACCAAATCAAACAGGGATAGTCGAAAGTCGAAGTCAGGCTATGTGTTCTCACTGTGAAGTGGAGCAGTCACATGGAAGAATGTAAAGCAGCGATGCATTACGGACTCTACCATGGAAACTGAAAGGATAACGGCCTGTGAGGCAGTTAAAAGGTCAGTGTGGCTCCAGAACTTCCTAAGGGACTTAGATGTGGTTTCTAGTTCACCCAAAGCTATTTTGAATAGCGGTATTGGCAAACTTGAAATGCCACGAGTCCACAGTGGGAGATAACATGTAGAGCGCAAGTACCACCTGATTCGAGAGATCGTCTAGTAAGACGATGCAGTTGTCACCTAGATAGCATCGAGAGGATTGCCTGGTAAAACCATTCACAGAAGCTCTTCCAGCGGAAGCGTTGGGTAGGCGTGATAAGGTTATGGGAATCCGATGTTTGGTAGAGGGCGACTAGACTTTTAGTATAAGTGGGAGATTGATGGAGTTGTATTCTAAATGTCTAGTTTAGTGCAAATACGGAACTCCTTATCTATACCTTAATTCGATATATGATTCAAGCATAATTGCACTTTATGCAATAGTCCTAGATATATACGTTGTAGACAGTATGGCGTGAGGAGACACGCGGAAGATCATACTGTCGGTTACTCGTATACTATCAAACAGTAGCTCACGACTTAGATGGACAGGGACAATCCATCGGTACGTCGTTGTGTGACTGGTAGATAGTCGGTCTTGACTATCATGTCATACTCGTACACTTGGTGTATTGAGCAGGACCACGGGAGGGCGTTCGATTTATACTAATCGACGTAATCGAACCAGACCTCAGAATTACGGATATACGAATTCCTAATCCCTATATAATTATAGGTGCGTGTGTCCAATTCTCGGTTCTTTAACTTGCCAATGAGTGAGACTAATTGATTAGTCGAGATACTCGGTAAATTGGGAATCGGAATTGTACACACGGCATGCTATAGATTATAGACAGGAAACCGTGTCCCGTTTATCGGGTTGATGACGTCCCCGAGATGAGCTCATAAAGTTTATCATGTAAACCCTGCAGGTGGATTTGTTCCACATGATAATAAGGATGAGTGGTACTAGTCTCGGATAATAAGAAACGAATTAATTTAATTATTAGTAATTAAATAAATTCGTGGACGTTCGATATCTTAAACACGGGGAAAGTCGTATATGTAATTTCGGCGGATTTATTATTGTTGAAATAATATTAAAATTAATTTCGGGAATTCAATTATTATTTTATAGTGGAGTTAATAATAATTAAAATTGAAATCAATTAATTAATGAATTGCTTTTACGTATTCCAAGTTAATTAATATTTCAATTTAGCCCTTAATTAATTTATCCTAAGGTCCCTAACGTAACTCTATATAAACCCCCTCCCTTACTCTCCTAAGACCTAACATTCGCCGCAATAATTATTTTCATCAGAGAAAAATAAATTGCTTAGCGCAATTAAAAGTTTTCTCTGTTAAAAATAAAAGTTAACGCAATTAAAGTTTTTATTCTCTCATTGAGAATAATCATACGCTGGTCTTGGAAAGGAGAGTACAGACGGGAGAACTCCAGCGGATCGTTGCCCACACAACGGTTGGAGACGGGATCTGAGACATACGTTAGAAGCATCTAAGGTCTCAACAATCGACCGAGAAGGTATGAGATCGGAACTTTTAATTCCGCAATTATTCGATCTCAATTTATCTCGTTGAACATACATGAACGTAGATCGGTTCCCGTGGCTTGGATGTGATATTCTCGGACTGCTGGGAGGTTTCTGACCTCCGGCGTGGCAGTCGGATCGAGAAAATCGCGTCGGAACAGCCGGAACGGGCGAACGGGGTCGCTGTTCGCAGCGACGAGGCGCCCGCCTGAGGGGCAAGCGCCCGCTCGCGACAGGCAGCAGGCGCTCGCTTGGGCAGCAGGCGCTCGCTTGCCCTGCTGCGCGAGCGCTCGCTTGGTAGGCAAGCGGCCGCTTGCTCCGGGCAGATCGCGAGCCGCGGCTTCGGCTGCGGCGGACGCGCGATCTCTTGGGCGGGCGGCCATGGCTGTCTAAGGGTGACCTCCAGAAGTCGATTGGGGACGTCCGGATGTTCGATGGGTCGAACGGACGTGTCCCGGGTAGTCGATATCCAACAACTTCTTCTTCCCATCAGAATTTTGACTGTTCCTTTCAGTCACAGCTTTCAGACTTGTCTTAGCTTTCGAATTTGGAGAAATGGGTTTCTTCATTTCCTTAGCAACCTCAGACTTTTTCTTCACAGTCATAAGTTCTCTGTTCATGTCCTCTTTCATCTTATAGCAAAATGGTCGAATGTGTCCAGGTTGATCACAGTAGTGACATACATACTTTCTCCTTTGACGAGTTTCAACCTTCGTAGACGTCTTGACCAAAATAGTTTTAGTGCGAGAGGATTGTCCATTTTTCTTCGCGTTTTGAGATTTGTCTAAGTTCTTTTCATAAGGTAGGATACCACGAGGATGTTTGACAATATTCTTCGGAAATTGATGTCTCAGATTCAGATTTTGAAGTCGAGGTCGACTTTTGAGTTTTAGATTCTGGAGACTTAGCAATCTTCTTCCCTTCAGCAATCTCCTTCCGTTTAGATGATTCAACGTCATCCTTACTTTTATCCTCAGGCAGATCATTCGATGCCTTAACAAAACTCACTTCCTTCTTCTTTTCAGATGTCGAGTATATAGACTCAAAAACTTTTTGAAATCCAAGACCGTAACGATTAGGATTCATATATGAAGCAGCATTGTCAAACATGGAAGAGTTCGTGTTCATTTTCCTCAACAACTCATCAGTCATATGAAGTTTTTTCTTCAACACATATCGTTCCTTGTCAGTCATGGCAAGGTCAGTTTGAACTTTCATTAGAGATGACTTCAGTTCGTCATTTTCAGCATCCGAGTTCTTAAACAGAGTCTGCAGTTTCTTAACTTCAGTTGACTCCTTTTTCAGTGACGTCTTCAGTTTTGAGTTTTCAGAACTCAACTTCTCACACAATTCTCTCAGTTCGACAACTTCCTTGAAATACTTATGCTTTTCTTCGAAAAGGTCATCAAATTTGACTTTAAGAATTGTCAGAGAATTGTTCAACTTTTTCTTCTCATCCTCCGTCTTCTTAACTGAGTTTTTCAACTCTACAACCGTGTCATACATCATGAGTTTCTGATTCTAGAGTTCAGTAAAAGATTCAGTCATACACTTCAGAGACACTTCAAGTATGCTATTCTCAGTGATAGCCGTGTCATATAGATTTTCGAGTTTAGAGTGACTCTCTTTCAGAGTGACTAACTCAGTGCACACATTTTCAGTTTTAGACACTTCAGTCGTCATCTCCATCTCTTCAGCATCAGACACTGATTCATCATCTGAGAAAATATCATCATCACAGAAATTTCGGTTTGTCGATGCCACACAGAAGATGTTGTCAGCTGTAGCAGTGTCCTTCAGGAAAGTGTCAAGTTCAAAGTTTTCAACTTCGAAATTTGCTAGTTCAAAGTCTTCACCAAAAGTGACAACTAGAGCGTTGTCCTCATCGTCGTCAGAATTATTGTCCTCAGACTCGTCGTTCTCAGAAATGACATCCTCATCGTCAATCACAACATAGCTAACTGGTAGCTTCTTCTTACGATGTAAGTTCGGGCATTCATTTTTAACGTGTCCATATCCCTTACACTCATAACATTGCATCTTAGAAACATCTTTGCTAGTAGAGGAGTATGGTGAAAGTTTAGTCCCCTTGAACTTTTTGTCAGACGAAGATCCCTGATTTCGGTTGTCAGGAGTATTCGGGTATGAGTTAGAACTCTTCTGAAATTTCCGAAAATTTCGGGCACGGTTCTTCCTCTTAAACTCTTGTTTCACAAGATAAGTGACTATCTCAGTCAGTGCAGCAAGTTTGTCCGCATTATTAGAGTTCATCAGTCTCTCAATATCCTCAGCTTCCTCATCATCAGATTCACACAAATCAGCAGAAAAACTACTTTCAGTTTTCTCATTTTTCAAATGAGTTTTTCGAGAGTTAGAGCTTCTTGAACTTTTTCCTTTCTCTGAAATCTTGAGAGCAGTCATCGGTTCGTAGACAAGATACATGTCTGGGTTGCTTCGAACTTTGAGAGTCAGGTCATAGTTTCTCAAATCAGCCATCAAGTTGGCATAATCCCAGTTTTGGTTCTCGTCGTTGCGTGCTTCGATGGTCAGCACCTTACTCTCGAATCTAGTGCTCACACTGGAGAGGACTTTCTCATAGACCATGGGAGCAGGAAAGATTTCTCCGAGTTCAAAAGCCTCATTCACATATCTCATGATCTTGTCCAAGTAGTCATTGATATCTTCATCTTCCCTCATCCGGAGTTGATGGAATTGAGCAGTGATAGTTCGGATTTTCGATCGCTTAACTGCATGACTTCCCTCACAAGTTCTTTGTAAAGTTTCCCATGCATCTCTGGCAGATGTGCAATTCTTGACCAGCTGATACATACTGAGGTCCAGCCATTCACAGATAAGAAGTAGAGCTTTGCTGTTAGCCGTGGACAAGTCATGTTCCTCTCTCGTCCAACTACGTTCCGGTTTCGGAATTCTCACACCATCGGCATCTTCCGTATATGGGCGTTCCCATCCTTCTAACACTGCCATCCAAGATCTAGAGTCAAAACCTTTAATCCTAGCAGAAACTTTGGCCTTCCAGTTTGAGTAGTTCTGATGAGTAAGCATAATCGGTTTCTGGACAAACATGGACGACTCCATTGTAGCGGAATTATGAAGTCTAGTAACGGATCACGTCTTATACGTATGACGTCCCGCTCTGATACCAATTGAAATTACGTCTTCAACGTATGATACCAACTTTTCGCGAAGTTGGACTTAAACTCACGAACAACAACTTCAGTCGAAGAAACACTCACACAAGTTCGTAGTATGAAAGACTGAAGACAAAGTTATGTAATATGTTTCATTCCATTGAAAAACGAAACTAAACTATTACACTGAGTATGGTAGGCAAAACGATTACAAGAAGTTTCCCGAGTGTCGCAACAACTCCCACTAACTTGCAATCTAGCACACGAGTACCTAGAGCTAAATCTCCTAACTCTAATCTTGGCACAAGGCGCAAAAGATACTACACAAACTCGAAGCTCGAAGCTGTTGGTTACGATTCTAAAAATCAGATTTCGTTCTCTCAAAATCGTCAAATGGTGAAATCGAAATCCATGGGTTTATATAGGCAGCCCGCACATGTGAGGTGATGACGTGGCACGTTCTGGTTGGTCACATGCTTGGCTGATGTCACTTCTCCATGGATGACATCACTATTGTAGAACTTGGATTCTTGAATCTTGGAATCTTGAATCTTTGATTCTTGAATCTTCGAATCTTGAATCTTCAATTTCAAAATCAGACTTCAATTCAATCTTGACTCCATCGATCTCAATTCTTCATCTTCAAACTCTCGTGAAAATCTCTAAGTGTTGAAGCCTCGGAATTTCATCGTCTTCATGGTCGTCGATATCATTGAAGTAGTAAACACCGGAACCATTCTCCATTTCTTGAATTTGAGTACTTAGTGAAAAAGAGATCACGTTGAATGTACTCAATGCATAGTCGTCGGTTCCATAGTCGCAAGGAGAGTGTCTATCGTCGTTTCCATGTCAAGAGGCAAAGTACCTAAACCGGCGACTCCAGTCGCCGGATCCATGTCACACGCACTTGTAACACAAACGGCGACTCCAGTCGCCGTTTCCACACAAACCAAATGCGGCGACTGTTGTCGCCGTTTCCATGCCACAATTCCAAAACCCAAAAACGGCGACTGGTGTCGCCGTTTCTTCAACTTATCAAAGCGGCGACGCCTGTCGCTGGAATTTTGCATTCACCAAATCTGGCGACTCGGGTCGCCGTTCCTACGCACACCAAAAGCGGCGACTGGAGTCGCCGTTTCCGCGTAGTTCCAAAAGTGGAGACTCGTGTCTCCATTTCCATGCGCACGGTTGATGACTTCGGATTCTTAACCTGTAATCCTGAAATCAAACAAAACACAAACACAAATACGTTGTCGCCAAAATCAACATTTACAGACTGAATGAAGCCACTCGCCGGCGGGAGTTTTGGCCTTTTTAATGAAGTAATTGGGGCCGCAGAGATTGAATAAATCGCCCGGAGGAGAAGCCCAGCCGTTGGATCTAGTGTGGAGATCAACGTGCTTCAACGACCTGCTGCCGATTGCTTCCTCCCTCCAGCTTTCTCTGCTGCCAGCGGCGGAGTGGAGGAGAGATGGTGCTTCTGCTTGTGCTTTGCGGGAGGATGGAGTAGTTGGGTTTGGGTATTTGATTAAAACCGAGAGGATGGGGCAAAACTGATGAGCCCGCAACCTACGACGAATCTCGCCGACTCGTTCGAATCCATCGCAATACACCATTATTGAACAATTAAGGAGACGAAGGAGGTGATTTACTAGGCGGCGACGTTTCGGCCGGTGGAGTTCGGGGAGGAAGAGAGGGAGAGGCGGCAGAAGAGAGGAAGACCGCAGAAAAGGAAGAACACAGTTTTTTTTTTTTTTTTTTTTTTTGCTTTAGAACCCTAATTTTAGAACATTTAGGAATTTTGATTTGGTGCAAATTGTGATTCGATTCGGGTAGTATGTAATGGGTACGGGTTATGAAATATGAGTTTTAATTATATAAAAAGAATTATGTATTTTTTTTAAAATTAAAATTGTAAAAAATTATTTATAAAATGATATAAAATGAATTAATATTAATAA
The DNA here is from genome assembly GCA_954870475.1 of Euphrasia confusa. NCBI lineage: Eukaryota > Viridiplantae > Streptophyta > Magnoliopsida > Lamiales > Orobanchaceae > Euphrasia > Euphrasia confusa. The sequence goes on along the minus strand of OX940959.1, from coordinate 6,621,036 downwards.
GGGCCATTTGAACAAGACTGAATCTCGAAAAGACATTTTCACAAAAGCTTCTCCCAAAAAGGCCCTTTACCCGGCGGAGCCAAGATAAAATGTTTAAAGAAAATAAATATGTTATTTAAGATCATGTATTTTAGAATGATACATTTAATAAGATATTTATTCTATGTAAGTAAGTAGATTAAACGCAATTGATATTGTTCCTTAGAATAGCTCCTTAGAATAAGGTTGCGTTGTTGACCTTACTGTGTATATATAGGCTAGGTAATTCATATTATTAATCAAGGATTATAAACTTTCATGGTATCAAGAGTTTAATGAAATGAAAACTCTGAAACCAAAGCTTCCGCAAACCTAAGTTCGGTCTATGAGATGCTACACCCGAAGCAATACTCTGGTGACATATTAATCGTAGATAAATACACCATACACGTCGAGTGTGTACGATTGAATGTGTATTTAATATAATAATATTAAATTTACGGTTAAGATGTACATGGTGTACTTCACCAAGTGTAGCATAGATAAAACCCCTCAGCTCCTTCCGCAAACTTAAGCTCCTCTCTCCCAAACGTGATTGCTCTCTCTATCAATTAACATCAGCCGCAAATTTCTTTCTCCGACCTCACGTCACAAATGACATCTTCCGGTAAAAATACATTTCACCCGGCACTCGCAGTCTCCAACATCCGAAACAGCACCCCCATGATGTTGGAAACGGAGAACGTGCGATACACTACATTGGCGGAATTGTTCCGGATCCACGACACTTCCCACCGGGTGTTATATCACCTAGGGTGAGAAAAAATACCGAAATATTGAAATACCGAATTTATCGTACTGAAAAATATAAAATTTTCGGTATACTGAAATTTTCGGTACGGTATGATACCGTATAGATAATTTTCGGTACGGTATCGGTATGAAAATTTTAATATTTCGGTATATACCGATATATCAATAATAGTCGGTATAGTTCGATATTTCGGTATATATATATACTTCGGTGTGCAAATAAAAAAAGGTCGGTATTATTCGCTATATCGATATTTTTGGTATAATTCGATAATAAAAATTTCGATATAATTCTGTATATCGATATTTTCGGTATACCGAAAGTTCGATACGATGAATTTTTTCGATACCGAAATTTCGGTATGTCGATAATCGGTACACCGAAATTTTCGGTACGATATCCGTTTATTTTTTCGATATCGAAATTTTCGGTACGGTATCGGTATGACAATTTCGGTACGGTACGTTACGGTATCCCTGCCCTAATATCACCTAATTGATTCACCCTCTGACAAGAAGATCGATGAACCCAGCACGGATTACGAGAAGGAATTGTGGACCACTCTCGACGCCACGGTTCTTGACTGGATCTACTAGATCTACGCTACTATATCACAAGAACACATAAATACAATTCTTGAACCTGGGCTCACGGCTAAAGCTGTTTGAGGACGTCTCAGGGAGATATTTGAAGGGAGCGAAAATTCCCGGGCTGTCTGATGAGCCATATTTTTTGGCTCATTTTTAGGTCTTTTAGAGTCAAGTAAATCGAGTCTTGTAGGTCTTTTAGGTCTTCGAAAGTGACCAGGTTCAGAGACAAAGAAGAGATGGACTCTCGTCCAGTCTTAGAGGTATTCCCCCACACGTCTCTACATCAATTCAAGCCCTATAAATACAAGAAGACGCTGGAGAACATAGGAGGAACGAAATAGACACGAAAAATCCCAGAAAAACAACCCGACGCACGAAGACGGCGAAACCCTACCTGACCAACGAAGAAGACTGAGCAGCCGCGTGATGCTACCACTCACCGGCGTTTTGATTGATTCATAGCCTTCGGGCCAAAAACAATTTCTTTATGTTTTATGCTTTTAATTTCCGTACTTAATTTTATTTTCTTGTTGAACAATTTCCCGTTTTAATGCATAATATAGTTCGTCTTATTTCTTTTGTTTTATTTTCTGTTTTAATTATGTCAAGTAGCTAATCTGTTTGTATCTGGGCAAAGACAGAACCTGACCAACCCTAAGACGTGATCACGCCGGGAGGCTTAGTGAGGACAACAACTAGCTGAGTTTTGTTCCCGATTCAACAGGGTAGTAACTTAAGCATGTTAGGGACTTGGGCAATCCTACAGTGACCAGTGGGAACCCCGACTTGCCTAACACAGGAGTACGTGGATCAACGCGACCGGGAGACTGGGCGTCCGCGAAGTACAACATGTTGCTGGAGATGTGGTCGTATGACTTGGGTCTGTCCAGGCATGCTATTGGCCATTCCGGGTTTGCTTGGAGGATAAAGGCGACTTGATCAACTTAGACTCATGCGGTCACATAGTGTCGAATTGGTCAACGTCAGGAGACCTGTTGAGAGAGATCTAGCAGGACTTAAACATAAGAGCGAATGAGGGTTCGGGGTATTAATATGCGTGACATTATAGGGATGTTAATACTTGGGATCTATAACTGGAAGACAAAACTGTTAGCAAAATGATATACGTACCGATGATCGGCAGCACATAGGTCAAGGGGGAAGTCAGGGGAGTCAATGCCTAGATACTTTATTCTCTATTTGTTTCTTCTTATCTGTTTAGTCAAGTCTGTTAATTGCTCAGTCTATTAATTAGGTTGCATGCCAGTTTTATTTCTGTTTAAGTTATTTGTTATTTTCCAGTCAAGTAAACACGGTGACCACGGTTCGGCAGTGCCCAACTGCTCTCCAAAACAAAACCTTTTCAAACGTGACAACCAAATTGAGCATTCAAAGCCGGGAAAACTATACGCTAAATCGCCTCCTCGTGGGATCGACCCTATACTTGCTACTAGTACTTGTGCTAGTGAATAGTTTAGGAACTATAAATATTATTTTGCGCTACTCCACGACGGTAGCGTCAAAATTGGCGCCGTTGCCGGGGAGGCAATATTCCAAGCCATTAGTTTTCCGTGCTAACGCTTTGACCTACTTTGTATGCAGGATTTTGACTCAGCGGGAAGCAAGGATAAAGATCTACTCTACGATCCTGAAATCGAGCGAACCGCAAGGAGGAATCGAAAAGCAACAAAGCAGAAACAAGCACTAGCACGTGCCGCTCAAGCATCTCAGTTGACCAAGACTGAGACCAGGGAGCCAATCTCAGAAATACCGAGAGAGGACCCACCGAACACATCCAGGTCACCACCGCGACCAAGGATGGGAGATACCGCACCAAAAACGCTAAGGGAAAGGATGTTCCCAGAGAATCTGAATCTGAAGCCGCTGGGCATCACCTTGCCCACAGTAGAAAACAACACTTGGGAGATGAGGCACGGCTTCATCCAGATCTTGCCCAAGTTCAGTGACATGCCATTGGAGGATCCCCAGAGACACCTCCAAGATTTCGAACTGGCATGTGGTACAATTCGAGCAAGTGAGGAACTAGGGGAGTACATAAGGCTCCTGGCCTTCCCATTCTCCTTGGCCGAAGATGCCCGAGAATGGCTCTACACTCTGCCTGCTGGAGAAGTGACCACCTGGAGTCAACTTCAGCAGAAGTTCCTCGAGAAGTACTTCCCAGCCGCACGCATCCAGCAAATGAGGAAAAAGATCAATAGCATCAAGATGGGAACTGGAGAGAACTTCCATGACTACTGGGTCAGGTTCAAACAGATGTTGTCCAAGTGCCCACAACATCAGATCCGTGATCAAGACTTGATCCAGTACTTCATTTCTGGATTGAGGACTTCTGAAAGGACCTTGATCAACGTAGCCAGTGGAGGATCAATTCTGAACAAAAGCGCTGAGGAAGCGTTCAAATTGTTCAAGGAGATGGCGGAAGAATTAAGAGAGGATGGAAGTGATCTACTTAAGAGCAACTTGCCCACAGATGATAAACTTGACAAGCTATGCAACATAGTTGAGCAACTGGTACTCAACAGTAACCCAGGACAAAAAAGGGCAGTAAAGGCGTGTCGAATATGCAAGGAGAGCAACCACGCAACTGTCGAATGCCCAGAATTGTTTGATGAAGAAGTCAAGGCAATCATGCAACCAAATGGGAATGGGCAAGAGAGGAGACCGATGTACGATCCGAACTCCAACACGTACAACTCATCATGGAAAAATCATGAAAATCTCCGCTATGGGAACAATAATTACCAAGGAGGAGGAAACCAAGGTAATCAAAATCAGCAATACCATGGGCAAGGCAGTCAGCAGAGAAACGACTATCAAGGACTGGGCAACCAGCAAAACCAGAGCAATGGCCCAACTTTGGCAGACATGATGCAGACCTTGGTCGCTGAAAACATCAAAGCCCAGCAAGAGAATGAGAAGTACAAACTGGAAACACGTGGTCAACTCCAAAATATAAATGCTCAATTACTTGAGTCACGTGGGCAATTTCAGAACATCAATGCCCAACTGGTACATCTCACCCAGTCAATGACCAAGATGGAGAAAAAGACCAGTGGACTGCCACCTCAAGTTGAACTGAACAATGCCCAACTGAACGCCATCCAGTTGAAAAGTGGAAAGACCCTATCTGATGTGCCCAAGAAGCAAACTTCAGAACCCCGAGTGGATGGAACCGTTGAGGATGTCAACGAAGATGAGGAGTCAGAGGATGAACTTGACCATGCACCACGAAAACAGAAGGAAACATCAGCACCTGCCCAAGCAGGAGCACCACCAAAAATCTACCCTCCTTTCCCAGGAAGATTGAGCAAGAAGAAAGAAAGGGAAGATACAAATGAGATGTTCCAGATGTTTAAAAAGGTAGAGATCAACATGCCTCTGTTGACCATATTGAAATCCATGTCCAGATGCGCGAAATTCCTCAAGGAGTTGTGCACAAAGAAGGTCAAGTACCAAGATGATGCCAAGTTCGAAGTAGGAGAAAATGTTTCAGCGGTGCTCCAGAGAAACGCGCCCAAGAAGTGTGCAGACCCTGGAATGTTCTATATTCCATGCATCATCGGAAAAAATAAAATAGAGAAAGCAATGCTCGACCTTGGGGCATCGATCAATGTCATGCCCAAGTCTATGTACGAAGATTTGGGCACAGGACCAATGAAACCGACAAGGGTAGTGATCCAGTTGGCAGATAGGTCAAATGTGTACCCTGAAGGAATCCTAGAAGATGTGCTAGTCACGGTAGAAGAACTCATATTCCCAGCCGATTTCTATGTCCTGGACATGGGGAGGTCAAGCAAGCAACCTGTCATGATCTTGGGCAGGCCATTCTTAAAAACAGCAAGAACACACATTGACTGCGAGACTGGAAAGCTGACATGCAAATTCGAAGGGGAAACAGTAACCTTTGACTTATTCAAGTCAATGAGATACCCAGGAGACACTGAGCAAGTACATGTTGTTGACCAATTCGATGAAATGATCGAGGAGCAGGCTCTGGGATATGGAGTTTCTGACCAAATTGACCTGGTGTTACAAAAGGGAATGACAAAAGATGAAGCTAAAGACGAGCAACTTGAAATTCGAGAGATAGTTGAGCAACTAGGAGCCTTGGAAAATCATACTACTGGAATGAGCAAGCTGCCACCACATGAAGTTTCAATCATGGTACCATCCCTGGAGAAACCACCAGAATTGGAGCTAAAGAAACTCCCTGCACATCTCAAGTATATGTTTCTTGGGCAGAATGACACATTGCCCGTGATCATAAGTTCAAAGCTAAAGAAGGAGGAAGAGAAAAGGCTAAGGAACATCCTCGACCAGTACAAGCAAGCAATTGGATGGAACTTAGCAGATATCAAGGGAATCAGTCCCACCATATGCCAACACCACATATTGCTCGAGGAAGAATCAAGTCCAGTGCGTGATCCACAAAGGAAACTGAACCCTGCTATGAAGGAGGTAGTGCTTAAGGAGATACTCAAGTTGCTCAACTTGGGCATTATCTACCCTGTTTCAGATAGCAAATGGGTAAGTCCAGTTCATGTGGTGCCCAAGAAGTCAGGAATTCAAGTGATAGAGAACGAGAAGAAGGAGCAGATAGCAACTCGACTTCAAACCAGATGGAGAGTGTGCATAGATTACAGGAAGTTGAACAAGGTAACTAAGAAAGACCATTTCCCCCTACCTTTCATTGACGAGATGCTCGAAAGGCTAGCTGGGAAGACACATTTTTGCTTCCTTGACGGATACTCTGGCTACATGCAAATTTGGGTGGCCCCGGAAGACCAAGACAAGACTACTTTTACTTGCCCATATGGTACTTTCGCTTACAGACGCATGCCTTTTAGGCTATGCAACGCCCCTGGGACATTTCAAAGATGTTTGATGAGCATTTTCGCTGATCTGCTCGAGCAAGGAATAGAAGTCTTCATGGATGACTTCACTGTGTACGGAAACTCGTTCGAGACATGCTTGAACAACCTGGAGTTGGCCCTCAGCAGATGTGTAGAGAAAAGTTTGGTGCTCAACTACGAGAAATGCCACTTTATGGTCGAGGAAGGAATAGTACTTGGGCACGTGATCTCTGCCAAGGGAATTGAGGTTGACCGAGCCAAAATAGATACCATATCGAAGTTGCCCTACCCCAGGAATGTCAAGCAAGTAAGAGGCTTCCTTGGGCACGCAGGTTTCTACAGAAGGTTCATAAGAGACTTCGCAAAGATCGCCCAACCCTTGACCAGGCTGCTGCAAAATGAAGTTGACTGGAACTTCGACGAAGATTGTCAAGCTGCCTTCAACCACCTCAAGGAAAGGTTAGTCACTGCCCCCGTAATCCAACCACCGGAATGGGGAATGCCATTTGAGCTTATGTGCGATGCGAGCAAATATGCCGTAGGAGCAGTACTTGGGCAAATGAAGGGAAAGGAGCGACATGTAATCTACTACGCCTCCAAGACATTAAATGCTGCCCAATGCAACTACGTGACCATTGAGAAAGAACTAATGGCCGTGGTGTTTGCATTCGAGAAGTTCAGATCCTACTTGCTCGGGAGCAAAACCATAGTCTACACTGACCATGCTGCTCTGAAGTATCTGATGGCCAAGAAGGAGACCAAGCCACGGCTGATAAGATGGATCTTGCTGTTGCAAGAGTTCGACATCGAAATCAGAGACAAGTCAGGTAATCAAAACTTAGTGGCTGACCACTTGACCAGGATAATCCAAAAAGAGGAAGGTATGCCCATTACCGAGACTTTCCCAGACGAGTACCTTTATCAAATCTCAGTCACTGGAGACAGAAGAGAAGACATGACTCTCTATGACAAGAACAAGCTCAAGAGGGAGAGAAAGAAGTACATATGGGACGACCCCTACATGTGGAAAAGGAGAGAAGATCAAGTCTTGAGGCGTTGCATCCCTAAAGATGAGCATTTATTGTCACCAGGTGACGACCAGATCTTTAAAGTAAATGGGCAGAGAGTCAAAGCTTACCATGGGAACGAGGATCTCAAGGGGATGATACCCCCTGACCCCGCCGCTTGACCAAGTGAAGCCAAGAAATAAGTCAGGCCCATGACAATAAATAGAGGCAAATACCGAAGGCGAACTCGGTATGTATATTACGCAATTTCCATTTTATTTTAATTTTCAGATAATAAATTTGATCATTGCACGTCAAGGAGTAGCCTTGGGCAGGAAAGGGTTTTGGTCTGTTTGTGTTTTCAGGAAGCAGGAAAATTGAGTGAGCAAAAGCTGAAGATTGAGCCTGGAAGTCGAGCATCTGCTCGAGTTGAGTTCTAGAAGGAGGAGATCATGGAACAGCTGGACTTGCTCGAAGAGAAGTAGGAAGAGACCCATACAGCCCTGATGGCATACCTTGACCACGTCGGTTTCAGGTATCCACCTTAACCAAACCTTTAAATGTGACCTCCCTCTATTTCATTTTATTTTTGTTTTATTTTCTGAAGACTTTGGTCGATGGGGTCGACCTCCTTATTTGCACACTTTGCCCAAGGCAAAGTGTGTATGTGGGAAGGTGCGCCAACATCGTTGGAGTCGGAGTCAGGGGGGATGCTTGCCCAACTTATTACTGTTTGCACACTTTGCCAGAGGCAAAGTGTGTGAGTGGGGGAACGGCAAGAGCATTCCCATAGTTTGATCGAGTCGCATGCTTGATAAATAACCTGATCAATTTGAACAGTTTTCAAAATTAATAGTCGATGCATGAAAAATATTAGGGACGATGGAATTGCAACTAGGTAAGCTGTGAGGATTTGAGCCTACATCTGTGTGTTATATTTATTTCTTGAGAGTAGCTGTTTAAAAGTTTGTAATGCTGAAGCTTGCCCAAGTTCTGACCATTGTGATTATTTGAAAATTGAGTTGAGTAGTAAATGATTTAGGCATTTTATTCTGTACTGCAAATAAAAGAAGACCCTTGTTAGCCCCTTGAGCCGAGCCAATATTTCTTGATCACCTGGGGGAAAACTCCCACTGCCCTGACCCAACCTGCATATATGCTCAAGTTCATAAAAAGAGCAAGTCAGGGCAAAGTCTTCTCTGAAAAAAAAAAAAAAAAAGATCCATGAATAAAAGGGTGTGCTAAGGCCCGTAAGAGAGAGAAGAAATTAGGAGGAAATTTGCTAAGTAAAATGCATGTCCTACCTGAGATCAATTCTGGGCATTGCCCAAGCTAGCCTATACAGTCAACCCCAGAAAGCCCTAAAGATATTGCCCAACTCAACTGAAAATTTCACAGGATAGAACTTGGTCAAGCCCAAAGCAAAAGCTTCTTTATAAAACAGCATTGAGTGAAACACTACCCATCCACTACATAGAGAGAAACACTTAGTGAGAATCCCAAAATCCTGTTGCAAACTCTTGACCGTTTTTTATGCATTCCATTGACTATGATTTTGACTATCTGTTCACTTCATCAACTCTCTGTATTTTGATAAGCATGCTGTCCTTGAGTCTTCTGTTATTTTTTCTTTCTCTACCCCCTTTGTTTTCTGCTTGAGCAAGCAAGTCACATCGCACGCTTGAGGACAAGCGTAGTAAAGTGTGTGCGTGTGATGAGCCATATTTTTTGGCTCATTTTTAGGTCTTTTAGAGTCAAGTAAATCGAGTCTTGTAGTTGTTTTTACTTTTTTTTGTGTCTGGGAGGGCACGTTTTGGGTCTGTGGTCAAGTGATGCAGGTGCACAACGAAAGAGGAGCAAATTGTGTGAAAGAGGCAAGGAAATCACCTTCCTGGTCAAGAGTGCAAGTTGAGCAAGCTAATCTGACTGGAGTGTCCAAGTGGAGTTGAGCAAGTTGGGACAGAGTCAGCAAGTTGAGCAAGATTAACGCACGACCAAGTACAGCGCATGATCTGCTACCTCGTAAATGAAGAAGGCTATCAGAGATAAAGCAATTGGGCAAGAGCAAAAATTGACCGAGACGGAACGTTGGGCAATCGGTGTACCCAGAATCCTGAAAATCCTGGACTCTTCGAAAGTGACCAGGTTCAGAGACAAAGAAGAGATGGACTCTCGTCCAGTCTTAGAGGTATTCCCCCACACGTCTCTACATCAATTCAAGCCCTATAAATACAAGAAGACGCTGGAGAACATAGGAGGAACGAAATAGACACGAAAAATCCCAGAAAAACAACCCGACGCACGAAGACGGCGAAACCCTACCTGACCAGCGAAGAAGACTGAGCAGCCGCGTGATGCTACCACTCACCGGCGTTTTGATTGATTCATAGCCTTCGGGCCAAAAACAATTTCTTTATGTTTTATGCTTTTAATTTCCGTACTTAATTTTATTTTCTTGTTGAACAATTTCCCGTTTTAATGCATAATATAGTTCGTCTTATTTCTTTTGTTTTATTTTCTGTTTTAATTATGTCAAGTAGCTAATCTGTTTGTATCTGGGCAAAGACAGAACCTGACCAACCCTAAGACGTGATCACGCCGGGAGGCTTAGTGAGGACAGCAACTAGCTGAGTTTTGTTCCCGATTCAACAGGGTAGTAACTTAAGCATGTTAGGGACTTGGGCAATCCTACAGTGACCAGTGGGAACCCCGACTTGCCTAACACAGGAGTACGTGGATCAACGCGACCGGGAGACTGGGCGTCCGCGAAGTACAACATGTTGCTGGAGATGTGGTCGTATGACTTGGGTCTGTCCAGGCATGCTATTGGCCATTCCGGGTTTGCTTGGAGGATAAAGGCGACTTGATCAACTTAGACTCATGCGGTCACATAGTGTCGAATTGGTCAACGTCAGGAGACCTGTTGAGAGAGATCTAGCAGGACTTAAACATAAGAGCGAATGAGGGTTCGGGGTATTAATATGCGTGACATTATAGGGATGTTAATACTTGGGATCTATAACTGGAAGACAAAACTGTTAGCAAAATGATATACGTACCGATGATCGGCAGCACATAGGTCAAGGGGGAAGTCAGGGGAGTCAATGCCTAGATACTTTATTCTCTATTTGTTTCTTCTTATCTGTTTAGTCAAGTCTGTTAATTGCTCAGTCTATTAATTAGGTTGCATGCCAGTTTTATTTTTGTTTAAGTTATTTGTTATTTTCCAGTCAAGTAAACACGGTGACCACGGTTCGGCAGTGCCCAACTGCTCTCCAAAACAAAACCTTTTCAAACGTGACAACCAAATTGAGCATTCAAAGCCGGGAAAACTATACGCTAAATCGCCTCCTCGTGGGATCGACCCTATACTTGCTACTAGTACTTGTGCTAGTGAATAGTTTAGGAACTATAAATATTATTTTGCGCTACTCCACGACGGTAGCGTCACTGTCGAACTCGAAAATGAGTTTCTGTTGGAGTTGTGTACTTAATGTCTAGATTTAAGTAACGGAGACTCACGATCCATTGCCACTAATCTATTTAATTAAATAAACAATTATTTGCGTTTAATTATTTATAATTAAATATATGCAAATCATAGTCCTGGATTTTATACGTTGTAGTTAGTATGGTGCAAGCATGGGCGCACAGAAGATCATACTATCGGTTACTCGTATTTAATCGAACAGTTGCTCACGACCTAGATGGACACGGACCAATCCATCGGTATAGTCGTTGTGTGAGAGAGAAAATAATTTATCTTAATTATTTTATCACACTTGTACACTTGGTGTATTGAGCGGATCTGCTTGAGATTTATCGATTAGGATTGCCGGCGATAATCGATTTAAGTCTCAGTGTATTTTATTCTTAATCCCCGATACTATTGCGGGTGTGTATATTTAATATAAGTGACTTTGATTTACCAAAGGAATTAACCGATTTAATTATTGGGTTAATTACCGGTTAAGTTGGGTCACTGTATTTTATATATGACATGCCGTGAATACTTGACGGGAAAGTGTATCCCGTAAGGGTTGATAATATCCCCGAGATGAGTTCATAAGGAATTATTATGTAAACCCTGCAGGTGGATTCGTTCCGCATAATAATTAAGGTTGAATGGTACTAGTCTCGGATATAAGAGATGAATAAATTAATTAGCAATAAATTAATTTTATTCATGGATATTTATATCTTAAATACACGGAATAAATAATACTACCGGAGAAATATTATTTGATATAATATGGTTTAATATTGGGAGTGCAATTAATTTTATATAGTGGAAAATAGAATTAATTAATATTAATGGATTAATAGATTTGGGCTTGGGCTCAATTTAATCATTAATATTGGAAGCCCAATATTCCACCTCCTTAAGATCCCCTACGTAGCCTATAAAAGCACTACATGGTCTTCTCTATTCTCATAACTTGAAGATCACAATTCTAGAGAGAGAAAGTAGAGAGGGAGATCCATGGAGTTCGGAAGATCGTCGCCCACCCGACGTTCGAGCTAGTGCAAGGAATACGTGGGAAGATCTCAAGGTCGTCAAATTGAGTTCTTCGTTTTTCCGAACAACGAGAACGAGGTAAATCGTAAAACCCCCTTTATGATTTTATCGTTTAATTATCGTGAAAATACCTTGAACCAAGATCCGAGGAACGGACCCACGAGACGAGGTCGAACCGGGCGGTGGTGGTCGGACCACCGGACCGCCGGCGGTTCGACGGCTCGGCTGGACGAAAATCGCGCGGGGAAAAATCGAGCCTAGGGCTCGATACGCGGATCGGCTGCGGGTTTTCCCGCAGCGATCAGCTGCCTGCTGCGGGTTTTCCCGCAGCGACCTGTAGCGCCCAGCAGCAGCGAGTCAGGCGACTCGCTGCAGGTTGCTGCGAGCTGCTACGGGAGATTCGCTGGGTGCTGCGGGTTTTCCCGCAGCGGACCCGTAGCGACTCAGCAGCGACTCAGCAAGTCCCAGCAGCAGCGAGTCAGGCGACTCGCTGCGGGTTGCTGCGGGCTGCTGCGAGTCACCCCGCGTGGCTGCTGCGAGGTTCGTGGGTTCACGCGAGTTCTCTCGTGTTTTTCCCGCGTAACCCTCGTATTACTTTTTCGTATGGTCATGTACGTGTTCCGGGAGTCGATTGGAGTTGTCGTTCCGCTATTTTGACAATTCCGGATATTCGATCTCCAAAGGATTTCGGTCGGAATTAATTAGATAATTAATTTTAATTTATTTATTAATTCCGGGATATCGATTTCCAACAATTGGTATCAGAGCGTTGGTTTTAGTTCATGGTATTTTTCGATAAATTGTTCTACCTTGCAGGGTTTCCGACTATTATGGCTAGATTTAATTGTTTTAATTAATGTCATAATATTGTTCTTGATTATTAAACTCTCGGACATGTCGAGATTCGTTTTATGTGTGGTGAATGCTTGTAATAGTAAAAATTCGGGGGTTGACCGAATTTAGGTTTATTATTATGTTCTACTTTTTCCAGAAAATGTATAGGGTCGATTTCATGTATAGAATCGATACCGGATAATTGTAAATAAATTTGTAATTTATTTTACGTTGGATCGAGGACGAAACGACGACCGGGAAAGTGTGACGGAGGAGACGAAGAGAGGGAGGATTCCGGGGATCGATCAACCCCATGATCGACCCCAAAGGAAGGATCGATCGAAGGGGGAGGGGCTGCCCGCGGCCTTCTCGGCCGTGATGCCGCCGGCAACGGTGGCTGGCCGGCCGGGCTGTGGTGGTGGAGGCTCCCCTCTCGGCCGACGATGGTGGTGGTGGGGCGCGAGGATCCCCAACTCGTGCTCTCCCGCCAAGATCCAACTTTCCTAAATTATTCGGTTTTCCTATTTTGAGTATTCCTATTTTTGGGAATTCTCATGGAATAGGAAAAGAATAAATTTAGAATAAATTTATTTTTCCTTATTGATTATTCCTATTCATGGGAATTTTCATAGATTAGGAAAAGGAATAAATTTATAATTAATTTATTTTTCCTATTTAATTATTCCTTTATGGAATTTTTAATGGATTAGGAAAATAATTAATTTGGAAAGTTTAGGAGTCCTAAATTAATTTTTCTTTATTTAATTATTCCTTTATGGAATTTTTAATGGATTAGGAAAGGAATTAATTTGGAAGGACTAGGAGTCCTAAAATTATTTTATTTCCTTATTTCATTATGGAAATCATCTAGAATATTCCAAGTGGGTCTTGGATAGATTATTCTAGAAATTTAATGAAGTAGAAAGGGAAAATAAAATAAATAAAAATATTAATAATATTTAATTTTATTTTTTATTTATTCGATTGACTTAATTTTCGAATTAAGTAACTTTTGGATTTATTAAAAATAAATAGATTTAAATATTGGAATTAATATTCCCGTCACATGGAGCATTCAAGAACGAAGACTGAAGACTAGAAGATGCGTACGGGGATGCGATAAAGCCATAATAGTCGGAAAATAACATTCTAGTATTATTTTGATTATGTGATAATATTCTATGTGCTTTATTTCATGTATGCATGCTTATGTGTATTTAATTATGCATTAGATAGCGTATCCCTTTATTGTAAAAAGCTAAGTGGGAGAGGGTGTGGAAACATATCCATGGTCTCCATTGCTGTTCTCTTGGTGACTTTTATGGACTTTTGAAGTTCGTATAGATAAGCCATTGGAGGAGAATTCTTGTAATTCCTCTTACGAGAAACATTGATTAAGTTTATCAAACAATGCCTAATTTGTCTTTCCAAAACTGATTTCAAGTCGACTCATTCTCACCCCGGGGAGTGGAATGGAGCCAAAGCCACTTGGTCATGTCGAGGACACAAATTAGAGACCTTCGTACCATCCTTTTGAAGGTGGATCGATTGTCTGCTCGGCTCCCTCATTTATGAGAGATAGGGTCGTTCGCATGGTGAATCACTGGTTAGAAACTTCGAGTTTCACTTATGATTCTCCCCGTCTTGATTTACAAGATTAAATGAATCAAGTAATTGGGAGTCAATTGTAAAAGTCTTTTGGTGTAGTAAACGTCCACACTATCGTGGCTTGCTACATTGAATGGGATTTTGGAACGATTGATGTAGACAGTTATAGAAGGGAGTGAAGGAGCGTATGTTAACGTAAACGTCCACACTATCGTGGCTTGCGGTGAATATGCGTGTCCCAAACAATCTTCTTAGATACTGAGTAATGGTTTACACTTAGGTACGCTTCTTAGTATTCTTCCCATCGAAGTAACGCTAATGATGATGTACGACCGAAGGAAATCTAATTGCTAAATCATTTGGATAGGTAAACGTCCACACTATCGTGGCTTGCCATATCTGATGGGATTTTAGATGCGATTAGTGGTTTAATGATATTATTTGAGGGAGATAATATCGGAGATTAAATCGATTGTTTGTTGTTATATGTGCTCATAGATTAGGATATGGCTTTGAACCCACTTTATGTGATACGTAAGGATTTTAAACTCATTGGTCCCTGAATGTAATGATTGGAATAGAGATCTAGACATTACCCAAACTGTTGAAGAGTACAAGTTTGTACTCAGTGAGCTTTGTCCTCCCGAACCTACAAATGTCTTAACTGATGAGGAAAGGACTGATTTTGATATCATGTTCAAACTCAAGGAGATGTTTAGACATGGTGTAGAGGCTAGACAAGAGGCGATGAGGATACTCATAAAGGCCAGTCGATTCGAGGAAACGCTTAAACACGTTTTTAAGATGATTGACCTTTTTGACGAGTTGAGACGGAAATCGCAAGCTCTTGTAGCCAATGCCAGAGGTTTCGAACCTAAAGGCATGAATCGGGGGAAAGGACAAGAAAGCAAAGAAACCCAGTGGTTCCTTTTGGACCACGAGATGGGACGAGAAAGCCAATAGGCAAGTATTCTCGATGCAAACAGTCTGGGTACTGGAAGTCTGATTATCCTCTCAAAAGAAAGTACGAAATTTTCTTTAGTCGTAAAACATAGTCAGTGGTATTATCCACCGGAACCTGGTGTGTAGATATGGAACCACTGACAGTATGTGCATTTTAAATGCAAGGGTTCCAGGAAACCCGACGACTTAGAGAAGAAGAAATCGTAGTCTACATGGGCAATGCTGTAGAGGAGACAGCAGTTGCAATGGAGGACATTTTATAGGATTTCATTTTGGGTTATTGCTTTTATGTACCTTTCATATTAGAAAGAACTTTGTTCTGGATTTCTAATGAATGGATATTTTATTTCTTTTAATCATTTGATGGTTATAAGAAGAAATAATGATATTTTGGTACATTAGCTAGCAATATATAAATGATGAATCCTGAGTCCACCACGATGCAACGAACCGTAGTATGAAACTCGTTTTACTAATAAGAGATTTCTTTATCAATTATACTTGTGGATTCTTATGCTGAGTCATGTTTATTCAAATAAGAAGTTCAAAGGTCGAAAATTGATATTTGATCAATTAAGTTGAAGGAGTGAACCTTCCGACCTAAGAATCTAATTTGGAAGATAATATGACTAAGCAATCCTTTATGGATATAAGATGTAAGATCCGGACAAGTATAAGAATTGATTGAATCTGATGTATGCAGACCTATGCCTACTCAGACAATAAGGTACGAGTACTTCATTTGATGATTACTCGAGAAATGGATTAGAATACCTGATGTACCACAAAAGCAAGTGTTTTGACAAGTCAATGGACACAAAGCTATTGTGGAGAACCATCAAGGTATATCCATTTGTAGCCTGCGATTTGATCGCGGAGGCAAGTACCTGTCTGAGGAATGCATGGCATACTGATCAGAGATTGGGATTTGATCCTAAATGACTACACCATACACTCTTGTGTAGAAATGGTGCGTCGGAAATAAGAAATGGAACTCTTATAGAAATAGTAAAAGCATGAGTTATACGGAACTACCTATGTTCTATGGATATGTCTGGAAACAACGGCGCATTCAATGCGGTTGTAGAATATCCTAGAAGAACAAAAAGATGTGTGTTCAATAGTACTATGAACCAGAAGGACGTTATAAGTTCTAACGCCCGGTTCTTAGAGGAAGACTATTAGATGAACCACAAGCCCAACGTGACGTAATACTTTGAAATGAGAGAGAAAGATTAAGACTTAGAACCAGCCGAACCGAGTAGCGGTACACCACTAACTGCACCTACTGTTATCACTGTTTATACACCGGAACGCCATTGTAGTGGGAGGTTGTGGGACAACCGGAGATATTCATAAGACTAGGAGAGTCTTCGGACTCTGCACCTAGTATACATGAAATCGATCCCTAGATCTACATGAAGGCCGTACTGGATCTAAATGTGCCTTCTTGGAGAGCAATAAGGATTATTGCTAAGAGGCGAGATCATTTAGCGTACATGCTTAGTTGATCCATTTATGGATTGAAACAAAGCATTGAGTTCGTGGTACTTGCAAATTGATGAGATAGTCCATTTTATGGATTCATCAAAAGCATAGACGAATCATGTGTATGGGAAACGTGATGGAAACAAGGTGGTGTTTCACGGAGGTTTTATGTAGATGACATTTTATCATTGGTAACAATGTAAAGATGTTGTCAGACATAAAATGATGGTTGTCTAGAAAAATCGATATATGAGATGAAGAAGAAGTTAGAGCATGTTCTTAAGATCTAGGATCTCAAGAAAAGAACATTGTACTTCTCCTGGACATCTTACATATATATGATTATGGTTCGTTTTAACATGCAAGATTCCGAGAAAGGTTCGTTACCTTTCAGAAACGGAATGCATCTATCTAAGGATATGTGTTTTGGAACACAAAAGGAGATAGAAGCAATGAAAGCAGTTTCCTACACTTTGAGTGTGGAAAGCTTAATAAATGCAATGTTGAAAACAAGAACCTGATATCGGTTATGCGGTGAGCATAGTGGGAGGATATCAAGGTAATCCTGGAAAGGAATATTCGACTGCTGTAAAAGTACTTTCGAAGTACTATTCTAGACTACGAAGCAGACGAGTTTTTCCTTTGGATTACATTCTCTTAGATTTCTAATCGAATGAGGACCAGTGTAAGTCGATATCAGGCTATGTGTTTCACTATTGAAGGAGAAGGAGTTTTAACATGGAAGAGTGATAAGCACGATGCTTTTCGGACTCTGCCATGGGTAACCAAATAGCGGCCTCAGAGGCAGCGGAAGTTTTGGTATAACTCCGGGATAATCTCTGGGACTTAGATGTGATTCTTAATTTGTCAAAGGCTATGTAAATAGCGGTGCAATGGCAAATGGTAAAGAAATCACTAGTCCATAAGTGTAAGATAACACATAGTGCAAGTACCACCTGATACGAATCATCGTCAAGGGAGACGACGCTGTAGTCACCAAGATAACTTCAGAGCGGCAACCTAGATTGCTCATTCACATAGTACTTCTTGGAAGTACAACTTAAGCACGTGATGAGTATGGGAGTCGGGAGTTTGGAGGAAATGACTAGACCTTAGTACAAGTGGGAGATTGTTGGAGTTGTGTACTTAATGTCTAGATTTAAGTAACGGAGACTCACGATCCATTGCCACTAATCTATTTAATTAAATAAACAATTATTTGCGTTTAATTATTTATAATTAAATATATGCAAATCATAGTCCTGGATTTTATACGTTGTAGTTAGTATGGTGCAAGCATGGGCGCACAGAAGATCATACTATCGGTTACTCGTATTTAATCGAACAGTTGCTCACGACCTAGATGGACACGGACCAATCCATCGGTATAGTCGTTGTGTGAGGGAGAAAATAATTTATCTTAATTATTTTATCACACTTGTACACTTGGTGTATTGAGCGGATCTGCTTGAGATTTATCGATTAGGATTGCCGGCGATAATCGATTTAAGTCTCAGTGTATTTTATTCTTAATCCCCGATACTATTGCGGGTGTGTATATTTAATATAAGTGACTTTGATTTACCAAAGGAATTAACCGATTTAATTATTGGGTTAATTACCGGTTAAGTTGGGTCACTGTATTTTATATATGACATGCCGTGAATACTTGACGGGAAAGTGTATCCCGTAAGGGTTGATAATATCCCCGAGATGAGTTCATAAGGAATTATTATGTAAACCCTGCAGGTGGATTCGTTCCGCATAATAATTAAGGTTGAATGGTACTAGTCTCGGATATAAGAGATGAATAAATTAATTAGCAATAAATTAATTTTATTCATGGATATTTATATCTTAAATACACGGAATAAATAATACTACCGGAGAAATATTATTTGATATAATATGGTTTAATATTGGGAGTGCAATTAATTTTATATAGTGGAAAATAGAATTAATTAATATTAATGGATTAATAGATTTGGGCTTGGGCTCAATTTAATCATTAATATTGGAAGCCCAATATTCCACCTCCTTAAGATCCCCTACGTAGCCTATAAAAGCACTACATGGTCTTCTCTATTCTCATAACTTGAAGATCACAATTCTAGAGAGAGAAAGTAGAGAGGGAGATCCATGGAGTTCGGAAGATCGTCGCCCACCCGACGTTCGAGCTAGTGCAAGGAATACGTGGGAAGATCTCAAGGTCGTCAAATTGAGTTCTTCGTTTTTCCGAACAACGAGAACGAGGTAAATCGTAAAACCCCCTTTATGATTTTATCGTTTAATTATCGTGAAAATACCTTGAACCAAGATCCGAGGAACGGACCCACGAGACGAGGTCGAACCGGGCGGTGGTGGTCGGACCACCGGACCGCCGGCGGTTCGACGGCTCGGCTGGACGAAAATCGCGCGGGGAAAAATCGAGCCTAGGGCTCGATACGCGGATCGGCTGCGGGTTTTCCCGCAGCGACCTGTAGCGCCCAGCAGCAGCGAGTCAGGCGACTCGCTGCAGGTTGCTGCGAGCTGCTACGGGAGATTCGCTGGGTGCTGCGGGTTTTCCCGCAGCGGACCCGTAGCGACTCAGCAGCGACTCAGCAAGTCCCAGCAGCAGCGAGTCAGGCGACTCGCTGCGGGTTGCTGCGGGCTGCTGCGAGTCACCCCGCGTGGCTGCTGCGAGGTTCGTGGGTTCACGCGAGTTCTCTCGTGTTTTTCCCGCGTAACCCTCGTATAACTTTTTCGTATGGTCATGTACGTGTTCCGGGAGTCGATTGGAGTTGTCGTTCCGCTATTTTGACAATTCCGGATATTCGATCTCCAAAGGATTTCGGTCAGAATTAATTAGATAATTAATTTTAATTAATTTATTAATTCCGGGATATCGATTTCCAACATTTTCTACCACCATGATGGAGGATTTCCCATCGGCCTCCTCGTACTGTTAACGCCTTAAAGAACTCGCCGACCAATTGGAGAACGCAGACGCGCCGATATCGAATTCTAGACTTATTTTACGAATTGTTGCTGGATTAACTAAAGCATTTAATGGCGTTGGTACCATTATACGTCAAATCTCTCATATCCCTTCCTTCTTTAAAGCCCGGTCCATGATTACTCTCGAGGAAACGCATTGAAAAAGAAATCCAAAGAGGCGGCTTCTGCACTCCTTGTGCGTGGCAATCCAATTGTCTTGTATCCGACCAATTCAGGTAATTCGGATAACACTGGAAAGGGTAAGGTTCAATCGAAAAATAATGGCAAAAATAAGAACAAAGGTGGTACTGGCAAGAATAAGAACAAAAGTGGTTCCGTTGGATTTCCACAGCCGTGGAATCCATAGCATGGGCCAGACTCAAAATGGGGATGAGGAATGCCTCCCTGTCCATATCCTTCAGTCCTTCAGTGGGCTGGACAACAAAATTGGGATATGTCCAACTCTTTTGCGAGTGGAGGGCGTGCACAGGGACCAAGCTCAGGATCTCTTCTCGGCCCACGCCTGAACATTGGCCAACAGCAGGAGTAGGCGGCCTTCATGGGCCACACATGTCCAACACAAACGGACGTGGAACAAGCCATTCATACTTTGGGCCTCACCCTCCCCCGATCCAATCAAGTACATGGATACTGGGGCCACCTCACACATGACATCGGTTTCAGGTACTCTTTCCCCTTATTTTCAATCGAGCCATAATAATGGGATACTTGTTGGTAATGGTCAAACTATTCCGGTTAGTGGTTTTGGGAACTCTCAGCTTACGTCTCTCCTCCCCCCACTTATATTAAAGAATGTGTTACATGTCTGGAGGAAACCATTCCAACAGCTGGCCCACCGAAATCAAGTTCCTCATCAACCCCGGCACACTTCTAACCTTGGTGATCTTCCAAGTTTGCCCATTTCACATCTTCAGGTTGATATCCCTCATCCCGACTACATCGAGTGGCTCGTCATTTGCAAGATAAACCTTTCCATAATTACCCGAGATATAATTTAGCATTACCTCTCGATGTGCAGTAGTATGGAAAGAAGCTCTTGAGTCCAGCACCCAAGAATCGATCGGTGAGTCGACCGATAGGAGTAGGACGCGCCCATCGTCATCCTCCTTAGTCACCGCGTTGGCGGATCCCTTCTTTTTGTTCTCTTTCTTCCCCTGAGAACGACAGTTACGCTTGTAGAACCCCATTTTCCCACAATTCCATCACTCAGTTTGCTCGGACTTCGAGCTGTCCCTCCCGTTCTTCAACTTGGATCTTCCCCTTTTCCTGTTAGCATTCATTCCCGAGTTCCTCCCCCTGTTCTCCACACTCAAGGCCGAACTGGGATTTTTTCCCTTGAAATCCTGTCTCTGAATCTCCTCGACAAAGATACGATCTCTATCTTCGGAGACCTGCATTGTCTCCTACACCATAGAGTTGCTAACAGTTGCCCTAACGGGCTCCCAACTATCCAGTAAAGATTCAAGCAAGATTAAGGCATATACCTCACCGTCAAAGTTTAATCCGACCGATTTCAGCTTGGTCAAGATAGAGTTCAGCTCATTCACATGAGTAGCCGCGGCCGTGTTCTCCGCCATTTTGAAGTTGAACAACTGCTTCATGAAGTACACCTTGGTGTTCGTAGATAGTTGCTCATACATATTCGAGAGGGTTGTCATCAAACCCTTGGTTGTGATTATTTCGCGCACATTGTGTGATACATTCATTAACAGAGATAAACGTATCAACCCTAACACATGCCTTTCGAGGCTTTCCCATTCCTCATCATCTGTCATCTTCTCCGATCTACCCTTCAATGGAACTCTGAACCTCTTCCCATAAAGGTAGTCCTCAATTTGCATTCGTCAGAATCTGTAGTTATTTCTTTCAAATTTCGTCACCCCGAAGGAAGTCGTGTTCTCCGACATTGCTTTTCCCGATCTCTACAACCCAAGCGCTATGATACCAGTTGTTAAGAAATTCGCGTCCGAATCCCTGCCTGAAAAGCCAACGAAAACAAAAAAAATAAAAAAGCAAGAAAATAAAAGACACACGAATTATAGTGGTTCACACGTTAACGAAGGCTACGCCTACTTTCTGCCGCTCCAATAATTTCACGCCTTGTAATACTATAACCTCAACTTTAGACTTTTTTAGGTGTTAACCCTAATGCACATATGCATAGGATTTAAATAGGGGAGAGAAATCATGGAGAAGTAGAAAAAACCGCCGCTGGGGATAAAACCCGTAACCTGTCGGCCGACACCCAACCCTCACTTCGGGTTCAAACGCGGGCTCTACCCCGTGATCCTCAGAAACTCTTAAAAGCGGAGTCTGTCGGCCGACAGAGCTTGGTGTCAGACGACACCAATCCAGAAATCCACTGGACTCCCTCGGCTTCTGCTCTGTCGTCTTCTTCGTCCCTTCCGGTGTGAATTAAACCTTCACACTCAACAGGCCTGTGATCTTGTGACAACCGAAACGCATCTCCTTTCGTACACAAAACAACCCGACAATCGCCAACGTTTGCTACGTCCTTCTGAGAACCAAAGCTGTGAGAATCGTGGTCCCAGAACATGAGTCGACTGCATCTGCCAGGGCTTTATTCGTGACCAGAAACAATTAACGGAAGGAATTCTCCATATCTTGCTGGAGTATCTTTTCGTCAACATCTGATGGTGTAAAAAACCGGGTGATGTTGTTCTTCATGTACAGGACTGCGTCGGGTCCACCGTTACCATCGAACACCGTAAAGAACTGAAACTACAAATCCCGTATTGAATCAATACAGAGAGTAAAATTCAAATTTCTAATTCATCCATTACTGTAAGAATCAAAAGAAATTGGATGGTTCGATCTGTTGAAATCAAATTGACTGATTCTTTAATCAGAGCACTGAAAGTTTAAAACGGATTGTTGAGAACGACTAGTATTATAGTTCCGTTGATTTAAAAAGATGACAAAATCAATTTCGTTAATTTGAAAATATTACAAAATAAAAAGGAAAAGACTCACCAATATATTTAGGGGTGACTATTCGGGTTCGGGTATTCGGGTTTGTACCGAAATACCCGCAACCGTTAGGGTTTTCGGGTACCCGTACCCAATAAATTTGGGTAAATGGTCGGGTTATGAAATTCATTTTAAAAATATTGGGTATTGGGTATTGGGTATTGGGGTACCCGATTATATCATTCACAAAATAAGAGAGATACCATAAAATTTTATCTACACACATGTCCATTTAGGTAGATTTTGTTTTGAGTCGTATTGTTAATTGGGCATCATAAATTTTTGAAAAGAAGCTGCATCATGTCGTTTAAGCTGTTGTTAAGATGTCTATGGTTTCCAGGTATATATAGAATGACGACTAAGGTTTCCAGGTTTAAACAACAGTGTTTTACCACAAACATATTGAGTGTACTGTAATCTCATTTATATTTGTCGTCATCTTTTTTTTTGTCTGTGTCTATTATTACATAGACACATGTTTGAGGTTCTGTCATGGTGATCTGCATTAGGCCGTTCTTTTGGTTATATATTGAAATGGGCAGTTTCTTTAAATGTGTATGAATATGTGTACAATTTAAGTTGTCTGAACATGTAGGTATATTGTGCTTTGAGTTATAATCTTAGTTGGGCATCATATATTTGAACAGAGGCTACAACATGTCCATTTATGTAGATTGTGTTTTGAGTCATATTTTTAGTTGGGCATCATAAATTTTCGAAAAGAAGCTGCATCATGTCGTTTAAATTTAGGTTGCATTTGACATTGTGTACCTGTCCAAGAGAAGGAGGGGCGAGTACGCGAGGAGAGTGCTCGACTTGATGCTGGAACATAACGTGATTTGTGCCACTTCCACATGATCACGGGTTATGCGCAGTCATCCAATGTGTATCTCAAAAAGGCACGACAATATCACGATGGATATCCAACTAGCATCGTTTGGCTAAGATTTAGGTTGTCACACTACCTGTGTTAGAGCACCTATTTCATCTTATGGTATAGACGAACCTCTTGGGTTCTTATCCGCTTCGGATGTCGGAGGAGGTTAATCACATATGGGTATCAGATGCTCTTTAATCCTCCTCTGTCTATTCATTATTTTTAAACCAACAAGTATCCGAGTCACTTCATTTTTAAGGTCAAATGGGTAGTGTTTGTCAATTCATTAACTGTCAGAGGAGATAATATACCAACCTGATTTATGGTGTTTTAATTTTAGTTGGTTGTGCATCATATGTTTAGGCATGTCCCAGTAATCTTTTGAATTTTAGTTGGTTGTGCATCATATGTTTAGGCATGTTCCAGTTTTCTTTTGAGTTTATACAATATATCGTGGGACGGTGTATTTGTTATCTTAATTTCCACGGTAGTTTAAATGATGCAATTGTTTTAACTAGAATTGGTAAATCTTGCTTTAATGATACAAGTTATTAGTCTGTTTATGAAAACATTACCTATGAAAACTGATAACACAAAACTACAAGGTCAAACTCCATTGAACAAAACTTAAATAAGCATGCAGTGTCAAAACATTCCAATGTAAAAGTATCTGACCATGTTATAGAAGTAAATAAATCTGATCCAAACTGGAAACCAAAAGTACCGAACATAAAGATAAGGTTCTTGTTGCACTACCATGCTGCCTAGTTATTATTGTTTGGAAAAAAGTAAATAGCTTCAAACAATTTTCTAACGAGCTGCCCTCCAGCAGCGCGAACTTATTGCAAATCTTGTGACAAGTTTAGCTCTGAAACCCACAGTCGATGTCTCGTCAAATGGAAACCCCACGTACTCTTAATGTGCAAGTGTGTCCATGTAGCGCATGACGTACACACCGCAATCCACCCTATAATTGAAATATAGTTTCAGTATGTAAACACACTGCTGTATATTGTACACTGTGCAAAAAGGTACAGTGTTTGTAATAGATTCTGAAATTTATTTATTACACTACTAAATACTTGTTTGTTAACTAATATGAATTTTGAACTACCAACTACACTGTCAACGTACAGTGTTTGTTATGTCTCAATGAACAAATTTTAGTTATTGCAGCTATTAATATAGTAAACTACATGTGCGTAAACGATTAAACTACTTTATAAATCTAGAACTACAAAATATACTGTGCAAAAAGGTACAGTGTTTGTAATAGATTCTGAAATTTATTTATTACACTACTAAATACTTGTTTGTTAACTAATATCCCAACTTATGAATTCTGAACTACTAACTACAATGTACAGTGTATGTCATAGATTCTGACCGGCGATTAAACTATCAAGAATAGATCAAAGACCAACCTAAAATCAAGGTTAAACTATTAGGACTAATAGGTGATATGTCTATCACCAAATTATAATTATTGTAAATCTGAAGCAATTAAAGCACTTGTTCGTAAACTATTAATTCACATTATGCTTTTTGAACTATCAACTACACTGCACAACCAGGTAAAGTGTATGTACTAAATTCTACCTAGAAGTTAAACTATCATGAATAAACCAAAGACCATTTGTTAATCAATGTTACATCAGACTAGTTTACACGTTATCAGATTGCAAACAATACGTAATTTTAATGAACAATCACCATAATATACTGTATAAAACACTTACCCCTGCGTGTGAAACAATGATCGGATCGTGTAAAACACTTGCCCAACTAGTTACCAAACTATAATGTGAAGCACCTCTTCAAACTGCAAGATCGCTTCGCGAGTGCGACATAATCTGCGGTGATTTCTCACCATAACATCTAAAACGTTTGAAGTCTCGAGCCCTGCAATTCCCCAGCCACAATGGAGGGGACTGGAGAATTTGGGGTTCAGAGTTGCATACATTTTTTATCATTAATAAAACCACATTTCCTTTTTTGTAATATAATTAATTAAAAATGAAAATAAATATTCCAACCTTTATAGTGTTGTCAATTCTACTAGTTGCGATGACACTATCATACGGATGGCTCTGTATACAGTTGACAACTGTACAAGGGATAGACATTATCAGGGCCAAAATAAACATATTATAAGTGGAAAAGCTCCACATTTGACTTGGATTACCATAAAATCTACCCGATGATTAGCAAATTTGTATGAAATATTCTGTTGCCCGGTTAATTTACAACTTTATTTTATCTTCCACTACAAGGTTAGGATGTGGAAAATAAACCATTGGTGGTACAATTTCAAGAGGACCACATATACAAGTTTATACGATAATTAGCATTTATGTGTGCAATAATCTACCAAATAATTTTGCTTTGATGATGTGCTATTTTATTATATTTTCTACTGAAAGGTTGGGGGTGGAGTGGGGGATGGTGGGAATTACCAGCGTCATCTCCATGCAGCATCTTAATTAACCGAATAGATTTCTTTTTCCAGATAAACCATTTACCATCGTCACTTCCATTGTCAATATATTCACCTGGATACCAAGAAAACAAAACTAATTGATAAGTTCCCACTTAAACAAAAAACTTATAGTATAATAATTCATATGCCATCTCTAGAAAAATATTCCACAAAAGTAGTGTACATTGTGTCATAAAATAATATATTCGACTAATGTTTTAGTATTGTTGTTCCACACATATTAGTTAATTCATATTTTACATAATTTTTGATGTATTTTGAACATAAATTGAAATTGGCCCCATAAATTGAACACAACCACTACCTTATTCTGTTCACGCTGTGGAGAGACGACGTTGTTGCCTCAAAGTCATTTTCAAGACTCCTCTTCGCATTTCGAGAGTACGCCTCACGATTCTTTAGTTTCTTTTTCAAGGAATCCGATTGATTTGTGGGAGACTGACGACGACGTATGTTTGTCGTGGAACAAACGCCGGTCAAAATTAATTTGTAAGTTTCCTAGACCTTTCACCAACACAAGTATTAGTGGCAAGTATAGGGCCGATCCCACGAGGAGTTTATTGTTACTTTCCCCCGGCTTTGCCCAATGGGTTGTCACGTTTAAAAAGGATTTTGTTTTCGCTGTGGGCACAGCGGTTCCGTGATCTCCTTGCTACCTTGACTGAAATAAAACAAAAACAAAATAAAAACGAATTAAAAACATTTGGGCAAGTCGTTACCTTGATCACTCTGGTCAAGTGTTTACTGTTCACTGGCACATATATCATTTTGCTAACAGCTTCATCTTCCGGTTATAGGCCCTAAATATTAACATCCCTATAATGTCACGCATATTAATACCCTTGACCCTCATTCGCTCTTATGATTAAAGTCCTATTAGATCTCTCTCAATAGGTATCTTGACATTGACCAATTCGACACTATGTGACCGCATGAGTCTAAGTTGATCAAGCCGCTTTCATCCTCCAAGCAAATCCAGAATGGCCAATAGCATGCCCGTACAGACCCGAGTCATACGACCACATCTCCAGCAACATGTTGTACTTCGCGGACGCCCAGTCTCCCGGTCGCGTTGATCCACGTACATGTGTGTTAGGCAAGTCGGGGTTTCCACTGGTCATTGTAGGATTGCCCAAGTCCCTAACATGCTTAATATACTACCCTGTTGAATCGGTAACAAAGCTAAGCTAGTTGCTGTCATCAAGAAGCCTCACAGTATTTTACACAGCAGCCTGATCAGGATCAGAACTTGACCAAACGATGTTAATTCAGCAATACATAATTAAAATAAATAACGAAAGCAAAACCGAAATTAAATAACTGAAACAAAAGGGAAATAAATTAAAGAAAAACATAATATACAATTTCGCTCAAACGGGCTGCCCAAAAGGGCGGTGTTCCTCCTCACTCGACTCTCAAAACAAATACATATAAACTCTCATGAATTTTGTGCTGTTTTTAGGTAGGGCTGCATTTTACTTAGTAACTTTTTCCTCCTAATCTCTTCTCTTTTTCTTACGGGCCTTGGCACACCCTTTTATTCATGTATCTATTTTTTTTCTTTTTTTTTTTTGTTTTTTTTTTTGCGAAGACATTGCCCTGACCTGCCCTTTTTATGGACTTGGGCGTTTTTGCAGTTTGGCCAGGGCTTTAAGAGTTTTCCCCCAGGTGATCAAGAAATAGGCTCGGCTCAAGGGTCTAACAAGGGTCTTCTTTTTATTATAACAGAACATAACAAAATGCCTAAGTCATCTACTACCTCAACTCAATTTCAAATAATCACAGTGGTCAGAACATGGGCAAGCTTCAGCATCACAAACTTTTTAAACAACTACTCTCAAGAAAGAAATATATCACACAAATGTAGGCTCAAATTCTCACAGCTTACCTAGTTGCAATTCCATCGTCCCTAATATTTTTCATGCATAGACTATTAATTTTGAAAAATGTTCAAATTGACCAAGTATTTATCAAGCATGCGACTCGATCAAACTATGAGGTTGCTCTTGCCGTGCCCCCACTCACACACTTTGCCTCCGGCAAAGTGTGCAAATAGTAATAAGATGGGCAAGCATCTCCCCTGACTCTAAACTCAGACTCCAAACGATGTTGGCGCACCTTCCCACATACACACTTTGCCTTGGGCAAAGTGTGCAAATAAGGAGGTCAACTCCATCAATCAAGGTCTTCAGACTCAAATAAAAACATGTCAATGGGAGGAACGCATTCAAGAGGAGAGATCAGCAAGGTACCTTTGCCTAGTATGGGCAATTTGTGCAGGCAATACTTTTGGGCTCGGTCAAGGTCCTTCCAAAAATCTTTAATTGTTTGACCTCAGCTGGCTTGCCCATTCGATTCTGTCTTTTCTGGTCATGGCACTTGCCCACAGGGTCTCTGTTCTTGCTCAACGCGCATCTTCCTCCTCCAGCTTTGGCTCCTTGCCCATGATCTGCAACACAAAACACACTACCTTTCGAGGAGAACACTACTTAGGCTTATTTATTGAATAAAATTAAAAAGGGAAAAGATACTACCAGGTTGCCTCCTGGCCAGCGCCTTAGTTAGCGTCATGGGCATGACGTTTATTTTTGGGTTGCACGTGCTGTTTGTCTTGTTCTCCCTGTTTTGCCCTCAATTGTCCTATATGGTCAAGCTAAAGCAAAACAAAAATCACAATTCAAATAGCACGGAGAAAGTAACTGGAATTTAAACTCCCCGGCAACGGCGCCAATTTTGACGACGACGTATGTTTGTCGTGGAACAAACGCCGGTCAAAATAAATTTATAAGTTTCCTAGACCTTTCACCAACACAAGTATTAGTGGCAAGAATAGGGTCGATCCCACGAGGAGTTTATTGTTACATTCCCCCGGCTTTGCCCAATGGGTTGTCACGTTTAAAAAGGATTTTGTTTTCGCTGTGGGCACAGCGGTTCCGTGATCTCCTTGCTACCTTGACTGAAATAAAACAAAAACAAAATAAAAACGAATTAAAAACATTTGGGAAAGTCGTTACCTTGATCACTCTGGTCAAGTGTTTACTGTTCACTGGCACATATATCATTTTGCTAACAACTTCATCTTCCGGTTATAGGCCCTAAATATTAACATCCCTATAATGTCACGCATATTAATACCCTTGACCCTCATTCGCTCTTATGTTTAAAGTCCTATTAGATCTCTCTCAATAGGTCTCCTGACATTGACCAATTCGACACTATGTGACCGCATGAGTCTAAGTTGATCAAGCCGCTTTCATCCTCCAAGCAAACCCAGAATGACCAATAACATGCCCGTACAGACCCGAGTCATACGACCAAATCTCCAGCAACATGCTGTACTTCGCGGACGCCCAGTCTCCCGGTCGCGTTGATCCACTTACTTGTGTGTTAGGCAAGTCGGGGTTCCCACTGGTGATTGTAGGATTGCCCAAGTCCCTAACATGCTCAATATACTACCCTGTTGAATCGGGAACAAAGCTAAGCTAGTTTCTGTCATCAAGAAGCCTCACAGTATTTTACACAGCAGCCTGATCAGGATCAGAACTTGACCAAACGATGTTAATTCAGCAATACATAATTAAAATAAATAACGAAAGCAAAACCGAAATTAAATAACTGAAACAAAAGGGAAATAAATTAAAGAAAAACATAATATACAATTTCGCCCAAAAGGGCGGTGTTCCTCCTCACTCGACTCTCAAAACAAATACATATAAACTCTAATGAATTTTGTGTTGTTTTGTGGAGCTCGGGTTGTGTGTTGTTGCGTTCGGTGCTCTTTTTCGTGGCTTCTTGTGTTCTTCACGTCCTCATATATTTATAGATGATAGGAGTCTTGAGAAGCAAGTAAAATCGCTGATCTTGATTGGATAAGGATTCTCTTGAAGACTCCTAGATTTTCACGATTCTGGACAGCTTCCTGCCCGTTCTGACGTCTTGACAGACTCATGTGTATATAGGACTCTGATTTGATAGAGACATGTTGGACAATGAATCTAAGGTTGGATGAGAGTCCTTCTTTGATACTTCTCTGAATCTGGTCGCCTTTGAGGACTCCATGATTCCCAGGACTCTTCGTACACTGCTTGCGCAACGTCCGTCTCTGATCAATTGTCGCTCTTTCCCAATTACTTTATCTCCGATAGCCTTCTTCATTTACGAGGTGGCAGATCATGCGCGGTACTTCGTCGTGCGTCAGTCTTGCAGTCCTTCTCCACGTTCTGACTCTGTCCCAACTTGCTCAACGGGACCTAAATGTTCCAGTTAGACCAGCTTGCTCAACCGGCACCCTTGACCATGAAGGTGATTTCCTTGCCTCTTTTACGCCTCAGTCTTTTCTTTGCCTTGGTTAAGTCATGGATCACGTGTGAGACTTTGGAAGTTGGGAATCTCCGCAAGGTGCCTTCGCCCATAATGGTTGCTTGCCCAAGTAGGCCCAAGTGTTTGAGTCACCGTTGCTTTGATTCCTTGGTTTTCGTCCAGGGGACTGGTTCCATTCATGCATGTGGTGTATGCCCATAGTGGCTGCTTGCTCAACTGTCGGTGATCAGTCGAAAGTGAGTGTTTTGCCCACAGTGGGTGATCAGGCCAAAGTAGGTGTTATGCCCAAACCGCCAGCTTGTGCTGCCTTTTCCCTAAATGGCAAAACTTCTTCATCTTTCACGTAATTCACTCCTATTATGCCCAAGGTGTCACCTGCTATGCCCTGCATCACTCTTACTCCAAATGTGTCCTCCCAGACATAATAAAATAATAAAAGATAAAATAAAAACTCGATTACATGACTCAAAAGAACTAAAAATGAGCCAAAAAATATGGCTCATCAGAGACATCTTTTCGAAAGCCTGTTTCAAAGCGTAAAAGGTATAGGATTTACGTTACCAAATACATAGTTTGTGGAGAATTTGAAATCTTGAATCGAGCACATGCAACCAACACATAGTTTGGGGAGAATTTCTTCTAGGTACTGATATAAAGGAATCTCAGTACCAGACCGACGTGCAATACTTTAAACAAGTAGATAAATTCAATTGCCCATATCATCTGCTAAATAGGGTTGAATTAAACCAAAAATCGAAGAACCCTAATTCTTGACGGGAGGCGGATCTATGTACTGAATAGTGTAACCATAAACACTAACACAATACACTATTTCCAGATTTGGAAGACTACCACAAACAATTACACAATACACTATTTCCAGATTTGGAAGACTACCATAAACCGAAGGACATAGCATTTAGTTTTTTACTACCAAAAAATTGAGACCATTGATTCGAACGTAAAAAAATGTCAAATAAATTTTGTGGAATTAGAAAACCCAAAATCTATCACCCAAAATCTTGACGGCCCTATAAACGCATATAAAGGAACCAAAACTATTTGCACTGGATATTATGAAAATCAAGAACGAATGAATCATACATTACTCAAGCCTCGTCGTTTCGAAAGAGGTACGAATATTTCCTCCCGCAACTTTTAAAAACTCCTGCGCCGTCCGTCTAGATGAGTGAGCTCCAACTACAATTCGTCGACGGAACGAGGAATTGGAAATCAAATGTGAGTTGGGGAGGAGGACGGGAAGATTAGGTCACAATATTATTTATGAATGGGTAGTGTATGGTTTAGGGAAAGTGTATAATTAATACCATCAATTAAAGGATACCATTTAAATTATGTATAATAAAATATATTACATAGTTTTCAATATTAAAAGGGTGAATTAGGTAAATCTAGTTTTTTTTATAAATAGTGTAAAGATTGAGATTAATGTATAATATAGAGTAAGATAATTACTCTTTTATATGATGCCCAATAACAATTGTAACTCAAAGCACAATATACCTACATGTTCAGGTAGCTTTCATTGTACACATATTCATACTCATTTAAAGGGAGTTGTCCATTTCAATATATAACCAAAGGAACGGCCAAATGTACCGCCCCATGACAGAACCTCACACATGATACTATGTAATAATATACATAGACAAAAAAAAAAGGTGACGACAAATATAAATGAGACCAATGTATTCAAGATAACCAGAAAATAGGACATAGTTACCGTGTGAATCTTATACCATGGCGCTTAATTATTCAAATCCAACCTCGGTTGAAAAAGATAAATAAGTTCAACAATAGAATAACCATACACATTATTATTTATTGGACAAACATGACGACTTTGTTCGATAATCTCCATACTAAATAACTTCTTTGCATATTTTCTTGTTGTGGTTCTTAAATTTCTTACAGCGACTACACTTGATTATACGTTTGACCTCGCTCCTGTTCTTTAACCTAACTTGTCTTGGTCGTCCGACAGGTCGTTTGTCTTTGGAGGCTGGATATTGATGGTTTGTGAAACCATCTGAATGGATTGTTGAGTCGATAGATTGTTGACTCAGGAAGCACCGAGAATTTCAGTTGTAAAACCTTGTCAAACAAGTACGGAAATTGGTAACGAATATTGTCGCATAGTTCGTTGTAGGATAAGTTGGAGCCAAACGATATAGCCGGACCCTCACCACCGTAAACAATCTTAGCAACATAGGCAGCCATCTGTACAACAACAAAAAGGTTCTTTTTTAACCTCCACGAATCTTATGTACCAAATCATACAAGTACACAAATAACTAGCAAAGCCCAGCCATATTTATAAAAAAATGTAGAAGCCATTTGGTCCTGAACCACCGATTATGAGGAGAAATATTCAATAACTACGGTAGCAGAAGTAGTAACAACATTACAGTTCCATCCGATCGACATGGACAAAATTCATGTGTTCAGAAAAATTCAGAAAATCGGGAGCCTTCTGCTATTCAGAAAAATTCAATAACAAAAGGAGAAGTAGTTGGTAGTTTGTTCGACGATATAGAAGGAGATAATCACATGCTGTGATTTCATAAATAAACGAACACAATCCATATGAAACACTACCGTAATAACCGTTCGACAGATTTTATAACTAAAATCAATATTGCAAATTGAAAAGAAATACAAGTTTTTACCTCACAGCGGGCGCAAGAACACACAATCTGTAATCTGCGAATGGGAGAACGGCTATAATCCTTTTTTGAATTTTGAAAAAAAACGAATCTCAATCAGAAGCTATTTTCTAAAAAAAGCATCGTGTGATTGATTTCAATAATTTTTGTCCAAAAACGATTAAGATTTAAACAATAAATACATGAAACGTGTATATAATGAATGAAAATATAATAAATATAGTACAAAGGTTAGAATAGAAAAATCAATTTTTAAAAGTTTACCTTAATTATGAATATATTTAATATCAATACATTAAATTATATATATTCCAAAAATTCATTACCTTTTTTATTAGAAATGTAAACTATGATATTTTTTTAAAAATCATAAAATCATTCTAATTTTTTTTCTAATTTACTCAACTTTTAACCATCAAAAATTATAATAAAAAATATTAATTTTTTTAAATTTCAATTAGTAAAAGAATAATATTTTTTTATAGTATCCAAAATCAAAATATTTTTTTTCCTTAAAAATAGTATTATTCATTGGGTAAAAGTAAATTAGGAAATTAAGTTTGTGTATCTAGTAAAAATAATAATCAATTAAAAAAAACATAGAGATGTACTTAGAGTAAAACAGGTGTGAATAGCGCTACTTTTTTATTTATTTTTCTTGAACCGAAAACAAGTATTTCCTCCATCCCAAACACAATGTATAGAAAAACTTGCACGTGGATTAAGAAAACAAGAGTTTTTGTGTATTTTATAATATAAAGTGGGGGTATAATAGATATTGATGTGTAAGTAATAAAGTAATTAGTTAAAAAAGTAGTGATATAAGGGTAATTAAATATGTATTGAGAGCATAAAGTTGTGAGAAGACATTCCATTTATGGAATGTGCACTGTTTTAAGGGATGGACTAAAAAAAAAAGTATACAATTGTTTTAAGGGATAGAGAGTATAAAATTTATTCAATGATAAAAATCTATATAAATTAATTATTAAAACAATTAGCCAAACTCTATCAAATTTCATATAAAGTCAAACTCTATATACAACCAGTTGGTTGAGCATTCGACTTGAAAACCGTAAGGTCTAAGGTTCGAACCCGAGACACGTGTGTGTGAGTATTTAAATATCTGCAATTCACCTACACTAAAAAAAATATAAAATTCATTAAATTTTATATAATATTATTTAAAATTCAAAAAAAAGTTCAATGAAATCTCAATTGCGATACATACTTTTAAAATCTGAATTCAGTAAAAGAAAGTCGTACGTTTCTACTTTCCAATGTATCAAGGAATGATAGACACGCATAATATTTTCTAAATCAACGGGGATAAAATTCACTGATTGAGACTTCGTTCCGGGATGAATTATCAGATTGAGTTGGTACGGTACTACTTGATGAATCCCCGGCATTGTTCTCGTAAAGAAGCGAAGTATCCAAGCCATAGTCGTTGGGCATAAAAAATGCGGGCTCGGTTGGTGCTGCCATAGTTAGAGAGTGGCTATTAAGCATTAGGACGATAGAAGCCATCGTCGGCCTATCGACTGCATTATCTTGAACGCACAACAACCCAATGTGGATGCATCTCAGCATATCGCTTATGGAACCCGAATCTGACCTCAGGCAGGGATCCACAATATTCGCGGCAGTACTTTCGCGCCAATTTTTCCAAGCCTGCGATAATTTGATTATATAAATAATTAGTTTGGTTTACATATTAATCAATTTACCATCCATCGTTTGTACTTACAAAGCTCAAGAGGTTTTCAGACACTTCCCCTCGTTGGATGCACTTGTTTTTTGCACCACTGATGATTTCTAGAAGTAGCACACCGAAACTGAACACATCAGACTTGATTGAAAATTGTCCGTGCAATGCGTATTCCGGAGACATGTATCCACTGCGGCATTACGTAAATTTTTGTTATTGATCATAGTTACAACGATAAGAGTAAGTGTACTTACTTAAGTACTTACAATGTTCCGGCAATTTTACTGGTATTCCCTTGAGTATCGTCATGCCCGAATAGTCTTGCCATGCCGAAATCTGCTATTTTTGGGTTCATGGCGCCGTCTAAGAGTACGTTGCTTGGTTTTAGATCACGGTGAATGATCCTGACTTGGGAGTCCTCATGCAAGTACAAAATTCCCCTGGCTATGCCACATATGATCTTGTAGCGTTTCTCCCAATCTAAATACGAACGTTTGATCGGATCTACATGATCGAAAGTTAGTATAAAACACTGTAATCAAACACTGTCGAAAATCTGATAAAAGAATCGTAAGTAATTACCGAATATGAACTGATCTAGGCTTGCATTCTCGACAAACTCGTAGATGAGAAGCTTTTCGGTTCCTTCTAGGCAAAAACCCAAGAGCCTAACTAGATTCCTGTGTTGAAGCTTGGCAAGCAACAAGACCTCATTCTTGAATTCCTGATCCCCTTGACTTGAATTATGCGACAATCTCTTGACAGCTATTTCTTGACCATTCGGAAGTATTCCCTAGTAATACGCGATCTTGGTTCATTTTTGTTTTCATTAATTTTTTTTGTCAAAGGTTCTTCATCCATACACAAAAATAAGTAGTACCTTGTAAACCGTCCCGAATCCACCCTCTCCCAGCTTGTTATCGTCGGAGAAATCATTTGTCGCGGCTCTGAGTGTGCTTAGCTCATATTTTAGAGAGTCGGGCGTGCTCATATCATCAATAGCTTCAAAAGTCATTGCAAGTTAATATTTTGGCCTAATCGAGAAAGAGCTTAAACAAAAGGTCGGATACTCACTCTCGTAACGGGTCGCCTCTGGTTTTCTGTTCACACGTTTTCTCAACGAAATCCAAACGGAGACGGCTACGACCACGCACGCAGCAATTGAAACGACAACAATGATAATATTTCGAGTCGTGTTATTCCCTGCGCAATTGAAAAAACTCTCTAAATACTCTCTTCGTCCCGGAAGAGTTGGGGATACTTTTCTAGAAACGGATATTTAAAAAAAATGTTATTTTTTGAATATTTGATAAAAAAATTGTTGAATTGTGACACTAATGCAGTACAATCGAATTAAAAGAAACGGAAATTAAGACGAACAAGCGGCCGAAAAGCCACGACTCGCGACCAAATTTGTTGGGAGATTTATTGAAGTGTGAAGCCTTCACACTTAGTGAAAGTGGGTGTCGCACTGGGAACGCGGGTGGATTTTTTTGTTGGTCCTTATATTTATTTTGGGAATAAATATTTGTTATTTATTTTTATTAAGGTTGAAAATATAATTATATTATTTGGTACGAGTATTAGAGTTTTACTTGAAATAAGAATAAAATGATTTTATTATTAATCTTATTGTTATTTATTTTATAGATTTTGTGATCTTCATGATTGATTATTATTACTCAATCAATGTTATTGAGAGCATTGATTTGAAAGCTCGATATTATTGAAATGATTTTATTATTAATCTTATTGTTACTTATTTTATAGATTTCGTGATCTCCATGATTGATTATTAGTAGTCAATCAATGTTATTGAGAGCATTGATTTGAAAGATCGATATTATTGAAAATATCGTGAGACACAGTGTTATTAAGAAATCGTTTTGTGAGAGCGTTTTAATTGATAGAGTTTCGTGAGTTAGATCTATTGAGAGATCTATATTTGTAACTCGGTTTATTCGATTATAGTGATATTTTTCTCTTTCACCAATGAGTTTTCCCTATTTTGGGTTTCCACGTAAAATTCGTATTCTATATTTTATATTGTTTTCTTTTACCATCTGTTAAAATATGATTCGAATTTGTAGCAATTTTATTTCTCTATTTAGGAAAATTAGAATTATAGTAGATATAATTTTATTCCTTATTTATTGGGATTCTGATTTTATGTTAGGCTTAAGATTTATTTCTTATTCCTATTTGATTACCTAATTTATGGGAATTTGTTTCCTTATAGGTTTTTTACACCTATAAATAGGGATTTCCATAGACACAATTAGATGTGTGTTGAACACCAAGAAAGACACAATTAGAGAGATATATCACATATTGAGAGATTATAGAGTGTTTGAGAGTGGATATATATTCTTTGTAATTATTGTGATATTATATTGAATTTTTCGTCGTTCCTCCTGTGGTTTTTCTCAATTGGGTTTCAACGTAAATTCCTTGTCTTCTTCTTTATTTGTGGAGTTATTTTCGATTTCTCGTTATTATCGTATTTTATCTCATCGATCGCGATCGAGTGACATTAAGAGCTTTGTCAAAAGCTAACAAGTGGTTTCAGAGGACCGTCCAATCTACAACAAGTGGTATTAGAGTCAGGTTACGATCCCACGACCTGTTTCAGAGCTAAGTTACGATCTTGCGACCTGTATAAGAGCCAGACTACGAACATACGACCTTCCGGAGCAAGGTTCCGATGGTGAGCGTGAGGTACGGTCTACCGATGTAAGATCTCAACGGGGTGGTTTCCTCTTTATCTACACGACATGAAGGAGTCCGAGAGAATTGAGCTCGATCGGAAGGTAATTACTATTGACCTTCACATATCGAACTCCATGGCCGAGGAAACCATGAAGATATGGTCCGCAAAGGAGTTATGGGAATTATTGGAAGAGTTGTGGCAAATTTTCAAGATAAGATCTTACGTAGCCGTGTTATTGGCGCTATTTGTGGGGGAGAACGTGAAGAGAATTGGTGTAGGTGTCTCCGATGTGGCATCGTGTGATAGACTTGACGTCCAAAGTAAGTACCGTGAAAAAGAGAGCGGCTCGGCGAGTGGATCTCAGACGAAGTCGCGACATGGGAATAAGGTATGTCACTATAGCTCGGTGAAAGGAGAAGTAACCGGAGTTATTTTTAGCTACACCTGTGAATGTGGAGTTTTTGAGACTATCGAATAGGCTTTGATAGTGTTGGGAAGAGATAATAAAGCGGGGCGACCTTATGACCTCCATGAAGGCGCGGTGAAGGAAGTAACCGGGGCCAAAACTCGACTCTTAATAGAAGAGTCTATCTGGCTTAGAGGCATGCAAACAAAGGCCGGAGTGACCAAGATGTTGGTGTATGACCTTCGATCCTACGTGTGCAATCGATAAAGTCACAAGGTC
The DNA here is from genome assembly GCA_954870475.1 of Euphrasia confusa. Taxonomy (NCBI): domain Eukaryota; kingdom Viridiplantae; phylum Streptophyta; class Magnoliopsida; order Lamiales; family Orobanchaceae; genus Euphrasia; species Euphrasia confusa. The sequence continues at coordinate 6,582,882 of OX940959.1, read as the reverse complement.
GTCTATGTATGTTAAATGATTATTCGATAATATTAATTGTTGGGAACAATATAATATTGATCGATAAATTATACCTACAGGGTCACACACGAGTCGGAATTAAGTTGCTTGTTATATTGATTTAGAATCAATACGTATGTATTTTCACATGTATGGGATGCATGGATTGCATGGATGCATGTCACATGGTGTGACATGGCATGCCACACAAGCAAGGGGACCACATCTAATGCCATTTGGCATGATGATGTGGAAATAACCCTTCACCTCCCCATTATCCACCATTACTTGTGCATTATGATGCACATTATGGTGGGGGTTACAAGGGAGGTTAATGGTGATCAATATAGTGATGAAAACATGTGTTTTCATATCACTTTTGATCAGCCACGAAAATCATACACAAAAGAGAGAGAGAAGAGAGTTCTTGGAGAACCACTTCAAGCGAGCAAGCAAGTTCATTTTCCGGGTTCGTGTGCAACACGTAGAGGCCGGGCCATTTGTGCGGCTTCCACATCCGGACGATCTAAAGGAGTGACGAGGTCATTCACAAGAAGAGCTTCGAGTTGCTGATCCATTAAGGTGGTTCAATCGACTCAACACCACCTTAATCAACATCAACGAGACACGTATCAACAAATGTAAGAATTCGTTGATATATATATATATATATATATATATATATATATATATATATATATATATATATATATATATATATATATATATATATATATATATATATATATATATATATATATATATATATATATATATATATATATATATATGTGTCTGTGTGTGTGTCTATACATATTTTTGTGCACTAAGATCATAGCATAGTAGATCTATCGCTTTACACGCTTCCGCACACACGGTATATATCGATTGGATCGGTATACTGATACCTGCAATTGGTATCAGAGCCTAGGGCTCGTGCACACTTTTGTGTTGGACACAAGAAGTTTAATCAACATAATTGGATTATATGTTTTATTGTGATTATGTGATTAGATGTAAGGCCGGCCACCGTTAGTGGTCGGGTGAATGATTTCGTCGTTTTTTATGTTTCGATTGGCCGTAGTATTTGAGGGCTGCGTCCCTTGGAATCATTTGTAATAGATAGGTTTTTCTATTATATTTGTATTGTACTACTTGTAAGCGATGGACTTGGTCCATGGTTCTATGGAGGATCTCGGCTCTCCGGCGAAATCGAGAAGAAACGAAGCAAAACGAAGCAAACCGGGGCTGCTGGAGCCAAACGGCGGGCGCCGATTTAGCTCCGGCGGGCGCCGTTTTGATTCGGCGGGCGCCGTTTTGGAAACGGCGACTGCCGAAAGGCTGTTTTTGGGTCAGCCCCGATTCTGTACCCTTTTGGTGGGCGCCGTTTTGGAAATGGCGACCGCCGGTGGTGTTCGGCGACCGCCGTTTGTGAAACGGCGGGCGCCGTTCGTGGATTTTGGGGTACGGACTAAGGTTGACCTAAATCGGCGGGCGCGGAACTGAAACGGCGGGCGTGGACCAGTCCAGAAGATGTTCAAGGACTATTTTGTTGCTTTTAATCTTTTCGTTTGAGAGTTGTGAGGTTCTAGGGGCCTTTCGATTATGTATTTAATTGCTTTGCTAGTTATAGGATGTTTTATGTTATAAATGTTCAACTTACATATAAACACCTATGCATGCAAGTTCCCAAAATAATGAGTATAATGTCTTGTCCAAAAATATCACACTCATGAAGCCCTCGATCATAAGTTGGTAGGTCCGCCTCAGCGGGGTACTACTTGTTATCTTGGGATAAGTGGGAGTAAAGGTTAGACCTTTACACGTGAGTTTGGTTTTATCATCGATAGATCCACTGCAGGCGTGGCTATCGAGACATGAGATGAGAATGGGACTCTCATCGACCGAGAGTGACATTAGATGTCATTGACATGGGATGTCTACCTATCTTGGTTTTCTTAAGTGCGGACTCAGTCGGCTTAAGGATTCGCAAGATGAGGGTCTTGGGATCGTTTTGTTCAAGGGAACAACGATATTAGATATCGATTGAACAAAATGGAATAAATAAGTAACTTGTTAGACAACCTTATTTGTTTACCGCTTTGTGGATGTTTACATACTTTAGTTATCTTTCTTTTGTAGTTTATCATGTCAAATATCAACTCAATTCAAGTTTGGTTCAATTCTTGATTGTGAAAAAAAATTGAACAACACAAATTTTCTTGATTGACAACGTAATTTGAGGATGGTCCTCAAATACGAATACAAAGAGAATGTGTTAGATTACCAATTCCTATGATATCATTGAACAACTCAATAGCATGTTCGGGGAACAGACTATGATTGAGCGGTTCGGTATGACCAGGGTCATCACTTTAGCTAGGCTGGAAAAATGGAAATCTATGGGATCACATGTGCAACAAATGATTGGATTATTTACTTCAAGTGACCGCCTAGATTTTTCCTATGATGATTAGTTAGCAACCGATTTCATACTTCAATCTCATGATGGTTATAATGCCTTTAGGCTAAATTTTCCATATGAATGGCTTGAAGAAATCGCTTCGTGAGCTCCACGGGATGCTCAAGGCTGCTAAGCCGGCGATAGAGAAGGACCCTAAGAGGGAAATTCTTATGATATGGGATAGGGTATTCAAAAGAGCATGGGCAATAAGGCTACTAGGGTTCCTAGGGAATCTCAATGCGTCTACTGCAAAAGTGTTGGACACTACTTGCAAACATATAAAATTTCATATTTTATTCAATTTCAAAGCAAATGCCTGATTTGTCTTTCATGTGATGGATTCTAAAGTTAGGATTATTTTCACCCCGGGGAGTGATTTAATCCAAAACACTTAGTTCATCAATGACACAAATTAGAGACTTTCGAGCCATGGGATGGCGTTAGTCGATTGTCTGGTTGGCTCCCTCATATTTTATGAGAGATAGGGCTTCAATTGCATGATAATATCGCTGGTTAGAAAACTTTGATTTTTCACTTACGATTTATCACGTTTTGATATTGAGATAATTTTGAATGGGAAATTTGAATGAGACTCAATTATTGGGAATAATTGAATTTGCCCAAAGTTCAATGAAGATGTGAAGAACGGGGTTGCTTCATCTTCAGGTATTAATGTTATAGACATTAAACTTCACAAATTCTACTTCTTGGGTATTGGATGCCAAATGTGGTTCTCACATTTGCATGTGAAGGAACTACATAGAAGTATAAGTTTGGTGAATAGAGATGTCGATCTATGGGCGATTAATGGAGCGAATGTCGCTGCATTAGTCGTATGATCATATGATATTGTTTTGCCTTAGGGCTTTGTTTTAAGTATTATAACTATGTATTTTTCGTACCTTCAATAAACAATAAATATTGGTTCAGTATTGGATACTGATGGATTAGTTTTTCACTATTTAAATAGTTTGATAACTATTTTAATTGTGAACTATTCTTTGTTTTGGTACGATTATTACATTATTTATGTATACTTTAAACTCAACAAATCATATATAACATTAACACCAAAGGCTGAATCGAATAACTCTCAATGAGACATAACTGTAACATTGTTGATTAGATCAAAATCTAAACATGTAACGAAGCTTCTTTTAGAATGCATTCTAGAATCATTTTACTTGGAGTCATTTGATACATGTGGATGATGTGTGATGGACAAGATAACAATGTCATCTTTCTTGGAGAAATGAGAACATGTGAGTGATTTATTAGGGATGATCCATACTAATGTATGTGGAACCTATCAGTTCACAAGCACATTAAGGTTATGTTTCGGAAAAGAGAAAACAAACTATATTAGATATAGTTCGACCATTCGATGAGAGGTCTAAATGAACTACTGGTCTCTTTTGGGAACACACAATTCTAGACTTCAACTTATATACTGAATAGGACGCTGTCAAAAGCTGTTGATAAGACACCATACTAGGTATGGAAAGGGAGGGTCCCTAAATTGTTTTCATCAATATTTGAGGTTTCAAAAGCTTCTCTGACGAGATTTATCTCTATAGAGATTGAACTCAATTGGGATAAAAGTGTCTTTATGGTATCCATAAGAAACTCGAGGGTACAACTTCTACGATCTATCTGAGAACAATATATTGTTGCTCGAGATAGTGATTTTCTTGAAAAAGAGTAATCTTTCCTAGAAAGTCAGTGGGAGCTCAGTTGTCTTGAACGAGGTTCAAGTAGAACAAACTGATATGGATACTCAAGACTTGGTCGAGAGTACTCCAGTGGTTTTGGAAACCACACCTAACCCTCGAAGGTCTGGAAGGGTTAGAACTCAACCTGACAGATACTTAGGTATTCTGACAAATGAGAGCTATGAAGTCATGCTTTTAGAAAGCAATGAACCTTCGACCTATACCGAAGCTATGACGAGTCCAGATTTCGAGAAATGGCAGGGTGCCATGAAATCCGAAATGGAATCGATGTCTGAAAATCAAGTTTGGAACTTGGTCGATTTGCTTAAAGGGGCTAGGCCCATTGGATGCAAATAGATTTACAAGATAAAACAGACATGGATGGAAAACCTAGTGTTTTCAAAGCAAGGTTGGTGGCAAAAGGATTTAATCAAATTCAAAAAGTGGATTACGATGAAACCTTTTCACCAGTTGCTATGATCAAATCCATTTGGATTCTCTTAGCCATTGCTGCTCATTATGATTATGAGATATGGCAAATGGATGTTAAAACCGCCTTCTTGAATGAGATTCTAGAAGAGGATGTGTTTATGACACAACCAGAGGGTTTTATCGATCCTAATCAGGCTGAGAGATTATGAAAGCTTAATAGATCCTAATGGATTAAAGCAAGCATCTCGGAGTTGGAATCTTCAGTTCAATGAATCCATATCGGGATTTGGATTTCACAGGTGTTGGAGTTGTGTACTTAATGTCTAGATTTAAGTAACGGAAACTCCCGATCCATTGCCATTAATCTATTTAATTAAATAAACAATTATTTGCGTTTAATTATTTATAATTAAATATATGCAAATCATAGTCCTGGATTTTATACGTTGTAGTTAGTATGGTGCAAGCATGGGCGCACAGAAGATCATACTATCGGTTACTCGTATTTAATCGAACAGTTGCTCACGACCTAGATGGACACGGACCAATCCATCGGTATAGTCGTTGTGTGAGAGAGAAAATAATTTGTCTTAATTATTTTATCACACTTGTACACTTGGTGTATTGGGCGGATCGCTTGAGACTTATCAATTAGGATTGCCTTTGATAATTGATTCAAGTCTCAGTGTATTTTATTCTTAATCCCCGATACTATTGCGGGTGTGTATATTTAATATAAGTGACTTTGATTTTCCAAAGGAATTGACCGGTTTAATTACTGGGTCAATTACCGGTTAAGTTGGGTCAATTACTGGGTTTACTTTGATTTTCCAAAGGAATCCCCGATACATGCCGTGAATACTTGACGGGAAAGTGTATCCCGTAAGGGTTGATAATATCCCCGAGATGAGTTCATAAGGAATTATTATGTAAACCCTGCAGGTGGATTTGTTCCGCATAATAATTAAGGTTGAATGGTACTAGTCTCGGATATAAGAGATGAATAAATTAATTAGCAATAAATTAATTTTATTCATGGATATTTATATCTTAAATACACGGAATAAATAATACTGCCGGAGAAATATTATTTGATATAATATGGTTTAATATTGGGAGTGCAATTAATTTATATAGTGGAAAATAAATTAATTAATATTGATAAGGATTAATGGACTTGAGCATTGGGCTCAATTTAATCTTCAATATTGGAAGCCCAATATTCCACCTCCTTATGATCCCCTACGTAGCCTATAAAAGCACTACATGGTCTTCACAATTCATTAACCTAAGATACGCCAATCATAAAGTCTTGAAGAGTGAAGGAGATCCATAGGAGTTCGATAGATCGTCGCCCACACGACGTTCGAACGAGGTGCAAGGAATACGTAGGAAGATCGCAAGGTCATCAAATTGAGTTCTTCGTTTTTCCGTACAACGAGAACAAAGGTAAAATCGTTGAACCCCCTTCGATGATTTAATCGTTTATTTATCGTAATTATATCGTGAACGTAAGATCCAAAATACGAACCCCATGACGAGGTCGAAGCGGGCGGTGGTGGTTGGACCACCGGACCGCCGGCGGATCGACGACTCGGCTGGACGGGGATCGAGAGGGCGTGAGCCTCGGCTGGGCGCCGAGAGCTCGATCAAACCCTAGCTGGACGCCACAGCCCGCGCGGCTCGATCTCCGCTCACGCGGTGCACCAGCCGCTCGCGCGGCGGCGGTGCTGGCGGTGATCGCTAGCCACGGTTCGACCGTGGATGAGCGTGCGATCACCGGGACGTGGCTAGGTCAGCCGGGGTGCAGCTGGGGCTTGCCCAGCGGGCTGAACCCTAGCGCTCGCACGATGCGAGCGCACGCCTCCATCGGGCAACCGCGGCTTGGCCGGGGCGAGGGTTCGATGAGGGGCTGATCCGCGGGGGTTTGAGCATGCCCGGCGGGCTGCCATGGGCAGCCCTAGGCGGCTGCCAAGGACAGCCGCGAGCCTACACGAGGGCTCGACCGAACAGCCCGGGTTATCCCCGTGGTTAGGGTTTGGTTGAGTTCGGATTCGTGGTGGTTCGTGGCGGGACGTTCCGGCAACCAGGAGTCGATTGGAGTTGTCGTTCCGCAAATTTTACAACTCCGGATATTCGATCGGAATTAATTAGATAATTAATTTTATTTAATTTATTAATTCCGGGATATCGATTTCCAACAATTGGTATCAGAGCGTTGGTTTTCGTTCACGGTATTTTTCGATAAATTGTTCTACCTTGCAGGGTTTCCGACTATTATGGCTAGATATAATTGTTCGTTAATTATTGTCATAATATTGTTCTTGATTATTAAACTCTCGGACATGTCGAGATTCGTTTTATGTGTGGTGAATGCTTGTAATAGTAAAAATTCGGGGGTTGACCGAATTTAGGTTTATTATTATTGTTCTTCGTTTTTCCGGAAAATGTATAGGGTCGATTTCATGTATAGAATCGATACCGGATAGTGTAAAATTAAATTGTAATTTATTTTTCGTTGGATCGATGAAACGAGACCGCCGGAGAAGACGAAGTGACGAGAGGAGGCTAGGGCTTGGATCGACCAACCCCATGGTCGATCCATGAGGATCGATCGATTCGTGCATGGAGGAGCCGCCGGCGATGGTGGCCGGCCACCTCCTAGGCATGGGTCGAGGGTGGCGTGGGGACTCCCACCCCATGCTATCCCGGTCCGGAAATTTACTTTTCTAATTTAATTCGGTTTTTCTATTTGATTATTTCTTTTATGGAATATTCATGGAATAGAAAAAGAATTAATTTAGAATTAATTTATTTTTCCTATTTTATTATTCCTTTATGGAATTTTAAATGGATTAGGAAAATAATTAATTTGGAAAGTTTTAAAGTCCTTAATTAATTTTTCCTATTTAATTATTCCTTTATGGAATTTTAATAGATTGGGAAAGGAATTAATTTGGAAGGATTAGGAGTCCTAATTTATTTTATTTCCTTATTCTATTATAGAAGTCTTCTAGAATGTTCCAAGTTTAACTTGGATGGAATTCTAGAGATTTAATAGAATTAGATAGGAGAATAAAAATAAATAAAAAATATTAATAATATTTAATTTTATTTTTGATATATTCGATTGACTTAATTTTCGAATTAAGTAACTTTTGGATTAATTAAAAATAAATAGATTTAAATATTGAGATTAATATTCTCGTCACATGGAGCATTCAAGAACGAAGACTGAAGACTAGAAGATGCGTACGGGGATGCAATAAGGCCATAATAGTCGGAAAATAATATTCTAGTATTATTTTGACTATGTGATAATATTCTATGTGCTTTATTTCATGTATGCATGCTTATGTGTATTTAATTATGCATTAGATAGCGTATCCCTTTATTGTAAAAAGCTAAGTGGGAGAGGGTATGGAAACATACCCATGGTCTCCATTGCTGCTCTCTTGGTGACTTTTATAAACTTTTGAAGTTTATATAGATAAGTCATTGGAGGAGAGTTCTTGTAATTCCTCTTACGAGAAACATTGATTAAGTTTATCAAACAATGCCTAATTTGTCTTTCCAAAGCTGATTTCAAGTCGACTCATTCTCACCCCGGGGAGTGGAATGGAGCCAAAGCCACTTGGTCATGTGAAGGACACAAATTAGAGACCTTCGTACCATTCTTTTATAGATGGATCGATTGTCTGCTCGGCTCCCTCATCTAATGAGAGATAGGGTTGTTCGCATGGTGAATCACTGGTTAGAAACTTCGAGTTTCACTTATGATTCTCCGCGTCCTGATTTACAATAATTGAATGGATCAAGTAATTGGGAGTCAATTATAAAAGTCTCTTGGTGTAGTAAACGTCCACACCACGTGGCTTGCTATACTAACGGATTTTGGATTAATTGATGTAGACAGTTATAAGGAATTGTGAAGGATTGTGAAATCATCGTAAACGTCCACACCACGTGGCTTGCGGTGACGTAGCGGTTCCAAACGATTTACTTTAAGTACTGAGTAATGGTTTACACTTAGATATGCATTATAGTATTCTTCCCCACGAAGTTACGCTATAAGTGATGTATGACCGAAGCAAATCTAATTGCTAAATCGTTTGGGTGGGTAAACGTCCACACCACGTGGCTTGCCTTACCTGATGGGATTTTAGATGTGATTAGTGGTTTAATGATATTATTTAAGGGAGATAATATCGGAGATTAAATCGATTGTTTGTTGTTATATGTGCTCATAGATTAGGATATGGCTTTGAACCCACTTTATGTGATACTTAAGGATTTTAACTCACTGGTCCCTGATTGTATTGATTGAAATAGAGATCTAGACATTGCCCAGACTGTTAAAGAGTACAAGTTTGTACTCAATGAGCTTTGTCCTCCCGAGCCTACCAATGTCTTAACTGATGAGGAAAGGACTGATTTTAAGAAGTGGGAAAATGCTTATGCAATGACCACTGATTATATCATGTTCAAACTCAAGGAGATGTTTAGACATGACGTAGTGGCTAGACAAGAGGCGATGAGGATACTCATAAAGGCCAGTCGCTTCGAGGAAATGCTTAAACACATTTCTAAGATGATGGACCTTTTGGACGAGTTGAGACGGAAATCGCAAGCTCTTGTAGCCAATGCCAAAGGTTTCGAACCTAAGGGCAAAACCGGGGGAAAAGGAAAAGCAAGCAAAGAAACCCAGTGGTCCTAAGTTTCTTGGATCACGAGATGGGACGAGAAAGCCAATAGTCAAGAATTCTCGATGCAAACAGTCTGGGTACTGGAAGTCTGATTATCCTCTCTAAGAAAGAACGAAATCTTCTTTAGTCGTAAAACATAGTCAATGGTATTATCTACCGGAACCTGGTGTGTAGATATGGAACCACTGACGGTATGTGCATTCTAAATGCAAGGGTTCCAGGAAACCCGACGACTTAGAAAAGAAGAAATCGTAAGTCTACATGGGCAATGCTGTAGAGGAGGCAGCAGTTGCAGTGGAGGACATTTTATAGGATTTCATTTTGGGTTATTGCTTTTATGTACCTTTCAAATTAGAAAGAACTTTGTTCTGGATTTCTAATAAATGGATATTATATTTCTTTTAATCATTTGATGGTTATAAGAAGAAATACTGATATTATCTATTTTGGTACATTAGTTAGCAATATATGAATGATGAATCCTGAATCCACCACAAAGCAACGAACCGTAGTATATAACTCGTTTTACTAATAAGAGATTTCTTTGATAAATCAATTTTACTTGTGGATTCTTATGCTAAGTCATATTTATTCAAATAAGAAGTTCAAAGGTCGAAAATTGATTGTAAGATCAATTAAGTTGAAGGAGTGGACCTTCCGACCTAAGAATCAAATTTGGAAGATAATACGACTAAGCAATCCTTTATGGATATAAGGTATAAGATCCGGACAAGTATTAGAATTGATTAACTCTGATGTATGCAGATCTTTGTCTACTCAGACAATTAGATACGAGTACTTCATTTTATGATTACTCGAAAAATGGATTAGCATACCTGATGTGCCACAAAAAGCAAAGTGTTTTGACAAGTCAATGGACACAAAGCTATTGTGGGGAACCATCATGGTATATCCATTGAAAGCCTGCGATCTAATCGCGGAGGCAAGTGCCTGTCTGAGGAATGCATGGCATACTGATCAGAGATTGGGATTTGATCCCAAATGACTACACCATACACTCTTGTGTAGAAATGGTGTGTCGGAAATAAGAAATGGAACTCTTATAGAAATAGTAAAAGCATGAGTTATACGGAACTACCTATGTTCTATGGATATGTCTGGAAACAACGGCGCATTCAATGCGGTTGTAGAATATCCTAGAAGAACAAAAGATGTGTGTTCAATAGTACTATGAACCAGAAGGACGTTATAAGTTCTAACGCCCGGTTCATAGAGGAAAACTATTAGATGAACCACAAGCCCAAAGTGACGTAATACTTTGAAATGAGAGAGAGAGATTAAGACTTAGAACCAGCCGAACCGAGTAGCGGTACACCACTAACTGCACCTACTGTTATTACTGTTTATACACCGGAATGCCGTTGTAGTGGGAGGTTGTGGATCAACCGGAGATATTCTTAAGACTAGGAGAGTTTTCGGACTCTGGACCTAGTATACATGAAATCGATCCCTGGATCTACATGAAGGCAGTACTAGATCTAAATGTGCCTTCTTGGAAAGCAATAAGGATTATTGCTAAGAGGCAAGATCATTTAGAGTACAAGCTTAGTTGATCCATCTATGGATTGGAACAAAGCATTGAGTTCGTGGAACTTGCAAATTGATGAGATAGTCCATTTTATGGATTCATCAAAGCATAGTGTGTATTGGAAACGTGATGGAAACAAGGTGGTGTTTCTCGGGTTTTATGAAGATAACATTTTATCATTGGCAACAATGTAAAGATGTAATCAGACATGAAATGATGGTTGTCTGGATAAATCATTATGAAAGATATAGGAAGAAGTTGGACCTGTTCTTGAGATCTTGGATCTCTAGAAAAGAACATTGTACTTCTCCTGGACATTTTTACATATAAATGATTATGGTTCGTTTTAACATGCAAGATTCCGAGAAAGGTATGTTACCTTTCAGATACGGAATGCATCTATCTAAGGATATGTGTTTTGGAACACAAAAGGAGATAGAAGCAATGAAAGCGGTTTCCTACACTTCAAGTGTGGAAAGCTTGATAAATGCAATGTTGAAAACGAGAACCTGATATCTGCTATGCGGCTAGTATAGTGGGAGGATATCAAGGTAATCCTGGAAAGGAATACTCGACTGCTGTAATGAACATTTTAAGTACTTTCGAAGTACTGGAAACTATGTTCTGGATTACGGAGCAGACAAGCTTTTCCTTTGGATTACATTCTCTTAGATTTCTAATCGAATGAGGACCAGTGTATGTCGATATCAGGCTATGTGTTTCACTATTGAAGGAGAAGGAGTTTTTAACATGGAAGAGTGATAAGCACGATGCTTTTCGGACTCTGCCATGGGTAACCAAATAGCGGCCTCAGAGGCAGCGGAAGTTTTTGTATAGCTCCGGGATAATCTCTGGGACTTAGAAGTGATTCTTAATTTGCCGAAGGCTATGTGAATAGCGGTGCGATGGCAAATGGTAAGAAATCACAAGTCCATAAGTGTAAGATAACACATAGAGCAAGTACCACCTGATACGAGTCATCGTCGAGGGAGACGACGCTGTAGTCACCAAGATAACTTCAAAGCGGCAACCTAGAGTGCTCATTCACATAGTACTTCTTGGAAGTACAACTTAAGCACGTGATGAGTATGGGAGTCGGGAGTTTGGAGGAAATGACTAGACCTTAGTACAAGTGGGAGATTGTTGGAGTTGTGTACTTAATGTCTAGATTTAAGTAACGGAAACTCCCGATCCATTGCCATTAATCTATTTAATTAAATAAACAATTATTTGCGTTTAATTATTTATAATTAAATATATGCAAATCATAGTCCTGGATTTTATACGTTGTAGTTAGTATGGTGCAAGCATGGGCGCACAGAAGATCATACTATCGGTTACTCGTATTTAATCGAACAGTTGCTCACGACCTAGATGGACACGGACCAATCCATCGGTATAGTCGTTGTGTGAGAGAGAAAATAATTTGTCTTAATTATTTTATCACACTTGTACACTTGGTGTATTGGGCGGATCGCTTGAGACTTATCAATTAGGATTGCATTTGATAATTGATTCAAGTCTCAGTGTATTTTATTCTTAATCCCCGATACTATTGCGGGTGTGTATATTTAATATAAGTGACTTTGATTTTCCAAAGGAATTGACCGGTTTAATTACTGGGTCAATTACCGGTTAAGTTGGGTCAATTACTGGGTTTACTTTGATTTTCCAAAGGAATCCCCGATACATGCCGTGAATACTTGACGGGAAAGTGTATCCCGTAAGGGTTGATAATATCCCCGAGATGAGTTCATAAGGAATTATTATGTAAACCCTGCAGGTGGATTTGTTCCGCATAATAATTAAGGTTGAATGGTACTAGTCTCGGATATAAGAGATGAATAAATTAATTAGCAATAAATTAATTTTATTCATGGATATTTATATCTTAAATACACGGAATAAATAATACTGCCGGAGAAATATTATTTGATATAATATGGTTTAATATTGGGAGTGCAATTAATTTATATAGTGGAAAATAAATTAATTAATATTGATAAGGATTAATGGACTTGAGCATTGGGCTCAATTTAATCTTCAATATTGGAAGCCCAATATTCCACCTCCTTATGATCCCCTACGTAGCCTATAAAAGCACTACATGGTCTTCACAATTCATTAACCTAAGATACGTCAATCATAAAGTCTTGAAGAGTGAAGGAGATCCATAGGAGTTCGATAGATCGTCGCCCACACGACGTTCGAACGAGGTGCAAGGAATACGTAGGAAGATCGCAAGATCATCAAATTGAGTTCTTCGTTTTTCCGTACAACGAGAACAAAGGTAAAATCGTTGAACCCCCTTCGATGATTTAATCGTTTATTTATCGTAATTATATCGTGAACGTAAGATCCAAAATACGAACCCCATGACGAGGTCGAAGCGGGCGGTGGTGGTTGGACCACCGGACCGCCGGCCGATCGACGACTCGGCTGGACGGGGATCGAGAGGGCGTGAGCCTCGGCTGGGCGCCGAGAGCTCGATCAAACCCTAGCTGGACGCCACAGCCCGCGCGGCTCGATCCCCGCTCACGCGGTGCGATCGCCGCTCGCGCGGTGCACCAGCCGCTCGCGCGGCGGCGGTGCTGGCGGTGATCGCTAGCCACGGTTCGACCGTGGATGAGCGTGCGATCACCGGGACGTGGCTAGGTCAGCCGGGGTGCAGCTGGGGCTTGCCCAGCGGGCTGAACCCTAGCGCTCGCACGATGCGAGCGCACGCCTCCATCGGGCAGCCGCGGCTTGGCCGGGGCGAGGGTTCGATGAGGGGCTGATCCGCGGGGGTTTGAGCATGCCCGGCGGGCTGCCATGGGCAGCCCTAGGCGGCTGCCAAGGACAGCCGCGAGCCTACACGAGGGCTCGACCGAACAGCCCGGGTTATCCCCGTGGTTAGGGTTTGGTTGAGTTCGGATTCGTGGTGGTTCGTGGCGGGATGTTCCGGCAACCAGGAGTCGATTGGAGTTGTCGTTCCGCAAATTTTACAACTCCGGATATTCGATCTCCAAAGGATTTCGGTCGGAATTAATTAGATAATTAATTTTATTTAATTTATTAATTCCGGGATATCGATTTCCAACAACAGGAACTCGAAAGAGTCTTGTTTTACAAGAAGATCAGTGGGAGTTACGTTGTATACATAGTGTTGTATGTCGATGACATACTCCTCATTGAAAACAATGTTGTTATGCTTAATTCTGTTAAAGAATGGCTTCAAAATTGTTTTTCAATGAAGGATCTTGGAGAAGCACAGTACATATTGGGCATTAAGATCTGTCGGAACAGATCGAAAATGATGTTTGGACTTAGTCAAGTGACCTATATTGACAAGGTACTTGATAAGTTCAGAATGAAAGACGCCAAAAAGGGTCTCATTCCAATGAGTCATGGCACATTTCTTAGCAAGATGCAAGGCCCTACGGGACTTGATGAGCAAAAGAGGATGGAAAACATTCCTTATACTTCGGCAATAGGGTCTATAATGTATGCCATGACATGTACACGACCGGACGTATCGTATGCTTTGAGCATGACGAGTCAGTTTCAAGGAAATCCAGGTGAGGTGCGTTAGACTGCGACCAAGAATATTCTTATGTACCTTAGATGGACAAAAGAATTTTGTTGTCTTTGGAAGACAAAAAGAGTTGATATTAACAAGCTGTTTGAATGCTAACTTCAAAACAGACTAAGATAATTTCCGATTTTAATCTGGTTATATCTTTTGTCTGGTTAGAGGTGATATTTGCTGGAATAGTTCCATGCAATGCAATATAGCTGATTAAACTACAAAAGCTGAGCATAGTATTGCATTGGATGCAGTAATGTTGGCAGTTAGGATTTGAAAGTTCTTGAATGAACTAGGTGGCGTAACTAGCTCAGCCCATCCGATAGTTCTCTATTTATAGTAGAGTTATCGCGCAAGCGAATGAGCTAGGAAGCACCACAAGTCTAAAACTGGTGCTCAGGAAGTTCCACATTATCTGGGAGATAGTTTTGTGGAGACGTCGAGATAATAAAGTTGCAACTTTTGGTAAGGTTACAAACCCGCTTTCTAAACCTCTCCAGCAGTTTAAGCTTGAGGCTTTCACGACTGCAATAGAGATCAGACATCTTAGAGATGAGTTGTGATTTCTATTACATTTATTAGATACTTTTGGAGATTTGGTAAACATTCACTCATATGTATAATACATATTTCTTCATATAAATATGGTTTAATTTATATGAATTGTCCAAATGATTAAGTGATATCAATTGGGTTATGAGGTCGACTTACCGCATAATGAAGTCCCAATGGTTGAACTGATATACTTGAATCATATAGTTGTTCCTGGTTCGTATAATCGAGTACGGACAAACCGATAATACAATGAACTAGTTTGTAATGTGTACTATAGCGCCGCTTCATGGGCTAGTGATGTGGGACATCAAGTACAATTACATAGATATTAGCTGGGAGCTAATGATCGAACATACCCGACTGAAATAGTATTTGAGATTTCGAGTCATAATACTATTTCATTGACTGTCGAGCAATTTCCTCTGACCTGAGTAGTCCAGAGTGATTCCATTGTGAAATGGTGTACTTTGATACAAGTAAACGCCTTTCGTAAAAGGAGGTTATAAAACTTGTTATTAGGTATATCAGGAAGCAAGTGGGAGAGCTTGGATTGACAAGATGGGATTGTCCTCCATTTTATAATGGGATACATGTCTTACCGGCCACTTGGAGAGTCGAGACTGTGGAAAATACGTGGCCACGTCCAGATTCGTATCATAGTGATAAATCTGGTTTTACAGTCTGTCTCAAAGTCCAAGAAAGGTTTGAACCGATTGAGGATGACTCGAGTCTTGCCTCATGTTCAAACATAGACATATAGTGACAACGGGAAATTGGCAGCACACTGGCTCTGAAGGCCAAATGGGAGATTGTTGGTGTATGACCTTCGATCCTACGTGTGCAATCGATAAAGTCATAAGGTCGTCTATGGATGTTAAATGATTATTCGATAATATTAATTGTTGGGAACAATATAATATTGATCGATAAATCATACCTACAGGGTCACACACGAGTCGGAATTAAGTTGCTTGTTATATTGATTTAGAATCAATACGTATGGATTTTCACATGCATGGGATGCATGTCACATGGTGTGACATGGCATGCCACACAAGCAATGGGACCATATCTAATGCCATTTGGCATGATGATGTGGAAATAACCCTTCACCTCCCCATTATCCACCATTACTTGTGCATTATGATGCACATTATGGTGGGGGTTACAAGAGAGGTTAATGGTGATCAATATAGTGATGAAAACATGTGTTTTCATATCACTTTTGATCAGCCACGAAAATCATACACAAAAGAGAGAGAGAAGAGAGTTCTTGGAGAACCACTTCAAGCGAGCAAGCAAGTTCATTTTCCGGGTTCGTGTGCAACACGTAGAGGCCGGGCCATTTGTGCGGCTTCCACATCCGGACGATCTAAAGGAGTGACGAGGTCATTCCCAAGAAGAGCTTCGAGTTGCTGATCCATTAAGGTGGTTCAATCGACTCAACACCACCTTAATCAACATTAACGAGACAAGTATCAACAAATGTAAGAATTCGTTGATATATATATATATATATATATATATATATATATATATGTGTGTGTCTATACATATTTGTGTGCACTAAGATCATAGCATAGTAGATCTATCGCTTTACACGCTTCCGCACACACGGTATATCGATTGGATCGGTATACTGATACCTGCACAAGCTTAGTGAAGATGAAACGGTGAACGAAGTAACTGTGAGAAAAACTAGGCTCTCGAATGAAAATTCTATACGACTAGACCATGTGCGGCTTGAGCATGTGAGGAAACTCTGTATGGATCGGTTTTACAGAGATGGCAAAGGACAGAAAAAGACGAGGCTTGTGTTAGACACAATCTCCTTAAAACAAAATTCGACCTCTACCGATCGTTTGTTTCCCAGGATACAACGTCTCAAGCAACTACGTTGCACGTCGAAGCAAGAGTTGCCTGAAAGTTTCACCGGAGGGCCAAGGATAATAAGAAGAAAATGAGAAGGGAAGTAGCAGATTGCTGGAGTTGTAATGCTGTACAATTTCACAAATACGAGCTCGTATTTATAGGCTGAGCAAGGGACTTTGATCGATTCATGCAATGAACCTGGACAGTCAACACGTAACGGCCATGCAATAATGTCTCAGCATTAAAGCCACCTTAATTGTCATTTTGAATTTCAAAATATATAATCAATAAAATGATTTTATTTTATTTACTTAATAAATAAATAAAATCAGTCAACTTAACCGTTACAAAGTTAAGAATCGAAAAGAAAATTTGCAAAATGTGGCTCGCTCGAGGGCCCCTAAATCGAACCGACATTCGTGTACGCAGGTCGCGCTCGCACACAAGTCCGGGGGTTCGTAGGCTATTTCGGACTTGGTTTGCACCCCCCCTGCGCGCACGTAGGAGGCGGAGCAATACTATAGCAAGTCATTCATAAGACACTAAAGTGCAAGCACTATATATGCCCACTTGTTTTTGCATATTTTTCCAATGTGGGATAACAACCCACTTTGTTAATTTCCTTTTCTTTTTCCAAATATTTTTATTATATTTAACAATTAATTTCTCATTCATTTCAACTCCGATTCGAGTAAATGAGATATCGATTCGAAGCTCTTTACGAGCTCTATCTTTTCCAACAAACTCGACTTGAAGGATCGAGTGTTTCTTGATCAACGGAGTGTTTCTAAATGACTTGAAGGATCGAGTGTTTCTTGATCAACGGAGTGTTTCTAAATATGGTGAGCCATGTGCGCTTGGGAAGCGGTCGAGATGGTATATCTCAAATTGGGCTCACAACTTGAAGAAGACACTCGGGTATGTATGTTTCGATTTTTTAGAAACCACTTCATCCAACAGCTCGAACTGGTAGAGAAGTTGGACTTCTTTACACTTATTTTAATAGGCCGAATATATTCTCCAATACGATTCATGCGGACCTTTCAAGGTCCAATTTTCTAGGAACTAGGCCCGTTGGGGTGTTTGGAGTAAGACGAGGGACGAGACTAGGATTGCGATGAGATTTCGCATGACCGATGTGATTTCGCTTTATGGTTTGATGTGCGATGTGATTTTGCATGCGCGATGGGATTTCACGGCTTGGTTTGATATGTGATGGGATTTCATATGTGCGATGTGATTTTGCGGTTTCTCGTCAAGGTGGAGATTGTTAAAATATGAATCGAATCCGTAGGAATTTTGTTTTTTTATTTAGGAAAATTAGAATTATAGTAGATATAATTTTATTCCTTATTTATTGGGATTCTGATTTATATTACACTTAAGATTTATTTCATATTCCTATTTGATTACTTAGTTTATAAGTTTTCTACACCTATAAATAGGTATCTCCATAGACACAATTAGATGTGTGTTGAACACAAAGAGAGAGACGCGATTAGAGAGATATATCACATATTGAGAGATTATAGAGAGTTGAGAGGGGATATCATTTGTAATTATTGTGATATTATATTGAATTTCTCGTCGTTACTCCCGTGGTTTTCCCAATTGAGTTTCCACGTAAATTCCTTATATTCTTCTTTATTTGTTGAATTATTTTCGGTTTTCGTTATTATCGTACTATATCTCATCGATCGTGATCAAGTGGCATCAAGAGCTTTGTCAAAAGCTAACAAGTGGTTTTAGAGGACCGTCCAATCTATAACACCATCTATTTTATATTTCAAAAGCTATTTTGTGTAGAGTAATTTTAAGCTATTTTGTGTTTAGTAATTTTGGGAGCCTAAAATGACAACAAAAATAAAGTGTAAAAATGTTTGTTTAAGTTAAAAAGTAAAATAATTGTGAATAATAATATAAAAAGTTGTAATGTGTTTTAGCTTGTAAACTATTATTGTACGGGGGAGTAATTCTGACATATGAACAAAAACACCATTCTCACTATATATATTTACCTGGTGGCGGTGACGTTGGCTGTGTTTGAGGGGCTAGCGGCGGCCTAGGGGCAGGTGGCGGTGCAGGCGTCAGCTCAAGAAGCCTAGTTTGATTAAAAAAGGGATATGTCTCGTAACGAATATTGCAGCTGGGATATATAACCATGCCCCCTCTACTCCTATCGCAGCAGCTCGGTATTTCGGAAGCTGCACTGATCAAGCAACTCTCGCACTGCTTGGCCGACAAATCGGGGGTGCACTGGACCATCGCGAATAAGTACTGGAAATCGGTAGCCGTGATATTCCCCGCGGCCACTTTTCTCGCGGGACCCCCGCCGTAAGCCGCCCGGTCCCGCAGGCTATCGAGGTGGGCCCGCAGTTGGTTCATGAACACGGAAGGGTTCGTGGCGTTCTGTGAGTTCCTCGATGTACTCGGGCCGCAGTACCCGGGCCACGTGTCCACGGCTCCGAGTATGCTCTCGTTCGAGTACCGCACCATGCACGAGACTTTCCACCGGATGGCTTGCCGTTGGTCGGGGCAGGCGGCTCGGAGGTCGGCAGTGGCGTTGCGGACGCAGCCGCGGCACTCGCTGAGCTGGACGTCGCCTCGGCAGAGGGCGAGGGTGTGGGCTGTGTCGGGGTCGCGGGACCCGACGGAGGCGTTGTAGAAGCCGGTGGGGCCGATGTTTGTTGGGAGGGAAGAGAGGGCGGAGTCGAGGTTGTGGGAGTAGGCGCTGTTGACGGTGTAATTGCCGTTGTCTAGGCAGCTGAATGGAGCGGAGATCAAGAGGAGGTTGGTTTGGAGGATGAGAAAAAACAAGGCAATTAGCACTCGCACCATCCTTGTGTATCGATTAAAATTGGTGGTTCAGTGTGTGTATATATCGAAGATCTGCACGGATCGAATCGGTATGGAAATTTCCGAGTAGGAAGTCAAGGTTGTCTATACATTAGAATATTAGATTGTGGGTGCAAGCAAATGCAAATTATTGTACTAGTTCATGATGAAAATGGTCCCCGCGGGAAGGAAAGCTAAAGTTACCCATTACTGAACATTTCAATAATACTTAAAATAAATGATTTTAAATATACAATATAGTTCACCTAAGTATATAAAATACAATTAAGTTCAAATTTATTTATTTCAATTCAATTTTATTAACTTCAAACCGTGGTCCTATTACGGATTTACGGGTATATGTAATTTCTTAAATATTTTTTTCTTTTATTTTTGAGTTGTTATATGTCTTTACTTAGGGTACTAACTTAACTCCATATATTTTAGTTACTTTTCATTTCAACCATATAATTTACTTTTATTATTTTAATAAATTCACATGATAATACATCCATGGATTATGTTATTATAACCTCAAAAGGGTAGTATGAAAAAACCATTTCTTTACACTAAAAATAAAAAAAGTTAATTGTTTTTTTATTTTAAAATATAATTATAATTCTTAATTTATGTGTTGTAGAAACTATGAGCATATGAGTATGAGCTTCAACTTAATAAGATCTGTTGAGAATGTAATTTGCACTTGAAGTTGATTTTTGTGTACATTTCCAACAAGATCTATCAATATAAATTGATAATTTATCAAGTCAAGCGAATGACGTGATTACACATGAAAAGTTTAAAAGAGGTGCTTAAATAAATTTGCGAGCTGCGATGGACAGACTCTTTCTATTTTCGCATATGTTCGTCAGTTTGATTCATTGATATCGCAGCACATCTTTCAGTATACATCAACTACATGTAAGTAGTGTGATGGCTGGTTGTGAATTGTGACGCATAAATTGTAAAAAAGAAAAATACTAAACTGAATTTTGGTTAACGGTCTATGTTGATGCTTTTTTTTGACAAACAACAATAATTATGCAGCATGAATTTGATACACTTAAAGTATTATATTTCTGCTGATAACTTCGGGGATCCAATGTGGATGACCCTTGATTTTATAGAAAAGGTGGGTATGTGTCTCAGTAGAGGGGCACAGCCGTGTGGGTTTGACCCGGCCCACCCAGGCCCGCCCGCTATCCGGGCCCATTTTAACCCAGCCCGTCAAAACCGAGACCCAGCCCGCACAGCCCAGTATGATAGCGGGCCGGGCTCGAATTCAAAATTTTTGACCCACCAGCCCGCCCAGCCCAGCCCGGTTATCAACCCGCCCAGCCCAAACCATTAATTTGTGAGTCCAGCCCAAATCTCTATTCCTTAATTCTAAGCCCAACAGTCAAAGTCAATTTAAATGAAACCAAAATCATTTTCCAATCCATTTGAAATATTTGAAATATAGCCCACACATTTTCAAAGCCCAATTCTATCTCAAAATCATTTTCAAAGTCCAAAACTAACACAAATAAATTTGAAATGTCTAATTAAGAAGCCCAAATAAAAAAATAAAAATATATGATTTATGTAGTGCGGGCTGCGGGTTGTATTTTCAAATTCACGGCCCAGCCCAGTCCGGGCCCGGCTTACTGGACCAGGCTGTGGGTTTGATTTTTCTAGCCCATGGCCCGCGCACGAACCCGGCCCGTGTGCAGCTCTACGTCTCAACGCTCTCCCCCCACATAGCACACACGACTACACGAGTCAACCTCAGACCTATCCAATGCTTATCTCGAATCGACAATCGATCTCGAATAGCAAGCTAAAGAATGAAACAATATTGTGGAATACAAATTATATATTTCAAAAATCAATAAAAATGAATTTTATTTATTTATTTATTTTGTGTATCATTATAAAATAAATTAATAAAATAATAGTATAATTGAAAAACAAATAAAACAATTATTTAACAGTCTAATTTTATATTGGACAATTATTTAACAATTTAATTGAAGCACAAATTAGTTATAGCGGATAACTCTTCATGATGGAAATTATTATGTTGCAAAAGAATCTTACATTTTTTTTCTTTTTAAAGTTTTATGATTTTCAGACAATGATCTAATTTAAACGACAAGAATTTTTTCATTTTAATAGATACTGAGTTGTATTATTACACAAGTCGAGTTATAATTTCAACAAGAAGAAACCTTAAAACTATATACCTATTATTAATAATATTCAATTTCATATATCAAATAGAATTCAAGTTTATAAGATTTATTATCATAACTATTAAAAAATACTATAAAATTATGTGTTAAAAAATTCTTTTATTAAGTTGTATTTAAAGGGGATATGTAAAGGGTAAACGTTCCGAAATTTCAATGCATTGCACGATTAGAAGAGGACTTGTAATAAAAAACCTTTCATATTTAATGAATATATATATATATATATATATATATATATATATATATATATATATATATATATATATATATATATATATATATATATATATCAATAAATATATAGAATTAAAATCACACAATAATTATGGAACAAGTAAGCTGTATACATATATACTATATATGTGCAGCTGATACACATGATCCTGCACAAAATTTAGACAAACGATAAGAAATGGTATTCTCTCCGCAAACAAAAAGGCTAGGTTCCAATGTCCAAGAAACGATATATAGACACATAAGATTTCTAAGTCAACGAGGATAAAATTCACTTATCGAGACTTCATTTCTGGATGAATTATCAGATTGAGTCGGTAAGTTACTGCTTGATGAATCCCCGGCATTCTTCTCGTAAAGAAGCGAAGTATCCGAACCATAGTCGCTGGGCATAAAAAATGCGGGCTCAGTTGGTGTTGCCAATGATAGGGAGTGGCTATTAAGCATTAGGACGACGGAAGTCATTGTTGGCCTATCGGCTGCATTATCTTGAACGCACAACAACCCAATGTGGATGCATCTCAGCATATTGCTTATGGAACCGGAACCTGATCTCAGGCACGGATCCACGATATTCGCGGCAGAACTCTCGCGCCAATTTTTCCAAGCCTACGATAATTTCATTTCATAAATAATTACTAATTAGTTTGAATTACATATTAGTCTATTTACCGTCCATAGTTTGTACTTACATAGCTCAAGAGGTCTTCCGACATGTCCCCACGTTGGATGCACTTGTTTTTTGCACCGCTGATGATTTCTAGAACTAGCACACCGAAGCTGAACACGTCTGACTTGATTGAAAATTGTCCGTGCATCGCGTATTCCGGAGACATGTATCCACTGCAACATTACGTAAATTTTGGTTATTGATAATTACAACGATAAGAGAAAAAAGTGCACTTATATAATACTTACAACGTTCCAGCAATTCTACTAGTATTCCCTTGAGTATCGTCTTGCCCAAATAGTCTTGCCATGCCAAAATCTGCGATTTTAGGGTTCATGGCCCCATCTAAGAGTACATTACTGGGCTTTAGGTCACGGTGAATGATCCTGACTCGAGAGTCTTCATGCAAGTACAAAATTCCCCTTGCTATGCCGGTTATGATCTTGTAGCGCGTTTTCCAATCTAAGAGTGAACGTTTGATTGGATCTACAATATGCATGCATGTAAGAAAGTGATCAGGTGAAAATTGCATTTTATATTTTAAACAAATTCAATTCTGAAACGGGATAAAAGAATTGCATTTACCAAATATGAACTGATCTAAGCTTGTGTTCTCCACGAACTCGTAGATGAGAATCTTCTCCAATCCTTCTAGAAAAAAACCCAAAAGTTTTACTAGATTCCTATGTTGAAGCTTGGCTAGCAATACGACCTCATTCTTGAATTCTTGAGCTCCTTGTTCTGAATTTTGGGACAATCTCTTTACGGCTATTTCTTTACCACTCAAAAGTGTTCCCTGATTAATAAAATAAATAGGGTTTGAGAACTAGGGTTTTGTGACCCTGTAATTGATTTTATTACTTGCGTAATGAATGAATAATACATTCTGTGATCTGCCCTTATATAGGTAAGAGTCCTAGACACATTGACTCTTTGACCTAACAAACAATTCCTACGAATCATGGAGTGCAGATAATTATCACAATTATTAAAGCTTATCCCATCAATAATTATTTGACCAACTCTGCATGGTTCGGTGGTTTGCATGGCTTGCTTACACGCCCCCTCAATTCAAGTGCGGATGAGCAAGTAACATTGAGCATACTTCTCATGCGTCGAGGGAGACGACGCTGTAGTCATCGTCGAGGGAGACGACGCTGTAGTCACCAAGATAACTTCAGAGCGGCAACCTAGATTGCTCATTCACATAGTACTTCTTGGAAGTACAACTTAAGCACGTGATGAGTATGGGAGTCGGGAGTTTGGAGGAAATGACTAGACCTTAGTACAAGTGGGAGATTGTTGGAGTTGTGTACTTAATGTCTAGATTTAAGTAACGGAAACTCACGATCCATTGCCACTAATCTATTTAATTAAATAAACAATTATTTGCATTTAATTATTTATAATTAAATATATGCAAATTATAGTCCTGGATTCTATACGTTGTAGTTAGTATGGTGTGTCGGGCCCACACAGAAGATCATACTATCGGTTACTCGTATTTAATCGAACAGTTGCTCACGACCTAGATGGACACGGACCAATCCATCGGTATAGTCGTTGTATGAGGGAGAAAATAATCTGTCTTGATTATTTTATCATACTTGTACACTTGGTGTATTGGGCGGATCGTTTGAGATTTATCGATTAGGATTGCCGGCGATAATCGATTTAAGTCTCAGTGTATTTTATTCTCAATCCCCGATACTATTGCGGGTGTGTATATTTAATATAAGTGACTTTGATTTTCCAAAGGAATTAACCGATTTAATTATTGGGTTAATTACCGGTTAAGTTGGGTCACTATATTTTATATATGGCATGCCGTGAATACTTGACGGGAAAGTGTATCCCGTAAGGGTTGATAATATCCCCGAGATGAGTTCATAAGGAATTATTATGTAAACCCTACAGGTGGATTTGTTCCGCATAATAATTAAGGTTGAATGGTACTAGTCTCGGATATAAGAGATGAATAAATTAATTAGCAATAAATTAATTTTATTCATGGATATTTATATCTTAAATACACGGAATAAATAATACTACCGGAGAAATATTATTTGATATAATATGGTTTAATATTGGGAGTGCAATTAATTTATATAGTGGAAAATAAATTAATTAATATTGATAAGGATTAATGGACTTGAGCATTGGGCTCAATTTAATCTTCAATATTAGAAGCCCAATATTCCACCTCCTTAAGATCCCCTACGTAGCCTATAAAAGCACTACATGGTCTTCTCTATTCTCATAACTTGAAGATCACAATTCTAGAGAGAGAAAGGAGAGAAGGAGATCCATAGTGTTCGGAGGATCGTCGCCCACCCGACGTTCGAACAAGTGCAAGGAATACGTGGGAAGATCTCAAGGTCATCATAAGATCTCGTTTCTCCGCACAACGAATCGAAAGGTGAATTAAATTTCCGCAATTTAATTCTAGTTTATTGATCAATTATCGAAAAACAAGATCCGAAGTTCGAACCCGGATTAGACGGACGATCGCGTGGTGGTGGCGAAGCCACCGGACCACGCCAATCGCCCGCTAGGGTTTCGGCGGGGGCGAGAGGATCGAACCCTCGGCTGGGCCGAGGGCTTGCGATCGATCCAAGGATCGATCGCCGGGGGCACGGGCTGGTGCCGTCCCCCTCCCCACCTCGACGGTGGGGATCCTCCAAGCGGCGGCGAGTCGCCGGACTCGCCGCGGGGGCTGCTGGGAGCAGCCCCACCCATCGATCGCCAAGACGCGATCTTCGATCGCGTGAACCCCGTCTCGCGGGGGTTCGGCTGGGGGCGGGCCGCGTGCCTTCGGGTGCGTGGTCTCCAAAGGCCGGACTCCGGCGGATGAGTCGGCGTTCATGTGATCTCCGGCGAAGGGTTCGTTCGGGTTATTGGTTTCCGCAAATTTAAATAACCCGGGATATCGAATTCCAACAAGGTTCACAGCCCCTAAATTATCAAACCAAATGACAGGTGGTTTGATTGAATGAAATCCCAACTCCTTTAGTAATGACTGAATCCAGGTAACCTCACATGCGTGTTGGCTAGGCTTCTATACTCAGCCTCTGTACTAGACCTTGATACAGTGGGTTGTTTTTTTGAACTCCAAGAAATTAAATTGCCTCCCAGGAACACACAATATCCACTGGTCGATTTTCTGTCATCTAGGTCAGTTGCCCATGCAGCATCCCCAAAGGCTGTTATGCTGAGGTCTTTAGGTTTTGTAAAGGATAGTCCAAGGTGTCTAGTTCCAGAGAGATACCTAAGTATTCTCTTGACAGCCCTCCAGTGTATATCTGTTGGGCTTTGCATATATTGGCTCAGTTTGTTGACTGAATAGGAGATGTCAGGTCTAGTAATGGTTGCATACTGCAGTGCCCCAATCATGCTATGGTATAGCTTGCCATCTGGAAATAATTGGCCTTCATGTTTGGATAGGAAGTTACCTGAAATCATGGGAGTAGGTAGTGCATTGCAGTTGATCATGTTGGCCTTTTTGAGTATTTCTTCTATGTATTTTCTTTGACCAAGGAACAGTCCAGTAGGAGTTTGAGTAATCTCAATGCCCATAAAGTAATGTAAAGATCCCATGTCTTTAACAACAAAATGTGAGTTTAGGGCTGTGATAAAAGATTGTATATCAATGTTGTTGGACCCTGTAATTATTATATCATCGACATAAATGAGGATAAATATAACAGAGGCAGCAGACCTTCTATAGTATAGGGAGTATAGGGATGTGTCTGCTTGAGATGATGTGAATTGCAGTGAGTTAAGGACAGATGCAAATTTGGTGGTCCAAGCCCTAGAAGCTTGTTTAAGGCCATAGAGAGATTTGTTGAGTTTGCAGACTAGTTGGCCCCCTTGCTCAAACCCTGGTGGTTGTTCCATGTAAATGTCAGAATCAATATCTCCATTGAGAAAACTTTCAACATCAAGTTGGTGCAAAGGCCAAGAATGATGGAGAGCAAGAGTAAGTAGCAGTCTGATGGTGATAGGTTTGGCCACAGGGCTGAAGGTATCAGTGAAATCAAATCCAGGTTGTTGGGAGTATCCCTTAGCAACCAAGCGGGCTTTATATCTGGAAATGGAACCATCAGCATGCCTTTTGAGCTTGAAAATCCATCTGCAGCCAACTGCGGTTTGATTAGGTGGTAATTGAACAAGGTGCCAAGTATTGTTCTTCTGAAGCACTGCCAGTTCTTGCTGCATGGCATGGTTCCAAAGTGGGGATGATAGAGCTTCCTCATAAGATGATGGTTCTCTTTGAGAGAGAGGTAAAACATCTGTTGTGAAGGTTTTCTTTTTGAAAATTCCTGCTTTTGACCTTGTGGTCATCTGGTGTGGAGCTTGAGGTGGTATAGGGTTATTTGGGGCAGCAGGAGTGGGAGAGGTAATATGGGGAGGCTCATGTGTAGGTTGATGATCTGTCTGTGTTTGGGAAATTGGGAGCTGAACAAACAGGTCATCAACATGAGTTATGGGAATTGTTGAGGATGCAGATGATGAGGTGGCAGTAGTGTTGGATGGCTGTGGTGTGGAAGGTGGTGTTGGGGTAGGAGAGATTAATGGAGATGGATTCTGTAGTAGTGGAGGTGGTGGTAAATTGATGAATGGATTTCTGGTGTTTATTGGTGAAGGAAGGGTTTTATTTTGGAAAGGGAATGATGTTTCATCAAAGATTACATGTCTGTTGACAATGATCTTTTTAGAATCCAAGAGATAAATTTTGTAGCCTTTATATTGAGGATTAAAGCCTAAAAATACCCCATCAGCACCTCTGAATTGGAGTTTGTGATCATTATAGAGCCTGATATGTGGGTAACTCAAGCAGCCAAAGGTTCTGAGATTGGTATATGTAGGTGACTTTCCTGTAAGTATTTCATGAGGGGAGAGGGACTGGAGAACAGGTGTGGGAGTGATGTTGATGAGGTGGACACTGTGAGAGAAGCAATCATCCCAGAATGTTGATGGAACTGAGGAATGAGCCAGGAGAGCTAATCCCATTTGCACTATGTGCCTGTGTTTCCTCTCTGCCAAGCCATTCTGTTCAGGTGTGTAGGGGCATGAGATTCTATGGAGAATGCCATGCTGCTGGAAGAAAGGAGTGAGAGGCTTGTACTCAGTCCCTCCATCACTTTGTAGTATTTTAAGATGCTTACCAAACTGCTTTTCAACCATAGCTTTGAAGTGAATGAAAGTTGCAGCAACCTCAGATTTTTGTTTCAGAAAATAAATCCATGTGAACTTGGATTTATCATCAATGTAAGTAACATAGTACTTGTTTCCATTTCTAGATGTGACAAGAGAGGGTCCCCATAAGTCACTGTGGATAACTTCAAGGAGGTCATAGTTATGAGATTGTGAAGGTTGAAATGGAAGTTTATGACTTTTAGCTTGAGCACAAGAACCACAAACAGTAGGTAAAGAATTTTTGTGGAAATGAATACCAGCTTTATTCAAAATAGATGTAACAATCTCCACAGGATCATGTCCTAATCTACTATGCCAAATTTGAACATTAGAAATATGCTGAGCAGCATTAACATTATTAAACTGAAAAACAGAATCTGGAGGTGCTGAAGATGTGCTGGTATCTGGTTGGATGCTACTGAGATCAAAGGAGTACAATCCATCTTTAACTGTTCCCTTGATGAGTGTTTGAGCCGTGGTTTGGTCCTTAACAAAACAGAAATATGGATGAAACTCAAAATAAACTTTGTTATCCTTGGCAAATTGAGAAACACTCAGTAAATTTTTCTTAATATGAGGGACATGAAGTAGGTTATTGAGGATGAACTTTATGTGAGAAATAACATGAGGGTTAGTGACAGTAGAAGAACCAAGATGTGAGATAATCAAACCTGCACCATTGCCCATTTGCACTTTGTCTGTCCCTTGATAATTGGAGTTGATACTGAGGTTGTTCAAGTCATAAGTAACATGATTGTTGGCTCCTGAGTCAGGATACCAAGTAGTACCATTGAATGTGTTTCCTAAATACTCAGATTGAGGAGTTTGGTTGGTGAAGTTGGCATTGTATTGCGGCTGTTGTTCTGAGCTGTTTTGAGTATTTGGCACATAATTAAGATCAGCTCTGTAGAAGCATTTATCAGCCATGTGATTGGTTCTGTGGCATATCTGGCATTTTACATTTCCTCCGCCATACCTCTTCCTCTACCCCTATTAGAACTTCCCCTGTAGGGACCACTTCTGCCTCCTCGTTGACTGTTATATCCCCTACCCCTTTGAGAATCAGTAAAATTAGGGTTATTGGGAGAACCTTGTGAAGAGTAGTTAACTGAGGGTTTGGATCCTTCATTGTTGATGAGAGAGGCATCAATTCTCTCCAACCTTGACTCAAAGGTCAGAAGTAAGGATGTGACTTCCATTATAGAGATTGGGGCAGCGTTGGAATTGACAGAGACCATGATAGGGTTATATTCAGACCCTATGCCAGACATAATATAGAGTATATGATCATCATCAGATACCTTGTGGCCAGCAGCGTTCAGGGAATCACAATAGCCTTTGATCTTGCTAAGGTAATCCCTCATATTAGTGTTACCTTTCTTGGCATTATGCAGTTGTTCTTTTAGCTGGAGGATTTTGGCTCTGGATTGAACTGAGAAATTGGATCCAAGATTATTCCAGATTTCATATGAAGTGGTTAAACCAACTGTGGTGATAAGTAGGTTTTCGGAGAGAGAAGAGAGCAACCAGGAAGCTATTAATTGGTCTTGTCTCTCCCAGTTGTGATAGTCTTCATTCTCCATGTCCTTTCCATCTGCATCTTTGATGATTTTATCCGGTTGCTTGAAGCTTCCATTGAGGTAACCTTCTAGACCGTAACCTCTGCTTGCTGCCAGGATTTGATGGCGCCATATGAGGTAGTTAGTTTCGCTCAACTTCACGGTAATGAGTTGGCTTTGCGGATGCTGCACAAGTATGGGAGCCATGGTGAGAATTGATGAATAAAAACCATGGCCTTAGGATCTCAATTGTGCTCTGATACCATAATAAAATAAATAGGGTTTGAGAACTAGGGTTTTGTGACCCTGTAATTGATTTTATTACTTGCGTAATGAATGAATAATACATTCTGTGATCTGCACTTATATAGGTAAGAGTCCTAGACACATTGACTCTTTGACCTAACAAACAATTCCTACGAATCATGGAGTGCAGATAATTATCACAATTATTAAAGCTTATCCCATCAATAATTATTTGACCAACTCTGCATGGTTCGGTGGTTTGTATGGCTTGCTTACACTTATATATTTATACATGATCGATCTTCTATGTAACCGAACATGGCGAGATGAATAAATGCGATTGGTAGTGGGATCGAGGCAAAGGTGGGCATGTTGTAGTCAATTAGGTTGTTAATTATTTCAAAATGAAGCACCTGTTTTTTTCTTGGTTTCACTGTAAAACTTATGAAATCACAAGGTTGTTGGGTACGTATATACAGTATATACAGGTATTTATTAATTCATTTGTTTCATAACTCAATTATTCTTTTACAAAATACAAATACACTAATGTACATACCTTGTAAACAGCCCCGAATCCACCTTGTCCGAGTTTGTTAGCGTCAGTAAAATCATTTGTGGCAGCTCTGAGTGTGCATAGTTCATATTTGAGAGATTCAGCCGTGCTCATATCATCAATAGCTGAAAAAATAATTGGAAGTTAGTTCATACATTGGCCTAATAAACCATCGGTGATATAACACTCACTGTCATAATGGATTGGCGCCTCTTGCGCCTTTCTTTGTACTCTTTTTCTCACCAAAATCCAAACAAAAACAGCTACCATCACAAACGCAACAATCGATGCGACCACAATGATAATAGTACTTTGGGTTTTGTTATTCTTCCCTGCCAAAGTATGGAAGAATTTGTTTTATTAGTTCCGATACTGATTTAATGAAGATCTACATTACGTGTAATTGTTGGAAAAATGTAAACTCAAAATATAACTCGCAACGGAATAAATAAATATGTGGAGAGGTGTTAATAAACATCTTGTGTTTCTCACTCAATCAACACAAAAAAAAATACTCTTGAACTCTCTTATATTTCTTCTTGTAAATCTTATACAAACTCATATATAATGAAAGATATATGAACCTAAATACTCAAACTCGCTTTGCTTTTCGACTAGGGACTTGAACCTTTTTCAAAACAAATACCCACGTCTTTCGACGAAAATCATCAATGAAAGTTATAAAATACCGATTATTTTCGAGCATGATGGATCGATAGGTCCGCAGATATCGGTATGAATTAGCTCTAGCGGTTGCTTCGCTCTTGAGAGAGATTCTTTTGGAAAGGAGTGTCGATGTTGTTGTCCTTCAAGGCATCCTTGACAAATCTGATCAAGATGATTAATTACCGGTAGTCCTCTCACTAACTTCTTGGATGACATCGTCTTTAATCCGCCAAAATTTATGTGGCCGACCTTCAAGTGCCACAACCAGGACTCGTCTTCAAAACACGCTTTCAAGCACTTTGCCACGTCGTGCTGAATATATACCTGAACATTCTATTACTTGACATTTGTACCGTAACAATCAATCTCCCTTAAGAATTCTTTAGGTACAAGCTTTGGCCCGTCATAATAAAGTCGTACCCTTTTTCGAGCAATTGAACGATGCTCAAAATATTTGCTTTCATCCTTAGTACATAGTAAACATTTTCGATGAATTGTTACTCTTCAACTGAATGAAAATCCTTCCTTTTCCTTGGATGGTGATTTTTGACATATTACCAAATGAGATGCTTCCCACAGCAGTAGCATCAATATCAACGAACATGTGCTTCTCCCCGCACATATGATTACTCGCACTCAAGTCTAGGTACCACGAAGTATTTTCTTCTTCTATTGACGCTTTTAACGCCAACAACGATTGGTCGAGATCTTTTTCAACAAAATGAGCCTTTTCAGAGCTAGACTCATTTCAACACTATGAAGCGTAATGCCCAAATTTGTGACAATTATAGCATTTGATGTCTCTCTTATTTTGATGACGATTATATCCACCTCCTCCACGAACTCATAACGTACGAGATTCCGATTGTGACTCGTCTTGGTTATATGAATTTTGTTCTTCGTGACCTTGTTCATTGCTACGACCACGGCCACGTCCTCGTCCTCTTCCACGTCAATGACCTCTACCACGGCCTCTTACACGGCCGCGATTTCCGAAATTATCAGATTTATGTCGGTCAGAATTGATCGTCATTGCTTAAACAGCTTGCTCGACTTCTGATTCCTTTGTTCGCCTTTTCCAAGCATGGACTTGTAATTTTTCAAGCATCTCATTCATGTTAAGAGTCTCGACATCATTCGACTCTTCAATGGCTATTACGATGTAATCGAATTTCTGTACAAGAGATTGAAGTATCTTTTCAACAACTCGATTTTCTTCTAGGTTTTCTCCATTGCTTTCGAGTTGGTTAACAACTGTAACAACTCTTGATATGTAGTCGGATACTTCTTCCGATTCTTTCATCTTCAATGACTCGAACTCTCCTCGGAGTGATTGAAGTCGAACTTTCTTAACTTTGTCAATGCCTTTGAAAGCATCGTTAAGAATATTTCACGCTTGCTTCGCCGTGGTTGCTTGAGAAATCTTCTCAAAATTGTTGTCGTCCATGCCGAGTTGAATGATAAATAGAGCTCTTTGATCTTTTACCTTGGCTTATTTGTAAGTTTTCTTTTCGGCTTGGCTTAAAAGAGCAGGATCTTGAGATGCATTAAATTCTCCTTCAACGGCTTCCCAAACATCTTGTCCACCAAAAAATGTCTTCATTTGAATGCTCCATCGATTAAAGTGGTCCTTCGAGAGCTTCGAAAACGGGAATGCTCCACTTGCGGTCATCGTCTTTAAGGAGAATTGAATCTAGCTCTGATACCACTTTGTTGGAAAAGGTAAACTCAAAATATAACTCGCAACGGAATAAATAAATATGTGGAGAGGTGATAATAAACATCTTGTTTTTCTCACTCAATCAACACAAAAAAAATACTCTTGAACTCTCTTATATTTCTTCTTGTAAATCTTATACAAAATCATATATAAAATGAAAAACTACATGAATATTTATAAGATAACCAAAATGAACCTAAATAACATACATGAATTAACAATTAATTCCATTCATGAACATAATATGAAAACACCATTCATGTATTCAACAGAACATGAATCTAGCTAATTATTGACTTTCAAACTTCAACAATAATTACCCGGTGGCGGTGGCGGTGGCGGTTGCGGTGGTTGAGGTGCTAACGGTGGCTGAGGTGCAGGCGTCGACACAGGCATTGAGAACTCTAGAAGCCTAGTTTCATTATAAAAGTGATATGTCTCGTAACGAATCCTGCAGCCGATAAGTTGCACACTGACCCCTTTCTTCGCGTAACAACATATCGGTATCTGCTCAGCTGCACTGATCAAGCAACTCCGACAGTCTTGGCTCGACAAATCCGGGAAGCACATGACCATCGAAAATATGTACTGGAAGTCGTTGACCATAGTATTCCCATAGCCCACTTTCCTCAGGGGACCTCCTTTGGCCGCCTGTTCCCGGACGCTGCTGAGGTGGGGCCCGAGATCAGCCATGAACGCGGTGGGATCTGGGACGTCCTGCGGATTGAACGCAATAGATCCGGGTAGCGGCGTGGCGATAGTGTCGAGCAGGGTCTCGTCTGAGTACCGTATAATGCACTCGTCTTTCCATTCGGCAGCTTGCCTTTGATTGGGGCACTCTGTTCGAAGCCGGGCGGTGAGGTCCTCGATGCAGTCGCGACACTCGTCTAACTGAGCATCGCCTTTGCAGAGGGCAGCGGCGTTGGCTGTGTCGGAGGAATTGTGGGACCCGACGGATGTGTTGTAGAATCCTCGGTTGCCTATGTTTGTGGGGAGGGAAGAGAGGGCGGAGTCGAGGTTTTTGGCGTAGGTGTCGTTGGTCGTGTAGTTGCCATTGTTAAAACAGAAGGAGTCGGCCGATAATAGTAAGTCGGCTTGCAGAAGCACCACGAAAAACAACGACGCCGGCAACATTGTTTCAAATTTCAGCTATGAAAAGGTTATCATCCGAAATATAATGTTGGTATTGTATATATTAAGTCAAGGTCGTTACGGTATGTGTTTTTGTGTATTTATGGAGTGAAGTGACGACAGGTGTCAAATGGTCGGGCCGGGCCGGCCCGGCCCAAGCCCATCGGGCTGGGTGATTTTCATGGGCTGGGCTGGCCCGACCCGAATTTCAATGGGCCTATATTTATGAGGCCCAGCCCGGCCTTGGTCGGGCCAATGGGCTATCGGGCTTTTTTGGCCCGTCATATTAAATAAAACAATATTTTTTAATTTTTGTTTTAAATTATAAAAATTGTTTAATTAAACAAATTAATTACAAAATTATAATAAATAATGAAATTTTAATGTTTAAAATATAATTAAATTAAATTAAAGCTACTAAAATAATTTTGAATAATAATTTAATGTTTCTTATAAATTAAAAATACTATTTATATTAGCAAAAATATACTTACCCAAATAAATATTGTAATTCTAAATTTATATTAAAAGAAATATATAAAATTATTTAGTTTTAACATTAATATTAATTAAAATTTTAAATAAAACATAAATAAAAATAATAATAGGTATTTAGTCGGGCCGGGTCAAAAAAATCGGGCCAAGCCCGGCCCAGGCCCACTGGCCCATCGGGCCTGTCGGGTCGGGCCAAAAAGGCCCGACTTTTTTTGGGCCTCATATATTGAGGCCCAGCCCAGCCTTATGGTCGGGCTGGCCGGGCCGGCCCAACGGGCCGGGCCCAGTTTGACAGCTCTAATAGGTGGTAGCTAGTTGTCAATGGGGTCGATTTTCTTTCATGTCGTGTCAAGGCTCTTCCCATGTCACAAGACATAATTTAAACTCAATCTAATTTTTACTTTACGATAAATAATTACAGGACAAAAGTCCATTTCACGTGGCATTGATTTTAATTATTTTTTGATGATTCTTTTTATTTTATACAACACCGAGGCGAGGAGTCTACTTGCCCGTTCCAATTATTGGAGATAATCCGTCCCCACATTTTCTTGTGTCATCGCGGGGCCCACTCTAATTGACATTTCAAAGCGCATGAAATCTGTGGAAAGAATAGAAAAATGAAAGACGATTTATCCTCCTCCACACCTAAGTCGTATGAATTGACAACAGAGGCAAAAGTAGTAAGCATGCAATTCAATTCCATTCGAAATTCAGAAATAATTCAATAGATATACTATGATACGCGAATATTTACGGTATAAAATTTTTAATTACCACGAAAAACAACGACGCCGGCAACATAGTTTCAAATTTCAGCTATGAAAAGGTTATCATCCAAAATATAATGTTGATGTAGTATATATTAAGTCAAGGTCGTTACGGTATGTGTTTTTTTGTATTTATGGAGTGAAGTGACGACGGTAGGTGGTAGCTAGTTGTCAATGGGGTCGATTTTCTTTCATGTCGTGTCAAGGCTCTTCCCATGTCACAAGACATAATTTAAACTCAATCTATTTAATAATTTGTCGAAAATTAAACTCAAACTTAATCTATTTATAAACGAGTTAATCCATAGCCAGTTAGAATTTACAATCCATTTAAAACTCATTTAACTCATTGGTAGCGCTATGCACCTCATTTACTTAAGTACACTTCTACCTATTTTAAAATTTTAACTATTTATTATTTTAGTTGATATACTACACTATATTTTCCTAATTTGCTTTTAAAATAAGGGAGAATTTGAATTAGGGGAAATTATTAGTTTTTGTTTATAATTAAGTAATCTAGTTTTTTCTAATTATAAATTAATAGTCAATGTCAAAATTACCCTTTATTTTCCCAATAATAAAGGTTGAATTTTAATTTGTCAAATTAATTAAAAACAATTACGAAACTAATTACCGAATCCAATCTTACACACCACACATATATTGCCTAACTAAAATTCTAATTTATAAGTAGTTGATGAGGTGTACTTAGACTAACAGATCCGTTCTCTTACCCGGGATACCTACCAAAACTTTTGTTTATTAAATATAAATTTTAAGTAGTAATTTATTTATTATTTTTATTCCGCTTCAAATACCACCAATTTAATATTTAAATTTTAGCAAATAATTTTACTCAATTTTTCGCGTATTTTTTTTAGCGTAATTTTGTAATTTTTTTAGCAAATATTTTTACTAATTTTTTCTTGCTTAGTAAAAAATTCTCTATATTTTTAGCATTCTTTATGAATTTGTATTCTCTCTCCACAAACAAAAAGCCTAGTTTCCAATGTCCCAATAGACGATAAAATATATATAGACACACATAAGATTTTTTAAATCAACGTGGGTAAAATTCACTGATTGAGACTTCATTTCTGGATGAATTATCAGACTGAGTTTGTAAGGTACTGTTTGATGAATCACCTGCGTTCTGATCATAAAGAAGCGAAGTATCGGACATAAAAAATGCAGGCTCCGCAGGTGCTGCCATAGTCAAGGAGTGGCTATTAAGCATTAAGACAACCGAAGCCATCGTCGGTCTATCAAATGCATTATCTTGAACGCACAACAACCCAATGTGTATGCATCTCAACATATCGCTTATAGAACCCGAACCTGACCTCAGGCAGGGATCCACGATATTCACGGCAGTACTCTCACGCCAATTCTTCCAAGCCTGCGATAATTTGATTTTATAAATAATTAGCTTGATTTACATATATATATTTAATCTATTTACTATCCATCGTTTGTACTTACAAAGCTCAAGAGGTTTTCTGACACGTCCCCTCGTTGGATGCACTTGTTTTTTCCACCGCTGATGATTTCTAGAACTAGCACACCGAAGCTGAACACATCCGACTTGATTGAAAATTGTCCGTGTAATGCGTATTCCGGAGACATGTATCCACTGCGGCATTACGTAACTTTTCGTTAATTATCATAGTTACAAAGATAAGAGAAAGTGTACTTACTTAACTACTTACAATGTTCCGGCAATTTTACTTGTATTCCCTTGAGTATCGTCTTGCCCGAATAGTCTTGCCATGCCAAAATCTGCAATTTTTGGGTTCACGGCACCGTCTAAGAGTACGTTGCTTGGCTTTAGATCACGGTGAATGATCCTGACTTGAGAGTCCTCGTGCAAGTACAAAATTCCCCTGGCTATGCCACATATGATCTTGTAGCGTTTCTCCCAATCTAAATACGAACGTTTGATCGGATCTACATGTGCAAAAGTTAGTGTAAGACTGTAATCAAACACTGTTGAAAATTGGATAAAGGAATCGTAAGTAATTACCGAATATGAACTGATCTAGACTAGCATTTTCGACAAACTCGTAGATGAGAAGCTTTTCGGTTCCTTCTAGGCAAAAACCCAAGAGCCTA
Source organism: Euphrasia confusa (assembly GCA_954870475.1). Classification (NCBI taxonomy): domain Eukaryota; kingdom Viridiplantae; phylum Streptophyta; class Magnoliopsida; order Lamiales; family Orobanchaceae; genus Euphrasia; species Euphrasia confusa. Next base: position 6,545,597 of record OX940959.1, on the reverse strand, counting down.
ACTAGATTCCTGTGTTGAAGCTTGGCAAGCAACAAGACCTCATTCTTGAATTCCTGATCGCCTTGACCCGAATTCTGCGACAATCTCTTGACAGCTATTTCTTGACCATTCGAAAGTATTCCCTGGTAATAAGCGATCTTTGTTTATTTTTGTTTTGGGTTAAAGTTGTTTCCTAAGGTTGGTTCTTCATCCATACACAAAAATAATACCTTGTAAACAGTCCCGAATCCACCCTCTCCCAGCTTGTTATCGTCAGAGAAATCATTTGTCGCAGCTCTGAGCGTGCTTAATTCGTATTTGAGAGAGTCGGGCGTGCTCATATCATCAATAGCTTCAAAAGTCATCATTGCAAGTTAATATTTTGGCCTAATCGAGAAAGAGCTTAAACAAAAAGCCGGATATATATACTCACTCTGGTAACGGGTCGCCTCTGGTTTTCTTTTCACACGCTTTCTCAAGAAAATCCAAACGAAGACAGCTACCACAAAACACGCAGCAATTGAAACAAGGACAATGATAATAATATTCCGAGTCGTCGTGCTATTCCCTGCGCAATCGGAAGAACTCTTTAGTTCTGACATACATATACATAAACAAAAACACACCGCACGTTCTCATTATAATTACCCGGTGACGGTGGTGGTGGTGGTGACGTTGGCGGTGTTTGAGGAGCTAGCCGTGGCGGAGGAGGAGCAGGCGTCAGCTCGAGAAGCCTGGTGTCATTATAAAAGAGATAGGTCTCGTAATGAAGATAGCAGCTGGGAAAGAAAACCCTTCCCCCTCTCCTCCTATCGCAGCAACTCGGTATTTGGGAAGCTGCAATGATCAAGCAACTCTCGCACTGCCCGGCCGACAAATCCGGAGTGCACTGGACCATCGCGAATATGTACTGAAAATCCGTAGCAGTAATATTCCCCGCGGCCACTTTCCTCGTGGGGTCCGCGCCGTTAGCCGCCCGGTCCCGGAGGCTATCGAGGTGGGCCCGCAGTTGGGTCATGAACACGGAAGGGTTCGTGGCGTTCTGCGTGTTCCAGATGTAGTACGCGGGCCACGTGTCCACGGCTCCGAGTATGCTCTCGTTCGAGTACCGCACCATGCAGATGTCCGTCCACCACCGGATGGCTTGCCGCTGGTCGGGGCAGATGGATCGGATGTCGGCGGTGGCGTTGCGGATGCAGCTGCGGCACTCGCTGAGCTGGATGTCGCCCCAGCAGAGGGCGACGGCGTGGGCTGTGTCAGGGTTGTGGGACCCGACGGAGGCGCTGTAGAAGCCGTCAACGCTGATGTTTGTTGGGAGGTAAGAGAGGGCGGCGTTGAGGTTAACGGCATAGGTGCTGTTGGCCGTGTAGTTGCCGTTGTTTAGGCACCTGAAATTGAATTTAGCGGAGATCAAGAGGAGGTTGGTTTGGAGGATGAGAAAAAACAAGGCAAGCACTCGCACCATCCTAGCTTGTGTGTCCAAATTTAATTTTGTTTGTTCGGTTAATCGGTGTGTGTTATATGTCGAAGATATGCAGGGATCGAATCCGTATGGAAATTTCCGAGTAGGAAGTCAAGGTCTATACATTAGAATATTAGATTGTGGGTGCAAGCAAATGCAAATTATTGTACTAGTTCATGATGAACATGGTCCCCGCGGGAAGGAAAAGGTAAAGTAAAATTATTGAACATTTTGTACGGGAAATAAAGAGGGAGAAGTAGTGAATATAATACGAGATGGGAGAGAGAGATTCGTAGACTCTTATTTTTAAATTAATTCTCAGCTCAGCTCAATTAATTGGATTTTAAAATAAATTACAAAAAAATAAATGGGATATATTTAAAAAAGATAATTATCTTTCTCTTTATTATATTATAATCTTAATTTTTTTTATCTATTTATAAAAAAGAAAGATTTACCTAATCTATCCTTTTAATTGTGTTAAACTATTTGATATATAATAATATATTAATTACCTAAAACTATTGAAACTACCTAAAACCCTAATTACGTTCTTCCAAAGTGAATCACAATTTTATTTTTTTGCTTCAGTGCTCCTTTCTTCCTCTCCAAATCACGCCGGCATAATCGATCGAGTTTGGTAGTTTTAGAAGCAAATCTTAATTTTAATTTTTGCTTCATCATCTCGCTTATTTATTTCTCTCCAAATCAAGACCGCTCGCATAATCGATAGAGTTTGGTGGTTTTCAGACCCGATATTCCAACTAAAAATCTAAATCATAGCGGCAGAAGTCTCAGGAGAAAACAATCGGCGCAAGATAAAACGTTGGACCGTTATCCCTTGCCCGAAGCTCCATGAATTAGGTATGATTTTTCCACTTGGGTTTTTCATAGTGTATTAGTGTAATTATTCAAACACTGTAACCGTTCCGGTAGTGTATTTTCTGTTAGTTCAAAACCAGAATAGCTTGAATAGAAGTCTGGTGGACAACTCTTACGTAATGATTCAGGTCCCCTTCCAAAATCTACTACTTACACTGATTAGATTTTTTGTATTTTCAAGAAAACATAATGCCTTGAATTACTTGTTTGGACCACTCTTATGTTTTGATTCTGTTCCTTATTCACAATAGTGTATGTGGTAGTTCAAGATTCTTCAACTATACTAATAGTGTACGAACAAGTATTGTTTATGTGTAATAAATTAACTCCGAACACTATAACAAACACTGAAACCCTTCCGGTAGTGTATTTTCAAGTTTTTTATGAGTTCCTGAACTACATCTAATTACATGGCAATCTTATGCAGGTAGCAGTCGAGAATTTGGAAACAGTGGCAATGCATTCTTTATTATTTGAGTATTTGTACGACTATGTCGGGAGCGCCGGAAACGCGCATCTAATCATGATTCCGATGACACACAGAGGGAAACACCACTTCACGCTCTTAACTTTTGACACTGTGGTAAGTGTTTTTTCCACTAGGACTCTATGTCCTCGAGGCAATCAAGTCCTGGAGAATGCTTTAAAGAGGCAGAAATCATGGTATACATAACTATATAGTGCTATTTGAGAATATTTTCTTAGTGTATTTTCTATTTTCTTAGTGTATAGTGGTATTTAGGTAGTGTTAGTAGCAGTTTGTGCTTTATTATTGTAATGTCCATGCGTAAAGAATAAAATAAAATAATTAATTATTTAAAATTATTTAATTTTTCTTTTTTTTAGAAGTCCCGTACTTGCGCGTAGTTGGAATTTAATCTTATAAATAATTATATTACAAACAATAAAGAATATTTAATTAATAAAATATAAAATACTTTATAAGGTATTTCTACACTAATTAAATTACAATATTTAATATAAATTACTAATATAAATTTCAACATAAATATAATTTAAATCTCAACAAAGCTAATTAATCAAACTAAGCCGATCAAGTAGTCAAAAGGCTATAACGTTACAGAATCCCAAAAATCTATAACTCTCTAACAAATCAACCTATTCAGAAGGGGTTAACCCCAACGTTAACTTAAATCACAATATATAAACAGCTTAATTGAGGAAAAGCAATACACACAATTTATCTGCCAGCGATCAAAACCCTACTTCCTCAACTCTTACACACCAATAAATACAGTAAACTAAGGAAAACACGTACGCATCCAACAAGTCCTTCGCTTGCAATCAGAATTCCAGTCCTCGAGCTTAGACGCGAACAAGTTCCAGTCACGAGCCTTAGACGCAACCTCTCCTGGAAACCTTAAGTGCTAGCTTCATCGTCCTTTATTTCACTGTCTCTGCTTTTCTAGCTTCGTAGCCACTCATAAAGGTAACCCTCTTAACCTCCTGTTAATTAACTATTGTCTTCGTTTCTTATAGGAATCTGCAAGAAACTCGTAGACGTAAGTCCTATGGCCTCATAATCTAGAGTAGAGACTTTAAGTTTAATTAAAGCCTTGAAAATTAGAACTAAACCTCCTGTGAATCTTATAAAAAAATCAATAAATAATTAAGAAAGAAATTAAGTATTCACGTTTCATATTCACAGAACTTGTGTTCATTTAGATTCTTGGGTTAATTAGATATTATGTTAAAGGAGTCCCCTTTTAGTCGGTAAATTTCCCCTGCCCATCTCTTATCGAAATCCTAAAATCATGCTAGATCCGTAATATAGAAAATTGTTGTATGTCTTACCGGTTGAGTCTCCGGCGGAAGTCGGAGATGAGGCACCGGCACCGCCGCGAATCGAGCGAGTCTCGTCTCGCCAACCGTTTCTGTCGAACTTCCTTAGAAAGACGAATAGGATTCCAAAGCTTAATAAACCTAAGTCTAGCGTAGTTATCGCTTCAATTGAGAATACAGAATTGAAAGTGGGAAGAAGAATTTACACCCCTGTTCTTTAACCTTTATAAATGGATCTGTGAAAATGAGATTAGGTTTCTGTACCATTAAATCATTTAGACCGAAATCCTTTATTCAACTTATATTATTGCCCTTAATTCTTTAAATAATTTTGGATAGGCACTTTCAGTTTGGTTAATTACCAAATTACTTATAAAGATTCCCAAAAAGTACATCCTATCCCAAATAAAAGTAATAAACATTAACATATCATACGTATAATCTAATTAAATCATTTACATGTATTAAATTGGAGAATTTTACTTTAATAGGAAACGAGGCGCAAGGGACTTAGGGATTTCTCTCAAATTCAAAGACTTAATTGCACGATACGTTTATCAGGTAGGGGTTTCTCATCTCCTTTTTAATGTCTAATTTCAAAGTATGTGTTATATGTGATTTAAATACGTGAATTATTGCATGATATGAAAATGTTTTAGACTCGTGACCCAAAAAGGTCAGTGTCAGGAGGAGGCACCGAGGTATACTCGCATGGGTCAAAAATTTATATTATAGAACCTGTGACCCAGAAGGGTCAGTGTCAGGAGGAGGCATCGTGGTTTACACGCCGTGTTCTATAATATGCGCAACATGTATTGAAAAATTATGTTCATTGTGTGATTTCATGATATGATCATTGCATATATATGTCGTACGGTGATTTGAGATGTTGATTGGAGATGAGTAGTTCTTATTGAGCACGTTGAGCTCACCCCAAATCAACGCATTGTTTTTCAGGTACTTACGAGGATGATCATCGGGGGAATGACGAGGAGACGAATTAGGAATTTTTATTTGGTTATTATCTATTATTTTCCGCTGCAAACTTTGATTTCAAAAACGTCTAGAAGTACTTTTATTTTTGGACTAATAACTCTGAAATGATGACTTTATTTTTATTATTGGGATTTGGAAAATGACGTGGAATATTTGAATTTTCAAAAGTACGTGAGTAGCGCCTCTAAGTACGGAATTATTTTCTGATGAAATATCTTTTATTTTGAGTTACGAAAATTGGGGCGTTACAATTATTTTCTATCTGCAAAAGTCTGATTATTGTTGTGTATAATCGTGATGGACACAGGTCAACATGATAAATCTGTGGACACGTCAAAGGAAAAAACTAAACAAGGGTGAAAGCACGAATTTTTCGTTGAAGATGGATATGTATGATTTGACCGAGAAAGAGATCGTAAGTAAACTGTTCACTAACCAAAATTCAAATCATAATCTATAGTGTCATTTGTATTTCCAGACCCTCTAATTTAGGTGCACGACAACGAGAACAATCTGGTTACTAATGGAGACGAGCAGTGAAGGAATTGGAGCAGTGCAAAAAGTTAAGAGCAAACTAGAGAATCAACAGAAGTCGAGTGGGTGGTTGTTTGCGCAGGATCATGATGTGTTGTTTGGTTCGGCGAGGACTGAGGAAAGGATTAAAGTGAAAGATGGATTTGGTTGTTGCACGAAACAGGTTTCAGCTGGATGAGGATCGATCATGATTGATGTAGATAAATTTATGTGTGCAGTTGTTGGTCCTAGCTTCGTCGTCTAGTTATTTTTAGTAGTTTCGTTTGATTCAAATCTCATGTTGAGATGTGTTTTTAGATTTCACATTTTGTGTGCTGTGTGATTTATTCATGAATGGTTTTTCCAATAAAAGAAAGAGATTATGTGGATGTATTTGTCCTTGCTTCAAGCTTCTTACATATTTTTTCACATACCATACTACTCTATTTAGTACTACCTCTATCTCATCCCGTATGTCCGCATAGACAAGTTTATTCGACCTAGGTGAAGCTCTTGTAGCCTAAGCTTTAAGATGGACTCGTTAGAATCAATTTTTCAAGCAAATTTTTGATATTTATAAATTTATTACAAGTAGTCATGAATCATTGTCCACATATCACTCTAAGAACCTTGGTAAACACAAATTGTCATATCAAAATAATATATGTCCAAATACTAGCAAGCAGCAGTGCGATATTGTAGTATGAAATGGAAAAACTACTTTAGTAAAGTATCCCTAAAATATCCCAAGATACTACACAAATCTTTATTTTAATGGCGGCTACGAACAAGTATGAAATACACTTGTTAAATAAATCTCTCCCATTCTTGTATCTACTTCTTCCTCTTCACTGTCCTCGTCACCACTGATCTCTTCATTTTCACGTCGTCATAACTTAGACATTTGTTCTACAAGTAACTTATCCTCCCACTCCTCACCTGAACAAAAGAAACCACTCATTCACAAACAAGTCTTGGACAAAAAAAAATGGCATTAACTGAACAGAAAATAACAGATGTACAAAATGCAATTTAAAGATTTCTTAGAAGCACAAATATGTGAATAGAACTATAAAAAAATATAGATCAACCCAATCAGACCTTTGGTGTCCCAGAACTCTAAACTGTTGAGTCGGGAAGAACATAGAACTTGAGTTGTAAAATTTTGCTGGACTTGCCCGTGCTTCAGATAGCCCGATATCATGTAGTTGTATGCGGACAGAGTTCGACTGGGAAATTAATCGAACATCTTGCGCGCGTAATGCGGGAGACTTTACATGTAGGATAGGGAGTTTGATGGAGATGCTGAGATTGGGGACGAGGCGGATTTGAGTATGCGGGAATGGTTCTTCCGACGTGGGAAGGGTGGTCGGAGATGATGAAATCCTGCAGGCTCTCCCGAGAGTAGAAATAAATTGTACTAATAATGTAATTAAGATATGAAATATAATATTGATATAAAAGAAAGGCTAAAGAAGACATTTCAAATTTGAAATAGATACTTAAATTAAGATTTCATCAAACACTAATACATTAAATGATAATTAAGAATAACATAAATTACCTTAATTTTAATTTAACTAAAAATTGTTAATTTATTAAAAATATTAAAACTATTCTTATTTTTATTCTAAATTATCCAAAATAAAATAAAAAATTATTAAAATAATGATTTTAAATATACAATATAATTCATGGGAAAAATGGCATTAAGGCCATTTTTCAGCATTTTTTCGGCAATAAGGCTTTCGAGAAATTACGCGTGCCGATTAGGCCGCCTAAAATGTGCAAAGACATCGTTGCCCTCGCATATATACACATTTGAACAAACGGTTTCAGCATTTATTTCATTTCCCGCACACGAAGCCCACGAAACCCACACCTTCTCTCTTTCTTTTCTCTCGGCTCCCGCTAGAACACACAGAAACCAAAAAAACCACCACGAAATCCTCTCACTTTTCCTTCTCATCTCAGCTAGCTGTTCGATTATCAATGGCTCCGTTGAAGAAAACCGCCGTCGCGAAGAGAACCGCCGGGAAGAAATTGACTCCAACCGCCGCTGCTGCTGCTTCCGAAAACACTGAACGGAGGCTTGTTCAGTACACTCCGTCGAGTGAAGAGCAGCCGAGCCCTATCCCTCAACCTGCCGCCGGCGAGAAGAAGGAGAGGAAGTAAGTATTTCGAACCCTAATTCAACCGATTTTCAATTTCAATCTGTTAATTTCCATTGCATGAATGAATTTTGTGTGTTTTGATGGAGGTTCGGTGTGATTATGTGTTCATCAGTGTTGATTGTGTGTGTTGGTGGCCGTTCAGTGTTAATATGTTCTGTTCAGTGTTAAATTTTCCTGTTCAGTGTTTGTTTATGCCTGCTCAGTGTCTCTTTATGCCACCCAGTGCTTTGTGTGTGCCACTCAGTGTTGATTGAGTGTGTTGGTTCCTGTTCAGTGTTAAAATGTTATGTTCAGTGTTAAATTGTCCTGCTCAGTGTTAAAATATGCCTGCTCAGTGTCTCTGCATGCCACCCAGTGCCTTGTGTGTGCCACTCAGTGTTGATTGTGTGTGTTGGGTGTATGTTCAGTGTTAAAATGTTCTGTCCAGTGCCTCATCATTCCTGTTATGCCTCTTCAGTGCCACTCAGTGCAATTACATGGCCACTCAGTGTTGTATATGCCTGTTCAGTGTTGTATATGCCTGTTCATTGCTTTGTACTCACATCGGTGTGTGTTTTTTTGGTGTTCCAGGTCCTATAAACAGATGAGGTCCAACTTGCTGACCATCATCCGGACTATTGATGAGATCAAGGACAAGCTGAAACCGGGGCACGACGAGTATTTGAAGATGACCCCCTTCTACCATCTCTTCAAGAGCATAAAGGATCAGAGGCTGACCATCCTCCACACCCGAAAGAGCGACGCTGCGATAGCTGCCGTGCTGGAGCAGATGGATGCCGGCGATCGTACTATTAAGCTCGGCAGCAAAGATGTCCGGATCACTCCCGAGGATGTCGATCTTATTTTTGGAATAGTAGGCGGCAGTAGGAAGCTCGATATCAGTTCGAGGTCCAAGTGTGATAACAAAACATTCAGGGAGAGGCTGTTCCCGGGGGAGAAGACGCTGAACCCGAAGCTGCTGAAGGAAAAGCTTGATATGTTGGTGAAGCGTCGTAGTCGCAAGCCTCGGGCTCTTGCTGATGTAGCTCGGCTCCTCTCGTTGATAGTGATCGGCACTGTCTTCTTCTCCACTTCCTCCGTCACGATCCAATGGAAGTGGTTGGATTATGTGGTGGATCTGGAGTCGATGCAGAGCTACAACTGGGGCGAGGCGATTCTCAAGGCCCTTTGCGACTCGGCAGCTGCGAACAGGGGCAACCCGCAGAATACACAAGGCTGCACGATACTGCTTCTGGTATGTGCTTCTACTTGCTGTTCTTCACATTCATCTTGCCGTCTTTTTTATTTTTTCATTCCTTGATATTTACCTTGGGTTTTTTTGTTTGGTTTTTGTGCAGTTCTGGCTTTGTGAGCACACAAAGCTGGCAAAAAGGCTGGAGAACGAGCACCTCCCCCGGGTCCTGAACTGGCATCTCAATGATCTTTCGAATGTGACCAAGGAGACCCTGGCGGGTAAATATCTTCTCTCTTTCTTCTGCTTCTTTTAATTCTGTTTTGTTTTATGATTCAGTGTCCGTCGACTGATTCTGAGTGAACAGTGTGTGAAATATTGAGGTTCAGTGTTTATTGCTTGCTGTTCAGTGTGATATTCATGCACACAGTGCCTGTGGGTGGACAGTGTGAATGATGTTCTGGTTCAGTGCTTATTTATGCTGTTCAGTGTCAAAGTAGGATAACTGTGATGTTCAGTGCTTATTAATGCTGTTCAGTGTCACTCACTTGAGGGGTGATGATGTTTTTTTGAGTTCTAACGCGTGATGTCCGTGTCTGACAGGTGGATGCTCGTCTTCTGAAACACGGAAAGACGGTGGCGGAGATCCAGGCGTACAAGGGCTACCTTTCCTACAAAGCAATCGTGAACACTCCGCGTGCGGCGGAGAGCGAGGACGAAGAGCGGTCTGATGACGATGACGATGACGATGACGAGCATCCGGGCTCTGATTCGTCGAGCCCTGAGGAGGAAGAGGAACAAAAAGGAAAAGGCCCCGAGGGCGGGCCTTCTGGAGACGAGCAGTCGTCAGATGGGGAAGACGACGACGACGACGACAGTTCTTCCGGGCGGCATCAGGAGATGGCCTGCATAGTCCCGGAGCCGGAGGACGAGGGTGGGCCTTCCGAACAGCAGCAGCCCGATGAGGAACGCCCCGCTGTTTCTGCTGCTGAAGCCGAGAGGTTGCTCAACAACCTCCTGTCGGAGAATCAAGATCTCTCCAGCGCTGTGAGGGATCTCCAATCCAAGCTCGATAGCACGACTTCTCGGCTGAACGAAGCGACAAGTGCTAACGTCGAGCTGGAAGGCGAAAACCAGCGTCTGAAGAGGAGGAGCTCCGAGGAGGAGGAGGAGCTGAAAAATCTGAGGGCCCGAGTGAAAGAGCTCGAGGAAGAATTGATCAAGAAGGCGAATGATCAGAATAATCCGGTGACCGAGGCGGGAGAGGCTCGAAGCTCCGGTGAGGAGGAGGAAGTGCGGCTTCTGAGGGCTAGAGTGAAAGAGCTCGAGGACGAAGTGGATGTTTTGAAGAACGCGTTGGCCGACCTTCAGATGTCGTCGGTCATGAATGAATACGAAAAAGTCCAGATCGAGTCTCTGGAGGCGGACATGAAAGCGCAAGAAATCGTCCACAGAACCCAGATCGAGGCTCTGCAGAAAATCGTCAAGGAACGGGAAGATGAAGTCTTGAGTCTCCAGGCGGAGTTGTGCGTCTACGAGATTGACGGCAACAAGGACGATGAAGAAGAAGGGAGCCCGTTGAGACCGGAAGCCGAAAAAATAGAGCCTTCGAGCAAGGCGAAGACCAGGTCGATGGTGCGACGGGTCAAGGGCAGGAAAAGGAAGCCAGCCAACGGCGACGACGACGATTTTCAGTACGATCCCCCTGCCCCTGCCGCAAAGAAGAAGGCGATCAAGAAGGGTAAGAAGGTGGTGCAGGAGGCAAGCCAGAAACCGATCCGCTGTGATTTCAATGACGATCATATCAACTTCTTGATGAGCGTGAACAACAAATTCGAAGTGAACTGCGGGTTGGAATTGGAGCCGGAAATCCTCGACAAAATCATCCTCCACAACAGCGACCCGAAAACGTGAGTGAAGCTTCTTTTATTTTCCTTCTTTCACATTCTGTCTTTCCCTTCTTTCTTTCTTTCTTTCGTTTTTTTTTGTGCTAAGAATGTGTTTTTATTTATTTTTTTCCCTTTTTTTTGACAATCAGGTGGACGATGAAGTTCTTTCCCCGTATAAACACAGTCGTGACGGTGGCTGACATTACCGACATGATGAAGTGCACCTTCATCAGCAATCATGTGGTCGACGCCTTTGCTGAGTCGCTGCATCGAGACCACAACAAGAAGCTGGAGGCTCTGATACTCCCCGCGCACTGTTGGGTGAGTCTTTCCTGCCTTTGCATTCAGTGTTTATAATGGTTGTACATTGTGTTTGTGGCTGTTCAGTGTTAATATGTGCTGTTCAGTGTTATTGCTGTTGATCAGTGTTTATATATGCTGTTCAGTATTTCTAATGTGCTGCTCAGTGTGTGTGTTTTCTGTTCAGTGCTATTGAAGGTTGATCAGTGTTTATCATTAACATTCAGTGCTAATATGTGCTGTTCAGTGTTATAATGTCCTGTTCAGTGCTCATTGAGTTCATCCTTTCTTAATAAAAACTCTGTTTTTTTTTTCTTTCTCGCAGACTTCCATCGTCATGGGACGTCATGACAACCAGAAAATGTACCAAACAATCACAGATATGATCCCGTGCGTGCGAAAAGGGATTATAATGTTCCCGATTTTGTCTCCTGGGATGAAAAAGACTACAACTCCCAACTATTTTACGCTGCTCGTCTGCGACTTCGTCCAACAGAAATGGCGATTCTACAACTCTATTCAACCCAGGGGGGCGAAATCGAAGGACCATTACATGGCGAATGCAGCGGAATTGGTACGTCTACTGCATTTTAGTCGATTTTTAAAAAATGTTCCCTTTCTAACGATAACTGACAAACTGTATTGTTTCGTACATTTCAGAAAGAAAAGGTGGAAACCAACGTGGGCCAAATGCTGGAGAAAGCGGGGAAGTGTGGTTTCCCGATACATGATATCGAGGCCGTGAAGCCTCTCCCACAGCAAGCCCCAACTCTGTAAGTATCTCAGTGCATAATTAACACATTCAGTGTTGTGTTTCTGTGTTTTCATTTTTATGCCTGTTCAGTGTTATATTTATGCATTCAGTGTCAGTGTTCCTTTTTTTTTTTCCTCTGACTCCTCCACGTCTGTCACTGTTCAGGAATGAATGTGCCTTGTACGTATGCTACTACATGGAGAAGATTCTGAAGAAAGAGCCCATTCCGGACAAGGTCAGGACGGAAGAGTTCCAAGAATTCAATGGTCACGTGATACGAAGCATCCTGACCATGAAGGAGAAGTAGTGATTGAGGGCTGTGCGCGTTTTTGTTCAGTTTTGGTTGAAAAAAAAAACAAGAAGTGTTTTTCTGTTTGTGAAGGATGTAAGTGTGGATTTTAGTTTCTGTAAAAAAACAAAACATGTTTTTTGTTCATATTTCTGGGCAGTCTTGATATTGTCTATTCAGTGCTGATATTGTCTATTATTCAGTGTTAATTCTGTCTGTTCAGTGTTGGCAGTGTTTATTCTTCCAATTCAGTGCCATCAGTGTTAATCTTGTCCACTCAGTGTCAGCAATTAAGTCTTATTGAATTGAAACATTGAAAAACAAGCAAATTCAAAAATTACAAGATACAAGAACAATTAAAAACACTCCAAGAGCATAACTGAACAAGAAACAAATCACATAATGTTAAAATCCCGTGTTTTTTTTAGATGACAGTCAGTCAGTGTGTTTATGAGCCAAACAGTGCCTGTCACTGACAGTCAGTGTTTTTTCACCCCATTCAGTGTCACTGAACACAGAAATCATGTCGAAAAAACACAACGAAGATCCAAAATAAGAAAAAAAGCCTACTAACTAACTAGGGTACAGGCTCCGTGCACGTTTTCTTGTTGTGATTGCCGACACGTCCGCACCTCCCACACTTCATGGCTCTCGGGATGTGCTCACCCCTGGACGGAATCCTCTTCTTCTTAGGTCTTCCAGGGGGCCTCTTCGATGTTGGCGGCTCGATCATGACGTTCTCTGGCACGTTCGAAGGTTGATCAAACATGGAAACCGGCTGAAGTGGATCGGCATAAGACCTTGCGTAGCTCTCTGCGTGGTAAAACTTGTCCACGAACGAGGCCATCGGCTTCCCGGACCGCAGAATGCACGCAGCTGCGTGGGAACACGGAACCCCTGTAATCTGCCACTGGCAGCAGGTGCACGTCTGATCAGCAATATTGACCACGACGGACGGAACGCACTGCACTTCGAAAACCGTTTCGGACGACCCCACAACCACCCATTTCCTGCCTTCGTTGATGGCTTCACCCAGCTTCTTCTCAACGGACGGGCAGAAAGCCGTAGTCCACTTCCTGCTCCTGGCCCCCCTGTCTGATTCAGTGTTAAACAAGGCCAGTCAGTGTTTGAACAATGCTAACAGTGTTAAAAAAGTGCAATCAGTGTTTGAGATTGATAAGTCCTCATCATACCGTGGAAAAAGGTCATCAGCTTCAGCCTGATTGTGTTGACCAACGCCGTGATCGGAAGATGCCGGGCTTCCATGATCCATTTATTGAACGACTCCGCGGCGTTGGACGACATCTCGCCGTATCTCTTCCCTGAGAAGTACACGTTGGCCCAATTCTTTGGATCCATGTTCTCGAAAAACACTTTCGCTGTCTGGCCTCCCTCTTTCAACAGCTCGTCCATGCTCAGTTGGTAGGCTTCGACGGTGGTTGCGTACGCACATTTCAGGAAATTCCACACCACGCCTTTTCGTAACATCTTGGTCGCCCATCTGCCTCTGAATTTGTCTTTCAGGTTCAGCTTCAAGTGATTGATGCAGTAGCCGTGCGGGGACCCTGGGAACACCCTGCTCATCGCCTCGAGCAGCCCGAGATTCCTGTCCGACACGAACGTAACGGTGCGAGAAGTAGGTAGGATGTGCTTCAGATTGTCCAGAAACCACTTCCAGTTAGCATAGTTCTCGGAATCGACAACGGCGTAAGCCAGCGGGTACAACCCTGCATTCACGAGACACGAACAAAAAAAAAAAAAAAACTTCAGTCAGTGTGAATAGCACCCATTCAGTGCTGAAAATACAGATTCAGTGCTGGAAGCAACAAGGGTCAGTTTCAGTGTGCATTTCAGACCAGTCAGTGTTAAAAAGTTGGATTCAGTGTGCATTTCAAACCGTAGTACACATACCTCCGTCGCCGTCCTTGCCCGTAGCAGCGAGCAAATGGCCCTTGAACCTCCCCTTCAGAAACGTGCCGTCCAGAAACAGCAAAGGGCGACAGTGGTTCATCCCGTCGATACAAGCCTTCATCGAGATGAAGACCCTGCGAAACTTCCTGGACGCCTCGTTGAATTCGAGCAGCAGGTGCGACCCAGGGTTGGAATCCGATATTGCCTGCAGGTGCTTGGTCAGTGCAGCAAAGGAATCTTTATCGTCGCCGTGAATCAGCTTCCTGGCCTTCTCGAGCGCATCCAGAGCGAGGCCAGGCGAGATCTCCAGGCTTTAGTGATGCTGGAAGTTTCTCACGATTTGGACCGGACGAGTCAGCATGCTTTTCCGTACCTCCTCGACTATCAAACTGGAAACCAAGTCCGAGCAGACGCGCCTGTGCTTCAGGGATAGAAAGCACGCGCCGCAGCTGTGCTCGTTACTCAGCTGCTTGACGTAGAAGAAGCCGTTGCTTCGATCCATCACGGCGCACACGGACCAGTTGCATCCCGTGCTGCTTTTCTTCGAGCACACGGCAGAAACCTTTTCGGGTCTGTTCTTCACGTACTCGAAATCGAATCCCACTCCGACTGCCACCTTACAGAGCGCGTTTCGAAAGTCCGGGGCGCCTCCTTGGAACATCTGACCGACACCAGAAATCTCTTTGTCCCAGCCATCGGTCAACAGCACTTTAGAACTCGACGGACCAAACAGTCGGAACATATCTTCTGCTTCGAATCCCTCGTTGTTTTCTGTTCCAGTCGCACTGACAGCGCTACTGTTGGACACCGTCGAGAACACAGAACTGGAGGTGCGGTCTTCAGTCGCGACGGAAATGTCGATGCTCACCCGAGGCAGCTTGTGAAGCGCAGCTAGGGATACCATGTTCGACATGTCCGCATCGGTTGAGAGCACACAGTTTGGGAAATCGGGTACAGAGTAATGCATGCCGTACGCAACGTCTCGGAGCTCAGGCCACTGAAGCTCGACTGTTTCCTTCAGCTGGTGAAGGGCGGCAGCACGGGAGGAATCGATTCTGGACACCAAATTCTCACCGCCGAATGCACAGAATGCGAAAACATCGGCCCCTGCTGAAAAAAAACACAAAAAATAACGACTCACAGTCAGCGCACGATTTTTTTAAGGAATGCATGAAATGGTGTGATTCAATGTGTGTCCCTGTCTGTTCAGTGCTAAAAAATGGTGTTCAGTGCTATTAAAGTGTGTTCAGTGCTGTTCAGTGCTATTGGAGTGTGTTCAGTGCCATAAAAGTGTGCTCAGTGTTTGTTTGATTGTGTGGTTCAGTGTGTGTTGCCTCAGACAGTGTTTTTAAAACCTGTTCAGTGTTAAATGCACAGTCAAAGAAACAGTGTTTTTGAGGCCTGTTCAGTGTCAAAGTCAGACTAGACAGTGTTTTTTTTTTTTTTTTTTAAACTCAAAGAGTCTTATTAAGCAAGCAGCAAGTAATTCAATCACGAGCAGTACAACGAAGACAAGTCGTCGTCAAGATCACAGGAAACAGAAAAAACGACAAAAAACAAGATTTAACAACAATAATAATGAGACGGAGGAAGTCTTCGGTCACGACGAGGGGGGTCCCTGACCGGGCGCACCATCGACTGGCCATTTTGATCGAATACGCCAACCGAGAATCTTCTTCCTCCGGTCCAGGTAACCCGGATGTTCCAGCCTTCCTGCACTCCAAACTCTCGAACGAGGCGTTCCCAGTTGAATCCGTGGATGGCAGTTTGATTCCGATGAGTGGTGAGAGGAACGTGCCATTTCTGGTCCAGGGAGTCCGTCAGAACGATGAAATTCCCCATTTCGTCCTTGATCGGACGAACAAAGACAGCCGGGAGGGGAAACTTTTCTTTATGCCAACGACCATTGAATCTTTGCTCGGTCCAGTGAGAACCATTCCAAGATTCAACCCCCCGACTTCTTGCCGTCTGCCCTGGCTCCCGATCCAGTGTGCCCGGTCGCCTAGGCATCATTGGTGGCCCCCGACGGATTGGCCCGCCATTGAATCTTTGTTCGGGCGACGAGGGAGGACTGTTATTGAAAAATTCTGCCTCGCTTGGTGTCGGTCCTGGCTCTCGATCGAGTGTTCCCCTTCGCCTCGGCATCGTTGCTGGCTGCTCCCCCCGATCGAACAGAAATGAGATGAGGAAACCAGAGAAATGACGAGGTATTTATAACCGTAATCACACTAACAAGGCAGTAAATGCCTCAACCCTCAACTAACATGGCAGGCATTTATTGAAAGGGAGACAGGTCAATGCCTCAAAGGAAACAAAGTCAACACACACTGATTCCTGTAACACATTGCATTTCCAACGAGATAATAACAGGTACCATATTTATTCTGACACTGAATGAATCAAATAAACACTGAATCCATATTGCTAAATATGGATGGATTCAGTGTGCAACAAGGTGGGTACAGTGTGTAAGTGCAATTAGCCAAGCTAAATGCACACTGAACAAAGCCATTAAACACTGAATGAATCAAACAAACACTGAATGAATCCACATGGTTGAATATGGATTCAGTGTGGCAACAGGTGTCTACAGCGTGGAAGAGCAATTAGTCCGGCTCAATGCA
Organism: Euphrasia confusa; assembly: GCA_954870475.1. Lineage (NCBI taxonomy): Eukaryota > Viridiplantae > Streptophyta > Magnoliopsida > Lamiales > Orobanchaceae > Euphrasia > Euphrasia confusa. The sequence goes on along the minus strand of OX940959.1, from coordinate 6,528,850 downwards.
CACTGAATCAAGCAATTAGACACTGACTGAAAACAAGCTCAGTCAATCCACACAATGTGTTACAGGAATTAGACACTGACTGAACCAATTTAGCACTGAATGGCAAGCTCAGTGCAGGAACACTGAGTGCATGGTGATTTACACACTGACTGAACAAAATAAGCACTGAATGGCAAGCTCGGTGCAGGAACACTGAATGCATGCACACTGAACACTGAGGGCATGGTGAATTTGACACTGAATGCAACGAAAAAACACTGAACATGCATAACAAAAAACAATCAACACTGAATGCATGAACAATGCACACTGAATCAATCCACACACACACTGTGCATGCATGCTGAATGAAGCTTTTAAGCACTGATCGGGTACGTGGATTCGAAATCGCGTACCTGGATTAGAAATCGACGGCAAGGAGGGCGGCGGCGCATCTGACATCTGAACTGAGACAGGAACGGCGGCGGCGGCGAGCAAATCGATCGATCGATCGATGCCAAGGGACACGGACTGCATGGAATCGATTATCGCGGCTGAGAATTGGAGCTGCTCACCGGCGGCGACCTTCCCCCTCTACTTAGCTTGAACGCGGCGGCGACGGAGATGAATTCCCTCGGCTCGGCAGTTGAATAGCAGCGGCGGCGGCGGAGCTGAGAGAGAGAGAGAGAGAGAGAGAGAGAGAGAGAGAGAGAGAATTGAATGTGCCCGATTTGTTTTTCCCCCAGCTCGTCGAATTGTGAAAGGTAATATGGAAGGGTAATTTCGTCCTTCCATATACATTTTTGTGGCCTAATTGACACAAAATGGCCTAATTGACACCAAAATTACAAATTGGCCTTATTGGTCAAAAAATGCTGAAAAATGGCCTTAATGCCATTTTTCCCATAATTCATCTAAGTATATAAAATTCAATTATTTCAAATTTATTGTTTTCAATTCAATATGATTAACTTCAAAAGAAGAGAACGGGGTCCTATTACGGAACATGTAGATTGATGTGTGTTTTTACGAAAATACCCATAACTGAGAGAGGGGCGGTCCTAGTATGATTTACTAGAACCTATGTTTGTTAAATATTTTTTTACTTTTATTTTTGAGTTGTTATATGTCTTTACACTTAAAATAAAAGATTAATTATTTTTTTATTTCAAAATATAATTATATTTCTTAATTTACGTGCTCTAAGAAACTATGAACATATGTATACATTTCCAACAAGATCTAACAATATAAATTGATAATTATTTATTTATTTTATAAGGAGGAGAGACGATAAACTCCTCTCTCACCCGATCGGAAGCTCCTCAATCAAGTAGGATGTAAATCGAGTGATGTGCCCGAGTAGTAGACACATGTGGGAAAGAACCAACAAGTCTCACCCTAGGACAAATTTCATAATATTTCAATGAAAATTTGCTCCTCCCGAGATTCGAACCCTAGGTTGTCAGGGATTTACACCCACATCACCACATGCCTTATCACTCGGTTATGCTCCTGAGAAATTTGTAATCTATTGTAACGTGCCACAAAAGTCAAAAGGTAAATGTTTAAAGAAAATAAATATACACACAAATAAGAATATATTGTGCTGAAAAATATACATATTGGTACAATGCTAGATCACACGTGAAAAGTTTAAAAGAGGTGCTTAAATAAATTTGCGAGTTGCGACGGACAGACTTTTTGTAAAATTGGATCAAGTTAGATTTTTTCATTACTCAAAGCGGAATAAATAGTACAAAAATGATAAAGAGAATCCTTCAATCTACTGCTCAATCTACGGAGGAGATTGATACAGAATAAAACTAGAAAATAAGAATATCGTATGCAAGAATATAAATGGAATGAATTTTATTTGCTTCACTCCCCCTCAAGATGATGGAGCATGGAGATCGCGAATGCCCAGTTTGTCTAAAAGGAATCGAAAACATTCTGATCCAAGTGGTTTAGTGAATATATCTTCAATTTGATTCCGAGTAGTTAGGAGACATGGTAGAATTTCCTTGGATTCAACTCTCTCTTTAACAAAATAGCAATCCATATCGACAGGTTTAGTCTCGACATGTTTAGTCCTTTCATGAAAGACCGGATTATTATCTATCTGTCGTGCAGCTTGATTGTCGCAATATAGCTTGGTGGGTTCATGTTGTGGGGCCTCAATATCTTGCAACAACCATCGTAACCACAAAATTTCACTTACGATTGTAGCCATCGCCCTATATTCGGCTTCAGCCGAGGTCCTCGAGACGATCGATTGTTTCTTCGTTCGCCAAGAGATTGGAGCACCTCCCAATGTAATTAAGTATTTGTGTCTGTTAAAGTATGACTCGAATCGGATTAAAATCGGGAGGAGAACGGACTAGTCCTCTTAGGCTCACGATGTATCGACGCAAATAATTACGTAAGTGATTTCAATCACTGGAGGAATAATTAACATGCATGGCCTAGTGGGTGGCTTTGGTTGAATACGTGGATTCAAATTGGCTTTGGGCGTGAGATGTGCTACAGTTCACGCGGACCGATTTATTGATTGTGTTCAATTTGGTTCTCTTTATTTGATTATTATTTAGGAGAGTATAATTATATTAGGAATATAATTATATGGTGTTTAGGAGTCATAGATTAGGAATAAGATTTATTCCTAATTTTTATTGTTTCCAATTTGATAGGTTTGCTACACCTATAAATTGGGGTTCTCCGGTAAACGAAAATCATAGAGTGCAATAGATCATAGAGTGAATTGTAAGCCTCAACAATGTAGTCGATTGGTTCTTTCTTCCCGTGGTTTTTTCCCGTGTTTTGGGTTTCCACGTAAATTCGTGTGTTCGTTCTTTTCGTTTATCTTTTTCTTCGCATCTCATATATATTTCGAGAGCCGTGAGGGATTTAGTTTTCAATATCGCAACAAGTGGTGTCAGAGGATCGTAAAAGAGCACAACAAGTGGTATCAGAGCTAGGTTACGATCCTGTGACCTGTTATCAAGAGCTTTCGTGGGGATCCCGGATGGGGAATCCATACAAGGCGGGCGTTGCGGATATTGGTGTTTCTAGATCAAGGTGGAGCTCGAGAATATTTTGGGAGATGGCGACGATGGTTGATATTCGGTGTTAGATCGGAACACGTGGTTCTCTTCATGGCGGTTCAAGGTGGAGTTGGTTCAGTGGTTCTAACCAACATGGATCTTGATGATGCGTTGCTGAGGCATGGACAAGATGTCAAGCGCGATGGAGCCAGAAGAGAAGGTATGGAAGAATAGAAAGGTGAGGTATAATTGCACTCTATCCCTCCGGTGATTTGTTTCATGCGGTCGCGGCTTTGCGATCGAGGGAGACGATGAAGGAGGTTTTTTGAGTAATGAAAATCCGGGGAATGTCTTGGTGTCCAGGGTTGGGCAAAGATGAAGAAATTTCAGGGGGTTTGTCATTACTGCAAGAAAAGGGGCGTGGTGAAAATCTAGGTGAATTTCTTAATGGCCAAGGTGGAGCATGGAAGAAATTCTATGTTGGAAATCGATATCCCGGAGTTAATAAATTAATTAAAATTAATTATCTAATTAATTCCGACCGAAATCCCTTGGAGATCGAATATCCGGATTGTCTAAAAATTGCGGAACCGACAACCCAATCGAAATCCCGATTGCCGGAGAAAACACGAATACCGACTCATCCGCAGAAGTCCGACCTTTGGAGACTACGCGCCCGAAGACACGCAGCCCGCCCCCAGCCGAAGTCCCCCGCGAGTCGGAAACCACGAACACACCACGTGACCCGGGGCACGACCGAACACCACACGCGGGAAACCCCGCGTGCGTCCAGCCGAGCCCCCGCGTGGGGTTCGCGGATTGCTCGTAGCAATCCCCGGGGCTGCTCGTAGCAGCCCCGCAGCGAGTCCATGACTCGCTGCCCGTGAAGGGTGGCTCGCTCACGCGAGCCGCTACGGGAATCCCCGCAGCAACGCGCGAGCGGCTGCGGGTCGAGCCCGCAGCACCCCGCGATCGAACCCTAGGTTCGATCGCATCCTCGGCTCCCAGCCGGGGCTTCTCAGGTCCGCGATCCCCAACGGGGATCCTCGACCGCCGCGGTCCGGTGGTCTTCGACCACCACCGCCGATCGACCCTCGTTCCGGGGTTCATCCCTTGGATCTTGGTTCGCGGTATTTTCACGATAATCAACATGTAAAATCATCGAGGGGGTTTTCACGATTTTACCTTTTTTCTCGTTGTACGGAGAAACGAGATCTATGAAGACCTTGAGACCTTCCCACGTATTCCTTGCACTAGCTCGAACGTCGGGTGGGCGACGATCTTCCGAACTCCATGGATCTCCCTCTCTACTTTCTCTCTCTAGAATTGTGATCTTCAAGTTATGAGAATAGAGAAGACCATGTAGTGCTTTTATAGGCTACGTAGGGGATCTTAAGGAGGTGGAATATTGGGCTTCCAATATTGAAGATTAAATTGAGCTCAGCCCAAATCTATTAATCCTTATCAATATTAATTAATTTATTTTCCACTATATAAATTAATTGCACTCCCAATATTAAACCATATTATATCAAATAATATTTCTCCGGTAGTATTATTTATTCCGTGTATTTAAGATATAAATATCCATGAATAAAATTAATTTATTGCTAATTAATTTATTCATCTCTTATATCCGAGACTAGTACCATTCAACCTTAATTATTATGCGGAATGAATCCACCTGCAGGGTTTACATAATAATTCCTTATGAACTCATCTCGGGGATATTATCAACCCTTACGGGATACACTGTCCGGTCAATTATTCACGGCATGTCATATATGAAATATAGTGACCCAACTTAACCGGAAATTAACCCAATAATTAAATCGGTTAATTCCTTTGGTAAATCAAAGTTACTTATATTAAATATACACACCCGCAATAATATCAGGGATTAAGAATAAAATACACTGAGACTCGAATCGATTATCGCCGGCAATCCTAATCGATGAATCTCAACGATCCGCTCAATACACCAAGTGTACAAGTGTGATAAAATAATTAAGATAAATTATTTTCTCTCTCACACAACGACTATACCGATGGATTGGTCCGTGTCCATCTAGGTCGTGAGCAAACGTTTGATTAAATATGAGTAACCGATAGTATGATCTTCTGTGCGCCCATGCTTGCACCATACTAACTACAACGTATAAAATCCAGGACTATAATTTGCATATATTTAATTATAAATAATTAAATGCAAATAATTGTTTATTTAATTAAATAGATTAATGGCAATGGATCGTGAGTTTCCTTTACTTAAATCTAGACATTAAGTACACAACTCCAACAATCTCCCACTTGTACTAAGGTCTAGTCATTTCCTCCAAACTCCCGACTCCCATACTCATCACGTGCTTAAAGTGTACTTCCAAGAAGTACTATGTGAATGAGCAATCTAGGTCGCCGCTCTGAAGTTATCTTGGTGACTACAGCGTCGTCTCCCTCGACGATGACTCGTATCAGGTGGTACTTGCACTATGTGTTATCTTACACTTATGGACTAGTGATTTCTTACCATTTGCCATTGCACCGCTATTTACATAGCCTTTGGCAAATTTAGAATCACATCTAAGTCCCAGAGATTATCCCGGAGTTATACCAAAACTTCCGCTGCCTCTGAGGCCGCTATTTGGTTACCCATGGCAGAGTCCGAAAAGCATCGTGCTTATCACTCTTCCATGTTAAAACTCCTTCTCCTTCAATAGTGAAACACATAGCCTGATATCGACTTACACTGGTCCTCATTCGATTAGAAATCTAAGAGAATGTAATCCAAAGGAAAAACTCGTCTGCTTCGTAGTCTAGAATAGTACTTCGAAAGTACTTTTACAGCAGTCGAATATTCCTTTCCAGGATTACCTTGATATCCTCCCACTATGCTCACCGCATAGCCGATATCAGGTTCTTGTTTTCAACATTACATTTATTAAGCTTTCCACACTCAAAGTGCAGGAAACTGCTTTCATTGCTTCTATCTCCTTTTGTGTTCCAAGACACATATCCTTAGATAGATGCATTCCGTTTCTGAAAGGTAACGAACCTTTCTCGGAATCTTGCATGTTAAAACGAACCATAATCATATATATGTAAGATGTCCAGGAGAAGTACAATGTTGTTTTCTTGAGATCCTAGATCTTAAGAACATGCTCTAACTTCTTCTTCATCTCATATATCGATTTTTCTAGACAACCATCATTTTATGTCTGACAACATCTTTACATTGTTACCAATGATAAAATGTCATCTACATAAAACCTCCGAGAAACACCACCTTGTTTCCATCACGTTTCCCATACACACGATTCGTCTATGCTTTTGATGAATCCATAAAATGGACTATCTCATCAATTTGCAAGTACCACGAACTCAATGCTTTGTTTCAATCCATAAATGGATCAACTAAGCTTGTACTCTAAATGATCTCGCCTCTTAGCAATAATCCTTATTGCTCTCCAAGAAGGCACATTTAGATCTAGTATGGCCTTCATGTAGATCTAGGGATCGATTTCATGTATACTAGGTCCAGAGTCCGAAGACTCTCCTAGTCTTATGAATATCTTCGGTTGTCCCACAACCTCCCACTACAATGGCATTCCGGTGTATAAACAGTGATAACAGTAGGTGCAGTTAGTGGTGTACCGCTACTCGGTTCGGCTGGTTCTAAGTCTTAATCTCTCTCTCTCATTTCAAAGTACTACGTCACTTTGGGCTTGTGGTTCATCTAATAGTCTTCCTCTAAGAACCGGGCGTTAGAACTTATAACGTCCTTCTGGTTCATAGTACTATTGAACACACATCTTTTGTTCTTCTAGGATATTCTACAACCGCATTTGAATGCGCCGTTGTTTCCAGACATATCCATAGAACACAGGTAGTTCCGTATAACTCATGCTTTTACTATTTCTATAAGAGTTCCACTTCTTATTTCCGACACACCATTTTTACACAAGAGTGTATGGTGTAGTCATTTGGGATCAAATCCCAATCTCTGATCAGTATGCCATGCATTCCTGAGACAGGTACTTTCCTCCGCGATCAAATCGCAGGCTACAAATGGATATACCTTGATGGTTCTCCACAATAGCTTTGTGTCCATTGACTTGTCAAAACACTTGCTTTTGTGGCACATCAGGTATTCTAATCCATTTCTCGAGTAATCATCAAATGAAGTACTCGTACCTTATTGTCTGAGTAGGCATAGGTCTGCATATATCAGAGTCAATCAATTCTTATACTTGTCCGGATCTTACATCTTATATCCATAAAGGATTGCTTAGTCATATTATCTTCCAAATTAGATTCTTAGGTCGGAAGGTCCACTCCTTCAACTTAATTGATCAAATATCAATTTTCGACCTTTGAACTTCTTATTTGAATAAACATGACTCAGCATAAGAATCCACAAGTATAATTGATAAAGAAATCTCTTATTAGTAAAACGAGTTTCATACTACGGTTCGTTGCATCATGGTTGACTCAGGATTCATCATTTATATATTGCTAGCTAATGTACCAGAATAGATAATATCATTATTTCTTCTTATAACCATCAAATGATTAAAAGAAATAAAATATCCTTTTATTAGAAATCCAGAACAAAGTTCTTTCTAATATGAAAGGTACATAAAAGCAATAACTCAAAATGAAATCCTATATAATGTCCTCCACTGCAACTGCTGCCTCCTCTACAGCATTGCCCATGTAGACTACGATTTTTTCTTTTCTAAGTCGTCGGGTTTCCTGGAACCCTTGCATTTAAAATGCACATACCGTCAGTGGTTCCATATCTACACACCAGGTTCCGGTAGATAATACCACTGACTATGTTTTACGACTAAAGAAAATTTCGTACTTTCTTTGAGAGGATAATTAGACTTCCAGTACCCAGACTGTTTGCATCGAGAACACTTGCCTCTTGGCTTTCTCGTCCCATCTCGTGGTCTAAGAAACTTATGACCACTGGGTTTCTTTGCTTGCTTTTCCTTTCCCCCGATTTTACCCTTAGGTTCGAAACCTTCGGCATTGGCTACAAGAGCTTGCGATTTCCGTCTCAACTCGTCCAAAAAGGTCAATCATCTCAAAAACGTGTTTAAGCGTTTCCTCGAATCGACTGGCCTTTATGAGTATCCTCATCGCCTCTTGTCTAGCCTCTACACCATGTCTAAACATCTCCTTGAGTTTGAACATGATATCAAAATCAGTCCTTTCCTCATCAGTTAAGACATTTGTAGGTTCGGGAGGACAAAGCTCACTGAGTACAAACTTGTACTCTTCAACAGTTTGGGTAATGTCTAGATCTCTATTCCAATCATTACATTCAGGGACCAATGAGTTTAAAATCCTTACGTATCACATAAAGTGGGTTCAAAGCCATATCCTAATCTATGAGCACATATAACAACAAACAATCGATTTAATCTCCGATATTATCTCCCTCAAATAATATCATTAAACCACTAATCGCATCTAAAATCCCATCAGATATGGCAAGCCACGATAGTGTGGACGTTTACCTATCCAAATGATTTAGCAATTAGATTTCCTTCGGTCGTACATCATCATTAGCGTTACTTCGATGGGAAGAATACTAAGAAGCGTACCTAAGTGTAAACCATTACTCAGTATCTAAGAAGATTTTTTGGGACACGCATATTCACCGCAAGCCACGATAGTGTGGACGTTTACGTTAACATACGCTCCTTTACTCCCTTCTATAACTGTCTACATCAATCGTTCCAAAATCCCATTCAATGCAGCAAGCCACGATAGTGTGGACGTTTACTACACCAAAAGACTTTTACAATTGACTCCCAATTACATGAATCATTCAATCTTGTAAATCAAGACGCGAAGAATCATAAGTGAAACTCGAAGTTTCTAACCAGTGATTCACCATGCGAACGACCCTATCTCTCATAAATGAGGGAGCCGAGCAGACAATCGATCCACCTTCAAAAGGATGGTACGAAGGTCTCTAATTTGTGTCCTCGACATGATCAAGTGGCTTTGGCTCCATTCCACTCCCCGGGGTGAGAATGAGTCGACTTGAAATCAGTTTTGGAAAGACAAATTAGGCATTGTTTGATAAACTTAATCAATGTTTCTCGTAAATGGAATTACAAGAATTCTCCTCCAATGACTTGTCTATACGAACTTCAAAAGTCCATAAAAGTCACCAAGAGAACAGCAATGGAGACCATGGATATGTTTCCATACCCTCTCCCACTTAGCTTTTTACAATAAAGGGATACGCTATCTAATGCATAATTAAATACACATAAGCATGCATACATGTAATAAAGCACATAGAATATTATCACATAGTCAAAATAATACTAGAATATTATTTTCCGACTATTATGGCTTTATCGCATCCCCGTACGCATCTTCTAGTCTTCAGTCTTCGTTCTTGAATGCTCCATGTGACGAGAATATTAATCCCAATATTTAAATCTATTTATTTTCAATTAATCCAAAAGTTACTTAATTCGAAAATTAAGTCAATCGAATATATCAAAAATAAAATTAAATATTATTAATATTTTTATTTTCCTATCTAATTCTATTAAATCTCTAGAATCCCATCCAAGTCAAACTCGGAATATTCTAGAAGACTTCTATAATAGAATAAGGAAATAAAATAAATTAGGACTCCTAATCCTTCCAAATTAATTCCTTTCCTAATCTATTAAAAATTCCATAAAGGAATAATTAAATAGGAAAAATTAATTAAGGACTTTAAAACTTTCCAAAATTAATTATTTTCCTAATCCATTTAAAATTCCATAAAGGAATAATAAAATAGGAAAAATAAATTAATTCCAAATTTATTCGTTTTCCTAATCTATGAAAATTCCCAAGAATAGGAATAATCAATAAGGAAAAATAAATTTATTCTAAATTTATTCTTTTCCTATTCCATGAGAATTCCCAAAAAATAGGAATACTCAAAATAGGAAAACCGAATAATTTAGGAAAGTGAATCTTGGCCGAGATGAACGCGGGTTGGGGATCCCCACGCTCACCATGATCGACCACCCACCTAGAGGAGTCGAACTCCTCATGGTGGTCGATCGAGCCTCATGAGATCGGCCATGGGGATGGCCGATCGAGCCCTCCCTCTATTCGTCTCCTCCGTCACACGTCTTCTTCCGGCGGTCGTTTCGGCATCGATCCAAGCATTCACCACACATAAAACGAATCTCGACATGTCCGAGAGTTTAATAATCAAGAACAATATTATGACATTAATTAAAACAATTAAATCTAGCCATAATAGTCGGAAACCCTGCAAGGTAGAACAATTTATCGAAAAATACCGTGAACGAAAACCAACGCTCTGATACCAATTGTTGGAAATCGATATCCCGGAGTTAATAAATTAATTAAAATTAATTATCTAATTAATTCCGACCGAAATCCCTTGGAGATCGAATATCCGGATTGTCTAAAAATTGCGGAACCGACAACCCAATCGAAATCCCGATTGCCGGAGAAAACACGAATACCGACTCATCCGCAGAAGTCCGACCTTTGGAGACTACGCGCCCGAAGACACGCAGCCCGCCCCCAGCCGAAGTCCCCCGCGAGTCGGAAACCACGAACACACCACGTGACCCGGGGCACGACCGAACACCACACGCGGGAAACCCCGCGTGCGTCCAGCCGAGCCCCCGCGTGGGGTTCGCGGATTGCTCGTAGCAATCCCCGGGGCTGCTCGTAGCAGCCCCGCAGCGAGTCCATGACTCGCTGCCCGTGAAGGGTGGCTCGCTCACGCGAGTCGCTACGGGAATCCCCGCAGCAACGCGCGAGCGGCTGCGGGTCGAGCCCGCAGCACCCCGCGATCGAACCCTAGGTTCGATCGCATCCTCGGCTCCCAGCCGGGGCTTCTCACGTCCGCGATCCCCAACGGGGATCCTCGACCGCCGCGGTCCGGTGGTCTTCGACCACCACCGCCGATCGACCCTCGTTTCGGGGTTCATCCCTTGGATCTTGGTTCGCGGTATTTTCACGATAATCAACATGTAAAATCATCGAGGGGGTTTTCACGATTTTACCTTTGTTCTCGTTGTACGGAGAAACGAGATCTATGAAGACCTTGAGACCTTCCCACGTATTCCTTGCACTAGCTCGAACGTTGGGTGGGCGATCCCTCTCTAGAATTGTGATCTTCAAGTTATGAGAATAGAGAAGACCATGTAGTGCTTTTATAGGCTACGTAGGGGATCTTAAGGAGGTGGAATATTGGGCTTCCAATATTGAAGATTAAATTGAGCCCAGCCCAAATCTATTAATCCTTATCAATATTAATTAATTTATTTTCCACTATATAAATTAATTGCACTCCCAATATTAAACCATATTATATCAAATAATATTTCTCCGGTAGTATTATTTATTCCGTGTATTTAAGATATAAATATCCATGAATAAAATTAATTTATTGCTAATTAATTTATTCATCTCTTATATCCGAGACTAGTACCATTCAACCTTAATTATTATGCGGAACGAATCCACCTGCAGGGTTTACATAATAATTCCTTATGAACTCATCTCGGGGATATTATCAACCCTTACGGGATACACTATCCGGTCAATTATTCACGGCATGTCATATATGAAATATAGTGACCCAACTTAACCGGAAATTAACCCAATAATTAAATCGGTTAATTCCTTTGGTAAATCAAAGTTACTTATATTAAATATACACACCCGCAATAATATCAGGGATTAAGAATAAAATACACTGAGACTCGAATCGATTATCGCCGGCAATCCTAATCGATGAATCTCAACGATCCGCTCAATACACCAAGTGTACAAGTGTGATAAAATAATTAAGATAAATTATTTTCTCTCTCACACAACGACTATACCGATGGATTGGTCCGTGTCCATCTAGGTCGTGAGCAAACGTTTGATTAAATATGAGTAACCGATAGTATGATCTTCTGTGCGCCCATGCTTGCACCATACTAACTACAACGTATAAAATCCAGGACTATAATTTGCATATATTTAATTATAAATAATTAAATGCAAATAATTGTTTATTTAATTAAATAGATTAATGGCAATGGATCGTGAGTTTCCTTTACTTAAATCTAGACATTAAGTACACAACTCCAACATTCTAGGGGATTTGTCACTATTGCAAGGAAAAGAGCCACGTGAAGGGGGACTGTCAGGCCCTGATGAATCGGAGAAAGGAATCGAAGGTGGCCGATTCCGGAGAAGGAGGTTTCATCGATTTAGAACTCCTGGTTGTCTCTGATTTGGAGAACGTGTGAGGGGTGGATCTTGGATTCTAGATGTTCGATGGTGTCGGTTGATCGGTGGTCATGGGGCATGATATATCGTGTGAGATACGCGGCACGGGAACTGTGAGAATCAAGATGGTCGATGGGCATATTCGAACCCTCGGTACTGCAAGGTACGTTCCGGTCCTGAATGATAATCTTATCTCTCTCAGACCTTAGAACCGAATGAGTACCAACTTCGGTAAAGGTGGAGTGTTGAAAGTAAGTCGGGGCAACTTATTTTGCGAGGCGAGAGAAAGATTTGGTGGATTGTATGAGCTATGCGGCAACACAATTACCAAGTGGACAACTGCCTCTGTCCAAGGAAGTCATTCGCTGGAAGGCGTACTATGGATATCACTGGAGGATTAGCGAATGCAGGTGGTGCTGATAGTAGTGGGAAGGCGAGATTTGAGAATGGAAATTGCGTGGTGGTCATGGAGCTTGGTGGTACCCAAGGGATGATCGGTGCAACTTCGCATTCTTGTACTAAGTTTGGGTGTGGTTCAAACTTAGGTTGTTCATGTTTTGAGTGAGCCCTGCGGGGCTGGGTGGAAGAAAAAAAAAAAAAAAGGTCTACGATCGTTGGAGGTTGGTGCGACTTGGAGTCGCGGAGATTCTCGTCAAGGTGGAGATTTGTTAAAGTATGACTCGAATCGGATTAAAATCGGGAGGAGAACGGACTAGTCCTCTTAGGCTCACGATGTATCGACGCAAATAATTACGTAAGTGATTTCAATCACTGGAGGAATAATTAACATGCATGGCCTAGTGGGTGGCTTTGGTTGAATACGTGGATTCAAATTGGCTTTGGGCGTGAGATGTGCTACAGTTCACGCGGACCGATTTATTGATTGTGTTCAATTTGGTTCTCTTTATTTGATTATTATTTAGGAGAGTATAATTATATTAGGAATATAATTATATGGTGTTTAGGAGTCATAGATTAGGAATAAGATTTATTCCTAATTTTTATTGTTTCCAATTTGATAGGTTTGCTACACCTATAAATTGGGGTTCTCCGGTAAACGAAAATCATAGAGTGCAATAGATCATAGGGTGAATTATTGTAAGCCTCAACGATGTAGTCGATTGGTTCTTTCTTCCCGTGGTTTTTTTCCCGTGTTTCGGGTTTCCACGTAAATTGTGTGTTCGTTCTTTTCGTTTATTTTTTCCTTCGCATCTCATATATATTTCGGGAGCCGTGAGAGATTTAGTTTCAATATCGCAACAAGTGGTGTCAGAGGATCGTAAAGAGCGCAACAGTGTCACGTTGACATACCACCGTGCCACAGTGTACTCCACCGTGTGTCACCGTGACACCACCGTGACATAGTGTACTTCACCGTGTGACAGTGACCATAAAAAGCGAAAACTCACCGTGCTCTTTGAATGTGTGTGTGCGTGAATTTCAATTGCCAAAATGAGAGTGAACTGTCTTGTATTTTAATATTCTTTTTCAATTAATGAGGTGTACGATTGTGACAGAGGGGTATAAATGTTCATTGGCGTAGAAAACTGATGAGCCATTTTATTTGCTCATCTTGAGCCCCTTTTAGAGTCAGTTTGAGTCTGTTTTATGTGTCTGGGAGGGCACAGTAGAGTGTTTGGTCAGGGTATGCAGGCAAACAGGTAGCAGGTGGCGCACTGGGCAAAAGAGGCACGGAAAACCCCTTCTTTGGGCAAACAGCGATCTGGAGCGTGTAGTGACTGAGCAAAGATGGCCTAATAGGCAAGTCAAACCATTCAGGGTTGAGTCATGAAGCAGAAGACCCAAATCGACTACTAAGTACCGTGCCTGGTCCGTTCATCTGCGGAGGAGAAGAATACCTGAAGAGAGTTTGGGAAGCGGGTTGCCAGCGGGCAAATTCAAAGGCGGCTGGAGCTAAAGATGGAAAGTACTTAGCGGCGCCTGGAAAAGGAAGCCCATGCAGCGGCCCATGCAACTGCGATTCCGCAACCCTAATTCGTGCTGGGATTCGATGTCCCGGGCTATCAAAAATTGCGGAACCGATAACCCGATCAAAAACCCTCGATCACCGAAGATTGAATCCCGACTCATCCGCAGGAGTCCGACCTTTGGAGACTACGCGCCCGAAGACACGCAGCCCGCCCCCAGCCGATTTTCTCCCACGAGCCGGATTCGCGAACGCGAACTACCTCACGAGCCGGGGCCCGACCGAATGCCCAGCGAGGTCCGAAGACCGCGTGCACCCAGCCGAGCCCCCGCGAGGGGCTCGCGATCGTCCTCGACGATCGCTGGGATCGCTCGTAGCGATCCCCGGGGCTGCTCGTAGCAGCCCCGCAGCGAGTCAATGACTCGCTGCCCCAGCGCACGGGATCACCCTGTGCGAGCCGCTACGGGCGAACCCGTAGCACGCACGGGGTCGCTACGAGTCACCTCGCAGCTGACCCGCGATCGATCCGAGGATCGATCGCATCCCTCGGCTTCGGCCGAGGGCTTCCCGTATCCGCGCCGGCGGCGATGAGGGCGGGGGGATCCGCCGTGGCACCAGCCCACGGCATCCCCGGGGATCGACCGAAGTCGATCCCATGCCCCGGCGTCCAGCCGGGGCTCGTCCCTTGTCGCGCGATGCGGCGGTCCGAACCCTAGGGTTCGGCCGCCCCTTCGATCCTCGCCGGGGATCTCGAATCCCCGTCCCCGAGGTTCGTCGTTTTCCCGGATCGCACGTTCATGTATATATCACAATTATTCAACGCACATAATCAAAGAAGGGGGTTCTCGATTATTACCTTGATTCGTTGTACGGAGAAACGAATCGTTGATGACCTCGTGATCTTCCCGCGTATTCCTTGCACTTCCGTTCGAACGTCGGGTGGGCGAAGAGCTATCGAACTCTTATGGATCTTCCTCACTCTCAAGACTTTAAGAATTCCGTAGGTCAATTAATTCTCTCTTAGTTATGAAAAGTGAAGACCATGTAGTGCTTATATAGGCTACGTAGGGGATCATAAGGAGAATAAATATTGGGCTTCAATATTGAAAATTAAATTGGGTCCAACCCAAATCCATTAATTCTTATCAATATTAATTTTATTTATTTTCCACTATATAAATAAAATTGCACTCCCAATATTATTCCATATTATATCAAATAATATTTCTCCATCTTAGTATTATTTATTCCGTGTATTTAAGATTTAAATATCCATGAATAAATTTATTTATTGCTCAATAAATAATATTCATATCTTATATCCGAGACTAGTACCGTTCAACCTTTATTATTGTGCGGAACGAATCCACTCATGAGGTTTACACAATAATTCCTTATGAACTCATCTCGGGGATATTATCAACCCTTCCGGGATACACTTTCCCGTCAAGTATTCACGGCATGTCATATATAAAATATAGCGACCCATATTTACCGGTAATTAACCCAATAATTAAATCGGTTAATTCCTTTGGAAAATCAAAGCCTCTAGTATTAAATATACACACCCGCAATAATATCAGGGATTAAGAATAAAATACTCCGAGATTTAAATTGATTATCCAAGGCAATCCTAATCAATAAATCTCAAGCTGATCCGCCCAATACACCAAGTGTACAAGTGTGATAAAATAATTAAGATAAATTATTTTCTCTCTCACACAACGACTATACCGATGGATTGGTCCGTGTCCATCTAGGTCGTGAGCAACTGTTCGATTAAATACGAGTAACCGATAGTATGATCTTCTGTGCGCCCATGCAGCACCATACTAACTACAACGTATAAAATCCAGGACTATATTTTGCATAATTAATTAATTAAATGCAAATAATTGTTTATTAATTAGATAGGTTAAATGCTATGACCGGGAGTTTACCGGTACTTAAATCTAGACATTAAGTACACAACTCCAACAATCTCCCACTTGTACTAAGGTCTAGTCATTTCCTCCAAACTCCCGACTCCCATACTCATCACGTGCTTAAGTTATACTTCCCAGAAGTATTATGTGAATGAGCAATCTAGGTTGCCGCTCTGAAGTTATCTTGGTGACTACTGCGTCGTCCCTCTGACGATGACTCGTATCAGGTGGTACTGGCTCTATGTGTTATCATCACTTTTCGAACTTATGACTTCTTTCAGTTCTCCACGCACCGCTATTTACATAGCCTTTGGTGAACCAAGAATCATATCCAAGTTCAGAGGTCATTCCGGAACCTAACCAAAACTTCCGCTGCCTCTGAGGCTGCTATTCGGTTTATGATAGAGTTCGAGAAGCACACGCTTATCACTCTTTCATCCTTAGGTTCCACCGCTTCTAAAAGTGAACACATAGCCTGATATCGACTTACACTGGTCTTTCTCCGATTTTTGATCTGAGAAACTGTAATCTAAGAAGATTTCGTTTTTGCCAGTAATCCAGTACTTCCAAGTACTTTTATAGCATTCGAATATCTCTTATCCAGATTACTTTGATATCCTCCCACTACGCTAACCGCATAGTTGATATCAGGTTCTTGTTTTATAACAATGCATCTACAAAGCTCTTTACACTCGAAGTGTAGATAACTGCTTTGTTTATATCTATCTCCTTCATGTGTTCGAAACACATACCTTTAGATAGATGTATTCTGTTCCCGAAAGGCAATAACCTTTCTCAGAATTGTGCATGTTTAAAACAAACCATAATCGTATAAGATATCTAAAGAAAAGTACAAATGTTCTTATCTAGAGATCGAAAGATTTCTAAGAACATGATCCAACTTCATCTTAATCTTATATCTCGATTTATTTAGACAACCTCTAATTTCATGTCTGACAACACTTTTACATTGTTGCCAATGATGAAGTGTTATCTACACAAAATTCCGAGAAACACCACCTTTGTTTCCATTACGTCTCTAACACACCTTTCCTATGCAGAACTAGGGATCGATTTCATGTATACTGGATCCAGAGTTCAAAACTCCTCCAGTCTTATGAACATCTCTGGTTGCTTAACAACCTCCCACTGCAATGGCGTTCCGGTGCATAACAGTAATAACATTAGGTGCAGTTAGTGGTGTACCGCTACTCGGTTAGGCTGGTTCTCAGTCTTTCCTTTCCTCATCTTGAAGTACTTTGTCAGTTAGGGCATTGTAGTTCATCTAATAGTCTTCCTCTAAGAACCGGGCGAGGACACCCTTCTGGTTCGTAGTACTATTGAACATACAATTACTTGTTCTTCTAGGACATTTCTACAACCACATAGAATGTGCCATTGTATCCAGAAATATCCATAGAACATAGGTAGTTCCGAACAAACTTGTTCTTTTACTATTAGAATTCCATTTCTCATTTCTGACACACCATATCCACACATCAGTGTATGGTGCAGTCGTTTGAGATTTAATCTCAATCTTTGATTTATGCTATGTGCTATTTAGATAGGTGATAGCCTCCGCGAACAAGTCGCAGGCTCCCAATGGATATACTTTGAAGGATCCCCATAATGGCTTTGTGTTGAAAAACACTCCGCATTTATGGCACAGCAAGTAGTCCAATCCATCTTCGAGTATTCTTGGAAGAACGACTCGTATCATCTCTAATTACACATACCGCATTAATCATCAATCATTTTCTATACTTGTCCGAACTCCATCCTTTATCCAGAAAGGTTGACTTAGTCGTATCATCTTTCAAGATCGATTCTTAGGTCGGGAGGTCCATTCCTCCAACTATAATTGATCAAATCAATTTCGACTTTTGAATCCCTTTTGAATAGATACTACCAAGTTCAAGAATTCACAAGTATAATGATTGATAAGAGAAATACATCTAATAAGTAAAACAAGTTATACATAACGGTTTGTTGCATCGTGGTAGACTAAGAATTCATCATTCACATATTGCTATCTAATGTACCATAATAGATATCACCATTATTTCTTATCCAAACCATCCAATGATTAAAGAAATAAAATATCCATTAATAAAGAAAACCAGAACAAAGTTCTTTTTCAAAATAAAGGGGTACATAAGCAATAACTGAAATGAAAACTTAAAACAGATAAATGTCTTCCACTGCAACCGCTGCTACCCCAACAGCTTCGCCCATGTAGACTCGAATTCTTCTTCTCTAAGTCGCCGGGTTTTCTGGAACCCCTGCATTTAAAGAAATGCACATACCGTCAGTGGTTCCATATCTACACACCAGAATTCTGGTAGATAATACCGCTGACTATGTTTTTACGACTAAAGAAAAATTCGTACCTCTGAGAGGACATTCAGACTTCCAGTGTCCAGACTTCTTGCATCGGAAGCATAAGCCCTTTGGCTTACTAGCCCCCACTCGTGGTCCATTCCTCTTGGCACCACTGGGTTTTATGGCTTGCTTCCTTTTCTTGCCCCTACCTCCAATAGCTTTCAAGCTTTTGGGCTTGGTAGTTACAAGCGCATGAGATTTGCCCTTCTTGTAGATCCCCTCTGCCGCCTTCAGTTCAGTCAGGAGTTGCGCAAGAGTATAAGATAGTTTACCCATATTATAGCTCATACGAAACTGCTCAAAACTAGGGGTCAGAGACTGGAGTATGATGTCGACTTGTGTTTCACCATCAATCATAGCTCCTAGGACCTCCAATTCATTCAACAGACTCATCATCTTGAGAACGTGCTCCTCGACAGGCGTTCCTTCAGACTGAGTAGTTGACATGAGGACTCTCATGGCTTCTTGCCTCCCCGCACGGTCATGATGCCCAAACATCTCCTTGAGGTTAAATAACATATCCTCTGCAGTGTTCATCGGCTCATGTTGGGTTTGGAGTACATTTGACATGGAAGCCAAAATATAGCACCTAGCCATCTCATCAGCCTTTTTCCACTTCCGATATGCTTCTTTTTCCTCATCAGTTGAGGCGGCCGTGGGTTCAGCAGGGCATTGCTCATAGAGTACAAACTTGTACTCTTCAGCAGTCAGGACAATGTCCAAATTTCTTTTCCAATCAATGTAATTGGGACCAGTGAGTTTATGTTCCTTGAGTATCACAGAAAGTGGATTCATAGCTATTCTCTAAACCTATAAGCACATGTAAACAAACAATCAATTTAATGTCCGATATTATCTCCCTCAAATAATATCATTAAATTACTAATTGCGTCTAAAATCCCATCAGGTAAAGCAAGCCACGTGGTGTTGACGTTTACCCACCCAAATGATTTAGCAATTAGTTTTTCTTCGGTCATACATCAATCATAGCGTAACTTCGTGGGGAAGAATACTATGACGCGTATCTAAGTGTAAACCATTACTCAGTACTAAAGTACATCGCTTGGAATCGCTACGTCACCGCAAGCCACGTGGTGTGGACGTTTACGACAATTTCACAACTCTTCACAATTACTTATAACTGTCTACATCAATTAATCCAAAATCCGTTAGCATAGCAAGCCACGTGGTGTGGACGTTTACTTCACTAAGAGACTTTTATAATTGACTCCCAATTACAAGATCCATTCGATTTCGTAAATCAAGACTCGGAGAATCATAAGTGAAACTTGAAGTTTCTAACCAGTGATTCACCATGCGAGCGACCCTATCTCTCATAAATGAGGGAGCCGAGCAGACAAACGACCCACCTATAAAAGAATGGCACGAAAGTCTCTAATTTGTGTCATCCACATGACCAAGTGGCTCTGGCTCCATTCCACTCCCCGGGGTGAGAATGAGTCGACTTGAAGTCAGTTTCAGAAGGACAAATTAGGCATTGTTTGATAAACTTGATCAATGTTTCTTGTAAGAGGAATTACAAGAATTCTCCTCCAATGACTTGTCTATATGAACTTCGAAAGTCCATAAAAGTCACCAAGAGAACAGTGATGGAGACCATGGGAATGTTTCCATCCCCTCTCCCACTTAGCTTTTTACGATAAAGGGATACGCTATCTAGTGCATAAAATAAACACATATAGCATGCATGAAAGCAATAAAGCACATAGGTCACATAGTCAAAATAATGCTAGAGAATTATTTTTCCCGACTATCATGGCTTTATCTTCATATGCATCCTCTAGTCTTCAGTCTTCGTTTCTTGAATGCTCCATGTGACGAGAATATTAATTTCCAATATTTAAATCTATTTATTTTCAATTAATCCAAAAGTTACTTAATTTGAAAATTAAGTCAATTGAATATATCAAAAATAAAATTAAATATTATTAATATTTTTATTTATTTATTTTCCTATCTAGTTCTTATTAAATCTTTAGAATAATCTATCCAAGTAAAACTTGGAATATTCTAGAAGATATCTATAATAGAACAAGGAAATAAAATAAATAAATTAGGACTACTACTTTTCAAATTTATTTTTATTCCTAATCCATGAATATTCCCATGAGTAGGAATAATCAAATAGGAAAAATAAAATTTAGTACTAAATTAATTAAATTTCTAATCTATGAATATTTCCATGAAGGAAATAAATCAATAGAAAATAAAATTAATTTAAATTAATTCTTTTCCTAATCCATGAGAGTTTCCAAAAGGAAAGTACTCAAATAGGAAAAATCCGAATTAATTGGGAAAGTAGATTTTTGTAGGAATAGCATGGGATTGGGAGATCCCACGCCATCCCCACCTAGATGGATCGGCCGGCCACTCGGGGAGGAGCGCCGCCGCCGCCTAGCCACGCCGGCTAGGCTATGGGTCGATCACCATCATGTGATCGATCCCAAGCCCTTGTCTTCTCGTCATTTCTTCGTCTTCCGGCAATCGTCTCATCATCGAACCAACGTAATTAAAATTACAAAATTTAAATTACAATTCCGGTATCGATTCTATACATGAAATCGACCCTATACATTTTCCGGAAAATAAAGTGCGTAATAATAAATCCTAAATTCGGTCAACCCCCGAATTTTTACTATTACAAACATTCAACCACACAAAAACGAATCTCGACATGTCCGAGAGTTTAATAATCATGATAATTAATTAATAAAAACAATTAATTAAATCCAACCATGATAGCCGGAAATCCTGCAAGGTAGAACAATAATCGAACATATACATGAACACGAAACCAAACGCTCTGATACCAGTTGCTGGGATTCGATGTCCCGGGCTATCAAAAATTGCGGAACCGATAACCCGATCAAAAACCCTCGATCACCGAAGATTGAATCCCGACTCATCCGCAGGAGTCCGACCTTTGGAGACTACGCGCCCGAAGACACGCAGCCCGCCCCCAGCCGATTTTCTCCCACGAGCCGGATCCGCGAACGCGAACTACCTCACGAGCCGGGGCCCGACCGAATGCCCAGCGAGGTCCGAAGACCGCGTGCACCCAGCCGAGCCCCCGCGAGGGGCTCGCGATCGTCCTCGACGATCGCTGGGATCGCTCGTAGCGATCCCCGGGGCTGCTCGTAGCAGCCCCGCAGCGAGTCAATGACTCGCTGCCCCAGCGCACGGGATCACCCTGTGCGAGCCGCTACGGGCGAACCCGTAGCACGCACGGGGTCGCTACGAGTCACCTCGCAGCTGACCCGCGATCGATCCGAGGATCGATCGCATCCCTCGGCTTCGGCCGAGGGCTTCCCGTATCCGCGCCGGCGGCGATGAGGGCGGGGGGATCCGCCGTGGCACCAGCCCACGGAATCCCCGGGGATCGACCGAAGTCGATCCCATGCCCCGGCGTCCAGCCGGGGCTCGTCCCTTGTCGCGCGATGCGGCGGTCCGAACCCTAGGGTTCGGCCGCCCCTTCGATCCTCGCCGGGGATCTCGAATCCCCGTCCCCGAGGTTCGTCGTTTTCCCGGATCGCATGTTCATGTATATATCACAATTATTCAACGCACATAATCAAAGAAGGGGGTTCTCGATTATTACCTTGATTCGTTGTACGGAGAAACGAATCGTTGATGACCTCGTGATCTTCCCGCGTATTCCTTGCACTTCCGTTCGAACGTCGGGTGGGCGAAGAGCTATCGAACTCTTATGGATCTTCCTCACTCTCAAGACTTTAAGAATTCCGTAGGTCAATTAATTCTCTCTTAGTTATGAAAAGTGAAGACCATGTAGTGCTTATATAGGCTACGTAGGGGATCATAAGGAGAATAAATATTGGGCTTCAATATTGAAAATTAAATTGGGTCCAACCCAAATCTATTAATTCTTATCAATATTAATTTTATTTATTTTCCACTATATAAATAAAATTGCACTCCCAATATTATTCCATATTATATCAAATAATATTTCTCCATCTTAGTATTATTTATTCCGTGTATTTAAGATTTAAATATCCATGAATAAATTTATTTATTGCTCAATAAATAATATTCATATCTTATATCCGAGACTAGTACCGTTCAACCTTTATTATTGTGCGGAACGAATCCACTCATGAGGTTTACACAATAATTCCTTATGAACTCATCTCGGGGATATTATCAACCCTTCCGGGATACACTTTCCCGTCAAGTATTCACGGCATGTCATATATAAAATATAGCGACCCAATTTTACCGGTAATTAACCCAATAATTAAATCGGTTAATTTCTTTGGAAAATCAAAGCCTCTAGTATTAAATATACACACCCGCAATAATATCAAGGATTAAGAATAAAATACTTCGAGATTTAAATTGATTATCCAAGGCAATCCTAATCAATAAATCTCAAGCTGATCCGCCCAATACACCAAGTGTACAAGTGTGATAAAATAATTAAGATAAATTATTTTCTCTCTCACACAACGACTATACCGATGGATTGGTCCGTGTCCATCTAGGTCGTGAGCAACTGTTCGATTAAATACGAGTAACCGATAGTATGATCTTCTGTGCGCCCATGCAGCACCATACTAACTACAACGTATAAAATCCAGGACTATATTTTGCATAATTAATTAATTAAATGCAAATAATTGTTTATTAATTAGATAGGTTAAATGCTATGACCGGGAGTTTACCGGTACTTAAATCTAGACATTAAGTACACAACTCCAACAATTCGTGCCTATATAAGGAAGAGAAGCTGGAGAAGAGAGCGACACAGAATTCCGACCCCGTTCACGAAGCAACCGCCGGCGATTGAAGCTTGGAGATTTTCCGGCCAAGTTGTTTTGTGTTTTGAAGTTGATCGAGCCTTCGGGCATTAAAACAATTTATTGCTTTATGTTTTTAGTACTTTGTTTTTATTCCAGTTGAACGATTTCAGATTCCAGTTAATATGAATTTCAGTTTCGTTTTCCAAATTATTTCTTATTTTATTTCTTCACGTATGAGTAGCTAAACTTGCAGGGCGTCTGGGCAAAGGCTGATCGAAGGGGACTCTGGGCTAAGATAGAACCGTGAGGTTGATAGGGCTTAGTTAACTGCCTGGGGTCTGTTCCCGATTACACAGTTGAGGAATAACTTTATTCTTGCAGGTTTGGGCGGACTAATTTGGTCGTTAGGAAACCCTTACACTTTGAGATACTGGCGATTGATCAAACCGAGGAATAGTATCGTGTAGTACTACGGGCATAGCGCTAGAACGTGTTGGAGTAGCGGTCGTATGATTCGGATTTCCGGACATGCTATTGGCCGAATTGGGTTCGTCGAGAGAGTAATGCGAGTTTGGGCAAACTAGATCCATGCGACCACATAGGTTATCGAATTGTCTAGGCTCAGGGGATTAGGCATAAGTATACCTTGCCTTTCTTTACCCAGTAAGGACGGATTGGGGTGGGGTGACTGTAGGCGTGACTTAATAGGACTGCTTTCACTTTGTTAGACATCCTATAACCGATTGACAAACCATCAGTTAAAATCTTTAGTGCCAGGGATCGGTAGTTTGCCCAGAGAACCCAGAGAGAAGCCAAAGCCCAGAAGCCTACTTTCTCTTATTTGATTTCAGTTTGATTAATTGTTTTCTGTTTCCAGTTTGGTCAAAGTGGTAGTTTATTTCTGCATGTTAGTTTGGGTTAATTAGTTTAATTGTTTCTGTTAGTTGGTAGTTTGATTAAACGCTGTGACTCAGCAACCAAACTCAAAACCTTTTTATTGTGACACTATTTGGGCAAAGCCGAGATTAACTAAATTGCAATTGCTTCCTCGTGGGATCGACCCTATACTTGCCACTTGCTATCTTGTGTTGAGTTTAGGAATCTTTATAAATTTATTTTGCGCGCGTTAGCTTCCACGACAAAGTTTTCGCGTCGTCAAAATTGGCGCCGTTGCCGGGGAGGCAATATTCCAGCTTTTTAGTTTTTCTGTGCTAACTGTTTTGTTTTACTTCTTTGACTAGGTACAATAAACGCGGTGGAAGGCGACACGGGATTACTCTTTGACCCTGAGATCGAGAAAACCGCCAAGAGACTAAGAAAAGAAGCAAAGAACAAGGCATTAGCACGTGCATCCCAAGGAGAGAATTCTGCCAAAGCACGTAAGGTAGAAAAGGCAAAGAACAAAGAGATCATACCAGTTGACACTCCTAGTCAACCAATACCAGAAGAGATAGAAGAGATGGGAGCAGAAGCACCACGTACTTTGAGGGACATGATGTTCCCGTCAGAGATGAACTTGAGGCCACTGGGCATCACTTTGCCCACCATTCCTACCCCCTGGGAGATGAAACACAACTTCATACAAATCCTGCCAAAGTTCAGTGATATGCCCGGAGAAGACCCACAGAGGCATTTACAGGACTTTGAGCTAGCGTGCGGGACGATTCAGGCAACCGGGGTATTAGCGCAATATATACGACTCCTGG
The DNA here is from genome assembly GCA_954870475.1 of Euphrasia confusa. Lineage (NCBI taxonomy): Eukaryota > Viridiplantae > Streptophyta > Magnoliopsida > Lamiales > Orobanchaceae > Euphrasia > Euphrasia confusa. The sequence goes on along the minus strand of OX940959.1, from coordinate 6,503,818 downwards.
CCTTTCCCTTCTCTTTGACTGATGGGGCCAGAGAGTGGCTGTATACTATTCCGCAAGGCGAAGTGACCACCTGGGCACAACTACAAAAGAGGTTCTTGGAAAAATATTTCCCAGCGGCACGAATCCAACAGATGCGCAAGAAAATTAATAGCATAAGGATGGGAACTAACGAGAATTTCCAGGACTATTGGGCAAGATTCAAGCAACTGCTAACTAAGTGCCCCCAGCACCAGATCCCGGACCATGATCTCATCCAATACTTTGTGTCCGGATTGAGACATCATGAGAAGACTCTACTCCTAGCTGCCAGTGGAGGGTCTCTACTCAACAAAAGTGCTGCAGAGGCATTCAAACTATTCAAAGAGATGGCAGAGGAATTAGGCGAGGATACCGATATGCCCAAACAAAGCCTGCTGGTACAATCCCCCTCTGACTCAAAAATCGACAAGCTGTGCAGTGCCATGGAAAAATTCATGACCAGTATGGCGGGAGGACCAAAGAAGGCAGTCAAAGCGTGCCAGATTTGTCAAGAGGTAGAGCACGCCACTGATGAATGTCCATCTTTATTCGATGAGGAGCTCAAAGCGATGGGACAATCTAATGGCAACGGTCAAGGCAGAGGGAGGCCGCAATTTGACCCATACTCAAATACCTACAACCCAGGATGGAGGCACCATGAGAACTTCAGGTACGGGAATAATAATAACCAAGGAGAAGGATATCAAGGCAACCTGAACCAGAACCGTTACAACCATCAGCAACAAGGAAATTCCCAGCAGAATCAGGGCAAAGGGGCATCACTATCGGACATGATGGAGACTTTGGTCAGAGAGAACGTAAAGTTCCAGCAAGAAAACATGAAAGCCATGCAAGAAAACGAAAAGTTCAAGCAGGAAACTAGAGGGCAACTGAATAATTTGGGAGCTCAAATGGCTCACTTGAACCAGGTCGTGGCAAAGCTGGAGCAAAGGAACGGAAACTTACCACCACAAGTCGAAGTGAAGAGTGCCCACTGTAATGCCATCCAATTAAAGAGTGGGAGAATCTTGCCAGAAGTCAAAGCGCCAACCCAGGGCAAACACCCTCAAGAGACAGAACCCATAGAAATAGAGGACATAACTATTGAAGATGAAAGAGAGAAGGAAGAAGAAGTAGTCAGGGCAAAGAGAGATAAATCACCACCACCGAAGATTCGAGTCCCCTTTCCAGGAAGGTTAAGCAAGAATAAAGAAAGGGAAGAGACTTACGAGATGTTCCAGATGTTCAAAAAGGTGGAAATAAATATGCCACTGCTGACTATACTAAACACTATGCCCCGGTGTGCCAAGTTCCTCAAGGAGCTGTGCACAAAGAAGGTAAAATATCAAGACGATGCAAAATTCGAGGTGGGTGAAAATGTCTCAGCAGTGCTCCAAAGGAACGTGCCTACCAAGTGTGGAGACCCAGGCATGTTTTACATACCATGCATCATAGGAAGGATGAGAATCGAGAAGGCAATGCTGGACTTAGGGGCCTCAATCAATGTGATGCCCAAAACTATGTACGAGGACCTGGGCATAGGGGTTCTCAAACCCACAAGAGTGGTGATCCAGCTGGCTGACAGATCCAATGTCTACCCTGAGGGCATACTGGAGGACGTATTGGTCAAAGTGGAAGATTTAATCTTCCCAGCAGACTTCTACGTACTAGACATGGGGAGATCAAGCAAAGAGCCAATTATGATTCTGGGCAGACCGTTCCTTAAAACCGCGAGAACGCACATAGACTGCGAGACGGGAAAACTGACATGTAAATTCGAGGGAGAAACAGTCACCTTTGACCTTTACAAGTCCATGAAGCACCCAACCGATACTGAAGAAGTTCATATGATCGACCAGATCGAAAAGGCAGTAGAAGGTAAAGTGTTGCAAAGCGGCAAGTATGACGAAATTGAAGTGGTAATTCAAGAAGGAATGCTACACGATGAATTGGAAGACGAACCGGAGGGAATACAGAAGGCAATTAAACAGTTGGGGGCACTGGAAAATTACAAAGGAGATCCGGGCAAACTGCCAATACTAGAGGAGACGGTCATGAAGCCATCCTTGGAGAGACCCCCAGCACTGGAATTGAAGAATTTGCCAAAGCATCTGAAGTACATGTACTTAGGAGAGCACGATACTTTGCCCGTAATCATCAATTCCTCACTCTCGGAAGAGGAGGAAGTTAAACTCAAAGAAGTGCTGGGGCGATACAAACTAGCCATAGGATGGACTTTGGCTGATATAAGAGGCATAAGCCCGACGATTTGCCAACATCATATACTCCTAGAAGATGACTCTACCCCAGTGCGAGATCCCCAAAGGAAACTCAATCCTGCCATGAAGGAAGTGGTACTCAAAGAGATAAAGAAACTTCTTAGTGTGGGGATAATTTACCCTGTCTCAGACAGTAAGTGGGTTAGTCCTGTACACGTGGTGCCAAAGAAGTCAGGGATCCAGGTCATCGAGAATGAGAAGAAAGAACAGATCGCTACCAGGCTACAAACAGGATGGAGAGTGTGCATAGACTACCGTAAGCTGAACAAAGTGACCCGCAAAGACCACTTCCCTTTGCCCTTCATCGATGAGATGTTAGAACGATTGGCCGGAAAAAAGCATTTCTGCTTTTTGGATGGATATTCAGGTTACATGCAGATCTGGGTAGCCGAAGAAGATCAAGACAAAACAACGTTCACATGTCCTTTTGGCACCTTTGCCTATAGGCGCATGCCCTTTGGGCTGTGCAACGCACCAGGGACCTTCCAGCGTTGTATGATGAGCATATTCTCTGACCTATTAGAGAATGGGATTGAAGTATTTATGGACGACTTCACGGTTTATGGTAATACCTTTGACCTATGCCTGGCAAACTTGGAGCTAACACTGCAGCGGTGTGTAGAGAAGAGTTTGGTTTTGAATTATGAGAAGTGTCACTTCATGGTAGAGGAAGGAGTAGTCCTTGGACACGTAGTGTCAGCCAAAGGCATAGAAGTCGACAAAGCTAAAATAGAAGTCATTGCCAAACTGCCATATCCAAGGAATATCAAGCAAGTAAGGGGATTCCTTGGTCACGCAGGATTCTATAGGCGGTTTGTGAAGGACTTTGCCAGTATCGCCCAACCGATGACAAGACTGCTACAAAACGACGTAGAGTGGGACTTTGACGATGACTGCCAAAGAGCCTTCAACCATCTGAAGGAGAGACTTGTAACAGCACCCATTATCCAACCCCCAGAGTGGGGGATGCCTTTTGAACTAATGTGTGACGCAAGTGGATATGCGGTAGGGGCAGTACTTGGACAACTTAAGGGCAAAGAGAGGCATGTGATATACTATGCCTCGAAGACACTTAATGCCGCCCAAAGCAACTATGAAACAACTGAGAAGGAGCTGTTAGCCATAGTGTTCGCCTTTTAGAAATTCAGGTCGTACCTATTGGGGAGCAAGACTATAGTGTATACTGATCACGCTGCACTCAAGTACTTAATGGCTAAGAAAGAAACCAAACCAAGGCTAATCCGATGGATCCTACTGCTACAGGAGTTTGATATCGAGATTAGGGACAAGGCCGGCAATCAGAACTTAGTGGCAGATCATCTCAGCCGAATTTTACAAAAAGAAGAAGACATGCCCATAACTGAAACGTTCCCGGATGAACACTTATACTCTATCTATGCCATGAACGAAGAACCATGGTACGCTGACCTAGTAAACTACATAGTGGGAGGAGAGTTCAGGGATCAAGCCACTCTCTACGAAAGGAACAAGATGAAACGAGAGGCAAAGAGCTACATATGGGATGAGCCGTATCTATGGAAAAGATGTGAGGACCAAGTGTTAAGGAGGTGCGTCGCTGAATCGGAGCAACAAGATATAATGAGGCACTGCCATGAGAATCCATGTGGGGGTCACTTTGGGCACAGGCGTACTGCCAGAAAGATTTTAGACTGCGGTTTCTTCTGGAAGACTTTGACTAAGGATTGCATTGCCTGGTGTAGGGGATGTAATCAGTGTCAAAAGGAGGGAAACGTGACAAAAAGAGACGAGATGCCTTCTGTGCCCATACTACCAGTGGAGATATTCGATGTATGGGGTATAGACTTCATGGGTCCACTCCCAAACTCCAAGGGCAAAGAGTATATATTGCTAGCAGTTGACTATGTATCTAAGTGGGTCGAAGCCAAAGCGACAACCACCAATGACTCTCGGGTAGTAGCAGAATTCTTAAAAGCAAATATCTTCAGTCGTTTCGGTGTACCCAGAGCGTTGATAAGTGACCAAGGTACACACTTCTGCAACGCGGTGATAAAAAAGCTGCTTCATAAGTACGGGGTGACACATCGGATTTCAACAGCATATCACCCCCAGGCAAATGGGCAGGCTGAATTATCCAATCGAATCATCAAGACTATTCTAAGGAAGACAGTTAGACCCGAGGGTAAAGACTGGTCTGACAAACTAGATGATGCACTTTGGGCATACCGCACTGCTTTCAAGACCCCCTTTGGGATATCCCCATACAGGATGATATTCGGGAAAGCATGTCATTTGCCCGTAGAAATTGAACATAAAGCACATTGGGCAGTGAATAAGGTGAACTTCGATTGGGACCTTGCAGGGAACGAGCGCAAATTGGACCTTGTGGAATTGGAGCAGCTAAGAATTGAAGCATATGACCATGCAGCTCACTACAAGGAACGAACCAAGCGAGCCCATGACAAGATAATCAAAGACAAGCAATTACAAGCGGGACAATGGGTTCTACTTTATCAAACAAAGAATTTGTTCCGGAAGGGCAAACTGTTTTCAAAATGGGAAGGTCCGTATACTATACACCACGTTTGCCCTAATGGATCAGTTGAGCTGAGGGATAATAAGGATCCGAATCGCATTCTCAAGGTAAATGGACAACGAGTTAAACCGTACTTTGGGCAAGAGGGACTGGTAGGGCAAATTGCCTTCATCGATCTCTAGCCAAAGTCAGCAGCAAGGTCATGCCTAGGACCTAAAATAGGGCGCTGGCCAGGAGGCAACCTGGTATGTTTTTTTTTATGCTTTATTTCCTATTTAGTTTTTGTTTTTTTTTTAGGTTTAATAAAAAAGATCACTTCATACCAAAATTAACGAGGCCGAAAGAAAGGGTGTATTGTATTTTTTGATTTTGCAGGGACATGAGTTTGGGCAAAGGGCGTCAGTTGAGGGCTTACCATAACTGATAGATGGAAAGTACGAATTTTGAGGGAGAAACATCCCATCATTAGGACTCTGCAAATCCAACTTTCCATAACTCCCCCCCACGAAAATCGATAACTACCCAATCAACTCCCCTTCCAAATTCAAAAATCCCTATAACCCTAACCACCGTCGTCCATGGTGAGCACTCGCCCGAAAAATAAATTGAGAGGAATCCCGGACGGAACCCATATCGATCTTACCACACCACCACCACCCACCACAACAGTCAAATCAAAGCGCAAGAAGATGACAGAGCCAAAGAACGACGCCGCCATGGAAGCAAACAAGGAGGAGGCACTGCCCGCCGCCACCAGTGAGACCACCGGAGAAGCTTCCTCCGCCGTGCCGCTCGTCATCATACTGCCAACATCCACCACGCCAAACAGCCCGCCGCCGGTCGACCAGAATTTGATAGCGCAACTCAGCGCTGAGCTCGACGTGCCCCAGCTTTCCGAGCAAAAGGAATTGGAGATTCTGGCCGACGCAGCGGAGGGGTCTGCACAGCCGACCGGCGACGTGAACGAAAGCCCACGAAGGAAGAAGCCCAGATCTGACGTCAAGGGTAAGGGTATTAAATTGTCTGATGCAGGTTCGAGCGACGAGAAGGAGGAGAATTCGACGGCTGCCGGCGGCAACGATGAGGAAGAAGACGAACCAGAAATTGAAGTCACCCACAGCCTTCCAAAAACACCGAACACCAGAGCTTCGACCAAGAAGCGCAAAGCTCCGACTCCGGCGACTACCAGCGTTCCCCCTCGCAAGATTGTGGTGCCCAAAACTGTGTGCTTCGACACACTGAGGCTGATGGGGGTAGAGGCCAAAGTGAGGGAGTACTTTGCGAACATTGGGTGGAGCCAGTTTTTGGAGTGGTCTGGGCAAATAAGCGATAAGGTGGTGAGAGAGTTTTTTAGAACTTTGGTGATCAAAGAGGACAAAGAGGAAGGAGTTACTGGCATTCAGTTTGAGATACTAGGAAGCAAGGTCAAAGCAAGCTGCACCGAACTGGACCTCAGTTTGGGGATGGTGACATTCGAGGAGTGGAAGTCAAAGGAGTACCAGGGGGCACTGAAGGCTTTGCCCGAGCGAACCAAGAGTGAGTTGAATGAGATCTGGAAGGTGTTAGGCAAAGGGGGGACGTTCATTGCACAAACCACTAAGGGGCATCAGTTGAAGGATGATGCGATGAGGGTTTGCCACAGGATCCTGGCTGTCAATTTCTTTGGCAAACAGGACACAAGCAATGCGATCTCCCAAATCGAGTTGGGGATGCTGTGGTGTATGGAGAAGAAGATCAGGCTCCACTTTGGGTCTTTTCTCTGTGCACAGATGAAGTGGTTGATCACCCACCCCATGCAGCGCCACTCCTTTGCCCAGTTCCCTATGGTGTATGCTGCAAAGATGGATTTGCTGGTAGGAAAGAAGGTGAACCTGATGACTGAGGAGAAGTTTGACAAGGCCTGTTTCAAGAGGATGCATGATATCAAGGAGAGCAGTGAGGGAGTCATAGTTTTTGACGACAACAAACCAGTGAAGGCAGAGAAGGTTGTGCCAGTTAGGGCAAAGGTTAAGAAGGAAGAGCTGAAGGAAGATGGCGCTGTGGAGGAGCGCCTGGAGAGGATTGAGCAGAAGCTGGAAGAGCTTGCCGGGATGATAAAGGCGTACTTTGACCGCGACGGATTCAGGTACCCACCTGGACCCAGCTCTTAAACTGACCCTCCCTTTTGTTTTTAGTTTTTTTTTGTTTTATTTTTTATTTTATTTTTTTTGAGTCAAATAACTCGGGCGACGGGGTCGACCTCCCTGCTGACACACTTTGCCTACGCAAAGTGTGTGAGGGGGTAGGTGCGCCAACGTTAATTTAGAGTTATTGTTTGGTCGAGGCAGCCCCTACTGATCTTATTACTTTCACCCACTTTGCCTACGCAAAGTGTGTGAGGGGGGAAAGGGAAAGGGCAAACCTCTGTGTCTTATCGAGTCAGCATGATTATGTGAATACTTAGGGCAATTAGAAGCATTTCATTTATACAGCAGGTCAAAATTTGTAGTTAAAAGCATGAAAATAGGGACGATGGAACTATACTAGGCAAACTGTGAGATTTGAGCCATACATTGAATTGAAATTTCTTTCTTGAGAGAATCTGTTGTGATATTTATGATGCCTGACTTTGCCTATTTGCTGTGATAAGTAGTTTTGTTGAGTGGGGGTTATTGTGTGATTAGAGCATTTTCTTTCAGTTTGACCATGTGAACATTAATCCCTTGCCAGCCCCTTTGAGCCTGTTGAATTTTCTTTGTATACCAGTCTGACACTTTGCCAATGAGCAACCAGACAGATATTGAGGGGTGGAGAGATTGGTGTTGAAAAAAAAAAAAAAAAAAAGAAAAAAAAAAAAAAAAGAAAAAAAAGAGAAAAAGAAAAAAAGAGTAATAAATTGGTTGTGTGCTAAGGCCCGTAAGAAAAGGGGCAAAGAGGTAGAGAATAGGCTAGTCACTAAGCCCTCTACCCAAACTGTGCCTACTCCTCAAAATCTACCCAAAGAGCCTACATTACAACCCAATAAAAGCCCCTTTGATGAGACCCCCCACTTAGTCAGAATAACTTGATCAGCAAACTGTCAAATTTGGGCAAAGTAGATTCACAACAGAAAAAGAGTGACATTATACCCATCCACTAGAAAAGAGAGATACACTTGTGAGGGTGTGACCCCAAGCCCTAGTATAGACTCTTGACCGAATTTTTATGTTTCTAACTTGAATTTTGACTTGCCTGTATTTGCTTTGCCCATTTTATATTCTGTAATCATGCTAAAGTCCTTTGAGTCTCTGTTTATTTTGTTTCCCCCCAACCTTGATTTCTTTTTACTTTGGTCTTGAGTCCGGTGAGTCAAACCCCACGCTTGAGGACAAGCGTATTGCAAGTGTGTGCGGTTTGATGAGCCATTTTATTTGCTCATCTTGAGCCCCTTTTAGAGTCAGTTTGAGTCTGTTTTATGTGTCTGGGAGGGCACAGTAGAGTGTTTGGTCAGGGTATGCAGGCAAACAGGTAGCAGGTGGCGCACTGGGCAAAAGAGGCACGGAAAACCCCTTCTTTGGGCAAACAGCGATCTGGAGCGTGTAGTGACTGAGCAAAGATGGCCTAATAGGCAAGTCAAACCATTCAGGGTTGAGTCATGAAGCAGAAGACCCAAATCGACTACTAAGTACCGTGCCTGGTCCGTTCATCTGCGGAGGAGAAGAATACCTGAAGAGAGTTTAGGAAGCGGGTTGCCAGCGGGCAAAGTCAAAGGCGGCTGGAGCTAAAGATGGAAAGTACTTAGCGGCGCCTGGAAAAGGAAGCCCATGCAGCGGCCCATGCAACTGCGATTCCGCAACCCTAATTCGTGCCTATATAAGGAAGAGAAGCTGGAGAAGAGAGCGACACAGAATTCCGACCCCGTTCACGAAGCAACCGCCGGCGATTGAAGCTTGGAGATTTTCCGGCCAAGTTGTTTTGTGTTTTGAAGTTGATCGAGCCTTCGGGCATTAAAACAATTTATTGTTTTATGTTTTTAGTACTTTGTTTTTATTCCAGTTGAACTATTTCAGATTCCAGTTAATATGAATTTCAGTTTCGTTTTCCAAATTATTTCTTATTTTATTTCTTCACGTATGAGTAGCTAAACTTGCAGGGCGTCTGGGCAAAGGCTGATCGAAGGGGACTCTGGGCTAAGATAGAACCGTGAGGTTGATAGGGCTTAGTTAACTGCCTGGGGTCTGTTCCCGATTACACAGTTGAGGAATAACTTTATTCTTGCAGGTTTGGGCGGACTAATTTGGTCGTTAGGAAACCCTTACACTTTGAGATACTGGCGATTGATCAAACCGAGGAATAGTATCGTGTAGTACTACGGGCATAGCGCTAGAACGTGTTGGAGTAGCGGTCGTATGATTCGGATTTCCGGACATGCTATTGGCCGAATTGGGTTCGTCGAGAGAGTAATGCGAGTTTGGGCAAACTAGATCCATGCGACCACATAGGTTATCGAATTGTCTAGGCTCAGGGGATTAGGCATATGTATACCTTGCCTTTCTTTACCCAGTAAGGACGGATTGGGGTGGGGTGACTGTAGGCGTGACTTAATAGGACTGCTTTCACTTTGTTAGACATCCTATAACCGATTGACAAACCATCAGTTAAAATCTTTAGTGCCAGGGATCGGTAGTTTGCCCAGAGAACCCAGAGAGAAGCCAAAGCCCAGAAGCCTACTTTCTCTTATTTGATTTCAGTTTGATTAATTGTTTTCTGTTTCCAGTTTGGTCAAAGTGGTAGTTTATTTCTGCATGTTAGTTTGGGTTAATTAGTTTAATTGTTTCTGTTAGTTGGTAGTTTGATTAAACGCTGTGACTCAGCAACCAAACTCAAAACCTTTTTATTGTGACACTATTTGGGCAAAGCCGAGATTAACTAAATTGCAATTGCTTCCTCGTGGGATCGACCCTATACTTGCCACTTGCTATCTTGTGTTGAGTTTAGGAATCTTTATAAATTTATTTTGCGCGCGTTAGCTTCCACGACAAAGTTTTCGCGTCGTCAAAAACATATATTCTTATGGGAGTTAAAAAAGCATATATGGTGTTATGCTTTAGTCTTATTATAAATTTGCCCCTAACTTAATAGTACTAGTACAAAATTAAGGAAAATGTTATTTATTGTTGGAAGATATTCTTCTTGATTATCAAAAACTGATTACATAGAGTTTATATAGACACTGACAATTGACTTTGAGAGTCCTAAGCTAATGTAACGGAGCTAATTAAGTAAAATATATCACAACAAATATTTACAAAGATATCTTGCAATATCTATCACTCCCCCGCAGTGGAAGTAGGAGGCGGACGCTTAAACTGTCTCTGAAGTCATCAAACAAAACTCGTGGAAGGCCTTTTGTGAATATGTATGCAATTTGGTAACGAGAGGGAACATGTAAGACACGAACCTCACCTTTTGTTACCTTCTCTCGAACAAAATGGATGTCCATTTCAATGTGTTTGGTGAGTTGATGCTGAACTGGATTCTCGAAGAGAAATATTGCACTCATGTTGTCGCAATAAACAACAATAGCTTTTCGGACGAGACAATGGAGTTCTAATAATAGATTTCGAATCCAACAGGACTCAGAGACAACGTTGGATACTCCTCGGTATTCATCCTCGACACTAGATCGAGATAAAGTTGGTTGTCATTTCGAGGACCATGAGAGTAAATTGTCACCGAGGAAAACACAATAACCAGAAGTTGATCGTCGAGTATCAGGACACCCTCCTCAATCTGCATCAGTGTATGAAACCAAAGAATTTAGTGCAGATGAATATAAATGTAATCCCAAGTTTAATGTTCCCTGAATGTATCGAATGATGCGTTTCAGTGCTCCGAAATGTTCGTCTCGAGGGTCATGCATGTGGAGACAAACTTGTTGGACCGCATATGATATATCCGACCGAGTGAAAGTAATATATTGAAGGGCACCTGCGAGGCTGCGGTACATGGTCGGATTATCGGATGGTGGGCTCGACGTGGCGCTGACTTTTGATTTAGTGTCAACTAGAGTCGCTGATGGTGAGCAATTTGACATGTCGGCTCGTTCAAAAAATTTTTGGGCATTTTTTTTTAGATAAAAACATACCATTCTTGTGACGTGTAACAGAGTTCCCGAGAAAGTAACTTAAAGGACCAAGATCCTTCATTGCAAATTTAGAGCCCAAGGACGTCATAATATTGAAGCGCAGAGCGTCACTAGATGGGGTTAGTATGATATCATCGACATATAGTAAAATATATGCACTTTCTAATCCATTTTTGTAAATAAATAGTGAATACTCACATTTGCTATGTGAAAAACCAATAGTCGAAAGAAAGTCCTCAAACCGTTGGTACTATGCACGAGGTGCCTGTTTTAGTCCATATAATGATTTCTTCAAGAGGCAAATATGGTTGGGAAATTTTGCATGCCGAAAACCCATGGGCTGATGAATATACACTGTTTCGTTAAAGTTCTCGTGTGGAAATGCGTTCTTTACATCCAACTGATGAATGGGCCAAGAATTAGACAAGGCAATACTGAGAAAAGTACGTATTGTTGCTGGTTTAATGACGGGACTGAAAGTTTCATCGCAATTTACTCCAACCTGTTGAGACCTGCCATCGCAAACAAGTCGAGCTTTGTGCCTTTCAAAACAGCCATCAGATTTAAATTTATGACGAAATATCCACATGGAACAAATAACATTAACATCGGATGGACGAGGTACTAACTCCCAGGTCTCATTTTTAATAAGCGCATTATCTTCGTCACACATAGCAGTATACCATGGGGATCAAATAAGGCATTTTTTGGATGAAGGTTTTCAATTGGTGGGTTGACACGAGGAGTTTGTGGAGGTGCATGTGGTGTTGAAAGATTTTGTGTGAGTAGTGTAGGAGGGTTTGGTAGTATATTAATTTGTGAGTCGAGTAAGTGCGAGGGAGATGGTGTGCTTGAGGTTTGTGAAACTGTTGTGTTTATAGTAGAGGCAGCGGAATGGTTGTGATGGAGAGTGATTTATAGGATGGCGTGGAGGTGTTTGGGAAGGTGATATAAATTGGTTTATTTGTAGTGTGATTTTTGGTTGGCGGAAGAGGTGTGATGGGTTGGTGTGTTTGGGGTACTGTTTGTTTTGTTGGAGTGTTGGTGTTAGTAGTGGAGAAAGGAATATGACTATTCAGAGTATTAAAAGTGTCATCAAAGAAAGAATGGTCTGTTGTAGGTTGACGATTTTGAGAGAAAGGAAAAATGGTTTCTACAAAATTGACATGATGAGAGATAATTATTTTCTTGGTTTTCAGGATGTAACATTTATAGCCGCGATGATTTGAAGGGTATCCGAGAAAAACACATTCACTTGAACGAGTTTGAAGTTTATTTATTTGAGTGGAAGGAGTTAAAGAGTAGGAAAGACATCCAAAAACTCATAAGTGAGAGTATGATGGATTTTTATTGTAGAGTATTTGAGTTGGTGATTTGTTGTAAAAATTTTGGATGGTAAAATGTTTAGAAGATACGTAGCCATTTGGAGGGCGTGATGCCAAAAACGGGTAGGCATTGAGGAATGAAAAAGAAGAGTACGAAGAAGATTATTTATGGCTCGAATTTTTCTTTCGGCTTTGCCATTTTGAGGAGAAGTGTGTGGACAAGAAAACGAAAAACCATGCCATTATTTGTATAAAATTGTTTAAGAAAATTGTTATCATATTCTTTCCCGTTATCACATAAGAAATTAGAGTAATCATCGAGAAAAAGAACATAATAATTATGACCGGCAGAACTAAGTGTTGGAGATGTCCATACATCACTGTGAATAATATTAAAAGGCAAATACGTACGAGTTGTAGAATTATAGAAAGGTAATTTAACACTTGCCAAAAATGCTAGATTCAAAAAAAGAAGACGACATTCTTTTAGGACAAGAAATTGTATTGTTGTTGCTAAGAAGCTGTAAAGTAGCATTGCCAGGATGACCTAAACGATTGTGCCATAAGGATGAAGAGAGAGCTGTGAAAGCTGATGGAGAACTCGAACGGATTTGTGTGTTTTCGCTAGTGATGGGATAGAGATCTCCTTGGCTCATACATCTCATAATAGGAATCCCCGTCTGAATATCCTTCACATAAAAACCAAATTGGTCAAATTCGACGGAGACATTATTATCTTTTGTAAAGCGTCGAACGGATACGAGATTTTTAATGAGTTTCGGGGCATGAAGAACGTTGTTCAGGTGTAAAGGAGGCTTTTGTTGGCGTAAGGTTAGGTTTCCATGTCCATGAATGGGTATTTCCTGACCACTACCAACTATAATATGACGATTATTATTGCGCAAATTAAAATAAGACGTAAGATTACCTTGAGTTGAGGTCATATGGGACGTGGCACCAGTGTCCATGTACCATTGACCATCAAGTTGATTTAGTTTCATTGTGTGAAACGCTCCTTCAATGTCATTAGGCTCGTATTCGGATGACTGGGTTTGCGTGTTGTACGCTTGTGGTGCTGGGTCGAGTATTCCTTGTTGTTGGGTACCCGCGGGACGAAGCGTCTGCTGTTGCCTGGGCCAGGGAGATGTCTGGTATGGGCAAGGTGGCTGCCAGTAAGGCCACGACATTTGGTAGGGCATGTGCGACTGCTGATGCTATGGAGTTGGGTAGTGCCATGGAGACGAATGGCGCATGTGTTGTCCGGAAGAGCCGCGCGCACGGGGCTGAGACGTTTGTCCGCCACGACCAGGGGCGAAATTTTGTCCTGCCCCGCTTCCAATGTGTTGTCTATGGGCGCTGTTGTTGTTGCACCTTCCTGGTGCTTGGCGTCCATTTTTGGAATGTTTGCCACGACCTCGGCCATTTGAGAGGTGAAGGACGAGTTGGTGTTGGAGGACGAGTTTGCTTTCCTCGCTTCTTCCAAAGTTAAACGAGACCATGCTTGTTGAAATGGAGGCAATGGGTCCATTTGGTTGATGGTCGATGCGATGTTATCGTAACTATCATTTAATCCGCGGACAAGTTGTATTACCAATCGGTGGTTGGATACCGGAGATCCGAGATTAGCTAACTGATCCGTGATCATTTTGAGCGCCTGACAATAGTCGGAAACATTGGAGAAATTTTCCAGGATGGTGTTGGAATATTCAGTTTCCAAGGTTTCTACTCTTTGATTGCGATTGTCTTGAACAACTCTCTCAAGATTGCTCCAAGCGTTGGCAGCAGTTTGATCTTTTTCAAGTATTGTATGGAGTAAATCCTTTGAAATTGTAGCAAATATCCATTGGAGGACGACAACGTTGAGGCGGTTCCATTCGTCCTCATCAATAGTGTCAGGTTGGTTCTCTGGATTTTTATCAGTTGGGGCTGATGCAACAAGCGTTGGTTTCTTCCCATAAAGATGGTCTTCCAATTTGTGAACACGACAATGTATCTTGATTAATTCGGTCCACAAAGAATAATAACCTTTTTCTGTATCGAGGAAGATAGGAACCGCTGATTTGATATTTGTGTTGGCAAAAGCCGAGTGAAACTTCATGTCAGAGGTCTGGGACGACATACTTGCACTATGGTATTTGGTGAAACAGTGAGATTGAACCGATGAAGAAGAAAAGAGAAGAAGATATTTTTTTTAGGTCAAGAATTTTGGAAGATATACTTCTTGATTATAAAAAAACTGATTACATAGAGTTTATATAGACACAGACTATTGACTATGAGAGTTCTAAGCTAAAGTAACCGAGCTAATTAAGTGAAAATTATCACAACAAATATTTAAAAATATATCTTGCAATATCTATCATTTATAATTAAAAAGTAAAAATATTTAAGTGAAAAAGTAAAATGTGTTGTAAATTTTACTAGCTCAGAACATAATATAAAGTAACAAGAAAAGAAGTAGGGAGAAGGAGAGTATTCTTATTATATTTCAATATTCAAGTGTGTATACAATGGATACAAAGACACCTATTTATAGGTATATATGCATCATCATGCACTAAGTAGAAATAAATATTATGAATAAATAATATCATCAATTGGTGCTTCAATGGTGTGTCCATTTGCATGCCCACTACATGAGCACACCAAAAGACATCCACTATTACATTATTTCATAATACTCCCCCTTGGATGTCCGTTGTTCGTCTTTGTATTTCTCCCCCTGATTCAAACATCGTATTTTTATTTAATACGCTTAATAAGTTGCTTCGTTAAAAACCTTCCAAGGTAAAACCCTTTGGGAAAAAACCGAGTGAAGGAAAAGAGTGCAACGCGTATTTATTTGAGATCTTTTAACCGACGCATTCCGATATTTTTCACCAATTTTTCAAATGTTGCAGTCGGTAATGCTTTGGTGAATAAATCTGCCAAATTATCACATGATCGAATTTGTTGCACATCTATTTCACCTTTCTTTTGCAATTCATGCGTAAAGAAAAATTTAGGTGAAATATGCTTCGTTCTATCTCCTTTAATATATCCCCCTTTGAGTTGAGCTATACAAGCTGCATTATCTTCAAAAATTACAACTGGGGGATTTTCATTTTCTTTCGTCAATTCAATATTCTTTCGAATATAATGGATCAATGATCTTAGCCAAACACATTCTCGGCTAGCCTCGTGGATTGCTATAATTTCAGCATGATTTGACGAGGTGGCAGCAAGTGATTGCTTTGTAGAACGCCATGAAATGGCAGTACCACCACACGTAAAAACATATCCAGTTTGAGACCTTGCTTTATGCGGGTCAGACAAATACCCAGCATCAGCATAACCGATAAGTTCGGACTTAGCTTTATTTGAATAAAATAGACCAAGATCAATTGTCCCTTGGAGATAACGAAGAATTTGTTTTACACCATTCCAATGTCGTTTTGTAGGAGATGCACTAAATCTTGCTAGTAAATTTACAGCAAATGCTATATCAGGCCTTGTACAATTAGCAAGATACATTAGTGCACCAATTGCACTAAGATAAGGTACTTCAGGACCAAGAATTTCTTCATCTTCCTCTCGAGGTCTAAAAGGATCCTTTTTAGGAACAAGTGACCGAACGACCATTGGACTAGTTAATGGATGTGCTTTTTCCATGTTGAAACTCTTTAATACCTTTTGGGTATAAGTTATTTGGTGAACTAAAATCCCATCTTCTAGATGTTCGATGTGTAAACCAAGGCAGAATTTAGTTTTTCCAAAGTCTTTAATCTCAAATTCTTTCTTCAAATATTCAGCGGCTTCTTGAAGCTCTTCAGGAGTTCCAATCAAATTTAAATCATCAACATACACCGCAATTATCACAAATTTTGATCCATTTTTCTTTATGAAAACACATGGACATATCGGGTCATTTTTATAGCCTTCTTTGACTAAGCATTCGGTAAGTCGATTATACCACATACGTCCAGATTGTTTTAGTCCATACAAAGACCTTTGCAATTTTATAGAATGAATTGCTTTCGAATTAATTTTGCATGCTTCGGGCATTTTGAATCCTTCAGGGATTTTCATATAGACATCACTGTCAAGATTACCGTATAAATACGCAGTTACTACATCCATTAGACGCATGTCCAATTTTTCATGCACGGTAAGACTTACAAGATATCTAAAAGTGATCGTATCCATTACCGGAGAATACGTTTCATCATATTCAAGTCCAGGTCTTTGCGAAAAACCTTGGGCTACCAATCGTGCCTTATATCTTACAATTTCATTTTTCTCATTTCTTTTTCGCACGAATACCCATCTATATCCAACCGAATTTACACCTTCTGGTGTTTGGACTACCGGTCCAAATACTTTTCGTTTTATCAACGAGTCCAATTCAGATTGGATTGCATCTTTCCATTTTGGCCAATCATTTCTACGCCGACATTCATCAACCGATTTTGGTTCATTATCCTCAATTTCTTCCATAACTTCAAGTGCTACATTGTATGCAAAAATTGCATCAACAACAATTTCTTTTCGATTCCAACATTTTCCCGTAGTGACATAATTTATTGAAGTTTCTATAGTTTCATTTTCTTCTGAAACTTGTTCTTTTTCTTCTTCTGGAGAAACCTCTTCGAGAGATAATATTTTTTCATTATTTTCTTCTAATTCGTCACTTTTATTTAATCCTTTTTTCTTTCGAGGATTTTTATCTTTGGAACCGATAGGTCTTCCACGCTTCAGGCGTGCTTTTGATTCATTAGCACTTGTAATTTGTCCTTCGGGGACATCAATTTTAACCGGAACATTTTCTGCAGGAATATGTGATTTAGTAACTCTTCGGGAGTCAGTAAATACATCCGGTAATTGATTTGCAATTTTTTGCAAATGTAGAATTCTTTGAACTTCAAGTTCACATTCTTTTGTCCTTGGATCAAGAAAATCCAATTTTATTTTCCAATTGAGTTCTTTTTTCGGTTGATCATTTCCTCCCTCTAATGTCGGGAAAACAGATTCATCAAAATGACAATCGGCAAATCTTGCAGTAAATAAATCACCTGTCATTGGTTTGATATATTTGATTATCGAAGGTGATTCATAACTAACATATATTTCCAACCTCCTTTGTGGACCCATTTTGGATCGATTAGGTGGTGCAATTGGAACATAAACACCACATCCAAATATTCTTAGATGGGAAATATTGGGCTCAAAGCCAAAAGCCAATTGTAGGGGAGAAAAGTTATTATAACTCGACGGTCGAAACCTCACAAGTGTTGCTGTATGTAATACGGCATGCCCCCAAGCATGCAAAGGAAGTTTTGACTTCATTAGTAATGGTCTAGCAATTAATTGTAATCGCTTGATAAAAGCTTCGGCTAGACCATTTTGAGTATGAACATGAGCTACAGGATGTTCAACACTTATTCCAATTGACATGCAATAATCATAAAATGTATTTGAGGAATACTCACCAGCATTGTCTAAACGAATCTTTTTAATTTGGTGATCCGGAAATTGTGCTCGTAATTTAATTATTTGAGCAAGTAATCTCGCAAATTCCAGGTTGCGAGAAGATAATAAACATACATGCGACCATCTTGTTGATGCATCGATAATTACCATAAAATATCGAAATGGTCCGCATGGTGGATCTACAGGTCCACAAATATCACCATGGATTCGTTCTAGAAATGTCGGGGATTCAATGCCCACTTTAGCCGGTGAAGGCCTAACAATTAATTTTCCTTGTGAGCAAGCAACACATTTGATTTCTTTTGTATTCAACACTTTCTTATTTTTCAAGAAATGGTCATGCGAATTTTCAATAATTCGTCTCATCATTGTAGACCCTGGATGTCCAAGTCGATCATGCCAAATCATAAAATCTTTTGGATCAATAGACTTCTGGTCTATTAGGTGATGTGCTTCTATTGAATTTATTTTCGTATAATATAAGCCCGAAGATAGTGAATACAATTTTTCTAGTACACACTTCTTTCCCAAATTGATTTTTGTAATCAATAAGCATTCTTTATTTTTCTCGTTTATAGTCTCAATATGATACCCATTTTTTCGAATATCTTTAAAGCTTATCAAATTTCTTCGAGACTTAGGAGATAATAGTGCATTTTCAATAACAATTTTAGTTCCTTCAGGGAGAAAAATTGTTGCTCTTCCGGAGCCATCAATTAAATTTGCACTACCACTTATCGTATTAACACTTATTTCTCCCTCTTCAAGACGAGAGAAATATTTTCGATTTTTCAATATAGTGTGCGTTGTAGCACTATCAATTAGGCAAATATCACCTTCATTATTCGAATCCAATGATTTGACATCCATATTTCTTCATAAAAAGAAACATAAATTAGAAATTGATATTGATAAAAGATGCAAATACATTTATTCAACAAATAAAATAAAACATTGGGAAATCATCCCATAATTATTTTGCATCTCCGAAAAAATCGGATACATCAAGAAAAGTTGTGGCATCATCATTGAATTTTCTTTCATACTCCATGCCATCATCATTGCCATTAGAAGCATTATTTTCATCAACATGATTTGTCTCCACATCTTTGCCGTTTCTTTTCAAGGATTTTTGATAAAGATCAACAAAATGATCCGAGGTTCGGCATATACGGGACCAATGGCCCTTCTTTCCACAACGGTAGCAAAAATCATCTTTCTTCTTCTCTTCAACATTGTCCTTCTTCTGGAAGACATTTTGCTTTTGCTTTTCATTATTATTATTTTTATTATATGGTGAATAAACACGACCACGTCCATGATAGTTCCCACGGCCTCGGCCTCTACCACGACCATTACCACGACCACGACCACCACGACCATGTTCATAATTTTGAGTTTGAGTCGCATTTGCTTCAGAAAATGGACTAGAACCGGTGGGTCGGGACTCGTGATTTTTCAACAACAATTCATTATTTTGCTCAGCAAGAAGAAGACAACCAATTAATTCAGAATATTTGGTAAAGCCTTTTTGTCAATATTGCTGCTGCAGGAGCACATTCGACACATGAAAAGTAGAATAAGTTTTCTCAAGCATATCTTCATTGGTTATGGTTTCACCACATAATTTCAATTGAGAAGATACTTTCATGATGGCAGAATTATATGCCTCGACAGATTTAAAATCTTGTAGTCGAAGGTGGAGTCAATCATACCATGCTTTTGGTAGTACGACCATCTTCAGGTGGTCGTATCTTTCTTTCAAATCATTCCACAAAGTTAGTGGATCTTTCACGGTTAAATATTCATGCTTCAATCCTTCATCTAAATGATGACGAAGGAAGATCATGGCTTTGGCACGGTTTTGAGCCGTCTCTTCATTTTTGTCGACAATCGTCTTACTAAGACCCATTGCCTCAAGATGCATTTCAATGTCCAATTTCCAAGACATGTAATTCTTTCCAGTAACTTCAAGAGGAATGAAATCAACTTTGTTGATGTTAGCCATAATAATAATAATATAAAAAAAAAATAAACTCACCTTAAGAACCTTGTTATTCGTGTTTGTGAATCGTGCTGATAACGTGTTGTAAATTTTACTAGCTCGGAACATAATATAAAGTAACAAGAAAAGAAGTAGGGAGAAGGAGAGTATTCTTATTATATTTCAATATTCAAGTGTGTATACAATGGATACAAAGACACCTATTTATAGGTACATATGCATCATCATGCACTAAGTAGAAATAAATATTATGAATAAATAATATCATCAATTGGTGCTTCAATGGTGTGTCCATTTGCATGCCCACTACATGAGCACACCAAAAGACATCCACTATTACATTATTTCATAATAAAATGATTGTAAGTAACAATATAATTATGGAATAAGCATAAGCCGTACTATTTGATACACTTGATCGTGCACTAAATTTAGACAAATGACAAGAATTGGTATTCTCTCTCCACAAACAAAAAACCTAGTTACCAATGTCCCAAGAGACGATGATATATATAGACACACATAATATTTTTTAAATCAACGTGGATAGAATTCACTGATTGAGACTTCATTTCTGGATGAATTATCAGACTGAGTTGGTAAGGTACTGTTTGATGAATCACCTGCGTTCTGATCATAAAGAAGCGAAGTATCGGACATAAAAAATGCAGGCTCCGCAGGTGCTGCCATAGTCAAGGAGTGGCTATTAAGCATTAGGACAACTGAAGCCATCGTCGGTCTATCAAATGCATTATGTTGAACGCACAACAACCCAATGTGTATGCATCTCAACATATCACTTATGGAACCCGAACCTGACATCAGGCAGGGATCCACGATATTCGCGGCAGTACTCTCACGCCAATTCTTCCAAGCCTGCGATAATTTGATTGTATAAATATTTAGTTTGATTTAGTTTGATTTAGTATATATATATATATATATATATATATATATATATATATATATATATATATATATATATATATATATATATTAATCTATTTACCATCCATCGTTTGTACTTACAAAGCTCAAGAGGTTTTGTGACACGTCCCCTCGTTGGATGCACTTATTTTTTGCACCGCTGATAATTTCTAGAACTAGCACACCGAAGCTGAACACATCCGACTTGATTGAAAATTGTCCGTGCATTGCGTATTCCGGGGACATGTATCCACTACAACATTACGTAAATTTTGGTTATTGATAATTACAACGATGAGAGCAAGTGTCCTAATTTAAATACTTACAACGTTCCAACAATTTTACTGGTATTCCCTTGAGTATCGTCTTGCCTGAAAAGTCTTGCCATGCCGAAATCTGCAATTTTTGGGTTCATGGCCCCATCTATAAGTACATTGCTAGGTTTTAGATCACGGTGAATGATTCTGACTTGAGAGTCCTCGTGCAAGTACAAAATTCCCCTGGCTATGCCACCTATGATGTTGTAGCGTTTTCCCCAATCCAAGTATGAACGTTTGATCGGATCTACATGTGCAAAAGTTAGTATAAGACTCTAATTAAACACTGTCGAAAATCGGATAAAAGAATCGTAATTACCGAATATGAAATGATCTAGGCTAGCATTCTCGACAAACTCGTAGATGAGAAGCTTTTCGATTCCTTCTAGGCAAAAACCCAAGAGCCTAACAAGATTCTTGTGTTGAAGCTTGGCTAGCAGTAAGACCTCGTTCTTGAATTCCTGATCGCCTTGTCCCGAATTCTTTGACAATCTCTTGACGGCTATTTTTTGACCATTCGAAAGTATTCCCTTATAAACAGTCCCGAATCCACCTTCTCCCAGCTTGTTATCATCGGAGAAATCATTTGTCGCAGCTCTGAGTGTGCTTAACTCGTATTTGAGTGAGTCGGGCGTGCTCATATCATCAATAGCTTCAAGTCGATCATTGGAAGTTAATATTTGGCCTAATAATCTATTTTGAGATAAAAATTATTTAGTTCTATAAAAAAACTTTTTTCTCGATTTGGTCCCATTTTGTTTCGTAAAGCCCATAATGTGGTCAATTTAGTCTCTTTACGGTCCACAAAGTCAAAATTAGTCGAAAATTGGTTGATCAATTTAGACGTGATATATATATATATATTGACTTTCTGAGCTGAAAAGGGACTAAATTGACCGCGTTTTAGGTATTGTGGGATTAAGTTAAGAAAGTGAAACAAAATGGGATAAAATAAAAATTAAAAAAACTTATTTATTGGACCAAAATAATTTTTATCTCAATCAATTTCATACAACGAAAGAGAGAAAGGTATATATATACTCACTCTCGGTACGGGTCGCCTCTGGTTTTCTTTTCACACGCTTTCTCAACAAAATCCAAACGAAGACAGCTACCACCAAACACGCAGCAATAGAAACGACGACAATGATGATAATATTCGGAGTCGTCGTGTTATTCCCTGCGCAATCGCAGTCGGAACAACTCTATCTTTAATTAGTTCTGACATACAATTATACAAATACATAAACAAAAAACACCAATATTATTCTCGTTATAATTACCCAGTGGTGCCGGTGGTGGTGACGTTGGCGGTGTTTGCGGCGGCCGAGGGGCAGGCGGCGGCTCAGGCATCAGCTCAAGAAGCCTGGTGTCATTATAAAAGGGATACGTCTCGTAACGAAGATTACAGCTGGGATATATAACCCTTCCCCCTCTTCTCCTATCGCAGCACCACGGTATTTCGGTACCTGCAGTGATCAAGCAACTCTCGCACTGCTCGGCCGACAAATCAGGGGTGCACTGCACCATCGCGAATATGTACTGGAAATCGGTCGCCGTGATATTCCCCGCGGCCACTTTTCTCGTGGGACCCCCGCCGTTAGCCGCCTTGTCCCGGAGGCTATCGAGGTGGGCCCGCAGTTGGTTCATGAACACAGAAGGGTTCGTGGCGTTCTGTGAGTTCCTCATGTAGTACGCGGGCCGCGTGTCCACGGCTCCGAGTATGCTCTCGTTCGAGTACCGCACCATGCAGGACTCCGTCCACCGGATTGCTTGCCGCTGGTCGGGGCAGGCGGATCGGAGGTCGGCGGTGACGGTGCTGACGCAGCGGCGGCACCCGCTGAGCTGGACGTCGCCTCGGCAGAGGGCGAGGGCGTGGGCTATGTCAGGGTCGCGGGACCCGACGGAGGCGTTGTAGAAGCCGGTGGGGCCGATGTTTGTTGGGAGGGAAGAGAGGGCGGAGTCGAGGTTGTCGGAGTAGGTGCTGTTGGCCGTGTAGTTGCCGTTGTTTAGGCAGCGGGATCGAGCGGAGATCAAGAGGAGGTTGGTTTGGAGGATGAGAAAAAACAAGGCAACCACTTGCACCATCCTAGCTTGTGTATCGAAATTTAATTTCGTTTGTTCGGTTAATCGGTGTGTGTTATATGTCGAAGATCTGCAGGGATCGAATCGGTATGGAAATTTCCGAGTTGGAAGTCAAGGTCTTCTATACATTAAGCAAATGCAATATTATTGTACTAGTTCATGATGAAAATGGTCCCCGGCCGCGGGAAGGAAAGGTAAAGTAAAGCTACCCATTTGAACATTTCAACGCTATACATAATACATTTCAACAAATAAATTTCATTTTGATTCATTATTATTACTTCCATGCATGTTTTTTGTTTTTAAGAAATCATGTTCTTAATTAACTTTTGTGGAAGTTGTGTAATTGCAAATTGCAATTATTTGAAAAAAAAATTAAAAAAAAAAATCATAATCATTATCAGATATTTAGATATTTTTTCAAGAATTGAAAAATGAAAATTCTTTAAAATCAGGTTTTGTACGAGAAATAAAGAGGGAGAGGTAATAACCTCTCGTGAAAATATGGATTTTCTCTCTCCTCACTAGAGAACTGGTTTTTTTTATTTTTCACGTTCCGGAATTTTCTTTTGTTCGATTGCTACTGTTAATCATTTTCGATTTTATTGTTCCTCTTTTTTAAGTGTTTGGGTGACTCCTCGTTCTCCATGTTAAAATATGACTTGAATTATAGAAATTTTGTTTCTTTATTTAGAAAAATTAGAATTATATTAGGTATAATTTTATTTCGGGATTCTGGAGTTATATTAGGCTTAGATTTATTTCTATTCATATTTATTACCTAGTTTATGGGTTTTCTACATCTATAAATTGAGATCTCCAACACAATTA
Source organism: Euphrasia confusa (assembly GCA_954870475.1). Classification (NCBI taxonomy): domain Eukaryota; kingdom Viridiplantae; phylum Streptophyta; class Magnoliopsida; order Lamiales; family Orobanchaceae; genus Euphrasia; species Euphrasia confusa. The sequence goes on along the minus strand of OX940959.1, from coordinate 6,479,941 downwards.
TACGTGTGTTGAACACCATTAGAGAGTTATATCACATAGAGTGAAAATTCTCGTCGTTCCTTCCGTGGTTTTTCCTGATTTGGGTTTCCACTTAAATTCCTTATCTTCTTTACTTGTCTCCTTCTCTTTTATTGTTGAGTTATTTTCGAGATTCCGCATTATTATTCGTACTATACATAGTCGATCTGCAACAAGTAGTATCTAGTGGCACCGATCTTGAACGTGTGGCGTTCAGAGTTTTGTCCTAAAAGCTAACACTCGGTTATGTCATCCCCTACTATCGGCGAGCTCTGTTCCGGTCAACTCGCCGATGATGCTGTCATTTCACCATATTTCGGAGGACATGGTCAACACGATCAAAAGACGGAACCCAAATTTTAACTTCGATTTTAATACGCTAATGGATCGTGTTGATGGAAGAGTTAATGGGTCTAATATGCGCGGGATACGATTCTGGATTTACAGGAGGAGGTAAAGACCTCTGATCTGATGGAACTATACGGAATGAAAGGGTGTTAAGGTGATTCTAAGGATAAATATGTTTGGGCATAACAATACTTTAAGTGAACTAGGCAAGAAGTTGTTATGCTAACATATTTATTTGTTTTCTTTTTTCTTTACAATTGGAATGTTGTAATTACTCATTATACAGGTGATTTGATTTAGCATAATTCATTAGTTGAAACGTGTTTTGAAAAACAATCAATATAGAAGCTTTCTGCCGCAGCACATCAAGGCAGACTTATGCCGCAACACAACATGGCATGGACAAGGCGTTGAGTTAAGAGCATGAGCGAAGGACAAAGGATTGCTGAAGTCAAGATAGTATGGAAGGCAGGGCATTCCAGAAGAACAAAAGGCATTCCTGCGGCAGTGGTCAAAACAGTCTGCCCTAAATGATCTCAACCGCCTATTGACCTGACATTTTTAGGAAATCAGTTGGGGTTCCTCTCCTATAAATAAAGGATGATCCCAACACTATTCATCAACTTTCATACAACAGATTACACCTCTATAATTCTATTTCCTCTCTAGATCGATTAGCTTTTGAGCTGAAGTGTTAAAGGAAAATAATATTACGTAGATAATTATGTACTCCCTCCGGTCATTAATAGATGTCATACTTTTCTGGACACGAAGTTTAAGAAATTTGTTATTTTTGTATTTTTTAATTGAAAAGTAAAAGGTAAAAATATATTTTTAAAGTAAAAAGTAAAGTAGTTGTGAGTAAAGTTTAAAAAGTAGATGGGGTAAAGTAGAATAAAATTGTATATTAAAATGAAAAAGTTAGAATAATTATTTCCTTTTTTGAGTGTGTCAACTATTGTTGGACACCCCAAAAAGGAAAGTGTGACAACTGTCTTCTTTGGACCGAGTGAGTATTTATTAATTGTATCTGTATTTGGACCGAGGTAGTGGACCGAGTGAGTATTTATTAATTGTATCTGTATTTGGACCGAGGGACCGAGTGAGTATTTATTAATTGTATCTGTATTTGGACCGAGGGAGTATTTATTAATTGTATCTTTATGTGTATATCTAGAGTAGATAATCATGTATTTATTAATTGTATCTTTATTATGTGTATCGCTATTCTGTTGTATCTCTTTTCTATTTATTCTAGAGTCTTATTCTAGAGTCTTTTGTATCGCTATTCTGTTGTATCTCTTTTCTATTTATTCTAGAGTTATGAAACCATCATATTATCGGTGATTATAACAGGATTCTTTTCTATTTATTCTGAGTTATGAAAGCATCATATTATCGGTGATAATAACAGAATTCTCACACGAAGCACACGAAGACTTCAACCGAGGAGTTCTTCGTGCAATATTATTGTAGTAGTTCATGATGAAAATGGTCCCTGCGGGAAGGAAAGCTAAAGCTACCCATTATTGAACATTTCAACGCTATACATAATACATTTCAACAAATAAATTTGAGGATACGCTAATGGATCGTGTTAATGGAAGAGTTAATGGGTCTGATATGCGTGGGGATAAGATTCTGGATTTACAGGAGGTGAAGGCCTCCGATGGAACTATACGGAATGAAAGGGTTAAGGGAGATGGAGTGGAGTCGGGATCTATTAGTGGTGCGAATCAGAGTCTGAAATTAGGATTTGATACGGCCGATACAGAGGCTGGGGATAAGATGAGTGCAGAAGGTTTTCTGGGGACCAATGTTGCTGCCGGACCGGGTTTAACTAGTAATGCTATTGGGCTGATTATTCCAACTTCGGGGCCAAGCCCGATTGTTGTATTCGGCTGTGTGGAATCCGATAACAGTCAGATAAGGCAAGCTTCTAAACAAGCCCAACTTATTCAGCAACTTACGGCCCAAATTCTAAATCTCTATAATTCCTCGCATTCTGCAAATCATACTGAGGTGGATTCTTCTCACAACCAGAACTATACAAAGCAGACGCACAACACGGAATCAAGTCAGAACCCGACTTCTAATCTCTTCTTTGGCAACGTCCGCTGCAACGAAACCCAGGAGAGGACTTTAATACCTTCTAGGGTTTCTCTACGATCGGGGAGCTGAGGTCTTTGTGAGACCTTCATGGCAGGCAGTCCATGCGGGAAGTAAACGTTGGGAGAATACGCTAGTTTGATGAAAAATCAAACTGAAACTCCATGGTTTCAGCTCAATACTCAGTAGAAACGAGAGAGAAGGAAAGAGTGAATTTGGGGGAAATTATTTTCATTAACTCAAAATTGAATAGGGGTGAGCGAATATCTCGATTTTTCTCAAACCGTCTCGAATCAATATGGTCTTGTTCCGAAAAATAGCATATTCGTTCGGATACACTATTTATTGTTCAATTTAATTAAATATTCAGTACAACAAATTCAAAACATATACTAACAACAAATTGCTAATTAGTCCCTCGAGACTTTATTAACAGCAATAACCCCCAACAATAAAAGAACATGCTGCGATTTACAAGTTTTTTGTGTTATTTTTTGTTTCGTTGTGTGTGAGTTGTGTCATTTCTAGTCGTTTTTGTGTGTCTTCGTCATGATTTGTGGTAGGTTTGATACTTTGTTGAGTGTTCAGGCTAGTTGACGTGATTTGTGCAAGAAGAGCGAGAAAAAGAGTTGAAAAACGGTAAAAGTGATTTGGCCGACAAACTATCGAGATTGCGCTGTAAACTTGGCCACCTCGGTTCTCCCAACTCCGATCACCTACAAACATGATTCATACCTTGTCGGAAAGCTCTAAAAATCGTCTACACGGCCCTACAAGTTTCCTGTCATGGTTCCTCGTTATATGGCCGTAATTTACGAGTTTCCATCCCAGTACGCAGCTGCCCCGGAGTGTATGTGCAGCGAACTTGGAGAGCTTGGTTCTCCCAACTCCGACCACCTATAGCGATGATCTATACCTTTACGGAAAGCTCTTGGAGTCATATAAATGGCCTAGCTATCCAAGCGCCCGCCTTCCCTCCATGCGCCCGCTGGCGACCATGACCAGACGCCCGCCCGACGAGACGCCCCATCATTGACTTTTGTTGAACTACAAAATTTCTTGTATAAGAATAGGGCTTTGGCCTATAACAAAAACTACGCTTTTTCATTATTTTTTTCATGCACATTTTGGAGAAGACTTGAGACTCGAGATCCTAGGTTTTCATCTTTGTTTTTCATGTTTTCGATTCACGGACAAGAATTGGGGTTAGCACCGATCGTTGTTTTCTAGAACAAGTAATTTAGTAAGTTGCTTTCTTTTCATCTTAATTGTTTTTAATTCTTTAGCTTTGTTCTTTTTGTCCTATTGGTTGCTTGATTTCTTTGTCCCGATTATGAGTTGAAAATATTGGAGAATATATTAGGCCCACTATAAATGTCTGGTTGCCCAACTTCTCTAATAGTTCGACTTGTTAGATGAAGCGGTTTCTAACATGGTATCAGAGCCTAGCCTTGTGGCAGGTCTTGGGTTCGACTCCCGCCATGTGCAACTCCACCGAATTAATTATCCACTTGTTGGGCCTTCTCCTGAGGTTTAAATCGGCGCACAAGTGAGGGGGAGTATTGGAGAATATATTCGACTCACTATAAATGTCTAGTTTCTCAACTTCTCTAACAGTTCGAGCTTTTAGATGAAGCGGTTTCTAACAGTAAATTCTTTCAACGTTCATAGTTTCCAAAATCTAATCATTAGTAGCTAATTATTTAACTAGGGGAAGAGGGATTCATACATGAACAAGGGTTGGAGTTTTGCGCGTGCAAATTGGATGTTCGATTAATTGTCAATTTGAATTTTATAAGATTGTATGAGGATTAGGAGCGATTACATGACTAGGTTCAGTCGAATACGTTAGAATCTACCGGTGACGGACGTTCTAGTTTAGATTTATTACTCGTAAATCAATAACCCAAAATTTATGTTTGATGAATTCTAACCCTAGTCTTTTCATTATTCATTATATCTCGTTAATTGTTTCTTGCTTAATCTTAACTTTTTATTTCTTAGGTAATTTAGTTTTAAACAAAAACAAAAACCAACAAATGCATTATGCTATTTCTTATCTTTTCTCTGTTGCAAACAATTAAATACTTTTACTAAGCCGATAGTAGTGTTCCTCGTGAGTTCGACTCGAGCGAGTTGTTTCGGTAACTAGTTCCATATATTTTTATTTGATTTTCGACGTACTAAAACGACTTATCATGCTGCAACATCTTATTCATCTCATGCACTTCCAAAACACCTGCTGCAACATCTCAACACTCCCCCTCAAGTTGAAATGCCTCTCTCCTGCATTCCCAACTTGCAAATCATTCTGTGGAAAAGGTCAGCTCCCAAGGCCTTAGTGACCACATCAACCACTTGCAAGTGTGATGGTATAAATAGTGTATGAACTATATTATCCTGTATCTTCTCTCTTATGAAATGACAGTCCACATCTACATGTTTTGTGCGGCTATGGTGGACAGGGTTAGCTGCAAGAGCAAGAGCTGCTTTACTATCACATAAGATACTTATTGTTGGCAAGGTGATACCAAAGTTAATGAAGACTTGTCTCAGCCACATCAACTCACAAACAGTGAGTGCAAGGGCTTTATATTCAACTTCTGTAGAGCTCCTAGGCACCATTGTTTGTTTCTTTGACCTCCAACAAATTAAAGAATCACTAAGGAAGATGGCAAATCCGGAAACTGATCTTCTGGAATCCACACAAGTAGCCCAGTAAACATCACAAAAGGCATTTAGTGTAATGTCTGCAGTCCTTGAATAGAAGATTCCCTGTGTCATGGTGCCCTTTAAGTACCTGAGAATCATATGAGATGCTCCTAAATGTTTTTGTGATGGCTGATTCATGAACTGTGTAAGAACATGTACTACAAAAGTGATATCATGCATTGTGACGACGACGAATGTTTGTCGTGGAACAAACGCCGGTCAAAATAAATTTATAAGATTCCTAAACCTTTCACCAACAACAAGTATTAGTGGCAAGTATAGGGTCTGTTGGAATTCGATATCCCGGGTTAATTAAATTTGCGGAAACCAATAACCCGAACGAACCCTTCGCCGGAGATCACATGAACACCGACTCATCCGCCGGAGTCCGGCCTTTGGAGACCACGCGCCCGAAGGCACGCAGCCCGCCCCCAGCCGAACCCCCGCGAGTGCGGGGTTCACGCGATCGAAAGGATCGCGCCATCGCGCGATCGGGTGGGGCTGCCCAGCAGCCCCCGCGGCGAGTCCGGCGACTCGCCGCCGCCTGGGGTGGCCCGCCTCCAGCTGGGCCGTCGTGCCCAGCAGCTGCCCGTGATCGATCGTTTGATCGATCACGCCCCGGCGTCCAGCCGGGGATCGTCCCATACGCCCACCGCCGAAACCCTAGGCGGGCGCACGCCGTGGTCCGGTGGCTTCGCCACCACCACGCGTTCGTCCGTCTATTCCGGGCTTCGATTTTCGGATCTTCGTCCTACGGTATTCTCGATAAATTAAATCAAATAATATCAAGGATGTTTAGATATTATACCTTCGATTCGTTGTTCGGAGAAACGAAATCAAGATGACCTTTGAATCTTCCCACGTATTCCTTGCACTCCGTTCGAACGTCGGGTGGGCGACGATCTATCGAACTCCTATGGATCTTCTTCACTCTTCAAGACTTTATGATTGGCGTATATTAGGTTAATGAATTGTGAAGACCATGTAGTGCTTTTATAGGCTACGTAGGGGATCAAAAGGAGATTAAATATTGGGCTTCTAATATTGAAGATTAAATTGGGTCCAACCCAAATCCATTAATCCTTATCAATATTAATTTTATTTATTTTCCACTATATAAATAAAATTGCACTCCCAATATTTATCCATATTATATCAAATAATATTTCTCCGGTTAGTATTATTTATTCCGTGTATTTAAGATTTAAATATCCATGAATAAAATTTATTTATTGCTTAATAAATTTATTCATCTCTTATATCCGAGAATAGTACCACTCAACCTTATTTATTATGCGGGAACAAATCCACTCGCGAGGTTTACATAATAAATCCTTATGAGCTCATCTCGGGGATATTATCAACCCTTCCGGGATACACTGTCCCTTCAAGAATTCACGGCATGCCATATATAAAATATAGTGACCCAACTTAACCGGTAATTAACCCAATAATTAAATCGGTTAATTCCTTTGGAAAATCAAAGTCACTTATATTAAATATACACACCCGCAATTGTTTCAGGGATTAAGAATAAAATACTCCGAGACTTAAATCAATTATCACAGAGCAATCCTAATTGATAAGTCTCAAGCGATCCGCTCAATACACCAAGTGTACAAGTGTGATAAAATAATTAAGATAAATTATTTTCTCTCTCACACAACGACTATACCGATGGATTGGTCCGTGTCCATCTAGGTCGTGAGCAACTGTTCGATTAAATACGAGTAACCGATAGTATGATCTTCTGTGCGCCCATGCACACCATACTAACTACAACGTATAAAATCCAGGACTATAATTTGCATATATTTAATTAACAATAATTAAAAGCAAATGAATGTTCATTATAAATAGGTAAATGAAAGTGCACATAGAGTTCAGAATACTCAAATCTAGACATTAAGTATACTACTCCATCAATCTCCCACTTATACTAAGGTCTAGTCTTATCTTCCAAACTTCTGACTCCCAAACCCTCCAAGTGCTTGTAATATACTTCCTTAGGAAGTATCTTGGTGAAAGGGTCCGCTAGGTTGTCTTCTGAAGCTATCTTGGTGACTATCGCATCGCCCCTTTTGACGATGTCTCGAATCAGGTGGTACTTGCGCTCTATGTGTTTCGTAGCACTATGGGACCGTGGTTCCTTACTGTTTGCCACTGCACCGCTATTGTCACAATAAATTGTCATAGCCTTGGGCAAACTCGGAATCACATCTAAGTCCTGGAGGAAATTAAGGAACCACACTGACTCTTTCGCTGCCTCTGAGGCTGCAACATATTCAGCTTCCATGGTAGAGTCCGAAATGCACTTCTGCTTAACACTCTTCCATGATACGGCTCCACCTCCCAAAGTGTACACATAGCCTGACGTCGACTTACGCCGGTCCTTATCAGCTTGGAAATCCGAATCTGTGTAACCCAAAGGAATCAGATTGTCTGCACTGTATCTCAGAACACAATCCTTAGTATTTCGCAAATACTTGAAAATGCTCTTTACGGCAGTCCAATGAGCCTTTCCAGGGTTACTCTGATATCTCGCTACTATGCCGACGGCATAACAGATATCAGGCCTCGTGCATAACATTGCATACATTAAGCTTCCCACAGCCGAAGCGTAGGGAACCGCTTTCATTTCATCTTTCTCCTTCTGTGTCCGAGGACACATCTCCTTAGAAAGATAAGTTCCTTTACTGAAGGGCAGATCACCCTTCTTGGAATCTTGCATGTTAAAACGAGCTAGAATCGTGTCTATGTAAGATTGCTGGGAAAGACACAATGTTCTATTCCGGCGATCCCTTATAACTTTGATCCCTAGAACATGTCCAACTTCTCCCAAATCTTTCATATCGAATTGTCTATACAACCATCCCTTTTATGTCTGATAACATCTTCACACTGTTGCCAATGAGAAGTATGTCGTCTACATAAAGCACGAGAAACACCACTTTCTTTCCATCACGTTTCCAATACACACACGATTCGTCCATGCTTTGAATGAATCCAAAAGATTGGACTACTTCATCAAACCGCAGGTTCCACGATCTCGAGGCTTGTTTCAACCCATAAATGGATCGATTAAGCTTGCACACTAGATGATCTCGCCCCTCAGCAATGAATCCTTCTGGTTGTTTCATATAAATCGTCTCGTCAAGACTTCCATTAAGGAAAGCTGTCTTGACATCCATTTGCCACACCTCATAATCCATATGAGCTGCTATGGATAAGAGAATCCGGATTCACTTTATCTTGGCTACCGGCGAGAAGGTCTCCTCATAATCGATTCCCTCTTTCTGAGTATATCCTTTCGCAACAAGCCGAGCTTTAAAGGTTTCAACCTTTCCGTCAGATCCTCTCTTTCTCTTGTAGACCCATTTACACCCAATTGGCTTTACGCCGCTTGGTGGTTCTACAAGATCCCAGACTTTATTAGAATCCATAGATTCTATTTCGGATTTCATCGCTTTCTTCCAAGAAGGCGCATCTATATCTTGTACCGCCTCATCATAGGTCCAGGGATCGACTTCATGAACTCCGGGTGCCGAGTCCGAAGACTCACCCAGTCCAATCCACCTGTCCGGTTGTTTAACAACCCTCCCACTACGACGGCGTTCCGGTGTATTAACAGTGACAGTATTAGGTGCAGGTTCTTGTGGTGTATCTATACTCGGTTCGGCTGTATCCAAGTCTTCCTCGTTACCTCTCAACTCATCAAGCATTATGTCACTTTTGGGCTTGTGATCCATGACATAGTCTTACTCTAAGAACCGAGCGTTAGTACTTATAACGATCTTCTGGTCCGTAGGACTATAGAACATGCCACCCTTAGTTCCTTTCGGGTATCCTACAAACAACCGTATTTCTGATCTAGGCTCTAACTTATCGGCGCCTTGTCGCAACACATGTGCTGGACATCCCCAGATCCGAATGTGTTTCAAGTTAGGCTTACGCCCACTCCACAATTCCATGGGTGTAGTTGGCACCGTTTTGGTCGGAACCCTATTCAGAATGTACGCCGCTGTTTCCAAGGCAAGTCCCCAGAACATAACAGGTAAATCCGAGTAACTCATTATTGATCGTACCATCTCCATAAGAGTCCTATTCCTTCTTTCTGACACACCATTCTGCTGAGGAGTATATGGTGAGGTCAGCTGGGATTCAATCCCATTCTCTGCCAAGTATGCCTTGAATTCTCCAGACAGGTACTCGCCTCCGCGATCAGATCGCAGGCATTTTATGGATTTACCACGAAGGTTCTCCACAAGAGCCTTGAATTCCTTGAACTTTTCAAAAGAATCACTCTTGTGGCGCATCAGGTATACATATCCATACCTTGAGTAATCATCAGTGAAGGTGATGAAATACTCGTACCCTCCCCTTGCCTGAGTAGACATAGGTCCGCATACATCAGAGTGAATCAAATCCAATACTTGTTCAGCTCTACGTCCTTTACCAGAAAAAGAACGCTTGGTCATTTTACCCTCCAAACAGGATTCGCAGGTTGGAAGGTCCTCTCCTTCTATGCCGCTAATGAGACCATCAGCTTTCAACCTTTGAATTCTATTCGAATTAATATGACCTAGCCTTAGATGCCACAAGTATAATTGATTCATTTTAGAAGGTTCCTTTCTCTTATTGGTGTTCGTAGATGTGTTATTACTCTCGGTTAGTTGCATCGTGTTAGACTCAGGATTTAGAATATACAAATCGTCTACCAATGTACCAGAACAGACAATCTCACTATTTCTTCTTATGACCACAGAGTGATCAAAAGAAACAGAATATCCATTCAGAATTAACTTAGAAACTGAAATCAAATTCTTTCTAAAATTCGGTACATAAAGACAATTTTGTAAAACTAAAACCCTATCACTACTAAAGCGTAAGTGAACGTCTCCCACTGCAACAGCCGCCACCTTCGCGGCATTGCCCATGTAGACCACGATCTCTCCCTCTCTAAGTCTCCGGGTTTCCTGGAACCCCTGCAATGAATTGCAGACATGGTCAGTGGCACCCGTATCTACACACCAGGTGCTGGTAGATATCACCGCTGACAATGTTTCAGTGACTAAGGAAAATTTCGTACCTTTGATGAGAGGACAATCAGACCTCCAGTGCCCAAACTGCTTGCATCGAAAGCACTTGCCCAAAGGCTTGCCTTTCCCAATCCGTGGTTTTAAACCACTGGGTTTCTTTGCACGCTTTTCCTCTAGCCTTGCTACAAAAGCTTGTGATTCTCTAAACTTACGCACAAACTCCGCTCTCGCCGAATCCTTTTTAAGGGACTCATTGAGAGAGAATTCTGTGAGTATGTTAATCACCTCTTGTCCGGCTTCCACGCTATGTCTCAACATCATCCTGAGGTCATTTCGAATGTCCTCATCAGTTGGGACAACAGTGGATTCGGAAAGCTCAACAGTCTGAACAATGTCCAGATTTCGTTCCCAATCATTACTATATGAAACCGGTGAGTTTTCATCCTTAAGTATATCACAAAGTGGGGTCACAGTCATTCTTAACCTATAAGCACATAAAACAAACAAACAATTTAATATCCGATATTATCTCCCTCAAATAATATCATTAAATCACTAATCACATCTAAAATCCCATCAGGTAAGGCAAGCCACGTGGTGTGGACGTTTACCCACCCAAATGATTTAGCAATTAGATTTTCTTTGGTCATACATCATTTATAGCGTGACCTCGTGGGGAGGAATACTATAACGCGTATCTAAGTGTAAACCATTACTCAGTACCAAAGTAAATTATTTGGAATCGCTACATTACCGCAAGCCACGTGGTGTGGACGTTTACGATAACTTCACAACTCTTCATAATTACTTACAACTGTCTACATCAATTAATCCAAAGTCCGTCAGCATAGTAAGCCACGTGGTGTGGACGTTTACTACACTAAGAGACTTTTATAATTGACTCCCAATTACTTGATCCATTTAATCTTGTAAATCAAGACGTGGAGAATCATAAGTGAAACTCGAAGTTTCTAACCAGTGATTCACCATGCGAACAACCCTATCTCTCATAAATGAGGGAGCCGAGCAGACAATCGATCCATCTATCAAAGAATGGTACGAAGGTCTCTAATTTGTGTCCTCTACATGACCAAGTGACTCTGGCTCCATTCCACTCCCCGGGGTGAGAATGAGTCGACTTGAAATCAGCTTTGGAAAGACAAATTAGGCATTGTTTGATAACTTAATCAATGTTTCTCGTAAGAGGAATTACAAGAACTCTCCTCCAATGACTTATCTATATAAACTTCAAAAGTTTATAAAAGTCACCAAGAGAGCAGCAATGGAGACCATGGGTATGTTTCCATACCCTCTCCCACTTAGCTTTTTACAATAAAGGGATACGCTATCTAGTGCATAAAATAAACACATATAGCATGCATACATGTAATAAAGCACATAGTATTATCACATAATCAAAATAATACTAGAATATTATTTTCCGACTATTATGGCTTTATCACATCTCCGTACGCATCTTCTAGTCTTCAGTCTTCGTTTCTTGAATGCTCCATGTGACGAGAATATTAATCTCCAATATTTAAATCTATTTATTTTTAATTAATCCAAAAGTTACTTAATTCGAAAATTAAGTCAATTGAATATATCAAAAATAAAATTAAATATTATTAATATTTTTATTTATTTTATTTTATTTTTCCACTCCATTAAATCTCTAGAATAATCTATCCAAGATATTCTTGGAATATTCTAGGTGATATCCATAATGAAATAAAGAAAAAAAATAATTTAAGACTATTATACTTTACAAATTTATTTTATTCCTAATCCATGAATATTCCCATGAGTAGGAATAATCAAATAGGAAAAATAAATTTAGTACTAAATTAATTCTTTTTCTATTTCTTGAATATTCCATAAAGAAATAATCAAAATAGGAAAAACCGAATTAAAATAGGAAAGTATATTTCCGGTAGGAGTAGCATGGGTTGGGAGGCCCCACGCCGCCCCCACCTTCGTTCGATCGGCCAGCCACGGGGAGGAGCGCCGCCGCCCAGCCATGCCGCCAACCACCGAACCGGTGGTAGCCGCGGCTAGGGCAACCAGCCCCTCGCCCTTAGCCATCGATCCGGGCATCACCATGGGATCGATCCAATCGATCCCTAGCCCTCGTCCATCTCGTCACTTCGTCTTCTCCGGCGGTCTTCGATTCGTCGATCCAATCGCAAAATAAATTTACAAAAATCTAAATTACAATTCCGGTATCGATTCTATACATGAAATCGACCCTATACATTTTCCGGAAAAACGATGAACATAATAATAAATCCTAAATTCGGTCAACCCCCGAATTTTTACTATTACAAGCATTCACCACCAAAAACGAATCTCGACATGTCCGAGAGTTTAATAAAACCAACAATCATGACAAAATAAATTAAACGAATAATAAATTGAGCCATAATAGTCGGAACCCTGCAAGGTAGAACAATTTTATCGAAAATACCGCGAACGTAAACCACGCTCTGATACCAATTGTTGGAATTCGATATCCCGGGTTATTTAAATTTGCGGAAACGAATAACCCGAACGAACCCTTCGCCGGAGATCACATGAACACCAACTCATCCGCCGGAGTCCGGCCTTTGGAGACCACGCGCCCGAAGGCACGCAGCCCGCCCCCAGCCGAACCCCCGCGAGTGCGGGGTTCACGCGATCGAAAGGATCGCGCCATCGCGCGATCGGGTGGGGCTGCCCAGCAGCCCCCGCGGCGAGTCCGGCGACTCGCCGCCGCCTGGGGTGGCCCGCCTCCAGCTGGGCCGTCGTGCCCAGCAGCTGCCCGTGATCGATCGTTTGATCGATCACGCCCCGGCGTCCAGCCGGGGATCGTCCCATACGCCCACCGCCGAAACCCTAGGCGGGCGCACGCCGTGGTCCGGTGGCTTCGCCACCACCACGCGTTCGTCCGTCTATTCCGGGCTTCGATTTTCGGATCTTCGTCCTACGGTATTCTCGATAAATTAAATCAAATAATATCAAGGATGTTTAGATATTATACCTTCGATTCGTTGTTCGGAGAAACGAAATCAAGATGACCTTTGAATCTTCCCACGTATTCCTTGCACTCCGTTCGAACGTCGGGTGGGCGACGATCTATCGAACTCCTATGGATCTTCTTCACTCTTCAAGACTTTATGATTGGCGTATATTAGGTTAATGAATTGTGAAGACCATGTAGTGCTTTTATAGGCTACGTAGGGGATCAAAAGGAGATTAAATATTGGGCTTCTAATATTGAAGATTAAATTGGGTCCAACCCAAATCCATTAATCCTTATCAATATTAATTTTATTTATTTTCCACTATATAAATAAAATTGCACTCCCAATATTTATCCATATTATATCAAATAATATTTCTCCGGTTAGTATTATTTATTCCGTGTATTTAAGATTTAAATATCCATGAATAAAATTTATTTATTGCTTAATAAATTTATTCATCTCTTATATCCGAGAATAGTACCACTCAACCTTATTTATTATGCGGGAACAAATCCACTCGCGAGGTTTACATAATAAATCCTTATGAGCTCATCTCGGGGATATTATCAACCCTTCCGGGATACACTGTCCCTTCAAGAATTCACGGCATGCCATATATAAAATATAGTGACCCAACTTAACCGGTAATTAACCCAATAATTAAATCGGTTAATTCCTTTGGAAAATCAAAGTCACTTATATTAAATATACACACCCGCAATTGTTTCAGGGATTAAGAATAAAATACTCCGAGACTTAAATCAATTATCACAGAGCAATCCTAATTGATAAGTCTCAAGCGATCCGCTCAATACACCAAGTGTACAAGTGTGATAAAATAATTAAGATAAATTATTTTCTCTCTCACACAACGACTATACCGATGGATTGGTCCGTGTCCATCTAGGTCGTGAGCAACTGTTCGATTAAATACGAGTAACCGATAGTATGATCTTCTGTGCGCCCATGCACACCATACTAACTACAACGTATAAAATCCAGGACTATAATTTGCATATATTTAATTAACAATAATTAAAAGCAAATGAATGTTCATTATAAATAGGTAAATGAAAGTGCACATAGAGTTCAGAATACTCAAATCTAGACATTAAGTATACTACTCCATCAATCTCCCACTTATACTAAGGTCTAGTCTTATCTTCCAAACTTCTGACTCCCAAACCCTCCAAGTGCTTGTAATATACTTCCTTAGGAAGTATCTTGGTGAAAGGGTCCGCTAGGTTGTCTTCTGAAGCTATCTTGGTGACTATCGCATCGCCCCTTTTGACGATGTCTCGAATCAGGTGGTACTTGCGCTCTATGTGTTTCGTAGCACTATGGGACCGTGGTTCCTTACTGTTTGCCACTGCACCGCTATTGTCACAATAAATTGTCATAGCCTTGGGCAAACTCGGAATCACATCTAAGTCCTGGAGGAAATTAAGGAACCACACTGACTCTTTCGCTGCCTCTGAGGCTGCAACATATTCAACTTCCATGGTAGAGTCCGAAATGCACTTCTGCTTAACACTCTTCCATGATACGGCTCCACCTCCCAAAGTGTACACATAGCCTGACGTCGACTTACGCCGGTCCTTATCAGCTTGGAAATCCGAATCTGTGTAACCCAAAGGAATCAGATTGTCTGCACTGTATCTCAGAACATAATACTTAGTATTTCGCAAATACTTGAAAATGCTCTTTACGGCAGTCCAATGAGCCTTTCCAGGGTTACTCTGATATCTCGCTACTATGCCGACGGCATAACAGTTATCAGGCCTCGTGCATAACATTGCATACATTAAGCTTCCCACAGCCGAAGCGTAGGGAACCGCTTTCATTTCATCTTTCTCCTTCTGTGTCCGAGGACACATCTCCTTAGAAAGATAAGTTCCTTTACTGAAGGGCAGATCACCCTTCTTGGAATCTTGCATGTTAAAACGAGCTAGAATCGTGTCTATGTAAGATTGCTGGGAAAGACACAATGTTCTATTCCGGCGATCCCTTATAACTTTGATCCCTAGAACATGTCCAACTTCTCCCAAATCTTTCATATCGAATTGTCTATACAACCATCCCTTTTATGTCTGATAACATCTTCACACTGTTGCCAATGAGAAGTATGTCGTCTACATAAAGCACGAGAAACACCACTTTCTTTCCATCACGTTTCCAATACACACACGATTCGTCCATGCTTTGAATGAATCCAAAAGATTGGACTACTTCATCAAACCGCAGGTTCCACGATCTCGAGGCTTGTTTCAACCCATAAATGGATCGATTAAGCTTGCACACTAGATGATCTCGCCCCTCAGCAATGAATCCTTCTGGTTGTTTCATATAAATCGTCTCGTCAAGACTTCCATTAAGGAAATCTGTCTTGACATCCATTTGCCACACCTCATAATCCATATGAGCTGCTATGGATAAGAGAATCCGGATTCACTTTATCTTGGCTACCGGCGAGAAGGTCTCCTCATAATCGATTCCCTCTTTCTGAGTATATCCTTTCGCAACAAGCCGAGCTTTAAAGGTTTCAACCTTTCCGTCAGATCCTCTCTTTCTCTTGTAGACCCATTTACACCCAATTGGCTTTACGCCGCTTGGTGGTTCTACAAGATCCCAGACTTTATTAGAATCCATAGATTCTATTTCGGATTTCATCGCTTTCTTCCAAGAAGGCGCATCTATATCTTGTACCGCCTCATCATAGGTCCAGGGATCGACTTCATGAACTCCGGGTGCCGAGTCCGAAGACTCACCCAGTCCAATCCACCTGTCCGGTTGTTTAACAACCCTCCCACTACGACGGCGTTCCGGTGTATTAACAGTGACAGTATTAGGTGCAGGTTCTTGTGGTGTATCTATACTCGGTTCGGCTGTATCCAAGTCTTCCTCGTTACCTCTCAACTCATCAAGCATTATGTCACTTTTGGGCTTGTGATCCATGACATAGTCTTACTCTAAGAACCGAGCGTTAGTACTTATAACGATCTTCTGGTCCGTAGGACTATAGAACATGCCACCCTTAGTTCCTTTCGGGTATCCTACAAACAACCGTATTTCTGATCTAGGCTCTAACTTATCGGCGCCTTGTCGCAACACATGTGCTGGACATCCCCAGATCCGAATGTGTTTCAAGTTAGGCTTACGCCCACTCCACAATTCCATGGGTGTAGTTGGCACCGTTTTGGTCGGAACCCTATTCAGAATGTACGCCGCTGTTTCCAAGGCAAGTCCCCAGAACATAACAGGTAAATCCGAGTAACTCATTATTGATCGTACCATCTCCATAAGAGTCCTATTCCTTCTTTCTGACACACCATTCTGCTGAGGAGTATATGGTGAGGTCAGCTGGGATTCAATCCCATTCTCTGCCAAGTATGCCTTGAATTCTCCAGACAGGTACTCGCCTCCGCGATCAGATCGCAGGCATTTTATGGATTTACCACGAAGGTTCTCCACAAGAGCCTTGAATTCCTTGAACTTTTCAAAAGAATCACTCTTGTGGCGCATCAGGTATACATATCCATACCTTGAGTAATCATCAGTGAAGGTGATGAAATACTCGTACCCTCCCCTTGCCTGAGTAGACATAGGTCCGCATACATCAGAGTGAATCAAATCCAATACTTGTTCAGCTCTACGTCCTTTACCAGAAAAAGAACGCTTGGTCATTTTACCCTCCAAACAGGATTCGCAGGTTGGAAGGTCCTCTCCTTCTATGCCGCTAATGAGACCATCAGCTTTCAACCTTTGAATTCTATTCGAATTAATATGACCTAGCCTTAGATGCCACAAGTATAATTGATTCATTTTAGAAGGTTCCTTTCTCTTATTGGTGTTCGTAGATGTGTTATTACTCTCGGTTAGTTGCATCGTGTTAGACTCAGGATTTAGAATATACAAATCGTCTACCAATGTACCAGAACAGACAATCTCACTATTTCTTCTTATGACCACAGAGTGATCAAAAGAAACAGAATATCCATTCAGAATTAACTTAGAAACTGAAATCAAATTCTTTCTAAAATTCGGTACATAAAGACAATTTTGTAAAACTAAAACCCTATCACTACTAAAGCGTAAGTGAACGTCTCCCACTGCAACAGCCGCCACCTTCGCGGCATTGCCCATGTAGACCACGATCTCTCCCTCTCTAAGTCTCCGGGTTTCCTGGAACCCCTGCAATGAATTGCAGACATGGTCAGTGGCACCCGTATCTACACACCAGGTGCTGGTAGATATCACCGCTGACAATGTTTCAGTGACTAAGGAAAATTTCGTACCTTTGATGAGAGGACAATCAGACCTCCAGTGCCCAAACTGCTTGCATCGAAAGCACTTGCCCAAAGGCTTGCCTTTCCCAATCCGTGGTTTTAAACCACTGGGTTTCTTTGCACGCTTTTCCTCTAGCCTTGCTACAAAAGCTTGTGATTCTCTAAACTTACGCACAAACTCCGCTCTCGCCGAATCCTTTTTAAGGGACTCATTGAGAGAGAATTCTGTGAGTATGTTAATCACCTCTTGTCCGGCTTCCACGCTATGTCTCAACATCATCCTGAGGTCATTTCGAATGTCCTCATCAGTTGGGACAACAGTGGATTCGGAAAGCTCAACAGTCTGAACAATGTCCAGATTTCGTTCCCAATCATTACTATATGAAACCGGTGAGTTTTCATCCTTAAGTATATCACAAAGTGGGGTCACAGTCATTCTTAACCTATAAGCACATAAAACAAACAAACAATTTAATATCCGATATTATCTCCCTCAAATAATATCATTAAATCACTAATCACATCTAAAATCCCATCAGGTAAGGCAAGCCACGTGGTGTGGACGTTTACCCACCCAAATGATTTAGCAATTAGATTTTCTTTGGTCATACATCATTTATAGCGTGACCTCGTGGGGAGGAATACTATAACGCGTATCTAAGTGTAAACCATTACTCAGTACCAAAGTAAATTATTTGGAATCGCTACATTACCGCAAGCCACGTGGTGTGGACGTTTACGATAACTTCACAACTCTTCATAATTACTTACAACTGTCTACATCAATTAATCCAAAGTCCGTCAGCATAGTAAGCCACGTGGTGTGGACGTTTACTACACTAAGAGACTTTTATAATTGACTCCCAATTACTTGATCCATTTAATCTTGTAAATCAAGACGTGGAGAATCATAAGTGAAACTCGAAGTTTCTAACCAGTGATTCACCATGCGAACAACCCTATCTCTCATAAATGAGGGAGCCGAGCAGACAATCGATCCATCTATCAAAGAATGGTACGAAGGTCTCTAATTTGTGTCCTCTACATGACCAAGTGGCTCTGGCTCCATTCCACTCCCCGGGGTGAGAATGAGTCGACTTGAAATCAGCTTTGGAAAGACAAATTAGGCATTGTTTGATAACTTAATCAATGTTTCTCGTAAGAGGAATTACAAGAACTCTCCTCCAATGACTTATCTATATAAACTTCAAAAGTTTATAAAAGTCACCAAGAGAGCAGCAATGGAGACCATGGGTATGTTTCCATACCCTCTCCCACTTAGCTTTTTACAATAAAGGGATACGTTATCTAGTGCATAAAATAAACACATATAGCATGCATACATGTAATAAAGCACATAGTATTATCACATAATCAAAATAATACTAGAATATTATTTTCCGACTATTATGGCTTTATCACATCTCCGTACGCATCTTCTAGTCTTCAGTCTTCGTTTCTTGAATGCTCCATGTGACGAGAATATTAATCTCCAATATTTAAATCTATTTATTTTTAATTAATCCAAAAGTTACTTAATTCGAAAATTAAGTCAATTGAATATATCAAAAATAAAATTAAATATTATTAATATTTTTATTTATTTTATTTTCTTTTTCCACTCCATTAAATCTCTAGAATAATCTATCCAAGATATTCTTGGAATATTCTAGGTGATATCCATAATGAAATAAAGAAAAAAAATAATTTAAGACTATTATACTTTACAAATTTATTTTATTCCTAATCCATGAATATTCCCATGAGTAGGAATAATCAAATAGGAAAAATAAATTTAGTACTAAATTAATTCTTTTTCTATTTCTTGAATATTCCATAAAGAAATAATCAAAATAGGAAAAACCGAATTAAAATAGGAAAGTATATTTCCGGTAGGAGTAGCATGGGTTGGGAGGCCCCACGCCGCCCCCACCTTCGTTCGATCGGCCAGCCACGGGGAGGAGCGCCGCCGCCCAGCCATGCCGCCAACCACCGAACCGGTGGTAGCCGCGGCTAGGGCAACCAGCCCCTCGCCCTTAGCCATCGATCCGGGCATCACCATGGGATCGATCCAATCGATCCCTAGCCCTCGTCCATCTCGTCACTTCGTCTTCTCCGGCGGTCTTCGA
Organism: Euphrasia confusa; assembly: GCA_954870475.1. Classification (NCBI taxonomy): domain Eukaryota; kingdom Viridiplantae; phylum Streptophyta; class Magnoliopsida; order Lamiales; family Orobanchaceae; genus Euphrasia; species Euphrasia confusa. Next base: position 6,460,295 of record OX940959.1, on the reverse strand, counting down.
TTCGTCGATCCAATCGCAAAATAAATTTACAAAAATCTAAATTACAATTCCGGTATCGATTCTATACATGAAATCGACCCTATACATTTTCCGGAAAAACGATGAACATAATAATAAATCCTAAATTCGGTCAACCCCCGAATTTTTACTATTACAAGCATTCACCACCAAAAACGAATCTCGACATGTCCGAGAGTTTAATAAAACCAACAATCATGACAAAATAAATTAAACGAATAATAAATTGAGCCATAATAGTCGGAACCCTGCAAGGTAGAACAATTTTATCGAAAATACCGCGAACGTAAACCACGCTCTGATACCAATTGTTGGAATTCGATATCCCGGGTTATTTAAATTTGCGGAAACGAATAACCCGAACGAACCCTTCGCCGGAGATCACATGAACACCAACTCATCCGCCGGAGTCCGGCCTTTGGAGACCACGCGCCCGAAGGCACGCAGCCCGCCCCCAGCCGAACCCCCGCGAGTGCGGGGTTCACGCGATCGAAAGGATCGCGCCATCGCGCGATCGGGTGGGGCTGCCCAGCAGCCCCCGCGGCGAGTCCGGCGACTCGCCGCCGCCTGGGGTGGCCCGCCTCTAGCTGGGCCGTCGTGCCCAGCAGCTGCCCGTGATCGATCGTTTGATCGATCACGCCCCGGCGTCCAGCCGGGGATCGTCCCATACGCCCACCGCCGAAACCCTAGGCGGGCGCACGCCGTGGTCCGGTGGCTTCGCCACCACCACGCGTTCGTCCGTCTATTCCGGGCTTCGATTTTCGGATCTTCGTCCTACGGTATTCTCGATAAATTAAATCAAATAATATCAAGGATGTTTAGATATTATACCTTCGATTCGTTGTTCGGAGAAACGAAATCAAGATGACCTTTGAATCTTCCCACGTATTCCTTGCACTCCGTTCGAACGTCGGGTGGGCGACGATCTATCGAACTCCTATGGATCTTCTTCACTCTTCAAGACTTTATGATTGGCGTATCTTAGGTTAATGAATTGTGAAGACCATGTAGTGCTTTTATAGGCTACGTAGGGGATCAAAAGGAGATTAAATATTGGGCTTCTAATATTGAAGATTAAATTGGGTCCAACCCAAATCCATTAATCCTTATCAATATTAATTTTATTTATTTTCCACTATATAAATAAAATTGCACTCCCAATATTTATCCATATTATATCAAATAATATTTCTCCGGTTAGTATTATTTATTCCGTGTATTTAAGATTTAAATATCCATGAATAAAATTTATTTATTGCTTAATAAATTTATTCATCTCTTATATCCGAGAATAGTACCACTCAACCTTATTTATTATGCGGGAACAAATCCACTCGCGAGGTTTACATAATAAATCCTTATGAGCTCATCTCGGGGATATTATCAACCCTTCCGGGATACACTGTCCCTTCAAGAATTCACGGCATGCCATATATAAAATATAGTGACCCAACTTAACCGGTAATTAACCCAATAATTAAATCGGTTAATTCCTTTGGAAAATCAAAGTCACTTATATTAAATATACACACCCGCAATTGTTTCAGGGATTAAGAATAAAATACTCCGAGACTTAAATCAATTATCACAGAGCAATCCTAATTGATAAGTCTCAAGCGATCCGCTCAATACACCAAGTGTACAAGTGTGATAAAATAATTAAGATAAATTATTTTCTCTCTCACACAACGACTATACCGATGGATTGGTCCGTGTCCATCTAGGTCGTGAGCAACTGTTCGATTAAATACGAGTAACCGATAGTATGATCTTCTGTGCGCCCATGCACACCATACTAACTACAACGTATAAAATCCAGGACTATAATTTGCATATATTTAATTAACAATAATTAAAAGCAAATGAATGTTCATTATAAATAGGTAAATGAAAGTGCACATAGAGTTCAGAATACTCAAATCTAGACATTAAGTATACTACTCCATCAGGGTCGATCCCACGAGGTGCTTGAAATATACTTCCTTAGGAAGTATCTTTGTGAAGGGGTCTGCTAGGTTGTCTTCTGAAGCTATCTTGGTGACTACAACGTCGCCTCTCTTGACGATGTCTCGAATCAGGTGGTACTTGCGCTCTATGTGTTTCGTAGCACTATGGGACCGTGGTTCCTTACTGTTTGCCACTGCACCGCTATTGTCACAATAAATTGTCATAGCTTTGGGAAAACTTGGAATCACATCTAAGTCCTGGAGGAAATTAAGGAACCACACTGATTCTTTCGCTGCCTCTGAGGCTGCTACATATTCAGCTTCCATGGTAGAGTCCGAAATGCACTTTTGCTTAACACTCTTCCATGATACGGCTCCACCTCCCAAATTGTACACATAGCATGATGTCGACTTACGCCGGTCCTTATTTGCTTGGAAATTCGAATCTGTATAACCCAAAGGAACAAGCTCGTCTACTCCGTATCTCAGAACATAATCCTTAGTATTTCGTAAATACTTGAAAATTCTCTTTACAGCAGTCCAATGCTCCTTTCCAGGATTACTCTGATATCTTGCCACTATGCCAACCGCATAACAGATATCAGGTCTCGTACATAACATTGCATACATCAAGCTTCCCACAGCCGAGGCGTAGGGAACTGCTTTCATTTTATCTTTCTCCTTTTGTGTCCGGGGACACATCTCTTTAGATAGATAAGTTCCTTTGCTGAAGTGTAACTCACCCTTCTTGGAATCTTGCATGTTAAAGCGAGCCAGAATCGTTTCTATGTAAGATGCCTGAGAAAGGTACACTGTTCTATTCCGGCGATCCCTTATAACTTTGATTCCTAGAACATGTCCAACCTCTCCTAAATCTTTCATATCGAATTGTCTAGACAACCATCCCTTTATGTCTGATAACATCTTCACACTGTTGCAAATGAGAAGGATGTCGTCTACATAAAGCACGAGGAACACCACCTTCTTCCCATCACGTTTCCAATGCTGGGAATCGATATCCCGGATTACCGAAAGATGCGGAAACCGATAATCCGATCGAAATCCCGTCACCGGAAACCGATCGCAAACACCACGAAGAACCGGGCACGACAAGAGCATCGCCGCGGGATGAACCCGCGGCTAAACCCTAGCCGAACCCCATCGCGGGGTTCGCGATCGCCGTGCATGGCGATCGCCGGGGCTGTATGGGACAGCCCCCGGCGGTGAGTCCGACGACTCACCGCCACCGCCAGGAGCGGCGGTCAGCCCAGCTGACCTACCGCGTCTTCAGCCGCGGTCTACCCCCGGCGATCGATCGCCCGCCTCGGCCCAGCCGAGGCGCCTTCTCGCGCACGCCGCCGTCGAGGCGGCGGGGATCCGCCACGGCACCAGCCCGTGGCATCCCCAGCGATCGACCCTAGGTCGATCGCATACCCCGGCGTCCAGCCGGGGCTTCCTTGCGCGGCACACCGGCGGTCGAAACCCTAGGGTTCGACCGCCCCTCGTTCGATCCCTACGGGGATCCAACGATCCCCGTATCTAGGTCTCGATTGTCCCGGATCGTCTTGTTCATGTATATATCACAATTATACGTACATAAAATCATAGAGGGGGTTTATGATTTTATATCTCGATTCGTTGTGCGGAGAAACGAATTAAACTTGTTGAAGACCTTGGAATCTTCCTACGTATTCCTTGCACCTCGTCCGAACGTCGTGTGGGCGACGATCTATCGAACTCCTATGGATCTCCTTCAACTCTCAAGAAATATCAAGTATGATATTCTTGTATATGCTGCGTATTAATTATGAAGGCCATGTAGTGCTTTTATAGGCTTCGTAGGGGATCAAAAGGAGGTGGAATATTGGGCTTCCAATATTGATGATTAAATTGAGCCTAGCCCAAATCTATTAATCCTTATCAGTATTAATTAATTTATTTTCCACTATATAAATTAATTGCACTCCCAATATTAAACCATATTATATCAAATAATATTTCTTCGATAGTATTATTTATTTCGTGTATTTAAGATTTAAATATCCATGAATAAAATTAATTTATTCATCTCTTATATCCGAGAATAGTACCATTCAACCTTAATTATTGTGCGGAACGAATCCACTCATGAGGTTTACACAATAATTTCATATGAACTCATCTCGGGGATATTATCAACCCTTCCGGGATACACTTTCCCGTCAAGTATTCACGGCATGTCGTATATAAAATATAGCGACCCAATTTTACCGGTAATTAACCCAATAATTAAATCGGTTAATTCCTTTGGAAAATCAAAGTCTCTTATATTAAATATACACACCCGCAATAGTATCGGGGATTAAGAATAAAATACTCTGAGATTTAAATCAATTATCAACGGCAATCCTAATTGATAAATCTCAAGCGATCCGCCCAATACACCAAGTGTACAAGTGTGATAAAATAATTAAGATAAATTATTTTCTCTCTCACACAACGACTATACCGATGGATTGGTCCGTGTCCATCTAGGTCGTGAGCAACTGTTTGATTAAATACGAGTGACCGATAGTATGATCTTCTGTGTGGGCCCGACACACCATACTAACTACAACGTATAAAATCCAGGACTATATTTTGCATAATTAATTAATAATAATTAAATGCAAATAATTGTTTATTAATTAAACAGGTTAAATGCTATGACCGGGAGTTTACCGATACTCAAATCTAGACATTAAGTACACAACTCCAACATCCAATACACACACGATTCGTCCATGCTTTGAATGAATCCAAAAGGTTGGACTACTTCATCAAACCGCAAGTTCCATGATCTCAAGGCTTGTTTCAATCCATGAATGGATCGATTAAGCTTGCACACTAGATGATCTCGCCCCTTAGCAATGAATCCTTCTGGTTGTTTCATATAAATCGTCTCGTCAAGACTTCCATTTAGGAAAGCTGTCTTGACATCCATTTGCCACACCTCATAGTCCATATGAGCTGCTATGGATAAGAGAATCCAGATCGACTTTATCTTGGCTACCGGCGAGAAGGTCTCCTCATAATCGATTCCCTCTTTCTGAGTATATCCTTTCGCAACAAGCCGAGCTTTAAAGGTTTCAACCTTTCCGTCAGATCCTCTCTTTCTCTTGTAGACCCATTTACATCCAATTGGCTTTACGCCGTTTGGTGGTTCTACAAGATCCCATACTCATCACGTGCTTAAGTTATACTTCCTAGAAGTACTATGTGAATGAGCAATCTAGGTTGCCGCTCTGAAGTTATCTTGGTGACTACTGCGTCGTCTCCCTAGACGATGACTCGAATCAGGTGGTACTTGCTCTATGTGTTATCATCACCTTTTGAACTTATGACTTCTTCCAGTTTACCATGCACCGCTATATACATAGCCTTTGGTGAACCAAGAATCATATCCAAGCTCAGAGGTCATTCCGGAACCTAACCAAAACTTCCGCTGCCTTTGAGACTGCTATTCGGTTTATGATAGAGTCCGAAAAGCATCATGCTTATCACTCTTTCATCTTAAGGTTCCACCTCTTTTAAAGTGAACACATAGCCTGATATCGACTTACACTGGTCTTTCTCTGATTTTGGATCTGAGAAAATGTAATCCAAGAAGAATTCACATTGCTCCGTAAGCCAGTACTTCGAAAGTACTCTTACAGCATTCGAACATCTTTTGTCAAGATTACTTTGATATCCTCCCACTACGCCAACCGCATAGTTGATACAGTAAAACCTCTAAAAAAGAATACTCTATTAAAGAATAAACTCTCTTTAGGAATAAAAATCCATGGTCCCATCTTGGGACCAGTTATAATTTGGAATAAACTCCATATTGTCATAATTCATATTTTTTCAAGTCCCAACATAAAGAAATACACCTCCATTTAGGAATAAATCATAATAATTATATATAATTCTACAATAGATTTAAGTTATTTAAAATACTTGTCCAAGGTTGATTGTGACAATGATTTAATCTTTTGTGTTGTAACCTTATCCTTCAACTTGCGTGTGCGCATTAACTCGTCCACATGACCAATTTCTTGTTGAACCCAAAACATTTTAACTTGTCCAGTAAGCTTAAAGCTTCTTCACATGAAACTTTTTGTACTTCTATGCTATTGAGCTTCTTCACATGAAGCTTTTTCACATGACTTTTGAGTATTGTCTTTTCATATTATCGTGAGTAAATTAGTTCAATTAAGTTCAACACATTACATGTACTGTATCTACTAATTATACCATTATATAATATACATGCATTAAAAAAAATCTTATACTAACTCTATTTAGGAATAACTCCCATTTAGGAATATTTTTTTGTAGTCCCAATGATATGACTATATAGAGGTTTTACTGTATTAGGTTCTCGTTTTACAACATTGCATCTATAAAGCTTTCCACACTCGAAGTGTAGGAAACGGCTTTGTCTCTATCTATCTCCTTCATGTGTTCAAGACACATACCTTTAGATAGATGTATTCTGTTCCGGAAAGGCAATAACCTTTCTCAGAATTATGCATGTTTAAAACAGACCATAATCGCATAAGATATCTTTAAGAGAAGTACAATGTTCTTATCTAGAGATCGAAGGATTCTAAGAACATGATCTAATTTCATCTTAATCTTATATCTCGATTTATTTAGACAACCTCTATTTTATGTCTGACAATACTTTTACATTGTTGCCAACGATGGAGTGTTATCTACATAAAATTCCGAGAAACACCACCTTGTTTCCATTACGTCTCCAATACACCTTTCCTTGTCTATGCCCTTTGATGAATCCATCTAATGGACTATCTCATCAATTTGCAAGTTCCACAATTTACAGCTTTGTGATAATCCATAAATGGATTCACTAAGCTCGTACCTCTAAATGATCTTACCTCTTAACAATAATACTTATTGCTATCCAAGTAGGCACATTTAGATTAGTACTTACCCTTATGAAGAGCTAGGGATCGATTTCATGTCTAATAGATCCAGAGTTCAAAAAAAAAAAAACAAAAAAAACTCCTCTAGTCTTATGAACATCTCTGGTCGCTTAACAACCTCCCACTGCAATGGCGTTCTGGTGTATAACAGTAATAACATTGGGTGCAGTTAGTGGTGTACTACTACTCGGTTAGGCTGGTTCTCAGTCTTTCCTTTTTCCTCATTTCAAAGTACCTTTGTCAGTTAGGGCATTGTAGTTTATAGTCTATCTCTAAGAACCGGGCGAGGACACCCCTCTGGTTCATAGTACTATTGAACATACAATTACTTGTTCTTCTAGGATATCCTACAACCACATTGAATGTGCCGTTGTATCCAGAAATATCCGTAGAACATAGGTAGTTCCGAACAAACTTGTCCTTTTACTATTAGAATTCCATTTCTTATTCCTGACACACCATGTCTACACTTTCAGTGTATGGTGTAGTCCTTTGAGACTTAATCTCAATCTTTGATTTATGCTATGTGTTATTTAGATAGGTGATAGCCTCCGCGAACAAGTCGCAGGCTTCCAACGGATATACTTTGAAGGTTTCCCATAATAGCTTTGTGTCTACTGATAGACACTTTGCTTTTATGGCACATCAAGTATTCTAATCCATCTTCGAGTATTCTTTGAAAGAACAACTCGTACCTTTCTAATTACACATGTTACTGCATTAATCATAAATCATTCTCAATACTTGTCCGAATTCTATCCTTTATCCAGAAAGGTTAACTTAGTTGTATCATCTTCCAAAAATTTATTCTTAGGTCGGGAGGTCCACTCCTCCAACTATAATTGATCAAATCAATTTCGACCTTTTGAATCCTTTTTGAATAAATACTACTAAGTTCAAGAATTCACAAGCATAATGATTAATAAAGAAATACATCTAATAAGTAAAACAAGTTATACATAACGGTTTGTTGCATCGTGGTAGACTAAGGATTCATCATTCATATATTGCTATCTAATGTACCAGAATAGATAACACCATTATTTCTTATCTAAATCACTGAATGATTAAAGAAATAAATATCCATTCATTAATAGAAAAACCAGAACAAAAGTTCTTTTCAAAATAAAGGGGTACATAAAGCAATAACCTTGAACTGAAATCCTAAAACTACTAAAAGCAGATAAATGTCTTCCACTGCAACCGCTGCTACCCCAACAGCTTCGCCCATGTAGACTCGAACTCTTCTTCTCTAAGTCGCCGGGTTTTCTGGAACCCCTGCATTCAAAACAATGCACATACCGTCAGTGGTTCCATATCTACACACCAGAATTCTTGGTAGATAATACCGCTGACTATGTTTTTACGACTAAAGAAAAATTCGTACCTCTGAGAGGACATTCAGACTTCCAGTGTCCAGACTTAATGCATCGGAAGCACTTTCCCCTTGGCTTACTAGCCCCCACTCGTGGTCCATTCCTCTTGGCACCACTAGGTTTCCAGGCTTGCTTCCTTTTCTTGCCCCTACCTCCAACAGCTTTCAAGCTTTTGGACTTGGTAGCTACAAGCGCTTGAGACTTGCCCTTCTTGTAGATCCCCTCCGCCGCCTTCAGTTCAGTCAGGAGTTGCGCAAGAGTATAAGATAGTTTACCCATATTATAGCTCATACGAAACTGCTCAAAACTAGGGGTCAGAGACTGGAGTATGATGTCGACTTGCGTCTCACCATCAATTTGAGCTCCTAGGACCTCAAGTTCATTCAACAAACTCATCATCTTAAGAACGTGCTCCCCAACGGGCGTTCCTTCAGACTGAGTAGTTGTCATAAGGACTCTCATGGCTTCTTGCCTTGCTGCACGATCTTGCTCCCCAAACATCTCCTTGAGGTTGAACATCATATCATCGGCAGTGTCCATCGGCTCATGTTGGGTTTGGAGTACATTTGACATGGAAGCCAAAATATAACACCTAGCCATTTCATCAGCCTTTTTCCACTTCCGATATGCTTCTTTTTCCTCATCAGTTGAGGCAGCCGTGGGCTCAGCAGGGCATAATTCATGGAGTACAAACTTGTACTCTTCAGAAGTCAGGACAATGTCTAAATTTCTCTTCCAATCAATGTAATTGGGACCAGTGAGTTTATGTTCCTTGAGTATCACAGAAAGTGGATTCATAGCTATTCTCTAAACCTATAAGCATATATAAACAAACAATCAATTTAATGCCGATATTATCTCCCTCAAATAATATCATTAAATTACTAATTACATCTAAAATCCCATCAGGTAAGGCAAGCCACGTTGTGTGGACGTTTACCTACCCAAATGATTTAGCAATTAGATTTTCTTTGGTCATACATCGATTATAGCGTAACTTCGTTGGGAAGGATACTATAACGCGTATCTAAGTGTAAACCATTACTCAGTACTAAAGTAAATCGTTTGGAATTGCTACATCACCGCAAGCCACGTTGTGTGGACGTTTACGACAACTTCGCAATTCTTCACAATTTCTTATAACTGTCTACATCAATTAACCCAAAATCCGTTAGTATAGCAAGCCACGTTGTGTGGACGTTTACCACACCAAGAGACTTTTATAATTGACTCCCAATTACAAGAACCCATTCGATTTTTGTAAATCAAGACGCGGAGAATCATAAGTGAAACTCGAAGTTTCTAACCAGTGATTCACCATGCGAACAACCCTATCTCTCATAAATGAGGGAGCCGAGCAGACAATCGATCCATCTATAAAAGAATGGTACGAAGATCTCTAATTTGTGTCATCCACATGACCAAGTGGCTTTGGCTCCATTCCACTCCCCGGGGTGAGAATGAGTCGACTTGAAGTCTGCTTCAAAAAGACAAATTAGGCATTGTTTGATAAACTTGATCAATGTTTCTCGTAAAAGGAATTACAAGAATTCTCCTCCAATGACTCGTCTATACGAACTTCGAAAATTCGAAAATTAAGTCAATCGAATATATCAAAAATAAAATTAAATATTATTAATATTTTATTTATTTTCCTATCTAATTCTATTAAATCTCTAGAATCCTATCCAAGTAAAAACTTGAATATTCTAGAAGACTTCTATAGAATAGGGAAAAATAAATTAGGACTCTTCTTCTTTCCATAATTTATTAATTTCCATCTAATGAAAATTGCAAGATAGGAATAATCAAATAGGAAATAAATTAATTCTTAATTAATTATTTTCCTAATCCATGAGAGTTCCCATAAAAGAGAATACTCAATAAGGAATAAAATTAATTCCAATTAATTCTTTTCCTAATCCACGAGAGTTTCCAAAAGGAAAACCACTCAAATAGGAAAACCGAATTAATTTAGGAAAGTGAATCTCGGTAGGAGAAGCACGAGATCTCGAGGACCCCGCGCCCCCCCACCACCGATCGCCGGCCGGGAGCACCACCGCCGCCACCCCCAGCCCACGCGCCACCACCACCGGTCGCCGGCGTGGCCAAGGAGCATCGCGGACAGCCCCCGCGATCGATCCCGAGCCCTAGTCCTCTTCGTCATCTTCGTCACACGCGTTCTCCGGCGGTCAACTCGGCATCGATCCAATGTAAATAAATTACAAGAAATAAATTTACAATTCCGGTATCGATTCTATACATGAAATCGACCCTATACATTTTTCGGAAAACATAGAACGTAATAATAAATCCTAAATTCGGTCAACCCCCGAATTTTTACTATTACAAACATTCATCCACACAAAACGAATCTCGACATGTACGAGAGTTTAATAAACGAATAATCATGGTAAAATAATTAACGAAAAATTAAACCATGATAGCCGGAAATCCCTGCAAGGTAGAACAATAATAGAACATATACATGAACACGAAACCAAACGCTCTGATACCAATTGCTGGGAATCGATATCCCGGATTACCGAAAGATGCGGAAACTGATAATCCGATCGAAATCCCGTCGCCGGAAACCGATCGCAAACACCACGAAGAACCGGGCTCGACAAGAGCATCGCCGCGGGATGAACCCGCGGCTAAACCCTAGCCAGACCCCATTGCGGGGTTCGCGATCGCCGTGCATGGCGATCGCCGGGGCTGTATGGGACAGCCCCCGGCGGTGAGTCCGGCGACTCACCGCCACCGCCAGGAGGGGCGGTCAGCCCAGCTGACCTACCGCGGCTTCAGCCGCGGTCTACCCCCGTCGATCGATCGCCCGCCTCGGCCCAGCCGAGGCGCCTTCTCGCGCACGCCGCCGTCGAGGCGGCGGGGATCCGCCACGGCACCAGCCCGTGGCATCCCCAGCGATCGACCCTAGGTCGATCGCATACCCCGACGTCCAGCCGGGGCTTCCTTGCGCGGCACACCGGCGGTCGAAACCCTAGGGTTCGACCGCCCCTCGTTCGATCCCTACGGGGATCCAACGATCCCCGTATCTAGGTCTCGATTGTCCCGGATCGTCTTGTTCATGTATATATCACAATTATACGTACATAAAATCATAGAGGGGGTTTATGATTTTATACCTCGATTCGTTGTGCGGAGAAACGAATTAAACGTGTTGAAGACCTTGGAATCTTCCTACGTATTCCTTGCACCTCGTCCGAACGTCGTGTGGGCGACGATCTATCGAACTCCTATGGATCTCCTTCAACTCTCAAGAAATATCAAGTATGATATTCTTGTATATGTTGCGTAATAATTATGAAGGCCATGTAGTGCTTTTATAGGCTACGTAGGGGATCAAAAGGAGGTGGAATATTGGGCTTCCAATATTGATGATTAAATTGAGCCCAGCCCAAATCTATTAATCCTTATCAATATTAATTAATTTATTTTCCACTATATAAATTAATTGCACTCCCAATATTAAACCATATTATATCAAATAATATTTCTTCGGTAGTATTATTTATTCCGTGTATTTAAGATTTAAATATCCATGAATAAAATTAATTTATTCATCTCTTATATCCGAGAATAGTACCATTCAACCTTAATTATTGTGCGGAACGAATCCACTCATGAGGTTTACACAATAATTTCATATGAACTCATCTCGGGGATATTATCAACCCTTCCGGGATACACTTTCCCGTCAAGTATTCACGGCATGTCGTATATAAAATATAGCGACCCAATTTTACCGGTAATTAACCCAATAATTAAATCGGTTAATTCCTTTGGAAAATCAAAGTCTCTTATATTAAATATACACACCCGCAATAGTATCGGGGATTAAGAATAAAATACTCTGAGATTTAAATCAATTATCAACGGAAATCCTAATTGATAAATCTCAAGCGATCCGCCCAATACACCAAGTGTACAAGTGTGATAAAATAATTAAGATAAATTATTTTCTCTCTCACACAACGACTATACCGATGGATTGGTCCGTGTCCATCTAGGTCGTGAGCAACTGTTTGATTAAATACGAGTGACCGATAGTATGATCTTCTGTGTGGGCCCGACACACCATACTAACTACAACGTATAAAATCCAGGACTATATTTTGCATAATTAATTAATAATAATTAAATGCAAATAATTGTTTATTAATTAAACAGGTTAAATGCTATGACCGGGAGTTTACCGATACTCAAATCTAGACATTAAGTACACAACTCCAACATCCAATACACACACGATTCGTCCATGCTTTTAATGAATCCAAAAGGTTGGACTACTTCATCAAACCGCAAGTTCCATGATCTCAAGGCTTGTTTCAATCCATAAATGGATCGATTAAGCTTGCACACTAGATGATCTCGCCCCTTAGCAATGAATCCTTCTGGTTGTTTCATATAAATCGTCTCGTCAAGACTTCCATTTAGGAAAGCTGTCTTGACATCCATTTGCCACACCTCATAGTCCATATGAGCTGCTATGGATAAGAGAATCCAGATCGACTTTATCTTGGCTACCGGCGAGAAGGTCTCCTCATAATCGATTCCCTCTTTCTGAGTATATCCTTTCGCAACAAGCCGAGCTTTAAAGGTTTCAACCTTTCCGTCAGATCCTCTCTTTCTCTTGTAGACCCATTTACATCCAATTGGCTTTACGCCGTTTGGTGGTTCTACAAGATCCCAGACTTTATTAGAATCCATTGATTCAATTTCGGATTTCATTGCTTTCTTCCAAGAAGGCGCATCTATATCTTGTACCGCCTCATCATAGGTCCAGGGATCGATTTCATGAACTGCGGGTGCAGAGTCCGAAGACTCACCCAGTCCAATCCATCTGTCCGGTTGTTTAACAACCCTCCCACTACGACGGCGTTCCGGTGTATTAACAGTGACAGTGTTAGGTGCAGGTTCTAGTGGTGTATCACTACTCGGTTCGGCTGTATCTAAGTCTTCCTCGTTACCTCTCAACTCATCAAGCATTATGTCACTTTTGGGTTTGTGGTCCATGACATAGTCTTCCTCTAAGAACCGAGCGTTAGTACTTATAACGATCTTCTGGTCCGTAGGATTATAGAACATACCACCTTTAGTTCCTTTCGGGTATCCTATAAACAACCGTATTTCTGATCTAGGTTCTAACTTATCGGCCCTTTGTCGCAACACATGTGCTGGACATCCCTAGATCTTAATGTGTTTCAAGTTAGGCTTGCGCCCACTCCACAATTCCATGGGTGTAGTTGGTACCGTTTTGGTTGGAACCCTGTTCAAAATATACGCCGCTGTTTCTAAGGCATGTCCCAAGAACATAATAAGTAAATCCGAGTAACTCATCATTGATCGCATTTCTTATCAACAGCTTTTTGACAACGTCCTATTCAGTGTATAAGTTGAAGTCAAGAATTGTGTGTTCCCAAAAGAGATCAGTAGTTCACTTAGACCCATCATCGATCGAACTATATCTAATAGAGTTAGTTTTCTCTTTTCGAAACATAACATTCATGTTCTTGTGAACTCATAGGTATCACATACACCAGTATGGATAAACCCTAATAATCACTCACATGTTCTCCTTTCTCCAAGAAAGTTGACATTTTTATCTTGTCCATTACACATCATTTACATGTATCAAATGACTCCAAGTCAAATTATGTTAGAATGCATTCTAAAAGAAGATTCGTTACATGTTTAGATGTTGATTTGACCTAATCAACCATGTTATAGTTATGTCTCATTGAGACTTATTCGATTTGGCCTTTGGTGTTAATGTTATATATGATTTTTCAAGTTAAAGTATACATAAACAATATAATAATTGTACCAAAACAAGGAATAATTCACAATTAAAATAGTTACCAAACTTTTTAATAATGAAAAACTACTCCATCAGTATCCAATACTGAACCAATACTCATTGTTTATTGAAGGTACGAAATTACATAGTTATAATACTAAAACAAGGCCCTAAGGCAAAACAATATCATATGATCATACGGCTAATGCAGCGACCTTCGCTCCGTTTCTCGTGTTGGAGTTGTGTACTTAATGTCTAGATTTAAGTACGGAAACTCCCGATCCATTGCCATTAATCTATTTAATTAAATAAACAATTATATGCGTTTAATTATTTATAATTAAATATATGCAAATTATAGTCTTGGATTCTATACGTTGTAGTTAGTATGGTGTGTCGGGCCCACACAGAATATCATACTATCGGTTACTCGTATTTAATCGAACAGTTGCTCACGACCTAGATGGACACGGACCAATCCATCGGTATAGTCGTTGTGTGAGAGAGAAAATAATTTGTCTTAATTATTTTATCACACTTGTACACTTGGTGTATTGAGCGGATCGCTTGAGACTTATCAATTAGGATTGCCTTTGATAATTGATTCAAGTCTCAGTGTATTTTATTCTTAATCCCCGATACTATTGCGGGTGTGTATATTTAATATAAGTGACTTTGATTTTCCAAAGGAATTGATCGGTTTAGTCATTGGGTCAATTACCGGTTAAGTTGGGTCACTATATTTTATATATGGCATGCCGTGAATACTTGACGGGAAAGTGTATCCCGTAAGGGTTGATAATATCCCCGAGATGAGTTCATAAGGAATTATTATGTAAACCCCGCAGGTGGATTTGTTCCGCATAATAATTAAGGTTGAATAGTACTAGTCACGGATATAAGAGATGAATAAATTAATTAGCAATAAATTAATTTTATTCATGGATATTTATATCTTAAATACACGGAATAAATAATACTACCGGGGAAATATTATTTGATATAATATGGTTTAATATTGGGAGTGCAATTAATTTATATAGTGGAAAATAAATTAATTAATATTAATGGGATTAATAGATTTGGGCTTGGGCTCAATTTAATCATTAATATTGGAAGCCCAATATTCCACCTCCTTAAGATCCCCTACGTAGCCTATAAAAGCACTACATGGTCTTCTCTATTCTCATAACTTGAAGATCACAATTCTAGAGAGAGAAAGTAGAGAGGGAGATCCATGGAGTTCGGAAGATCGTCGCCCACCCGACGTTCGAGCTAGTGCAAGGAATACGTGGGAAGATCTCAAGGTCATCAATTGAGTTCTTCGTTTTTCCGAGCCACGCGAGTCGTGCACGGGGGCCATGCGAGCTGACCCGTAGCGCATGCCTGGAGGCGTGCTGAGGCCGGATCGAACAGCGGCGGCTCGGGCCGCTGCTAGGGTTCGATGTAGCTGGTCTTCGCGGCGCTCGGACATGGAAAACGGGCTGTACGCGTAGGGTTTTGGCAACCCTAGCGGGCTTCTACGAGCATCCCCGCATCGCCCGCATGGAGACGCGATCGAGCGCGCGGGTTCTACCGTGGATGTGCTCGATCGAGGCGCCTTCTCTCGTGGACAGCCGCGATCCCACGCGGGGGCTCGACTAGGCAGCCGCGAGTTCTTCTCGTGGCGGGTCGCTTGGTTGGGCTATCCCCGTGGAAGTTCGTGGCGGGATTCCGGCAACCGGGATTTCATTTGAAGTTGTTGTTCCGCAATTTTGACAACTTCGGATATTCGATCTCCGAAGGATTTCGGTCGGAATTAATTAGATAATTTATTTATTTAAATTTATTAATTCCGGGATATCAATTTCCAACAATTGGTATCAGAGCGTTGGTTTTCGTTCACGGTATTTTTCGATAAATTGTTCTACCTTGCAGGATTTCCGACTATTATGGCTAGATTTAATTATTTTAATTAATGTCATAATATTGTTCTTGATTATTAAACTCTCGGACATGTCGAGATTCGTTTTATGTGTGGTGAATGCTTGTAATAGTAAAAATTCGGGGGTTGACCGAATTTAGGTTTATTATTATTGTTCTATGTTTTCCGGAAAATGTATAGGGTCGATTTCATGTATAGAATCGATACCGGAATTGTAATTTAAATTCTTGTAATTTATTTACGTTGGTTCGATGTTGAGACGATCGCCGGAAGACGAAGAAGATGTGACGAAGAGAACAAAGGGGACGAGGGGCCGATCATCCCATGATCGACCCCATGGGATCGACCCGCCGGCATGGGGGCTGTCCGTGGGAGCTTCCGGCCACGCCGGCCACCGGTGGTGGTGGCGCGTGGGCTGGGGGCAGCGGCGGTGCTCCTCCCGAGCTTTGGTCGACGGTGGGGGTGGTGCGGGGACTCCCAACCCGCGCTAATCCTACCATAATCCGACTTTCCTATTTAATTCGGTTTTCCTATTTGAGTGTTCTTATTTTTAGGAACTCTCATGGAATAGGAAAAGAATTAAATTAGAATTAATTTATTTCCTATTTGATTATTCCTATTCTTGAGAATTTTTAACAGATGGAAATTAATTAATTATGGAAAGTAGAGGAGTCCTAATTTATTTTATTTCCTTATTCTATTATAGAAGTCTTCTAGAATATTCCAAGTTTGACTTGGATGGGATTCTAGAGATTTAATAGAATTAGATAGGAAAATAAAAATAAATAAAAATATTAATAATATTTAATTTTATTTTTGATATATTCGATTGACTTAATTTTCGAATTAAGTAACTTTTGGATTAATTAAAAATAAATAGATTTAAATTTTTTGGGATTAATATTCTCGTCACATGGAGCATTCAAGAACGAAGACTGAAGACTAGAAGATGCGTACGGAGATGCGATAAAGCCATAATAGTCGAAAAATAATATTCTAGTATTATTTTGATTATGTGATAATAGTATGTGCTTTATTTCATGTATGCATGCTTATGTGTATTTAATTATGCATTAGATAGCGTATCCCTTTGTTATAAAAAGCTAAGTGGGAGAGGGTATGGAAACATACCCATGGTCTCCATTGCTGCTCTCTTGGTGACTTTTATAAACTTTTGAAGTTTATATAGATAAGTTATTGGAGGAGAGTTCTTGTAATTCCTCTTACAAGAAATATTGATTAAGTTTATCAAACAATGCCTAATTTGTCTTTCCAAAGCTGATTTCAAGTCGACTCATTCTCACCCCGGGGACTGGAATGGAGCCAAAGCCACTTGGTCATGTAGAGGACACAAATTAGAGACCTTCGTACCATTCTTTTATAGATGGATCGATTGTCTGCTCGGCTCCCTCATTTATGAGAGATAGGGTTGTTCGCATGGTGAATCACTGTTTAGAAACTTCGAGTTTCACTTATGATTCTCCGCGTCCTGATTTACAAAAATCGAATGGATCAAGTAATTGGGAGTCAATTATAAAAGTCTCTTGGTGTAGTAAAAGTCCACACCACGTGGCTTGCTATACTAACGGATTTTGGATTAATTGATGTAGACAGTTATAAGGAATTGTGAAATCATCGTAAACGTCCACACCACGTGGCTTGGGGTGATGTAGCAGTTCCAAATGATTTACTTTAGTACTGAGTAATGGTTTACACTTAGATACGCATTATAGTATTCTTCCCCACGAAGTTACGCTATAAGTGATGTATGACCGAAGCAAATCTAATTGCTAAATCGTTTGGGTAGGTAAACGTCCACACCACGTGGCTTGCCATATCTGATGGGATTTTAGATGTGATTAGTGGTTTAATGATATTATTTGAGGGAGATAATATCGGAGATTAAATCAATTGTTTGTTGTTATATGTGCTCATAGATTATGGATGGCTTTGAACCCACTTTATGTGATACTTGAGGAATTTAACTCATTGGTCCCTGAATGTATTGATTGGAATAGAGATCTGGACATTGCCCAGACTGGTAAAGAGTACAAGTTTGTACTCAAGTGAGCTTTGTTCTCCCGAGCCTACCAAATGTCTTAACTGATGAGGAAGGGACTGATTTTAATATCATGTTCAAACTCAAGGAGATGTTTAGACATGACATAGTGGCTAGACAAGAGGCGATGAGGATACTCATAAAGGTCATTCATTCGAGGAAACGCTTAAACACGTTTTCGAGATGATGAACCTTTTAGACGAGTTGAGACGGAGATCGCAAGCTCTTGTAGCCAATGCCAAATGTTTCGAACCTAAGGGCAAAAACCGGGGGAAAGGAAAAGCAAGCAAAGAACCCAGTGGTCCTAATCTACTTGGACCACGAGATGGGGCGAGAAAGCCGTGAGGCAAGTGTTCTCGATGCAAACAGTCTGGGTACTGGAAGTCTGATTATCCTCTCAAAGAAAGTACGAAATCTTCTTTAGTCGTAAAACATAGTCAGTGGTATTATCTACCGGAACCTGGTGTGTAGATATGGAACCACTGACGGTATGCGCATTTTAAATGCAAGGGTTCCAGGAAACCCGACGACTTAGAAAAGAAGAAATCGTAGTCTACATGGGCAATGCTGTGGAGGAGGCAGCTGTTGCAATGGAGGACATTTTATAGGATTTCATTTTGAGTTATTGCTTTTATGTACCTTTCATTTTAGAAAGAACCTTGTTCTGGATTTCTAATGAATGGATATTTTATTTCTTTTAATCATTTGATGGTTATAAGAAGAAATAATGATATTATCTATTCTGGTACATTAGCTATCAATATATAAATGATGAATCCTAAATCCACCATGATGCAACGAACCGTTTTATATAACTCATTTTACGAATAAGAGATTTCTTTATTAAATCATTTTACTTGTGGATTCTTATGTTGAGTCATGCTTATTCAAATAAGAAGTTCAAAGGTCGAAAATTGATAGTTTGATCAATTAAGTTGAAGGAGTGGACCTTCCGACCTAAGAATCTGATTTGGAAGATAACATGACTAAGCAATCCTTCATGGATATAAGGTATAAGATCCGGACAAGTATTAGAATTGATTAACTCTGATGTATGCAGATCTTTGTCTACTCAGACAATTAGATACGAGTACTTCATTTTATGATTACTCGAAAAATGGATTAGCATACTTGATGTGCCACAAAAGCAAAGTGTTTTGACAAGTCAATGGACACAAAGCTATTGTGGGGAAACATCATGGTATATCCATTGAAAGCCTGCGATCTAATCGCGGAGGCAAGTGCCTGTCTGAGGAATGCATGGCATACTGATCAGAGATTGGGATTTGATCTCAAATGACTACACCATACACTGTTGTGTAGAAATGGTGTGTCGGAAATAAGAAATGGAACTCTTATAGATATAGTAAAAGCAGGAGTTATACGGAACTACCTGTGTTCTATGGATATGTCTAGAAACAACGGCGCATTCAAATGCGGTTGTAGAATATCCTAGAAGAACAAAAGATGTGTGTTCAATAGTACTATGAACCAGAAGGACGTTATAAGTTCTAACGCCCGGTTCTTAGAGGAAGACTATTAGATGAACCACAAGCCCAAAGTGACGTAATACTTTGAAATGAGAGAGAGAGATTAAGACTTAGAACCAGCCGAACCGAGTAGCGGTACACCACTAATTGCACCTACTGTTATTACTGTTTATACACCGGAATGCCGTTGTAGTGGGAGGTTGTGGATCAACCGGAGATATTCATAAGACTAGGAGAGTTTTCGGACTCTGGACCTAGTATACATGAAATCGATCCCTGGATCTACATGAAGGCAGTACTAGATCTAAATGTGCCTTCTTGGAAAGCAATAAGGATTATTGCTAAGAGGCAAGATCATTTAGAGTACAAGCTTAGTTGATCCATCTATGGATTGGAACAAAGCATTGAGTTCGTGGAACTTGCGCATTGATGAGAAAGTCCATTTGATTGATTCATCAAAAGGCATTGACGAATCGTGTGTATGGGAAACATGATGGAAACAAGGTGGTGTTTCTCGGAGGTTTTATGTAGATAACATTTTATCATTGGTAACAATGTAAAGATGTTGTCAGACATAAAATGATGGTTGTTTAGAAAAATCGATATATGAGATAAAGAAGAAGTTAGAGCATGTTCTTAAGATCTAGGATCTCAAGAAAAGAACATTGTACTTCTCTAGATATCTTATACGATTATGGTTCGTTTTAACATGCAAGATTCCGAGAAAGGTTCGTTACCTTTCAGATACGGAATGCATCTATCTAAGGGTTTTGTGTTTTGGAACACAAAAGGAGATAGAAGCAATGAAAGCGGTTTCCTACACTTCGAGTGTGGAAAGCTTAATAAATGCGATGTTAAAAACGAGAGCCTGATATCTGCTATGCGGCTAGTATAGTGGGAGGATATCAAGGTAATCCTGGAAAGGAATACTCGACTGCTGTAATGAACATTTTAAGTACTTTCGAAGTACTAGAAACTATGTTCTGGATTACGGAGCAGACGAGCATTTCCTTTGGATTACACTCTCTTAGATTTCTAATCAAATAAGGACCGGTGTAAGTCGATATCAGGCTATGTGTTTCACTATTGAAGGAGAAGGAGGTTTTAACATGGAAGAGTGATAAGCACGATGCTTTTCGGACTCTGCCATGGGTAACCAAATAGCGGCCTCAGAGGCACCGGAAGTTTTGGTATAGCTCCGGGATAATCTCTGGGACTTAGAGGTGATTCTTAATTTGCCAAAGGCTATGTGAATAGCGGTGCGATGGCAAATGGTAAGAAATCACAAGTCCATAAGTGTAAGATAACACATAGAGCAAGTACCACCTGATACGAATCATCGTCAGGGAAGAATACGCTGTAGTCACCAAGATAACTTCAGAGCGGCAACCTAGATTGCTCATTCACATGGTACTTCTTGGAAGTACAGTTTAAGCACGTGATGAGTATGGGAGTCGGGAGTTTGGAGGAAATGACTAGACCTTAGTACAAGTGGGAGATTGTTGGAGTTGTGTACTTAATGTCTAGATTTAAGTAACGGAAACTCCCGATCCATTGCCATTAATCTATTTAATTAAATAAACAATTATTTGCGTTTAATTATTTATAATTAAATATATGCAAATTATAGTCCTGGATTCTATACGTTGTAGTTAGTATGGTGTGTCGGGCCCACACAGAAGATCATACTATCGGTTACTCGTATTTAATCGAACAGTTGCTCACGACCTAGATGGACACGGACCAATCCATCGGTATAGTCGTTGTGTGAGAGAGAAAATAATTTGTGTTAATTATGTTATCACACTTGTACACTTGGTGTATTGAGCGGATCGCTTGAGACTTATCAATTAGGATTGCCTTTGATAATTGATTCAAGTCTCAGTGTATTTTATTCTTAATCCCCGATACTATTGCGGATGTGTATATTTAATATAAGTGACTTTGATTTTCCAAAGGAATTGATCGGTTTAATCATTGGGTCAATTACCGGTTAAGTTGGGTCACTATATTTTATATATGGCATGCCGTGAATACTTGACGGGAAAGTGTATCCCGTAAGGGTTGATAATATCCCCGAGATGAGTTCATAAGGAATTATTATGTAAACCCTGCAGGTGGATTTGTTCCGCATAATAATTAAGGTTGAATGGTACTAGTCTCGGATATAAGAGATGAATAAATTAATTAGCAATAAATTAATTTTATTCATGGATATTTATATCTTAAATACACGGAATAAATAATACTACCGGAGAAATATTATTTGATATAATATGGTTTAATATTGGGAGTGCAATTAATTTATATAGTGGAAAATAAATTAATTAATATTAATGGGATTAATAGATTTGGGCTTGGGCTCAATTTAATCATTTATATTGGAAGCCCAATATTCCACCTCCTTAAGATCCCCTACGTAGCCTATAAAAGCACTACATGGTCTTCTCTATTCTCATAACTTGAAGATCACAATTCTAGAGAGAGAAAGTAGAGAGGGAGATCCATGGAGTTCGGAAGATCGTCGCCCACCCGACGTTCGAGCTAGTGCAAGGAATACGTGGGAAGATCTCAAGGTCATCAATTGAGTTCTTCGTTTTTCCGAACAACGAGAATGAGGTAAAATCGTAAAACCCTCTTTATGATTTTAATCGTTTATATTATCGTAAAAATACCGTAGAACAAGATCCGAGGTTCAGGATCCTCACCGGGGTCGAGCTGGGTGGTGGTGATCGAAGATCACCGGACCACCGCGGCTGGAGCGACCCGACGGCGAAGAAACGCGACTAGGGTTTGACTGCCCAGGCAAGCGGCCGCCTGGGGGGTCAAGCGGCCGCCTGGTGTGCCCAGGCAGCGGGCTGCGGGTTTTTCCCGCAGCGGATCCGCGAGCCACGCGAGTCGTGCACGGGGGCCATGCGAGCTGACCCGTAGCGCACGCCTGGAGGCGTGCTGAGGCCGGATCGAACAGTGGCGGCTCGGGCCGCTGCTAGGGTTCGATGGAGCTGGTCTTCGCGGCGCTCGGACATGGCAAACGGGCTGTACGCGTAGGGTTTTGGCAACCCTAGCGGGCTGCTACGAGCAGCCCCGCATCGCCCGCATGGAGACGCGATCGAGCGCGCGGGTTCTCCCCTGGATTTGCTCGATCGAGGCGCCTTCTCTCGTGGACAGCCGCGAGCCCACGCGGGGGCTCGACTAGGCCGCCGCGAGTTCTTCTCGTGGCGGGTCGCTTGGTTGGGCTATCCCCGTGGAAGTTCGTGGCGGGATTCCGGCAACCGGGATTTCGTTTGAAGTTGTTGTTCCGCAATTTTGACAACTTCGGATATTCGATCTCCGAAGGATTTCTGTCGGAATTAATTAGATAATTTATTTATTTAAATTTATTAATTCCGGGATATCGATTTCCAACATCTCGCCCGTAGATCGACATCTCTACTCACCAAACTTATACTTCTATATAGTTCCTTCACATACAAATGTGAGAACCACATTTGGCATCCAATACCCAAGAAGTTGAATTTGTGAAGTTTAATGTCTATAACATTAATACCTGAAGATGAAGCAACTCCGTTCTTCACATCTTCTTTGAACTTTGGGCAAATTCAATTATTCCCAATAATTGAGTCTCATTCAAATTTCCTATTCAAAATTATCCCAATATCAAAACGTGATCAATCGTAAGTGAAAACTCGAAGTCTTCTAACCAGCGATATTATCATGCAATTGAAGTCCTATCTCTTATAAAATATGAGGGAGCCAACCAGACAATCAATTCACGCCATCCCATGGCTCGAAAGTCTCTAATTTGTGTCATTGATGAACTAAGTGTTTTAGATTAAATCACTCCCCGAGGTGTAAATAATCTTAACTTTAGAATCCATCACATGAAAGACAAATTAAGCATTTGTTTTGAAAAATAAATTGAATAAAATATGAACTTTTATATGTTTGCAAGTAGTGTCCAACACTTTTGCAGTAGACGCATTGACATTCCCTAGGAACCCTAGTAGTCTTTTGCCCATGCTCTTTTGAATAACCCATCCCGTATCATAAGAATTTCCCTCTTAGGATCCTTCTCAATCGTCGGCTCAGCAACCTTGAGCAGCCCGTGGATCTCACGTAGCGATTTCTTCAAACCATTCATATGGAAAATTTAGCCTAAAGGCATCATAACCATTATGATGGGATTGAAGTATGAAATCGGTTGCCAAGTCATCATCTTAGGCAAAACCTAGGCGATCACTTTTAATCAAATAATCCAATCATTTGATGCACATGTGGTCCCTTAGGTTCCCCTTTCTACAGCCTAGCTGAAGCGATGGCCCTGGTCTCACCGAACCGCTCAATCATTGCATGTTCCCCGAAAATGCTATTGAGTTGTTCAATGATATCATAGTATGTGGTTATCTAACACATTTTTCTTTTCTTCGTATTTGAGGACCATCCTCAAATTACGTTGTCAATCAAGAAAATTTGTGTTGTTCAATTTTTCATAACCAAGAATTGAACCAAACTTGAATCGAGTTGAAGTTAACATGATAAACTACAAAAGAAAGATAAATAAAGTACATATGTAAACATCCACAAAACGGTAAACAAATAAGGTTGTCTAACAAGAACTTATTTATTTCATTTTGGTCAATCGATATTCCATATCGTTGTCCCTTGAACAAAATGATCCCAAGATCCTCATCTTGCGAATTCTTAAGCCGACTGAGTTCGCGCTTAAGAATACCAAGATATGTAGACATCCCATGTCAATGACATCTAATGTCACTCTCAGTCGACGAGAATCCCATTCTCATCTCATGTCTCGATAGCCACGCCTGCAGTGGATCTATCGATGAGAAAACCAAATTCACGTGTAAGGGTCCAACCCTTACTCCCACTATCCCAAGATAACAAGTGATACCCCGCTGAGGCGAACCTATCAACTTATGATCGAGGGCTTTCATGGGTGTGATGTTTTGGACAATACATTTTACTCATTATTTTCGGGACATGCATGTTAAGGTTTGAATGTATGTAGGTTGAACATTTATAACATAATCAACCTAGAACTAGCAAAGCACGTAAATACGTATTCGAAAGGCCCCTAGAACCTCACAACACTCAAACGAAATGAATCAAAGCAACTTAAAACGCCTTGAACATCTTCTGTGTTGGAGTTGTATACTTAATGTCTAGATTTAAGTGATATTAACTTCCGATCCATTGCCACTAATCTATTTAAATAAATAAACAATTGTTTGCGTTTAATTATTTATAATTAAATATATGCAAATTATAGTCCTAGATTATATACGTTGTAGTTAGTATGGTGTGCGTCGTCACACGGAAGATCATACTATCGGTTACTCGTATATAATCGAACAGTTGCTCACGACCTAGATGGACAAGGACCAATCCATCGGTATAGTCGTTGTATGAAAGAGAAAATAATGTGTCTTAATTATTTTATCATACTTGTACACTTGGTGTATTGGGCAGATCGCTTGAGATTTATCGATTAGGATTGCCTTAGATAATCGATTTAAATCTCAGTGTATTTTATTCTTAATCCCTGATATTATTGCGGGTGTGTGCATTTAATATTAGTGACTTTGATTTTCCAAAGGAATTGACTGATTAGAATAACCAATCGATTACCGGTAAAGTTGGGTCACTGTATTTTATGTATGACATGCCGTGAATTCTTGACGGGAAAGTGTGTCCCAATAAGGGTTAATAATGTCCCCGAGATGAGTTCATAAGGAATTATTATGTAAACCCTGCAGGTGTATTTGTTCCGCATAATAATTAAGGTTGAATGGTACTAGTCTCGGATACAAGAGATGAATAAATTAATTAGCAATAAATATAATTTATTCATGGACATTTCTATCTTAAACGCACGGAATAAATAATACTACCGGAGAGATAATATTATTTGATATAATATGGTATAATATTGGGAGTGCAATTATATTTATATAGTGGAAAATAAATATAATTAATAGATTATTTAGTAAACTTGGGCTTGGGCTCAATTTAATTAATTCTATTGGAAGCCCAATATTCCACCTCCTTAAGATCCCCTACGTAGCCTATAAAAGCACTACATGGTCTTCTCTATTCTCATAACTTGAAGAACACAATTCTAGAGAGAGAAAGAAGAGAAAGAGATCCATAGAGTTCGGAGGATCGTCGCCGTTCTGTACCCAAAAAACCACGAACGGCGCCCGCCGTATCACAAACGGCGGTCGCCGAACACCACCGGCGGTCGCCGTTTCCAAAACGGCGCCCGCCGAAAGGGTACAAAAACGGGCTGACCAAAAAACAGCCTTTCGGCGGTCGCCGTTTCCAAAATGGCGCCCGCCGAATCAAATCGGCGCCCGCCGGAGCACAACGGCGCCCGCTGTTTTGCTCCAGCAGCCCGGTTTTGCTCGTTTTGCTTCGTTTTGCTTCGTTTCTTCTCGTTTTCGCTTGGGCTTCGAAATCCAACTCCGATACATGGATATATCCTTAGCTTACATGTTGAACAATACATTTTTTAATAGAAAAACTTATCTATTACAAAAGATTCCAAGGGACGCAGCCCTCCAAAACTATGGTCATTCAACATGTAAAAAACAAGATTCATTCACCCGACCACTATCGGTGGCCGGCCTTACATCTACTCACATAAGTACAAATAAACATATAAGTCAATTATGTGATTTAAACCATTGTGTCCAACACAAAAGTGTGCACGAGCCCTAGGCTCTGATACCAATTGAATGTATCGGTTTACCGATCCAATCGATAAATCGTGTGTGCGGAAGCCTGTAAAGCATATAAATCTATCATGCTTGGATCTTAGTGCACACATAATGTGTATAAGAACACATATAAACATATATATATATATATATATATATATATATATATATATATATATATATATATATATATATATATATATATATATATATATATATATATATATATACATCCAATATATATATATAAGGTTCATCAAAGGCTTACATTTGGTGATGCGTGCCTCGTTGATGTTGTTGAAGGTTGTGTTGAGTCGATTGAACCACCTCAATGGATCAGCCTCGAAATGTTCTCCTTCGGGATGACCTCGTCACGCCTTTGGATCGTCCGGATGTTGAAGCCGCACAAATGGCCCGGCCTCTACGTGTTTCACACGAACCCGGATGATGAACACCTTGCTTGCTTGAAGTGGTTCTCCAAGAACACTCTCTATTCTCTCCTTTAGGTGTGAATTTCGTGGGTAAGCATAAAGTGACATGAAAATCATATTTTCATGTCTATATTCATGTCCATTTACCACTCCATGTAAACCCCCCATTATGTGCATCATAATGCACAAGTAATGGTGGTTAATGGGGAGATGAAAAGACACCTCCCCATAATCATGCCAAATCATGATATGTGATCCCACTTGCTTGTGTGGCATGCCATGTCACACTATGTGACATTCATTCCATGCAAGCCATGCATCCCATGCATGTATTAATCCACGTAAATATTGATTCTAAATCAATATAATTAACAAGCTACATAGTACATCATCAAGTCCGTGTGAGACCCTGTAGGTATGATTATCGATCAATATTATATTGCTCATAGCAATAAACAATATTATCGACTAATCATTTAACATCCAATAGACGACCTTATGACTTTATCGATTGCACACGTAGGATTGAAGGACATACACCAACAGTAAGAGCATGAGAAGAAGGTGGAGACAACAGGTATAACCCTTGATCAAAAATACCCATGCCAATCACTTGGTGTGTGTACCCCGAATAATACAACAGACTCAGAAAGCAAAATTTGATAGGGTGTAGTCCTGAGTATAGTACTAACAAAGAGAACGTTGACATGAAATTGTGGTAAACATTACACATTATCAAGGGTCAGAAGAGGGGAGATGGTGACAAATCCTTTATGACTAGTAGTAGTAATTGTTGGGATGTGGAGTCAAATCAGAGTCGAAAGGAAGTGAAACGAATTTAATCGAGGTAGAATCGAAAGAATACGTGAAGCATTGTTGGGCCGGTTTTCCGCTTTTGAATTGTTGGTCAACCCATCCTTGGGTCAACAATTGCATGCTAACAAATTGATATTACGTGATGGAGGTATTGGGCCCAAGCCAATTAGCTAATGGTGCAGCGTGATGAAATCGATTTGGGAAGCAGAAATTAAGCGTGAATAAGTTTTGCTTGGACGAGAATTAATTGCCAAATTAATTATCGTGCGTATTGATTCGGATAGGATTTCGTGTCCTTTGTGATTTGGTCTCCTACCTATTTTATGATTAGGGTATTAGGTTTCTACCCTTATAAATAGAGATCCCCATCAATGTATTTTATCATCGTGAAAAATACTAGAGTCATAGAATAGTCGAGAGCGTGAGTATACTGAGATCGCTTGTTCGTTTGTAAACTCCCTGGAGTCGTCTATTGAGTATTCTAGTGGAAAGATCTACAGCGGCGAGAGTGGACGTAGCATATTTGGGTGAACCACTATAATTTCTTGTGTCTTTATTTTTCGTTTTTATTTCTCGTTCGTATTTTATCGTCTCTTGCAGCGACGAAGTTAGGCGAAAATCCTAACAACTGGTATCAGAGCTTCAAGGGAGGCGATTGAAGAGGCGATGGGGGATCTTGCGAATTTCTCTGTGACGAGATTCGATGGACAAAATTACAGGCATTGGAGGATGCATATCGAGGATTACCTGTACGGGAGGAAGCTGTATCAACCATTGAGTCTGAAGCCGAAGAAGATGGAAGATGATAAATGGCTTGAGCTCGACAGACAGGTTCTGGGGATAATTCGGTTATCCCTGTCGATGAGGGTGGAGGATGATGTGGCCGATTAGAAGACCACTCAAGGCTTGATGCGGGCCCTTGCAAACAAGTATGAGAAGCCTACTGCCAAAAACAAGATACACCTCATGAAGAGCCTATTCAACTTGAGGATGAAAGACGGGTTCGATGCTACGACTCATATCCATGAGATGAGCTCGAACCTGAACAAGCTGAAGGGAGTCGGAATTGTGTTCGATGACGAGGTGTGTGTACTGATCTTGCTGGCGTCTTTGCCGGATAGCTGGGAGCTCATGAGGGCTGCGATTAGTAACTCCATGGGGAAGGAAAATCTCAAATTTGCTGATGTCAGAGATAGCGTTCTGGCCGAGGAGCTGCGAAAGAAAGATTTTCAAGGAGCACCGTCTGGTTCTGTCCTGAGTACTGAGAGCCGAGGGCGAGGCCGAGGGAGCGACACTAATTATGGCAGCGGAGGGTCAAAGACGAGAGATGGCAAGAAGGTGGTCTGTTGGAATTGCAAGAAGGAGGGACACATCAAGCGGCATTGCAGGGAGCCTGCGAGGGCTCAAACCAATGCGGTGACTGACGAGGATTATGGAGATGTCCTGCTAACATCTTTCCAGAATCCTGAAGACTCCTGGGTGCTGGATTTGGGAGCGTCGTTTCATACCACGACAAGACGCGATGGCATGAAGAGTTTCGTTGTTGGTAATCGTGAGAAAGTTCGCCTCGGGGATGGTCGGACTTTGAAGGTTGGTGGTATTGGAAACGTGACATTGAATACGTCTCGTAGACAGACGTTGGAGCTTTCGAAGGTGAGGTATGTGCCGAAGCTGAAGAGAAATATGATCTCGGTCAGTCAGCTTGCGAGAGACGGCCATAGGGTGACCTTCGATGATAGGTCTTGGAAAGTGACGAATGGTGCGATGGTGATTGCTCGTGGTCAAAAGACGGGCACCCTTTACACTACGGCTGGAGGTCGTGTTGATATTGGTGGAGCCGAAAACACCAATGCGCCTGAGCATTGTGAACTGGGTCGTGTGAGTGAGGATTCGGGGAAGTCTCGCATGGATCGGAGTTCGGTTCTCGAAGAGCATAGCAGAGTTCGATTCTCGGTGTTCGAGGGAGAGTCGAAGAGTGGAAAGCTGAGAAGTGATGTGGAAGATTTTCCGGTGAGAGTAGACCAACCGGATGAGATCTTGAAGACCAGTCACGAGCTTTCAAGTCGAGACGATGAGGCAATGTTGGCTGGAAAATCGAGCAAGTGGGAGCTGGCAATGAGAAACGAGGCGACCTCGTTATTGTCACACGGTTCCTTATCCGTGGAAAACAAGGAGATGCGTTCGGGTAAGCTTTCTTGTGTCTCTGCTGGAGGAAAGTTTATGAAAAAGTCGAAGTGTATGCTGAAGAAGGTCTGGAAATACCTGAGAAGTCGTGATGCGTCGAAATTGGTGGAGACTTCGACTGGGCGACGTTGGTAAGGATCGGGGACGCCGCTGCAGTGGGAGGTGATTGGATTTGCCTCCAAGTGGGAGATTGTTGGGATGTGGAGTCAAATCGGAGTCGAAAGGAAGTGCAACGAATTTAATCGGGGTAGAATCGAAAGAATACGTGAAGCATTGTTGGGCCGGTTTTCCGCTTCTGAATTGTTGGTCAACCCATCCTTGGGTCAACAATTGCATGCTAACAAATTGATATTACGTGATGGAGGTATTGGGCCCATGCCCATTAGCTAATGGTGCAGCGTGATGAAATCGATTTGGGAAGCAAAAATTAAGCGTGAATTTGCCAAATTAATTATCGTGCGTATTGATTCGGATAGGATTTCGTGTCCTTTGTGATTTGGTCTCCTACCTATTTTATGATTAGGGTATTAGGTTTCTACCCTTATAAATAGAGATCCCCATCAATGTATTTTATCATCGTGAAAAATACTAGAGTCATAGAATAGTCGAGAGCGTGAGTATACTGAGATCGCTTGTGCGTTTTTAAACTCCCCGGAGTCGTATATTGAGTATTCTAGTGGAAAGATCTGCAGCGGCGAGAGTGGATGTAGCCTATTTGGGTGAACCACTATAATTTCTTGTGTCTTTATTTTTCGTTTTTATTTCTCGTTCGTATTTTATCGTCTCTTGCAGCGACGAAGTTTGGCGAAAATCCTAACAGTAATATGGCCATTAGGTAAGTTAATAGACAAATGATAAGGCACAATGTTATGAGTATAAAATGCAGGTGAACTAATCATATGGTCTGTGGCACCAGTGTCAATAATCCAGATGGGAGAGGAATTGGCAATGAATGAATGATGCAGGGAACTAGTGGATGTAAAATGATTACCTCCTGAAGCCATGTAACTAGAAGAAGATGAAGATGTAGAATAAGGAGATTTAGGCTAGAAACCAGTAGGATTTGATGTCTGAGAGTTACCAGAAGGAGGCTTAAGATTCCCCAAGAAATACAACAGGTTACTATATTGTTCCTTGCTGGCCATGAATGAACCATCACTGTTAGCTGTCCCTGAGGCCATCTGTGCTGATGGATGTGATCCCAATAAAACAGTACCTGCCGTGCCACTAGTGGAACCACCAGCACCCCCTTGCCCTTGATGATTTTTGAACTTGAACCAATGTGGATAACCATGTAGTTTATATCATTTGTCTTTCACATGACCCTCAAGTTTGCAGTGACTACATGTAGGTTTTCCAAAATTTCCCCATTTATTGTGTGAATTGAGCCCGTGTGATTGTGGATGTCCGACGATGTACCCATTGTGCCCAAAACATTGCCTTGCCTGACACGGCGATGAGAGCCAATTGGACTCGATCACTAAGCGGAGTGTGATGGACCAAAAGGTATTGCTCGGCCTGAGCAATCCATGCGATTGGGTCAGACCCTTAAAACGAGGGGAAATTCATTCGAGGTAATACGGTGGTCGACGGAGCCGCGGTCACATTCCCTAAAGTCAAGTTGCTGCTCGTGCTTGTTAATTGGGCAGGAGCAATTAATGATAATTTTGTCATAATAGCGTCGAACATCGTTTTGTGCTCTATCATCGTCTTCTGGATGTCTCCAGCTGATGCCTGCAGTCCGGAAAACTTATCGGTGAAGTCCGCTTGCACCCCCACAACCGTCGCTTGCATCCCCCCAAACTTCTTCTCTATCTCTTCGATTCGTCTGTACCTCGTCATCATCCACGCTCACCGTACCAATTGATAGAGTGAGGATGATTGAAAAAGAAAGAATACGATATATTAATAAAAGAAGTCATATAACTCAAAGAGGTCCACAGAGAGAATATCTCTGCTGCCACAGCGTGAGCTGCAAAACCCTAATAAATTTCCATGATATGCTAACCCTAATGAAAACTCTTACTTAAATAAACCTAAAGCCCATAAACTAAGCCATTATTAATAAGATAATAAATCATAAATTAACTCCGACTTAACAAGACAAGCCCGTTATCCGTCCCAAGCCCTTCTATCATTTTTTCGTATCCCAAGTTTTAACCATTAATCTAGCATGCATTAAACTGAAAGACCTTGAGAAAACACAAAGTTATATTGTAATTTTAATAGTTTTATAAATCTAGCATGCATTTTTTCGTCTCCCAAGTTTTAACCATTTTCTTCCCTTCGTAGCAGTTCCTTTCTTTTTTATGATCTGTTATACTTTCAGCTTTGTCATTTAGATTGGCTATTTATATTCAAATATTCTGATATATTCACGTTTGATGAGCACCTATCTCATAGCAGATGATAAAATCTTTCAAAATGAGTTAGAAGTTGCTATTCCATTATTCAAATTTAATTTGTTTCATGTGGAGACACTTCTTGATGCTCCATATCAATCTATTCATTCCCTTTTGATTTACAGTTTTTTTTTTTTTTTTGGTTTATCAAGCTAGCATTTAAGAAAAAAATATATAAATTATGAATCAGTCTTTTGTGTTGAAAACATTCACATTGGTTATGATAAAAAGGCTTTTAGCAACCACATTTTTCGCGACCAAAAAATTATTAAGTTAGACCAAAAAATTATTAAGTTAGAAAAAAGGTTATGTGATTTATAAGGTATAGTGATATTATTAACTTTATGATCTTTCATCATGCAATAAATGTGTGTATGTGTGTGTATGTATATTTGCAATATGTTATCACATGAATTGTGATTTTTTCCTTGCATATAATTGATCAGTTACTTGTATATCTTTCCAGGATACCTATGGATATCCTCCCCTCTCTCTTGGTGTGCAATGGAATACAGTATTATCAATTACTGGTAAAGAATGTGGTGCACATCTTCCTACTTGTCTAGTGTGGTGATGTTTCCTTAATCCCAGGGCTATACGACATCCCGCAAGTGGTTATGTACGTGCAAGGCATAAATGACCTTGGTCCATTTCACGTGCTTGGTTTAATTTCCTGGTAAGTATATAAATTCGTTAGGTAAGGTAGGTAGCTAGAGAGAAAAATTTTGTTATACTCCATTAAAAGGGGGTCAAGTCTTGATTTGATCCACTAAAAGGGTTGGTTTCAATTTAGTTCTTTTAATTACAAAAATGTAGTTGATTTATTCCAATTTGTTCGGAAAATTCAAAATTTTGCTGGAAAAAAAACACGTGAACTTCTTTCCGGTAAAATTTGCTGACCAAGCGCAATGTCAATCTGCCACGTAAGTATCACCTTAACCGATTTGATCCACTAAAAAATGTCGATTTCAGTTTAGTCCCTTAAATCACAAAAAAGTAAACAATTTAATCCAATTTGATCATAAAATTCAATTTTTCACTTAAAAAAATATTGTATAAAGGAAAGATTTAAACAGTCTGTTTCTTTTAAAAGAGACGAGTTTAACAAGTAGATTACTTATTACATCGAGACCATATTATTATTATGTAGTATTAGTTTTAGTTACATTTAAAAATAATTATTTAAAAATCACATTTTGAATTTAAAAATAAAATATTTTTTATTAAGTAATTATTATTTTGAGTTATTGAAAATGTGTTTATTTAAAACTTATATCCCATAAAACACATTTTCCAATGAAGTGTTTTATTTTTATTTTTTTAATTAATTTTTAAATATTTTTCTAATTTTTTTAATAGTTTGAAATCAATTATTAATGATTAATAAAATTTTATTATAAATTAATAAAAAAATTATTAATTATAATTAATAAGGAACTAATTATTAATAAAGAACTACTAATTATAATTACTAACTATTAATAATTGATTTCAATTTATTAATAAAAAAATTAAAAAAAAAAGGAATAAAAAAATATTTAATTGGAAATAGTGTTTTATGTGTTATAAATTTTAAATACATAAATTTTCCAATATGTTTTAACAATAATTAATTTCATTTGAGAAAAATGAACAATTTATATACAATATCTTTTTCACAATCAAATTAAACTAAATTGACTATATTTTTTAATTTAAGAGACTAAATTAAAACCGATCTTTTTTAGTGGAACAAATCGGTTTACGTAGCAGATCACGTGGCGCATTGTCAACCAATTTCATGGAAAAGAAATGCACGCGTCTTTTTGTTTCATAACAAAGACCGTACATCAATCGTTCTATTATATATATAGTAGTATTATGAAACGGAGAGAGAGTATGATCGATCAAATTCAGATTGAGTTGTAACAATGCAGGTGAACATAATGAGCCGCAAGCTGATCAAGCCATGCACCCCAACTCCTCTTCACCTTAGCAAGTACAAAATATCATTCCTAGACGAGCTCAGCCCACCCTGCAATATCAACGTCCTTCTCTTCTATCCCTCCCCACCAAAAACATTCATAACCCAATTGGAAGATTCTTTGGCCAACATCTTACCACAATTCTACCCTCTCGCCGGGAGATACGTCGAGAGCGATCACTCCATTGATTGCAACGACGAGGGGGCCGAGTTCGTGGTAGCCGAAGCCCCAGACATCGACCTCACCACGAAAAACGACGACCCGCTCTATGATCTCCTTTCTCGTCAGTTCTACGAAGTGGATGGGCCCACGGACCCACTCCTCTCCATTCAGATCACAAGGCTCAAGGCCGATGACCTGGCGATCGGCATCAGCGTGTCCCACAGAGTCTTCGACGCTTCCTCCCTCGGAACGTTCGTTGCCGCCTGGTTGAATTACGCCAACGGAGGAGGAGGAAATAATAATGACAAGATTGCCCCTAGCTTCGACCTCGCCTCCTTGTTTCCTTCCAAGGGTCTTGCGCACGGCTTCCCGCCACTGATGAAGAGGGATCCAAACATTGTCATGAAGCGTGTGGTATTCAGCAAGGAGGATATAGACAAGTTGAGATCAAAGATTATTACTGGAGTTGGACAACCGAAAGCTTTTGTGAGCCGGGTGCGTCTCGTGGCTGCGTTCATAACCAAGGCTATAACGCGCATGGATCGGGAGAAGAATGGAAAACGGCCGCCGGGGGCTTGCTTGAGAATTATCCAGCTGGTCAACGTGCGTGCGAGAACAATCCCTCCTCTGCCAAAGCATTCTTGCGGGAACTTGGCCCTAATTTCCGAGGCTGAGACTAAGGAGGAAGTCGTGAGATTTGAGGATCTGATTTATATACTTGGAGAAGCCATCGGAAAAAGTGTCACATGTATCGGCCAAGCAGAGTTAGCTTTGGTTGAGGAGGCACAAGAGATTATCTTGAACTTGGCAGTGACCAGAGAAGTGGGAGGCAAGCCAACGGATTTGAAACTGGTGTTTACTGATCGGAGCAAGTTTGGATTTTACGAAGCCGATTTCGGTTCGGGTAAACCGGTTTTGGTCGGTTTCGGGGCTATGCCTATTCCGTATGCTACGACACTTGTGGAAAACAAAAACGGCGACGGGCTTGAGGCGTGGGTGCATGTCAACCGAGGGGACTTGCCTTCCTTCGAGCGATATGTGCACTTGTCTCAAATGGAGTCGGAAGACTTCTAAATTCATGCTTATTAATTGTCACCAATGTTTTGTATTACTACGTAACTACCTATCTTCAATTTTTCGAATGTGCATTTCTATGTGTTTTTAAAACCATAAGTGAAATAAGAACTTAATTGTTTGTGTTAATTTGTAGTGGACTCTAAGTCTCTAACACGGACGATGACGAGTAGAAGAACACAAATTAATGCTCTTCACAGGAGAGGGCAGGGGCGGACCCAGGATCCCAGATGAGGGTGGGTCAAATTTAAAACGTACTAGCTACTTAATCAAAGCATATTAATATGTCTTCGAACAACAGAGTTAAAAATATATACCCTTGGCCTTGAAAAATATTGACAATTTTGCATGCACAGTTTTAAAAAAAAAATTAGATTTTTTGACAAAAATCCAAAATGTAAAAATATAATTTCAAGTTGAGAAATAAAATAGTTTTGATTAAAATTTAAAAAAAATTAATAAAATAAGAGTGAAATTATATTTTATAATAAAAAAGTTGATTTTTTTTTGTCGTGAACATCTCTGTATGTAAATTGTTGTACTACTTTTTTATTTAATTTTAGTTGATTAAGGAGTTTGAAGAGTAGCATTTTTTTGGTTAAAATTTTATTTTTTTAAAGTTGAAAATCAATTTCGGCACAAATAAAATTTAAAAATTAAGAAAAAAACAAAAAAAATATTTTGTAAAGAGTAAAATGTATATAGTTTTAAAAAATAAATATTAATGTAGTATATTTTTATGAATAAAAATATAAAATTGTAAAAATAGTGTGCATAATATTATATCGTAAAAAGTGACATATTATAATAAAATATTTTTTACTGCAATTAATGTATATTAAAACTGTAATATTTAGAAAAATATGTATTTCTTATTAATTAAATATAGTCATTAAGTCATAATTAAATTTAAACTAATATAATAAATATATAAAATAAAATACATTTTTCTAGTTACAGTTTATGTAGTGGTGCAAAAATACATAAAAAATTGGTCTATTCTTTTTTAAGACTAAAATTAGAAAATAGTTAAAATTACAATTAAAAAAATTATTAAAATATTTGAGAATGATGAGTGACCGTTAAAACTACTCGATAACAGGTCACGTAACTCAAATAATAAGGCCACTCTTGTATTTATAATTTTTAATTCTTAAATATAGTAGGAGTATGTACTTACCAAGGAATATAGGTAAAAAATTAAAAAATCTCAGGGTGGGCCAAGGCCCACCCTCGCCTATAGCTGGGTCCGCCCCTGGGAGAGGGTAAATAATTCTATACATATATAATTTCTGGATCCATCAAGTAGACCAATAGAAAATCAATAATAATGTTGTGTTTACACTATAAATTATAAATAAAAAAATTATATATATTTTTTGATAATAA
Source organism: Euphrasia confusa (assembly GCA_954870475.1). Classification (NCBI taxonomy): domain Eukaryota; kingdom Viridiplantae; phylum Streptophyta; class Magnoliopsida; order Lamiales; family Orobanchaceae; genus Euphrasia; species Euphrasia confusa. Next base: position 6,423,550 of record OX940959.1, on the reverse strand, counting down.
TAATTAATCAACATTCTTTTATTATTCCATTAATATTAATTTAATTCCTACCTCATAAAAATCATTTCCTCTTATTTTCTAATCTACCGTAGTTAAAAAAAAATTATGAAACATTTTAGGTATATTATTTTCTCTTGATGTAAATTTTTATTTTTCTGAACATTGAATTCATTTACATGTATACTTTTTTCTATTCATTCATTTTTTTCCTCCATTTTTTTAATTTTATTTATTAATTATGATTTTTTTCGCAGATTCCAGAATCAAATTATCGAGTTATTAATTATGTCCGACTAGATTTTTTTTTTTAGTTTATGTCTAATTCAATTCTGTAAAATTTGTTTTGCAGGTTAACGTACGTTATATTAATATAATTGCATTTGCGTCATCTCATCCCCTTCATGTTCACCAAGTAAATTCAATTTTTTTATATTTTTATTTATTTTCTAGCTTTATAATTTTTATTTTCCATTAATTTTGATTTTCTCTCCACCTGTTTTAGGTATTTGCTGGATGCGTTTGACACTCGAAAAATACAAAGACGAAAAATACAAAGACGAGAAACTCTTTTCCCACCAGATCAGAGACTCCTCAATCGGGTAAGATGTAAATCGTGGGATGTGAAACTCCTCTCTCACCAGATCAGAGACTCCTCAATCGGGTAAGATTTAAATCGAGGGATGACGAGAAACTCTTCTCCCACCAGATCAGAGACTCCTCAATCGGGTAAGATGTAAATCGAGGGATGTGAAACTCCTCTCTCACCAGATCAGAGACTACTCAATAGGGTAAGATGTTAATCGAGAGATGTGCTCGAGTAACAGACACATCGGGTAAGATGTAAATTGAGGATTGTGCTCGAGTAACATACACATGTGGGAAAGAGCCAATAGGTCTCATCACACTACTAACTTCATAATATTTAAATGAAAATTTGTTATATCCGAGATTCGAACTCTGCGTCGCCGGGAATTACACCAACATCACCACATACTTTACCACTCGACTTTGCCCAAGAAGCTTACATACTATAAATACGAGTTTATAAATTTAAGTGAGAGTTCGATTATTAAATAAAATAATTTCTTAGTCCATTAATAATTGTTTCGCACGTTTTTGTGCAATATTTTCTATTGTTTTGTGTGACTTTCTTGTATTGTTTTTGTGCTTATATTCATCCTATTAGTGTGATTATGTGTTTATGTTGTCATGGTTTTGGTTTGGTAGAGTTTGGATGAGAATCGGGCGAAAACGAGAGAAAATACACGAAGAGGCTCATGTCGATTCCAGCTTTGCGCAGTCGTAGAAGAATGGACATCCCCGATATTTCAGCCGTTGGATCATCCCCAAATTTCTACAGCATGTAGAATACTTCTATATCTACAATATCAACGGTGGGTTTTGCTAAATAACAATTGGAGACGAAGATATAGCACACCGACCAAAGGGAAGGAAAACTGTTTTCACTCGAAGAAATGAAGTGTAGAAAAGACCAAGTCCAAGGTGTCGGACGACAGCTATAAGGTGTCGGACGACATGAAGGCAATTTTGAAGAGAAGTTTACAGAAGGGAATCGCAGGTTCTACCTGCGAACAACGGAGATTTGTCGGCCGACACCATATCTTGTCGGCCGACACCAATTCTTAATTCCAGCACTGCGCGACTTTGGGAGAATTGAATTTCCCGCTTCGTTAACCGTTGGATCGGCCTGAAATTTGAAGAGCATGTTCCCAACTTCGACATCTACAACTTCAACGGTTGGATCGACGATATGATAAGCAAGGAAGTTCCAGTTATGCTCAGAACGCACCAGCACTTCCTTTGGGCGAAAATTGAGAAGGAATAAAGTTTTGACTTTGTTTGACTCCTTTTAGGAGGGTATAAATAGGACTTTGGCTTGATTTTTGTAACTAACTTTCATTTCCCCAATTTTATAAGATTGCATTTAGCTTCTTCTCCAAGCTTTCTACATCTCATTTTGTGTTCTTCAATTCTTCTACACAAATTCACGATCTAAATTCCGTACGTCGAGAATCCGACAAAATCTCATTCACAAACGTTGTTCACCTCATCGAGACGGACGTTTCCATCGGATTAGTTTCTTCGTGTGACAAGTTGAAGCTCGGTCCCGATTTTGGAAGCTTTTCTCGATCTACTTCTTCATCCATCGATTTCATTACTCCCGTGGTGAGATTCTCTTCGTTTTCTCTCGATTATGGCATATTCGATTGTGGATTGTGGTTTTGATTGCTTGATTATGGCTAGCTAAACTTGTGTGAAGGTGTTTGATGAAATTCCTCAATGAATTAGAGTTGATCTTCTAAAGTAGCTCGATTTCTATTAATTGGACGATTACACCTCTCGATTTGTGGTCTCGTGTCGAACAACTTCGTAGTATATCGCTAGTGGACCATACGGTCGATGTGTAATTAGAAGATCATTGGTGAGGGAGCACATGACAACACCGTGATCTCTTTAGTCCGATTAATAGTTAATTGAGTGTTTTTAAATCTAATTCAACTCTAGTTTGTTAGGAAGAGTAATCGGAACACCCTTGCTTTCCAACTCATTTACTTAAACTCGATCTTTACTTACTCTTTTTTAATTCTCGTTCGTAGTTATTAATCAATCACTCATTGCAACCCCCCTTAGCTTATAATGAATTTCTTTCCCGCTATGAAACTCGTACTTAGCATATACAAAACGCTTTTCACGTGCCGATAGCATTGCTCCTCGAGAGATCGACTCGGGGGATTTACGTAGTAAATCTTTCGGTTTTATAAATTAGTTTTTGAGCAATCAATAATATTTTTGTGAAATACGTTGTAGATTAAATAAAATTTTAGATTATTTCAAACAAATAAATCACGTGCATCGCACGAGCAGTGGTACTAGTTACATTAATTATATAAATTTATTTAAATTATTTAATATTTACAATTAATATTACATAAATTACTGAGTACAATATATACAATGAATATTGAATTATTCATATAATTTCATTGTGGTGAAGTTGAATAAGATTGCTTTTAAAATTCCAACAAGTTATGGGTTCGAAACCTACCTTCATCACTTTATTTTAAACAAAACTTGAGTTGACCGAATGATTTGGCATTGTGGGGTCCAACAGAGTAGCAATTGGCAAGAAAGAACAACATTTGATTTTTAAAATTTTTAAAGGACGAAAAAGTTGAATTTTATTCATAGATATTTAAATCTTAAATACACGGAATAAATAATACTACCGGAGAAATATTATTTGATATAATATGGTTTAATATTGGGAGTGCAATTAATTTATATAGTGGAAAATAAATTAATTAATATTAATGGATTAATAGATTTGGGTTTGGGCTCAATTTAATCATTAATATTGGGAGCCCAATATTCCACCTCCTTTAGATCCCCTACGTAGCCTATAAAAGCACTACATGGTATTCACAATTAAATCATCATAAGATTATCATACTTGATATTCTAGAGAGTTCGTGAAGGAGATCCATAGGAGTTCGGAGGATCGTCGCCCACACGACGTTCGAACGAAGTGCAAGGAATACGTGAGAAGATTCGAAAGTCTTCAATCTATCTCGTTTCTCCGCACAACGAGACGTAGGTATAATCGTAAACCCCCTCTTATGATTATATGTTTTTAATCGTGATATATACATGAACGCACGATCCGGGAAACGTACGAACTTCGGGGACGGGGATTCGAGATCCCCGACGAAGGTCGAGAGAAACCCTCGACGGGATCGAGGGTGGCGGCCGAACCCTAGGGTTCGACCGCCGGCGCACGACGAGGGGAACCCAGGCTGGACGCCGGGGCGAGCGATCGAATTCGGTCGATCGCTGGGATGTCGTGGGCTGGTGCCACGGCGGATCCTGGCCACCCTCGCCGCCGGCGCGGATACGGGAAACCTCGGCTGGAGCCGAGGGGTGCGATCGATCCTCGGATCGATCGCGGGTCAGCTGCGGGGCGACTCGCAGCGACCCCGTGCATGCTACGGGTTCGCCCGTAGCGGTTCGCACGGGTTGATCCCGTGCGCTGGGGCAGCGGGTCCGTATACCCGCTGCGGGGCTGCTGCGAGCAGCCCGGGGATCGCTACGAGCGATCCCAGCGATCGCTACGGGAGCGATCGCGAGCCCCTCGTGGGGGCTCGGCTGGACGCTCGCGGCCCTCGGGCCTCGCTGGGTGTTCGGTCGGGCCCCGGATCACGCGGTGGTTCGCGGTTGGTTCTCCGGCGATCGAGGATTTCGGTCAGGTTGTCGGTTCCGCGATATTTTAACAACCCGGGATATCGATTTCCAGCAATTGGTATCAGAGCGTTAGTTTCGTGTTCATGTATATGTTCGATTATTGTTCTACCTTGCAGGGTTTCCGGCTATCATGGTTTAATTTTTTTTCGTTAATTATTTTACCATGATTATTCGTTTATTAAACTCTCGGACATGTCGAGATTCGTTTTGTGTGGATGAATGCTTGTAATAGTAAAAATTCGGGGGTTGACCGAATTTAGGATTTATTATTATTGTTCTATGTTTTCCGGAAAATGTATAGGGTCAATTTCATGTATAGAATCGATACCGGAATGGTAATTTAAATTATTGTAATTTATTTACGTTGGTTCGATGTTGGAACGATCGCCGGAAGACAAAGAAGTGTGACGAAGAAGACGAAGGACCATAGGGCCGATCATCCCCATGATCGACCCTACAATCGATCGAGTGGGAGGGGCCGGTGGGTGGTGGTGTTGGAAATCGATCACCCGGAGTCGTCGTAAAACCGACTCCGATCGACGTCCCGGAAACCACGACCGAACAGCCCGGAGTCGTCGCGGAGGAGCAGCCGATCGAGCCCTAGCCACGGCCGAAATCGTGATCGCCCGATCGCTCCAACCGCGAGCGATCGCCGCCGCCTAGGGGGGCGTGGGTTGCCCAGCCGAGGGCTCCCACGGGCTGATCCGTCCAGACGGGTCCTCGAGTCGTCGGCGGTCCGGCGATCATTGATTGCCACCTCCCGACTCGTCCCGGTTTGGATCCCCGTTTATCGGATCTTGTTTTTCGATAATATTTCAATAAATATGAATTAAATAGCGGAAATATTTAATTCACCTTTAGATTCGTTGTGCGGAGAAACGAGATCTTATTGAAGACATTGAGACCTTCCCACGTATTTCTTGCACTCGTTCGAACGTCGGGTGGGCGACGATCCTCCGAACTCTATGGATCTCCTTCTCTACTTTCTCTCTCTAGAATTGTGTTCTTCAAGTTATGAGAATAGAGAAGACCATGTAGTGCTTTTATAGGCTACGTAGGGGATCTTAAGGAGGTGGAATATTGGGCTTCCAATAATAGTGATTAAATTGAGCCCAAGCCCAAATCTATTAATCCTTCTATTATTAATTATATTTATTTTCCACTATATAAATATAATTGCACTCCCAATATTATACCATATTATATCAAATAATATTCTCTCCTGTAGTATTATTTATTCCGTGTATTTAAGATATAAATATCCATGAATAAAATTAATTTATTGCTAATTAATTTATTCATCTCTTATATCCGAGAATAGTACCATTCAACCTTAATTATTATGCGGAACAAATCCACCTGCAGGGTTTACATAATAATTCCTTATGAACTCATCTCGGGGATATTATCAACCCTTACGGGATACACTTTCCCGTCAAGTATTCACGGCATGTCATATATAAAATATAGCGACCCAACTTAACCGGTAATTGACCCAATAATTAAACCGGTCAATTCCTTTGGAAAATCAAAGTCACTTATATTAAATATACACACCCGCAATAGTATCGGGGATTAAGAATAAAATACACTGAGATTTAAATCGATTATCCAAGGCAATCCTAATCGATAAATCTTAAGCGATCTGCCCTTGCATTTAAAATGCACATACCGTCAGTGGTTCCATATCTACACACCAGGTTCCGGTAGATAATACCACTGACTATGTTTTATGACTAAAGAAAATTTCGTACTTGTTTTGAGAGGATAATCAGACTTCCAGTACCCAGACTGTTTGCATCGAGAATACTTGCCTCATGGCTTTCTCTTCCCATCTCGTGGTCTAAGCAACTTAGGACCACTGGGATTCTTTGCTTGCTTTTCCTTTCCCCCGATTTTACCCTTTGGTTCAAAACCTTTGGTATTGGCTACAAGAGCTTGCGATTTCTGTCTCAACTCGTCCAAAAGGTCAATCATCTCAAAAACGTGTTTAAGCGTTTCCTCGAAGCGACTGGTCTTTATGAGTATCCTCATCGCTTCTTGTCTAGCCGCCTATATCATGTCTAAACACCAACTTGAGTTTGAACATGATATCATAATCAATGGTCATTGCATAAGCATTTTCCCATTTCTTAAAATCAGTCCATTCCTCATTAGTTGAGACATTGATAGGCTCGGGAGGACAAAGCTCACTGAGTACAAACTTGTACTCTTTAACAGTTTGGGCAATGTCCAGATTTCTATTCCAATCATTACATTTAGGGACCAGTGAGTTAAAATCCTAAAGTATCATATAAAGTGGGTTCAAGGCCATTTCCTAATCTATGAGCACATATAACAACAAACAATTGATTTAATCTCCGATATTATCTCCCTCAAACAATATCATTAAATCACTAATCACATCTAAAATCCCATCAGATATGGCAAGCCACGTTGTGTGGACGTTTACCTATCCAAATGATTTAGCAATTAGATTTGCTTTGGTCGTACATCAATTATAGCGTAACTTCGTTGTGAAGGATACTATAAAGCGTACCTAAGTTTAAACCATTAATCAGTACTAAGGTGAGTCGTTTGGAACCGCAACATCACCGCAAGCCACGTTGTGTGGACGTTTACGATAACTCACAATCCTTCACAACTCCCTATAACTGTCTACATAAATTAATCCAAAATTCGTCGATATAGCAAGCCACGTTGTGTGGACGTTTACTACACCAAGAGATTTTTATAATTAACTCCCAATTACTTGATCCATTCGATTTTTGTAAATCAGGACGCGGAGAATCATAAGTGAAACTCAAAGTTTCTTACCAGTGATTCACCATGCGAACAACCCTATCTCTCATAAAATGAGGGAGCCGAGCAGACAATCGATCCATTTCAAGAAATGGTATGAATGTCTCTAATTTATGTCATCCACATGACCTAGTGGCTTTGGCTCCATTCCACTCCCCGAGGTGAGAATGAGTCGATTTGAAATCAGTTTCAGAAAGACAAATTAGGCATTGTTTGATAAACTTAATCAATGTTTCTTCGTAAAAGGAATTAAGGAATTCTCCTCCAATGACTCGTCTATACGAACTTCGAAAGCTCATAAGAGTCACCAAGAGAACAACAATGGAGACCATGGGAATGTTTCCATTCTCTCTCCCACTTAGCTTTTTACAATAAAGGGATACGCTATCTAGTGCATAAATGAAATACACATAAGCATAATCACAGACATACATTTCATGCAAGTACGTACACAAATAATCAAATAATTGCTCAAGTAAAATTATTTCTCGACTATTCGTACCTTGATGAATTCCAGCATGCTCGTCTTGAGTCTTCATTCAACGTCTTGAATACTTTGTCGAGTGACGGAAAAATTCTTTGATTTTCATATTTAATTTAATTTTAAATAAAATCCAAGATTCCAATTCAAAAATAAATTTGAATCAATCTAATGATTTTAAATAAAATACTCCAATTAAATAAAATTAATTCCATTAATTTCTATATTTAATTCTATTTTAAATAAAATCCAAGAAATCCAATTCAAAATAAATTTGAATTAATCTAATGATTTTCAATAAAATACTTAAATTAAATAAAATCAATTTTATTAAAATTCATTGATTTCCATATTTAATTATATTCTAAATAAAATCCAAGATTTTCCAATTCATAATAAATTTTGAATTAATCTAATGATTTTAAATAAAATACTTAAATTAAATAAAATCAATATTTTAATAATTTCTCAATCCTATTTAAATTAGATCTCAAGAATCCTAATCAAAATCGAATTTTGATTCTTCTTAAGACTTCTAATCCAAGTAGGTATAGGATATCTAGAGAAACTAGGATTTTCTTTCCTAATTTCAATCTCCATCTAATTCCATTATTTAATTCCATAATTAAGAAATCTAATTCAAATAAGATTTAAATTAATTCCAAAATTAAATTAAATAAAATTAGAAAGATTAAATTATTTCCGGAAAGATCGGATTTAACGGGACAAACCGAAAAGAAATCCGGTCGACCCAATCGAACTCATCGAAACCATGGCAGAGTCCATGCATGCGGACATGCACATCAACGTGCGCACTTTGCCATGCAAAGGAATGAATTAATTCATTCAGCATAGCCTACATGCAATTCACGCACAAGAAATCACATGGTGTTGGCCATGGACAAATAAGATGTCGGCCGACACCCTTTGTAAAATCACAGCGATCGTCTTCTTCGGCGGACTGTCACGAGCCTGGTTAATTTCCGGCATGGCGTCTCCTCCGACGACACACGCCATCAACTTCGACACAGTCCACGCACGAGCAGCCCGCGATCAAGTCGAGCGAAACGCCGTTCGATCGATCGCGCCGGCGCTCGTCTGGACCTTCGCCGGAGTAGCCGCGACTCGCCGGACATCCGTCGACTTCCGGCGAACCATCCCACGATGGTGAACGCCAAGTCGACGAGCCCGTACGTCCAGCCGCTGCATCCAGTTTCCTCCCCAGCAGCCCGCCCGATCGCGAAGCCGCCATCGCAACCACCGAACGCAGCCGCCGGATGCCGGCGAACCACCACCACTGGTGGCACACGCCGGCATGCCCAGCCACGTTTAGGTCATGCCCAGCAGCCCGCACAGCCCCTTCGAGCGCAGGCGTACCAGCAGCCCGCGATCATGCCGTCCGAGCTCGAATCCGAAGTCGCGTGCGTGATGCTGCCAACGCGACTGCCGAGCACAACCGCTGGCTGCCGGCAAACCACCACCACTGGTGGCACACGCCGGCACGCCCAGCCATGCCCCTGCTCACGTCCAGCAACACACGCAACCCCTTCCCGAGCCTACGGTCAATCGATTCCGGTTCGATTATTCCGAAAACCCTCGATTTAATTTTTCCGTCCAACACAATTCATACGAGAGATAAAAAAGAAAAACCTAACCGTACGCTCTGATACCAATTGTTGGAAATCGATCACCCGGAGTCGTCGTAAAACCGACTCCGATCGACGTCTCGGAAACCACGACCGAACAGCCCGGAGTCGTCGCGGAGGAGCAGCCGATCGAGCCCTAGCCACGGCCGAAATCGTGACCGCCCGATCGCTCCAACCGCGAGCGATCGCCGCCGCCTAGGGGGGCGTGGGCTGCCCAGCCGAGGGCTCCCACGGGCTGATCCGTCCAGCCAGGTCCTCGAGTCGCCGGCGGTCCGGCGATCATTGATCGCCACCTCCCGACTCGTCCCGGTTTGGATCTCCGTTTATCGGATCTTGTTTTTCGATAATATTTCAATAAACATGAATTAAATAGCGGAAATATTTAATTCACCTTTAGATTCGTTGTGCGGAGAAACGAGATCTTATTGAAGACATTGAGACCTTCCCACGTATTTCTTGCACTCGTTCGAACGTCGGGTGGGCGACGATCCTCCGAACTCTATGGATCTCCTTCTCTACTTTCTCTCTCTAGAATTGTGTTCTTCAAGTTATGAGAATAGAGAAGACCATGTAGTGCTTTTATAGGCTACGTAGGGGATCTTAAGGAGGTGGAATATTGGGCTTCCAATAATAGTGATTAAATTGAGTCCAAGCTCAAATCTATTAATCCTTTTATAATTAATTATATTTATTTTCCACTATATAAATATAATTGCACTCCCAATATTATACCATATTATATCAAATAATATTCTCTCCGGTAGTATTATTTATTCCGTGTATTTAAGATATAAATATCCATGAATAAAATTAATTTATTGCTAATTAATTTATCCATCTCTTATATCCGAGAATAGTACCATTCAACCTTAATTATTATGCGGAACAAATCCACCTGTAGGGTTTACATAATAATTCCTTATGAACTCATCTCGGGGATATTATCAACCCTTACGGGATACACTTTCTCGTCAAGTATTCACGGCATGTCATATATAAAATATAGCGACCCAACTTAACCGGTAATTTACCCAATAATTAAACCGGTCAATTCCTTTGGAAAATCAAAGTCACTTATATTAAATATACACACCCGCAATAGTATCGGGGATTAAGAATAAAATATACTGAGATTTAAATCGATTATCCAAGGCAATCCTAATTGATAAATCTCAAGTGATCCGCCCAATACACCAAGTAAATGGTATGAATGTCTCTAATTTATGTAAAATCACAACGAAATCGGCAACGAATCAAAGGTAAAATCATAAAACCCCTTACATGATTTTGTGCGTATTAAATTGTGATACATACATGAACGCACGATCCGGGAAACGTACGAACTTCGGGGACGGGGATTCGAGATCCCCGGCGAAGGTCGAGAAAAACCCTCGATGGGATCAAGGGTGGCGGCCGAACCCTAGGGTTCGACCGCCGGCGCGCGGACGAAGGGAAAAGCCCCGGCTGGACGCCGGGGCATGGGATCGACCTTGGGTCGATCGCCGGGGTTCGCCGTGGGCTGGTCCACGGCGGGAGAACCCCAGCCCCTCGACCGGCGGCGTCGCGGGAAGAAGCCCTCGGCTGGAGCCGAGGGGCGATCGAGCCCGTGAGCTCGATCGCAGGAACGCTGCGGGGTAACCCGCAGCTGCCTCGTACACGCTGCGGGAGTTCCCGCAGCAAGGCGTACGGGGGATACCCCCCCCCCCCCCCCCCCCGAGCAGCGAGCCGCGAGCTCGCTGCGGGGCTGCTACGAGTAGCCCCGGGGATGCCTCGTGCATCCCCAGCGATCGCTACGGGAGCGATCGCGAGCCCCTCGTGGGGGCTCGGCTGGACTCACGCGGCCCTCGGGCCTCGCTGGGTGTTCGGTCGGGCCCCGGCTCACGCGGCGGTTCGCGATCGAGTTTCCGGCGACGGGATTTCATTCGGGTTTTCGGTTTCCGCAATTTTGATAACCCGGGATATCGATTTCCAACAACTTGTACACTTGGTGTATTGGGCGGATCGCTTGAGATTTATCAATTAGGATTGCCTGTGATAATTGATTCAAGTCTCAGTGTATTTTATTCTTAATCCCCGATACTATTGCGGGTGTGTATATTTAGTATAAGTGACTTTGATTTTCCAAAGGAATTGTCCGGTTTAATTATTGGGACAATTACCGGTAAAGTTGGGTCACTATATTTTATATATGAGATGCCGTGAATACTTGACGGGAAAGTGTATCCCGGAAGGGTTGATAATATCCCCGAGATGAGTTCATAAGGAATTATTATGTAAACCCTGCAGGTGGAATTATTCCGCATAATAATTAAAGTTGAATGGTACTATTCTCGGATAAAAGAGATGAATAAATTTATTGAGAAATAAATAAATTTTATTCATGGATATTTAAATCTTAAATACTCGGAATAAATAATACTATCGGAGAAATATTATTTGATATAATATGGTTTAATATTGGGAGTGCAATTAATTTATATAGTGGAAAATAAATTAATTAATATTAATGGATTAATAGATTTGGGCTTGGGCTCAATTTAATCATTAATATTGAGAGCCCAATATTCCACCTCCTTTAGATCCCCTACGTAGCCTATAAAAGCACTACATGGTCTTCACAATTAAATCATCATAAGATTATCATACTTGATATTCTAGAGAGTTCGTGAAGGAGATCCATAGGAGTTCGGAGGATCGTCGCCCACACGACGTTCGAACGAAGTGCAAGGAATACGTGGGAAGATTCGAAGGTCTTCAATCTATCTCGTTTATCCGCACAACGAGACGTAGGTATAATCGTAAACCCCCTCTTATGATTATATGTTTTTAATCGTGATATATACATGAACGCACGATCCGGGAAACGTACGAACTTCGGGGACGGGGATTCGAGATCCCCGGCGAAGGTCGAGAGAAACCCTCGACGGGATCGAGGGTGGCGGCCGAACCCTAGGATTCGACCGCCGGCGCGCGACGAGGGGAACCCCGGCTGGACGCCGGGGCAAGCGATCGACTTCGGTCGATCGCTGGGATGCCGTGGGCTGGTGCCACGGCGGATCCCGGCCACCCTCGCCGCCGGCATGGATACGGGAACCCTCGGTTGGAGCCGAGGGGTGCGATCGATCCTCGGATCGATCGCGGGTCAGCTGCGGGGCGACTCGCAGCGACCCCGTGCATGCTACGGGTTCGCCCGTAGCGGTTCGCACGGGGTGATCCCGTGCACTGGGGCAGCGGGTCCGTGTACCCGCTGCGGGACTGTTGCGAGCAGCCCGGGGATTGCTGCGAGCGATCCCAGCGATCGCTACGGGAGCGATCGCGAGCCCCTCGTGGGGGCTCAGCTGGACGCTCGCGGCCCTCGGGCCTCGCTGGGTGTTCGGTCGGGCCCCGGCTCACGCGGTGGTTCGCGGTTGGTTCTCCGGCGATCGAGGATTTCGGTCGGGTTGTCGGTTCCGCGATATTTTGACAACCCGGGATATCAATTTCCAGCAAATCTTCGATTCCACCTCGGGTTCTCGACAAGGAAATCTTTGAAAAGATGGAAATTCATGATCGGGTTTTAGAGTTGCTTACTCCACTTGGATTGGAGGATATGGGGACTAGTGAGTTAGCGTTGTATGAACCGATTACGACGGAGTTCTTGTGTACGTTTCAGATGGATGAGTCTCGGAAATTTGCCACTTTCCGGATGTTGAACAAGTAGTACAAGTTGACTCCGGAGGTGATGAAGTCGGTGTGGAAAATTAATTTGGATGGGATTTCTAGTGCACCGGATGATTGGAATCCGAAGATGGCTTGGAAAGAGTTGACTACTTTTGGTAATTGGTCGACACAAGGGATTGGAAACGCATTTCTTGAAGACCCGACATTGGTTGTTTTGCATAAGTTCATCTCTCACAACCTCATGGCCAAGCAAGAAGGTAACAAAGTCAACACCCAAGAATTGTGGCTTTTACATTGTGCGTACAAGAATGTTCGGGTATGCTTGGTGGACTTTATTTTTAAACAATTTGAGAGTGTTGTGAAGAGGAAGAGTTTTCATCCGTGTTTGGGTTTGATGTTGACTATCTTGGCGGTTCGATTAAAGGTTTTTGATTTGTCTAAGAAGCCGGCTAAGTTTGTAGTTGTGGTGCCGGAGAAGATCGATTATCAAGAATTTTTGCATGGAGAATATATGGAGGATAAGTTTACATTTCGGGCATTCCATGAACGTGGGACCGTTAAACGGTACTTGGAGAAATTGGAGTCCAACCGCCTACGAGCTACTCAAGAACCGGCCCCGGGGAGTCAATGCCTGGATACTTTATTCTCTATTGTTTTCTTCTTATCTGTTTAGTCAAGTCTGTTAATTGCTCAGTCCATTAATTAGGTTGCATGCTAGGTTTATTTCTGTTTAAGTTATTTGTTATTTTTTTTAGTCAAGTAAACACGGTGACCACGGTTCGGCAGTGCCCAACTGCTCTCCAAAACAAAACCTTTTTAAACGTGACAACCCAATTGAGCATTCAAAGCCGGGAAAACTATAAGCTAAATCGCCTCCTCGTGGGATCGACCCTATACTTTCTACTAGTACTTGTGCTAGTGAATAGTTTAGGAACTATAAATATTATTTTGCGCTACTCCACGATGGTAGCGTCAAAATTGGCGCCGTTGCCGGGGAGGCAATATTCCAAGCCAATAGTTTTCCGTGCTAACGCTTGACCTATTTTTGTATGCATGACTCTATCTCATCGGGAAGCAAGGATACAGGGCTACTATTTGATCCTGAAATCGAGCGAACCGCGAGGAAGAATCGAAAGGCAGCAAAACAGAAACAAGCATTAGCACGTGCCGCTCAAGTAACTCATTTGACCATAACTGAGACAGGAGAGTCAATCTCGGACACATCGAGAGAAGATTCACCGAACACATCCAGGTCACCTACGCGGTCAAGGATGGGAGAAGAGAGAGCCAAGACGTTGAGGGACACGATGTTCCCAGAAAACTTGAATCTGAAGCCGCTGGGCATCACCTTGCCCACGGTCGAAAACAATACTTGGGAGAAGAGGCACGGATTCATCCAGATCTTGCCCAAGTTCAGTGACATGCCACTGGAGGACCCCCAAAGACATCTCCAAGACTTTGAATTGGCATGTGGCACCATTCGAGCAAGTGAAGGGCTAGGGGAGTACATCAGGCTCCTCGCTTTCCCTTTCTCACTGGCAAAAGGTGCCCGAGAGTGGCTTTACACTCTACCTGCTGGAGAAGTGACCACCTGGAGTCAACTTCAGCAGAAATTCCTTGAGAAGTACTTCCCAGCTGCACGCATCCAGCAGATGAGGAAGAAGATCAACAGCATCAAAATGGGAGGAGGAGAGAACTTCCATGACTACTGGGTCAGGTTCAAGCAGATGTTGGCCAAGTGCCCACAGCATCAGATCCTTGACCATGACTTGGTCCAGTATTTCATATCTGGATTGAGAGAAACGGAGAGGACATGGGTCAACGCAGCTTGTGGAGGATCCATTCTAAACAAAAGGGCCGACGAAGCGTTCAAAATCTTCAAGGAAATGGCCGAAGAAACAAGGGAGGATGGCAGTGACCTACCCAGGAACAACTTGCCCGTACCATCTGCAACTGAAGTCAAGTTGGACAAACTGTGCAACATAGTTGAGCAACTGGTGCTCAACCAAAACCCAGGGCAAAAGAGAGGAGTCAAGGCATGCCAAATCTGCAAGGAAAGTAACCATGCCACTGACGAGTGCCCTGAGCTGTTTGACGAAGAGGTCAAGGTGATAATGCAGAACAATGGGAACGGACAGAGACCTAATGGGAACACGTACAACTCGAACAACTGGAAAAATCACGACAACAACCGGTATGGTAACAACAACTACCAGGGCGGAGGAAACCAAGGCAATCAAGGCCAGCAATACCACGGGCAGAACAATCATCAGAGGAACAACTACCAAAATCAGGGCAACCAGCAGAACCAGAGCAATGGCCCAACTTTGGCAGACATGATGCAGACCTTGGTCAATGAAAATATCAAAGCCCAACAGGAGAATGACCGGTACAAACAGGACAACGAGAAGTACAAGGTGGAGACTCGAGGTCAACTGCAGAATATCAATGCTCAAATGTTTGAGTCGCGCGGGCAATTACAGAACATCAATGCCCAACTGGCGCACTTGACTCAGGCTATGACTGAAATGAAAAAGAAGACCAACGGTCTACCTCCCCAAATTGAACTCAATAACGCCCAACTGAATGCAATCCACCTCAAAAATGGAAAGGTTTTATCTGAAGTGCCCAAGAATCCCACTCCACCATCTCGAGTGGAAGGAACTGTTGAAGAGGTCAACGAGGAAGAAGAGTCAGAGGGAGAACTTAAGTTGATACCACCCAAACAGAAGGAAACGTCAGTACCTGCCCAAGCAGGAACACCACCAAAAATCTACCCTCCTTTCCCAGGCAGATTGAGCAAGAAGAAAGAGAAGGAGGATACAAATGAGATGTTCCAAATGTTCAAAAAGGTGGAAATCAACATGCCTCTGTTGACCATCCTAAAATCCATGCCCAGGTGCTCCAAATTCCTCAAGGAGCTGTGCACCAAAAAAGTGAAATATCAAGATGATGCCAAGTTCGAAGTGGGAGAGAATGTTTCAGCGGTGCTCCAGAGGAATGTGCCAAGGAAGTGTGCAGACCCTGGAATGTTCTATATTCCCTGCATAATAGGCAACATGAACATAGAGAAAGCCATACTCGACTTGGGAGCATCGATCAATGTTATGCCTAAGTCAATGTACGAAGACTTGGGTATAGGACCAATGAAACCGACAAGGGTAGTGATCCAGTTAGCAGTCAGATCAAATGTGTACCCCGAGGGAATTCTGGAAGATGTATTGGTCAAGGTAGAGGAGCTCATTTTCCCTGCCGATTTCTATGTCTTGGACATGGGAAGATCAAGCAAGCAGCCAGTGATGATCTTGGGCAGACCATTCTTGAAGACAGCAAGGACACACATTGACTGCGAAACTGGGAAGCTAACCTGCAAGTTTGAAGGAGAAACGGTCACATTTGACTTGTTCAAGTCAATGAAGCACCCAGATGACACTGAGCAAGTACATTATGTTGACCAGATTGATGAATTGATCGAAGAGCAAGCTCTGGGATATGGAGTCTCTGACAAAGTAGATCTGGTGATACAAAGGGGACTGACCAGAGAAGATGCGGAGGATGAGCAACTTGAAGTTCAACAGATAGTTGAGCAACTGGGAGATCTGGAGAATCACCATATGGGCATGAGCAAGTTGCCACCCCATGAAGTCCCGATCATGGTGCCATCCCTGGAGAAACCACCAGAATTGGAATTGAAGAAACTCCCTGCACATCTCAAGTATATGTTTCTTGGGCAGAATGATACATTGCCCGTGATCATAAGTTCGAAATTGAAGAAGGAAGAAGAGAGCAGGCTGAGGAACATCCTTGACCAGTACAAGCAAGCCATTGGATGGACCTTGGCAGATATACGGGGAATCAGTCCCACCATATGCCAACATCACATATTGCTCGAGGAAGAGTCAAGTCCAGTACGTGACCCACAGAGGAAACTGAACCCAGCCATGAAGGAGGTAGTCTTAAAGGAGATACTCAAGCTACTCAACTTGGGCATTATCTATCCTGTTTTAGATAGCAAATGGGTAAGTCCAGTTCATGTGGTGCCCAAGAAGTCAGGAATTCAAGTGATCGAGAACGAGAAAAAGGAGCAGATAGCCACTCGACTTCAAACCGGATGGAGAGTGTGCATAGACTACAGGAAGTTGAACAAGGTAACAAAGAAAGAACACTTCCCCCTACCTTTCATTGACGAGATGCTAGAGAGGCTAGCCGGAAAGACCCATTTCTATTTCCTTGACGGATACTCGGGCTACATGCAAATTTAGGTGGCCCCAGAAGACCAGGACAAGACTACTTTTACTTGACCATACGGTACCTTTGCATATCGACGCATGCCATTTGGTCTATGCAATGCCCCAGGGACTTTCCAGAGATGCATGATGAGCATCTTTGCCGATCTGCTCGAGCAAGGGATAGAAGTCTTCATGGACGACTTTAATGTATATGGCAGCTCGTTCGAGACAGGCTTGAACAACCTGGAGTTGGCCCTCAGCAGATATGTGGAGAAAATTTTGGTACTTAATTACGAGAAATGTCACTTTATGGTTGAAGAAGGGATAGTCCTTGGGCACGTAGTCTCTGCCAAGGGAATCGAAGTTGACCGAGCCAAAATAGAGACCATATCAAAGCTGCCTTATCCAAGGAATGTCAAGCAAGTCAGAGGTTTCCTTGGGCACGCTGGGTTCTACAGGAGGTTCGTTAGAGACTTTGCCAAGATTGCCCAACCTCTGACCAGGCTGTTACAAAATGAGGTTGACTGGAACTTTGATGATGACTGTCAAGCTGCCTTCAACCACCTCAAGGAAAGGTTAGTTACTGCCCCTATCATCCAGCCGCCAAAGTGGGGAATGCCATTTGAACTTATGTGCGACGCGAGCGGGTATGCTATGGGAGCTGTACTTGGGCAAATGAAGGGTAAGGAACGGCATGTAATCTACTATGCGTCCAAGACATTGAACCCTGCCCAATGCAACTACGCGACCACAGAGAAAGAACTGCTGGCTGTGGTGTTTGCATTCGAGAAGTTCAGATCTTACTTGCTCGGGAGCAAAACCATAGTCTACACTGACCATGCCACGCTGAAGTACTTAATGGCCAAAAAGGAGACCAAGCCACGACTGATTAGATGGATCTTGTTGCTACAAGAGTTCGACATCGAAATCAGAGACAAATCAGGTAACCAAAATTTAGTGGCTGACCACTTGAGCAGGATAATCCAGCGAGAAGAAGGCATGCCCATCACGGAGACTTTTCCAGATGAGTACTTGTATCAGATTTCAACCAAATCAGAAGAGCCATGGTATGCAGACTTGGCCAACTACATAGTCACAGGAGATATAAGGGAAGACATGACCCTCTACTGCAAAAACAAGCTCAAGCGGGAGAGAAGTACATTTGGGACGATCCTTACATGTGGAAGAGGGGAGAAGACCAAGTATTGAGACGTTGCATTCCTGAAGTTGAGCAAGCAGACATTCTGAAGCACTGCCATGAGCAAGCTTGCGGAGGACATTTTGGCCACCGACGCACAGCAAGGAAGGTACTTGACTGTGGTTTTTATTGGACAACTCTTTTGAGAGATTGTTTTGAGTGGTGCAGGAGCTGTGACAAGTGCCAGAGAGAGGGGAACGTGACCAAGAGAGATGAGATGCCCATGATGCCTGTAGAAGTCTTCGCTGTATGGGGCATCGACTTTATGGGACCATTGCCCAACTCCAGAGGGAAGGAGTACATACTCTTGGCAGTTGACTATGTATCTAAATGGGTCGAGGCCAAGGCTACAACAACCAATGATTCGAGAGTGGTAGCCACCTTCCTCAAGGGCGACATATTTAGCAGATTTGGTGTACCCCGCGCATTGTTCAGCGACCAAGGTACGCACTTTTGCAATTATATAATTGAAAGGTTGCTCAGGAAGTATGGAGTGCACCACAGGATCTCCACAGCTTATCACCCCCAGGCCAATGGGCAAGCCGAGCTATCCAATCGTATCATCAAAACCATCTTGAGGAAGACGGTCAAGCCAGAAGGTAAGGATTGGAGTGACAAGCTCGATGATGCACTTTGGGCCTACAGAACCGCCTACAAAACACCTTCAGGGATCTCTCCCTACCGCATGGTGTTTGGCAAGTCATGCCACTTGCCCGTGGAAATCGAACACAAGGCGCATTGGGCAGTGAACAAGGTCAATTTCGACTGGGATGCGGCCAGCGAAGGACGTAAACTTGACCTAATTGAGCTGGAGGAGATAAGGATTGAAGCGTATGATAACGCGGTCAATTACAAGGAGCGGACAAAGAGAGCCCACGACAAAATCATCAAGAAAAAGAAGATCGAGCCTGGTCAACTGGTTCTGGTTTACCAAACCAAGTTTAAATTCAAGGCTAAAAAGCTATCCACCAAATGGGCAGGACCATTCATAGTCCATACTGTTTGCCCAAATGGTTCGGTTAAGCTATTTAAGCCAGGTGACGATCAGATCTTTAAAGTGAATGGGCAGAGAGTCAAGGCTTACTATGGGAATGAGGACCTCAAGGGGATGATACCCCCTGAGCCAGCCGCTTGACCTAGTGAAGCAAGAATAATAAGTCAGGCCCATGACAATAAATAGAGGCAAATACCGAAGGCGAACTCGGTATGTATACTATGTTTTTCCTTTATTTCATTTTATGTTGATTAATAAATTCACCACGCCAAGGAGTAGCCTTGGGCAGGAAAGGGTTTTGGTCTGTTTTTGTTTGCAGGAAACAGGAAAATTGAGTGAGTAATTGTGGTGGTGGAGCAACGAGTGGGAGTGGCCAGCTGTGATGATTGCGGAATTTTCGGGAATCCGCAAAAGAGTCCAATCAAGTCTGAATTTGCAGAGTCCTATCAAATTCAAATTCTAATCAATCTATACCACTACCCCCCCCCCCCCCCCCCTCCTCTACTTCAAAAACCGCACACACAACTCCTCAACTTCCCCACTATCACCACCACCCCCATAACCCTAACTCCGAAGGAGGAGATCCTTGAACAATTGGATGTCCTCGAGGAGAAGCAGGACCGGATTGGAGAGAGGCAGGACGAGCTGCACGCTGCCCTCATGGCATACTTCGTCCATGTTGGATTCAGGTACCCACCTGAACCCAAAACTTAAATGTACCCTCCCTTTGTTTTTAGTAGTTTAGGATTTTATTTTTGTTTTCTTTTTTATTTGGTCTTGAGTCTGCCCGGCTCATGTCTGATGGGGTCGACCTCCTTATTTGCACACTTTGCCCAAGGCAAAGTGTGTATGTGGGAAGGTGCGCCAACATCGTTGGAGTCGGAGTCAGGGGGGATGCTTGCCCAACTTATTACTGTTTGCACACTTTGCCAGAGGCAAAGTGTGTGAGTGGGGGAAGGACAAGAGCAACCCCATAGTTTGATCGAGTCGCATGCTTGATAAATACCTTGATCAATTTGAACAGTTTTCAAAATTAATAGTCTATGCATGAAAAATATTAGGGACGATGGAATTGCAACTAGGTAAGCTTTGAGGATTTGAGCCTACATCTGTGTGATATATTTCTTTCATGAGAGTAGCTGTTTAAAAAGTTTGTGATGCTGAAGCTTGCCCAAGTTCTGACCATTGTGATTATTTAAAAATTAAGTTGAGTAGTAAATGATTTAGGCATTTTCTTTCTGTACTGCAAATAAAAAGAAGACCCTTGTTAGCCCCTTGAGCCGAGCCAAAATTTCTTGATCACCTGGGGGAAAACTCCCACTGCCCTGACCCAACCTGCATATATGCTCAAGTTCATAAAAAGAGCAAGTCAGGGCAAAGTCTTCTCAAAAAAAAAAAAAAAAAAGAGAAAAACAAAGAAAAAGAAAAAAAAAATAGATCCACAAATAAAATGGTGTGCTAAGGCCCGTAAGAGAGAGAAGAAATTAGGAGGAAATTTGCTAAGTAAAATGCATGTCCTACCTAAAATCAATTCTGGGCATTGCCCAAGCTAGCCTATACAGTCACCCTAGAAAGCCCTAATGATATTGCCCAACTCAATTGAAAATGTCACAGGATAGAACTTGGTCAAGCCCAAAGCAGAACTTCTTTTAAAAACAACATTGAGCGAAACACTGCCCATACACTATAGAGAGAAACACTTAGTGAGAATATCCCAAAATCCTGTTGCAAACTCTTGACCGTTTTTTATGCATTACATTGACTATGATTTTGACTATTTGTTCACTTGATCAACATCTGTATTTTGATAAGCATGCTGTCCTTGAGACTTCTATTTTCTTTCTTTCTCTACCCCCTGTTTGTTTTCTGCTTGAGCAGGCAAGTCACCGTACACGCTTGAGGACAAGCGAAGTAAAGTGTGTGCGTGTGATGAGCCATATTTTTTGGCTCATTTTTAGGTTTTTAGAGTCGAGTATATCGAGTCTTTAGTTTGTTTTTACTTCGTTTGTGTCTGGGAGGGAACGTTTGGGTACTTGGGCAAGTTTTGCAGGTGGGCAGGTAAAGGAGTGAAAAGAGGAGTGCACTGTGTGAAAGAGGCAAGGAAATCACCTTCCATGGTCAAGAGCACTAGTTGAGCAAGCCAGACTGACGAAAAGGGTCCAGCAGAGTTGAGCAAGCAACCAGGACGTCAGCAGGTGGAGCAAGACTTGATGCCGACCAAGTACCGCACATGGTCCGCTACCTCAGTCAGTCAGAGAAGGAAGTACATGGGCAAGCGCTAACATTGACGGAGATGGAACGTTGGGCATTCGGTGTACCAGGAGTCCTGAAATTTGCGGAGTCTTCAAAGGCGACCAGATTCAAACTCCAACCCAAGTAGGACTCTCGTCCGCACTTGGAGGTATTTTCCCCCACACGTCTCTTAGCATCTGAAGCCCGTCTATATAAAAGAGTGACTGATGAAGAAGGCGTACAACACATGAGCAGCGAAGAAGTCGGATCAAACCCTAACCTGTCCAGCGAAGAAGAAGGCGGCCGCGTGAGCAACCAAACTCGCCGGCGTTTATTTTCTGTTAAGCCCTCGGGCTAAAAACAATTTCTTTTATGCTTTCATGTTTTTAATTTCGTACTTTGATTTTATTTCCCTTTGAACGATTTCCAGTTTTAATGCATAATATAGTTCGTCGTAATCCCTTTGTTTTATTTTCTGTTTTAATTATGTCAAGTAGCTAATCTGTTTGTATCTGGGCAAAGACAGAACCTGACCAACCCTAAGACGTGATCGTGCCGGGAGGCTTATTGATGACAGCAACTAGCTGAGTTTTGTTCCCGATTCAACAGGGTAGTAACTTAAGCATGTTAGGGACTTGGGCAATCCTACAGTGACCAGTGGGAACCCCGACTTGCCTAACACAGGAGTACGTGGATCAACGCGACCGGGAGACTGGGCGTCCGCGAAGTACAACATGTTGCTGGAGATGTGGTGGTATGACTTGGGTGTGTCCAGGCATGCTATTGGCCATTCCGGGTTTGCTTGGAGGATGCGACTTGATCAACTTAGACTCGTGCGGTCACATAGTGTCGAATTGGTCAACGTCAGGAGACCTATTGAGAGAGATCTAATAGGACTTAAACATAAGAGCGAATAAGGGTTCGGGGTATTAATATGCGTGACATTATAGGGATGTTAATACTTGGGATTTATAACTGGAAGACAAAACTGTTAGCAAAATGATATACGTATTGATGATCGGCAACACATAGGTCAAGGGGGGGGGGGGGTCAGGGGAGTCAATGCCTGGATAATTTATTCTCTATTGTTTTCTTCTTATCAGTTTAGTCAAGTCTGTTAATTGCTCAGTCCATTAATTAGGTTGCATGCTAGTTTTATTTCTGTTTAAGTTATTTGTTACTTTTTTTAGTCAAGTAAACACGGTGACCACGGTTCGGCAGTGCCCAACTGCTCTCCAAAACAAAACCTTTTTAAACGTGACAACCCTATTGAGCATTCAAAGCCGGGAAAACTATAAGCTAAATCGCCTCCTCGTGGGATCGACCCTATACTTGCTACTAGTACTTGTGCTATTGAATAGTTTAGGAACTATAAATATTATTTTGCGCTACTCCACGACGGTAGCGTCAAGGAGGTACGTCGGTATGTGGAGACTCGGTTTGACGAGTTGGCACGGGCAAAAGCCCGTATTGATTGAGTTTTGAAGAATAGTGTCCGAGCTCGGGACGTAGACGAGCGCCCCGTGGGGGCTTACCCACGAACGTCGTGCCTATGACGTAAAAAGGTGCTTGTGAGAGCCTACTCACATTTTGGATATTGTATTGTGAATCGGGACGGGCGAAAACGGGGCTGAAACGAGGAATTTCTTTGTGAATCTGCCAGGATGTCGGACGACAGGCTCCCTTTGTATTTATGATATCGTCCGACATCTTTATTCAGGATCGTGCGACACCTGACGTGGCGTGTCGGGCGACAGGAATCTTGTGTCGCCCGACAAAGTGAGCGGGGGTTAAACCTGAATACACAACCCTAATTTTCGCCTCCACCTCATTTTACCCTTCGTAAAATTCTTCTCGTCCGACACCGCCCCTTTTCTCTCCCTATACGCTGTTGGAGTTGTATACTTAATGTCTAGATTTAAGTAACGGTAACTCCCGATCATAGCATTTAATCTACTAAATGAACAATTGTTTGCTTTTAATTATTTGATAATTAAATATATGCAAATATAGTCCTAGATTATATACGTTGTAGTTAGTATGGTGTGCGCCGTCACACGGAAGATCATACAATCGGTTACTCGTATTTAATCGAACAGTTGCTCACGACCTAGATGGACACGGACCAAGCCATCGGTATAGTCGTTGTATGAGGGAGAAAATAATCGATCTTGATTATTTTATCATACTTGTACACTTGGTGTATTGGGCGGATCGCTTGAGATTTATCAATTAGGATTGCCTGTGATAATTGATTCAAATCTCAGTGTATTTTATTCTTAATCCCCGATACTATTGCGGGTGTGTATATTTAGTATAAGTGACTTTGATTTTCCAAATGAATTGTCTGGTTTAATTATTGGGACAATTACCGGTAAAGTTGGGTCACTATATTTTATATATGACATGCCGTGAATACTTGACGGGAAAGTGTATCCCGGAAGGGTTGATAATATCCCCGAGATGAGTTCATGAGGATTTTTATTATGTAAACCCTGCAGGTGGAATTATTCCGCATAATAATTAAAGTTGAATGGTATTATTCTCGGATAAAAGAGATGAATAAATTTATTGAGCAATAAATAAATTTTATTCATGGATATTTAAATCTTAAATACACGGAATAAATAATACTACCGGAGAAATATTATTTGATATAATATGGTTTAATATTGGGAGTGCAATTAATTTATATAGTGGAAAATAAATTAATTAATATTAATGGATTAATAGATTTGGGCTTGGGCTCAATTTAATCATTAATATTGGGAGCCCAATATTCCACCTCCTTTAGATCCCCTACGTAGCCTATAAAAGCACTACATGGTCTTCACAATTCAACCAACAATAATAAGATTATCATACTTGATATTCTAGAGAGTTCGTGAAGGAGATCCATAGGAGTTCGGAGGATCGTCGCCCACACGACGTTCGAACGAAGTGCAAGGAATACGTGGGAAGATTCAAAGGTCTTCAATCTATCTCGTTTCTCCGCACAACGAGACGTAGGTATAATCGTAAACCCCCTCTTATGATTATATGTTTTAATCGTGATATATACATGAACGCACGATCCGGGAAACGTACGAACTTCGGGGACGGGGATTCGAGATCCCCGGCGAAGATCGAGAAACCCTCGATGGGATCGAGGGTGGTGGCCGAACCCTAGGGTTCGACCTCCGGTACGCGCGGACGAAGGGGAGCCCCGGCTGGACGCCGGGGCATTCGATCGACGTGAAGTCGATCGTCGGGGTTCGCCGTGGGCTGGTGCCACGGCGGGTGGACCCCAGTGCTGGGATTCGATGTCCCGGGCTATCAAAATTGCGGAACCGATAACCCGATCAAAAACCCTCGATCACCGAAGATTGGATCCCCGACTCATCCGCAGGAGTCCGACCTTTGGAGACTACGCGCCCGAAGACACGCAGCCCGCCCCCAGCCGAAGTCCCCCACGAGTCGGATCCACGAATGCGAACCACCTCACGAGCCGGGGCCCGACCGAACGCCCAGCGAAGCCCGAAGGCTGCGTGCGCCCAGCCGAGCCCCCGCGAGGGGCTCGCGATCGTCCTCGGACGATCGCTGGGATCGCTCGTAGCGATCCCCGGGGCTGCTCGTAGCAGCCCCGCAGCGAGTCGCGATGACTCGCTGCTCGCGAGAGCCGAGCCCCGTACGCGTCCGCTGCGGGCGAACCCGCAGCACGTACGGGGTCGCTGCGGGTGAACCCGCAGCTTGCCCGCGATCGATCCGAGGATCGATCGCACCCCTCGGCTCCAGCCGAGGGCTCCTCGCGCCACGCGCCTCCGACGAGGGGCCGGCGGATCCTCCCGCCGTGGCACCAGCCCACGGCGGATCCCCGACGATCGAACCCTAGGTTCGATCGTGTGCCCCGGCGTCCAGCCGGGGCTCCCCTCTCGTCGCGCGTCCTCGGCGGTCGAACCCTAGGGTTCGTCCGCCCTAGTCGATCCTCGCCGGGGATCTCGAATCCCCGTCCCCGAGGTTCGTCGTTTTCCCAGATCGTGCGTTCATGTATATATTACGATTAAACAACACAAATAATCAAAGAGGGGGTTTCTCGATTATTACCTCGATTCGTTGTACGGAGAAACGAATCTTGTTGATGACCTTGCGATCTTCCCACGTATTCCTCACACTTCGTCCGAACGTCGTGTGGGCGACGATCTATCGGATTCCTATGGATCTTCCTCACTCTCAAAACTTTATGATTGGCGTAGGTTAAAAATCCTCAAGTTATGAAAAGTGAAGACCATGTAGTGCTTATATAGGCTACGTAGGGGATCATAAGGAGAATAAATATTGGGCTTCCAATATTGAAAATTAAATTGGGTCCAACCCAAATCCATTAATTCTTATCAATATTAATTTTATTTATTTTCCACTATATAAATAAAATTGCACTCCCAATATTATTCCATATTATATCAAATAATATTTCTCCATCTTAGTATTATTTATTCCGTGTATTTAAGATTTAAATATCCATGAATAAATTTATTTATTGCTCAATAAATAATATTCATATCTTATATCCGAGACTAGTACCGTTCAACCTTTATTATTGTGCGGAACGAATCCACTCATGAGGTTTATACAATAATTCCTTATGAACTCATCTCGGGGATATTATCAACCCTTCCGGGATACACTTTCCCGTCAAGTATTCACGGCATGTCATATATAAAATATAGCGACCCAATTTTACCGGTAATTAACCCAATAATTAAATCGGTTAATTCCTTTGGAAAATCAAAGTCTCTAGTATTAAATATACACACCCGCAATAATATCGGGGATTAAAAATAAAATACTCCGAGATTTAAATTGATTATCCAAGGCAATCCTAATCAATAAATCTCAAGCTGATCCGCCCAATACACCAAGTGTACAAGTGTGATAAAATAATTAAGATAAATTATTTTCTCTCTCACACAACGACTATACCGATGGATTGGTCCGTGTCCATCTAGGTCGTGAGCAACTGTTCGATTAAATACGAGTAACCGATAGTATGATCTTCTGTGCGCCCATGCGCACCATACTAACTACAACGTATAAAATCCAGGACTATATTTTGCATAATTAATTAAATGCAAATAATTGTTTATTAATTAAATAGGTTAAATGCCATGACAGGGAGTTTACCGGTACTTAAATCTAGACATTAAGTACACAACTCCAACAATCTCCCACTTGTACTAAGGTCTAGTCATTTCCTCCAAACTCCCGACTCCCATACTCATCACGTGCTTAAGTTATACTTCCCAGAAGTATTATGTGAATGAGCAATCTAGGTTGCCGCTCTGAAGTTATCTTGGTGACTACTGCGTCGTCTCTCTGACGATGACTCGTATCAGGTGGTACTGGCTCTATGTGTTATCATCACCCTTTTGAACTTATGACTTCTTCCAGTTCTCCACGCACCGCTATGTACATAGCCTTTGGTGAACCAAGAGTCATATCCAAGTTCAGAGGTCATTCCGGAACCTAACCAAAACTTCCGCTGCCTCTGAGGCTGCTATTCGGTTTATGATAGAGTCCGAGAAGAATCACGCTTATCACTCTTTCATCCTTAGGTTCCACCTCTTCTAAAAGTGAACACATAGCCTGATATCGACTTACACTGGTCCTTCTCTGATTTTGGATCTGAGAAACTATAATCTAAGAAGATTTCGTTTTGCCAGTAATCCAGTACTTCCAAGTACTTTACAGCATTCGAATATTTCTTATCCAGATTACTTTGATATCCTCCCACTACGCTAACCGCATAGTTGATATCAGGTCCTTGTTTTTCAACATTGCATCTACAAAGCTTTCTACACTCAAAGTGTAGGTTATTGCTTTGTCCATATCCATCTCCTTCATGTGTTCGAAACACATACCTTTAGATAGATGTATTCTGTTCTAGAAAGGCAATAACCTTTCTCAGAATTGTGCATGTTTAAAACAAACCATAATCGTATAAGATATCTTAAGAGAAGTACAAATGTTCTTATCCAGAGATCGAAAGATTTCTAAGACCATGATCCAACTTCATCTTAACCTTTATATCTCGATTTATTTAGACAACCTCTATTTTATGTCTGACAACACTTTTATATTGTTGCCAATGATAAAGTGTTGTCTACACAAAATTCCGAGAAACACCACCTTTGTTTCCATTACGTCTCTAACACACCTCTCTCGCGAATCTATGCAGACCTAGGGATCGATTTCATGTATACTGGATCCAGAGTTCAAAACTCCTCCAGTCTTATGAACATCTCTGGTTGGCTAACAACCTCCCACTGCAATGGCGTTCCGGTGTATAACAGTAATAACATTAGGTGCAGTTAGTGGTGTATCGCTACTCGGTTAGGCTGGTTCTCAGTCTATCCTTTCCTCATTTGAAGTACATTGTCAGTTAGGGCATTGTAGTTCATCTAATAGTCTTCCTCTAAGAACCGGGCGAGGACTCCCTTCTGGTTCGTAGTACTATTGAACATACAATTACTTGTTCTTCTAGGATATTCTACAATGCCGTTGTATCCAGAAATATCCATAGAACATAGGTAGTTCCGAACAAACTTGTCCTTTTGCCATTAGAATCTCATTTCTTATTCCTGACACACCATGTCTACACTTCAGTGTATGGTGTAGTCGTTTGAGATCTAATCTCAATCTTTGATTTATGCTATGTGTTATTTAGATAGGTGATAGCCTCCGCGAACAAGTCGCAGGCTCCCAATGGATATACTTTGAAGGTTCCCCATAATTGCTTTGTGTTAAAAACACTCCGCTTTTATGGCACAACAAGTAGTCTAATCCATCTTCGAGTATTCTTGAAGGAATGACTCGTACCTTCTTTAATTACACATACCGCATTAATCATCAATCATTTTCTATACTTGTCCGAATTCCATCCTTTATCCAGAAAGGTTAACTCAGTTGTATCATCTTTCAAGATCGATTCTTAGGTCGGGAGGTCCATTCCCCCAACTATAATTGATCAAATCAATTTCGACCTTTTGAATCCCTTTTGAATAGATACTACCAAGTTCAAAAATTCACAAGTATAATGATTGATAAGAAAAATACATCTAATAAGTAAAACAAGTTATACATAACGGTTTGTTGCATCGTGGTAGACTAAGGATTCATCATTCACATATTGCTATCTAATGTACCATAATAGATATCACCATTATTTCTTATCCAAACCATCAAATGATTAAAGAAATAAAATATCCATTAATAATAAAGAAAACCAGAACGAAGTTCTTTTTCAAAATAAAGGGGTACATAAGCAATAACTGAAATGAAAACTTAAAACAGATAAATGTCTTCCACTGCAACCGCTGCTACCCCAACAGCTTTGCCCATGTAGACTCGAACTCTTCTTCTCTAAGTCGCCGGGTTTTCTGGAACCCCTGCATTTAAAGAAACGCACATACCGTCAGTGGTTCCATATCTACACACCAGAATTCTGGTAGATAATACCGCTGACTATGTTTTTACGACTAAAGAAAAATTCGTACCTCTGAGATGACATTCAGACTTCCAGTGTCCAGACTTCTTGCATCGGAAGCACAAGCCCTTTGGCTTACTAGCCCCCACTCGTGGTCCATTCCTCTTGGCACCACTGGGTTTTATGGCTTGCTTCCTTTTCTTGCCCCTACCTCCAATAGCTTTCAAGCTTTTGGACTTGGTAGCCACAAGCGCTTGAGACTTGCCCTTCTTGTAGATCCCCTCTGCCGCCTTCAGTTCAGTCAGGAGTTGCGCAAGAGTATAAGATAGTTTACCCATATTATAGCTCATACGAAACTGCTCAAAACTAGGGGTCAGAGACTGGAGTATGATGTCGACTTGCGTCTCACCATCAATCATAGCTCCTAGGACCTCCAATTCATTCGACAGACTCATCATCTTGAGAACGTGCTCCTCGACAGGCGTTCCTTCAGACTGAGTAGTTGACATGAGGACTCTCATGGCTTCTTGCCTCCCCGCACGGTCATGATGCCCAAACATCTCCTTGAGGTTAAATAACATATCCTCGGCAGTGTTCATCGGCTCATGTTGGGTTTGGAGTACATTTGACATGGAAGCCAAAATATAGCACCTAGCCATTTCATCAGCCTTTTTCCACTTCCGATATGCTTCTTTTTCCTCATCAGTTGAGGCGGCCGTGGGTTCAGCAGGGCATTGCTCAGAGAGTACAAACTTGTACTCTTCAGCAGTCAGGACAATGTCCAAATTTCTCTTCCAATCAATGTAATTGGGACCAGTGAGTTTATGTTCCTTGAGTATCACAGAAAGTGGATTCATAGCTATTCTCTAAACCTATAAGCACATGTAAACAAACAATCAATTTAATATCCGATATTATCTCCCTCAAATAATATCATTAAATTACTAATTGCGTCTAAAATCCCATTAGGTAAAGCAAGCCACGTGGTGTGGACGTTTACCCACCCAAATGATTTAGCAATTAGTTTTTCTTTGGTCATACATCAATCATAGCGTAACTTCGTGGGGAAGAATACTATGACGCGTATCTAAGTGTAAACCATCACTCAGCACTAAAGTACATCGCTTGGAATTGCTACGTCACCGCAAGCCACGTGGTGTGGACGTTTACGACAATTTTACAACTCTTCACAATCACTTATAACTGTCTACATCAATTAATCCAAAATCCGTCAGCATAGCAAGCCACGTGGTGTGGACGTTTACTACACCAAGAGATTTTTATAATTGACTCCCAATTACAAGATCCATTCGATTTCGTAGATCAAGACTCGGAGAATCATAAGTGAAACTCGAAGTTTCTAACCAGTGATTCACCATGCGAGCGACCCTATCTCTCATAAATGAGGGAGCCGAGCAGACAATCGACCCACCTATAAAAGAATGGCACGAAGGTCTCTAATTTGTGTCATCCACATGACCAAGTGGCTCTAGCTCCATTCCACTCCCCGGGGTGAGAATGAGTCGACTTGAAGTCAGTTTCAGAAAGACAAATTAGGCATTGTTTGATAAACTTGATCAATGTTCCTCGTAAGAGGAATTACAAGAATTCTCCTCCAATGACTTGTCTATATGAACTTCGAAAGTCCATAAAAGTCACCAAGAGAACAGTGATGGAGACCATGGGAATGTTTCCATCCCCTCTCCCACTTAGCTTTTTACGATAAAGGGATACGCTATCTAGTGCATAAAATAAACACATATAGCATGCATGAAAGCAATAAAGCACATAGATCACATAGTCAAAATAATGCTAGAGAAATTATTTTTCCCGACTATCATGGCTTTATCTTCATATGCATCCTCTAGTCTTCAGTCTTCGTTTCTTGAATGCTCCATGTGACGAGAATATTAATTTCCAATATTTAAATCTATTTATTTTCAATTAATCCAAAAGTTACTTAATTCGAAAATTAAGTCAATTGAATATATCAAAAATAAAATTAAATATTATTAATATTTTTATTTATTTATTTTCCTATCTAGTTCTATTAAATCTCTAGAATAATCTATCCATGTAAAATTGGAATATTCTAGAAGACATCTATAATAGAACAAGGAAATAAAATAAATTAGGACTCACTACTTTCCAAATTTATTTTTATTCCTAATCCATGAATATTCCCATGAGAAGAAATAATCAAATAGGAAAAATAAATTTAGTACTAAATTAATTAAATTTCTAATCTATGAATATTTCCATGAAGGAAATAAATCAATAGAAAATAAAATTAATTTAAATTAATTCTTTTTCTAATCCATGAGAGTTTCCAAAAGGAGAACACTCAAATAGGAAAAACCCGAATTAATTAGGAAAGTAAATTTCCGGGCGTGGACAGCATGGGGTGGGAGTCCCCACGCCACCCTCGACCCACACTTAGGAGGTGGCCGGCCACCAACACCGGCGGCTCCTCCATGTGAGGGTCGATCGACCCTTATGGATTGACCATGGGGTTGGTCGATCCGAGCCCTAGCTCCATCTCGTCATCTCGTCTTCTCCGGCGGTCTCGATTCATCGATCCAATCGCAAAATAAATTACAATAATCTAAATTACAATTCCGGTATCGATTCTATACATGAAATCGACCCTATACATTTTCCGGAAAAAGAGTGCGTAATAATAAATCCTAAATTCGGTCAACCCCCGAATTTTTTACTATTACAAACATTCAACCACACAAAAACGAATCTCGACATGTCCGAGAGTTTAACAATCATGATAATTAATTAAAAAACAATTAATCAAATCCAACCATGATAGCCGGAAATCCTGCAAGGTAGAACAATAATCGAACATATACATGAACACGAAACCAAACGCTCTGATACCAATTGCTGGGATTCGATGTCCCGGGCTATCAAAATTGCGGAACCGATAACCCGATCAAAAACCCTCGATCACCGAAGATTGGATCCCCGACTCATCCGCAGGAGTCCGACCTTTGGAGACTACGCGCCCGAAGACACGCAGCCCGCCCCCAGCCGAAGTCCCCCACGAGTCGGATCCACGAACGCGAACCACCTCACGAGCCGGGGCCCGACCGAACGCCCAGCGAAGCCCGAAGGCTACGTGCGCCCAGCCGAGCCCCCGCGAGGGGCTCGCGATCGTCCTCGGACGATCGCTGGGATCGCTCGTAGCGATCCCCGGGGCTGCTCGTAGCAGCCCCGCAGCGAGTCGCGATGACTCGCTGCTCGCGAGGG
Organism: Euphrasia confusa; assembly: GCA_954870475.1. Lineage (NCBI taxonomy): Eukaryota > Viridiplantae > Streptophyta > Magnoliopsida > Lamiales > Orobanchaceae > Euphrasia > Euphrasia confusa. The sequence goes on along the minus strand of OX940959.1, from coordinate 6,391,325 downwards.
CCGAGCCCCGTACGCGTCCGCTGCGGGCGAACCCGCAGCACGTACGGGGTCGCTGCGGGTGAACCCGCAGCTTGCCCGCGATCGATCCGAGGATCGATCGCACCCCTCGGCTCCAGCCGAGGGCTCCTCGCGCCACGCGCCTCCGACGAGGGGCCGGCGGATCCTCCCGCCGTGGCACCAGCCCACGGCGGATCCCCGACGATCGAACCCTAGGTTCGATCGTGTGCCCCGGCGTCCAGCCGGGGCTCCCCTCTCGTCGCGCGTCCTCGGCGGTCGAACCCTAGGGTTCGTCCGCCCTAGTCGATCCTCGCCGGGGATCTCGAATCCCCGTCCCCGAGGTTCGTCGTTTTCCCGGATCGTGCGTTCATGTATATATTACGATTAAACAACACAAATAATCAAAGAGGGGGTTTCTCGATTATTACCTCGATTCGTTGTACGGAGAAACGAATCTTGTTGATGACCTTGCGATCTTCCCACGTATTCCTCACACTTCGTCCGAACGTCGTGTGGGCGACGATCTATCGGATTCCTATGGATCTTCCTCACTCTCAAAACTTTATGATTGGCGTAGGTTAAAAATCCTCAAGTTATGAAAAGTGAAGACCATGTAGTGCTTATATAGGCTACGTAGGGGATCATAAGGAGAATAAATATTGGGCTTCCAATATTGAAAATTAAATTGGGTCCAACCCAAATCCATTAATTCTTATCAATATTAATTTTATTTATTTTCCACTATATAAATAAAATTGCACTCCCAATATTATTCCATATTATATCAAATAATATTTCTCCATCTTAGTATTATTTATTCCGTGTATTTAAGATTTAAATATCCATGAATAAATTTATTTATTGCTCAATAAATAATATTCATATCTTATATCCGAGACTAGTACCGTTCAACCTTTATTATTGTGCGGAACGAATCCACTCATGAGGTTTATACAATAATTCCTTATGAACTCATCTCGGGGATATTATCAACCCTTCCGGGATACACTTTCCCGTCAAGTATTCACGGCATGTCATATATAAAATATAGCGACCCAATTTTACCGGTAATTAACCCAATAATTAAATCGGTTAATTCCTTTGGAAAATCAAAGTCTCTAGTATTAAATATACACACCCGCAATAATATCGGGGATTAAGAATAAAATACTCCGAGATTTAAATTGATTATCCAAGGCAATCCTAATCAATAAATCTCAAGATGATCCGCCCAATACACCAAGTGTACAAGTGTGATAAAATAATTAAGATAAATTATTTTCTCTCTCACACAACGACTATACCGATGGATTGGTCCGTGTCCATCTAGGTCGTGAGCAACTGTTCGATTAAATACGAGTAACCGATAGTATGATCTTCTGTGCGCCCATGCGCACCATACTAACTACAACGTATAAAATCCAGGACTATATTTTGCATAATTAATTAAATGCAAATAATTGTTTATTAATTAAATAGGTTAAATGCCATGACAGGGAGTTTACCGGTACTTAAATCTAGACATTAAGTACACAACTCCAACACCCAGCCACCCTTCGACCGGCGGCGTCGTGGGAAGAGCCCTCGGCTGGAGCCGAGGGGGCGATCGAACCTAGGGTTCAATCGCCGGGTGAGCTGCGGGTTTACCCGCAGCGCCTCGTATCAAGCTGCGGGGTTTCCCGCAGCGAAGATGCGGGGAGGATCGACCCCCCCGCGAGCAGCGAGCCCGTGAGCTCGCTGCGGGGCTGCTACGAGCAGCCCCGGGGATGCCTCGTGCATCCCCAGCGATCGCTACGGGAGCGATCGCGAGCCCCTCGTGGGGGCTCGGCTGGACACACGCGGCCCTCGGGCCTCGCTGGGTGTTCGGTCGGGCCCCGGCTCACGCGGTGGTTCGCGGTTGGTTCTCCGGCGATGGGACTTCGGTCGGGTTGTCAGTTCCGCGATATTTTTGATAGCCCGGGATATCGATTTCCAACATGTTAATAGGTGGGGGCTTGGTTAACACATCTACCCTCTGAGTCAGGAACACCTGCAAAATGGCCTCTGGGGCCTTACCAGTTTCACGCCGAATATTGGCTTCCAATTCCCTTATTTCATCCACTCTGGGATCAGTACCGGTTTTCACACCGGATCTTTTACCAATATAGTTTGGCCTTTTCTCTTAAGAGAATGGGGCCTTCTTTTTGGTTTCACCCAGGCCCCGCGGGGTCCTGGTCAACCTCTGATATGCTACCTCAGCGGCAGCTTTCACTCGAAATTCCTCATAGGATTTTGGGTAATTTTTCATCATGCATTTGAACAATTTTGAGTTTCTCCTCAAACCGGTCATGGCGGTATGGAGTTTTAAATTCTCATTTATATCCTCTCCGCCAGCCAGGAGAATGTCCTCTACGCGATCCACATACCTTTCATCCGACTCCTCATCATCCTGTTTTACCCCGAGTAGACGTTGGCTCTGTTCCAGTCTCACAGCCATAGAGGCAAAATGTGTCACGAACCTTTGCACAAGATCATCGAAACATTTAATCGAGTGTGCAGGGAGGCCAGCGTACCATTTGTAGGGAACATCACCCAACGTGAGGGGAAAGAGTCTACAGCGCGTCGCATCAGTTGCGCCGCGGCCGGACATGTAAGATCTGAACCTACTCAAATGAGTCTCTGGGTCAGTTTTACCGTCATAAACTAAGGATTGCATGGGGAGGATTTCAGTTTGCATGGATGCATATTCAACTTCTAGGGCCAGGGGTTCATTTTTGTAACCTGACGGTACATGCACACTCTGTCCCTCATTCATTCGTCTCTCCAACTCAGCATATTTCTGCTTCAGATCTACGATCTCTAGGTTCTCCGCCATAGGCCCTCGGGACCCTGGCATGGAAGAACCCTCCCGATACCGATGCATGTCACTCTGGCTGCCTCTCCTTCGACGATCCGTCGAAGTGGCCACAGATTCAGCATTTCGGTTTAGATCTATCACCGGGTGCTTTTTTCGATCTCTCCTGTGGAGGTGTTTGACCTTCTCTGGAGCCACAGTTGTGGCATGTCCAGGTGTCATAAAAGCACCGGTTGCATGTTTCAATGGAGTTGTCAAAACGTATTTGCTGTGCATAAGAGCATGCACGGCTTCATCGATTTTTTCTGGAGTGTCCAAATTTCCGAATTTGATTGGGGGCGGAGCCACAACGGGCGTCGACGGCCCTCCCAAATCATACGGGTGCAAACGACGAGCACGGCGGCGAGAACGATGACGGCGATGAGGAGATCTTACCTGAGAATTGGTTTGCAGATCGGTCTCTGCATGGCCGTCGGCGGGGCTGTCCTCATCGACAATCTGGATCGGTGGCGGTGGCGCGTCACGGTTGTCGGGTTCTGGGTTTACCTCAGCCGCCGGAGCGTTGGGATCCTCGAGAGCCGCCTTGCCTTTGACGTCGCGCCGCCTGCCGGAATCAACAGAGTCGTCGGATGCCGTCGCGCCTTCCCTATCGTCTGCCATCTTTTCGCCGGTTGAACCTCTTTTTCCGATGCGTAAAACCTGATTTCCTTCTAGCGCCACTGTTCGGACCCTTTTTCTCCAAATCACACTATTACTGGAACGGGGGGGGGGGGTATATAAGAAAGGGAACCAACATATATTTATTTGTTAGGACAAGTTATAGATCGGAAAATGTATGGCCGGAATCTGGAAAAAACCAGGTATAAACATCATAGTGTTCTTCATTCATTTCCTTACTTAAAGTATTTGGAAAATAAAAAAGGTCAAGTCCCTTTCCTCCTCTCTCCTCTCTCTCTTATATACTAGTGGTTTGCATGAGCATGCAAGCTCTCCTAATGCCACCTATTAGCCTCCTATCACATCTAATTCCACTAATGAAGACTTTAAGCTTTTACATTAAATAAGAAGGGGTATATAAGAAAGGGAACCAACATATATTTATTTGTTAGGACAAGTTATAGATCGGAAAATGTATGGCCGGAATCTGGAAAAAACCAGGTATAAACATCATAGTGTTCTTCATTCATTTCCTTACTTAAAGTATTTGGAAAATAAAAAAGGTCAAGTCCCTTTCCTCCTCTCTCCTCTCTCTCTTATATACTAGTGGTTTGCATGAGCATGCAAGCTCTCCTAATGCCACCTATTAGCCTCCTATCACATCTAATTCCACTAATGAAGACTTTAAGCTTTTACATTAAATACCCACTAATTTTGTCTTCCACTTGCTGCATGTTACCAGAGGCGCACCGCCTCTTGCCTGGAGCCTTATCTGACGGATCCCTCAATCTGGCACGGGGCTGTCTGCCCGGGGCTACTGTTGAGCTTGCCTGGTACCATCTTCATACTTGGCTTCAAATCGGACTTTTGTCCGCCGTTTGACCACCTTCTTGATGACGTGGCTCTGGTCGTCTGGACACGTGTCGGTGTTGGATTTTTATGGTGTAACAGATTGCCTTTGATAATTGATTTAAATCTCAGTGTATTTTATTCTTAATCCCCGATACTATTGCGGGTGTGTATATCTAATATAAGTGACTTTGATTTTCCAAAGGAATTGACTGGTTATGAATATTGGGTCAATTACCGGTAAAGTTGGGTCACTATATTTTATATATGACATGCCGTGAATTCTTGACGGGAAAGTGTATCCCGATAAGGGTTGATAATATCCCCGAAATGAGCTCATAAGGAATTATTATGTAAACCTCGCGAGTGGATTTGTTCCCGCATAATAATAAAGTTGAGTGGTACTATTCTCGGATATAAGAGATGAATAAATTTATTAAGCAATAAATAAATTTTATTCATGGATATTTATATCTTATATACACGGAATAAATAATACTACCGGAGAAATATTATTTGATATAATATGGTTTAATATTGGGAATGCAATTAATTTTATATAGTGGAAAATAAAATTAATTAATATTAATGAGATTAATAGATTTGGGCTTGGGCTCAATTTAATCATTAATATTGGAAGCCCAATATTTCACTTCCTTTAGATCCCCTACGTAGCCTATAAAAGTTCTACATTGTCTTCACTTTTTAATAAGACAAGAATATCATACTTGATATTCTAGAGAGTTGAAGAGGATCCATAGAGTTCGGAGGATCGTCGTCCACCCGACGTTCGAACGAGTGCAAGGAATACGTGGGAAGATCCAAAGGTCATTGATTGATCTCGTTTCTCCGAACAACGAATCGTAGGTATAAAAATCCTAAACACCCTTGATGATTTTATTCGATGTTTATTGAGAATACCGTAGAACGCAAGATCCGAGGTACGAACCCTGGAATAGACGGACGATCGCGTGGTGGTGGTGAAACCACCGGACCACGCCAATCGCCCGCCTAGGGTTTCGGCGAAGCGCGCAAGGGGCAAACCCCGGCTGGACGCCGGGGGTGCGATCGATCCAAGGATCGATCGCTGGCCGCGAGGGCTGGGCCCCGCGGAGGTCTGCAGATCGGACCTGCCACCCCAGGCGGCGGCGAGTCGCCGAACTCTCCGCGGGGGATGCTTGGGCAGCCCCATCGATCGCGATGATCGACGCGATCGATCGATCGCATGAGCCCCGACTCGCGGGTGCTCGGCTGGGCAGCGGCGTGCCTTTGGGTGCGTCGTGTGCTCGGTCGAGCTCCGGATCGTGAGATGGTGTTCGTGTGATCTCCGGCGAAGTTTTTTGATTGGGTTATTGTTTTCCGCAAATTTTAATAGCCCGGGATATCGAATTCCAACACGTTCCGATTCATGGGAACCTTTGAAGGTCCAATCTTCTAGGAACTAGGCCCGTTGGGGGCGTTTGGAGGAAGACGAGGGACGAGACTATGGAGTGTGATGTGATTTCACATGAGCGATGGGATTTCGCGGTTTCTCGTCAAGGTGGAGATTGTTAAAATATGACTCGAATCCGTAGGAATTTTGTTTCCTTATTTAGGAAAATTAGAATTATATTGAATATAATATAATTCTATTCCTTATGGATTTAGGAGTCATATATTAGGAAAAGGGTTTATTCCTATTCCTATTGGTTACCTAATTTATGGGTTTTCTACACCTATAAATAGGGATCTCCATAGACACAATTATATGTGTAGAACACGAGTTAATACCATCATAGAGAGAGATAATATTGTGTGAGATTAGAGGGTTTTAGAGTGGATATCAATCCTTGTAATCGTCGGCAATATTATAGTGAAAGTTCTCGTCGTTCCTCCCGTGGTTTTTCCCGATTTGGGTTTCCACGTAAATTCCTTGTCTTCTTTACTTGTCTCCTTCTTCTTTATTTATTGTTGAGTTATTTTCGGGGTTCCGCATTATTATTCGTACTATACATCGTCTATCTGCAACAAGTAGTATCTAGTGACACCAGTGTTGATCGTGTGGCGTTCAAAGCTTTGTCCCGTAACAAGTGGTATTGGAGACAGGTTACTATCCTAAAAGCTAACATGCTGAATTGAATGACTCAGAACTCATTTGAGGTAAACTAAATTTTTTTTATAAAATTAATATAATAATTTTTATAAATTGTTTTAAAATAAATTATAAACTAATAATATTTTTTTTAAATATTAATAATATTTTAGCATTAAACTAGATTGTATACTTTAAATTATAAAATTCGAAATTGTTTTTAATTTATTTTAATTTATTTTTATTTTATTTTAATTTATTTTAAAACAAACTTAATCGGTTGAATTGAAATAGGTGAAATTGACTGAAATTCAGCCAAAAAAATTAAGAGATTAAATCACAAATGGTCCTATAAATATTGTCAATCTCACATTCAGTCTTTTATTTTTTAATTTCATCAAATCCTGTTTTTCCAGGTCGATTTCTACCGGGAAGCTCACTTGCTGGTCACGTGAGTGCACACATGGTGGTCATCGAGCAGGGCTTACTTACGTGGCTTGAAATTAAATCACATTTGGTCTTGCAACTTATGATTATCCCACATTTGGTCCTTTTTTTGTTCAAAAAATTAAATCTCATCATTTTCGGTCGATTTCCACCGGAAATTGCACGTGTGGGTAGAGATATCAATCGGGTCTGCCCACTCGGGCTATCGGGTTACTTCGGTTCGGGCTGAATTTTTTTCGGACTGTAAATTTGTAGCCCTGACCTTAAAATCTTCGGTCTCGGGCTGGAAAAAATAATATTATATAATAAAAAATAATTTTTAATACCAAATTAAATTTAATATTAATATAATATTAATATTTAATAATCATTATTATAATTCTAATATTTAAATTGCCCAAATTATCAAATGTTCATTCAATAATACAGGTGGCGGTCTCGAGATCCTTCGGTTCAGACTAAGTTTTGATTTTTTTGGATCGAAAATATTTGGCCCTATCCCTACATTTTTTCGGGCTGGCTTCGGGGTAGCCCACCCTTTCGGGTTGGATTGGCATCCCTACGTTTGGTTCACGTGATATACAAGTGGTGGTCGACTTCGACGGCTTGCTGATGTGGAGAGTAAATACGGTCCCACAGCCTGCCACCTCAGCAAGCCGCCGGAGTCGACCGCCACCTATACTGTTGGGTTGTGTCTTTCAAATCCTACGTGTGCAATCGATTAAGTCATGTTCATCTTTGAATTTTAATTGATACTCCCTCTATCCCTTAAAATAATGCATACTTTTCTTTTTAGTCCATCTCTTAAAACAGTGCACTTTCCATAAATATAATATGTCTTTTCACAACTTTATACTCTCAATATACATTCATTTACCTTTATATCACTACTTTTTCAACTAATTACTTTATTACTTACACATCAATACCTATTATACCCCTACTTTATATTATTAAACACACAAAAAATCATTTTTTTTAATCCACACGTAAATTTCTCTATGCATTCTATTAAGGGATGGAGGGAGTATATTGATAATGTTATTTATTGCTTAGAGCAATATTATATTGATCACGTCCATAGTGTTCTTCGTCTCAAGAACACGTTCGGCAATTTTCAGCATCCGACTTCCGGTTCGTGTGCAACACATAGAGACCGGGTCATTTGTGCGGCTACACATCCGGGAAGACAAGAGGCCTTTCAAGGTGTTCTCTTCAAAGTTCGTTGCAAGAAGATCAGATCTTCATCAGCGAACAGCCATCGACATCAACGAGACACGCTTCACTGAATGTAAATGTTCTCGTTAGGGCTGGCAAATGGTCGGGTCGGGCCGGCCCGGCCCAAGCCCATCAAGCTTCAGGGATGTCACGGGCCGGGCCGGCCCAGTTTTCTAATGAGCCATAAATACCAAAGGCCCAGCCCAGCCTTGATCGGGCCGTCGGGCCGGTGGGCTTTTTTGGCCATAATTAAACATTAAAAAATATATATTTATTTTAATTTAATATTATAAAATTATTAATTATATTAATTAATTAAAGAAAAATAATAAATTGTGAAATTTTATTCTTTTAAATATAATTAAAATTAACTTAAAATCACTAAAATAATAATTTAATATTTTTTCCTACTAAAAATAATATTTTTATAGCTAAATTATAGATAAATAAATAAATATTGTGATTTTAAATTATATATAAAAATAAATATAAAAAAAATAGTTTTAACAATACTAATAATTAAAAAAATGTAAAAAATAAAAAAATAAATATTTTTTTGGGCCGGCCCATTAATATCGGGCCAAGCCCGGCCCAAGCCCATCGAGCTGGTCGGGTCGGGCCAACAAAAGCCCGACTCCTTTTGGACCTCTATATTTGAGGCCCAGCCCACCCTTTGATCGGGCCGATTGGGCCGGCCCATGGGTCGAGCTTGTATTTGCCAGCCCTAGTTCTCGTATCTCTATGTGTATATATATTATATACAATATATATATATATATATATGTGTGTGTGTCTATACATATAAACATTTGCCTAGATCTTGTATGTTCGTATTTACTCATTTTACATGCTTACGCACACACGAACGAGGTAATCGAGCTATTGGATCGGCATCGAAAACCTTCATGTACATCACGTGACCCACACGTGCAATTTTTGGTGGAAATCGACCGGAAAAGATAGGTTTGATTTTTGAGATAAAAAACTTTTTAGTCCCATAATTGTAGCCTTTTTTCGATTTTGTCCCATATACATTCGCTTTTTCAATTTAGCCTCAAATATGTCGAATTTGGTGTCAATTTAGTCTTTTTTGTACGAAGTGCCAATGAATGCTGACTCAGCGCTATATGTCAGCATCCTATTGGTCAACGGCTTTTTAAAAAAGAAAAGAAAAAAGTTATTGACCAATGAGATGCTGACACGTGGTGCTGAGTCTGCATCTATGGACACATTTCGACGAAAATTGAAATTTTCGTACAAAAAGGACTAAATTGAAACTACATATTTGAGGCTAAATTGAAAAGACGGATGTATGTAGAACTAAATCGAAAAAATGCTACATTTATGGGATCAAAAATTTTTTTATCTCTTTGATTTTTTGAATAAAAAAAGGATCAAATGTGGGATCAGCCTAAATTGCAGGACCAAATGTGATTTAATCTCAAGTCACGTCAGCAAGCCATGCCCGATGACCGCCATGTGAGCACTCACGTGACCAGCACGTGAGCTTCTCGGTGGAAAACGATCGGGAAAGATTGAATTTGATGAAATTAAAAATAAAAGACTAAATGTGGGATTGTCGATATTTAACGGACCATTTGTGATTTAATCTCATATTTTAATTATATGACAAGTAAACTATGCGGCGAAGTTGGTGGTGACTGGTGAGTCTTCGGCTAAGTTGAAAGAAACAAAAAAGTATGCAATCGAGAAGTAGCGGCTTTTGCTCAATTTGGGTCTGTGTTTGTTAATTAGTAATTTTTAAAACAATATTTATTGATTTTTTACTTGTCTCATATAAATGTAATATTAGCCTTTGAATGATCCAACAATCAAGTGAACCACTGTCCACAGCAAACTTCTTTGCTGGTATTACTTTAAAAATCTGATAATTTTTTTTAGAATAAACGTATAAGATAACCATACTATGGTACACACAAGATGCTACAAAAAATTAAGACGTTGCCAAGAATTAGTAATCTCTGCACAAACAAGCATACGTTTCCAATTGCCCAAGAGACGATGGATAAAATTCATCGACACACGTAAGTTTTCCGAAATCAACGGGGATAAAATTCACTGACTGATACTTCATTTCTTGATGAATTATCCGACTGAGTTGGTAAGCTACTGTTGGATGAATTCCTGTACTCGGAATCCCGAGCATTCTTCTCATAAAGAAGTGAAGTATCCGAACCATAGTCACTAGGCATAAAAAATGCGGGCTCGGTTGGTGCTGCCATAGTTAAGGAGTGACTATTAAGCATGAGGACAACAGAAGCCATCGTTGGTCTATCGGTTGCATTCTCTTGAACGCACAACAAACCAATGTGCATGCATCTCAGCATATCGCTCATGGAACCCGAACCAGACCTCAGGCAAGGATCCACCATATTTGCAGATGTACTCTCGCGCCAATTTTTCCAAGCCTGAAATAATTTGTTATATACATTACTTAGTTTTCATTTACATATTCATTTATTTTCCATCCATCATTTGTACTTACAAAGCTCAAGAGGTCTTCTGACACGTCCCCACGTTGGATGCACTTGTTTTTTGCACCGCTGATTATTTCTAAAACAAGCACACCGAAGCTGAACACGTCCGACTTGATTGAAAATTGTCCGTGCATTGCGTATTCTGGAGCCATGTATCCACTGTAATATTATGCAAATTTTTGTTATTGATAGTTACAACGATAAAATCAAGTGCCTTTATTTTGATACTTACAAAGTTCCAGCAATTCTACTGGTATTCCCTTGAGTATCGTCATGTCCGAATAGTCTTGCCATGCCGAAATCTGCGATTTTTGGGTTCATGGCCCCGTCTAAGAGTACGTTACTAGGCTTTAGATCACGGTGAATGATCCTCACTTGGGAGTCTTCATGTAAGTACAAAATTCCCCTCGCTATGCCACTTATGATCTTGTAGCGCTTCTCCCAATCTAACTGTGAACGCTTGATCGGATCTACATGTAACGAATAATTGTAAACATCAAACGATCCCGTTGTGTAGTTTAAACGAATTCTTTCTTAAAAGGGATAAAAGAATCGTAATTACTATACCGAATATGAATTGATCTAGGCTAGCATTCTCCACGAACTCGTAGATGAGAAGCTTTTCGGCTCCTTCTAGACAAAAACCCAAGAGCCTAACTAGATTCCTATGTTGAAGCTTGGCTAGCAGCAAGACCTCATTCTTGAATTCCTGAGCGCCTTGTCCTGAATTTTGGGACAGTCTCTTTACGGCTATTTCTTGCCCATTCGAAAGTATTCCCTGGTATCAAACCATCACATGTAAGAATTCATGATCTTTAATGTAAAGTTTAATAATACAGCATTGTACCTTGTAAACAGACCCGAATCCACCTTCTCCCAATTTGTTATCGTCGGAGAAATCATTTGTCGCAGCTCTGAGTGTGCTTAGTTCGTATTTGAGAGATTCGGCCGTGCTCATATCATCAACAGCTTCAAGTCATTGGAGGTTAATTAACACTTTGGCCTAATCAATTTCACACATTAAACATAAACAAACAAAAAGTGGAATACTCACTGTTATGATGGATTGTTGCCTCTGGTCTTCTTTTTACTCTTTTCCTCAGCAAAATCCAAGCAAAAACAGCTACAATCACACAGGCAGCAATGGATACGACGACAATGATAATAGTCCGGGTTGTGTTATTCCCTGCCGATCAAAAAAAAAACACAATCTTTAGAGTCTACGATTAAACACAATCTTTAGAGTAATTTTTATAATATTATTCAATTCCAATTACCCGATGGCGGCGGCGGTGGCGGTGATGTAGGCGGTCGTTGAGGGGCTAACGTCGGCTGAGTGGGGGCAGGGGGCGGCGCGGGCAGTAGCTCAAGTAGCCTAGTTTCGTTGTAAAACGAATACGTCTCGTACCGAAGGCTGCAGCTGATGAACAGCACTCGTCCCCCTCTCTTCCTGTCGCAGCATCCCGGAATCTGCTCGGCCGCGCTGATGAGGCAGCCCCGGCAGTCGGCGGTCGACAAATCAGGGGAGCACTGGACGAGCGCGAATATGTACTGGAGTCGTTGGCCGTGATGTTCCCGGCGGCCACTTTCCTCCGAGGGCCGCCGACGGCCGCCTGCTCCCGGAGTCCGTCGATGTGGGTCCGGAGGTCGGACATGAAGACGGTGGGGTTGGTGGCGTTCTGAGTGTTCCACATGAGGACGCCGGGGAGAGTGGCCATGACGCCGAGGAGGGTTTCGTTGGAGTAGCGGAGGGTGCAGTAGTCCCGCCACTCGACGGCCTGCCGCTGGTTGGGGCATTGTGTTCGAAGGTCGGCGGTGAGGTTGCGGATACAGCCGCGGCACTGGTCGAGCTGGGCGTCGCCGCGGCAGAGGGCGATGGCGTGGGCGGTGTCGGAGGAGCCGACGGAGGCGTTGTAGAAGCCGTCGGCGGCGATGTTTGTGGGGAGGGAGGAGAGGGCGGCGTCGAGGTTGGTGGCGTAGGTGCTGTTGGCGGTGTAGTTGCCGTTATCGTTGAAGCAGACGGCGTCGGCGGAGAAGAGGAAGGTGGTTTGCAGGAGGAGGAAAAACAGGGCAGAAAGAGACGACAACATCGTTGAGGAGTATGTGGTTGGTTATGTCCTTCCGAGTTCAAAGTCAAGGCAACAATACTTTTGTAAGTGGTCATTGGGTGAAGACGATGAATGATGATGGAGACAGGACAGGACAAGTAGCTGCCCATTATTGACGCTCTATACAATCAAATTAAATAATTTACTCTTGATTTGGTCAATTTTCTACTTTCATTGTATCCTATACTATATAATACTCTTAATTGATTAGTAAAATTATAAATAAAATGATTTGGTACTAAAATATACTTATCTCTAATGTCACTTCTTTTCTAATTTAGAGAAAAACTAATTATTCTTAAGGCACAGGATGAGTATAAAATATTTGTTCACGTGTTCGTTGGTCTAGAATAGAAAAGTAAATTCTTTTATACTACCACTAATTTACTATTGTATTTGAACATTAGAGAAGAAATTTTAGATTTATTTTTATTAAAGAATAAAAATTACATATTCTTTGAGAGATTCAAATTTTTTTGTCAATTTTTCTTTAAATTTTTTTAATAATTATAATTTGGGTGATTTTGGATAAAAATGAGTTTTTAAAGTTTCATAAAAATTAAAGAACTTAATTTTTCCTAACTATTAATAAAAGCAGTTTATATAATTTTATTTTAATTTTGTTAATTTACACTACGGTTATTAATTAATATTTATTGGGTCTTGCTAAATGGGCAGATTCTGCCTAAGGGCAGAATTCCCTTAAAATATAGTATATTTTAAGGCTCAGTTTATTTACACCTCCGACTTTACTATTCACACCCTTACAACAATTTTTTCTTTTAAATTAATTAAAATTTTAAAGTAAAATATCAATAATGCCATTTACTCTCCTCTCTCCATATACGCATTTGTGAAAATCAAATTGCCAGAATTACAGATGATGATGTACAGTTCGTAGTGGGTGAGGATGAGGGTTCTACGGGATTGATCGAGATGGAGGACTTGGTAGGCGAGTGAGTCGTGGATTAGCTCGTCGATTTCGTTGTGGCAGCAGGGGAGGGCGAATTCCATCGGGCCGCAATAAGAGTGGCGGTCGGCGCCGGTGAAAGGGAAGGAGGCGTTGGCGAGGGAGCGGTCGCAATCGATGTAGATGGTGGGCTGGGAGCACCGCCGTGAGCAGAACCACGGGGATGACGAGTAGAGGCGAGGGCAACATTGTTTTATGTATTGAAAAATGGAGTGAAGACCTAAAGTTTCGATTCAACAATTTTTTAACATCATAAAAAATCAAATAAAAAATGTACAATGAAATTGATCAAACAATCACAGTGACGATTGTTGTGGTTGAAATTTATCTTTGAAATTGAGGGACAATCACATTTAGATTTTATTTTTGGTAGAATTCGTGTGTAGGGATTTTTTTTCGTAAAGAGGGTATATTGGGTGTTTTGTGTAAGATGTACTTATAATTTTAATAAAATTAATGAAATAAATAGATTTAGGGGTGTAAATAGTAAAGGCGGAGGTGTAAATAAATTGAGCCTTATTTTAAATATGTTATGATATTTTAATTATTTTTTTTACATTTATTATAATTAGATATAATATATAAAACATATATTGCGCAACAAAAATAAAAAAATAAAAAAATTTTAAATGAAAGAAAATGCATATCTTTGTATTTTCACTTATTTATATCAAAAAAAATCTATTAAATAGAAAAAAATATATTTTAATATATAATAATGAAATATAAAAATTGAATTTTAAAATATTTATTAAATTAGTTGTATTTAACATTATATAAAAATAAAAAATAAAAAATTAAATTAAATTTTGGCACTCTGCCCTGGGCAGAATCTGCCCATATACAATTACCGATATTTATTATATTAAGTAGTTAGTTATTACACCATATTATAATTATAATTTTAAAGTACTTCGTGGACGCAGATAACGGAGGTGACGTGGATAATAGGAAGAGTACTACTGGGTACGTGTACACTTTCGGGGGTACCGCGATAAGCTAGGTGTCGAGGTTGCAGAAGATCGTAGCACTATCTAGTTGCGAGGCGGAGTACGTCGCTGTGACGGAAGCCGCGAAGGAGATGATGTGGCTACAGGCATTCCTGCTAGAGCTGAGGCAAGATCACTCGGGGAGTATCTTGTATTCCGACAGTCAGAGCGCCATTCACTTGGCGAAAAATCCGGTGTACCATGCTCGAACGAAGCATATCCAGCTGAGATATCACTTCATTCGATCGGCCTTAGAGGAAGGCGTTTTGGTGTTGGAGAAGATTCTTGGGAGTAAGAATCCAGCCGACATGTTTACGAAGGTGGTACCGTGTGACAAGTTGAGGTTGTGTTCAACCTCGGTTGGTCTTCTGGGATGAGGACCGGGGACGCCGCTGCAATGGGAAAGGATGATAGAGGCCGTGAATTAACTTGAAGTGGGAGATTGTTGAGGGTGAAGTGAATTCAGGCCAAGAAACAATCGTCGGAGTCGCCGGAGAAGACGATCGTCGCCGGAGACGATCGAAGGTGACCGGAGGAGAAGAGCTGGGTCGGAGCAGCAAGTTTGGCCTGGTGTCGACCGACACCAGGCCCCGTCGGTCGACAAAGAGCTGCCCGAGCGATACTCTGTGGAACACGAGCTCCAGCCCGAGGATTGAACACGAGCTGCGTGTTGAGTGTCGGCCGACAAGTCCAAGAAAATCAGCAATTTCGGGAATTAATTCCCAGCGGGTTTTTTTCCCCTTCTCCAAGTTTTCTCCTCTCTATATAAACCCTATATGTATTGTAAAATAGGGTTAACACCTCCAGAAAGCCTAGAACCGAATTATACCATTACAAAGCCTTGTAATCAAGTTCTATAATTGTTCTAGTGAATTATTGCAGCGGCAAGAAGTGGACGTAGCCCTCGTTAACGGGTGAACCACTATAAATCTTCGTGTCATTTATTTCGCGTATTTTTCGTTCTTGTTTGTTCGTATTGCTTTTCAGGCGGGAATTTCGGACGCTAATTTCCCAACAACAAGTACGAGTTCCCGCATAGTCGACGGAGCAATAGAGGGAGGACGGCGGCGGTGATCTCATCCGCCTCCCCCGAGCAAAAAGATGTGAAGCAATAAAAGGATGCAGATAATAAATTGATTTCCCGTGTAAAATTGTAAAAAGGTATAATAGGAACTTTTAGTAGATATAATTAGTTTAGTGGGCGCATAAATTAAAATCAAAGGCATAAATATCCGTAGCCATACTCTAGTATTTATACTTTAAAAGTCTAAAAAAATTCAATAGACTCAATCAGTCCAATGGGGATAAAGAAAAGTCGCTTCTACATTCCAATGTCTCAAGAAACTATCTAAAGACACGCACAATATTTTCAAAATCAACGGGGATAAAATTCACTAATTGAGACTTCATTTCTGGATGAATTATCAGATTGAGTTGGTATGGTACTGTTTGATGAATCCCCTGTTTCATAAAGAAGCGAAGCATCCGAACCATTGCCACGGCTGGGCATAAAGAATGCGGGCTCAGAAGGTGTTGCCATAGTTAAGGAGTGGCTATTAAGCATTAGGACAACAGAAGCCATTGTCGGTCTATCGGCAGCATTATCTTGAACGCACAACAAACCTATGTGGATGCATCTCAACATATCGCTTATTGAACCCGAACCTGACCTCAGGCACGGGTCCACGATATTCGCGGCAGTACTCTCGCGCCAATTTTTCCAAGCCTGCGAATAATTTGATTACATAAATAATAAGTTAGATTTACATATATATTAATCTATTTACCATACATCATTTGTACTTACAAAGCTCAAGAGGTGTTCCGACACGTCCCCGCGTTGGACACAATTGTTTTTTGCACCTCTGATAATTTCTAGAACTAGCACGCCAAAGCTGAATACGTCCGACTTGATTGAAAATAGTCCGTGCATTGCGTATTCCGGAGACATGTATCCACTGCGGCATTATGTAAATTTTCGTTATTGATATATAGTTCCAACAATAAGTGAAAGTGTACTTACTTAAGTACTTACAACGTTCCAGCAATTCTACTGGTATTTCCTTGAGTATCGTCATGTCCGAATAGTCTTGCCATGCCAAAATCTGCGATTTTTGGGTTCATGGCCCCATCTAAGAGTACGTTACTTGGCTTTAGATCACGGTGAATGATCCTGACTTGAGAGTCCTCGTGCAAGTACAAAATTCCCCTGGCTATGCCACATATGATTTTGTAGCGTTTGTCCCAATCTAAATACGAACGTCTGATCGGATCTACATGTGCGAAAGTTAGTATAAGACTGCAATAAAACACTGTCGAAAATCGGATAAAGGAATTGTTGTAATTACCGAATATGAACTGATCTAGGCTTGCATTCTCCACAAACTCGTAGATGAGAAGCTTTTCGGTTCCTTCTAGGCAAAAACCCAAGAGCCTAACAAGATTCCTGTGTTGAAGCTTGGCTAGCAACAAGACCTCATTCTTGAATTCCTGATCGCCCTGTCTGGAATTCTGTGACAGTCTCTTGACGGCTATTTTTTGACCATTCGAAAGTATTCCCTTATAAACAGTCCCGAATCCACCCTCTCCCAGCTTGTTATCGTCGTAGAACTCATTTGTCGCAGCTCTGAGTGTGCTTAACTCGTATTTGAGTGAGTCGGGCGTGCTCATATCATCAATAGCTTCAAGCCGATCATAGCAAGTTAATAATTTGGCCTAATCGATATTATACATTAATGAAAAGAGAAAGGTATATATACTCACTCTCGTAACGGGTCGCCTCTGGTTTTCTTTTCACACGCTTTCTCAACAAAATCCAAACGAATACAGCTACCACCAAACACGCAGCAATTGAAACGACGACAATGATGATAATATTCCGATTCGTGTTATTCCCTGCGCAATTGGAAGAACTCGTTAATTACTCCGGAAGAGTTGGACCCTTTCCTTTTCTATGCATGGAGATCAAGAAAAATGTCACTTAATATTTTACTATTTGATAAAAAAAAGTGTAAAAGTGTATTTTAAAGTTAAAATAAGGTGGTTACGAGTAATGTTTAAGTGCATTTAGTTGATAAAGTAAGAGTAAATTATTATTTTAAAGTGAAAAAAGTTAAAATAATTTTTGCAGTGTGTTACGAGACTAAGAGAATAGTTGTGACATATATAAATAAAAACACCATTCTCAATATATTTACCAGTTGGCGGTGGTGGTGACGTTGGCGGTGTTTGAGGGGCCATCAGCGGCCGAGGGGCGGGCGGCGGGACAGGCGTCAGCTCAAGAAGCCTTGTGTCATTATAAAAGAGATACGTCTCGTAATGAAGATTGCAGCTGGGATAAAAAACCCTGCCCCCTCTCCTCATATCGCAGCAACTCGGTATTTCAGTAGCTGCACTAATCAAACAACTCTCGCACTGCTTGGCCGACAAATCGGGGGTGCACTGGACCAACGCGAATATGTACTGAAAATCGGTGGCCGTGATATTCCCGGCGGCCACTTTCCTCCTAGGATCGCCGTTAGCCGCCCGGTCCCGCAGGCTATCGAGGTGGGCCCGCAGTTGGGTCATAAATACGGAAGGGTTCGTGGCGTTCTGCCACTTCCAGATGTAGTACGCGGGCCGCGTGTCCACGGCTCCGAGTATGCTCTCGTTCGAGTACCGCACCATGCAGATGTCCGTCCACCGGATGGCTTGCCGCTGGTTGGGGCAGGCGGCTCGGAGGTCCGCGGTGACGTTGCGGACGCAGCCGCGGCACTCGCTGAGCTGGACGTCGCCTCGGCAGAGGGCGAGGGCGTGGGCTGTGTCGGGGTTGCGGGACCCGACGGAGGAGTTGTAGAAGCCGTCGAGGCTGATGTTTGTTGGGAGGGAGGAGAGGGCAGAGTCGAGGTTGTCGGCGTAGGTGCTGTTAATCGTGTAGTTGCCGTTGTTTAGGCAGCTGGAGGATTGAGAGGAGATCTGTACGAGGTTGGTTTGGAGGATGATGAGGAAAAACAAGGCAAGCACACGCACCATCCTTAATTGTGTATCGAAATTTAATTTCGATTAAAAACATGGGTTCGATCGGTGTGTGTTATATAATCGATATGGAAATTTCCGAGTAGGCCGGAAGTCAAGGTCTTGTATACATTAGAATATTAGATTGTGGATGCAAGCAAATGCAAATTATTGTACTAGTTCATGATGAAAATGGTCCCCGCGGGAAGGAAAAGGTAAAGCTACCCATTATTGAACATTTTGTTTGTACGGGAAATAAAGAGGGAGAAGTAATGAAAATAATATGAGAGAGACAATTAATTAATATAGTACGTACTCCACTCGGTAGTGGAGTATAAGCTTAATTTATGTGCTCTAGAAACTATGAACATATGAGTATAAGCTTCAACTTAATAAGATCAGTTGAGATGTAATTTGCACTCGAATTTGATTTTTGTGTACATTGATCTAACAAGATCTAACAATATAAATTAATAATTTATCAAGTCAAGCGAATGACATGATCACACATGAAAAGTTTAAAAGAGGTGCGTAAA
Organism: Euphrasia confusa; assembly: GCA_954870475.1. Classification (NCBI taxonomy): domain Eukaryota; kingdom Viridiplantae; phylum Streptophyta; class Magnoliopsida; order Lamiales; family Orobanchaceae; genus Euphrasia; species Euphrasia confusa. Next base: position 6,372,159 of record OX940959.1, on the reverse strand, counting down.
TAAATTTGCGAGTTGCGACGGACAGACTCTTACTATTTTCGCATATGTTCGTTAGTTTGATTCATTAATGATATCGCAGCACATCTTTCAGTATACATCCACTACCTGTAAGTAGTGTGATGGCTGGTTGTGAATTGTGACCCATAAATTGTCAAAAAGAAAAACATTAAACTGAATTTTGGTTAACACTCTCTGTTGCTACTTCTTTTGACAAACAACAGTAATTATGCAGCATGAATTTGATACACTTAAAGTATTATATTTCTGTTGATAACTTTAGGGATCCAATGTGGATGACCCTTGATTTCATCTCGACTTTATAAGTGGGAGTATGTCATTGGAATGTTTATGACAGTAATTGATAGCTTTGTTGATATTTGTATTTCTTGTTTGCCTAGGTCAATTGGTAAAAACACAAATGTATGGCAATAAAAACGCGATGTAAATTTGGGAGATGACGTCAAAGTTCTAGGATACATCTATACAACGCGAAAATTGAGCTGCAAATTTGGTTCTAGGATACTTTTATACAACGCGAAAACTGAGCCGCTTTTTGAATTATGATCCAAAAATGTGAAAAAGAGAAAAATAGAAAGAGGCACTGTACATATGATATACTCCACAATATAAAAAAGTCCACGCACCCTACTTGTTTTCTTGTTTTTCCCCAATGCAATGTCCAATTAACCAACACTTGTTAATACACAAGTATTATGGCAACCTAATACTCAGATTAATGAAGACAGTTTGTTCTCCAACATGATACCGTTGTGCTTTTCCGTGTTCTACGATCGATGTTTGTTGATTTCCTCACTCCACCTAGATCGATTGAGTTTTTTCTTTGGTTGTAAAATTGATCGATGAAACACCAAAAACAAGACAATAGATCTGCCTTATGAACTTTAATTGACAAAGGATAAGAAATGGTATTCTCTCCACAAACAAAAAGGCTAGGTTCCAATGTCCAAGAAACGATATATATATAGACACATAAGATTTTCAAAATCAACGGGGATAAAATTCACTGATTGAGACTTCATTTCTAGATGACTTATCAGATTGATTTGGTAAGGTACTACTTGATGAATCCCCGACATTCTTCTCGTAAAGAAGCGAAGTATCCGAACCGTAGTCGCTGGGCATAAGAAATGCTGGCTCGGAAGGTGCTGCCATAGTTAAGGAGTGGCTATTAAGCATTAGGACAACGGAAGCCATCGTTGGTCTATCAGCTGCATTATCTTGAACGCACAACAACCCAATGTGGATGCATCTCAACATATCGCTTATGGAACCCGAACCTGACCTCAAGCACGGATCCACGATATTTGAGGCACTACTCTCGCGCCAATTTTTCCAAGCCTGCCATAATTTGATTTTATAAATAATTACTAATTAGTTTGATTTACATATTAGTCTATTTACCGTCCATCGTTTGTACTTACATAGCTCAAGAGGTCTTCCGACACGTCCCCACGTTGGACGCACTTGTTTTTCGCACCGCTGATGATTTCTAGAAGTAGCACACCGAAGCTGAACACGTCCGACTTGATTGAAAATTGTCCGTGCATTGCGTATTCCGGAGACATGTACCCACTACGTCATTACGTAAATTTTGGTTATTGATAGTTACAATGATAAGAGAAAAAAGTGCACTTAATTATATAAATACTTACAACGTTCCAGCAATTTTACTGGTATTCCCTTGAGTTTCGTCTTTCCCGAATAGTCTTGCCATGCCAAAATCTGCGATTTTAGGGTTCATGGCCCCATCTAAGAGTACATTACTGGGCTTTAGGTCACGGTGAATGATCCTGACTCGAGAGTCTTCATGCAAGTACAAAATTCCCCTTGCTATGCCGGTTATGATCTTGTAGCGCGTCTCCCAATCTAAGAGTGAACGTTTGATTGGATCTACATGCATGCATGTACGAAAGTGAGGTGAATGATGCAATCTATATTTTAAACAATCTCCGTATTGAAACAGGAGAAAAGACTTGTATTTACCAAATATGAACTGATCTAAGCTTGTATTCTCCACGAACTCGTAGATGAGAAGCTTCTCCAATCCTTCTAGACAATAACCCAAAAGTCTAACAAGATTCCTATGTTGAAGCTTGGCTAGCAATACAACCTCATTCTTGAATTCTTGAGCTCCTTGTTCTGAATTTTGGGACAATCTCTTTACGGCTATTTCTTTACCACTCAAAAGTGTTCCCTGATATCGAAAAATGCATAATTATAGTGTATTTTGTTTTTTTTCTTGGTTTTACTGTAAAACCTATGAAATCACAAGATTGTTGGGTATATACAGGTATTTATTAATTCAATTGTTTCGTAACATTACTTTTTTTTTTCTTTTACAGTAAATAAACTAATGTATACCTTGTAAACAGCCCCGAATCCACCCTGTCCCAGTTTGTTAGCGTCAGTAAAATCATTTGTGGCAGCTCTGAGTGTGATTAGTTCATATTTGAGAGATTCGGCCGTACTCATATCATCAATAACTTCAAATCATTGGAAGTAGTTAGTTGACACTTAGGCCTAATTAATAAACAATGCGTTTATAAACAAAAGGTGGTGATATATAACTCACTGTCATAATTGATTGACGCCTCTGGCTTTCTCTTTATAACTCTTTTTCTCACCAAAATCCAAACAAAAACAATTACAATCACAAACGCAACAATCGATGCAGTGACAATGGTAATAGTACTTTGGGTTTTGTTATTCCCTGCCAAATTAAGTATGGAGAGCTTTTTTTTATTAGTTCATTCGGATACTGGTTTAATGAAGATATAGATTACTTATAATTACCCGATGGCGGTGGTTGAGGTGCTAACGGTGGCTGAGGTGCAGGTGCAAGCGTCGACACTGCAGGCTTTGAGAACTCTAGAAGCCTAGTTTCATTATAAAAGCGATATGTCTCGTAGCGAATCCTGCAGCCGATAAGTTGCACACTGACCCCTTTCTTCCCGTAACAGCATATTGGTATCTGCTGAGCTGCACTGATCAAGCAACTCCGGCAGTCTTGCATCGACAAATCCGGTGAGCACATGACCATCGCAAATATGTATTGGAAATCGTTAGCCGTAATATTCCCATACCCCACTTTCCTCAGGGGACCTCCGTTGGCCGCCTGCTCTCGGACGATGTCGAGGTGAGGTCTGAGATCGGACATGAAAGCGGTGGGATTTGGGACATCCTGCAAATTGAACGCAATAGATCCGGGTAGCGGGGTGGTGATAGTATCGAGCAGGGTCTGGTCTGAGTACCGTATAACACACTCATCTTTCCATTGGGCCGCTTGCCTTTGATTGGGGCACTCTGTTCGAAGACGGGCGGTGAGGTCCTCGATGCAGCCGCGGCACTCGTCTAACTGAGCGTCGCCTTTGCAGAGGGCAGCGGCGTTGGCTGTGTCGGAGGAATTGTATGAAACGACGGAGGTGTTGTAGAATCCGTTGTTGCCGATGTTTGTGGACAGGGAAGAGAGGGCGGAGTCGAGGTTGTTGGCGTAGGTGTCGTTCGACGTGTAGTTGCCCTTATCGCTAAAGCAGAAGGAGTCGGCGGATGATAGGAAATTGGTTTGCAAAAGCAGCTGGAAAAACAAGAAAGAAACAGACAACATAGTTTCAACAAGGGAAAGGTTATCGGAAATATAATGTTGAGAACTTGAGATACATATCAAGTGGAGGTCGTTACGGTATGTATATTTGTTGTATTTATTGGGTCAAGTGATGACAGTAGGCGGTAGCTGCCTGCCATAATGAATATTTCAACGCTCTATAGTCTATACAATCCAAAGTTCAAAACCAACAAATAATCTATTTTTTTGGTCAATTTTTCTATTCTATTTTTCTTTCTATTGCATGTAAGTATATTAAAAAAAATAAAAAAATTATAATTTTACATTTATTATTTATTTTGAGGCTCGTTTTTACTTTCCAATGTCTCAAGAAACATAGACACGCGTAAGATTTTCTAAATCAACGGGGATAAAATTCTATACTTCATTCCTAGATGACTTATCAGATTGATTTGGTAAGGTACTACTTGATGAATCCCCGACATTCTTCTCGTAAAGAAGCGAAGTATCCGAACCGTAGTCGTTGGGCATAAAAAACGCGGGCTCGGTAGGTGCTGCCATAGTTAAGGAGTGACTATTAAGCATTAGTACAACATAAGCCATCGTCGGTCTATCAGCTGCATTATCTTGAACGCACAACAACCCAATGTGTATACATCTCAGCATATCGCTTATGGAACCCGAACCTGACCTCAGGCACGAATCCACGATATTTACGGCAGTACTCTCGCGCCAATTTTTCCAAGCCTGCCATAATTTGATTATATGAATAATTAGTTTGATTTACATATATATATATATATATATATACCATCAATCGTTCCTACTTACAAAGCTCAAGAGGTCTTCTGACACATCCCCGCGTTGGACGCACTTGTTTTTTGCACTACTGATGATTTCTAGAACTAGCACTCCGAAGCTGAACACGTTCGACTTGATTGAAAATTGTCCGTGCATTGCGTATTCCGGAGACATGTATCCACTGCGGCATTAAGTAAAGTTTCGTTATTGATTGTTACAACGATAACAGAAAGTGTACTTACTTAAGTACTTACAATGTTCCGGCAATTTTACTGGTACTGTATTTCCTTGAGTATCTCCTTGAGTATCGTCATGCCCGAAAAGTCTTGCCATGCCGAAATCTGCGATTTTTGGGTTCATGGCTCCGTCTAAGAGTACATTGCTTGGTTTTAGGTCACGGTGAATGATCCTGATTTGAGAGTCCTCGTGCAAGTACAAAATTCCCCTGGCTATGCCACATATGATCTTGTAGCGTTTCTCCCAATCCAAATACGAACGTTTCATCGGATCTACATGCATGTGCAAAAGTTAGTGTAAGGCTATAATCAAACATTGTCGAAACTTGGATAAAAGAATCGTAAGTAATTACCGAATATGAACTGATCTAGGCTTGCATTCTCGACAAACTCGTAGATGAGAAGCTTTTCGGTTCCTTCTAGGCAAAAACCCAAAAGCCTAACAAGATTCCTGTGTTGGAGTTTGGCTAGCAGCAAGACCTCATTCTTGAATTCATGTTCACCTTGTCCCGAACTCTGCGACAATTTCTTGACAGCTATTTCTTGACCATTCGAAAGTATTCCCTTGTAAACCGTCCCGAATCCACCCTCTCCCAGCTTGTTATCATCGGAGAAATCATTTGCCGCAGCTTTGAGTGTGCTTAACTCATATTTAAGTGAGTCGGGTGTGCTCATATCATCAATAGCTTCAAGTCGATCATTGCAAGTTATTATTTTTGCCTAATCGATTTCATACGGTGTATTGTGTATATACAATCAAAAGAGAAAGAGCTTAAACAAAAGGCCGGATACATATACTCACTCTCGTAAAGGGTCGCTGATGTTGGTGATTTTGTGTCGATTTTCCGTGTCTTTTGTGTGTGAGTTGTGTCATATTTAGTTGGTTATTGGCATATTCTTCGTAGCTTTGGTGTGTTTGATGCATGTGTTGAGTGTGCAGGTTTTGAGCTTACATGTATGGAAAAGTTGACGAAACGAGCGGAAACGAACCGAGACGAGAACGAGCCGCATCCATTGCACCAAGCGCTCGCCCTGCTCCCCAGGAGACCGCCAGCTGCTGCCACCAAGCGCCCGCGCGCCGGCCAAGCGCGCGCCTGCCTCAGAGTTCAGAGGCTCTGATTTTAGCCCCAGGCGATCGCCTCCTTGGCAAGCGATCGCCCCCTCCATGTCGCGAGCGCTCGCCGGCTCACTAGGCGCTCGCTTGCCACTGTCTTCAGAGAACCAGAAATCATCACTTGGCGACCGCCCGCCAGGCTAGCGGTCGCTTGCCCACTGACGCGAGCGATCGCCTGCTGTCCCAGGCGGTCGCTTGCCCCTCCTTTTCAGCTTTGACTCGCGATTTGACCTCCGATTTTCGAGACTACTTAAGGGGTCTTTTAACCTAGTTTTCAGAACACTTTTTTTCCAGATTTTGAATTTCGGTACTTGGAGAAAACTTGGAACTCGTTACATCTAGGTTTTGATTTCGATTTCATCACTTGGTAATTTTATTGTATTCGAATTCGACAAAAGTTGGATCGCCTCCGACGGATGCTCTTGGTTTGCTTTTATAATTGATTAGTAAGTTTCCTTTGTTTTTAATTTCTTGTTCTTCAATTCCTTGGTAGATTCCTCACTTCTTTAATTCTATCTTTCAATTTCGTTTTCATGAATTTTACTTTTCAAAGATCTAATCCTTTTTCGTTAAAAACCATGAGTAGCTAAATTCCTTTGCTAGGGTTAGGGATGAGCGGATGTCTTATTTGAATTTGAGTTTGAATTTCGTTTTGTTTTAATTATCACCAACCGGAAACGGACGTGTTAGAATAATGACTTGAATTAAAACTTTAATTAGAAAACGACATTCGCGATTCCCGAAACCCTAGTTCATTCCTCTTTTGATTTAAAACCATCTTTCTCGTTTTTACTCGCTTTAACGTGTTTTCAATTCCTAGTTAATTTTTTAGAATTATCACAAAAACCAAAACAAACTCTTGCATTATGCTATTTCTTCCCTCTACCTAGTTGCAAACGAATAAACATTTATACACGCCGATAGTAGTGTTCCTCGAGAGATCGACTCGGGCGAGTTGCTTTAGCAATTAGTTCGATAATTTTATTTGATTTTTGACGCTACAAAAATGATTTAATCAAATTGGCGCCGTTGCCGGGGAACACTTTAGGCACTAGTATTAGTGTTTAGGTGTTTGCAACAATTTCTTTTTATTTTTCTTTTTATTTACTTATTTGGTGCAAGTGCGTTTGATTGTTTGTTTGTCTTTGTTGGTGCATGGTAGGTACACGAAGAGCTAATACCGAGCTTGCACCCGTGATAGAAAACATCAACAGACGCAAGAGCATCAGTCGGTGCACGAAGTTAGGCGAAGACTCCTCGTCTGACTCCACCACTACCGACTCTGAACCCGAGACCGAAACCTTAACTATGAACGAAGAAGAACTCCGTGACGCCGCAGCCCGTAACGGGAACAACGGAAACAATGGGAATAACGGGAACAACGGAAACCGTGCCCCGCCACCCCTCTTCGGTGACCTGACGCATCCGCAAATTGACGGAGCTAGCTCGTGCATCGTCCTAAGTGATACCGCCCGGAGATACGACCTCAAGGCTCACCATCTTGCTCAGCTTCCTCAGTTCTCCGGAACTGCTAACGAGGATGCCCTCAACTTCGTCAGAGAATTCTATACGGCTTTGCAAGCCTTCCCCATCGGAGCACTCGATGATGATCAGCTCCGGTTGAAGTGTGTTCCATATGCATTGAGGGATAGGGCTAAGAACTGGCTTCTATCTTTGGAGCCGGACTCGATCACTACATGGAAGGACATGTACCGGGAGTTCATTACTCGGTTCTATCCTCAGCAGAAGACCTACGACTTGAGAGGACAGATATGCGCCTTCGAGCAAGAACCGGGGGAGTTCTTCCATGAGGCTTGGGAGCGATTCCGGAGCCTATTAAGGCAATGCCCACATCACGACCTCAGTCCTAATTCGATCATCCATTTCTTCTACAAGGGTTTGAGCAGAGAGGATCAGAGAGAGGTGAAAACCGCAGCCGGCGGAAATATCAGTGGTCGGAACAGTGATGAGATGACGGAGATCTTCAAGTCACTATCAGCTGAGTCGAGGCAAACAAGCTCAAGGGGAAGTAGTAGCTATGTCAGACCCGAGGGGAGTATCTGCTGGGATTCGATGTCCCGGGCTATCAAAAATTGCGGAACCGATAACCCGATCGAAAAACCCGTCGCCGGAGATTGCACGAACACCGACTCATCCGCAGGAGTTCGACCTTTGGAGACTACGCGCCCGAAGACACGCAGTCCGCCCCCAGCCAAAATCCCCCGCGAGTCGGAAACTACGAACACGAACCACACGCGAAGAACCGGGCTCGACGAGAGCGTCGCCGCGGGATGAACCCGCGGCTAAACCCTAGCCGAACCCCATCGCGGCTGGGGTTCGCGATCGCCGTGCATGGCGATCGCTGGGCTGCTCCGGCAGCCCCCGGTGGCGGTGAGTTCGGCGACTTCACCGCCGTCGCCACCAGGAGGGGCGGTCAGCCCAGCTGACCACCGCGGCAACAGCCGCGGTTCACCCCCGGCGATCGATCGCTTGATCGATCGCCCGCCTCGGCCCAGCCGAGGCGCCTTCTCGCGCACGCCGCCGTGGAGGCGGCGGGGATCCGCCACGGCACCAGCCCGTGGCATCCCCAGCGATCGACCCTAGGTCGATCGCACGCCCCGGCGTCCAGCCGGGGCTTCCTCGCGCGGTACACCGGCGGTCGAAACCCTAGGGTTCGACCGCCCCTCGTTCGATCCCGACGGGGATCGCGAGATCCCCGTATCCCGGTCTCGACGTTCCCAGATCGTCTTGTTCATGTACATATTACGATTAACAAGTACAAATAATCATAGAGGGGTTTTATGATTATTACCTCGATTCGTTGTGCGGAGAAACGAAATCAAACGACCTTGCGATCTTCCTACGTATTCCTCGCACCTCGTCCGAACGTCGTGTGGGCGACGATCTATCGAACTCCTATGGATCTCCTTCACTCTCCAAGACTTTATGATTGGCGTAGGTCATCTTGTGTTATGAAAAGTGAAGACCATGTAGTGCTTATATAGGCTACGTAGGGGATCATAAGGAGATTAAATATTGGGCTTCTTAATATTGAAGATTAAATTGGGTCCAACCCAAATCCATTAATCCTTATCAATATTAAATTTTATTTATTTTCCACTATATAAATAAAATTGCACTTCCAATATTAATCCATATTATATCAAATAATATTTCTCCGATTAGTATTATTTATTCCGTGTATTTAAGATTTAAATATCCATGAATAAATTTATTTATTGCTCAATAAATAATATTCATATCTTATATCCGAGACTAGTACCGTTCAACCTTTATTATTGTGCGGAACGAATCCACTCATGAGGTTTACACAATAATTCCTTATGAACTCATCTCGGAGATATTATCAACCCTTCCGGGATACACTTTCCCGTCAAGTATTCACGGCATGCCATATATAGCGACCCAACTTTACCGGTAATTAACCCAATAATTAAATCGGTTAATTCCTTTGGAAAATCAAAGTCTCTAATATTAAATATATACACCCGCAATAATATCGGGGATTAAGAATAAAATACTCTGAGATTTAAATTGATTATCCAAGGCAATCCTAATCAATAAATCTCAAGCGATCCGCCCAATACACCAAGTGTACAAGTGTGATAAAATAATTAAGATAAATTATTTTTTCTCTCACACAACGACTATACCGATGGATTGGTCCGTGTCCATCTAGGTCGTGAGCAACTGTTCGATTAAATACGAGTAACCGATAGTATGATCTTCTGTGCGCCCATGCACACCATACTAACTACAACGTATAAAATCCAGGACTATATTTTTGCATAATTAATTAATAATAATTAAATGCAAATAATTGTTCATTAATTAAATAGGTAAAATGCTATGACCGGGAGTTTACCGATACTTAAATCTAGACATTAAGTACACAACTCCAACAATCTCCCACTTGTACTAAGGTCTAGTCATTTCCTCCAAACTCCCGACTCCCATACTCATCACGTGCTTAAGTTACACTTCCCAGAAGTATTATGTGAATGAGCAATCTAGGTTGCCGCTCTGAAGTTATCTTGGTGACTACTGCGTCGTCTCCCTGACGATGACTCGAATCAGGTGGTACTGGCTCTATGTGTTATCATCACCTTTTGAACTTATGACTTCTTCCAGTTCTCCATGCACCGCTATATACATAGCCTTTGGTGAACCAAGAATCATATCCAAGTTCAGAGGTCATTCCGGAACCTAACCAAAACTTCCGCTGCCTCTGAGGCTGCTATTCGGTTTATGATAGAGTCCGAGAAGCATCACGCTTATCACTCTTTCATCCTTTAGGTTCCACCTCTTCTAAAAGTGAACACATAGCCTGATATCTGTTGGAATTCGATATCTCGGGTTACCTAAATTGCGGAACCGATAACCCGAACGAACCCTTCGCCGGAGATCGCACGAACGCCGACTCATCCGCCGGAGTCCGGGCTTTGGATACCATGCGTCCGAAGACGCATAGCCCGCCCCCACCCGAACCCCCGCGAGCCGCGCCCACGCGATCGAACATCGCGTTCGATGGGGCTGCATCCGGCAGCCCCCAGCAGCAGGTCCGGCGACCTGCTGCCCGCCGTCGAGGAGCCCCCACCGTCGAGGTGGGGAGGTGATGGCACCAGCCCATCACCGCCGGCGATCGCTCCCAGCGATCGCCCCCTCGGCCGAGGCCGAGGGTTTCTCCTCCCGCGCGTCGAACCCTAGGCGTGTGGTCCACGCGGTCCGGTGGCTTCGCCACCACCGCGTGGTCCTCCGTCTAATCCGGGTTCGATCCTTCGGATCTTGGTTCTACGGTATAATCGATAAATCAAAATCGAATAATATCAAGTAGATTAGATATTGTACCTTTCGATTCGTTGTTCGGAGAAACGAAATCAAGATGACCCTTGAATCTTCCCACGTATTCCTTGCACTCCGTTCGAACGTCGGGTGGGCGACGATCTATCGAACTCCTATGGATCTCCTTCAACTCTCTAGAATATCAAGTGTGATAATCTTGTCTTATGATTTATGAAGGCCATGTAGTGCTTTTATAGGCTACGTAGGGGATCTAAAGGAGGTGGAATATTGGGCTTCCAATATTGAAGATTAAATTGAGCCCAATGCTCAAGTCCATTAATCCTTATCAATATTAATTAATTTATTTTCCACTATATAAATTAATTGCACTCCCAATATTAAACCATATTATATCCAAATAATATTTCTCCGGTAGTATTATTTATTCCGTGTATTTAAGATATAAATATCCATGAATAAAATTTATTTATTGCTTAATAAATTTATTCATCTCTTTTATCCGAGACTAGTACCACTCAACCTTATTTATTATGCGGAATAAATCCACTCGCGAGGTTTACATAATAAATCCTTATGAGCTCATCTCGGGGATATTATCAACCCTTCCGGGATACACTGTCCCGTCAAGAATTCACGGCATGCCATATATAAAATATAGTGACCCAACTCAACCGGTAATTGACCCAATAATTAAATCGATCAATTCCTTTGGAAAATCAAAGTCACATATATTAAATATACACACCCGCAATTGTATCGGGGATTAAGAATAAAATACACTGAGTCTCAAATCAATTATCGCCGAGCAAACCTAATTGATGAGTCTCAATCGATCCGCTCAATACACCAAGTGTACAAGTGTGATAAAATAATTAAGATAAATTATTTTCTCACTCACACAACGACTATACCGATGGATTGGTCCGTGTCCATCTAGGTCGTGAGCAACTGTTCGATTAAATACGAGTAACCGATAGTATGATCTTCTGTGCGCCCATGCTTGCACCATACTAACTAAAACGTATAAAATCCAGGACTATAATTTGCATATATTTAATTAACAATAATTAAAAGCAAATGAATGTTCGTTATTAATAGGTAAATGAAAGTGCATACAGAGTTCAGAATACTCAAATCTAGACATTAAGTATACTACTCCATCATGTCGGTGGTTCTCGAAAGGAGTCGTCGGGGATAGACGACGGGCATGTGAATGCCGACGTTGACCATACAGTGGGAGTTAGCTGGTTCACAAGCAATTCGGGGAAGCAACGTTTGGGAGCTTTGAGAAGCTTGGTTTCAATATTGCGGTTTCGGAGGTCCGAAAGAGAGTTGCGAGGTGATGAGAAGGTTAACGGGGATGGCAATGTGATGAAGGCCTGGAAGAACCTGAGAAGTCGCGATGCGTCGAAGTCGGTGGATACTTCGACTGGGCGATGTTGGTGAGAACCGGGGATGCCGCTGCAGTGGGAGGTGATCGATGATCGGGATTCGCCTCCAAGTGAGAAGAGAAGATAGGGGTCGTGAATTAGCTTCAAGTGGGAGATTGTTGGGTGTGAAGCTCGTATTCACGCCGGAGACGATCGAAGAAGACGAGCGGGGTTCGAAGCGCGTCGAGGACATCGAGCCGAGATTCTGGCCTGGTGTCGGCCGACACCAGGCCCTGTCGGCCGACAAGGGGCTGATCGAGCTTTTGAGGATCACGCGCTCCAGCCCGAGGTGAATCCCGCAATTCGGGATGGGTGTCGGCCGACACCCATGTGCCGTCGGCCGACAGGCGGGGGCTTTTAGAGCTGTGTACGCGTTTTCTTGCCTGTTAAGTTTCCCACCCCTATAAATATAACCCTACTCGTGTATTAGGGTTATGAGAGCACCAGAAGCACAATAGAAGACTAGAATAGAGATATAATTGAGAGCGTGAGATTACTGAGATCGTGTGTGTGCGTTTGTAAACTCCCCGGAGTCGATTATTGCGTATTCTAGTGAAATCTGCAGCGGCGAGAGTGGACGTAGCCCTTGTTAACGGGTGAACCACTATAATTCTTGTGTATTTATTTTCTCGTACTATTTTTCGTGTTTGTTTATCGTTTCTTGTAGAGACGGAATTGGGCGCAAATCCCAACACAAATTTATTTATTTCAATTCAATTTTATTAACTTCAAACCGTGGTCCTATTACGGATTTACGGGTATATAGTGACCCAACTCAACCGGTAATTGACCCAATAATTAAATCAATCAATTCCTTTGGAAAATCAAAGTCACATATATTAAATATACACACCCGCAATTGTATCGGGGATTAAGAATAAAATACACTGAGTCTCAAATCAATTATCGCCGAGCAAACCTAATTGATGAGTCTCAATCGATCCGCTCAATACACCAAGTGTACAAGTGTGATAAAATAATTAAGATAAATTATTTTCTCACTCACACAACGACTATACCGATGGATTGGTCCGTGTCCATCTAGGTCGCGAGCAACTGTTCGATTAAATACGAGTAACCGATAGTATGATCTTCTGTGCGCCCATGCTTGCACCATACTAACTAAAACGTATAAAATCCAGGACTATAATTTGCATATATTTAATTAACAATAATTAAAAGCAAATGAATGTTCGTTATTAATAGGTAAATGAAAGTGCATACAGAGTTCAGAATACTCAAATCTAGACATTAAGTATACTACTCCATCAATCTCCCACTTATACTAAGGTCTAGTCTTATCCTCCAAACTTCTGACTCCCAAACCCTCCAAGTGCTTGTAATATACTTCGCTAGGAAGTATCTTGGTGAAAGGGTCCGCTAGGTTGTCCTCTGAAGCTATCTTGGTGACTATCGCATCGCCCCTCTTGACGATGTCTCGAATCAGGTGGTACTTGCGCTCTATGTGTTTCGTAGCACTATGGGACCGTGGTTCCTTACTGTTTGCCACTGCACCGCTATTGTCACAATAAATTGTCATAGCTTTGGGCAAACTCGGAATCACATCTAAGTCCTGGAGGAAATTAAGGAACCAAACTGACTCTTTCGCTGCCTCTGAGGCTGCAACATATTCAGCTTCCATGGTAGAGTCTGAAATGCACTTTTGCTTAACACTCCTCCATGATACGGCTCCACCTCCCAAAGTGTACACATAGCCTGATGTCGACTTTCGCCGGTCCTTATCAGCTTGGAAATCCGAATCCGTATAACCCAAGGGAATCAGATTGTCTGCCCCGTAACTCAGAACATAATCCCTAGTATTTCGCAAATACTTGAAAATGCTCTTTACGGCAGTCCAATGAGCCCTTCCAGGGTTACTCTGATATCTCGCTACTACGCCAACTGCATAGCAGATATCAGGCCTCGTGCATAACATTGCATACATCAAGCTTCCCACGGCCGAAGCGTAGGGAACTGCTTTCATTTCATCTTTCTCCTTTTGTGTCTGAGGACACATCTCCTTAGAAAGATAAGTTCCTTTGCTGAAGGGTAGATCACCCTTCTTGGAATCTTGCATGTTAAAACGAGCCAGAATCGTGTCTATGTAAGATTGCTGGGATAGGTACAATGTTCTATTCCGGCGATCCCTTATAACCTTGATCCCTAGAACATGCCCGACTTCTCCCAAATCTTTCATATCGAATTGTCTAGACAACCATCCCTTTATGTCTGACAACATCTTTACACTGTTGCCAATGAGAAGAATGTCGTCTACATAAAGCACGAGAAACACCACCTTCTTCCCATCACGTTTCCAATACACACACGATTCGTCCATACTTTGACTGAATCCAAAAGATTGGACTACTTCGTCAAACCGCAGGTTCCACGATCTCGAGGCTTGTTTCAATCCATAAATGGATCGATTTAGCTTGCACACTAGATGATCTCGCCCCTTAGCAATGAATCCCTCTGGTTGTTTCATATAAATCGTCTCGTCAAGACTTCCATTTAGGAAAGCTGTCTTGACATCCATTTGCCACACCTCATAATCCATATGAGCTGCTATGGATAAGAGAATCCGGATCGACTTTATCTTGGCTACCGGCGAGAAGGTCTCCTCATAATCGATTCCCTCTTTCTGAGTATATCCTTTCGCAACAAGCCGAGCTTTCAAGGTTTCAACCTTTCCGTCAGATCCTCTCTTTCTCTTGTAGACCCATTTACACCCAATTGGCTTTACGCCGCTTGGTGGTTCTACAAGATCCCAGACTTTATTAGAATCCATAGATTCAATTTCGGATCTCATCGCTTTCTTCCAAGAAGGCGCATCTATATCTTGTACCGCCTCATCATAGGTCCAGGGATCGATTTCATGAACTCCAGGTCCAGAGTCCGAAGACTCACCCAGTCCAATCCATCGGTCTGGTTGCTTAACAACCCTCCCACTACGACGGCGTTCCGGTGTATTAACAGTGACAGTAGGTGCAGGTTCTAGTGGTGTATCACTACTCGGTTCGGCTGTATCTAGGTCTTCCTTGTTTCCTCTCAACTCATCAAGTACAATGTCACTCCTGGGCTTGTGGTCCATGACATAGTCTTCCTCTAAGAACCGAGCGTTAGTACTTATAACGATCTTCTGGTCCGTAGGACTATAGAACATGCCACCCTTAGTTCCTCTAGGATATCCTATAAACAACCGCACTTCAGTACGAGGTTCTAATTTATCGGCACCTACCTTCAACACATGTGCAGGGCACCCCCAGATCCGAACGTGTCTTAAGCTAGGCTTGCGCCTGCTCCATCGTTCCATGGGTGTTGAAGGAACCGTTTTTGATGGAACCAAGTTTAGAATGTGCGCTGCTGTTTCTAAGGCATATCCACAGAACATGATAGGTAAGTCCGAGTAACTCATCATTGATCGCACCATTTCCATAAGAGTCCTATTCCTTCTTTCCGACACACCATTCTGCTGGGGAGTATATGGTGATGTCATTTGGGAATCAATCCCATTCTCTGCCAAGTATGCCTTGAATTCTCCAGACAGGTACTCGCCTCCGCGATCAGATCGCAGGCATTTAATGGATTTACCTTGAAGGTTCTCCACAAGAGCCTTGAATTCCTTGAACTTGTCAAAGGAATCGCTCTTGCGGCGCATCAAGTATACAAATCCATACCTTGAGTAATCATCAGTGAAAGTGATGAAGTACTCGTACCCTCCCCTTGCCTGAGTAGACATAGGTCCGCATACATCAGAGTGAATCAAATCCAATACTTGTCCAGCTCTATGTCCTTTACCAGAAAAAGAACGCTTGGTCATTTTACCCTCCAAACAGGATTCGCAGGTTGGAAGGTCCTCTCCTTCTATGCCGCTAATGAGACCATCAGCTTTCAACCTTTGAATTCTATTCGAATTAATATGACCTAGCCTTAGATGCCACAAGTATAATTGATTCATTTTAGAAGGTTCCTTTCTCTTATTGGTGTTCGTAGATGTGTTATTACTCTCGGTTAGTTGCATCGTGTTAGACTCAGGATTTAGAACATACAAATCGTCTACCAATGTACCAGAACAGATAATCTCACTATTTCTTCTTATGACCACAGAGTGATCAAAAGAAACAGAATATCCATTCATAATAAGCTTAGAAACCGAAATTAAATTCTTTCTAAAGTTGGGTACATAAAGACAATTTTGTAAAACTAAAACCCTATCACTACTAAATCGTAAGTGAACGTCTCCCACTGCAACAGCCGCCACCCTTGCAGCATTGCCCATGTAGACCACGATCTCTCCCTCTCTAAGTCTCCGGGTTTCCTGGAACCCCTGCAATGAATTGCAGACATGATCAGTGGCCCTCGTATCTACACACCAGGTGCTGGTAGATAACACCACTGATAATGTTTCAGTGACTAAGGAAAATTTCGTACCTTTGATGAGAGGACAATCAGAACTCCAGTGCCCAAACTGCTTGCATCGATAGCACTTGCCTCGCGGCTTGCTCTTCCCAATCCGTGGTTTAGAACCACTGGGTTTCTTTGCACGCTTTTCCTCTAGCCTTGCCACAAAAGCTTGTGATTTCCTTAACCTACGCACAAACTCCGCTCTTGCCGAATCCTTTTTAAGGGACTCATTGAGAGAGAAATCTGTGAGTATGTTAATCACCTCTTGTCCAGCTTCCACGCTATGTCTCAACATCATCCTGAGGTCATTTCGAATGTCCTCATCAGTTGGGACAACAGTGGATTCGGAAAGCTCAACAGTCTGAACAATGTCCAGATTTCCTTTCCAATCAGTACTATATGGAACCAGTGAGTTTTCATCTTTAAGTATATCACAAAGTGGGGTCACAGTCATTCCTAACCTATAAGCACATAAAACAAACAAACAATTTAATATCCGATATTATCTCCCTTAAATAATATCATTAAATCACTAATCACATCTAAAATCCCATCGGGTAAGGCAAGCCACGATAGTGTGGACGTTTACCCACCCAAATGATTTAGCAATTAGATTTCCTTCGGTTGTACATCATCAATAGCGTTACCTCGATGGGAGGAATACTATGGAGCGTACCTAAGTGTTAACCATCGCTCAGTACTAAGAAGTTTGTTTGAGATTCGCATATCCCCGCAAGCCACGATAGTGTGGACGTTTACGTTGACACACGGATCCCCACTCCCTTCTATAACTGCCTACATCAATCGATCTAAAGTCCCATTCAATATAGCAAGCCACGATAGTGTGGACGTTTACTATACCAAAAGACTTATACAATTGAAATCCAATTACTTGATCCATTTGATCTTGTAAATCAAGACGCGGAGAATCATAAGTGAAACTCGAAGTTTCTAACCAGTGATTCACCATGCGAGCAACCCTATCTCTCATAAATGAGGGAGCCGAGCAGACAATCGATCCATCTATCAAAGAATGGTACGAAGGTCTCTAATTTGTGTCCTCTACATGACCAAGTGGCTCTGGCTCCATTCCACTCCCCGGGGTGAGAATGAGTCGACTTGAAATCAGCTTTGGAAAGACAAATTAGGCATTGTTTGATAAACTTAATCAATGTTTCTTGTAAGAGGAATTACAAGAACTCTCCTCCAATGACTTATCCATACAAACTCCAAGAGTTTATAAAAGTCACCAAGAGAGCAGCAATGGAGACCATGGGTATGTTTCCATACCCTCTCCCACTTAGCTTTTTACAATAAAGGGATACGCTATCTAGTGCATAAAATAAACACATATAGCATGCATACATGTAATAAAGCACATAGTATTATCACATAGTCAAAATAATTACTAGAATATTATTTTCCGACTATTATGGCTTCATCACATCCCCGTACGCATCTTCTAGTCTTCAGTCTTCGTTTCTTGAATGCTCCATGTGACGAGAATATTAATCTCCAATATTTAAATCTATTTATTTTCAATTAATCCAAAAGTTACTTAATTCGAAAATTAAGTCAATTGAATATATCAAAAAATAAAATTAAATATTATTAATATTTTATTTATTTTATTTTCTTTTTCCACTTCATTAAATCTCTAGAATAATCTATCCAAGATATTCTTGGAATATTCTAGATGATATCCATAATGAAATAAAGAAATAAAATAATTAGGACTCTTCTACTTTCCATATTAATTAGTTTCCTAATCCATGAATATTTCCATAAAATAGAAATAATCAATTAGGAATCCTAATTAATTCCAAATTGATTCTTTTCCTAATCCATGAGTCTTCCCAAAAATAGGATTTCTCAAATAGGAAAAACCCGAACCAATTAGGAAAGTAAATATCCGGACGGGGATAGCACGGGGTGGGGATCCCCGCGCCACCCATCGACCGCCGCCCTCGAGCCGCCGCCGTTCAGCCCACGCGCCACCTCCCTTGGTGGCCGGCGTGGCCGAAGCTCCCACGGCAGCCCTTTAGGGCGTGGGTCGATCGTCCTCATGGGATCGACCATGGGGATGGTCGATCCGAGCCCTTCTTCCTTTCGATCATCTCCTTCGTCACGCGTCTTTTCCGGCGGTCGTTTCGGCATCGATCCAACGCAAAATAAATTACAAAATAAATTTTACACTATCCGGTATCGATTCTATACATGAAATCGACCCTATACAATTTCCGGAAAAACGTAGAACGTAATAATAAATCCTAAATTCGGTCAACCCCCGAATTTTTACTATTACAAGCATTCACCACCAAAAACGAATCTCGACATGTCCGAGAGTTTAATCAATCCAACATTCATGACAAAATAAATTAAAAAAAATAATTAAGCCATAATAGTCGGAATCCCTGCAAGGTAGAACAATTTTATCGAGAATACCGCGAACGTAAACCACGCTCTGATACCAATTGTTGGAATTCGATATCCCGGGTTACCTAAATTGCGGAACCGATAACCCGAACGAACCCTTCGCCGGAGATCGCACGAACGCCGACTCATCCGCCGGAGTCCGGGCTTTGGAGACCATGCGTCCGAAGACGCATAGCCCGCCCCCACCCGAACCCCCGCGAGCCGCGCCCACGCGATCGAACATCGCGTTCGATGGGGCTGCATCCGGCAGCCCCCAGCAGCAGGTCCGGCGACCTGCTGCCCGCCGTCGAGGAGCCCCCACCGTCGAGGTGGGGAGGTGATGGCACCAGCCCATCACCGCCGGCGATCGCTCCCAGCGATCGCCCCCTCGGCCGAGGCCGAGGGTTTCTCCTCCCGCGCGCCGAACCCTAGGCGTGTGGTCCACGCGGTCCGGTGGCTTCGCCACCACCGCGTGGTCCTCCGTCTAATCCGGGTTCGATCCTTCGGATCTTGGTTCTACGGTAAAATCGATAAATCAAAATCGAATAATATCAAGTAGATTAGATATTGTACCTTTCGATTCGTTGTTCGGAGAAACGAAATCAAGATGACCCTTGAATCTTCCCACGTATTCCTTGCACTCCGTTCGAACGTCGGGTGGGCGACGATCTATCGAACTCCTATGGATCTCCTTCAACTCTCTAGAATATCAAGTGTGATAATCTTGTCTTATGATTTATGAAGGCCATGTAGTGCTTTTATAGGCTACGTAGGGGATCTAAAGGAGGTGGAATATTGGGCTTCCAATATTGAAGATTAAATTGAGCCCAATGCTCAAGTCCATTAATCCTTATCAATATTAATTAATTTATTTTCCACTATATAAATTAATTGCACTCCCAATATTAAACCATATTATATCCAAATAATATTTCTCCGGTAGTATTATTTATTCCGTGTATTTAAGATATAAATATCCATGAATAAAATTTATTTATTGCTTAATAAATTTATTCATCTCTTTTATCCGAGACTAGTACCACTCAACCTTATTTATTATGCGGAATAAATCCACTCGCGAGGTTTACATAATAAATCCTTATGAGCTCATCTCGGGGATATTATCAACCCTTCCGGGATACACTGTCCCGTCAAGAATTCACGGCATGCCATATATAAAATATAGTGACCCAACTCAACCGGTAATTGACCCAATAATTAAATCGATCAATTCCTTTGGAAAATCAAAGTCACATATATTAAATATACACACCCGCAATTGTATCGGGGATTAAGAATAAAATACACTGAGTCTCAAATCAATTATCGCCGAGCAAACCTAATTGATGAGTCTCAATCGATCCGCTCAATACACCAAGTGTACAAGTGTGATAAAATAATTAAGATAAATTATTTTCTCACTCACACAACGACTATACCGATGGATTGGTCCGTGTCCATCTAGGTCGCGAGCAACTGTTCGATTAAATACGAGTAACCGATAGTATGATCTTCTGTGCGCCCATGCTTGCACCATACTAACTAAAACGTATAAAATCCAGGACTATAATTTGCATATATTTAATTAACAATAATTAAAAGCAAATGAATGTTCGTTATTAATAGGTAAATGAAAGTGCATACAGAGTTCAGAATACTCAAATCTAGACATTAAGTATACTACTCCATCAATATCGACTTACACTGGTCTTTCTCTGATTTTTTGGATCTGAGGAACTGTAATCTAAGAAGATTTCGTTTTGCTAGTAATCCAGTACTTCCAAGTACTCTTACAGCATTCGAATATCTCTTATCCAGATTACTTTGATATCCTCCCACTACGCTAACCGCATAGTTGATATCAGGTTCTTGTTTTTCAACATTGCATCTACAAAGCTCTCTACGCTCGAAGTGTAGGAAACTGCTTTGTCTATATCTATCTCCTTTATGCGTTCGAAACACATACCTTTAGATAGATGTACTCTGTTCCCGAAAGGCAATAACCTTTCTCAGAATTGTGCATGTTTAAAACAAACCATAATCGTATAAGATATCTTAAGAGAAGTACAAGTGTTCTTATCTAGAGATCGAAAGATTTCTAAGAACATGATCCAATTTCATCTTAATCTTATATCTCGATTTATTTAGACAACCTCTATTTTATGTCTGACAACACTTTTTCATTGTTGCCAACGATGAAGTGTTATCTACACAAAATTCCGAGAAACACCACCTTTGTTTCCATTACGTCTCTAACACACCTCTCTTTGCCTTTTGATGAATCCATAGAATGAACTATCTCATCAATTCGCAAATTCCTATGCAGAACTAGGGATCGATTTCATGTCTACTAGATCCAGAGTTCAAAACTCCTCCAGTCTTATGAACATCTCTGGTTGCTTAACAACCTCCCACTGCAATGGCGTTCCGGTGTATAACAGTAATATTAGGTGCAGTCAGTGGTGTACTACTACTCGGTTAGGCTGGTTCTCAGTCTTTCCCTTTCCTCATTTTAAAGCACTTTGTCAGTTAGGGCATTGTAGTTCATCTAATAGTCTTCCTCTAAGAACCGGGCGAGGACACCCTTCTGGTTCGTAGTACTATTGAACATACAATTACTTGTTCTTCTAGGATATTCTACAATCACATTGAATGTGCCGTTGTATCCAGAAATATCCATAGAACACAGGTAGTTCCGAACAAACTTGTTCTTTTACTATTAGAATCCCATCTCTTATTTCTGACACACCATGTCCACACATCAGTATATGGTGTAGTCGTTTGAGACTTAATCTCAATCTTTGATTTATGCTATTGGTTATTTAGATAGGTGAAAGCCTCCGCGAACAAGTCGCAGGCTTCCAATGGATATACTTTGAAGGTTCCCCATAATGGCTTTGTGAAAAACACTTCGCTTTTATGGCACATCAAGTATTCTAATCCATCTTCGAGTATTCTTGAAAGAACGACTCGTACCTTTCTAATTACACATGTCACCGCATTAATCATAAATCATTTTCAATACTTGTCCGAATTCCATCCTTTATCCAGAAAGGTTAACTCAGTTGTATCATCTTTCAAGATCGATTCTTAGGTCGGGAGGTCCATTCCTCCAACTATAATTGATCAATTCAATTTCGACCTTTTGAATCCCTTTTGAATAGATACTACCAAGTTCAAGAATTCACAAGTATAATGATTGATAAAGAAATACATTCAATAAGTAAAACAAGTTATACATAACGGTTTGTTGCATCGTGGTAGACTAAGGATTCATCATTCATATATTTCTATCTAATGTACCAGAATAGATAACGCCATTATTTCTTATCTAAATCATTCAATGATTAAAGAAATAAATATCCATTCATTAATAAAGAAAACCAGAACAAAAGTTCTTTTTCAAAATAAAGGGGTACATAAAGCAATAACTGAAATGAAATCCTAAAACTACTAAAAGCAGATAAATGTCTTCCACTGCAACCGCTGCTACCCCAACAGCTTCGCCCATGTAGACTCGAACTCTTCTTCTCTAAGTCGCCGGGTTTTCTGGAACCCCTGCATTTAAAATAATGCACATATCGTCAGTGGTTCCTGTTGGAATTTGATATCCCGGGTTATTTAAATTTGCGGAAACCAATAACCCGATCAAACCCTTCGCCGGAGATCACATGAACGTCGACTCATCCGCCGAAGTCCGGGCTTTGGAGACCACGCGCCCGAAGGCGCGCAATCCGCCCCCACCCGAACCCCCGCGAGCCGGGTTCACGCGATCGAACATCGCGTTCGATGGGGCTGCATCCGGCAGCCCCCAGCAGCAGGTCCGGCGACCTGCTGCCCGCCGTCGAGGAACCCCCACCGTCGCGGTGGGGAGGTGACGGCACCAGCCCGTCACCGCCGGCGATCGCTCCCAGCGATCGCCCCCTCGGCCGAGGCCGAGGGTTCTCCTTCGCGCGCCGAACCCTAGGCGTGCGGTCCACGCGGTCCGGTGGCTTCGCCACCACCGCGTGGTCCCTCGTCTAATCCGGGTTCGATCCTTCGGATCTTGTTTTTCGATAATTGATCAATAAAGTAGAATTAAATTGCGGAAATTTAATTCACCTTTCGATTCGTTGTGTGGAGAAACGAGATCTTATGATGACCTTGAGATCTTCCCACGTATTCCTTGCACTTGTTCGAACGTCGGGTGGGCGACGATCCTCCGAACACTATGGATCTCCTTCTCTCCTTTCTCTCTCTAGAATTGTGATCTTCAAGTTATGAGAATAGAGAAGACCATGTAGTGCTTTTATAGGCTACGTAGGGGATCTTAAGGAGGTGGAATATTGGGCTTCCAATAATAGTGATTAAATTGAGCCCAAGCCCAAATCTATTAATCCTAACTATTATTAATTAATTTATTTTCCACTATATAAATTAATTGCACTCCCAATATTAAACCATATTATATCAAATAATATTTCTCCGGTAGTATTATTTATTCCGTGTATTTAAGATATAAATATCCATGAATAAAATTAATTTATTGCTAATTAATTTATTCATCTCTTATATCCGAGACTAGTACCATTCAACCTTAATTATTATGTGGAACAAATCCACCTGCAGGGTTTACATAATAATTCCTTATGAACTCATCTCGGGGATATTATCAACCCTTCCGGGATACACTGTCCGGTCAATTATTCACGGCATGTCATATATGAAATATAGTGACCCAACTTAACCGGTAATCAACCCAATAATTAAATCGGTTAATTCCTTTGGTAAATCAAAGTCACTTATATTAAATATACACACCCGCAATAATATCGGGGATTAAGAATAAAATACACTGAGACTTAAATCGATTATCGCCGGCAATCCTAATCGATAAATCTCAAACGATCCGCCCAATACACCAAGTGTACAAGTGTGATAAAATAATTAAGATAAATTATTTTCTCTCTCACACAACGACTATACCGATGGATTGGTCCGTGTCCATCTAGGTCGTGAGCTACTGTTCGATTAAATACGAGTAACCGATAGTATGATCTTCTGTGCGCCCATGCAGCACCATACTAACTACAACGTATAAAATCCAGGACTATGATTTGCATATATTTAATTATAAATAATTAAACGCAAATAATTGTTTATTTAATTAAATAGATTAATGGCAATGGATCGTGAGTTTCCGTTACTTAAATCTAGACATTAAGTACACAACTCCAACAATCTCCCACTTGTACTAAGGTCTAGTCATTTCCTCCAAACTCCCGACTCCCATACTCATCACGTGCTTAAGTTGTACTTCCAAGAAGTACTATGTGAATGAGCAATCTAGGTTGCCGCTCTGAAGTTATCTTGGTGACTACAGCGTCGTCTCCCTCGACGATGACTCGTATCAGGTGGTACTTGCACTATGTGTCATCTTACACTTATGGACTTGTGACTTTTTACCATTTGCCATCGCACCGCTATTTACATAGCCTTTGGCAAATTAAGAATCACATCCAAGTCCCAGAGATTATCCCGGAGTTATACCAAAACTTCCGCTGCCTCTGAGGCCGCTTATTTGGTTACCCATGGTAGAGTCCGAAAAGCATCGTGCTTATCACTCTTCCATGTAAAACTCCCACTCCTTTTATAGTGAAACACATAGCCTGATCGACTTACACCGGTCCTTATTCGATTAGAAATCTAAGAGAATGTAATCCAAAGGTAATGCTTGCTTGCTCCGTAATCCAGAACATAGTTTCCAGTACTTCGAAAGTACTTAAAATGTTCATTACAGCAGTCAAGTATTCCTTTCCAGGATTACCTTGATATCCTCCCACTATGCTAACCGCATAGCCGATATCAGGTTTTCGTTTTCAACATTGAATTTATCAAGCTTTCCACACTTCAAGTGTAGGAAACCGATTTTTATTGCTTCTATCTCCTTTTGTGTTTCCAAAACACATATCCTTAGATAGATGCATTCCGTCTCTGAAAGGTAACGAACCTTTCTCGGAATCTTGCATGTTAAAACGAACCATAATCGTATAAGATATCTAGAGAAGTACAATGTTCTTTTCTTGAGATACTAGATCTTAAGAACATGCTCTAACTTCTTCTTTATCTCATATATCGATTTTTCTAGACAACCATCATTTTATGTCTGACAACATCTCTACATTGTTACCAATGATAAAATGCTATCTACATAAAACCTCCGAGAAACACCACCTTGTTTTCCATCACGTTTCCAATACACACAATTCGTCTATGCTTTGATGAATCCATAAAATGGACTATCTCATCAATTTGCAAGTACCACGAACTCAATGCTTTGTTCCAATCCATAAATGGATCAACTAAGCTTGTACTCTAAATGATCTTGCCTCTTAGCAATAATCTTATTGCTTTCCAAGAAGGCACATTTAGATCTAGTACTGCCTCTATGTAGATCCAGGGATCGATTTCATGTATACTAGGTCCAGAGTCCGAAAACTCTCATAGTGTTATGAATATCTCCGGTTGTCAAACAACCTCCCACTACAACGGCATTCCGGTGTATAAACAGTAATAACAGTAGGTGCAGTTAGTGGTGTACCGCTACTCGGTTCGGCTGGTTCTAAGTCTTTATCGTTTTCTCTCTTTCAAAAAAGTATTACGTCACTTTGGGCTTGTGGTTCATCTAATAGTCTTCCTCTAAGAACCGGGCGTTAGAACTTATAACGTCCTTCTGGTTCATAGTACTATTCGAACACACACCTTTTGTTCTTCTAGGATATTCTAAGACATATCCATAGAACATAGGTAGTTCCGTTTAACTCATCTTTTACTATTTCTATAAGAGTTCCATTTCTTATTTCCGACACACCAATCCTACAGAAGACTGTATGGTGTAGTCATTTGGGATCCAATCCCAAGCTCTGATCATAAATCAGAGTTAATCAATTCTAATACTTGTCCGGATCTTATATCTTATATCCATAAAGGATTGCTTAGTCGTATTATCTTCCAAATTAGATTCTTAGGTCGGAAGGTCCACTCCTTCAACTTAATTGATAATCAATTTTCGACCTTTGAACTTCTTATTTGAATAAATATGACTTAGCATAAGAATCCACAAGTATAAATGATTTAATAAAGAAATCTCTTATTAGTAAAACGAGTTATGTAAAACGGTTCGTCGCATCGTGGTGGACTCAGGATTCATCATTTATATATTGCTAGCTAATGTACCACAATAGATAATATCATCATTTCTTCTTATAACCATCAAATGATTAAAAGAAATAAAATATCCAATATTAGAAATCCAGAACAAAGTTCTTTCTAATTTGAAAGGTACATAAAAGCAATAACCAAAAACGAAATCCTATAATGTCCTCCACTGCAACTGCTGCCTCCTCCACAGCATTGCCCATGTAGACTACGATTTCTTCTTTTCTAAGTCGTCGGGTTTCCTGGAACCCTTGCATTTAGAATGCACATACCGTCAGTGGTTCCATATCTACACACCAGGTTCCGGTAGATAATACCACTGACTATGTTTCACGACTAAAGAAAATTTCGTACTTCTTTTGAGAGGATAATGAGACTTCCAGTACCTAGACTGTTTGCATTGAGAACACTAGCCTATTGGCTTTCTCGCCCCATCTCGTGATCCAAGAATTAGGACCACTGGGTTTCTTTGCTTGCTTTTCCTATCCCCGGTTTTGCCTTTAGGTTCGAAACCTTTGGCATTGGCTACAAGAGCTTGCGATTTCCGTCTCAACTCGTCCAAAAGGTCAATCATCTCAAAAACGTGTTTAAGCGTTTCCTCGAAGCGACTGGCCTTTATGAGTATCCTCATCGCTTCTTGTCTAGCCGCCTATGTCATGTCTAAACATCTCCTTGAGTTTGAACATGATAAAATCAGTTCTTTCCTCAAGAGTCGAGACATTAGTAGGTTCGGGAGAACAAAGCTCACTGAGTACTAACTAGTACTCTTTAACAGTTTAGGTAATGTCTAGATCTCTATTCCAATCATTACATTTAGGGACCAGTGAGTTAAAATCCTTACGTATCACATAAAGTGGGTTCAAGGCCATTTCCTAATCTATGAGCACATATAACAACAAACAATCGATTTAATCTCCGATATTATCTCCCTCAAATAATATCATTAAACCACTAATCACATCTAAAATCCCATCAGGTAAGGCAAGCCACGTGGTGTGGACGTTTACCCACCCAAATGATTTAGCAATTAGATTTGCTTCGGTCATACATCACTTATAGCGGAACCTCGTGGGGAGGAATACTATAATGCGTATCTAAGTGTAAACCATTACTCAGTACCAAAGTAAATTACTTGGAATTGCTACATCACCGCAAGCCACGTGGTGTGGACGTTTACGATAACTTCACAACTCTTCATAATCACTTACAACTGTCTACATCAATTAATCCAAAGTCCGTCAGTATAGCAAGCCACGTGGTGTGGACGTTTACTACACTAAGAGACTTTTATAATTGACTCCCAATTACTTGATCCATTTAATCTTGTAAATCAAGACGTGGAGAATCATAAGTGAAACTCGAAGTTTCTAACCAGTGATTCACCATGCGAACAACCCTATCTCTCAAAAATGAGGGAGCCGAGCAGACAATCGACCCATCTATCAAAGAATGGCACGAAGGTCTCTAATTTGTGTCCTCTACATGACCAAGTGGCTTTGGCTCCATTCCACTCCCCGGGGTGAGAATGAGTCGACTTGAAATCAGCTTTGGAAAGACAAATTAGGCATTGTTTGATAAACTTAATTAATGTTTCTCGTAAAAGGAATTACAAGAATTCTCCTCCAATGACTTATCTATATGAACTTCAGAAGTCCATAAAAGTCACCAAGAGAACAGCAATGGAGACCATGGCAATGTTTCCATTCCCTCTCCCACTTAGCTTTTTACAATAAAGGGATACACTATCTAATGCATAATTAAATACACATAAGCATAATAACAAACATACATTTCATGCAGGTACGTACACAAATAATCAAATAATTGCTCAAGTAAAATTATTTCTCGACTATTCGTACCTTGATGAATTCCAGCATGCTTTCCTTGAGTCTTCATTCTACGTCTTGAATACTTTGTCGAGTGACGGAAAAATTCTTTGATTCTCATATTTAATTTATTTTAAATAAAATCCAAGATTCCAATTCAAAATAAATTTGAATCAATCTAATGATTTTAAATGAAATACTCCAATTAAATAAAATCAATTCCATTGATTTCCATATTTAATTCTATTTTAAATAAAATCCAAGATTTTCTAATCCAAAATAAATTTTGAATTAATCTAATGATTTTAAATAAAATACTTGAATTAAATAAAATCAATATTATTAAAATCCATTGATTTTCCATATTTAATTCTATTCTAAATAAAATCCAAGATTATCCAATCCAAAATAAATTTTGAATTAATCTAATGATTTTAAATAAAATACTTAAATTAAATAAAATCAATATTATTAAAATCCATTGATTTCCATATTTAATTCTATTCTAAATAAAATCCAAGATTTTCCAATCCAAAATAAATTTTGAATTAATCTAATGATTTTAAATAAAATACTTAAATTAAATAAAATCAATATTTTAATAATTTCTCAATCCTATTTAGATTAGATCTCAAGAATCCTAATCAAAATCGAATTTTGATTCTTCTTAAGACTTCTAATCCAAGTAGGTATAGGATATCTAGAGAAACTAGGATTCTCTTTCCTAATTTAACTCTCCATCTAATTCCATTATTTAATTCCATAATTAAGAAATCTAATCCAAATAGAATTTGAATTAATTCCAAAATTAAATTAAATAAAATTAGAAAGATTAAATTATTTCCGGAAAGATCGGATTTACCGGGACGAACCGAAAACGAGACCCACTCGAATCAAAGGTCCATCCCTATCGAACCATGCACAGCCGTGTATCTCACCATGCAAAGCGCATGGCCACACTACATCAATTAATTGATCGATCATGCAATCCATATGCACAGCTCCATAATCCAAGTGAATCAATTCACTCAGCCATGCAATACGCACATGCATGCCCACCATAATTCACATGATGTCGTCCAACAACAAAAAACATGTCGGCCGACACCCTTTGCAAATCACAGCAGCAGCGCGCAAAAACACGATTGTCTTCTTCGGCGAGGGGCGCACCAGCAGCAACCTAGTCGATCTCCGGCATGACGTCTCCTCTGACGACCCATGCCATCGACATGCTGCTATCATCGCACGAGCAGCCCGCTCCAGCAGCAGCCCGTCCGAGTACGAAGCCGAAGCCACGACCCACGAGCCGCCGCGCGTAGCGGCTGAACCGCCTGACCTCACGGCAGCGGTCGACCTCCGGCGATCACCACCACTGGTGGTTGATGCCGTCGACCTCCAGCCGCCATACAGCCCGGTCCCGCTACATGCCCTCGTCCGATCGATCCGGTTCGATTTCTCCGAAAACCCTCGATTTTTAATAATTAATTTTTCCGACAAACACAATTCATACGAGAGATAAAACAAGTACGTAGAACAATATAGCACAATAATTTAACAATTTAAATTAATCTATGGCTATAAACAACGACAATCGATTATCGAAACAATTAACGAAAAACGTAACCGTACGCTCTGATACCAATTGTTGGAATTTGATATCCCGGGTTATTTAAATTTGCGGAAACCAATAACCCGATCAAACCCTTCGCCGGAGATCACATGAACGTCGACTCATCCGCCGAAGTCCGGGCTTTGGAGACCACGCGCCCGAAGGCGCGCAATCCGCCCCCACCCGAACCCCCGCGAGCCGGGTTCACGCGATCGAACATCGCGTTCGATGGGGCTGCATCCGGCAGCCCCCAGCAGCAGGTCCGGCGACCTGCTGCCCGCCGTCGAGGAGCCCCCACCGTCGCGGTGGGGAGGTGACGGCACCAGCCCGTCACCGCCGGCGATCGCTCCCAGCGATCGCCCCCTCGGCCGAGGCCGAGGGTTCTCCTTCGCGCGCCGAACCCTAGGCGTGCGGTCCACGCGGTCCGGTGGCTTCGCCACCACCGCGTGGTCCCTCGTCTAATCCGGGTTCGATCCTTCGGATCTTGTTTTTCGATAATTGATCAATAAACTAGAATTAAATTGCGGAAATTTAATTCACCTTTCGATTCGTTGTGCGGAGAAACGAGATCTTATGATGACCTTGAGATCTTCCCACGTATTCCTTGCACTTGTTCGAACGTCGGGTGGGCGACGATCCTCCGAACACTATGGATCTCCTTCTCTCCTTTCTCTCTCTAGAATTGTGATCTTCAAGTTATGAGAATAGAGAAGACCATGTAGTGCTTTTATAGGCTACGTAGGGGATCTTAAGGAGGTGGAATATTGGGCTTCCAATAATAGTGATTAAATTGAGCCCAAGCCCAAATCTATTAATCCTTACTATTATTAATTAATTTATTTTCCACTATATAAATTAATTGCACTCCCAATATTAAACCATATTATATCAAATAATATTTCTCCGGTAGTATTATTTATTCCGTGTATTTAAGATATAAATATCCATGAATAAAATTAATTTATTGCTAATTAATTTATTCATCTCTTATATCCGAGACTAGTACCATTCAACTTTAATTATTATGCGGAACAAATCCACCTGCAGGGTTTACATAATAATTCCTTATGAACTCATCTCGGGGATATTATCAACCCTTCCGGGATACACTGTCCGGTCAATTATTCACGGCATGTCATATATGAAATATAGTGACCCAACTTAACCGGTAATCAACCCAATAATTAAATCGGTTAATTCCTTTGGTAAATCAAAGTCACTTATATTAAATATACACACCCGCAATAATATCGGGGATTAAGAATAAAATACACTGAGACTTAAATCGATTATCGCCGGCAATCCTAATCGATAAATCTCAAACGATCCGCCCAATACACCAAGTGTACAAGTGTGATAAAATAATTAAGATAAATTATTTTCTCTCTCACACAACGACTATACCGATGGATTGGTCCGTGTCCATCTAGGTCGTGAGCTACTGTTCGATTAAATACGAGTAACCGATAGTATGATCTTCTGTGCGCCCATGCAGCACCATACTAACTACAACGTATAAAATCCAGGACTATGATTTGCATATATTTAATTATAAATAATTAAACGCAAATAATTGTTTATTTAATTAAATAGATTAATGGCAATGGATCGTGAGTTTCCGTTACTTAAATCTAGACATTAAGTACACAACTCCAACAGTTCCATATCTACACACCAGAATTCTGGTAGTGTAAGGATAAATATGTTTTGGCATTACAATGCCTTAAAGGATCTAGGCAGAAGTTGTTTTGCTAACATATTTATTTGTTTTCTTCTTTCTTCACAATTTAAACTGTTGTAATCACTTGTCATATTGGTGATTTGATTTAGCATAGTTCATTAGTTGGAACGTGCTTGAAAAACAATCAACATAGAAGATTTCTGCCGCAGCACAGCCAGGCAGTGTTATGCCGCAAGCAGTGCAAGGCTTGGACAAGAGGTTGAGTTAAGAGAATCAAGCGAAGCATGATGGAAGGGCAAAGGATTGCTGAAGTCCAGATAGTATGGAAGGCAGTGCAGTGTGGCAAAGCATTCCAGAAGAACTTCAGAAGGCATTCCTGCGGCAGTGGTCAAAACAGCCTGTCCTTAAATCTCTCAACCGCCTTGTTGACCTAGCAATTCAAGGAGATCAGTTGGGACTCTCCTCCTATAAATAGAGGACGACCCCAGCTGCATTAATTAGCTATTCCAACACCTCAGAAACATCTTTTCACTTCCAAGATCGATCATCACGCCTTTAGTGCCGCGACTTCACTTGTGAAGTTCGTCGAGCCATATGTTCTCTCGTCTCAAAGAGAGTTCTTTTGTTAGCTGATGATCGTGACATTAGATAGGTGTTTATTCAGTAGCTAGGTCTTTTATTGTTGATTGTTAATTATACTCTTCGGATACGATTATCACGAAGACATACGTGTGTATGATCTTTGGTAAAATCATTTGTAAATCCAAGAGTAGACCTTTTGTAAAGACTCGTTTATTTAATAAAGTTTCTGGCCGTAAGGCCGTTTCGTATGTGTATAATTTAAATACACATACAAAGATTTAAATTCCGTGTTCTTTATTTTTCGTACGTGTGTGTGAGTTCGTTTTTGAAGTAATTTATTTTTAATTAATTCCGCTGCAACGATATACATATATCACATATATTAATCTTAAACTGGAACATTAAGACACAATCTAAAATATATAAATTACGAAAAACGAACATTTTCTGTACAAGGCATCGTGCTGCGGCATACGCTGTTCTGCCGCAGAACACTGCCTTGCCTAGGCAGCGCATTTCACTGCGTTTTATTTACTGCCTACGACTTTCAAGTGGTATCAGAGCGGGCACTAGACTTACTTAGTGTTTAAGGTCCGTCTGATCACACACACTTACAATGGCAGATCCATCTTACATTGTACGAACACCGGTTGTTCTTGACAGTAGTAATTATGGTTTTTGGAAAACCCGCATTGAAGCAAGAATCAAATCAATTGATCGTAATGCGTGGCTTTCTGTACTTCGAGGATGGAAACCGCCTCAGGAGGAAATCCCTGAAGGTAGTAAGCTTGAAAAAGCTCCGGAGAAGTGGACTACCGATGAGGTTGCGGCAGCCACTGCCAACGATAGGGCAAGATGTGCCATCCTTGAGTCCATTGATTGCAATATTTATAGAATTGTCAAACAATGTACTACTGCCAAGGACATATGGGATTTGCTAGCTCTTCATTGTGAAGGTAACAACACAGTGAAGAAGACCAAGGTCCGTATGCTAATGTCTCGTTGCGAGAACTTGCATATGAACGAGGACGAGACAACGCTTCAGTACTTTGGAGAATTAATGTCCATTGTTACTGAATGTGCTGACCTTGGTTCACCCATTAGCAACCCAGCAGTTTGTAGTAAGATAATGAGATCTATGAGCAAAAAGTTTCTGCCGAAGGTCACTGCCATAGAAGACAGCTCCATGTCGGATGAAGATTATGTTTCATTAATGGCAATCTTCAAGAACTATGAGCTAAATGTACAAGATCGTGAAACCCATGGCGAAACACGTGCAAGAAGTGACGAGAAAAATCTGGCCTACACTGTGGCAGAACCTTGCGGTAGAGAGTCAGGCAGTAGCCCTTCCACCGCAAATGACTTGACCGATGAAGAAATCTGCGAGCTACTTGGATCCAATGGTGGAGAAAACAAGTATGCATTCCTTTCTCAAAAATTGGATGCTATACTTGCTCGCTCGTTGAAGAAGCCGTACGATCCCCGACGAATGAAGTACCCACCAAAGGCAACGCAAAATCAAGATAGAAGACTCGTCGTTCGCCAACCAAGCACGGGATCAAGTTCAAGCTCAAGTCCAAATTCAAAGGACTGGTCAAGGATCAAGTGCCACACGTGTCAAGGGATTGGACATTACCCATCCGAATGCCCTTCCAAAGATCGAGGCATTGGAATTTTAAATTTCATGGTTGCGCAAGAGGATATGGAACAACACTGCCTAGAAGACTCCACCACTGCGCTTGCTGCTCGTTTCGATGGCATATCCCTATCCAATGCAGAAGATGATGGTCCATCCCATGCCCCTGCCCGACGGCACGTTGCATTTTTCACCTCTGCCGCAGAAACGACAGAAACTCCTGCCGCAGAGAACTGCCTGTGTCTCACTGCCTCAGTCAATGGTTATGAATCTGAAGAGGAGACCGTTCCCATTGACCTTTTCATCGAGCTCAAA
This sequence comes from Euphrasia confusa, assembly GCA_954870475.1. Classification (NCBI taxonomy): domain Eukaryota; kingdom Viridiplantae; phylum Streptophyta; class Magnoliopsida; order Lamiales; family Orobanchaceae; genus Euphrasia; species Euphrasia confusa. The sequence continues at coordinate 6,338,506 of OX940959.1, read as the reverse complement.
GAAAGTTTCGATGAGCTACGCATGAACTTTGCCCGGCAGACCAAGATGATGAAAATGCTCACTTCTACCAAAGCCGGATACGAAGAAAAAATGAAGAAGCAGTCCATGGCAATTGAACAAATGCTCGTGGAGAAGAACACCTTTGAAGAACGATTGAAGAAACTTGATGTCCAACTCACAAAAAAGGACATGGAGGCTGACAAACTTAAAACTGACCTCAATCGTGTAAATGGAAAACTTGAAGTTGCTAATAATACTTTTGTAAAACTTAATACGGCAACATCAAAATTAGATGCCGTTATGAGTATTTCTCATGTTGAACGGCAAGGCCTTGGACATCAAAAAGTTGTAGATGCCATCTTTCCAAAGAAAAATCCAACGGACATGGCATTTGTAAAGGCATCAAATGACGATTTAACAACTGCCGCACAATCCTTAACCCTAAAAAGGGATGTACAAACCGAAGGCAAGGCCAATGCCCCAGGAAGAGACTGTCGCAGAAGGCCGAAGCAAAGGCAGGAATCATCAGTCAGAATGAAGACAAGGAAGCCCCTGCCTAAGCAACATTTCAAATCAAAGAGACGATATGTTTGTCACTACTGCCTAGTACCTGGTCATATTCGGCCTTTTTGTTGGAGACGTGAAGAAGATCAAGCAAGAGGATATTATTTTCACTCCAACACTGGACCACGGCATCCCAAATACTTCTCGCATTCTCTGCCTTCACAACACCCTATCAAAAAGAAGGCTGCGACTATACGCAAATGGGTGCTCAAAACTAAACTTTCTACTAATGTTTGTTTTTCAGATCCCTCCAATGACTCCTCTGCCGCATCAAATGCCATCCAAAATGCTGAAACATGCAATGTTATTTTCACTGCCCTCAAAGCTACCAAAGATGATAAGTGGTACTTCGATAGTGGATGCTCGCGGCACATGACCGGAAATAGTGATCACCTCATCGACTACAAAGTCTTTCAAGGAGGAGAAGTCACTTTCGGAGGAGGTTCCAGTGGCTCAATTGTCGGCCGAGGCACATTGAATGTGCAAGGACTGCCTAAGTTGCAGCACGTGCTTCATGTTGAAGGCCTTATTACGAATCTCATAAGCATAAGTCAACTATGCGATGAAGGCATGAATGTAAAGTTTACTCACCAAATGTGTGAAGTGTTTGATAATGCAGGGAACCCACTCATCCAGGGGGAGCGTTCCAAGGTAAACAACTGCTACTCCATTGGAGAAACATGCCTATCTGCACAAGTCAAAGATGACATAGACCTATGGCATCAAAAACTTGGACACACAAGTCTTGGGAATTTAGAGCGTCTAATCAAGCTCAATATTGTTCGTGGACTTCCAGCTCTCCCAAAAATCCAGAAGACAACATGTGGACATTGCAAACAAGGAAAAATGACTCGTACAAGTCATCCAGCAATACCTGCCGCAGGACAGACTGATGCCTCTGCCGCAGAACCTGCCAACTCCAAGGCAGGACTGTATCAAAAGCAAACCAAATGCTTTGATCTCCTCCACATGGATTTAATGGGACCAATCGAGACAAGAAGTCACTCTGGAAAACGCTACGTACTTGTCGCAGTTGATGACTTCTCAAGATACACATGGGTGCGTTTTCTCACAGACAAAAGTGAGACATATGATGAAGTGTCCAAGCTCATTAGGTGGATAAAGACCAACCATGAAGCCTCCATAAAGAGAATAAGAAGTGACCACGGCACCGAGTTCGAAAACCAACGTCTTTCCCAATTTTGTGATGCGCATGGCATTGCCCAAGAATTTTCTGCCCCCATAACACCGCAACAAAACGGCGTGGCTGAAAGGAAGAACCGAACTCTCAAAGAAATGGCGTGTACAATGCTGATCGCCAAGGGCCTGAGCAAGAAATTTTGGGCAGAAGCATTCAATGCTGCATGCCATATCCTGAACCGCATCAGCATACGATCAGGAACATCAAAGACGGCCTACGAAATTTTGAACAATAGGAAGCCTAATTTAAAATATTTTCATGTTTTTGGCTCTGTTTGTTATGTTTTAAATGATAGGGAACCTAGATCTAAACTTGATCCAAAGTCACTTAAAGGATTATTTGTTGGATACTCTAGGAATAGTCATGCCTATCGTATTTTTATCATACAAACTAGAACCATTATTGAATCTGTGAATGTTGATTTTGATGATTTTAGTCGACTCAGGAAACCCAAAGAAGAAGATGTACAAGGTTTACTCGAGCCTGCCGCAGTAGCAGAAATTGAAGGCAGTTTTACACCGGCGCAGCCTACTGCCGCACCCACTGGCTCGAATGATGATGCCCAACCTTCTACAGCGTCTCCCGAGCAATCAAACAATGATAGCACTCCTCAACAAGCAGATTCATCAGATGTTGAAGAGACGTCAAACCAACGACGAAGGGATCCCCCAAAGCATGTTATCCGAAACCACCCTTCGAGTCAAATGTTGGCCAGGCGCATGAGAGTTCATCCGTACATCGACTACCGCAACATGACCAAGAATGTAAGCATGTCTGCCACATGCATTGAGATAGACATTGTCTCGTATCTCTCTACGGTAGAACCGAAAAATGTCAAAGAAGCGTTGGCCGATGAATTTTGGACCATGTCAATGCAAGAAGAGATGAACGAGTTTGAAAGAAACAAAGTTTGGAAGCTCATTCCTCGTCCCAAAAACAAGAATGTCATCGGGACAAAGTGGATTTTCAAGAACAAATCGAATGAGCATGGGCAGGTTGTGCGCAACAAGGCAAGACTCGTGGCACAAGGCTACACCCAAATTGAAGGCATCGATTTCGAAGAGACCTTTGCCCCCGTAGCACGCATGAAGTCCATACGCTTACTCGTTGCTATTGCATGCCACCTCAACATCACCTTAAATCAAATGGACGTGAAGGCAGCCTTCCTCAACGGCATACTTGAAGAGGAGACATACGTTGCACAACCTAAAGGCTTCGAAGATCCGAAATATCCTGACCATGTGTATCAACTACACAAGGAATTGTACGGCCTAAAACAAGCTCCTAGAGCTTGGTATGGCTGCCTAACTGATTTTTTACTCAGTTTCGGATTCACTCGAGGCACTACCGACAAAACACTGTTTGTTAAATTCAATTCTTCCAATATTCTAATAGCTCAAACTTATGTTGATGATATTGTATTTGGATCCACATGTGAGAATATGCTTAAGGCATTTACCGCTGCCATGGCATCAAAATTTGAGATGAGCATGGTAGGAGAACTAACTCATTTTTTAGGGCTCCACATCAAGCAATCATCAACTGGAACTTTTATCTCACAAGCCACATATGCTAAGAATCTCATCAAAAGATTCCAACTTGAAGGATCCAAGTCCATGAGAACACCTATGGGTTCAACGGACAAAATCTCCCGAGGCACTGATACTGCCGCAGTGGATCAGACACTCTACCGATCCATGATAGGGAGTTTACTTTATCTTACGGCAACTAGACCAGATATCATGTATAGCGTTTGTTTATGTGCCAGGTTTCAAGCTGATCCAAGAGAAGAACACTTGAAGACAGTCAAACGCATCATACGATATGTTGCCGCATCAGTCGAGTTAGGCATATGGTACACCAAAGACACCAATACCAATTTAGTTGGATGTTCCGATGCCGACTGGGCTGGAGACATGGATGATCGCAAGAGTACAAGCGGAGGATGTTGCTTTTTTGGAAACAACATCATTTCATGGCAAAGCCTCAAGCAAAACTGCATTTCTCTATCCACTGCCGAATCAGAATATATTGCCGCAGGGAGCTGCTATACCCAACTGATTTGGTTGAAGCACATGCTTGATGACTACCACCTGGATAGCAATGTTCTTACACTCTACTGCGACAATACGAGTGCCATAAATATCAGTCATAATCCAGTGCAGCACTCAAGAACCAAACACATCAGCATTAGGCATCATTTCATACGAGATTTGGTGGATAAACGTCTCTTGAGGATTGATCACATCCCAACAGAGAAGCAAATAGCTGATAGCTTCACCAAGCCACTGAACTCAGATCGTTTCATTACTCTAAGAAATTCTTTGTGCATGTGCATCATGCCTTAGATGCTGATCTGCATCATGCTGCCGCATTGTCATGCCTACTGAACCTCTGTCACAGCATTCTGCCCTTGTCAACTTATGAGCTTAAAATTTTCCGAAGGAAGAGAAAATACCCAAACCACTTTAGGCAACATGGTCAAACCCATATACATGTAATTAATACTCAATGGGTTGAGATACTATGTACTAGGTGAACTAAGTATTTAATAATCTCATATTTGACATGGCATTATACCCAAGTAGAGAATAAGTACTTATGAAGCAGCATGATGCTCCATTAGGATTAGATGGTCTTATTCTTTTCCTAATTTTGCTTTGTAAGCCTTGATTTTTCACACCACAAAAATATTTTACTTATTTGATTAAAAAAAAAATGAAAAATGAAAAATAGAAAAAGAAAATATTCTAAAAACAGAAAAAGAGAATATTAAAAATAGAAAAAAAAATATTATGAAAAACAAAAAAAATAAAAAAAATAGAATTTTTTTTAGTGTGGTTTTTGGCAACAACCTGCCGCAGAGCAATGCCCCCACTTGACCGTTGGGCAGCACTCGATTGTGCGGCAGGCGACGGTTCAGGTCACAGAAACGTAATCGTTGCCTATTTTTGCGTTACATCAAACCACCATCTGATTTTCACTTATTTTTCTTTATTCTTTACTTCAAACTCTTACTTCGACTACAATTCTCTCATAATATTTGATCAAGAGTTTGAATTAATTTGAACCTGAAACCCCTAATTTTTCTCTCGCACATAAAGTCACATTTTTGTGTCGAATTTGTGCTCTGTTTTCTTGCCATAATTTTCTTTCTCTCCAAATTTTCAATGGCCGACTATATTTCTTTTACTCCTTACTTTGCCGACTCACGGTTCATTGCGTCCATAAGGAAAGGTTCGCCCCGAGGCAATGCTGGAAGCATTCAGGTGCCAGAATGGATGGATGCCATCTACCGCATCCGCGTCGCCGACAACATGCCTACGCCGCCGCAGACCACTGGGAACTCACCGCCGTTCATTCACCCGATCTGCTGCCTCAGCAAAAGGCAAGAGGCTGCCACCCACTTCTTCGGCCAATCCAATTGATTTGGAAGCCACTGTGAAGAAGGGCCGCAAAGGGAAGGAAGTTGCCACATCAAAAACGGACAACTCTCAGAGTGGAGATGCCGCAGTACCTCCATCTGTCAAAAAGGACAAGGGTAATGCCACTGCTGCCGCAGTCCATGCGCCTAAGTAGGATTCTGAATCCGACATGGAGGCGACAGAGGCTTACTCAAAGAGGTTTTGGTCTTAAAGGCGTGCAATCCTTGGGTCTCTATACTATGATGCAAATCCATTCATCCATGACCGCAGCATCAACATGTCAGTTTGTGCCAAATACAAAGTTGACAAATCTCTGAAGAAGATGCGGTTGATCATGACAGTCACCTACGTAGAGTTATACTATGAGGATTTGATATGTGATATTTATGCCAAAATGCGCCCCTGCTTTGGTAATGATGGATCTCAAGGCTACGACAAGGTGCATCTCCGGAAAATGATTTCCTCGCCCGCTCGGATATTTATTATACTGCCGCAGTCACTGAACCCAACACTGCCGCAATTGCTCGCCGCCTGATTGGCTCAACACCAGACATTGCTTACCTTCCTGCCTCCAAACTAACCTCTTTTTACTATCTGCTATCTACCATTGCTCGTGGCAACTGGACTCTCACGTCCAAAATGCACGTTGTGCACACCACGATGGCAGAGGTGCTTTTTAACCTTGGTGCAGAAAGGCAGGTGAACTTTGGGCAACTTATTTTTGACAAAATGGCTACGCAGCATCATAGACGCAGAGCCTTGCGTTCGCTCTTTTATCCGGGAGATGATAAAGGCACAGTGGTTGTCATACAACGATGCTGATATAGACACTACTGCCTACATCATACAAGTTGAGCATCCGCGGTCCCAATGATCTTCCATGGACATATTTTCATTGCAGTGCCGCAATCCCAACTCCAAAGAAAGCTCCAAAAGCGCAGACTGATGCCCTCCGTTCCTTAGCTTCGTAAACGAGTATTCATGCTCGAGCTCAAGCATTTGCCGAACAAAGTGCTGCAAATCATATTGTCGTCATGCAGGAGTACATGATCAAGGTCATTGTTAATGGAATTGCCTGGTTTCTTGAAGAAAAAAGGCTTTCCTCCACAAAAAGGGGGAGTACCAGCAGCAGCAGACCTCAAAGAGGCAAAGAGAAAACTGTTGAATAACTGTTGAATAACTGTTGAATAAATTGAAGGAGCACATCAAGGAAGTTGATGCTGAAGAAGCTGCCGCAGAGAAGGAGGCTGCCTCAGCAGAGAAGGTTGCTGCAGAGACTGCCGCATAGATTGATGGAGACTGATCGTTATTCGTCACTCGAGCCCGAGACCTGATGATTTGAAGATTCAAAGCAAGCTCTGAAGACCGAAGAAAAATTATTTCTTCTTTTTCTTTATTTTTTTATTTACTCTTAACAATTTATTTAATTTCTGTTATTTGGTTTTTGAACAATTTAGTTCTTAAGTTTATTTTTGGTTTGAACTATTTTCAGATTCTAGTATTTATTTCCTTTTGAAAAACTGGTGTGTTATTTAGAGGCTTACTTAGTTAAACTTGTTTTTGTTCTATTAGTTAGTTAGTTATTAAATAAATTTTTGTTCTACTTAGAAAGTATCAACTAAGGGGGAGTTTCATTGCCTTAGTTGTTTGTCAAGATAAATTTCATATACTTCTAAGTCAGATGTATTTCATTGAGGGGGAGTGCTCCATTGCGCTGCTGCCTCATGGTTTTGTGAAGAAAGATAAAAAGGGGGAGTTTGTAAGGATAAATATGTTTGGGCATTACAATGCCTTAAAGGATCTAGGCAGAAGTTGTTTTGCTAACATATTTATTTGTTTTCTTCTTTCTTCACAATTTAAACTGTTGTAATCACTTGTCATATTGGTGATTTGATTTAGCATAGTTCATTAGTTGGAACGTGCTTGAAAAACAATCAACATAGAAGATTTCTGCCGCAGCACAGCCAGGCAGTGTTATGCCGCAAGCAGTGCAAGGCTTGGACAAGAGGTTGAGTTAAGAGAATCAAGCGAAGCATGATGGAAGGGCAAAGGATTGCTGAAGTCCAGATAGTATGGAAGGCAGTGCAGTGTGGCAAAGCATTCCAGAAGAACTTCAGAAGGCATTCCTGCGGCAGTGGTCAAAACAGCCTGTCCTTAAATCTCTCAACCGCCTTGTTGACCTAGCAATTCAAGGAGATCAGTTGGGACTCTCCTCCTATAAATAGAGGACGACCCCAGCTGCATTAATTAGCTATTCCAACACCTCAGAAACATCTTTTCACTTCCAAGATCGATCATCACGCCTTTAGTGCCGCGACTTCACTTGTGAAGTTCGTCGAGCCATATGTTCTCTCGTCTCAAAGAGAGTTCTTTTGTTAGCTGATGATCGTGACATTAGATAGGTGTTTATTCAGTAGCTAGGTCTTTTATTGTTGATTGTTAATTATACTCTTCGGATACGATTATCACCAAGACATACGTGTGTATGATCTTTGGTAAAATCATTTGTAAATCCAAGAGTAGACCTTTTGTAAAGACTCGTTTATTTAATAAAGTTTCTGGCCGTAAGGCCGTTTCGTATGTGTATAATTTAAATACACATACAAAGATTTAAATTCCGTGTTCTTTATTTTTCGTACGTGTGTGTGAGTTCGTTTTTGAAGTAATTTATTTTTAATTAATTCCGCTGCAACGATATACATATATCACATATATTAATCTTAAACTGGAACATTAAGACACAGTCTAAAATATATAAATTACGAAAAACGAACATTTTCTGTACAAGGCATCGTGCTGCGGCATACGTTGTTCTGCCGCAGAACACTGCCTTGCCTAGGCAGCGCATTTCACTGCGTTTTATTTACTGCCTACGACTTTCAGGTAGATAATACCGCTGACTATGTTTTTACGACTAAAGAAAAATTCGTACCTCTGAGAGGACATTCAGACTTCCAGTGTCCAGACTTGTTGCATCGGAAGCACTTGCCCCTTGGCTTACTAGCCCCCACTCGTGGTCCATTCCTCTTGGCACCACTGGGTTTCATGGCTTGCTTCCTTTTCTTGCCCCTACCTCCAATAGCTTTCAAGCTTTTGGACTTGGTAGCCACAAGCGCTTGAGACTTGCCCTTCTTGTAGATCCCCTCTGCCGCCTTCAGTTCAGTCAGGAGTTGCGCAAGAGTATAAGATAGTTTACCCATATTATAACTCATACGAAACTGCTCAAACTTAGGGGTCAGAGACTGGAGTATGATGTCGACTTGCGTCTCACCATCAATCATAGCTCCTAGGACCTCCAATTCATTCAACAGACTCATCATCTTGAGAACGTGCTCCTCAACGGGCGTTCCTTCAGATTGAGTAGTCGACATGAGGACTCTCATGGCTTCTTGCCTACCCGCACGGTCATGATGCCCAAACATCTCCTTGAGGTTAAATAACATATCCTCGGCAGTGTTCATCGACTGATGCTGGGTTTGGAGTACATTTGACATGGAAGCCAAAATATAGCACCTAGCCATTTCATCAGCCTTTTTCCACTTCCGATATGCTTCTTTTTCCTCATCAGTTGAGGCAGCCGTGGGTTCAGCAGGGCATTGCTCATAGAGTACAAACTTGTACTCTTCAGCAGTCAGGACAATGTCTAAATTTCTCTTCCAATCAATGTAGTTTTGACCAGTGAGTTTTTGTTCCTTGAGTATCATAGAAAGTGGATTCATAGCTATTCTCTAAACCTATAAGCACATGTAAACAAACAATCAATTTAACGTCCGATATTATCTCCCTCAAATAATATCATTAAATTACTAATTGCGTCTAAAATCCCATCAGGTAAGGCAAGCCACGTGGTGTGGACGTTTACCCACCCAAATGATTTAGCAATTAGATTTTTCTTTGGCCATACATCAATTATAGCGTAACTTCGTGGGGAAGAATACTACAACGCGTATCTAAGTGTAAACCATCACTCAGTACTAAAGTACATCGCTTGGAATTGCTACGTCACCGCAAGCCACGTGGTGTGGACGTTTACGACAATTTCACAACTCTTCACAATCACTTATAACTGTCTACATCAATTAATCCAAAATCCGTTAGCATAGCAAGCCACGTGGTGTGGACGTTTACTACACCAAGAGATTTTTATAATTGACTCCCAATTACAAGACCCATTCGATTTCGTAGATCAAGACTTGGAGAATCATAAGTGAAACTCGAAGTTTCTAACCAGTGATTCACCATGCGAGCGACCCTATCTCTCATAAATGAGGGAGCCGAGCAGACAATCGACCCACCTATCAAAGAATGGTACGAAGGTCTCTAATTTGTGTCATCCACATGACCAAGTGGCTCTGGCTCCATTCCACTCCCCGGGGTGAGAATGAGTCGACTTGAAGTCAGTTTCAGAAAGACAAATTAGGCATTGTTTGATAAACTTGATCAATGTTTCTTGTAAGAGGAATTACAAGAATTCTCCTCTAATGACTTGTCTATATGAACTTCGAAAGTCCATAAAAGTCACCAAGAGAACAGTGATGGAGACCATGGGAATGTTTCCATCCCCTCTCCCACTTAGCTTTTTACGATAAAGGGATACGCTATCTAGTGCATAAAATAAACACATATAGCATGCATGTAAACAATAAAGCACATAGATCACATAGTCAAAATAATGCTAGAGAAATTATTTTTCCCGACTATCATGGCTTTATCTTCATATGCATCTTCTAGTCTTCAGTCTTCGTTTCTTGAATGCTCCATGTGACGAGAATATTAATCTCCAATATTTAAATCTATTTATTTTCAATTAATCCAAAAGTTACTTAATTCGAAAATTAAGTCAATTGAATATATTAAAAATAAAATTAAATATTATTAATATTTTTATTTATTTTCCTATCTAATTCTATTAAATCTCTAGAATAATCTATCCAAGTAAAACTTGGAATATTCTAGAAGATATCTATAATAGAACAAGGAAATAAAATAAATTAGGACTACTACTTTCCATTTATTAATTAATTTCCACCTAATGAAAATTTCCAAGAATAGGAATAGTCAAATAGGAAATAAATTAGTACTAAATTAATTAAATTCCTAATCCATGAATATCTCCATAAAGGAAATAAATCAATAGGAATAAAATTAATTCAAATTAATTCTTTTCCTAATCCATGAGAGTTTCCAAAAGGAGAACACTCAAATAGAAAAAATCCGAATTAATTAGGAAAGCAATATCTTGGTAGGAATAGCATGAGATTGGGAGATCCCACGCCATCCCCACCGTCGACCTCCACCGCCCGGGACCACCACCGCCGCCGCCCCCAGCCCACGCGCCACCACCACCGGTGGCCGGCGTGGCCGGAAGCCCTAGCGGGCAGCCCCTTCGATGGGGTCGATCGATCCTTATGGGGATCGATCATGGGGATGATCGACCCCCCCGGTTTTTCGTCCTCTTCGTCTTCGTCACACGTCTTCGTCTTCCGGCGATCGTCTCATCATCGAACCAACGTAAATAAATTACAAAATTTAAATTACACTATCCGGTATCGATTCTATACATGAAATCGACCCTATACATTTTCCGGAAAATAAAGAACGTAATAATAAATCCTAAATTCGGTCAACCCCCGAATTTTTTTACTATTACAAACATTCAACCACACAAAAACGAATCTCGACATGTCCGAGAGTTTAATAAATAATCATGATAATTAATTAAGCAATAATTAAATCCAACCATGATAGCCGGAAATCCTGCAAGGTAGAACAATAATCGAACATATACATGAACACGAAACCAAACGCTCTGATACCATTTGCTGGGATTCGATGTCCCGGGCTATCAAAAATTGCGGAACCGATAACCCGATCGAAAAACCCGTCGCCGGAGATTGCACGAACACCGACTCATCCGCAGGAGTTCGACCTTTGGAGACTACGCGCCCGAAGACACGCAGTCCGCCCCCAGCCAAAATCCCCCGCGAGTCGGAAACTACGAACACGAACCACACGCGAAGAACCGGGCTCGACGAGAGCGTCGCCGCGGGATGAACCCGCGGCTAAACCCTAGCCGAACCCCATCGCGGCTGGGGTTCGCGATCGCCGTGCATGGCGATCGCTGGGCTGCTCCGGCAGCCCCGGGTGGCGGTGAGTCCGGCGACTTCACCGCCGTCGCCACCAGGAGGGGCGGTCAGCCCAGCTGACCACCGCGGCAACAGCCGCGGTTCACCCCCGGCGATCGATCGCTTGATCGATCGCCCGCCTCGGCCCAGCCGAGGCGCCTTCTCGCGCACGCCGCCGTGGAGGCGGCGGGGATCCGCCACGGCACCAGCCCGTGGCATCCCCAGCGATCGACCCTAGGTCGATCGCACGCCCCGGCGTCCAGCCGGGGCTTCCTCGCGCGGTACACCGGCGGTCGAAACCCTAGGGTTCGACCGCCCCTCGTTCGATCCCGACGGGGATCGCGAGATCCCCGTATCCCGGTCTCGACGTTCCCGGATCGTCTTGTTCATGTACATATTACGATTAACAAGTACAAATAATCATAGAGGGGTTTTATGATTATTACCTCGATTCGTTGTGCGGAGAAACGAAATCAAACGACCTTGCGATCTTCCTACGTATTCCTCGCACCTCGTCCGAACGTCGTGTGGGCGACGATCTATCGAACTCCTATGGATCTCCTTCACTCTCCAAGACTTTATGATTGGCGTAGGTCATCTTGTGTTATGAAAAGTGAAGACCATGTAGTGCTTATATAGGCTACGTAGGGGATCATAAGGAGATTAAATATTGGGCTTCTTAATATTGAAGATTAAATTGGGTCCAACCCAAATCCATTAATCCTTATCAATATTAAATTTTATTTATTTTCCACTATATAAATAAAATTGCACTCCCAATATTAATCCATATTATATCAAATAATATTTCTCCGATTAGTATTATTTATTCCGTGTATTTAAGATTTAAATATCCATGAATAAATTTATTTATTGCTCAATAAATAATATTCATATCTTATATCCGAGACTAGTACCGTTCAACCTTTATTATTGTGCGGAACGAATCCACTCATGAGGTTTACACAATAATTCCTTATGAACTCATCTCGGGGATATTATCAACCCTTCCGGGATACACTTTCCCGTCAAGTATTCACGGCATGCCATATATAAAATATAGCGACCCAACTTTACCGGTAATTAACCCAATAATTAAATCGGTTAATTCCTTTGGAAAATCAAAGTCTCTAATATTAAATATATACACCCGCAATAATATCGGGGATTAAGAATAAAATACTCTGAGATTTAAATTGATTATCCAAGGCAATCCTAATCAATAAATCTCAAGCGATCCGCCCAATACACCAAGTGTACAAGTGTGATAAAATAATTAAGATAAATTATTTTTTCTCTCACACAACGACCATACCGATGGATTGGTCCGTGTCCATCTAGGTCGTGAGCAACTGTTCGATTAAATACGAGTAACCGATAGTATGATCTTCTGTGCGCCCATGCACACCATACTAACTACAACGTATAAAATCCAGGACTATATTTTTGCATAATTAATTAATAATAATTAAATGCAAATAATTGTTCATTAATTAAATAGGTAAAATGCTATGACCGAGAGTTTACCGATACTTAAATCTAGACATTAAGTACACAACTCCAACAGTATCAATTCCCAGTTGGCGAAGCAAGTTGCCGACCTAACAAAGAAAGTGCAGATGCTTGAGACCACCGAGGAGCAGCCAAAGCGACAGATCTATCGAGTGGAACCGTGTAGCTTATGTGGGGAGATAGGTCATTTCTCGAGCACTTGTGGTCAGGGGATGCCGTCTCCACCCCAAATGATGGACCCGAACTATGGTCCAGAGGTGCAGGTTAATGCGATGCAGGGGTACAATCAGCAGGGCAACCAGAGGAATGACCCCTACTCTAACACGTACAACCCGGCCTGGAGGAACCATCCTAACTTCTCGTGGAAACAAGACCAGCCACAGACTCAGGGACAAGGTTCTCAGACGAACTTCAACAGTCAGAACCGACCTCAGAATCAGGGGTACCAGAATTCGGGAAATCAGAATTGGCAAAACAACCAGAATTACCAGAGGCCCCAGTACCAGCAGCAACATCAGTCATACCACCCACCTCCACCTCAGCCACAGCACGTGCCACCAAAGACTTCAGACTTAGACGAGAAGTTCGCATCCTTCATGGCCGCGACTCAGGCCATCTTGAATAATAACCAGCAAAAGATAGATGGGGTGGAGAGCAACATGACTAACCAGAATGCGGCGATCAAGAGAATCGAGACGCAGGTTGGGCAGATGGCCAGCCGAATGAATGAGATGGCACAGGCTAATCAGAAGGATCGGATTCCGAGCCAACCGTATCAGGCTAAAGCGGTCACAGTGCTTAGGAGCGGACGTGTCATTGATAATCACGTCGAAATGCCAACCGAGGAAGTAGAAGAGGACATTCCGGCTTCGGAAGAAGTCGAGCAAAGAGTCCCGATCGAGGAACCGTTGGGGAAGCCGGTGGAGAAACCGGTAGAAAATCCGATACCAGCACCCGAGACGAGTCGGCCAGCCTTACACAAGGCCGATAATCCTTATAGACCTCCCGTGCCGCCTTACCCGCATCGGTTGAGGAACGAGAAGCAAGATCAGCAGTTCTCGGAGATTTATCAGCTTTTATCTAAGGTGAATGTGAATCTCCCTCTCCTCGACATCATTCGAAACATTCCGTCCTATGTCAAGTTCTTCAAGGACCTCGCTTCGAGGAAGAGAAAGTTCATCGACAACGAGAAGGTTGTAGTCTCCGAGGTGGCAAGTGCGATACTTCAGCACCAGCTCCCCGAGAAACAAAGAGACCCCGGGAGTTTCAACATAATGATTGCCGTTGGGAATGGCAAGGAAGTGTCCGGGATGCTCGACTTGGGAGCGGGAATAAATTTGATGCCGTACGCCGTGTACGAGAAGTTGGAGTTGGGCGATCTCAAGCCCACTCGTATGTGTCTCCAACTCGCCGACCGTTCTATTTGATATCCCAAGGGGATTGTGGAGGACATTTTGGTACAGGTCGGTGGATTAATAGTCCCCGTGGACTTCGTGGTACTCGATGTTGGAGAAGTTCCCGAGAATGGGCGTGATCACGCCATTCTACTTGGGAGACCATTCATGGCCACCACTAACACGGTGATTGATGTGAAGAATGGTGTACTTGAGATGACCGTTCTTGGTGAGAAAGTCTCATTCTCCGTCCGAACGGGGAAAGCCACTCCCGCTGCCCTTTACGTGGAGAATTGCTCCTTCGTTGACCATGTTGATGACGAAGTGGAAGCCGCATTCGTAGAGGAGACCAGCCCCGAGGTCCTTGACGGTGAAGAGGAAAAATTAACGGACCCCACCTTTGTGCGACCTAGCTCACAAGAAGCCGAGATCGAGGCTCCGAAAAATAAGGTGGAGTTGAAGCCGTTACCAAGCCACCTCAAATATGTTTTCTTGGAAGACGGGGAACAAAAACCCGTGATCATCTCAGCCACTTTGAGAGCCGAGGATGAAGAAGCGCTCGTGGAGATACTTAAGCAGAACAAGAAGGCTTTTGGATGGAGTCTAGGAGATATCCGTGGCATCGACCCCTCGGTGTGCATGCAACGGATAATTTTAGAGGAGGGATCGATCCCTAAGAGAGATGGGCAGAGGCGACTCAATCCGGTATTAATGGAAGTCGTGAGGACGGAGATCTACAAGCTCCTGGATGAGGGGTTGATCTATGCCGTTGCCGATAGCCGATGGGTGAGTCCGGTTCACGTGGTTCCGAAGAAAGGAGGCATCACCGTGGTGGAGAACCAGAAAGGAGAGCTCCTTTCGACTCGTATTACTACGGGGTGGCGGATGTGCATTGACTATCGGAAGTTAAATGCCGCCACCCGAAAGGACAATTTCCCTCTTCCCTTTATTGATCAATTACTTGATAAACTATCGGGACATGCATTTTATTGTTTTCTTGATGGCTTGTCAGGTTATTACCAGGTGGCGATAGCACCGGAGGACCAAGAGATGACGACTATCACATGCCCCATTGGTACCTATGCTTGGAGGAGGATGCCCTTCGGCTTGTGCAATGCACCGGGAACATTCCAGCGGTGTATGATGTCCATCTTCTCCGAGATGATAGGTAACTTCATGGAAGTTTTTATGGATGATTTTTCTGTTTTTGGCTCTTCGTTTAATGATTGCTTGGGTAAGCTTGATAGGGTTCTCAAGAGATGTATCGAGAGTAGTCTTACCTTGAGTTAGGAGAAGAGTCATTTCATGGTAACTAGTGGGATAGTGCTAGGACATATGGTGTCTAGTCGGGGGATAGAGGTTGATAGAGCTAAGATTGAGGTTATTGAGCGACTACCCCCTCCCATTAATGTTAAGGGCATCCGTAGCTTCCTTGGGCACGCCGGGTTTTATAGGAGGTTCATTAAGGATTTCTCTAAAATTAGCCAACCTTTGTGTCACTTGCTAGGACAAGACGTTGAGTTTCAGTTCGACGAGTCGTATCTAGTGGCTTTTAATACACTTAAGGAGAAGCTCACCTCAGCCCCGGTAGTTGTAGCACCTAATTGGGAGTTGCCCTTTGAGATTATGTGTGATGCGTCTAATTCGGCAGTAGGAGCGGTTCTTGGCCAGAAAGTGGATAAGTTGCTTAGGGTTATTTATTATGCTAGTGTGACCCTTAATAGTGCCCAAACCAACTACACCACTACCGAGAAAGAGTTGCTAGCGGTTGTGTTTTCCTTGGATAAGTTTAGTGTTGGAGTTGTGTACTTAATGTCTAGATTTAAGTAACGGAAACTCACGATCCATTGCCACTAATCTATTTAATTAAATAAACAATTATTTGCATTTAATTATTTATAATTAAATATATGCAAATTATAGTCCTGGATTCTATACGTTGTAGTTAGTATGGTGTGTCGGGCCCACACAGAAGATCATACTATCGGTTACTCGTATTTAATCGAACAGTTGCTCACGACCTAGATGGACACGGACCAATCCATCGGTATAGTCGTTGTGTGAGAGAGAAAATAATTTATCTTAATTATTTTATCACACTTGTACACTTGGTGTAGTGAGCGGATCTGCTTGAGATTTATCGATTAGGATTGCCGGCGATAATCGATTTAAGTCTCAGTGTATTTTATTCTTAATCACCGATACTATTGCGGGTGTGTATATTTAATATAAGTGACTTTGATTTACCAAAGGAATTAACCGATTTAATTATTGGGTCAATTACCGGTTGAGTTGGGTCGCTATATTTTATATATGACATGCCGTGAATACTTGACGGGAAAGTGTATCCCGTAAGGGTTGATAATATCCCCGAGATGAGTTCATAAGGAATTATTATGTAAACCCTGCAGGTGGATTTGTTCCGCATAATAATTAAGGTTGAATGGTACTAGTCTCGGATATAAGAGATGAATAAATTAATTAGCAATAAATTAATTTTATTCATGGATATTTATATCTTAAATACACGGAATAAATAATACTACCGGAGAAATATTATTTGATATAATATGGTTTAATATTGGGAGTGCAATTAATTTATATAGTGGAAAATAAATTAATTAATATTGATAAGGATTAATGGACTTGAGCATTGGGCTCAATTTAATCTTCAATATTAGAAGCCCAATATTCCACCTCCTTAAGATCCCCTACGTAGCCTATAAAAGCACTACATGGTCTTCTCTATTCTCATAACTTGAAGATCACAATTCTAGAGAGAGAAAGGAGAGAAGGAGATCCATAGTGTTCGGAGGATCGTCGCCCACCCGACGTTCGAACAAGTGCAAGGAATACGTGGGAAGATCTCAAGGTCATCATAAGATCTCGTTTCTCCGCACAACGAATCGAAAGGTGAATTAAATTTCCGCAATTTAATTCTAGTTTATTGATCAATTATCGAAAAACAAGATCCGAAGTTCGAACCCGGATTAGACGGACGATCGCGTGGTGGTGGCGAAGCCACCGGACCACGCCAATCGCCCGCTAGGGTTTCGGCGGGGGCGAGAGGATCGAACCCTCGGCTGGGCCGAGGGCTTGCGATCGATCCAAGGATCGATCGCCGGGGGCACGGGCTGGTGCCGTCCCCCTCCCCACCTCGACGGTGGGGATCCTCCAAGCGGCGGCGAGTCGCCGGATTCGCCGCGGGGGCTGCTGGGAGCAGCCCCACCCATCGATCGCCAAGACGCGATCTTCGATCGCGTGAACCCCGTCTCGCGGGGGTTCGGCTGGGGGCGGGCTGCGTGCCTTCGGGTGCGTGATCTCCAAAGGCCGGACTCCGGCGGATGAGTCGGCGTTCATGTGATCTCCGGCGAAGGGTTTGATCGGGTTATTGGTTTCCGCAAATTTAAATAACCCGGGATATCGAATTCCAACAACTGGTATCAGAGCGTACGGTTACGTTTTTCGTTAATTGTTTCGATAATCGATTGTCGTTGTTTATAGGCATAGATTAATTTAAATTGTTAAATTATTGTGCTATATTTGTTCTACGTACTTGTTTTCTCTCTTGTATGAATCGTGTTGGTCGGAAAAAATTAAATATTAAAATCGAGGGTTTTTCGGAATAATCGAAAGAATCATCGACCGTGGGCTCGGGAAGGGGCTGCGTGTGTTGCTGGACGTGAGCAGGGGCATGGCTGGGCTTGCCGGCGTGAGCCACCAGTGGCGGTGGTTCGCCGGCAGCCGGCGGCTGTGCTCGACAGTCGCGTTGGCGGCATCACGCACGCGACTTCGGATTCGAGCTCGGACGGCATGATCGCACGCTGCTGGTACGCCTTTGTGGGCTGCTAGGGCAGCGGCTGGACGTGAGCTGGGCGCGTGGGCTGCTGGGGCAGCGGCTGGTCATGGCGGTGGTTCGCCGGTGCTCGCGGACAGTTTCACGCTCGGAGATCGAAAGCAGCGGCTGGACAAAGGGTGTCGTTGCGTGAATTGCATGGTCTCCAAAGCATCAGCTGTACATATTAAATCAATTAATTGATGGTCAATATGCATGGCATGGTGAGTGCGTTGATGTGCATGGCCTTTGTTGATGCAAAACATGGCATGCACGGTGGTGTGCATGTGTATACATGCATGGGACCAAAATTCTTTTGGTCCAGCGAGTTCGATGTTGGGTCGACCGGAAATTCGATTTTCGGTTCGTCCCGGTAAATCCGATCTTTCCGGAAATAATTTAATCTTTCTAATTTTATTTAATTTAATTTTGGAATTAATTCAAATTCTATTTGGATTAGATTTCTTAATTATGGAATTAAATAATGGAATTAGATGGAGAGTTAAATTAGGAAAGAAAATCCTAGTTTCTCTAGATATCCTATACCTACTTGGATTAGAAGTCTTAAGAAGAATCAAAATTCGATTTTGATTAGGATTCTTGAGATCTAATCTAAATAGGATTGAGAAATTATTAAAATATTGATTTTATTTAATTTAAGTATTTTATTTAAAATCATTAGATTAATTCAAAATTTATTTTGGATTGGAAAATCTTGGATTTTATTTAGAATAGAATTAAATATGGAGATCAGTGGATTTTAATAAAATTGATTTTATTTAATTCAAGTATTTTATTTAAAATCATTAGATTAATTCAAAATTTATTTTGAATTGGAAAATCTTGGATTTTATTTAGAATAGAATTAAATATGGAGATCAATGGATTTTAATAATATTGATTTTATTTAATTTAAGTATTTTATTTAAAATCATTAGATTAATTCAAAATTTATTTTGGATTGGAAAATCTTGGATTTTATTTAAAATAGAATTAAATATGGAAATCAATGGAATTGATTTTATTTAATTTAAGTATTTTACTTAAAATCATTAGATTAATTCAAAATTTATTTTGGATTGGAAAATCTTGGATTTTATTTAAAATAGAATTAAATATGGAAATCAATGGACTTTGATTTTATTTAATTGGAGTATTTTATTTAAAATCATTAGATTGATTCAAATTTATTTTTGAATTGGAATCTTGGATTTTATTTAAAATAAATTAAATATGAGAATCAAAGAATTTTTCCGTCGCTCGGCAAAGTATTCAAGACGTAGAATGAAGACTCAAGACAAGCATGCTGAAATTCATCAAGGTACGAATAGTCGAGAAATAATTTTACTTGAGCAATTATTTGATTATTTGTGTACGTACTTGCATGAAATGTATGTTTGTTATTATGCTTATGTGTATTTAATTATGCATTAGATAGCGTATCCCTTTATTGTAAAAAGCTAAGTGGGAGAGGGAATGGAAACATTGCCATGGTCTCCATTGCTGTTCTCTTGGTGACTTTTATGGACTTTTGAAGTTCGTATAGACAAGTCATTGGAGGAGAATTCTTGTAATTCCTTTTACAAGATACATTGATTAAGTTTATCAAACAATGCCTAATTTGTCTTTCCAAAACTGATTTCAAGTCGACTCATTCTCACCCCGGGGAGTGGAATGGAGCCAAAGCCACTTGGTCATGTCGAGGACACAAATTAGAGACTTTCGTGTCATTTGATGACTAGATCGATTGTCTGCTCGGCTCCCTCATTCTATGAGAGATAGGGTTGTTCGCATGGTGAATCACTGGTTAGAAACTTCGAGTTTCACTTATGATTCTCCGAGTCTTGATTTACGAAAATCGAATGGATCTTGTAATTGGGAGTCAATTATAAAGATCTTTTGGTGTAGTAAACGTCCACACGAACGTGGCTTGCTATACTGAATGGGATCTTGGATTAATTGATGTGGACAGTTATAGAGGGGAGTAAAGGAGCGTATGTTAACGTAAACGTCCACACTAACGTGGCTTGCGGTGAATATGCGTGTCCCAAACAATCTTCTTAGTACTGAGTAATGGTTTACACTTAGATACGCGTTATAGTATTCCTCCCAACGAGGTTACGCTGTAAGTGATGTATGACCGAAGCAAATCTAATTGCTAAATCATTTGGGTGGGTAAACGTCCACACGAACGTGGCTTGCCTTACCTGATGGGATTTTAGATGTGATTAGTGGTTTAATGATATTATTTGAGGGAGATAATATCGGAGATTAAATCGATTGTTTGTTGTTATATGTGCTCATAGATTAGGAAATGGCCTTGAACCCACTTTATGTGATACGTAAGGATTTTAACTCACTAGTCCCTAAATGTAATGATTGGAATAGAGATCTAGACATTACCCAAACTGTTAAAGAGTGCAAGGTTGTACTCAGTGAGCTTTGTCCTCCCGAGCCTATTGACATAGGCGGCTAGACAAGAAGCGATGAGGATACTCGTAAAGGCCAGTCGCTTCGAGGAAACGCTTAAACACGTTTTTGAGATGATTGAACTTTTAGACGAGTTGAGACGCAAATCGCAAGCTCTTGTAGCAAATGCCAAAGGTTTCGAACCTAAAGGCATGAATCGGGGGAAAGGACAAGAAAGCAAAGAAACCCAGTGGTTCCTTTTGGACCACGAGATGGGACGAGAAAGCCAATAGGCAAGTGTTCTCGATGCAAACAGTCTGGGTACTGGAAGTCTGATTATCCTCTCAAAAAAAAGTACGAAATCTTCTTTAGTCGTGAAACATAGTCGGTGGTATTATCTACCGGAACCTGGTGTGTAGATATGGAACCACTGACGGTATGTGCATTTTAAATGCAAGGGTTCCAGGAAACCCGACGACTTAGAAAAGAAGAAATCGTAGTCTACATGGGCAATGCTGTAGAGGAGGCAGCTGTTGCAGTGGAGGACATTTTATAGGATTTCATTTTGAGTCATTGCTTTTATGTACCCTTCATATTAGAAAGAACTTTGTTCTGGATTTCTAATGAATGGATATTTTATTTCTTTTAATCATTTGATGGTTATAAGAAGAAATAATGATATTATCTATTTTTGGTACATTAGCTAGCAATATATAAATGATGAATCCTGAGTCCACCACGATGCAACGAACCGTTATACATAACTCGTTTTACTAATAAGAGATTTCTTTATTAAATCATTTATACTTGTGGATTCTTATGCTAAGTCATATTTATTCAAATAAGAAGTTCAAATGTCGAAAATTGATTGTAAGATCAATTAAGTTGAAGGAGTGGACCTTCCGACCTAAGAATCTAATTTGGAAGATAATACGACTAAGCAATCCTTTATGGATATAAGATGTAAGATCCGGACAAGTATTAGAATTGATTAACTCTGATTTATGATCAGAGCTTGGGATTGGATCCCAAGTGACTACACCATACAGTCTTCTGTAGGATTGGTGTGTCGGAAATAAGAAATGGAACTCTTATAGAAATAGTAAAAGCATGAGTTAAACGGAACTACCTATGTTCTATGGATATGTCTTGGAAACAACGGCACATTCAAATGTGGTTGTAGAATATCCTAGAAGAACAAAAGGTGTGTGTTCGATAGTACTATGAACCAGAAGGACGTTATAAGTTCTAACGCCCGGTTCTTAGAGTAAGACTATTAGATGAACCACAAGCCCAAAAATGACGTGATACTTCTGAAAAGAGAGAAAACGATTAAGACTTAGAACCAGCCGAACCGAGTAGCGGTACACCACTAACTGCACCTACTGTTATTACTATTTACACACCGGAACGCCGTTGTAGTGGGAGGTTGTATAAGAACCGGAGATATTCATAAAACTAGGTGAGTCTTCGGACTCTGGACCTAGTATACGTGAAATCGATCCCTAGATCTACATATAGGCGGTACTAGATCTGAATGTGCCTTCTTAGAAAGCAATAAAATTTATTGTTGAGAGGCGAGATCATTTAGAGTACAAGCTTAGTTGATCCATTTATGGATTGTAACAAAGCTAGAATTCGTGGAACTTGCGCATTGATGAGATAGTCCATTTTATGGATTCATCAAAAGGCATTGACGAATCGTGTGTATGGGAAACGTGATGGAAACAAGGTGGTGTTTCTCGGAGGTTTTATGTAGATAACATTTTATTATTGGTAACAATGTAAAGATGTTGTCAGACATAAAATAATGGTTGTCTAGAAAAATCGATATATGAGATAAAGAAGAAGTTGGAGCATGTTCTTAAGATCTAGGATCTCAAGAAAAGAACATTGTACTTCTCTAGATATCTTATACGATTATGGTTCGTTTTAACATGCAAGATTCCGAGAAAGGTTCGTTACCTTTCAGAGACGGAATGCATCTATCTAAGGATATGTGTTTTGGAACACAAAAGGAGATAGAAGCAATGAAAGCGGATTCCTACACTTCGAGTGTGGAAAGCTTAATAAATGCATTGTTGAAAAACAAGAACCTGATATCGGCTATGTGTTTCACTATTGAAGGAGAAGGAGTTTTAACATGGAAGAGTGATAAGCACGATGCTTTTCGGACTCTACCATGGGTAACCAAATAAGCGGCCTCAGAGGCAGCGGAAGTTTTGGTATAACTCCGGGATAATCTCTGGGACTTAGATGTGATTCTTAATTTGCCAAAGGCTATGTAAATAGCGGTGCGATGGCAAATGGTAAGATCACAAGTCCATAAGTGTAAGATAACACATAGAGCAAGTACCACCTGATACGAGTCATCGTCGAGGGAGACGACGCTGTAGTCACCAAGATAACTTCAGAGCGGCAACCTAGATTGCTCATTCACATAGTACTTCTTGGAAGTACAACTTAAGCACGTGATGAGTATGGGAGTCGGGAGTTTGGAGGAAATGACTAGACCTTAGTACAAGTGGGAGATTGTTGGAGTTGTGTACTTAATGTCTAGATTTAAGTAACGGAAACTCACGATCCATTGCCACTAATCTATTTAATTAAATAAACAATTATTTGCATTTAATTATTTATAATTAAATATATGCAAATTATAGTCCTGGATTCTATACGTTGTCGTTAGTATGGTGTGTCGGGCCCACACAGAAGATCATACTATCGGTTACTCGTATTTAATCGAACAGTTGCTCACGACCTAGATGGACACGGACCAATCCATCGGTATAGTCGTTGTGTGAGAGAGAAAATAATTTATCTTAATTATTTTATCACACTTGTACACTTGGTGTAGTGAGCGGATCTGCTTGAGATTTATCGATTAGGATTGCCGGCGATAATCGATTTAAGTCTCAGTGTATTTTATTCTTAATCCCCGATACTATTGCGGGTGTGTATATTTAATATAAGTGACTTTGATTTACCAAAGGAATTAACCGATTTAATTATTGGGTCAATTACCGGTTGAGTTGGGTCGCTATATTTTATATATGACATGCCGTGAATACTTGACGGGAAAGTGTATCCCGTAAGGGTTGATAATATCCCCGAGATGAGTTCATAAGGAATTATTATGTAAACCCTGCAGGTGGATTTGTTCCGCATAATAATTAAGGTTGAATGGTACTAGTCTCGGATATAAGAGATGAATAAATTTATTAGCAATAAATTAATTTTATTCATGGATATTTATATCTTAAATACACGGAATAAATAATACTACCGGAGAAATATTATTTGATATAATATGGTTTAATATTGGGAGTGCAATTAATTTATATAGTGGAAAATAAATTAATTAATATTGATAAGGATTAATGGACTTGAGCATTGGGCTCAATTTAATCTTCAATATTAGAAGCCCAATATTCCACCTCCTTAAGATCCCCTATGTAGCCTATAAAAGCACTACATGGTCTTCTCTATTCTCATAACTTGAAGATCACAATTCTAGAGAGAGAAAGGAGAGAAGGAGATCCATAGTGTTCGGAGGATCGTCGCCCACCCGACGTTCGAACAAGTGCAAGGAATACGTGGGAAGATCTCAAGGTCATCATAAGATCTCGTTTCTCCGCACAACGAATCGAAAGGTGAATTAAATTTCCGCAATTTAATTCTAGTTTATTGATCAATTATCGAAAAACAAGATCCGAAGTTCGAACCCGGATTAGACGGACGATCGCGTGGTGGTGGCGAAGCCACCGGACCACGCCAATCGCCCGCTAGGGTTTCGGCGGGGGCGAGAGGATCGAACCCTCGGCTGGGCCGAGGGCTTGCGATCGATCCAAGGATCGATCGCCGGGGGCACGGGCTGGTGCCGTCCCCCTCCCCACCTCGACGGTGGGGATCCTCCAAGCGGCGGCGAGTCGCCGGACTCGCCGCGGGGGCTGCTGGGAGCAGCCCCACCCATCGATCGCCAAGACGCGATCTTCGATCGCGTGAACCCCGTTTCGCGGGGGTTCGGCTGGGGGCGGGCTGCGTGCCTTCGGGTGCGTGATCTCTGTTTTGGTTGTTTTTGTACTTTGTCGGTAATATCTGCTTTGACGGTGAAATTCGCTGGTATCGGAGGGTTAGCAAACAACACAAAAACTAATATGATATGATATAGAAACAAACAGATCGAGTTATATGCAGAAATCATAAGTAATGGAAATGGAAGCTCAAAGCTCCTCTTCATTCATATATCCATACTTAGACAATTTAGAAATATAATTATGCATCTTTGGTAATTTAATAAATAAAGGTTAATAAAAACGATAACGAAAATGACACGATCACTAGGCATCAATGCCCCCTTTTCAGGTCTTTATTTCTCTTATAGAGTATTTAGGCCATAGCCATTTTAGGAAGTGAATTCATTTTACAAGTGTTTTTCTCTCTCTTTTTTTTTCTCCCCCTCTTTTACATATGAAGAGCACCTATTTATAGGCATTTTATGCATGTGATGCTTCTCTATTCTTATGACACCTATCAGCCACATATTCAGCTTTATTGACAACTATTTAGCATGCATTTGACATGTGTAAAACATGTAGTGGACCAACTAAACCACTATCTTTGTTGGTTACTCTACTGGTAATCGCACCGGGAAATCACTGTTTGCTGCCTGGTAACTCTTTAGCTCTTCTCTCAGTTCTGCCCTGAGAAAAAGTCTTACTTCCCCCGTGCGATCTTTCCTGTCCGATTTCTTGTATTCTTTGGATAATAATTCTTGCTTTGGCTTTGACTGGTCTTCTTTGACTCTTTCTTTGATGATGTGGCACCGGTCTTCTTGACACGTGTAGGTGGCGGATTTTCATGGCACAACATAGGCCCCCAGGAAATTTGATGGATTATAACATCGATTTTCCTGTAGTTTGAAGCTGATCTTGTTTGTTTGCTCGATTGACTTTGACTCGAGTCTTTTACCTGCATAAGATAAAAATCTTGGAATATTTTTCCTGTTAGATATTACTGTAATATGTTGGACTTACTTAGTCCTTTTTGGACTTCTGAAATTTTTGTTAATTTGATTCTGTATTTCTTGGGGACTTTATTTCAGGATTTCCCCGTGCAATATTTTATCAGTCTCCTTCTCTGGTGTTAGATCCAGGGAGTCTTAAAAGATTCCCCTGAGACTAGTAGATCTATACCAAAGTTTTTGGATTTTTCATAGATGCGTTTTCATCTTGTATACTCCCTGGGGAATAAAGATTGACTTTTGAGTCTCTTCTTATTTTTTCCCTGTGAGGGATTTTTATATTTCTCCGGGTCCTTAACTTGGATGCTCCGGGAATAAATGTAATTGCCTGCGGGCTTTTCATCTAATATATCAAGTCTCAGGGACTGTGTTTATTCAGTGCCTTATTAGGTCTTGGTTGGAATTATTTTCATAGTCGAGATAGGTCTAATCACCACGTGTCTCCTTTATTTGAGTTTTGCACCGGCTAAACGGTGTCTTTTTGCTTGCACCGATGAGATGGTGTCTTTGTTGTTTAAAGATTGCTTGTTTTCCGGAACGAAGATATTATTAAAAGTGTAGCAGGACTGTTTTGCCTTCCTTAGGTCATCCCTACTTAGGTAAAATTATTTGTTCTCATTATACTTCCCAGGGCAAATTACCAATTCGCCCGGTGTAATGATATAAACTTGCTCTGTGCAGATTATTATCCTACAATGTTCAAAGTAAAACCTAGCGATACGTCTGAGAATACCAGAGAGTTCCGGTGCCTCGATCTCATCGGACCGTCGACTCTTTCTAGAACACGCATAGCCAAGACAAGCTCATCAACCATAAGAGGAAAGGGCTCCGTAAGAATTCGGGGCGACTGGCACTCCCGCATCTCGCACAAGGTCCCACCTCTTCTCCATCCAGGGCGTCCCACTGGGGGTCTAGATGGTGTGGACTCTTATAAAGAGCTCGGTCATCTCCTCTGACGTTGTGATGTCTGAATCGGCTCTAATCAGTGGGAAAATTCCTACTGGATCCTCGACTCTGCTGCAGGTTAAGATTGAGTGTGCCAATTAGCATAAAAAGCTTTATGGTCTTGTAAGCCATTTCTTTGGATGGCCCCTGGGTATACAACTCCTCAACGGGGAGTTTTCCTTACTGTTTTTAAGATCATACCATCGACGCGGTGTTTAAAGATTGCATCACCGAGGCGATGTCTTTATGTTTAAGATTACACTAACGAGACGGTATATTAAGTTTAAGATTGCACTGATGAAACGGTATATTAAGTTTAAGATTGCACTGATGAAACGGTGAATTATGTTTAAGATTGCACCAATGAAACGGTGTCTAATGTTTAAGATTGCACCGATGAAACGGTGTATTATGTTTAAGATTGCACCGATGAAACGGTGTCTAATGTTTAAGATTGCACCGATGAAACGGTGTCTAATGTTTAAGATTGCACCGATGAAACGGTGTCTAATGTTTAAGATTGCAACGATGAAACGGTGTCTAATGTTTAAGATTGCACCGATGAAACGGTGTCTAACGTTTAAGTTTACACCGATGAAACGGTGAATTATGATTAAGATTGCACCGATGAAACGGTGTATTACGTTTAAGTGTACACCGATGAAACGGTGAATTATGATTAAGATTGCACCGACGAAACGGTGTATTATGTTTAAGATTGCACCGATAAAACGGTGTATTATGTTTAAGATTACACCGATGAAACGGTGAATTATGATTAAGATTGCACCGATGAAACGGTGTCTAACGTTTAAGTTTACACCGAAGAAACGGTGAATTATGATTAAGATTGCACCGATGAAACGGTGTATTATGTTTAAGATTGCACCGACGAAACGGTGTATTATTTTTAAGATTGTACCGATGAAACGGTGTCTTATGTTTAAGATTGCACCGACGAAACGGTGTATTATTTTTAAGATTGTACCGATGAAACGGTGTCTAAAGTTTAAGTTTACACCGATGAAACGGTGAATTATGATTAAGATTGCACCGGCGAAACGGTGTATTATGTTTAAGATTGCACCGATGAAACGGTGTATTATGTTTAAGATTACACCGATGAAACGGTGAATTATGATTAAGATTACACCGATGAAACGGTGAATTATGATTAAGATTGCACCGATGAAACGGTGTACTATGTTTAAGATTGCACCGATAAAACGGTGTCTAACGTTTAAGTTTACACCGATGAAACGGTGAATTATGATTAAGATTACACCGATGAAACGGTGTATTATGTTTAAGATTGCACCGATGAAACGGTGTATTATGTTTAAGATTGCACCGATGAAACGGTGTCTAACGTTTTAGTTTACACCGATGAAACGGTGTGTTATGTTTATGATTGCACCGATGAAATGGTGTCTAACGTTTAAGTTTACACCGATGAAACGGTGAATTATGATTAAGATTGCACCGATGAAACGGTGTCTTATGTATAAAGATTGTATTTCCTCATGATTTTGCTAAGTTTATCTTTTATACTTTTAATTTTAAATATGTTATTTTGGATATTTTGTTTTAGGTCTTGGCTTAGGCCATAAGACAAAATGTGTTATTCCCTGTTTTTTGGTTTAAAGGCAATTTTGTCTGGGACAAATTATAATATTTTGTTTGGTTTGTAATAACTTAGTAAGTTATTTTTAGATAATATCCTTTGGGTCTTACTAATGGCCCTTCCACCGTTTTGTTTAGGTTTCTTTTCACCACTATTATCTATCACTTTACAAGTCAGTTTTAGCTTGTTTGGTGAATCGTAATTCTTGTGAATAGATAACATTTGGCTCACACCCAAGTTTTATTATAAAACTTTGTTGGGACTCTTTGTGAGTTCTTTGTCCTGCAAAAGTGATTTTTGGATTTAGTTACCTCTCGGAATTCTCTCTGATTCTAAGTAACATTTTTCTCCTCCATCTCTCCTTTTACAAAGACTGACCGATCCTGTGGTTTGTTCTTTATGAATACCTCTTAGGATTATCTTCGGACCAATATCTTCCTCCCGCGCGATTCTTGAGTTTCTTTTACTCTTTTGAATCCGTATGCTGAAAGAAGTGTTCGGCCCCATAATCTACAGATTTTTTGGGTCTTTACCGAACCTTAGTATTCTTTCTTACTCAAGAATACTCAAATACTTTTATTGCACCGGGAAACTCATATGATTTCTCGGGGCAATATATTTATGATTTACAGACAAAAGATGTAAAAACCTATATTTTTTAAAGGATAGGAATACATTTTATTATTTAAAAACTGCATAAACGCATATTTTTCAATGGTAAGGGCTTACATAAGTTGATCCTTACGGGAAATCAAAATAACTTTAGCTCGTAGGCTTTAAAGATTTACAAAATTTGTTTCTTATAACTTTAGCTCGTAGGCTTTAAAGATTTACAAAATTTGTTTCTTATAACTTTAGCTCGTAGGCTTAAAGGTTTCGTTTATTAAAATATAAGAAATTTACCATAAAAGATTATAAGATCTTGTTTTTATAACATAAGAATTTTGCCATAAAAGGCTATAAAGTTTTTGTTTTTATAACATAAGAATTTTGCCATAAAAGGCTATAAAGTTTTTGTTTTTATAACATAAGAATTTTGCCATAAAAGGCTATAAAATTTAAAGTAAGATTTTAACCTTTATTCTTCCAAGAGATTTTAATTTCTCCTGGGTACTGAGGAATCTGGAAGCCAAGGATTTCGCACTGGGAAGGTCTGTTGCCTTGCACAGGGAAAGCCTCGGATGTCCAGCCTTCGACTCTAAGCAGAGGGTGCTAACGCACATGAAGCTTTGGGAATCATCAACTCGTCAAGGTACCGGGCTGAAAAACTCATGCCCGTCCCGAGAGGCTTCGAAGGAGGTTAACTCCGAAAACATCTCTTCAAGGAACAGAGTGGATCACGTCGTGCCGGTTTAAAGAGGTTTCGAAGGAGGATAAATCAGACTCCAATATAATCGTCTCTCCAAGGTATTGAGTAGAGCTTTGTTGTGCCGGTCCCGAGAGTTCCGGGAGAGTATAACTCAAACCCCGTAGGAATCATTCATCGAGGTACCGTGCAGAACATGTCATCTCGTCCAGAGAGGCGCCGGGGGAAGATAACTCTAGCCCCGGAAGAATCATCTCTAAAAACACCAAGCATAACACGTCTTCTCGTTCTGAGAGGCGTCGGAGGAGGATAACTCACTCCCCGGAGGAATCATCTCTTTTGGATACCGGGCAGATCATGTCTTGCCCGTCCAAAAAGGGTACTGGGGAGGATAACTCACTCCCCGTAAGAATCATCTCTTTGGGATACCGGGCAGATCATGTCTTGCCCGTCCAAAAAGGGTACTGGGGAGGATAACTCACTCCCCGTAAGAATCATCTCTTTGGGATACCGGGCAGATCATGTCTTGCCCGTCCAAAAAGGGTACTGAGGAGGATAACTCACTCCCCGTAAGAATCATCTCTTTGGGATACCGGGCAGATCATGTCTTGCCCGTCCAAAAAGGGTACTGGGGAGGATAACTCACTCTCCGTAAGAATCATCTCTTTGGGGTACCGGGCAGATCATGTCTTGCCCGTCCAAAAAGGGTACTGAGGAGGATAACTCACTCCCCGTAAGAATCATCTCTTTGGGATACCGGGCATATCATGTCTTGCCCGTCCAAAAAGGGTACTGGGGAGGATAACTCACTCCCCGTAAGAATCATCTCTTTGGGGTACCGGGCAGATCATGTCTTGCCCGTCCAAAAAGGGTACTGAGGAGGATAACTCACTCCCCGGAGGAATCATCTCTTTTGGATACCGGGCAGATCATGTCTTGCCCGTCCAAAAAGGGTACTGGGAGTATAACTCACTCCCCGGAGGAATCATCTCTTTTGGGTACCGGGCAGATCATGTCTTGCCCGTCCCGAGAGGTACTGGGGAGTATATCTCACTCCCCAGAGGAATCATCTCTTTTGGGTACCGGGCAGATCATGTCTGGCCCGTCCCGAGAGGTACTGGGGAGTATATCTCACTCTCCAGAGGAATCATCTCTTTTGGGTACTGGGCAGATCATGTCTGGCCCGTCCCGAGAGGTGCTGGGGAGTATAACTCACTCCCCGGAGGAATCATCTCTTTTGGGTACCGGGCAGATCATGTCTTGCCCGTCCCGAGAGGTACTGGGGAGTATATCTCACTCCCCAGAGGAATCATCTCTTTTGGGTACCGGGCAGATCATGTTTGGCCCGTCCCGAGAGGTACTGGGGAGTATATCTCACTCTCCAGAGGAATCATCTCTTTTGGGTACTGGGCAGATCATGTCTGGCCCGTCCCGAGAGGTGCTGGGGAGTATATCTCACTCCCCGGAGGAATCATCTCTCTTGGGTACCGGGCAGATCATGTCTTGCCCGTCCCGAGAGGTACAGGGGTGTATATCTCACTCCCCAGAGGAATCATCTCTTTTGGGTACCGGGCAGATCATGTCTTGCCGTCCCGAGAGGTTTGTGGAAGATTTTCGTGGGACCAAGCCTTAGATAATTTTTATAAGTTGTGTTGCTATTTGTAAACATATTTTCTTTTGTATAAAACATTTCGCAATATGTAAGACTCGATTAGATTTCGAAATAAGAAATATATTTATACATGATAAGAATAATTTACTTAAAGCACATAAGAAACATGTTTGATTCTTCAAGTATGCTAATAGATAAGGAAATTTTGTTTGTCTTTTATAAACATAGTATTTTCACGTGTATGATGTGTGGGATTTATCCCATGAAAATTCCTTTATATTCTAAAATTACATATTTCGAAATTAATATCATATTATAATGCTCAAGAATCTCAAAGATTTCAATTAGGTTTTTTCACATGATAATATTCATTTTTAGTTATTACGATAATATTGGCAATGTGAACTTCTATAGTTTTACCAATATAATTTCCAAAAATAGTATTTACTAACCTTTGAATTGTAGCACCAGTATTTTTGAGTCCAAAAAGCATTTGTGACCTGCATCCAATCATCTACTTCGTGTAGAATGAAGTTTGCTCGACGTCGCCTAGGTGCTCCAGGATTTGATGGTATCCTATCAAGAAATGTTAGTTTGGCTCTCAAAGGCCTCTGTTTATTTCGATCATAACTTTATGTTTCACCCGGGTCTTAACCTTTAGATCTAGGTATTCATCCCCGGGCATCGGCCACAGCCTTTTCCCGACCGATTGGTAGAGACTACATCTACACAAGAGTCTTATGTCCGTGAGATTGTCTCCAATCACCGGAGTTTGTTCTTGCTTGGTTACTCCAGCTATAGGCCTTTCTGAGGTACTCACATTGACCTTTCTGGGTTACTTGCCCCGGCCGATCAGGAGTACTTGCACCGTCCGATCGGGCTTAATTGCACCGTCCGTTCCGGAGTACTTGCACCGTCCGATCAGGGTTACTTGCCCCGGCCGATCAGGAGTACTTGCACCGTCCGATCAGGGTTACTTGCCCCGGCCGATCAGGAGTACTTGCACCGTCCGATCAGGGTTACTTGCCCCGGCCGATCAGGAGTACTTGCACCATCCGATCAGGCTTAGTTGCACCGTCCGTTCAGGAGTACTTGCCCCGTCCGATCAGGGTTACTTGCCCCGACCGATCAGGAGTACTTGCACCGTCCGATCAGGGTTACTTGCCCCGACCGATCAGGAGTACTTGCACCGTCCGATCGGGGTTACTTGCCCCGACCGTTCTCGGTAGTCGTCCTGGGCTTCGGGTGCTCACTGATATTACAGGCCCCAAGCTCGGGATTTTGTTTGTAAAGTTTCTTTAAGTCATTTGGAATTCTTGTTTCCTTTTTCACCGTGTTCGTCCGGCGTTAAATTGCATTTTAGCTTTAAGTTTATTTTAATATTTTCATTTTGTGTTATTTCGATATATCAATCATAAGAGAAATAGAACAAACATAACTTAAAAATTAAAAGATCGCCCTGCACTGTGCAATCTGCCCCGGTGGGGATCAGTAAATTAAAAGATCGCCCTGCACCGTGCAATCTGCCCCGGTGGGGATCAGTACATAATTTGATACAAGAGTATTAAGGTGAGGCCACCGGCTCAAAGGCTTTCATAAATGGCCTGCCCAAAAGAGTGTTACAATGCTTAAATTGTAGCATTTATTTTGGCCGATGGAGTTAAGAATTGTCCGGGATTCATCCGTAGATTTACCCCGGCCAACTGCAAAATCCCCCTGGCCATTTGCACAATAGTTGCTGAACTCTGTCCGTAATTCGGTTTGCATGAGTTGAATTTTTTGTTGCATGGACGCATGCTCGACCTTTGGGTCCAGGGGCTCTCTTAGATAACCGATCGGTGTAGGCAAGATCTGACTCTCACTCAATATTCTATACCCGAGAATCGGTGGAGCAGATCTGCTATCACCGGGTTATCACCTAGGGCTGCTGAAGCTCTTCCCGGTGAAAGGCCTCCTGGGCGCCCGTGCATGTTGTTTTTGGTTGCCTCGATTTCGTCTTCCCGACGAAGTGGCAACATATTCAACTTTTTGGTTCTGATCAAAATCAAGCCTCAGCCGGCGATTCGATCTAGAAACGCAGCTAGACTTCCCTGGGCCCCGGTCGTACTGCACCGGGAAATATCTGGACTTTCCCGGGCCCTCAATAGAATTTCCCGAGGCCTCTCTAGAATTTCCCGGGGCCTCTTTCAGAGGCTCGCCCGGGCGGTCGTCTTGGTGTGCATGCATTATTTGCATGTCTAACTAGATTATTCAACATATATTTTCTATGTAGGAGTTTCGAAATTGCATCATCGATTTTCTCCGGCGTATCCAATATAAAAAAGGTACATGCACCAAAGTTATCAACGATGATAGATCTCTCTATGCATGAGAATGCCTATTTTGGCATTTATAATGAGGTTGAAGGGCTGCATGTCTTACCTCAATGTCATTTTTTCGATCTATGGGTGCATGGTGGCCTTCCCCCTTAACTGTGGAATCTGCTGGCATATTTCACGGGAGAATCTGCCGGCAACTTTCCCGGGGCGATCAGCTGGTCTTTTTTCATCAACCATTGTTTCTTTAGAAGCTTTTCTGCAACTCGATTCTTGATGTTCCGTCCTTCTAGCGCCATCTGTTTTGGTTGTTTTTGTACTTTGTCGGTAATATCTGCTTTGACGGTGAAATTCGCTGGTATCGGAGGGTTAGCAAACAACACAAAAACTAATATGATATGATATAGAAACAAACAGATCGAGTTATATGCAGAAATCATAAGTAATGGAAATGGAAGCTCAAAGCTCCTCTTCATTCATATATCCATACTTAGACAATTTAGAAATATAATTATGCATCTTTGGTAATTTAATAAATAAAGGTTAATAAAAACGATAACGAAAATGACACGATCACTAGGCATCAATGCCCCCTTTTCAGGTCTTTATTTCTCTTATAGAGTATTTAGGCCATAGCCATTTTAGGAAGTGAATTCATTTTACAAGTGTTTTTCTCTCTCTTTTTTTTTCTCCCCCTCTTTTACATATGAAGAGCACCTATTTATAGGCATTTTATGCATGTGATGCTTCTCTATTCTTATGACACCTATCAGCCACATATTCAGCTTTATTGACAACTATTTAGCATGCATTTGACATGTGTAAAACATGTAGTGGACCAACTAAACCACTATCTTTGTTGGTTACTCTACTGGTAATCGCACCGGGAAATCACTGTTTGCTGCCTGGTAACTCTTTAGCTCTTCTCTCAGTTCTGCCCTGAGAAAAAGTCTTACTTCCCCCGTGCGATCTTTCCTGTCCGATTTCTTGTATTCTTTGGATAATAATTCTTGCTTTGGCTTTGACTGGTCTTCTTTGACTCTTTCTTTGATGATGTGGCACCGGTCTTCTTGACACGTGTAGGTGGCGGATTTTCATGGCACAACAATCTCCAAAGGCCGGACTCCGGCGGATGAGTCGGCGTTCATGTGATCTCCGGCGAAGGGTTTGATCGGGTTATTGGTTTCCGCAAATTTAAATAACCCGGGATATCGAATTCCAACATTTAGGTCTTACATCATAGGGTCTAAAGTTATTGTCCATAGTGATCATCAAGCCTTACGACACTTGCTAGCCAAGGCTCAAGCCAAACCAAGGTTGATTAGATGGATCCTTTTACTACAAGAGTTTGATGTAGAGATTAAGGATAGGAAGGGGTGTGAGAACGTAGTAGCCGACCACTTATCTAGGCTAGAGTCACCCCCCGAGATTTTAGGTGATAGCATTGATGGTCCGATTCCCGATTCTTTTCCCTATGAGCTTGCGATGGCTATGACCCCGGTACCTTGGTACGCGGATATTGTGAACTTTTTGGTTGCAGGAGCTCTAAGAGAAGGGATGACCTCTCAAGAAAGGTCGAGGTTCGAGCATTTGTCCCGAGAGTACTTCTGGTCGGATCCCTATCTTTACAAGTTCGGGAAAGATGAGGTGATCCGTCGATGCCTCCCGGAGGAGGAGCAAGCCGATGTACTTAAATGTTGCCACCACGACGAGAGTGGAGGTCACTTTGGGGGCCATAAAACAGCCCACAAGGTACTCCAATCAGGTTTGTATTGGCCTACTCTTTTCAAAGATGCAATCGATTATTGCAATGCTTGTGATCGGTGCCAACGCATGGGGAATATTGGTAAGCGTGATGAAATGCCTTTAAATATCAACTTAGCGGTTGAAATTTTTGATGTTTGGGGTATTGACTTTATGGGACCTTTCCCCGTGTCT
Source organism: Euphrasia confusa (assembly GCA_954870475.1). Taxonomy (NCBI): domain Eukaryota; kingdom Viridiplantae; phylum Streptophyta; class Magnoliopsida; order Lamiales; family Orobanchaceae; genus Euphrasia; species Euphrasia confusa. Next base: position 6,303,278 of record OX940959.1, on the reverse strand, counting down.
TGTGGTTTTGAGTACATATTGCTAGGTGTTGATTATTTGTCCAAGTGGGTTGAAGCAATCCCCACTAGGACTTGTGATGCTAAAGTGGTGCTCAAGTTTGTGCAGGAAAACATCCTTTCTAGGTTCGGTTTCCCGAAGGCCATCATCAGCGATGGAGGGAAACACTTTTGCAATAAGCTCTTCGAGAAGTTGATGGTCAAGAACGGCATCAACCACAAAATAGCCACGGCATATCACCCCCAGACTTCCGGTCAAGCCGAGACTAGTAACCGTCAAGTGAAGGAGATACTCGAGAAAACCGTGAAAACCTCCCGCAAGGATTGGTCGGAGAGGCTTAACTCGGCTCTATGGGCTTACCGGACCGCGTACAAGACGGTGATCGGAATGAGTCCCTACCGCCTCGTCTTTGGAAAACATTGCCACTTGCCGGTGGAAATCGAGCATCGAGCCTATTGGGCAATCAAGGCTACAAACATGGATTTAATGGAGGGCGGAGGAGCCCGAGCTTTGGAGTTGTCCGAGCTTGATGAGATGCGCAATGAGGCCTACGAGAACTCTCGTATCTATAAGGAAAAGGTGAAGGCGACTCACGACAAGAGGATCAAGAACAAGGAGCTAACCGCAGGGATGAAGGTACTTTTATTCAACTCGAGGCTCCAGTTGTTCCCCGGTAAACTCAAGTCACGGTGGAGTGGCCCATACGAAATTATGGAGGTATTCCCGTATGGAGTGGTCAAGCTCTACAACCCAAAAACTAGAGGAGCAATGCTAGTCAACGGGCACCGAATCAAGCCATATATCGAGCCTTACATGGAGGGAGACAAAATTAAGTTCGGAGTAGAGTCGATTCTACTCGGTGACGTCTCTTATGAGTAGAGCACGTTAGTCGGGCTCGAGACTCTAAACGAGCGTCGCGTGGAGACTAGTCCACGGACCGTGTCGCTCTTTCGGTTTTAAAAATGAGTGCCACGTGGGGGCCTACCCACGGACGTCAAGCTCACGACGTAAATCGAGCTACTTTGTGCCTTCACACGACAGGAGAATGATATTGCAAAGATCACACGGCAAAAAGGGGAAGGATCAATCCATGCTCAAGGCAGGCGACCGCCCTGCCCTTAGGCGATCGCCTCATCCACTCCGCAAGCGCGCGCTCGCCAGGGAAGCGCTCGCCTCGTCCAAATTCCAGGAATTCTGGATTTTCCAGCAAGCGGTCGCCCCCTCCTCAAGCGGGCGCTTGAGGCTCGTCGCGGGCGATCGCCCTCCATGGATGCGATCGCCTGGTGCCAATTCCAGGGAGCATTATTTTTTGAGCAGGCGATCGCCGACTTTGAGGGATTTCTTTACGAGCTCAATCCCCAATAAACCATCACCTCCGTCCGCCGCCGTCACGACCTCCACTTCCAGCCACCGTCATCGCCGTCGAGCAGCAGCCAGCATCTCCACCTACAGCCGCCGCCCCCAGACAAGTCACCACTCCGTCCACCTGCGTCGGCTGCTACTTCCCTCAGCCCTAATCCCGTCCACCTTGCCGAAACTCAAAGTCCAGCCGCCGTCCCCGCCGTCGACTTCTCGACTCACCTCCACCGCAGTCGCCGTCGTCTCCATCAACTCCGGTTGGTCCGGCTAATTCCATCACGGCAGTCCCGTGAGCACCTCTAGCCGAGCCAACCTCAGCCCGTCCCTCTTGCTCGATTATTTTTACGGCAATCCCGTGAACGTCCGGTTAGTTCGACTTCTTCCGTTTCAATTCCAAAGTCGGCAATCCCGACTCTCGACTATTTCACGGCAGCCCGTGGATACATTCGCTATCGGCAGACTCGACGCCTCGCCTCAGTTCACGGCATTCCCGTGAACTATTCTCGATTAACCGCGGCAGCCCGTTCCGTCCCTCGCCACTCCGATATGGAAAACACTCGAAGCAAGAGGAAGGCTCCAGCTTCAAAGAAGGCTCAGACCAACGAAGGTCCATCCACCGTGGCCCCCGACTCCGACAATGAACAAGCACCGCAAGCTCGGGCACCACAGCAGCCCCCGGCTAATCGCCGGACTGACCTCCGGGATACTTACGGTGCCGACTTCCCTATCTATAGCCACAAGGAAGGTAAACGGCTTCTCGCCTTTCGCAAACACACATTTGAGTATCCCCGTCCCTTTGATTGGTCTCTAGTTAAGAAGTTGGGGTTGTACGACGATGTGAAGAAGTATTTGAAATTGTTGGGTATGTGGACTATCGCACAAGAAGACTTCGGATATTCGACTTCCCTTGGCTTAGAGATGCTATGTACTTTTGAGCAGCACTCGAATGGGCGTTTCTACACGTGTCGGCTTTTGGGCAAAGAAGCACGAATCGACGCAAAATCTTTTGAAGTATGCTTTGAATTCCCCATTGATGGAGCTCAGAGGGAAATCCCCGACAAAATCGACAAGGATGCTGCATGGCGGACCATTACCTCGGTCCCCACTTATACCGGAAAGAGTGTCCAAATTGCCGACCCGGCCCTGCTCCTCGTGCATCGCTTCATCGCCTACAATATCTCCAGAAAAGATGAAGGCAACAAAGTGAACAAATCGGAGCTTTTCCTTCTCGAGCGCGCCTACAAGGGATACCCTTCCTCTCCCACCGACTACATGTTAGGGCAGATGAAGAGGACAGTCGAGCGAGGAGCCCATCATGCATCCTTCTTCTACATTGCGACTGCCTTGGCCCATTCCTTTACTTGGATTGACCTGGACGACCCCGACACACTTCCAGATGACTACAACTCGGAACCCCGGCCGATTGATTTGCAGGAGCTTCACGGTTCTCATCTCCTCGACCAGAACGGCCAGTTTCGCCCTCATTCTGCACGTATCGCGCAAGGGGCTCCGAGGAATGCCGCTTCGACCAGCACCGTACCTCCGGTTCAGCCCCCGTCTCAGCTACCGCAGCCAGGATATGCCTCGGGGTATGGAGATTCGATTCCCTACCCGCGGTACCCGTCATATACCGCCGGTTTCCATGACATGATCAACCAATTCCAGGATATGCGAACTAGTTTCGAGGACGCGGAGACTAGTAGGAGGGAGATCGAGTATGATATGCGGGAGGACTTTCGGACGACCTCGGGAGCTACTCGGACCTACATTGATGAACGGTTCACCCGGATGGAGGCCCAAGCCACTCTTCAGTATAACCATTTCAATGGTCGGCTCGACCGGATCGAGACTCAGCAGGCTACTCATCATGATTACTATGTGGCCGAGAATGCCCGCCGGCAGGCCCGTGAGGACACCGAGCACGCCTATCACGTCTCCCAGTACGCTCAGATGATGGCCATGTTCCGAGGGCCACAGTATCCACCACCCGAGCCATGAGGATCGACCGTACTTTCGTACGGTCGCGGTATGTATATAGTTTCTTCTTTGTTTTCCTTTTCCGTGAGTCGTGTTTTCTTTCTTGTTTCCCTTCCATTACTTGGTTTGCTTTTGTGGTTTTCTTTTAGCTTTTGGTGTGTAGGTTGTTCACCCCTCATTTGTGGACATTCCCGAGGTCGATTTTCTTTGGACGCGTGCTTTCCTAGGAGGGTACTTCATCCACGAGGACATAGATTAGCCCAAGTGTGGGGGGGTTTGCTTTCTTTTCTCCTTCTCCTTCTTCCCTTTCTTTGTGATTTGTCGTGCTTTAGTTGTTGTATTTTACTTGTTTGGTGTCGGCATGTGATAGCTCCCCTTTTGTTGAGATATGATCGTCATGAAAGTGTAGTTGTTATGTTCCCCATGCATGTTAGTTGCTTTATTTCGATTCTTGGAGTACAATGGATTTTTGATGCTAGAGGTCGGTATATGAATAATTGTTGACTCCGTGATTAGACACCGTAAAGTGACCTTGAGATAATTGCATGTCATCGTTTCACTTTCCAAATGACCTTGTGAGAATTTGAGCCATTATAGCTTTCTTCGTTGTGTGACACTTCTCGTTGATTTCTTGAGCTTATCATTTTCTTTGTTCTACATCTTATGCACCTGTATGGACTAGAGATAGCTAAAGCATGCTTAGGTCGTTACTTGAGACTTGTACGTCATAAATTACTTGATTTTGAATATGATTGGGTATTGATCGACTAGGATAGCCATTTTTAGCCGCTTTTCGATGTTTTGACCCCAAGCCCGTCGTGGGACACCCTAGTAGCCCCGTTGAGCCTACATTTAGCCTTTCCTTGTTTTCCTATATTTCGTGAAGGAGAGAAGGGAGGTCTTGTATTTGGGGATATAAGGTGTCGATACGATGTGTTTTGTAATAAGTCGAGACATGTTATAAGTCTCCAAAAAAAAAAAAAAAAAAAATGAGAAAAACAAAAATGAGACAAGTTTAGTCTCCCAAAAAAATAGAAAAGAGTCGAGACATGTTATAAGTCTCTAAAAAAAAATAATAATAATAAAAAGAGTCGAATAATGGTACTAGTTAATAGCTCGGATATTTGATGTGGCTTTGATGAGTTCGTTGGTTGTATTTGGTGTGGAAGGGGGTGTTGTGCGTTAGATGGATATTTGATTGTGTTGGAGGTACATGCTTGTACGAGTTAGTCCACTCTTTCCCAAATGTTCCCGAATACCTTTAGCCGAGCCCCGTTACACCCATTTTTGTCGATCACCCATGATTCTTAAGATAGTAGACTTTGATTAGTGGAGAGTGCAATTTGAGCATGTATTTAGTTGGTGTCCTTAGGTGCATTTGATGTTATTTGAAGCTCGTCGTTGATCCTTTCGTGCTTTCCTTTGTTTAATACACAAGTTTATTTCTTGCTCTTTCGCTTGTGTGTGCTTATGAGTGACCTATTCTCGAGAGTTAAAGAAGAAAGAGTGAATCTTTGCGAGGGAACTTGATATTGTGACATGTGATGATGCTTAAGTGATCTTTACTGTGTCTAATTCATTGTGGGTCAATAGTTATTTGTTTTACTTTTTCCGTACGCATCGAGGATCTATTTGTGGTTTTGAGAATTCGGGTGAGCGATTGGGATGTATGTGTTTGGGACGTACTTCTTGCTTTTATGATTGCTTGCTTTTATGATTGCTTGCTTGAGGACAAGCAAAAAGCTAAGTGTGGGGGAGTTGATGTTGGTGATTTTGTGTCGATTTTCCGTGTCTTTTGTGTGTGAGTTGTGTCATATTTAGTTGGTTATTGGCATATTCTTCGTAGCTTTGGTGTGTTTGATGCATGTGTTGAGTGTGCAGGTTTTGAGCTTACATGTATGGAAAAGTTGACGAAACGAGCGGAAACGAACCGAGACGAGGACGAGCCGCAGCCACTGCACCAAGCGCTCGCCCTGCTCCCCAGGAGACCGCCAGCTGCTGCCACCAAGCGCCCGCGCGCCGGCCAAGCGCGCGCCTGCCTCAGAGTTCAGAGGCTCTGATTTTAGCCCCAGGCGATCGCCTCCTTGGCAAGCGATCGCCCCCTCCATGTCGCGAGCGCTCGCCGGCTCACTAGGCGCTCGCTTGCCACTGTCTTCAGAGAACCAGAAATCATCACCAGGTGACCGCCCGCCAGGCTAGCGGTCGCTTGCCCACTGACGCGAGCGATCGCCTGCTGTCCCAGGCGGTCGCTTGCCCCTCCTTTTCAGCTTTGACTCGCGATTTGACCTCCAATTTTCGAGACTACTTAAGGGGTCTTTTAACCTAGTTTTCAGAACACTTTTTTTCCAGATTTTGAATTTCGGTACTTGGAGAAAACTTGGAACTCGTTACATCTAGGTTTTGATTTCGATTTCATCACTTGGTAATTTTATTGTATTAGAATTCGGCAAAAGTTGGATCGCCTCCGACGGATGCTCTTGGTTTGCTTTTATAATTGATTAGTAAGTTTCCTTTGTTTTTAATTTCTTGTTCTTCAATTCCTTGGTAGATTCCTCACTTCTTTAATTCTATCTTTCAATTTCTTTTTCATGAATTTTACTTTTCAAAGATCTAATCCTTTTTCGTTAAAAACCATGAGTAGCTAAATTCCTTTACTAGGGTTAGGGATGAGCGGATGTCTTATTTGAATTTGAGTTTGAATTTCGTTTTGTTTTAATTATCACCAACCGGAAACGGACGTGTTAGAATTATGACTTGAATTAAAACTTTAATTAGAAAACGACATTCGCGATTCCCGAAACCCTAGTTCATTCCTCTTTTGATTTAAAACCATCTTTCTCGTTTTTACTCGCTTTAACGTGTTTTCAATTCCTAGTTAATTTTTTAGAATTATCACAAAAACCAAAACAAACTCTTGCATTATGCTATTTCTTCCCTCTACCTAGTTGCAAACGAATAAACATTTATACACGCCGATAGTAGTGTTCCTCGAGAGATCGACTCGGACGAGTTGCTTTAGCAATTAGTTCGATAATTTTATTTGATTTTTGACGCTACAAAAACGACTTAATCAGTCGCCTCTGGTTTTCTCTTCACACGCTTTCTCAACAAAATCCAAACAAAGACAGCTACGACCAAACACGCAGCAACAGAAACGACAACAAAGATAATATTCCGAGTCGTATTATTCCCTGCACAATTGGAAGAACTCTTTAATTACCCATCCCGTCCCAGACGGACAGAGATTAAAAAAATGTTACTTTTTAAATTTTTGACCAAAAAGTGTAAAATTTTATTCTCTCTATATTTACCAGGTGCCGGTGGTGGTGACGTTGGCGGTGTTTGAGGTGCCAGCGGTGGCGGAGGGGCAGGCGTCAGCTCGAGAAGCCTCGTGTCATTATAAAAGAGATAAGTCTCGCAACGAAGATTGCAGATGGGATATATAACCCTATGGGAGTTGTTGGGATGAAGGTAGGAAGAGCTGACATTAACAAGACATCGAAAGAGCCCCAAAAGATCCAATGCCATTTGCCAATTAAGATCAAAAATCGTGGGAGCTTCTGATTAACTGCGAACTTGAGAATGTTAAGGATGTGCAAGGAATGCTCGACTTGGGATCAGCAGACAACTTGATGTATTTGTCTATTTTCCAGGAGCTCAACTTAGGAGTACTGAAACCAACAAAGATGAGGTTGCAAATGGTAGACAAATCGGTGCGAACTCCGTGTGAAGTTACAAAAAACATGGCTCTTGAAGCTTTCTTCGGAAGAATGGTAAGTAGAAGAAGGGGCAGTCAAGCCAAGCTAGTCTAACTTCAAATTTGTGGGAAAAAGGTCCTTGTCGATTTTGTGGTCCTTGATTTCGGAAAAGTTTCGGGGAGAGCAAATAATCGGGAGATATTGCTCGGGAGGCCGTTCTTGGCCACTACTCATGTTGTGATTGATGTTCATGCACATAATCTTCGCATGACCATTTCTAGAGATGAAATTTTGGTGGTGCCAAAGAAAGAGACCATGATGAAGGAGTTGTGTTTGGTGCACTCTTCGAATCGGAGAGGTAGGGAACATGTATGAGTCAAGCTCGAGATGTTAAACAAGCGTCGCGTGGAGGCTAATCCACAGACCGTGCTGCTCTTTCAGTTTCCAAAATGATATGTATTGATGTATAAGTAATAAAGTACAATAGTTAGTTGAAAAAATAGTTATATAAGAGTATTGAAAAAGTAGTGATATAAGGGTAAAAATTTTGTATCGAGAGGATAAAGGTATGAAAAGACATTATATTTATAAATGTGCATTGTTTTAAGGGACAACAAAAAAAAATATGAACACAAAATAAAATTTTATTAAAAGAAATATAGTAACTTACGGAAGACCGTCCAAGTCTAAAAACTCCAAATTTCAATGATCCAAAAGATAATAATTAAAACCCTAAATAAAACCAACAAAAGCCCAAATAATAACCTAATTAAAAATAAGAAATAAACTTGATAAATTTCAGTACATCACATCAACTCCATCCCTTTTAAAAAATGGTATTGTCCTCAAGGCGGGAATATGATCGAGTAGCCAAGAATTTCTTTCCCATGCATGAAGAAGCAAATACTCGTAGAATGCCTTCTACATAGTAACCAAGCACATCATCATAATTTTTATGCTTCGATTTTGATACCATGGAAACCTGAGTCAAAAACTCATTAATTATTTGGATCAAGCCTCGCCTGATACATCAAGTTTCTTGATATCAACCTCACTTTCGTTCGTTCAACTGTGCAAAGTATACTCTTTCGGAAGACCCTTCACCAATTAATGATTTTAATAGAAAATTGTCGATTTTCTCTATGTGTTCCTCGAGTGACAAAGAAGACACTTCAATAGGAAGTGCTGGCTTCTGGATTTCGTGATTCACAACATGATGCCTTCAAACTTCTATGGTACGTGTCCACTGAAACATGGTGGCTCCTGTCTTGTTGAACTCTCTGTCGATGTTGCACGGTCTTGATGCCTGACTGAATTTTGGCGAGCACCTTCAGGTTCAGACCCCGACGAGTCCTTTGTTTCAATTCTTTTTTCCCGTAACAATTTCTTGAGCATGACTTGCACACTTCGTATATTCCTCCTTGGAGGGTATCAAAACGGACGTCTAGCTTTTTCACCGTCGCGGACAAATTTTCCATCCCTTTCTCAAACCTTTGGATGTTAGAATCCTCAACGACAACTCGAGTATTGCTTCTCGGCATGGCAGATTCGACAAGTCAGACCAATTAATTAGAGTTGAAAAGAATGAACACCCGAAATAGAATTTTATCAAGAGAAATATAGTAACCTACGAAAGCACTCTTTCGTCCAAGTCTAAAGACTCCTAATTCCAATGATCCAAAAGATGACTTAGGCTATGTTCTTGTGGACTGAAACTAACTGAACTGAACTTAATTGAACTGAACTTAACTTATTAGACATAAAATGATATTTTCAAATAATCTATCTATACATATATAATTTCAGGATCTACTAATGCCACGTGGACCGATAGGAAGGCAATAATAATGTTCTTCACACTATAAATTATAAATAAAAAATTATAAATTATAATTAGTAATATTATTAAGCATATTTAAATTATTATATATATATATATATATATATATTTTAAATAGTAATTTGAAATTATATATTTTTGGTAATAATAATTAATTATTATTTTAAATATATATTTTTTTATTTCTTTTCTCATAATTCTTTTTTATTCCATTTATATTAATTTAATTTTAATTAATAGTATTTCATAAAAATCAATCTCTTCCTATTCTTTAATCCATTTGAGTTAAAAAAACTAGTAGCACTGCCCGTGCGATACACGTGGTATTTTTTTAAAAATTTTATTTTATTTCATAATTCTATTCTCACTCTAACTCTAACTTGTAGGGGTGTACATGAGACGGAATTAGGGAAATCTCGTCTCGTCCTGATAATTTATATTCGGGTCGAGATCGAGACCTCCTAAAATTTTAAATAAAATTATAAAATTAAAAATAAAATTAAATATTATCGATTTATAAAATAATCAAAATACAAATAAAAAGAAATTTAAGTGTTTGAGAGAAATAAGTTCAATTATTCAATTTAAAAGACATTTTACAATTTTTAAAATATTAATATTTAAGTATATTCAAAACAAATTATATAAAAAATAAATTATTATGATATTTGTGAAAATGTATTAATTAATAAATAAATTTAATTGAATGTGTAATTAATATTTTGATATTTTTATTAATTTATGTGAAAAATAACATTTTTTTATGTATATTAATAAATTTGCGGGACGGGACAGGACAGAAAGGGATCGTCCCGATCCCATCCCGTCCCATTATGAAAAAATAAATCGGCTTGGGACGGAACGCGATTGTCATTTTTAAAATTGATCCCGTCCCATCTCGCTAACTTTCGGGATGAGATCGTGACGGGATCAAAATTCCGAGATAAATTGTTCACCCCTACTAATTTGTAAACTCGTATTGAATCTCATTATTAATCGTTCTCTCAAATATAAAATGTTTTATTTAAATTGAAAGGTTATGCATGTTTAAAGTAATAAATAACATCCAGGACTTTGTTGGTGAGTGTTTCATTTTAATTACAACATAAAAAATTTAAAAATAATTAATAATGTATAATGATCGTATAAAAAATATTATTAAAATTTAATTACATATATCTTTTCATTGTTTACAAATATATATTTGTTAATTATAATAACTGAATCATATTTTTTGGGCAATTATTAATAATTATAACTGAACAATATAATTTTTTTAATTAATTTATATTAGTATTAATACTAATACAAAATTCAAAAATATGTTTTAAAATTAATTTTCAATAATAATTTCCAATATTTTCATAGTTCACTTAAATCATACTCCGTATAACTTTGTCAATACATAGAGTAAAAGATTAGCTAATAAAATTAAACTTTTTTATTACCTTTTTTATTGTGATATTATCTCGGTACTCTAATTTTCAACGTGTTTATAGATCTTTTAAATCATATAACTCATGTGATTTATAAATTAAATTGTTGAATTACTATTTCTATAAGCCAACTATTTTTTTTTATTCAAACTTCGTAAGTATATAAGGTGATCTATTAAATTAAATTGATAAATAATTATAATTATATGTGGTTATATTATATCTCATTCTCAACGAAATAATAATAAAATTATTAAAATAAAGTATAAAATCTCATTATAAAAGATATTTTATTTATTTGATTATTTTAAATATTTAAAAATTCGACACCATCATATTGATCTCGCCTAGTGAAAAAAATATAGAACAAAAAGAGCAAGAGTCGAGAATCATGATTAAGATGTGATGGGGGCAGGTCAATGTCGAGAACCACCGCGTCGCGGCCCGTACGTAATTACCTTATCGAAAATAGAGCTGTAAAATAGAAAATTAATTTTTTTTCTCTTCCGATCGATTAACTTTACAATTAGCAAATAAATATGCAAATCTTTCCATAGTTGTCGTTTATCAAATCTTGTATCAATTCTACACCTACTGAAAAGAATCACATTCCAAACGGATTGTAGGCTACAATTCCAATTTAATTTATGAGATATTGAAAAAAAAAATCTACAAATAAATTATACCAGAATTTGATTATGAAAAAAACATACAAATTTAAATTAGGACTTGTTCTTTTGAACATAATTTCAGTCAAGTTCAGTTCAGATCGCTTTAGTTCAGATTGATTCAGTTCAGTTCAGATCAATTCATTTCAGTTCAGTTCATATCGATTCAGTTCAGTTAGTTTCAAAATAAATTAAAATAAAATAAACAAAAAATAATTTCAATCTATAATTATAAATATAAAATCTAGTTAATTTTATAATATTATTAATATTTTTAAAAAAATATTTAATAATTTATAAAAATTATTATTATTTTTATAAAAAAAATCGTTTTTGTTCAGTTCATATCGCTTAAGTTCAGTTCAGTTTATATCGTTTAAGTTCAGTTCAGTTCAGCCGGTTTCAGTCCAAAAGAACGGGTAAAAGGAAAATGAAAAAAAAAATGCATAATGATATAATTAAAGCGTACATGAAATTTTGGAAAAGATAAAAAAAATTTGACGAATATATATACGCAAAAATATTGAAGCATGAGAATACCTCGTCAAATTGATCTAGAAATGTTATATGAAACGCGAATGATTTTTTCTTGAGAAAACATATGATTAATTAGAATTACATATGTGGAAATTTACTGAAAATAAAAACTTACCTAAAAATTATATTAATGTATAAATTTTGACTTAATAATAATATTACTATTTTTATTTATTATTTATAGTTAATATTATTATTTTTATTTATAATTTATAGTGTGAACACATGATTGGTCCACGTGGCATGGAGAGATTCAAGAATTATATATGTATAGATTTAATCAAACTTTTTAAGTATATTATTTTCTCTTGCTGCTTCGTATGTCTTTTTTTATTTTTTTAACATTGAATCAGTTATTAATTATGTTCAACTAGATTTTTTTTTAATTTTTAGTTTATCCCTAATTCAGTTATGTTAAATTTGTTTTGGAGATTAACATACGTTATATTAATATAATTACATTTTTGCCTCTCCTTCATGTTTACCGAGTAAATTCAATTTTTTTTATATTTCTATTTATATCCAGCATTTTAATTTTTATTTTTCATTTATTTAGATTTTCCCCCAGCGGTTTTAGGTATTTGTTGGATGTGTTTGACACTCGAGAAATGCAGAGAAAAGAAACTCCTCTTCCACCAGATCAATGTAGAGAAGAGAAACTCCTCTTCCACCATATCAGAGGCTTCTCGATCGGGTAGGATGAGACGAGAAACACCTCTTCCACCAGATCAGAGGCTCCTCGATCGGGTAGGATGTAAGATCAATGCAGAGAACAGAAACTCCTCTTCCACCAGATCAGAGGCTTCTCGATCGAGTAGGATGAGACGAGAAACTCCTCTTCCACCAGATCAGAGACTCCTCGATCGGGTAGGATGTAAATCGAGGGATGCGCCCGAGTATCAGACACATGTGGGAGAGAGCCAATAGGTCTCATCCAAGAACTAACTTCATAATATTTCAATGAAAATTAGTCATAGCCAATAGGTCTCATCCAAGTACTAACTTCATAATATTTCAATGAAAATTTGTCATATCCGAGATTCGAACTCTGCGTCGGGTAATTACACCAACATCACCACAGACCTTACCACTCGGCTATGCCCCAAAAAGCTTACATACTATAAATTACTTCAAATATGCGTAGTCTTTGAAAATAATAAAAAAAATCATAATTGAGATAACGGTTAATAATGAGATTAATACGAGTTTACAAATTTAAGTGAGAGTTTGATTATTAAATAAAACAATTTGCTAGTCCAATAATAAATTTTTGGCCGAAATAGTTGGAGATTAAATAAAATTTTAGATTATTTAAACAAATAAATCACAGGGGCTGTACTAGTTTTTATAAATTACTATCATACGATTTTGAAATATTTTTTGTGTACTTATTTAAACATATACACATATTTTATGAAAAAAAAAATAGAATATCAAAAGTCATTGTGATGATAATAATAAAAGTAATTGAGAGAGAGAGCTGAACTCAACTGAAAGTATACTGAAATAAGTCCAAAAGCAAAAAGCTCCCAACTAAAAACTAAAAAAAGTACTTATAATTATTAAAATCCAAATTAAAACCAACAAGTCGTAATACTCAAATTAAAATCTCAAATAATAACTTAATTAAAAATAAAAAATAAACTTAATAAACTTTAGTGCATCACATAACTACTATTAGTAAATATTTTGATTTTGAAAATGTACCTTAGAATATATGAAATTTAAATTTATCCAACTCAAGGCTATAATATAAATCCTTAATGAATAAATATATCCAGAAAGTAACTTTGTTTTATCAATAAACATAAGCGGTATACATAGGAGTATGTGATACACATGATCCTGCACAAAATTAAGACAAATGACAAGAACTGGTATATTCTCTCCACAAAACTAAAAGGCTAGTTTCCAATGTCCCAAGAGACGATATATACACATAAGATTTTCTAAATCAACGTGGATAAAATTCACTGATTGAGACTTCATTCCTGGATGAATGATCGGACCGGGTTGGTAAGGTACTGTTTGATGAATCCCCTGCGTTCTTCTGATCATAAAGAAGAGAAGTATCCGAACCATAGTCGCTGGGCATAAAAAATGCAGGCTCCGCAGGTGCTGCCATAGTTAGGGAGTGACTATTAAGCATTAGGACAACAGAAGCCATTGTCGGTCTATCGACCGCATTATCTTGAACGCACAATAACCCAATGTGGATGCATTTCAGCATATCGCTTATTGAACCCGAACCTGACCTCAGGCACGGATCCACGATATTCGCGGCAGTACTCTCGCGCCAATTTTTCCAAGCCTGCGAATAATTTGATTATATAATTAATTAGTTTGATTTACATTTATATATTAATCTATTTACCATCCATCCTTCGTACTTACAAAGCTCAAGAGGTCTTCCGACACGTCCCCACGTTGGACGCATTTGTTTTTTTCACCGCTGATGATCTCTAGAACTAGCACGCCGAAGCTGAACACGTCCGACTTGATTGAAAATTGTCCGTGCATTGCGTATTCCGGAGACATATATCCACTGCGGCATTACGTAAATTTTCGTTATTGATCATAGTTACAACGATAAAAGCAAGTGTCCTAATTTAAATACTTACAATGTTCCAGCAATTTTACTGGTATTCCCTTGAGTATCGTCTTGCCCGAATAGTCTTGCCATGCCGAAATCTGCGATTTTTGGGTTAATGGCTCCGTCCAAGAGTACGTTGCTTGGTTTTAGATCACGGTGAATGATCCTGACTTGAGAGTCCTCGTGCAAGTACAAAATTCCCCTGGCTATGCCACATATGATTTTGTAGCGTTTTTCCCAATCTAAATAAGAACGTTTGATCGGATCTACATGTGCGAAAGTTAGTGTAAGACTCTAATCCAACACTGTCGAAAATTGGATAAAAGAATTATAAGTAATTACCGAATATGAACTGATCTAGGCTTGCATTCTCGACAAACTCGTAAATTAGAAGCTTTTCGGTTCCTTCTAGGCAAAAACCCAAAAGCCTAACAAGATTCCTGTGTTGGAGTTTGGCTAGCAGCATGACCTCATTCTTGAATTCCTGATCGCCTTGTCCTGAATTCTGCGACAATCTCTTGACGGCTATTTCTTGACCATTCGAAAGTATTCCCTTGTAAACCGTCCCGAATCCACCCTCTCCCAGCTTGTTATCGTCAGAGAAATCATTTGTCGCAGCTCTGAGTGTGCTTAACTCGTATTTGAGTGAGTCGGGCGTGCTCATATCATCAATAGCTTCAAGTCGATCATTGCAAGTTAATATTTTGGCCTAATTGATATCATACGGTATATATACTACACAATGTAAAGAGAAAGAGCTTAAACAAAAGGCCGGATATACGACTCACTCTCGTAATGGGTTGCCTCTGGTTTTCTTTTCACACGCTTTCTCAACAAAATCCAAACGAAGACAGCTACGACCACGCTCGCAGCAATTGAAACGACAACAATGATAATATTCCGAGTCGTATTATTCCCTGCGCAATTGGAAGAACTCTTTAATTACCCATTCCGTCTCAGAAGAGTTGTGACACTTCTCTAAGCACGAAGATAAAGAAAAGTGTTACTTTTTTAATCTTTGACCAAAAAGTTGTAAAATTTTATTTTAAAATCAAAAGTAAAAGTAGTTGTAAGTAATTTTATTCTCTCTATATTTACCCGGTGCCGGCGGTGGTGGTGACGTTGGCGGTGCTTGCGGCGGCGGCGGCGCAGGCGTTAGCTCGAGAAGCCTGGTGTCATTATAAAAGAGATAGGTCTCGTAACGAAGATTGCAGCTGGGATATATAACCCTTCCCCCTCTACTCCTATCACAACACCTCGGTATTTCAGTAGCTGCACTAATCAAACAACTCTCGCACTGCTCGGCCGACAAATCGGGGGTGCACTGGACCATCGCGAATATGTATTGGAAATCGGTAGCTGTGATATTCCCATACCCCACTTTTCTCGTGGGGTCCACGTTAGCCGCCTGGTCCCGGAGGCTATCGAGGTGGGCCCGCAGCTCGGTCATGAACACGGAAGGGTTCGTGGCGTTCTGCGTGTTCCACATGAAGTACGCGGGCCACGTGTCCACGGCTCCGACTATGCTCTCGTTCGAGTATCGAACCATGCAGAAGTCAGTCCACTGGATGGCTTGCCGCTGGTTGGGGCAGGCGGCTCGGAGGTCCGCGGTGGCGTTGCGGACGCAGCCGCGGCACTCGCTGAGCTGGACGTCGCCTCGGCAGAGGGCGAGGGCGTGGGCTGTGTCGGGGTTGCGGGACCCGACGGAGGCGTTGAGGAAACCGGTGGGGCCGATGTTTGTTGGGAGGGAGGAGAGGGCGGAGTCGAGGTTGTTGGAGTAGGTGCTGTTGGTTGTGTAGTTGCCGTTGTTTAGGCAGCTGGTTTGAGCGGAGATTAAGAGGAGGTTGGTTTGGAGGATGAGAAAAAACAAGGCAAGCACCGGCGCCATCGTTTTGTTTCGACGAAATTTTGGATTTAAACATCGTTCGTTTGTTCGGTTTGGGGTGTGTTATATATCGAAAATCTGGGATGGAAATTTCCGAGGAGTAGGAAGTCAAGGTTGTTCGGGAGCGTTGACTTGGTGTAAATTATTACGGGTTTGTCACGCTAACTGATTCATGTGAATATATGGTTCTGCTGGAAGGAAATGTAGCTACCCATTATTGAATATTTCAACGCTATACATTTCAACGAATAAATGTATATACTTCCGGATAGAGAAATCTCAAGTATACGTTCTGGAACCACTCGTTGGTTAAAAATCTTTGAAAAAAAAGAAATTATCTTTGACTCTTTACAGTTTATATGGAAGATAATAATATGTTATTTAAGTTCATCTACTTATAAAATTATTTAAAAAAAAAGGTATTCTAATTGATTTGTCTAAACTCAAAGGAGTAATTATGTAAGTAATAGTTATTTAGGTGGTCAACAATCGTCTACGTACCGCCTAAATATCTATCACCAATAAACAGAGAATTTAGAGTGATCTTCTTCATCTGTCTTTTGAATTTTCGTGATCATTAGTTTTCTGTATTTTCGCCTTTTAACTTTCCACCATAGAAGAACGAACATGGTTTGTACCTTGTCTGTGTTCCTGTTTTCGCAGACAAACCTCCTGTTACTCGCCTCCTCCTCCGGGTCGAATCCATCTGCTTAAATAACGGCAACTACAGCCAACAACCTCAACACCGCCCTCTCCTATCTCCCCGACAACATCAGCCCCACCGGCTTCTACACCACCTCCGTCGACTGCCGCGAGTGCATCCGAGGTATAACCGACACCCTTCCGACTTCCTGCCCCGACCAAAAGCAAGCCGTCGACTGGACTAAACTCTGCATGCTTCGATACTCAAACGATTAATGCGGAGCAACCGCCTCCTCCTCCGTCGCCTCTAGAGTCCGGTGAACTTCAAGCTGAAAAGAAATGAAAATTATAAAGAATTAATTAAATTAATTATTTGATATAACCCTTAATTGAACATTAAAACAAGCTTACCTCCTCGTCCTCTTAGAAATCCGAAAAATCGAGATGGGTTGTCATCGAGTTCCACCTCAGTAGCCGAGAAATCGTCGGATGCTCGGCTCTATTCGCGCACACACTTCTGAGACTAGGTATAGCCTCGTACAACCATAGTTGAAAGGCCCAATTTGAACTGTAAATTGTTGGGATGTGGAGTCGAAATCGTGGACGAAAGAAGGACGAGGAAATCGCCGAAGGAGACGAGAGGTATTCTGGGATGGTGTCGGCCGACACCGTGGCCTGTCGGCCGACAAGACCATGCCCGAGTGAATTTTCTGTGGAACCCGCAGCTGAACGCGAGGTTCAACCCGAAGTGAGAAGTGGGTGTCGGCCGACACCTTGATCTGTCGGCCGACATGTTTGGCAGAATTCAGCGCAAAGATTATTTTCTTGTGCGCTAAGTTTTGCAGCCTTTTTTCAGCGTGACTTTACCTTAATTAATATTAGGGTTTTTATATAGGTCTAGCCTATATAATAGATACTCCCATCAATGTATTTTATCATCGTGAAAAACCTAGAATTATAGAATAGTCGAGAGCGTGAGTATACTGAGTACGCGTTGCGTTTGTAAACTCCCCGGAGTCGTCTATTGAGTATTCTAGTGGAAAGATCTGCAGCGGCGAGTGGACGTAGCCTATTTTGGGTGAACCACTATAAATCCTTGTGCCTTTTATTTTTCGTTTATTTTTCTCGTTCGTATTTTATCGTCTCTTGCAGTGACGCGGTTAGGCGAAAATCCTAACAACTGGTATCAGAGCTTCAAGGGAGGCGATTGAAGAGACGATGGGAGATCTGGCGAATTTCTCTGTGACGAGATTCGATGGAAAAAATTACAGGCATTGGAGGATGCAGATCGAGGATTACCTGTACGGGAGGAAGCTGTATCAACCATTGAGTCCGAAGCCGGAGAAGATGGAAGATGATAAATGGCTTGAGCTCGACAGACAGGTTCTGGGGATAATCCGGTTATCCCTGTCGATGAGGGTGGCGGATGATGTGGCCGATGAGAAGACCACTCAAGGCTTGATGCAGGCTCTTGCAAACAAGTATGAGAAGCCCACTGCCAACAACAAGATACACCTCATGAAGAGCCTATTCAACTTGAGGATGAAAGACGGGTTCGATGCTACGGCTCATATCCATGAGATGAGCTCGAACCTGAACAAGCTGAAGGGGGTCGGAATTGTGTTCGATGACGAGGTGTGTGCACTGATCTTGCTGGCGTCTTTGCCGGATAGCTGGGAGCCCATGAGGGCTGCGATTAGTAACTCCATGGGGAAAAAAAATCTCAAATTTGCTGATGTCAGAGATAGCGTTCCGGCCGAGGAGCTGCGAAAGAAAGATTTTCAAGGGGCATCGTCTGGTTCTGTCTTGAGTACTGAGAGCCGAGGGCGAGGCCGAGGGAGCGACACTAATTATGGAGCGGAGGGTCAAAGACGAGAGATGGCAAGAAGGTGGTCTGTTGGAATTGCAAGAAGGAGGGACACATCAAGCGGCATTGCAGGGAGCCTGCGAGGGCTCAAACCAATGCGGTGACTGACGAGGATTATGGAGATGTATTGCTAACATCTTCTGAGAATCCTGAAGACTCCTGGGTGCTGGATTCGGGAGCGTCGTTTCATACCACGACAAGCCGAGATGGCATGAAGAGTTTCGTTGCTGGTAATCGTGGGAAAGTTCGCCTCGGGGATGGTCGGACTTTGAAGGTTGGTGGTATTGGAAACGTGACACTGAAGACGTCTCGTAGACAGACGTTGGAGCTTTCGAAGGTGAGGTATGTGCCGAAGCTGAAGAGAAATATGATCTCGGTTAGTCAGCTTGCGAGAGACGGCCATAGGGTGACCTTCGATGATGGGTCTTGGAAAGTGACGAAGGGTGCGATGGTGATTGCTCGTGGTCGAAAGACGGGCACCCTTTACACTACGGCTGGAGGTCGTGTTGAGATTGGTGAAGCCGAAAACACCAATGCGCCTGAGCATTGCGAACTGGGTCGTGTGAGTGAGGATTCGGGGATGTCTCGCATGGATCGGAGTTCGTTTCTCGAAGAGCAGAGCAGAGTTCGATTCTCGGTGTTCGAGGGAGAGTCGAAGAGTGGAAAGCTGAGAAGTGACGTGGAAGATTTTCCGGTGAGAGAAGACCAACCGGATGAGATCTTGAAGACCAGTCACGAGCTTTCAAGTCGAGACGATGAGGCAATGTTGGCTGGGAAATCGAGCAAGTGGGAGCTGGCAATGAGAAACGAGGCGACCTCGTTATTGTCACACGGTGCCTTGTCCGCGGAAAACAAGGTGATGCATTCGGGTAAATTTTCTTGCGTCTCTGCAGGTGGAAAATTTATGAAAAAATCGAAATGCATGTTTATGAAGGCCTGGAAGAACCTAAGAAGTCGCGACGCGTCGAAGTTGGTTGAAACTTCAACTGGGCGACGGTGGTAAGGACCGGGGATGCCGCTGCAGTGGGAGGTGATCGGGTTTCGCCTCCAAGTGGGAGATTGTTGGGATGTGGAGTCGAAATCGTGGACGAAAGAAGGACGAGGAAATCGCCAAAGGAGACAAGAGGGTTTCTGGCTAGTTGTCGGCCGACACCTTGGCCCGTCGGCCGACACGACCTTGCCCGAGCAAGGTTCTGTGGAACCCGCGGCTGAATGCGAGTTTCAACCCGCAGTGAGAAGTGGGTGTTGGCCGACACCTTGATTTGTCGGCCGACAAGATGGGCAGATTTCAGCGCAAGAATATTTTTCTTGCGCGCTAAGCTTGCAGTCCTTTTTTCAGCGTGACTTTACCTTAATTAATATTAGGGTTTTTATATAGGTCTAGCCTATATAATAGATACTCCCATCAATGTATTTTATCATCGTGAAAAATCTAGAATTATAGAATAGTCGAGAGCGTGAGTATACTGAGTACGCGTTGCGTTTGTAAACTCCCCGGAGTCGTCTATTGAGTATTCTAGTGGAAAGATCTGCAGCGGCGAGTGGACGTAGCCTATTTTGGGTGAACCACTATAAATCCTTGTGCCTTTTATTTTTCGTTTATTTTCTCGTTTCGTATTTTATCGTCTCTTGCAGCGACGCGGTTAGGCGAAAATCCTAACATAAATGTGGTATGCTGGCTTCAGTACTTGATCGGGATGCATGGCAGCTATGGTGAGGTAGTCCGATACGATCTGAAAAGTGTGGGAGCTCCAGTGAAACGTATCGTCAACGACTCTCAACACTTTTCTTATGGCCTTCAATGGTGGGGAAACGGTCGTAGAAATTCAATTCATTCGCCGTGTGAATGAATTGTGGCCTCCTCCACTGGAATCATCCTGCAAAAACACATTAAGTTAAATAAATAAACATAATTACAAATATCATATATCAAAAATTAAAAAAAATAAAAATTCTGCATTTGCCCTTGACCGAGTTTTACTCGGTCCCTCGGTCATCATTGCCCTCGGTCACCGGCATCCTCCCGACAGAAAGTAGCCACCGAGGGCAAAAGAACATCACAATCATTTGTGTTGTAGTTGATTTAGAATCGAAATTGAGTGTTGAATTGCGTTTAAAAATACTCAATGTCGAAGCAATTAACGAATGAAATTGAACACATTATTGAAAAAAAATCGAAATTGAAAAGGTAGGGTTTCAGACACTTACCGGAACTTGGAGCGGCCATTGTTGCTCATCTTGGTGCTCGTATTCGTGCTCGTTTTCTGACATTGGAGCGGCCGGAATTCTCAAAAATTGGCGGCGGTTGTTTTGGTGTGTGTGGGCCGACGGGAGAGAGAGAGATTTGGGGAGACCGATTTTTTTTTTTTTTTTTTATGTTTTTTTGTTTTTTTTTTATATTTCTTTTGTTATGTTTTGAAAAATGTGATGGTAAATATGATTTTTCCTTTAATGTGTATTGTGTTTTTATTAAGGGTGTTAAAATTGATATTTATTTTATAAATGTGTTTCAAAAAAAATTCTCAAATTGAAATAGTATGTTTTTCGATTTATTGTTTTTTTATAGTATTACTTTGATATGGTCAACAATCGGCTACTACCACCTAAATATCTATCACCAATAAACAGAGAATTTAATGTGATCTTCTTCGTCTGTCTTTTGTACTATCTTGATTATTAGTTTTCTGAATTTTCGCCTTCTAACTATAGAAGAAAGAACATGGTTTCTACCTTTTCTTTGTTCCTGTTTTCGCAGACAACCCTCCTGTTACTCCTCCTCCTCCCGGTCGAACCCATCTGCTTAAATAACGGCAACTACACCAGAGCCAGCGCCTACGCCAACAACCTCAACACCGCCCTCTCCTATCTCCCGGACAACATCGGCCCCACCGGCTTCTACAACGCCTCCGTCGGGTCCCACAACCCCGACATAGCCAACGTCCTCGCCCTCTGCCGGGCCGACCTCCACTTCCTCGACTGCCGCCAGTGCGTCCGAAGTATAACCGACACCCTTCTAACAGATTGCCCCGATCAAAAGCAAGCCGTCGACTGGTCTGAACGATGCATGCTGCGATATTCGAACGAGTCCATCCTCGGAGTCCTGCAGACACAGCCCGCGATCTGGATGTGGAACGCGGCAAACGCCACGTCATCCAGTGGCGGCGGCCTTATGGATAATCTCCGGAGACACCTCGACAATCTACGAGGCCGGGCGGCCGGTGGCGGGCCCACGCTCAAAGTGGCGGCTGAGAATGGATCAGGGGATGACTTTCAAGTCATATATGCTCTGCTCCAGTGCACCCCAGATTTGTCCCCCGACGAATGCAATGGATGCTTGTTTGGAGCGTATCAGGATATGCGGAGAATATGCTGTGCGGTGAGGGTAGGGGCTAGAGTCAACACTCCCAGCTGCAATCTTCGTTACGAGTTTTATCAATTCTACAACGAAACTCGCCTACAAGAGTTAGCGGCTACCACTGCCCCCGACTCACCAGGAACAAATACGACCCGGAATATTATTATCATTGTTGTCGTCGTTTCGATTGCTGCGTGTGTGATGTTGGCTGCTTCTGTTTGCGTCTTGGTAAGAAAGAGAATGAAACGAAAGCCAGAGGAAGCACAAGAGAGTAAGCATCTTTTCCACTAAAATTAATAAGTTTATGTTTGTTTCAAGTATTTGAAGCTAAACATTTATGATTCTCAAGTATTTGAAGCTATTGACGAGATGATCACGGCTGAATCTCTTAAATATGATCTAAGCACAATCAGAGCCGCTACAAATGATTTCTCAAATGATAACAAGCTAGGTCGAGGTGGGTTCGGGGCTGTTTACCGGGTACTTCAATATTTCTTAATCTTGTCATGTATAAATCGAAGTTTATATGTAGAGCAGCTTTAATTAAGATAATGTACATGTTCACACATGTTAGGGAATACTTTCAAATGGTCAAGAAATAGCGGTGAAAAGACTTTCCCTGGATTCAGGACAAGGCGGCGTGGAATTTAAGAACGAGGTCTTGTTGTTGGCCAAGCTTCAACACAGAAATCTTGTTCAACTTTTGGGCTTTTGTTTAGAAGGAGCCGAAAAGCTTCTCATCTATGAATTCGTGGAAAATGCAAGCTTAGATCACTTCATATTTGGTAATATGATTATAAATTTTGTTGCGGTCACTAATCACTATATGATTTGAGTTGCACTTATTTTAAATATTTCAAACATGTAGACCCAGTCAAACGTGCGTTATTAGATTGGGAGAAACGCTACAAGATTATAAGTGGCATAGCCAGAGGAATCCTGTATTTGCACGAAGATTCTAAGCTCAGGATCATTCACCGTGATCTCAAACCAAGCAATGTTCTTTTAGATGGAGCAATGAACCCAAAAATAGCAGACTTTGGCATGGCAAGGTTATTTTGTCAAGACGAGACTCAAGGAAACACGACTAAAATCGCTGGAACCTTGTAAGTATTTATAATTATATGCATGTACAAATAAAGTATATTTTTTTTCATTGTTGTTTCTAATTGTCTTGCAGTGGATATATGGCCCCAGAATACGTAATGCATGGGCAGTTTTCCGTTAAGTCGGATGTATTCAGTTTTGGAGTGTTGATCTTGGAAATCATTAGTGGTGAGAAGAACAACGGTCCACGACGTGGGGAGAATTCAGATGACCTCTTGAGTCTTGTAAGTACAAAATTATGTTAGAATTGATTGAATCACCAAAATGTTGAAAGAGTACTAATTTATTACAGGCTTGGGAAAACTGGCGTGAAGGAACAGTTGGAAGAATAGTCGACCCGTGCCTGAGAACGAGCTCCGATTCAACAAGCCATATGCAGAGATGCGTTCACATTGGTTTGTTATGCGTTCAAGAGAAGGCAGCCGATAGGCCAACGATGACTTCGGTTCTCCTCATGCTTAATAGCTCTTCCTTAGCACTGGCAGCACCAACGAAGCCAGCATTCTATATGCATAGTGGCTATGTCTCTGTTGAGCATGGAAGTTTATCACAGAACGCAGCAGCAGCAGCTCAATCGGATAATTCGTCCCGGAACGAAGCCTCAATCACCGTCTTGCATCCACGTTAATGATATGTAAAAAAAACAAATGTTTTATAATATGTGAATTGAAAGACGTTTATCGCTTATGCATATCACATTTACAATAACAAAAGAACAGACAGAACATAAGCACATAAAACACGTCTACAAGTATCCAATCGTGTTCAACGACTCAATTTCCGATTCTTTTCATCCTAGCTAACACGGTCCCGTTAAGACTGGTTTTCAACTTAGCAAATCTAGCTTCATACACAACCCGATGGACTTTAGTCTTCCATCTAATAATCCAAAACTTAACTTTTGTTTCGATCCTAACCATGAAACCCCCATCTGATCTGCCCCTAATCGCCCCTTGCCAAAATCCTCGACCAGCATGGACCGGTATTTGTAACGTTGTAGTGTTCTTGTACCCTTGATAAAACGCGGGAGTCGAATTTTTCCCGACAACCACTCCACCACCGCCGTACAATTCCAAGATGAGGGCATTGTAGTGAATCCCCATACGTTTGTTTGGATTAAAGACGTCGATATGGAAGATTATCGAGGAATTGTGATGAGAAGATTGATTCTTGATGTTTATGTACGAAATTTCGAAAGTCGGATTTTTGGGGATTAGGCTCTGCCATGCAGCGATGGCTGCCAAGGAGAGAACAGTGAACACACAGAAGAACCAATAGCATATGCCTAGTTGAGATTTTGAGATTTTCTTGGTAACCATATTTATGTAGTAATACTTAAAGAGTTGCAGGGTTAATATATGTAAGGGTTTATGATTATTATTGACGGAGGGGTTTTGGGTTTAGAAGATGAAGGGAGTTGATAATTTATATGGATGGGAAGTTGGAAAGACTTTTAGGCCCTTGATAACTCTGTTTTAATGGTGTGTAACTATTAGGAATTATTGTATGAAAATGGGAAGATACAATAAAATTGCTAGTAGTATGTAGTATATATAATAAAAAGTTAGTAGTATTATCTAGTATCTAAAGAACGTAGAAGAGTAAAAAGCAAATGATGGAGAGTGGGGTGGATAGATAAAAGATCTATTCAATTTTATGCTTTATCGTTGTGGCCAATATTTTGTGGGTGCTATATATATTTAAGGAACTTTTCATGTTTAAGCACGTATTTGAATTATGATCAAAATCACAACAATTGATATAGGTCGTAGACTTACGATGGTCTCTGTTTAGTGCTTAGCCGGTTTGAATTGAGTTAAATGGAAGAAAAACAATTAGAACTAAACATAAACTAAAATATTAATATTTTTAGTATTTAAATTAAAAATAAAATTTTAAAAATAAAATTCATATTACTAAAAAAAATAAGAGAAAACTAAAATTATAAAAAAATTATATTATAATTATTATAATATACTATTACTATTATTTATATTTTAAATAAAATTATATATATATATATACACATATAATTGAAAATGGAACTAAATAAATTGAAAATAGAACTAAATTAGTTTAAGAACCAAATAAATTGAAAATGGAACTAAATTAGTTTGATTCGATTTGTTTTAACCGAATAACGCCTTTAGTTTTTATATATTGGAAGAATGACAAATGAAAGAAGCATTTTTCGATCACAAGGAAAGAGAAAATGTATTTTATCTCGCTTCGAAAATCGAGAGTTCGTCGTAACTTGTAAACGACCACTCGGAATATCAATTCGAGAGAGGACTAAAGTGAGGGGTTTCCGTAGTAAATTTCATTTCAATGTATATCAAATAACAAGTGTAATATCAAGTAAACAAGCAAATGAAATAAACGTGTATCAAATAAGAGAAAATCGGAGATAAAGTAATAATCGTCCTACAAAGTGAATTATGAAACACAAGAGAGTAATTCGGTTGTAATCCTCTTCCAAATCACACAACCTTATATTTAAGTTCGAGAATTGGATCGGAAAGAAAAGCAACGATCACCGTATGCTAATCGATTTAATTCCCTAATAAAGCACCCCTTGATGGTGGTGAATTCACTAGATGACCAGTTTCGTTCCTTAAGTTTTGAATCTTAATTGCTTATAATCGAACCTTAGGAAGAAAGCTTTTGTTCTCGGTGATATCAATCGTTTTAATCCCCGAATGAGTTTAATCTTGTTCACCAAAGATTATACTCAATCGTGGTTCGAAAATAAATCAATTAGGACAATTCAAACTCTCTCTAGCATTTCATCAAACACCTTGTAGGCATAACTTTCACTTAATCTTCTAATGAAAAATTAGCTACTTCTAGTCATGGAATCAAACATCAAAAACAAGGAATCAATACAGGAAAGCATGATCAACATAAATCTCAAGTAATATCTCAAGTCTCATACAAATCCAAGCAAAATTCAATACTAAAATGAGAAAATACTACAAAGAAAAAGAGGAAAAGAGAAGAGAAAGAAGTAGCCGATCGATGTAGAGGATGAATCTCTCGTGTCCGTAGTAATCCAAACTCTAATCCGTCGTCAATAGAAGCTCGATTCGTAGGGAAGATGATCTCCAATCTCGATTTTCACTATTCTCTCTCTCTAAATTTCTCTAAGTATTTTGGAGTATGCAAAGTGTATGTGAGAGGAGTGATTCCCAATCCGTTTATACTCACCCAAGTGGAATAACCGTTCCTAGTAATTTTCCCACCAAAAATAGGCTTGAAATGTCCTTTCTAACCCTCGGTCAACTCTAAATTGGGCACAGTCAATGGAAGTCAACGCCTGGTCAACGAATTTGCTTCCCAATCACTCTCATTGAAGTATTCTGCCGTGAGTCAACGCTGGTTCAATGAGAGTCAGTGCTAGTCAATAGTTGAGCTGCTGCGAGTTGAACTGCTACACCATCTTTCTCCCCTCCCAATTTGGTTACTTGCTTGTGCAGCCTACCGATTCTCGTCATATCTTTCTCGTTCGAACTCCGATTGACGTAATTCAAAATTCTCCGGATTCTCGACTCAAGACCTCTCCAGCCGTGTATGGCATGAATCATGGTTCCGACCGAGCGATAGCAGGTTTTGAGACAAAGTCGCTGCAATTCCGGCCTCGAGTCGACACCTCACTTTATTCGTTATTTTCACCTGCATTTCATACAAAAACTCGACTATACCGTGCGTAAGCTCCGTCACATCAATAATAAGCAAACCCTCGATAATCATACACATATATACAAAATATATACAAACCATTCCCAAAATTAACACGAAGAAACGAGCTAGATATGGACATTTCAACAGACATGAAGTATGATGATATTCTATTTTATTCTATTTTTAGATCGTACAGCGCGATTATCTACATGACAGTTTAATGAATAATTAAGTAAAAACGAAAAAAAACGATAATTTAATTTTATAATACTAAAGTAAAACCTCTAAAAAAGAATACTCTATTAAGAAATAAACTCTCTTAAAGAATAAAAAATCATGGTCTCAACTTGGGACCAATTATAATTTGGAATAAATTCCATATTGTCATAATTCATATTTTCTCAAGTCCCAACATAAAGAAATACAACTCCATTTAGAAATAAATCATAATAATTATATATAATTTTACAATAGATTTAAGTTGATTTAAAATACTTGTTCAAGGTTGATTGTGACAATGATTTAATCTTTTGTGTTGTAACATTATCCTTCAACTTGCGTGTGCGCATTAGCTCGTCCACATGACCACTTTCTTGTTGAACCCAAAACATTTCTAACTTGTCGAGTAAGCTTAAAGTTTTTTCACATGAAACTTTTTGTACTTCTATGCTATCATCCTCTGGATTACGTGAGTAAATTAGTTCAATTAAGTTCGACACATTAGATGTATTGTATCTACTAATTATACCATAATATAATATATATGCATTGAAAAAACCTTATACTAACTCTGTTTATATTTTTTGTGGTTTCAAGGATATGACTATAGAGAGGTTTTACTGTAGTAGGAGATAAATAAGTGTATATATTTTAAAAATAAAAAAATGTTGAAATCTATACATATATAATTTCAGGATCCACTAATGCCACGTGGACCAATAGAAAAGTAATACTCCCTCTTTCCCTTAAAACAGTGCACACTTTCTTTTTTGGTTCATCCCTTAAGACAATGCACATTCCATAAATGGAATTACTTTTCACAACTTTATCCTCCCAATACACATTTATTTACCCTTATACCACTACTTTTTCAACTAAATACTTTATTATATACACATCAATACCTATTATACCCCTACTTTATATTATTAAACACATAAAAAATCACTTTTTCTTAATCCACGTGACATTTTCTCTATGCACTATATTAAGGGATGGAGTGAGTAATAATTTTGTGTTCACACTATAAATTATAAATAAAAATAATATAAATTATAAATAGTAATATTAGTAAGCATATTTAAATTATTATAAATAAATTTTAAATAGTAATTTGAAATTATATATTTTTGGTAATAATAATTAATCATCATCTTAAATATAAAAATTTTTATTTTTTTTCTCAAAATTCTTTTTTATTCCATTAATATTAATTTAATTTCAATTAATCGTATCTTATTTTCCCTTGCTATAATTTGGGTTCATAGGTACTTTTTTATTTTTCTGAACATTGAATCGATTTACATGTATACGTCCTTCTATTCATTCATTTTTTTTCCTCGATTTTTTTTTTAATTTTATGTATTAATTATGATTTCTTCACAGATTCGAAAATCAAATTGTTGAGTTATTAATTATGTTGGACTAGATTTTTTTTTTAATTTTTAGTTTATCCCTAATTCAGTAAGTTATTAATTATGTTGGACTAGATTTTTTTTTAATTTTTAGTTTATTTCTAATTCAGTTATGTTAAATTTTACAGGTTAACATACGTTATATTAATATAATTGCATTTCTCTCATCTCCTTCATGTTCACCAAGTAAATTCAATTTTTTTATATTTCTATTTATTTTTCAACTTTATAATTTTTATTTTTCATTTATTTGGATTTTCTGCCAGAGGTTTTAGGTATTTGTTGGATGCGTTTGTCACTAGAGAAATGCATAGACGAGAAACTCATATTCCACCAGATCAGAGGCTCCTCGAACGGGTAGAATGAGACGAAAAACTCATCTTCCACCAGATCAGAGGCTCCTCGATCGGGTAAGATGTAAATCGAGGGATGCGCCCGAGTAGCAGACACATGTGGGAGAGAGATCGGGTAGGATGAGACGAGAAACTCCTCTTCCACCAGATCAGAGGCTCCTCGATCGGGTAGGATGTAAATCAAGAGATGCGCCCGAGTAGCAGACACATGTGGGAGAGAGATCGGGTAGGATGAGACGAGAAACTCTTCTTCCATCTGATCAGAGGCTCATCGATCGGGTAGGATGTAAATCGAAAGATGCGCCCGAGTAGCAGACGCATGTGAAAGATAGTCAATAGGTCTCATCCAAAGACTAATTTCATAATATTTCAATGAAAATTTGTCATATCCGAGATTCGAACTCTGCGTCGTCGGGGAATTACACCAACATCACCACAGACCTTACCACTCGGCTATGCCCCAAGAAGCTTACATACTATAAATTACATCAAACATGCGTAGTCTTTGAAAATAATAAAATTTTAATACGAATTTACAAATTTTAGTAAGAGATCGATTATTAAATAAAATAATTTGTTAGTTCATTAATAATATTTTGATTTAAATACGTTGGAGATTAAATAAAATTTTAGATTATTTCAAACAAATAAATCACGTGCATCGCACGGTGGTGGTACTTAGTTATTTTTTATATAATTAGAACTATCTTTAAAATAATTAGTAAAAAATAAATTTCATATTCTTGTTGGACGAATAAAATCATTTGCTCTATTTTACAAAAATCTGGTCCTTGCATGTATTTTTCCTTGCAATATCTTCGCCTCACCTCATTATATTAGTGAAAAGTGAACCAAAAAATATACAGCCGACGTCGAATCAAACAAATTTGAAAAAATTATAATTCAGCCCCACACGATTTAATAAACAAAATTTTGAGGCCCACCCGAATTTGTTTCGACCCAAATATGTTGTATTTGGTCCTTCTTCCTATCTTTCCTTCCTTCTAAATTGTCATGTACGTATGTTCAATCTTGGAGTGACTACTCTCGTGCTCGGGTCTCTATATTTAAGGACTTGGGCACCACCACATGCTCTTCAGTTTTAACACGACTTTTACCTTTGTGGTAATCGACTCTATGTGCGTGTCGTCAACATGTACGTGTTGTTGCAATTTGAAAATCCTATTACTGTTCTTTTGGACTGAAACCGATTGAACTGAACTTAAAGCAATCTGAACTGAACTAAATTGAACTTAAGCGATCTGAACTGAACTGAATTGATTTTTTTATAAAAAAAAATAATTTTTATAAATTATTAAATATTTTTTTAAAATTATATTAATAATATTATAAAAGTAACTAGATTTTATATTTAAAATTATAGATTGAAATTATTTTTTGTTTATTTTATTTTAATTTATTTTGAAACGAACTGAACTGAACTGGATCGATCTGAACTGAATAGAACTGAACTGAAGCGATCTGAACTGAACTGAACTGGACTGAAATTAAGTCCAAAAGAACATGTCCTTAACTGTGTTCAATTTTGAAACATTAATTCTAAATAGACATTTTTGAGCCTGTTCGCGAACCGACTCCTCGCCCAAACGAGTTACAGTCATCTTCTCTGAAGTTTGGCTCGAATGGGTAATGATCGTGCGCCGACTCTTCGCCCGTTCGTTCTTAATTTACTTCTATTTAGTCATTTAGTTTAGTAATTAAATTTGATATAAGCCTAGGAAGTTCTCCTACTTAACACCATATGATTTTGAGTTAGAATGAGGCTCTCTAGTGCATATTCGAGCTCACGCTCTCGTGTGTGCGCTAGGCGTGGGACCGCACATTAGCACCCCATTGGATTTCGACATGGTATCAGAGCGGGAGCTCGATCCTGTTTGTGAGTTGGAGCGGGAGCCCCATTCACTAGGACTCACAAGTGGAGGGGGTGTGTTGAAGTTGTTAATGTGTGAAGGCCACTTGTGAGTTGTCCCACATCGAATAATTGTGAGAGAGGAGTCTATGATATAAGCCTAGGGAGTTCTCCTACTTAACACCATATGGTTTTGAGTTAGAATGAGGCTCTTTAGTGCATATTCGAGCTCACGCTCTCGTGTGTGCGCTAGGCGTGAGACCGCATGCACGTTAGCACCCCAATGGATTTCGACAAAATTCACTCCAGATCAATTTAGTTCAATCGAAAAACATGGTATTATAAGTTGTGTACGATTCAAGAAATATGATTTGAAGGGTTGGTATCTCTCATCTTCAATATACACTATGATACTATCTTGCCGGGCTTGTCGCCACCAACAATATTTGGTCTCTCTTAAACTCCTTCTTTTCCTACTCTCTTTATACAGAAAAAATGACAATCTATCTTTTACTAAGAATTAGGAATTAGTTGCTTTCGTCTTCCGGGTATCAGAATAGAAAGTATGAGTTGTTTGCAGAAGACGAGTTGGTTGATAGGGAACCGGTGGCGAGCAGGAGACCGTTGCGGGTGTTAAGCCGAGCAATGGTCGGATAAGGCTACCGCTCTCTCGTTATAAAAACTGCGGAGTTCCTCTTCGCTTGGGGGTGGGAGATTCCGACCAGCCGGGGATCACCGGGGATTTCATATCCCCTGCGCGGAGATGCGAGGGCATCTCCCAGCGGCCCTCCTTGACTCCCCGCAAAGGCGTGGATTCGATCGGCGCGAAATCGCTTTTTACCGATAAAGCTATGATTTCGCGTCCCCGTGCGTGCAGGTCTACATCTCCCAGGAATGGGGCAAGATATGTTATCCCCGCCCGGCGCGGACGCTATTGAAATTACCCCTAAACTTGTACTCGAAATAAAATAAACCAAAAATGCAAAAATAAATCCAACCCTTCCGCGTTTTCTAAAGCAAAGGAAAATGATGCAAGCCCCCGACATATGAATGGAACATATTCATGCAAACTTGATGCTGTTCAGATTTTCTGCATGAACCGGCACGGCTACCCGCCCTTGTGTTCCATCTCCAGAACGCCAGACCTAGTCGATAGTTGCCCTAAAGGGAGCCGTTCCCAGCAAGCATGGTTGGGGTAGGAGTAAGTGGAGGCGAAAGAGCTGCCTGGTGATCCCTAGGTTGCAGCACGTCCGGTCGTTAACTCCTCGCGCCGCTGCCGCCGTTTCTAGGACCGACCGACGCCTCACCTGCACAGGTACCTACGTAGTGTCAGTCGCACATTCAACATAGCGTTCGGACTCATGTGCCTTCCAGAACCAGGGGTCGAACTTCTTGCGCAATTCATGCCTTTCTGTTTTTATGACCAAAATTTTATTCTTTATTTTCATTTCAAATTGTTCTCTGGACTTTTTATCAATATGAGGTGATCGTAACACAGTATATAAGACTCGTGATTCAGGCAATCCAGTCATAACTGCGGCCGTTCCTAGTTGGAATGTACCTGAACGTATATCCTCCCCATGTAGGGGCAGCTTTCTTTTTCACATTTTTACGTTGGCCTTCATAGCAACAATGGGGATAGAAGTAGCCTTTTGCGATGGCATAAACGCCTTCAGCATTTTCCCAGAAGTTTTCCATCGCCTTTTGGCATAAAAGAAGCCGGAGTATGAATATAGGGATACCCCATTTCTATCTGTAGGACCTAGAATTTCAGCGTGTTAGCTGAATCTGAGCTATGCTCCGGAGAGCAAGAGACATAAGGCTTGTGCCAAACGTTGTCCTACTAAAGAAATTCTAGGAGATCTCTACATTATTCGACTTCAGTCGTCCATAACGGACAAAGGAACTATTATTTATGCTATTTATTTCCACTTTGTCCGAACCTCTACACACAGAAGTATGCACGCCATTCTATCGGAAAAAAGAAAGCTGTCTGAACTTATGTTGGAATAAACCCCTTTGGCCTCTTTTAATAGAAAGGCGGGAGTGGTCAAGATCAACTGCTGCTGAAGACAAAGGTTCTGGTGTACTTTCTTCACAGAAAAGAGATCTAATACCTCACTCCTTCTTCCGCCAGTCAACTGATTTTATCACTCTTTCCAGGGTCCGGCAACCCTATGAAATGTGTTGTGTTTTCTAAGCACTTAATGTTCTGGTGAAATATCTGAGCTTCATCCGAGACTTCCAATGCGGGTGAACCAGCCAAATTGGAATAAAGAATATGAATAGGAATAGAAGTACTATCGATCAATGCCCGATCCCAGCTCCTTGGCAAAGGAAGCTTCTCAACTACGTCGATCCTGCACTACCGGCTAGCTTCCCAACTGGTATTCTGGTTTTTGATCTGCTTTTTCTCCTGCCCGATTTTGATTTCCGTCTCCGCGGGATCAATTTACTTTTATGAGTATCCAGCGTCGTAGCGCGTCTCTTTAGGGCTTACCTGATTTCTGTTCGAGAGTAGGAATCGGCTCTAAGAGCAGAGTCCGCGGCAAACTAGAAGAGCGAGGGAAGGAATAGCACAACCGGGTTTCAGGCTGTGAAGAAGCCCTTGGCCCCAATTGGTCTAAGACTCACCAACATCTTACGATGAGACATCGGGCGACCCGGCAACAGTCAATAAATGGGTGAACCTATGAGAGACGCTTCTAATTCTTTTCTTTCTCCTGACACTCACTATCCTACCCGATCCTGCTAACAGGAAATTTAATGAAATAAGGGAACTTAGGCTAGTCTTACCTTGTTCTTGAGTTTCCACGGCTCTTTCCCATCGAAGTCCTTGTTGGGCAGGTGCTATTCGAGCGGATTCAACTTCGAGCTGATGTCACACTCGAGTACTTCGTACCGATCCCATCTAGGTGTGTTGATTGATAGGGGGATAGGATCCTCTGGGTGTGCCCGGTCGTGGTGACACAAAAAGGTTAACTCCGCATAAGCGGCTGCGTAACCGAGGTAACAAGTCATAACATATCAGTAAGGCGGGTCAATCAAGGCTGGTTGTGAAATACTATTCCCACGGAGAGGGTTACTGTATAGGATGTGCTGAGCTAGCAGAGTAGTGGCAATAAATTCATACCGCCTTATCCGACCATTGCTCGGCTTAACACCCGCAACGGTCTCCTGCTCGCCACCGGTTCCCTATCGCTATCGCTATCGGTCTCCGTCTCGGTGTAGCTAATGCAGGGGGTTCGGGGGTCCGCACCCGAGCGTGGTGCAGCTGCCCCCGGCTATTCCCGACTCATGGGAAGGAATAGCATAGAGGGGGACCCGGGGACAAATCTTTCACTCACTGAGAAATGAAAACCTGTGACTAGATCGTCCCGACCGACCCGGGTTTCACGAGCGTTGGCGGGTTCTGGAGTGCCTGTCAAGGGCGCTAGCGCATACCCCGGGGTGATCATCACCACCTGCACCTCACATCTCGGCACAGTGGAACGTGTAACCCGCCTGCTGTTCCATTCAACTACATTTGTTCCTGTAATCCATAGCCTAACAGAACGCAGCAGCGAGGGACAACCCGCCCATACAGCCAGCGGGGAGGATGGCACTACTGGCAAAGACCGTCTGGCGAAAACGCCGCAGGCGCGAAGCGTGGTAGGCCTGCGCCGGGGGAGCATAGCATAGGGAGGAAAGGGAGACCGGACGGTGGAAGAGCCAGGGGAGGCCGGGTCATTTGACGGAAATAGAAGGCTTTTCCCTATTCGAGAAGGCCCTATGGAGTAAAGGGAAGTGCATGAATTCTTGGAAAAAGAGGGAGCGAGCCTATATATATAAATAAAAAATGCAATAAAGCAAATTCAATGAATAGATAGGTCTTCGCTTGGGGGTGGGAGATTCCGACCAGCCGGGGATCACCGGGGATTTCATATCCCCTGCGCGGAGATGCGAGGGCATCTCCCAGCGGCCCTCCTTGACTCCCCGCAAAGGCGTGGATTCGATCGGCGCGAAATCGCTTTTTACCGATAAAGCTATGATTTCGCGTCCCCGTGCGTGCAGGTCTACATCTCCCACCCCCGGCTCTCCCACCCCCAAGCGAAGAGGAACTCCGCAGTTTCTACTACAGGCTTTTCCATTTGTGGTGCTGGTGCATAGGTAGGTTGTGCCGGTGAAATGGTGGCCCACTTCTGCTTCATTAGCAGAATCCACTTTAGAACCAACAGTTTAATCAACCGAATCCACTGCTGTGGAACCGAATTGCCTTCTTTCTCATCCCGCTCCGATCACTAAACTCCGAATCTGAACAGAATTAGGCTCTGCAGCTCGCAACACGGTCAGAATATCTCTAGCACGAGCAGCTCCAGGTCCGGAACTAGTAGACCCAGCAGATGTTGAGTCAGTTGGGTTCAATCGATTCTGTTGATTCTGCAGACGGTGCCCCCTGCTGTGGTAGGACATACCGAAGTAATAGGAACAGAAGCATTTCGAGTCCAATAGCCAATTCTAGTAGCTGACGAACCAGTAAAGTACGATAGTTTAGATCCGCAGCCACGCTCCTTTCCTCACTCCACTAGGGACTGCCTTTGGCTCAAGCTATCAATAGTAATAGTGGAACCTCGCTCCGTCATCGGTTAAGTCTCTCTTTCGTCACTCCTACTCTTTCAGGGCCTTCGCCTCGACCCATTGTTGCCAGTCGAAACCAGAAATACGCGTAAAACGCAACTAAGGTCAGGAATTTTCTACTATAGGGTCTCGTTCCCACGCCTTACTCCCAATGCTATTTTCTCTCTCCTATTCAGTTCTCATTCTGGTTCTGGCTGTTCACCTTCACTAATGATTTTTTTCGATCCTCTACCGACCTTGCCAAGATCAATTCAAGTAGAAAAGAGGGAAGGGAAGGGAACAGTCGAGCGAGGCAGAGAGGAATGGCCTCGGGGGCTATTCCGAACGGGGGGGCGCTAGCGAGCGAGTTATACGAAACGGAGGAGTGACTCGCAGTGCCGGGGGTGGGAGATGTAGACCTGCACGCACGGGGACGCGACTTCTGTTTTTCCTTAGGACCACAGTCTTGACCTCCGATCGAGCTACGAACACGAGTAGGTAGGGGGCTAAGGGCTGCCTTTTCCATCAATCTCCGGCCGCTCAGTCCCGCTATTGGTGCGAGTTGTAAGGAGTCTTGGTCTCGAGTCAAGCTGGGGCCTCATTTCATTCTCGTAAGGGGAATGAGTGCACCGAAAAACCAGACAAGTTGCTCCCTCGCCTCGCAGCGGCGGCATCTGTCTTTTAAGTGAAACTAAGTCATTTCCTAAGACGGCCCCTCTTATTCTACGATTGTTTATCCCCGGATGGCTGCTTCCAACTTGCCTTGTTTTTTTCCATACAGACCGCCTTGATACGAGATCCTCCTAGCCTCTGTCTATATTTTAGGTCTCTGTTCGCCTTTTCCCGCCAGCTTAGCTATGTGCTTGGTGTCAGCTACGAAGCCCCTTTTTGAAGGGAACCCAACCTACCAACAGACTTTAGTAAGTAGTTGGCTTAGTCAGTGAATTCGGTGAATAAGCGAGCTGCAGGGCAGAAAGAAAAGACATTCAGGCATGAAACTCGATTACGTACGCTGATTGTTCGTACACTTCAAAGGCTATACCATTTTCCGTGTGAAATGGCAGGGATTGGTTACTTAGGGAATGTAAAGCAAAGCAATCTAAGCAATTTCCGGGTTCAGTAGTAGGAAAGAAAGGGAATGTTGTAAGTGAATGTCTTTTCTTTGGCATATCCCCGGTGAGCACGGCATTAGTGCTTGATTGATTCAATTGATAACGAGAGATAATGGTACCCCGACTATGCCCAAGGGGGGCGAAAGCGGTATCAAAGCGAGACATAAGTTGATTATCCTCGCTTAGAAAGCTATCACCGCTTTCCTGTAGTTGAAGTCTACCTTGATCTTCTTTTCCGAAAGGTTGCTTAAGGACCTATGCTTCAGTCTCTATAGGGTGGCACTCCCTATTACCTGGGACCCTCCTTACCCCCGCTACACTCTCACTTCAAGCTACGCCTGCTGAGCAAGATGCATTACGATTTCCTCTTCTGTGGACGCACCGGAGTATGAGCTCATGCATTACGATTTCCTCTTCTGTGGACGCACCGGAGTATGACCCGGGACGGGAAGATAAAAACTTTTTTCTCCGGCGAGCTTTCTCTCGTAAAGCCAAAGACGCCCCAAGACAAGGGTCCGAAGGAGAAGAGGACACGTATTCATCTCAATTTTGAGCTGCTTTAACCATTCTTATTTGCAATGACAAGTCAACATCAAGAAATTAATTGATTTTTTTCTTTATTATTATTACCTTTCATCATTTAATTGTGTAGCCGACGTGTTATTTCATTAATATAAAAATAGTTACAGCATTTTTCTCTATTACTATAATCTTCTTTCAAATGCATCCACATATGATCTTCCGGAAATATATTTCCAGATTTCCATTATAATTTCGATTTTCTTATTTTTAAGTTTTTGCTTATATTGTGTATTCAAAGGAACCGAAAGTGTGCATAATTTTCAACCCAACTAAATATATTTAAACTTGATTTAGCTCCGATTAATTTAATTAACCGAACATGACCACTTTTTGTACATTCGACAATTAATAAAATTTAGATAATCAAAATCAGATCATTAAAAATCAACCTATAGAAGAGTGTGAATTGTCATTACGCAACAAATACCATAATAGACCCCACCTAATTCACAAGAGCAAATGAACCAACGATTATCAATCGTTTAGCTTTTTCAATAATTGACAATGTCCTATAACCCGTTGTCGACACAATATGTACTCCTATATCATAAATTCGAGTTCACAATAACTGATATTTTTTATTCTATCTGTCCAAAAAAAAGACTATTTTCTTCATAAATTACAAATGAGAAGGTGATATTTCTCTGAGAAGAGAGACTATAATCTACACGATTACAATTATTCATATACTCATAACTGAATTTTGATCGAGACCGTACTACAACGGTTGACTCCTGTGACCTGTCGAAGTTGACTCTTGTCGAAGTATAAATATTTGCTTCTATACTCCCCACATATTTTTGTATAACCCCCCAACAACCTAAACCCTTCACCCTACAAATAAGAACACATCTCACATCACTTAATTCTCCTTCTCTTCAAAATGGGAGAGATAATATCAGCAGCTTCTCATGATCAAAGTCATAGCAGCTTTGTGGTGGACATGAAACCATTTTCTCATTTCGTCGATTCAAATTCAACAATCGCCGTCGATTCATGCTATCTCTACAATGCTAAATCCAGATGCCTTAGGTGCGCTTTTTTTTCTTCTCTTTTAATTCTTCATATATGGAGTATATTTTATATGCTTGCCTTGTTAAAAAATATGCAGAGGACTCTATCAAGAAAATGATCGGTCAGGAATCGAGAAACGGGGTTCAGCGGCTCCGGCGACGAGAGACACTAGTATGCTTACTACAACTCAAACCAAGTTTGTTTTTAAAATTTATTTATGTTGACAGTAATTTTCGATAACTTCACTTTTTTTCGTCGGAGCTAGTGAAAATATTTTTGTGCTAAAGCAAAAAGATAATCTCGGTATAAAATTAATTTATCCGAGATATTATGATTTTTCACTTAAGGTGACAAAGAAATTTAATAGCGAAAGAGACTCGAAAATCTGTTGCTATGCAAGAAGCCAAAATTTAAGTATTTGTCCAACGCAACACAATCTTATAAGACCACCTTTATATTAAAGAATTATACTGTATATTATGTCACCCATCCATGTGGTCACATGTAACTTAGTATAATATTATTAATAATAATAATTAATTTCATTTTACTACCTCTAAATTATGTGTGTATTGACTATTGATTAATTAACCTTCAAATTTTTATTTTTTAAAGTCTTATATATCTCTTGTCCATCTCTATGCTACTTAAAATTGCTTATATACATATATTTGACTTGAGTCGAAATAAAGGGTTACAATGACATTTTACTATCTCTAAAAAATGACATTATCAAACTACATCTGATAAAATATTTGAAGAATTTAGAGCTAAGTTTTGAAGTCAATTTTCATTAAAAGAGTGCAATAATATCTAAATATATCTTTCTCTTTAAGCACTAGTTGGTGCTTTGCCAATATTAGGTAATAGGTACCTCAATTGATTTCGGTTCATTCACAAACATAGGTTAAGTAGGTTGATCACTAGTCCGGTGTTTTGCCGATTAGGTCACCTAGCTAGGCAGATGGCTCGATCGATTTTTAGTACCACCACTACCCAGCAATATGTGTTGCTAGCTAATTTAGCTTCCACTTATATATACCAACAACCTTGAAGAGAATGTACTCATGTCCTAATGCAATATCCTCTACATTTTGTTAGGTGCAAAAACGGCAGCATCGACTTTACACGGAGGAGGCCGCACGCCTGCAGATCATGACAAGCCATCAACGGTTGCGGTGGGGCCAACCGATCACTCCCATCATCATCAGATCACCATCACTACTACAAATGGCACTGCCGGTGCCGAAAGCAAATGGGCTGCCACGAAGAGACTC
Source organism: Euphrasia confusa (assembly GCA_954870475.1). NCBI lineage: Eukaryota > Viridiplantae > Streptophyta > Magnoliopsida > Lamiales > Orobanchaceae > Euphrasia > Euphrasia confusa. The sequence goes on along the minus strand of OX940959.1, from coordinate 6,264,198 downwards.
AGTTTCCGGCGTTCGTGGACTTGTGATCCAAGAAGAATACTCCTCTTCTTTGCAACGCTGTAAGAATTCTTGATTTTCATATTTGATTTAATTTGTTCACTTTTATATATGCAAAATTAATTAAAGTCAACTTAATTGAAAATAACAGGTCAAGCATGGGAACAATCCTACTCATATATTTCACATTATCGTTGGGCCACCTCAACGGGAATGAGAATAATGCCTCAATCTCATCAAATTAAACCTTTTAATTTCATCAATTCATCGTAAAATAATAATAATAACAATGTTTGTATTATCTTGTGTTTGGTTTGCAAAGATATAGTATAAACTTAGTACGTAGTGCAGTGTTTTGTAAATATTCTTGTAAGGGTGACGATTTTAGTATGATATCTTTTTTAATTTGACGATTAAATTATGGAGCTCTGAATGTTTGGGAAAAATGGCAATAAGGCCAATTTTCAACATTTTTTGTCCAATAAGGCCAAAAGACACTAAATGTCAGACACTGAATGTCGGACACTGAATACCATGAAAAGACACTGAATAACATTAAAAGACACTGAATAACATTAAAAGACACTAAATAATAATAAAAGACACTTAATAACACTGAATAACATTAAAAGACACTGAATAACACTGAATAACATTAAAAGACACTGAATAACATTAAAAGACACTAAATAACCTGAATAACACTGAATAATATTAAAAGACACTGAATAACACTAAGATACACTGAATAACAGTGAATAACACTGAAAGACACTGAATAACACTTAATAACACTGAATAACATTAAAAAACACTGAATAACACTGAAAGACACTGAATAACACTGAATAACATTAAAAGACACTGAATAACACTGAAAGACACTGAATAACACTGAATAACATTAAAAGACACTGAATAACATTAAAAGACACTGAATAACACTGAAAGACACTGAATAACATTAAAAGACACTGAATACCATTAAAAAACACTGAATAAATTTAAAAGACACTGAATACTAGACACTGAATAACATTAAAAGACACTGAATACCAGACATTGAATGTCAGACACTGAATACCATGAAAAGACACTGAACGTCAGATTTTTTCTTCTACTCAATCCACCCCACCCCAAAAGACACTGAATATCATTAAAATACACTAAATGTCATTAAAAAACACTGAATGTCAGATTTTTTACACTGAATATTATAAGAACATTAAATATCATTGAAAAAACACTGAATTAATAAACACTGACACTAAATGTCGGATTTTTACACTGAATGACATTAAAAAACACTGAATATCATTAAAAAACACTGAATATCATTAAAAACACTGAATCTCATAAAAACACATTGAATGTAATTAAAAAAACACTGAAAATATTATATATACTGAAAATATTATAAACACACTTAAAATATTGTAACCATTTTCATAGAGACTCTGCAGCTTCTCTGGTATTGAGGATATATGAGACCATGCATCCTTACCTACTCTACATACAAAATACACTATTTCAGAAAAATAATAAAATTTATATACATATCTTCGTATATCGATCCTGATTCAAGAAAACAAAAATATACACTTAAGAACACAAAAAAGATTTGATGAATTTCACCTATGACAAGGCTTCAGGAAAAAAAAACATGTTTGCTATTATCATTTCTATTACATATTAGCAGCCAACTAACAAGTCATATTTTCAGCACACCAAAAGGCTAAGAAAAAAGAGAGCTTTTTTAAGGGACTCTCCATTTATGAAATAAAAATCAGCCCCATGAGAGCACTACTTTAGATCATTGAGGGATTTATGGGAATTTCAGTTCGAATAAAAAAAAATGCAAAAAGGACTATAGACAACCATCAAAATATTGCCTTTAGGAATAGGAAATCATATACGTACTGCAATGTAAATAAATGAAAAATAATATTCTACCTTCAAGTTTATAGCTCCGCCAGTCGAATGCCCAAAACAGAAGCATGGGACTGATGGATTTTCAGCGTAACCTTCGAAAGAAATATTTTCTACACAGTGGAGATTAAGTAAATCAATCTAAGAGCAAAATGATAATATTCATTTGGTCTATGGTTATATTCTGTACTTGAAACATACCATATCATTAACAGCATCATCTAGTGAATGAACATACGCATGCAGTATTGTCGCAACTAATTGTCTACCTGATTCGAGATTATGTGTAGCCAGAACCACGGAGGAGCCTGACCGCTTCACGATCTCCTCCAGCTTAAACGCCGCGCACTCGTCGAAGCACGCGTGCGTGCCCTCGATCGTGTCGTGGACGGGGGCTCGACCCCCAGACGCGAGGCCGCACACCTCTCGCTCGCCATGTAGGCGCCCCCGACGAGCTTGAACCCGACCCGCACCCCCACCTCGTCGCCCTCTTCGCCATCACCAGCTGGTCCCTCGCGTCCTTCAGGTACTCCTGGATCGTGTTGAAGATCGAAACTAGTTAACAATCGCAAATCTTAATTACGCCACTACAACACAATAAGGAGAAACGTTTTCGAGAGAATGGGGTTCACTAACATGGAAGAGAGACGCCAAATCGTGATACCCATATGCTCTTTTTCCTGTTATTCTAAAAAACACATTGATCTGCACTCAAGAAAACACCAAATTCACAAAATTTAAAACAAATTTCTCTAGATTCTTGTTTTGTACATTCATCAAACACGTTGAGTGCACAATTCAGCTTAACGAAATCTACGCATCGGTTTACCTGATCACGAATCACCATTTCGATAGAATCGATAGACCGATTCACTTTTGTGATGAAGGATCCGGGCTTCTACTTTGCTCGGGCAGGGATGTCCTTCGTCGCTGCCACCGTGGAGACGGTGGTGTATGGAGGCCACCTACTCCGATCGGGCGGGCCGGGGCGAAGATCCATTCGGATCTGGCGAAGGAGATCCGGGGAAAGGATCGTCACATTTGTTGAAGGCGGGAGAAGATGGAGCCGGAGACGGAGGGACTCGGCGCTGCCGTTGGCGACATCCGGCTTCGCGACCACCGGAATATCGAGAGTGACGTCACAGAGAGTGAGCCGGTACTTTCATCCTTGTTATTTTACATCTCTTAGGTACGAACGATTTAGAAAAGAATAGACGTAGTCAATTCGAGATTGAATCCAACTCAAAAAGGAAACACGAATCGTAGATGAATGAATGATGATAATCAATAATTAGAGTAGACCTAGATAGAAAAATCGTACAAATTCAATTTCGATACAGAGGCCAAATTATTTATTTCAGTTCATGGAATATAAGGCCAATCGAAATTGGGGTTATAACTTATGATTTCGAAGTTAAAAGTAGAATACCTGGAGACGGAGGAAGATGGCGCGCGGCCGCGCCGGTGAATGGCGAAGCTTAGAAGGTGGAGGGCGTGGATCTGGGGTGGGGAGCATCGACATAGCGGTTTTTGGAATTGGAAGAGGGGAAGAGGGGTGGAAGCGTGTAAATTGAGGGAGGAGGTAATTCGTTCTTTCCACGGTGACCTAATTGACACGCGTAATTTCTCGAAAGCCTTGTTGCCGAAAAAATATTGAAAATTGACCTTATTTGGCATTTTTTCCATGTTTAAATTGTTAATTTTCGAATGTGTTAAATTTACTATTGGGTATTTTGTATGTTGGTTGAATCGACTAAAATTTATTTAATAAAAATAAAAATAATTAAAGTACAAATTGAAAAAGTATTTAAGAATGAACCACGAATTAATTAAAAAAGAATCTCCCAACGAGAATATACCTTTTGGGCCTCTCCCTCAATTTTCTATGGGCTTTCTTTAGTTAAACAACTCTCTCTACATGAGCTTTATTTTCTATGGGCTTTCTTTAGCCTGCATGAGCTTTATTTTCTATGGGCTTTCTTTGTGTCTCGTATATTATTATGACAAAATTCATGATATATATTTAATTATTTTCATGTTTACTTATATAGTTATATTATAGTTTTAAAAAATCTATTTCTTCATAAATTACATAAATTGATATCATAAAATTTTGATTCAACAGTAACATATAACATCCATCATATCACAAAATATAATCACTAATAAAAAAAATTGTATTTCTATATATCGACAACCAATTGATAAAACCAAGTAGAAAATTCTGAAACTACTACGTAGAAGGGCTCTCTAAGAGGATGCTTGGTGACCGGAGGAAGCTCGGGTTGGTTTTCTAAGCTAGATTTTGGTAGTAGCTCCCGTTTGGTCTAGAGTTACAGGAATTGTTTGATTTTTTTTTCTTGGAATGTTTTTGATAAGGAATAAGTTAGACCTTATTATTTTTATTTTATTTTCAATTCAATTCATTTGAGTTCTGTTGATAGTTGAAAAATCTTGTTCTCCTATTACCAACTAAAATAGAAATTTAGGGGATTGAGTAGTGAAAAAGACTATAGTGCTCTTTAGGAGTTTTTGGGGAAATGTGTAGATATCCTAAATAAAAATATTACACCTTCTATTTATAGAGAATACAAATTAGGGTTTCTAAAGTTGGCTAATGGGCCAAGCCCACTAATAAATCCGCCATTAAGCCCATCCTTGAGTCCATCCCCCATCTTCCGGCCCAGAGGTAGGCAGCTCGCGTGCTCGGAAAACCTAGCTGGTTGTAGATGGCCGTTGACTTCTTTCCTTACTCTAGACATGTTCGCCTGTAGATCGCTACCGAGCACACTCCGTGTTCGCCTCATTCTGTGTAATGGGGTCGACAACCGAAAACAACGCTCCGTTTGTTCGTCCTTGGGTATGTTGACGAGCACAAATCATCCTCTTTCAGAAGGGGGGTTTCCTATGCTCGGGCTTCAGTAGAAATTTCTCCGCATAACAAATGCCCCCGGGACCGTTCTGTTCGGGAGAAGAGATCGGTCTCGGTATGCAGATCGTCGGCAGCTTGCCCGAGCACAAAACCCTGATTCGACGGTTATGGCGGGTCATTTAATGTGGTACGGCGGTTACTGCCACTTGTCACCCTCTAGTTGGCGTTTTCCTGACGTGACGCCTCGATTTCCGCTAATTGTCTTTTCAAATTCGAATTTTGAATCCTTCCGCCATTTTCTCTTATAAATAGTCCTTAATACTCTTCATTTTACACTTTTCTCCTTCGACTTACCAATTTTCGGACATTCAGACCTACCTGCTCGGCTACCACCAAGAGTGCTCGGCCTCATCCCACCACGTAGGTTTCTCTTGCTATTTATCTTTTTCTCGCTTATTTGGGGAATTCTTAGTAGTAGGGCTTGTTTATCTCTTATAAAAACGTCAATTACCTACGCGAAACGAGAGCGAATATGAGCGATCACGATAGTTCTGCCACCCTTTCTGACGTTCCCGCATCTTACGATTCATCTGATCCCGGGACCTCCGCCTCCTCCTCGTCGGGAGATGAAGTGGTGCCCGTTGTTGGGTTTTCGGACGCGGAGAAATTGGAGCTATTCGCTGGTGGCGTTAGTGATTGTTATTGTCGCTTTATCGATATGATGGGGGAGATACGGGGTCCGCTTCCCCCCTTCATCTTCACTCATTACTTGCATGAGAACCCTTATGTTTTTGTGGAGCGCACGAGTTTTGGTCCTCGACCTGGCCCCGACCAAGCGGGCATGTTCGCCAATGACCGCAGCTCAATTATCGACGAGGATAAACTCCAAGATATGAGGTCAGTATGGGGGATTCCCTCGGATGTTCACATTTACTGCCCCACCCCGGAGGAGCGAGCGAACAGTCCTCCGCCGGGCATGGTCGCCGTGACGAGCATGATGATGGAAGCGAGGCTCCGATTTCCCATTCACGATTCTATCGCCGCTGCCCTGCAGGCGTGGGGGGTTTCTCCCATGCAGCTTCATGCGAACTCTTGGGTCTTGCTTATCAGTTTAAATATCCTGTTCGGCCACTATGGCCTTTACCGCCATCTATCTGCCTCCAAAACATCCTATCTTCCGATTATTAATCATCTCAGAGGCGGGGATCATTACCTTCGAGCTCCAACCAGACTCCTCGAAGATCTGAAAAGCAAAAGAACGGTCTGGTGGACTGATTGGTTCTACGTAGACGGCGCCTGGGGTTTCGAGGCATTTTAGATCCCGACCTCTTTTTCCCGAAGATGCTGCCGTTAGTCACTCCCCTCTCACTCTATTTTTCCTTTATCTTTTGGACTCTTCGTTCTATTTTGTTCTGATTTCTTCTTGTTCGGACGTTTCATGTTCGGCAGATCCTCCTGCTCCTTCGATTTCCGAGCTCAGCTGGGATTTTGCCGCGGTTTGCGAACGAGTTCGTTCCCTTCCTGATAGCCAATTGCTTATTAGCACCGTGTTTACTAAGGCTCGCGTTAGATCTTCTCGCTTTATTACTATTCCTCGGCATGTTCGGGATCGATATCCCCGTGAGTATTTTACAAGTTTCTGGTTCTCCATGATTTATTCGCGTCTCATTGCTTCTTTTCTTTTTATTTCAGTGGTTAGGTTTCCTTCTTTCCCCGATCCACCAGTAGACATGGTCGGAAATACTCCTCGTGCTCGGATGGCCGCACTTGCCGAACGCAACCGTCGGGCTGCCGAGGCGGCGGCGGGTAATCAAGTCAATAATCCCCCTGTTCAACCTGCTCGGCCTGCTCGATCGGTCAACTCTGAAGCTACTCCGGTTCCTCCCACGACGAGGGCCAGCTCGCTTCCTCCTCCCAGCTCAAGTGCCATTCCCGAAGGTCCACCTGAGGTGGTGCCTACGTCTGGTCGAGTCCCGAAGCGCCGTCGCGGTAAGGAGCCAATGCACGAGGCTCCCGAGAACGTCCCTTATAGTCCGGTGGCCATTATTGAAGAGGAAATCTTTGCTCGGTACGTTGCTGTCATTTCCTTTTGCCGATTTATTTCGTCCCTTAGCCTCTCTTACGCAAATTCCCTTTCTTAACTCAGCCTGGGAGGGCGTCCGACCATGGCCGCCAGTCTGGCCCAATTCTTAGCTGCTCGGCCTCATGATTTCCCGAGCTTCCCTCCGCTGATGCGTGAGGCTATGGAATGTATCCCTCGTTCCTGGACTACTCAAGCCGAGCAGGTTAGCCAGCGGCCCGAGCAGGCTGAGCAAGTGGCCATTTTGATGGCCTCTCGGGTGCTCATGCTTCTGGTTTCCCTGAGCAAAGTCCGCCCAAGCTTGAATCAACCCATGGCCCTTTTTGCCGACACTCCCGATGGCCTGGCCGACAAAGTCGCCGAGCTCGATCTTGAACTGACTAGCGTGCGAGCCCTAGTGGACCAATACCAAGAGGACGAGGGTAAGTTGAGATCCCGGGCCGAGGAGGCCGAGACAAGTGCCGCCGGGATGGCCAGGGAGTGGGGTCAAGGGCGCGAGGAGTTGGCTAAGTTGAGAAGTGAGATGTCTGTTGAGCGTGACCGAGCACTGGAGTTGGAGGAAATGTGAGACCCGTAAAATTTATATATCAATTATTAACAATAATAACAATAACAATACTAATATACTATTAATGATATTAGTAGTAATAATAAGTGATAATAATAAAATATATATATATAATTATATAAACCGCCTCAATCCTTATTTTGGCTACTTAGTAGATAAGTATTAAAAAGGATTTGGGAAGGAGTACAGAGAAGAGAAACACACAAAAAAAAAAAACGTATAAGGAAGAGAGAAGGAAGAGAAGATTGGAAGGAAGAGAGTCGGGCAAGAAGTAGTAAAATTTGCAATAATATTTTGAGGTCCTGAATCTGATTTTGTCGAACATCGAAGTTGTTCATAAAGAGGTAAGATTCAACCTTGTAGTTATGATTTTGTCGATTAAATCAATTTTGAATGGTCGAACGAGATGAATAAACTAACTAGGGTTTGCTGTGTATTAGGCAGTGATTACATCCTGATTGTGCGGTTGATTTCGATAGTTTTTCTTCGTCCAAAATCTTGGATTTAAATTTCTGTAGAATCCTGGTTGAGTCTTGTTTCTATATGTGAAATTTGGTAATTTTAGGACAAGTATTAAATTAATTATGAATTTTCTTATAAACTGTGGCAGCCCCTGAACTTTTAGGTTTAATTGAACAAGGTGTGATTTTTATATCATATTTGATAGAAATTTTACCCAAATTGAAATTGGTTTGATGTTTTGAAAAGTAGATTGATAGGGCTTTCATTTAATACTTATTTTGTCCTTCATATAGTTTCATAACTCAGTCCATTTGGTTGATAACATATTAGGTGTATATGCTGAATGTGAAAAACTGGAAACAAGATTAGTGTTTTGGAACAATTTCGGATCACCTTCGGTCAAAGAATAAATTGTATAAAAATAAAATGGTATTTATAAGGAAGTATCTGAGTTATATGTAGGTTTTCAAAGTTATTGGTTAGGTCGTAAAATCATGAAAAATCTTGTAAAATTGTGGGTTCAGCTAGGGTATGATTTACAGCATTTAGCGGTTTTACGAAAACAGACCTAACTTGAAACTCTTTGATCCGATTCTTCTTTCGTTTGTCTTAAAAGTTAATAAACTGTTTTAGCTACAGATTGTATGTAGGAACCTTTGTCCAGTTGTGAGTGGTGTAACCTCGGTGAGCCTAGGAAGTTGACTGGTGGATTGAGAGTATGGTTGTACGGGCAGTTTTAGGATTATTGTATTATCTCCTAAACGGTTGGTCGAAACTTAGATTTATTTGTTGGGGTCAGAAGCTAATTGAAGTATCTTCATCTTTTTATTTATAACTGAATACTAAATTGAAATATTTATGACTCAAAAAGCCTTTGAAACAGACTGAAATAACGTTTGAATAACCTGGAATATTAAGCATGTGTAGTGTTATTAAATTGAGCATAACTTCTAAACCATATATCGAAATTGAAGTTCGTTCGGCAGAAATGTTAGACATTCGAATAAGTTATAAATGTTATGTTGTAACTAACTATATATGAAGTATAATTTAGGCGTACGGGGAGTCCGAAATCGAGACTATTTGTACCGAAATAGAAAATAAAGAAGTGATCCTTCGCCGAGCAGAGTACACGAGGCACATGAAAGGGACGAGGGAGAGTTTTTCGAGACCTTGAATGCGACATACACAGGTGGGTAAAAGTACAACCTAAACTATTGGTTTAGTTATATGATTATGTGAGTCGAGTATATTTGATATATTGTTATGGTATGCTATGTGCTGTGATAACAGATGATGTGATGCAGTGTGATATTGTGTGAATGTAGTATGTGTGATATCCTTTTATAGTGCGTATGTTTTGTGATGTGATGATAATGTGCTATGTTTTGCGATGCATTGTGATGTGATGTGATGATTTGTGATGTGATGTCATTCTTTGTGAAGTGATGTGATATGAGTTTTGTGGATTGTGTATTGTGATGTGAATTCTGTGGATCTTATGACGTGATTGTGTTTTGTCATTTGTGTTGATGATGACGTGGTTGATTTGAGATGTGAAACATGCATGACACGATTTATTATGTCATGGCACGTGCATAAAATGCCAAGTAGGGCATAAAAGCCAAGTAGGGCTTGATACTTCAGCAAGCAGGCTGGGGTACTATCGGCCAAAGAGCTGTACGATGATGGGCCCGGGTGTGTGAGTCATGGCACGTATGAGATTGCACAGTAGCTTGCATTGCATTGATTGTTGCATTGTGCATATTTATTTGTGATTGAAGTTGTGATCTATGATTGATTTTGAGTATGATGATTGTGTTTGATGTTGTGACTTGTTTTTTAGTTGATTGGTGATATTAGAGTTTGTGATATTCTTGTTGTGATATTGGTGACTTGTGTGATGTGGTATTGGCGAATTACGTGATAAGACTTGTGATAGGATATATATTAGTATTAAACAAGTTTTGTTGTTTATTTGAAAATGTAAAATGGTGAGTCGATGTGGCGTACTCACCCCCACACAGATTTTGAGTTTTGCAGGTACTCAAGGAGATCGTGGTCATTGTCATGTCTCGTCCGTTAGTCAGTCTCTGGGGTCCTTGGGAGTTTGTGTACGGTTTTGTTTGTATATATATATTTTGCGCACTTAGTTTATTAGTATATATTTAGTGTGATTGTTGTTTGTAGTTCATGTCCCGAGTTTGTATGTTTAAATATTGTTGTATGTTTATAATTTATTCAATATGTTGTGCTAATTGTGATTATCATTTTAAACCTGATTTGTGGGTTATTTTGGGGTCGGGGCGTGACAGCTTGGTATCAGAGCTGTAGGTTTGGGAACCAGAGACTGATAGGATCGAGTCATGACAATGACGTTCTGTGTGTACAGTTAAGGGTAATATTTAAATTATATCTTCTTGTGTGTTGTGCTAAATTTTTATTTTTGGTACATATATGCTTTATTATGTGATATCATGGTTGAGTGATATCTATTGATGTGTGTTATATGTTTTATTATGTGATATCATTGTCGAATGCATACGAGGAATGAAATTATTGAGGATCGAGATAATTTTATAAAAGAAAGTATTGAAGCTACGTTTAATGTGCGACTAGGGTTGTTTATTAAAATAAAATAATTACAGAAAAATGATTTAAGATTCGAAAGTATTTGTACTGGTGTAACCGAGGGAAAATATTAGATTTTCAAGTTCGATGTTTTGATTTGTTATACTTCGGAGAGCAATTATGTGTATCACGAAATGCCAATTTGAGAAATAATGTATTAGTGGAAGAACCTAGTTCAGTGTATGGAATTTTGGAGAGCACCAAGACGTACCATACAATTAAAACTCATTATTGGTGGACTGCTATGAAACGATAAGTAGAGTACGTAGCACGATGTTTTGTAGTTAGCAAGTACAAGCGGAGAACCAGGAGACTAAGGGGTTTGTTACAACCTCTATCGATTCCAGAATGGAATTATGAACATGTCACGATGGAGTTTACGGGAGGTTGGGAAATATAATTATCATAGATTGAGTTTGATCATAATAAATAATTTCACAGTAGCTAGCATTGGAATGAATCTATTTGAAGCCTTATATGGTCGAAAGTGTCGAACGCCTATTTGTTTGAATTAGAATGTAGAAATGAAGGTGGAGAGAGTCGAATTTATGTTCCTGAGATTATTACGGAAAAATATACTAAGGATGATTTTATTTGAGAGAAAATTGAACAATGCGCAAAGTCATCAGAAATCTTATACTGATCAGCGACGTCGTGAGTTAGAGTTTGCAGTACGACATCTTTTTATTTTTTAAAGTATCTTCGTTGAAAGGGGCATGGAATTTGGGAAGCGAGGGAAGTTGGTTTCGAGATTCAATAGGCCATTTGAAATTACCGAGAGAATCGGTATATCAACATTTCGTTTGGGATTGTCAGAATAGTTAACACGACTACATGATGTAATTCATGTGTCCATGTTGATAAAAAAATGTTGCAAATATGTCTCACGTGTTAAAGACGATTTTAGTGAAATTGGACGAGAACTTGTCGGTAGAGAAGAAACCAGTTGCTATACTTGATAGTCACGAGAAGAAATTGAGAAATAAAATCATTCTAATAGTCGAAATGTTGTGGCGTAGTAAAACAATCGCGGAGATGAAGTAAGAGAAGAAATAAAGTATGAAAAACATTGTCCTAACTCTTTGATAACTTTACGTAAATTTCGGGACGAAATTCTTTTAAGGGAGGGAGAAATGTGAGACCCGTAAAATTTATATATCAATTATTAACAATAATAACAATAACAATACTAATATACTATTAATGATATTAGTAGTAATAATAAGTGATAATAATAAAATATATATATATAATTATATAAACCGCCTCAATCCTTATTTTGGCTACTTAGTAGATAAGTATTAAAAAGGATTTGGGAAGGAGTACAGAGAAGAGAAACACACAAAAAAAAAAACGTATAAGGAAGAGAGAAGGAAGAGAAGATTGGAAGGAAGAGAGTCGGGCAAGAAGTAGTAAAATTTGCAATAATATTTTGAGGTCCTGAATCTGATTTTGTCGAACATCGAAGTTGTTCATAAAGAGGTAAGATTCAACCTTGTAGTTATGATTTTGTCGATTAAATCAATTTTGAATGGTCGAACGAGATGAATAAACTAACTAGGGTTTGCTGTGTATTAGGCAGTGATTACATCCTGATTGTGCGGTTGATTTCGATAGTTTTTCTTCGTCCAAAATCTTGGATTTAAATTTCTGTAGAATCCTGGTTGAGTCTTGTTTCTATATGTGAAATTTGGTAATTTTAGGACAAGTATTAAATTAATTATGAATTTTCTTATAAACTGTGGCAGCCCCTGAACTTTTAGGTTTAATTGAACAAGGTGTGATTTTTATATCATATTTGATAGAAATTTTACCCAAATTGAAATTGGTTTGATGTTTTGAAAAGTAGATTGATAGGGCTTTCATTTAATACTTATTTTGTCCTTCATATAGTTTCATAACTCAGTCCATTTGGTTGATAACATATTAGGTGTATATGCTGAATGTGAAAAACTGGAAACAAGATTAGTGTTTTGGAACAATTTCGGATCACCTTCGGTCAAAGAATAAATTGTATAAAAATAAAATGGTATTTATAAGGAAGTATCTGAGTTATATGTAGGTTTTCAAAGTTATTGGTTAGGTCGTAAAATCATGAAAAATCTTGTAAAATTGTGGGTTCAGCTAGGGTATGATTTACAGCATTTAGCGGTTTTACGAAAACAGACCTAACTTGAAACTCTTTGATCCGATTCTTCTTTCGTTTGTCTTAAAAGTTAATAAACTGTTTTAGCTACAGATTGTATGTAGGAACCTTTGTCCAGTTGTGAGTGGTGTAACCTCGGTGAGCCTAGGAAGTTGACTGGTGGATTGAGAGTATGGTTGTACGGGCAGTTTTAGGATTATTGTATTATCTCCTAAACGGTTGGTCGAAACTTAGATTTATTTGTTGGGGTCAGAAGCTAATTGAAGTATCTTCATCTTTTTATTTATAACTGAATACTAAATTGAAATATTTATGACTCAAAAAGCCTTTGAAACAGACTGAAATAACGTTTGAATAACCTGGAATATTAAGCATGTGTAGTGTTATTAAATTGAGCATAACTTCTAAACCATATATCGAAATTGAAGTTCGTTCGGCAGAAATGTTAGACATTCGAATAAGTTATAAATGTTATGTTGTAACTAACTATATATGAAGTATAATTTAGGCGTACGGGGAGTCCGAAATCGAGACTATTTGTACCGAAATAGAAAATAAAGAAGTGATCCTTCGCCGAGCAGAGTACACGAGGCACATGAAAGGGACGAGGGAGAGTTTTTCGAGACCTTGAATGCGACATACACAGGTGGGTAAAAGTACAACCTAAACTATTGGTTTAGTTATATGATTATGTGAGTCGAGTATATTTGATATATTGTTATGGTATGCTATGTGCTGTGATAACAGATGATGTGATGCAGTGTGATATTGTGTGAATGTAGTATGTGTGATATCCTTTTATAGTGCGTATGTTTTGTGATGTGATGATAATGTGCTATGTTTTGCGATGCATTGTGATGTGATGTGATGATTTGTGATGTGATGTCATTCTTTGTGAAGTGATGTGATATGAGTTTTGTGGATTGTGTATTGTGATGTGAATTCTGTGGATCTTATGACGTGATTGTGTTTTGTCATTTGTGTTGATGATGACGTGGTTGATTTGAGATGTGAAACATGCATGACACGATTTATTATGTCATGGCACGTGCATAAAATGCCAAGTAGGGCATAAAAGCCAAGTAGGGCTTGATACTTCAGCAAGCAGGCTGGGGTACTATCGGCCAAAGAGCTGTACGATGATGGGCCCGGGTGTGTGAGTCATGGCACGTATGAGATTGCACAGTAGCTTGCATTGCATTGATTGTTGCATTGTGCATATTTATTTGTGATTGAAGTTGTGATCTATGATTGATTTTGAGTATGATGATTGTGTTTGATGTTGTGACTTGTTTTTTAGTTGATTGGTGATATTAGAGTTTGTGATATTCTTGTTGTGATATTGGTGACTTGTGTGATGTGGTATTGGCGAATTACGTGATAAGACTTGTGATAGGATATATATTAGTATTAAACAAGTTTTGTTGTTTATTTGAAAATGTAAAATGGTGAGTCGATGTGGCGTACTCACCCCCACACAGATTTTGAGTTTTGCAGGTACTCAAGGAGATCGTGGTCATTGTCATGTCTCGTCCGTTAGTCAGTCTCTGGGGTCCTTGGGAGTTTGTGTACGGTTTTGTTTGTATATATATATTTTGCGCACTTAGTTTATTAGTATATATTTAGTGTGATTGTTGTTTGTAGTTCATGTCCCGAGTTTGTATGTTTAAATATTGTTGTATGTTTATAATTTATTCAATATGTTGTGCTAATTGTGATTATCATTTTAAACCTGATTTGTGGGTTATTTTGGGGTCGGGGCGTGACAGGAAAGGGTGTGGAGGGCCGATGAGAATCGCCGGAGCATGGATATCCTGATCGATCAACTGAATGCTTGGACCGAGGCGATCGAGAGGGCTAACGCAGAGCGTAAAGCCGATGCTTTGCAGGACTTGGACCAAAACAGTTCTTATTCCTACTATCTGAGTCACTTTGACTGTATTCGTCGTCACGTTCGAGCCGGTTTGCCATATAACTTGATCATGGATGACCTCCGCACTCATCGCCTGGGAGTTAACCTCGATACTCGCTTCCTTTTCCAGGTTCTCGATCTGGTGGAGCTTCATGGGGTCGACCTGGCTTGGTGGCCCGACCCGAGCCAGCTCGTTGCTGCGGAGCCGGAGGCTATTGTGGAGAACCCGATCCCCATCGAAGATTAAGTTTTTGCCCGCTGTTGTCGAATTCTAACTTCCCCTTAGTTTATTTTCTTGTTTATTTTTCTTTTAAAGACAATCGGCGGTTGTTTGCTCAGATGATGTTTCAATCTTTTTGTGCTCGAATTTCTTAGATGTTGTCCAAACTTGTTCGCGTTGACAATATTAACCTGTGTTGGTGCTTGGAATTTCATTTTTTCTTTTATGAAAAAATGCCCCAGTGTTATTTTCCTCTGTTCGATGTTCGTCGATTTCTCTTTTGATTGAGAGTTGATTATGTTCTGTTCAGCCGACCATGGTTCGCATTGTCGTCCGAGATCAGTATTGCTATGTTGACCAGGTGTTCAACGTTAGGTGGCATTGCCGCCGATTTCCCTTGCCCGCTGCTTTCACCCGGGCGGTTGGCTCGCCTATGGTTCATTTCGTCGCGGTTCGGGATGTGCGGTGGATCCCCTGGTCGTTCGCCCTTGCTCGTCATCGGCGTCAACTTGCACTTGGAGGCCCCGCATGGGAGCGCTATGTTCGAGAAATGAGGCTTCGCCGAGGCTTGGTCGTTCGCTTCCTCTGGATCGAACATGAAGGTTTTTCCGTTCGAGTGTACGACGAGGCGGGGATGCATTTGACTTTTCCTTAGGCTTTTTTAACTGTTTTTGTCTTGTCGCGAACTTGGGCTGGTCGTTTTGTTGTTACCTCTTTCGAATATGACGTTTAAAGATTAAAACCTGTGTACCTTGTCGTTTGGTGTCTTTACGTGTATTTTCCTATGTATGGAAGACTTATGTGCAAGCTTTGGTCTTATTGAATTTCTTTATCAAGCCTTCGTGTGACAGTTTTAACTATATGTCCGCGTCGATCTTTCTTTCTTCATTTTTGCAGGTGATCCTTCCGGTTGATCCGAGATGGTGCGCATTGTTCGTCGCGAATACTCATGCTACGTCGATCAGATGTTCAACGGTCGCTGGCATTGCCGACAGTTTCCCCTGCCCGCAGCCTTCGTTCGAATCGTTGGGCCCTTGCTCATTCATTTCATGGAGGTCCGGGACGTCCGCTGGACTCCCTGGTCGTTTGCCATTACCCGGCACAGGAGGCAACTCGCTCTTGGTGGCCCTGCTTGGGAACGCTTTGTTCGGCAGATGAACCTTCGCCGCGGGCTGTTTCTCCGATTCCAATGGTCGGATTATGAAGGCTTCTCTGTCCGTATTTTTGACGGGGAGGGTAAGCACATTCGCCCACCTTAGGCCATCTTTCGGTTGTTACGTTTTGGGATTGTTTTCAAACTTCGTCACTTAGTTCTTGTTTTTTGTATGGATATGACATTATGTATCTGACGTTTGTGGTATTCGTTGTTTTGCGCCTTTATGCACGCTTCTCGAAAGTTGTGTTATCTTCCCCGGGTCGCCGCACAATGTGCTTTTAGGTGCTCGGGGCAATTGATCGCTGATGGGATCCGTCCCTCGCTCATTCTTTTTCTTGGTTCTCCCTGTTCTCTCTTGTGCGTTGTCTCGTTTCATTTTTGGGCGGACTAACTCGTTCGCCCAAAAATGCCCAGCCTCGTTTAGCGATCATGTTATGTTTCCCTGGTTATCTCCCATCCTCGGGTCCCGGGGGACACCTGATCCGTATTCGGTCACATCGGGTTCCAGGGGAGCCGAGCTTTTCCCCCTTTGTTCGTATCTTCAGTGCGGAAAGGAGACACCTGGCCCCCCTCGGATTCTCCTCTTTATCAACCCCGTACTTGCGCCTGTCGTTTTGCTCACTTTTTCTACAAGGATGTTGTTGGAGTTGTGTACTTAATGTCTAGATTTAAGTAACGGAAACTCACGATCCATTGCCATTAATCTATTTAATTAAATAAACAATTATTTGCGTTTAATTATTTATAATTAAATATATGCAAATTATAGTCCTGGATTTCATACGTTGTAGTTAGTATGGTGTGCATGGGCGCACAGAAGATCATACTATCGGTTACTCGTATTTAATCGAACAGTTGCTCACGACCTAGATGGACACGGACCAATCCATCGGTATAGTCGTTGTGTGAGAGAGAAAATAATTTATCTTAATTATTTTATCACACTTGTACACTTGGTGTATTGAGCGGATCGTTTGAGATTTATCGATTAGGATTGCCGGCGATAATCGATTTAAGTCTCAGTGTATTTTATTCTTAATCCCCGATACTATTGCGGGTGTGTATATTTAATATAAGTGACTTTGATTTTCCAAAGGAATTGACCGGTTTAATTACTGGGTCAATTACCGGTTAAGTTGGGTCGCTATATTTTATATATGACATGCCGTGAATACTTGACGGGAAAGTGTATCCCGGAAGGGTTGATAATATCCCCGAGATGAGTTCATAAGGAATTATTATGTAAACCCTGCAGGTGGATTTGTTCCGCATAATAATTAAGGTTGAATGGTACTAGTCTCGGATATAAGAGATGAATAAATTAATTAGCAATAAATTAATTTTATTCATGGATATTTATATCTTAAATACACGGAATAAATAATACTACCGGAGAAATATTATTTGATATAATATGGTTTAATATTGGGAGTGCAATTAATTTTATATAGTGGAAAATAGAATTAATTAATATTAATGGATTAATAGATTTGGGCTTGGGCTCAATTTAATCATTAATATTGGAAGCCCAATATTCCACCTCCTTAAGATCCCCTACGTAGCCTATAAAAGCACTACATGGTCTTCTCTATTCTCATAACTTGAAGATCACAATTCTAGAGAGAGAAAGTAGAGAGGAAGATCCATGGAGTTCGGAAGATCGTCGTCCACCCGACGTTCGAGCTAGTGCAAGGAATACGTGGGAAGGTCTCAAGGTCTTCATAGATCTCGTTTCTCCGTACAACGAGAACAAAGGTAAAATCGTTGAACCCCCTTCAATGATTTTAATTAATTCGTATATGCATATGAACGAAGATCCGAGGGACGAACCCGGGGATGGGGTTTGACCGCGCGGTGGTGATCCGAGATCACCGGACCGCGGGCTGTCAAGCGAGCCCCACCGGGATCGAAGGCAACGAACCCCGGCTGGACGCCGAGGGTGGCGATCGAAGCCCTAGGGCTCGATCGCCGGCAGCACGCAAGGAAGGGAGCCCCGGCTGGACGCCGGGGCGAGCGATCGACCTAGGGTCGATCGCTGGGGGCAGCCGCGGGCTGGTGCCGCGGCAGGCGCCCCCTCCCTCGACTGACGGTGGCGGTGAGTCGCCGGACTCACCGCCGGGGGCTGCTACGAGCAGCCCCGGGGGATGCGATGCGCATCCCCGGCGATCACCGTGCGTGATCGCGAGCCCCTCGCGGGGGCTCGGCTAGGGCAACCGCGGGTTCATCCCGCGGCGGGTGTTCTCGGCCGGGCTCCGGCTCGTGAGGTGGTTCGCGGTGGTTTCCGGCGAAGGGATTTTGATCGGGGTTATGTTTCCGCAATTCCGTTAACCCCGGGATATCGATTTCCAACAATTGGTATCAGAGAGTTGGTTCTAGTTCATGTGTATATGCGATAAATTGTTCTACCTTGCAGGGTTTCCGACTATTATGGCTAGCGTTTAATTATTCGTTAATTATTGTCATAATTGTTTTAAACTCTCGGACATGTCGAGATTCGTTTTATGTGTGGTGAATGCTTGTAATAGTAAAAATTCGGGGGTTGACCGAATTTAGGTTTATTATCACGTTCTACTTTTTTCCGGAAAATGTATAGGGTCGATTTCATGTATAGAATCGATACCGGATAGTATAGAATTTATTTTGTAATTTATTCTATGTTGGATCGATGCCGAGACGATCGCCGGAAGACGAAGACGTGTGACGAAGAAGACGATGGACGAGAGGGACGATCAACCCCATGATCGACCCTCACGATCGACCGCGAGGAAGGGGCCGATCGCCCCTCGGCCGTGGGCTGCCGCCGGCGTTGGTGGTGGCTGGCCGGCTGGGGTGGCGGCGGCGGTGATCCCCTCCGGTGGCCGGTCGATCATGGTGGTGGGGTGGTGCGGGGACTCCCAACCCGCGCTACTCCTACCATAATCCGACTTTCCTATTTTAATTCGGTTTTCCTATTTTATTATTTCTTTTATGGAATATTCATGGAATAGGAAAAGAATTAATTTAGTATTAAATTTATTTCCCTATTGATTATTCCTATTATAGGAATTTTCATGGATTAGGAAGAAAATAAATTTAGAATTAATTTTTCCTATTTTATTATTCCTTTATGGAATTTTAAATGGATTAGGAAAATAATTAATTTGGAAAGTTTTAAAGTCCTTAATTAATTTTTCCTATTTAATTATTCCTTTATGGAATTTTTAATGGATTAAGAAAGGAATTAATTTGGAAGGATTAGGAGTCTATTATAGAAGTCTTCTAGAATGTTCCAAGTTTGACTTGGATAGGATTCTAAAGATTTAATAGAATTAGAAAGGAAAGTAAAAATAAATAAAAAATATTAATAATATTTAATTTTATTTTTGATATATTCGATTGACTTAATTTTCGAATTAAGTAACTTTTGGATTAATTGAAAATAAATAGATTTAAATATTGGGATTAATATTCTCGTCACATGGAGCATTCAAGAACGAAGACTGAAGACTAGAAGATGCGTACGGGGATGCGATAAAACCATAATAGTCGGAAAATAATATTCTAGTATTATTTTGACTATGTGATAATATTTATGTGCTTTATTACATGTATGCATGCTATATGTGTTTACTTTATGCACTAGATAGCGTATCCCTTTATTGTAAAAAGCTAAGTGGGAGAGGGTATGGAAACATACCCATGGTCTCCATTGCTGCTCTCTTGGTGACTTTTATAAACTTTTGAAGTTTATATAGATAAGTTATTGGAGGAGAGTTCTTGTAATTCCTCTTACGAGAAACATTGATTAAGTTTATCAAACAATGCCTAATTTGTCTTTCCAAAGCTGATTTCAAGTCGACTCATTCTCACCCCGGGGAGTGGAATGGAGCCAGAGCCACTTGGTCATGTAGAGGACACAAATTAGAGACCTTCGTACCATTCTTTTATAGATGGATCGATTGTCTGCTCGGCTCCCTCATCTAATGAGAGATAGGGTTGTTCGCATGGTGAATCACTGGTTAGAAACTTCGAGTTTCACTTATGATTCTCCGCGTCTTGATTCACAAGATCGAATGGATCAAGTAATTGGGAGTCAATTATAAAAGTCTCTTGGTGTAGTAAACGTCCACACCACGTGGCTTGCTATACTGACGGATTTTGGATTAATTGATGTAGACAGTTGTAAGAAATTGTGAAGAGTTGTGAAGTTGTCGTAAACGTCCACACCACGTGGCTTGCGGTGATGTAGCAATTCCAAACGATTTACTTTGGTACTGAGTAATGGTTTACACTTAGATACGCATTATAGTATTCCTCCCCACGAGGTTCCGCTATAAGTGATGTATGACCGAAGCAAATCTAATTGCTAAATCATTTGGGTGGGTAAACGTCCACACCACGTGGCTTGCCTTACCTGATGGGATTTTAGATGTGATTAGTGGTTTAATGATATTATTTGAGGGAGATAATATCGGAGATTAAATCGATTGTTTGTTGTTATATGTGCTCATAGATTAGGATATGGCTTTGAACCCACTTTATGTGATACGTAAGGATTTAACTCATTGGTCCCTGAATGTATTGATTGGAATAGAGATCT
Source organism: Euphrasia confusa (assembly GCA_954870475.1). Classification (NCBI taxonomy): domain Eukaryota; kingdom Viridiplantae; phylum Streptophyta; class Magnoliopsida; order Lamiales; family Orobanchaceae; genus Euphrasia; species Euphrasia confusa. The sequence goes on along the minus strand of OX940959.1, from coordinate 6,243,646 downwards.
GGACATTGCCCAGACTGTTAAAGAGTACATGTTTGTACTCAAGAGAGCTTTATCCTCCCGGTCATACTAATGTCTCAACTGATGAGGAAAGAACTGATTTTAAGAAGTGGGAAAATGCTTTTGCAATAACCACTGATTATGATATCATGTTCAAACTCAAGGAGATGTTTAGACATGACATAGTGGCTAGACAAGAGGCGATGAGGATACTCATAAAGGTCATTCATTCGAGGAAACGCTTAAACACGTTTTCAAGATGATGAACCTTTTAGACGAGTTGAGACGGAAATCGCAAGCTCTTGTAGCCAATGCCAAAGGTTCCGAACCTAAGGGCAAAACCGGGGGAAAGGAAAAGCAAGCAAAGAAACCCAGTGGTCCTAAGTTTCTTGGATCACGAGATGGGACGAGAAAGCCAATAGGCAAGAGTTCTCGATGCAAACAGTCTGGGTACTGGAAGTCTGATTATCCTCTCTAAGAAAGTACGAAATCTTCTTTAGTCGTAAAACATAGTCAATGGTATTATCTACCGGAACCTGGTGTGTAGATATGGAACCACTGACGGTATGTGCATTCTAAATGCAAGGGTTCCAGGAAGCCCGACGACTTAGAAAAGAAGAAATCGTAAGTCTACATGGGCAATGCTGTAGAGGAGGCAGCAGTTGCAGTGGAGGGCATATTATAGGATTTCATTTTGGGTTATTGCTTTTATGTACCTTTCAAATTAGAAAGAACTTTGTTCTGAATTTCTAATAAATGGATATTTTATTTCTTTTAATCATTTGATGGTTATAAGAAGAAATAATGATATTATCTATTTTGGTACATTAGCTAGCAATATATAAATGATGAATCCTGAGTCCACCACAATGCAACGAACCTAGTATATATAACTCGTTTTACTAATAAGAGATTTCTTTGTTAAATCAATTTTACTTGTGGATTCTTATGCTAAGTCATATTTATTCAAATAAGAAGTTCAAAGGTCGAAAATTGATTGTAAGATCAATTAAGTTGAAGGAATGGACCTTCCGACCTAAGAATCTGATTTGGAAGATAACATGACTAAGCAATCCTTTATGGATATAAGGTATAAGATCCGGACAAGTATTATAATTGATTAACTCTGATGTATGCAGACCTTTGTCTACTCAGACAATAAGGTACGAGTACTTCATTTTATGATTACTCGAAAAATGGATTAGCATACCTGATGTGCCACAAAAGCAAAGTGTTTTGACAAGTCAATGGACACTAAGCAATTGTGGAGAACCTTCAAGGTATATCCATTTATAGCCTGCGATTTGATCGCGGAGGCAAGTACCTGTCTGAGGAATGCATGGCATACTGATCAGAGATTGGGATTTGATCCCAAATGACTACACCATACACTCTTGTGTAGAAATGGTGCGTCGGAAATAAGAAATGGAACTCTTATAGAAATAGTAAAAGCATGAGTTATACGGAACTACCTAAGTTCTATGGATATGTCTGGAAACAACGGCGCATTCAATGCGGTTGTAGAATATTCTAAAAGAACAAAAGATGTGTGTTCAATAGTACTATGAACCAGAAGGACGTTATAAGTTCTAACGCCCGGTTCTTAGAGGAAGACTATTAGATGAACCACAAGCCCAAAGTGACGTAGTACTTTGAAATGAGAGAGAAAGATTAAGACTTAGAACCAGCCGAACCGAGTAGCGGTGCACCACAAACTGCACCTACTGTTATTACTGTTTATACACCGGAATGCCGTTGTAGTGGGAGGTTGTGATCAACTGGAGATATTCATAAGACTAGGAGAGTTTTCGGACTCTGGACCTAGTATACATGAAATCGATCCCTGGATCTACATGAAGGCAGTACTAGATCTAAATGTGCCTTCTTGGAAAGCAATAAGGATTATTGCTAAGAGGCAAGATCATTTAGAGTACAAGCTTAGTTGATCCATCTATGGATTGGAACAAAGCATTAAGTTCGTGGAACTTGCGCATTGATGAGAAAGTCCATTTGATGGATTCATCAAAAGGCATTGACGAATCGTGTGTATAGGAAACGTGATGGAAACAAGGTGGTGTTTCTCGGAAGTTTTATGTAGATAACATTTTATCATTGGTAACAATGTAAAGATGTTGTCAGACATAAAATGATGGTTGTCTAGAAAAATCGATATATGAGATGAAGAAGAAGTTAGAGCATGTTCTTAAGATCTAGGATCTCAAGAAAAGAACATTGTACTTCTCTAGATATCTTATACGATTATGGTTCATTTTAACATGCAAGATTCCGAGAGAGGTATGTTACCTTTCAGATACGGAATGCATCTATCTAAGGATATGTGTTTTGGAACATAAAAGGAGATAGAAGCAATAAAAGCGGTTTCCTACACCTCGAGTGTGGAAAGCTTGATAAATGCGATGTTGAAAAACGAGAACCTGATATCTGCTATGCGGTTAGTATAGTGGGAGGATATCAAGGTAATCCTGGAAAGGAATACTCGACTGCTGTAATGAACATTTTAAGTACTTTCAAAGTACTGGAAACTATGTTCTGGATTACGGAGCAGACAAGTTTTTCCTTTGGATTACATTCTCTTAGATTTCTAATCGAATGAGGACCAGTGTAAGTCGATATCAGGCTATGTGTTTCACTATTGAAGGAGAAGGAGTTTTTTTTTAACATGGAAGAGTGATAAGCACGATGCTTTTCGGACTCTGCCATGGGTAACCAAATAGCGGCCTCGGAGGCAGCGGAAGTTTTGGTATAGCTCCGGGAATCTCTGGGACTTAGAGGTGATTCTTAATTTGCCAAAGGCTATGTGAATAGCGGTGCGATGGCAAATGGTAAGAAATCACAAGTCCATAAGTGTAAGATAACACATAGAGCAAGTACCACCTGATACGAGTCATCGTCGAGGGAGACGACGCTGAAGTCACCAAGATAACTTCAGAGCGGCAACCTAGAGTGCTCATTCACATAGTACTTCTTGGAAGTACAACTTAAGCACGTGATGAGTATGGGAGTCGGGAGTTTGGAGGAAATGACTAGACCTTAGTACAAGTGGGAGATTGTTGGAGTTGTGTACTTAATGTCTAGATTTAAGTAACGGAAACTCACGATCCATTGCCATTAATCTATTTAATTAAATAAACAATTATTTGCGTTTAATTATTTATAATTAAATATATGCAAATTATAGTCCTGGATTCTATACGTTGTAGTTAGTATGGTGTGTCGGGCCCACACAGAAGATCATACTATCGGTTACTCGTATTTAATAGAACAGTTGCTCACGACCTAGATGGACACGGACCAATCCATCGGTATAGTCGTTGTGTGAGAGAGAAAATAATTTATCTTAATTATTTTATCACACTTGTACACTTGGTGTATTGAGCGGATCGTTTGAGATTTATCGATTAGGATTGCCGGCGATAATCGATTTAAGTCTCAGTGTATTTTATTCTTAATCCCCGATACTATTGCGGGTGTGTATATTTAATATAAGTGACTTTGATTTTCCAAAGGAATTGACCGGTTTAATTACTGGGTCAATTACCGGTTAAGTTGGGTCGCTATATTTTATATATGACATGCCGTGAATACTTGACGGGAAAGTGTATCCCGGAAGGGTTGATAATATCCCCGAGATGAGTTCATAAGGAATTATTATGTAAACCCTGCAGGTGGATTTGTTCCGCATAATAATTAAGGTTGAATGGTACTAGTCTCGGATATAAGAGATGAATAAATTAATTAGTTATAAATTAATTTTATTCATGGATATTTATATCTTAAATACACGGAATAAATAATACTACCGGAGAAATATTATTTGATATAATATGGTTTAATATTGGGAGTGCAATTAATTTTATATAGTGGAAAATAGAATTAATTAATATTAATGGATTAATAGATTTGGGCTTGGGCTCAATTTAATCATTAATATTGGAAGCCCAATATTCCACCTCCTTAAGATCCCCTACGTAGCCTATAAAAGCACTACATGGTCTTCTCTATTCTCATAACTTGAAGATCACAATTCTAGAGAGAGAAAGTAGAGAGGAAGATCCATGGAGTTCGGAAGATCGTCGCCCACCCGACGTTCGAGCTAGTGCAAGGAATACGTGGGAAGGTCTCAAGGTCTTCATAGATCTCGTTTCTACGTACAACGAGAACAAAGGTAAAATCGTTGAACCCCCTTCAATGATTTTAATTAATTCGTATATGCATATGAACGAAGATCCGAGGGACGAACCCGGGGATGGGGTTTGACCGCGCGGTGGTGATCCGAGATCACCGGACCGCGGGCTGTCAAGCGAGCCCCACCGGGATCGAAGGCAACGAACCCCGGCTGGACGCCGAGGGTGGCGATCGAAGCCCTAGGGCTCGATCGCCGGCAGCACGCAAGGAAGGGAGCCCCGGCTGGACGCCGGGGCGAGCGATCGACCTAGGGTCGATCGCTGGGGGCAGCCGCAGGCTGGTGCCGCGGCAGGCGCCCCCTCCCTCGACTGACGGTGGCGGTGAGTCGCCGGACTCACCGCCGGGGGCTGCTACGAGCAGCCCCGGGGGATGCGATGCGCATCCCCGGCGATCACCGTGCGTGATCGCGAGCCCCTCGCGGGGGCTCGGCTAGGGCAGCCGCGGGTTCATCCCGCGGCGGGTGTTCTCGGCCGGGCTCCGGCTCGTGAGGTGGTTCGCGGTGGTTTCCGGCGAAGGGATTTTGATCGGGGTTATGTTTCCGCAATTCCGTTAACCCCGGGATATCGATTTCCAACAGATGTGACCTTTCACTTCTAAAGCCTGCATTGCTTGTCCTTCACTTTGCGCGCCTTTTTATGTGGAAATAGTTCTCATAAATCTCCGTACGTATGTTTGTTATTATATATAACTCTATGATCTTGGCACTTTTTTCCTACATAACTTAATCTCTTTCCTCCCCGAGAGCTTATTCACCCGCCTGGCGTCGCGACGAGCGATCCCTTCGATGGTGCGCATTCATGTCAATTCGAATGGATCCAAATGGTTCGAGCTTCCGTTCAACGATCTTCGCTACAGGGTGAGGCTACCTCTGCCTGTTGAATTTACCGCCGACCTGGATCATGAGTCCGCGCTTCCCCAGTTCCTTCCGTTGGTGGATGTGAACGGCGACCGGTGGGTTATGTACGTCTCCCGTCGTCGTGGGCAGTACCTGTTCGAGGGCCCGTGGTGGAGGGGCTTTGTTCGTCAGTTCGGTCTTCAATCGACGAACATTGTTCGTGTTCGGTATGATGTCAATCGCGGGTGGGCCGTTGCGGTGTTTGATGCTAACGACCAGCTCGTGACGCTCCCTGTTCAATTTAGGCGTCCGAGGCCTTGACGTGCGTTCGTTTTTCCCTTTTTGTTTTTCTATCGTTCGGGATTTTCGGCGAAGAAAGACCTTTCTCCTCGCCGAAAATGCCCCAGTCCTTGTATGGACATGACCAGGATTCATTGTAACAAATTCTCTGTGGTTGTTTTAAGTGAATCGTTTTTATTCTGTTTTTGGGTGAGTTCCTACCTCGCCCAAAAATGCCCCAGTATGTTTATCCAATCTTGTTTTCATTAGTTTTTAACTTTCCCGGACTCGAGGGACACCTGGTCCATGCTCGGTCGCATCGGGCTCTGGGGGAGCCGAGCTCTACCCCTTTGGATAAATTTTATTTCTCCCGGACTCGAGGGACACCTGGTCCATGCTCGGTCGCATCGGGCTCCTGGGGGAGCCGAGCTCTACCCCTTGGGATAAATTTTATTTCTCCCGGACTCGAGGTACACCTGGTCCATGCTCGGTCGCATCGGGCTCTGGGGGAGCCGAGCTCTACCCCTTGGGATAAATTTTATTTCTCCCGGACTCGAGGGACACCTGGTCCATGCTCGGTGCATCGGGCTCTGGGGAGCCGAGCTCTACCCCTTGGGATAAATTTTATTTCTCCCGGACTCGAGGGACACCTGGTCCATGCTCGGTCGCATCGGGCTCTGGGGGAGCCGATCTCTACCCCTTGGAGTTATGAAATTATGAGAGACTTTCCCGAAACTTTCTGTTTTTTATTAGTGCACAAACGATCACAATACAACGTTAAATCTTACTGGTAATATTTCCTAAGGTGTGTGGAGTTCCAGAAATAGTGGTCGGCCACCCCATTCAGGTTTTCCAGTTCGTATGATGCGTTCTCAAGACTTTCCTTACCCGAAGTGGCCCTTCCCATGTCGGTCCTAGGGCTCCTGGATTGGCTCCCAAGATTTCTTTCAGTACCAAGTCTCCCTGTTTGAACTTCCTTACCTTTACTTTCGAATTGAAATACTTCTCGGCCCTCTGCTTAGCCGCCGCATTTCGGTATACCGAGTTTATTCTCCTTTCTTCCAATAGGTCCAATTCGACCCGCATCATCTGATCGTTCTGATCAGTCAATTCCTGTGTTGTCCGGTGGGTTGGCACCTCCACCTCGGAAGGAACGACGTCCTCGTATCCGAAAGCGAGGGCAAATGGCGTCTCCCCCGTGGCCACTTTGCTCGTCGTTCGGTAGGCCCACAGCACGTCGGGCAGTTCGGTCGCCCATCTCCCCAGCTTTTCTTCGATCCTGGCTTTCAACGTATGCTTCAGAATTTTGTTCACGGCTTCCACTTGCCCATTCGTTTGGGGTTGGTATGGCGTGGAGAACACCTTCCTTATCTTCCATTTATTGAAAAACTTCATGATCTCCAGCCCATCGAACTGTTTCCCGTTATCCGAAGAGATAGTGTGAGGTATTCCAAATCGGCATATGATATTCTTCCATATGAACCGGATTATTTGGGGCTGGTCGATCTTGTTCAGCGGTTCGGCTTCCGCCCATTTGGAGAAGTAATCCACAGCCACTATTGGATATTTGACTCCTCCTGGCCCTGTTGGCAGAGGTCCGATCAGATCGATTCCCCAGGTCGCGAACGGCCAAGGGCTGTATATGGAATTTAAGTATTTCAGGCTGGGCCCTCGTGATCGGCGCCGTTATCTGGCATCGATGACACCTTCTCGCGTATTCAATTGTGTCTCGCCGCAAGGTCGGCCAATAATAACCCTGTATGATGGTTTTGTGTACCAAAGATTGCCCGCCGGCGTGGTTCCCGCACACACCATCATGAATATCTCCGAACACTCTTTTTCCTTCAGCGGGAGTTATACATCGCAGCAGAGGCATAGATAAACTCCTCCGATATAGTGCATCTCCAATCAGCGTATATCGAGACGCGCGTATTCGGAGCTGTCGGGCTTCTACCTTGTCGTCAGGCACCTCGCATGTCTGCAAATAATTCAAGATGGGTCCCATCCAGTTCTCTCCTCGATCGATCAGTTCGACCCTACTGATATCGGCTCTATCCAATGCTGATCGACCCTGACTTAATAGGATCACGTTGGACAGGTCGACTGTCCCTTCCGATGAGGCTAGTTTGGATAAAGCATCCGCCTGAGTATTCAGTTCCCGAGGAATTTGTTCGATTTCAACTCGGAGGAATTTGATAATTATTTTCATCACATGCTCGTAATATTGCTCCATCCTTGTGCTTCTGGTCTCGTACTTTCCTTTGACCTGGTTTACCACTAGTAATGAATCTGTGAAGATCCTTAACTGCTCGGCCCCGACGGCCAAGGAGAGCTCCAATCCTGCTATCAACGCCTCGTATTTGGCCTCGTTGTTGGTGGCGTCGAACTCGAAACTTACCGCATGTGCGAAGGATTGGTTCCCCGGTCCGACCAAGACTATTCCAGCCCCAGCGCGGGAGCTCGTGGACGATCCGTCAACGTAGAGCTTCCACGGTGGGATAGGGAGCGAGGAATCAATCCGCGGGAAGGTGAGCTCAACAATGAAATCAGCCAACGCCTGGCCCTTGATCGCCGTCCTTGGTGCATAAGTAATGTCATATTGGCCCACTTCCAAACTCCACTTTAATAAACGACCCGTGGTGTCTGGCCGCTGCAACACTTGTCTTAATGGCATGGTTGTCAACACTTCGATGGGATGATCAAAGAAATATGACCTCAATTTCCGAACACTCATCACCAATGCATACGCCAGTTTCTCCAGTGGTGTGTACCTTGACTCGGCGTCTTGAAGGGTCTGACTGACGTAATAGATAGGCTTGTGGAGCTTATCATCCGCTCGCACCAAGACCAAGCTGATTGCGTGTTCGGACGCTGCCAGATAAAGGAACAACTTCTCTCCTCGGACCGGCTTCGAGAGGATCTGCGGATCCTGTAGGTGAAGTTTTAACCTATCGAACGCCTCTTGGCTGTCTTTCTTCCACTTGAACTTCTGGTTTTTTATGGCTTGAAAGAAAGGTCGGCTCTTATCTCCCAGTCGGGGTATGAATCTGCTCAGCGCGGCCAGGCAACCGGTTAGGCGTTGAACGTCTTTCAAACATCGGGGCTCCCTCAGGTCGACTGTGGCTTGTATCTTGCTCGGATTTGCCTCGATCCCCCTGGTGCTCACGATGTGTCCCAAGAACTTCGTCTCAAAGACCCCGAAGTGGCATTTTTTCGGGTTCAGCTTCATATTGTACTTCCTCAGAATTTCGCACGTGGTCTCCACATCTCTCACGTGGTCTCACAATACTTTGCTTTTGATGATGAGGTCATCTACGTATACCTCCATGGTCTAGCCGATTTGCTCGGAAATCATTTTGTTCACCAACCGCTGGTAGGTCGCCCCCGCGTTTTTCAATCCGAATGGCATCCGTTTCCAGCTCAACACCATCTTTTCCGTATAGAAAGAAGTGTGTTCGATATCCTCGGGGGCCATTGGGATCTGATGATAGCCGGCATAACAATCACATTTGGAGAGAACCGCGTATCCCGAAGTGTTGTCAACAAGGTGATCGATGTGGGGCATGGGGAAATGGTCCTTCGGACATGCTCGGTTTAGATCTGTAAAGTCCACACATAGTCTCCACGCATTGCCTGTTTTCTTTACGAGCACCGAATTGGATAACCATTGAGGCTCTCCTCGGGCTTCTACCACCAAGTCATTGTCGATCAACTTCTTTACCTCCACAGCTAAAGCCTCATATTTCTCCGGGCCCATCCTACGCCGCTTCTGAGCCACGGGTTTCTTCATCGGGTCAATCTTGAGGTGATGACACGCGTGCCTCGGATCAATTCCCGTCATATCCTTATGCGACCAGGCGAACACATCCATATTTCTTCGCAAGCAGGCGATCAGCTCCTGCTTCACATCCTCGGGCAACCTTGCTCGGACCAATACTACCGTCTCTGGTCTACTGGGGTCTAGACAGATACTTTCCAGATCATCCACCGCCGAACATTGAGACGGTCCTCGGGGGTCAGCGATTTCTTCATTATCCTCGCCTATGCGAGGCTCCATGTCGTCCTCGGTTTTAGGGTTTCCGCCTACTTCTGCGATAAAGGGACCCGTCTGTCCAACCTCTCCTTCTTCCCAGAGAGCGGCCAAGTAGTCGCTGTCTTCGATCTCCATTTCTCTCGTGGGATCGATTTCCTTGACTTCGACCTTGCCGTCTTCGGTTATTCTCCTCGTTATGTTAGTTCGGGGGGTATCGTTAGTTCTTTGCGCGAATTTCGTTGTACTCTTGCCCGAACACGAATCATAATCAAAACACTTCTTAGTCATATATTGGTCTCCCTTCACGGTCCCAACAGATCCGTTCAGGGTTGGAAACTTAATACAATAATAATGGGACGAGGCTACGGCCTCGAATGCCTCCAGAAATGGCCTACCTAGGAAAGCATTATAAATGTTCTCAATATCGACCACGACGAACTCAGTAGTTCGTGTAATCCGAACTGCCGCATCCTGATAGTCGACGAGCTCTACAGCCAGCTTGATCTTCCCATATGGCTTTACTTCTACGTCGCCGAAACCCCTCAGCGACCCTTCATACGACTTGAGATATCCGGACATGTCCCCCAGCTGATCAAAGGTTCTCTTGAATAGGATGTTACAATGGGCGCCATTATCGATCAGGATGCGGGCTACCTCAACTCCTTGGATCCTGGCCGTAACGACCAGCGATTCCACCTTTGGGTACTTGACCCCCATCCGATCCTGATCGGTGAATTGGATGATGATGCCCTTGGCGATGCTTGGTTCCTTCAGGGGGATTACAGGATTGATGCTTTTCCATGCCCGCAGCTCGGCCTTCTTCTGCCTCTTCGATCTCTGTGTCCCGGGGGCGATTCCGCCGATCATATTGATCCTTCCGCCCTCTCTCATCGGGGGCACATCTCTATTTCCTCTTACTTCGACCGGCGGAGGAGGCGGGGGCTGTTCGATCTGAAGCCTCTGCGGCTCCGGCAACCTCTTATTATGTGGTACATATGGTCGGTTATGATGACCATTTCCTCGTCGGCCCCTTCCTCTCCCCGGTCTCCTCAGCAGCTGCTCAAGTCTTCCTTCTTTGAACAATTGCTTCAGCTGATCGAGCAGCTGCCTGCACTCGTCCGTGGGATGTCCAATGTCTTCATGAAATTCGCACCACTTATTTGGATTCCTCCTCTCGGGTGGACCGATGAGTGGTGGTGGTGGCATCAGCGCGAACACGTTGTTGTCTCGAAAAATCTCTAGAATCTTCCCAACCGTCTTTCCATGGAACACTCCGTTCTCCCCCGGCTCGTTCTGTTGTTCCCGTCTCGGGCCGTTGAAATTCCTGGGGCCTGTGTTCTTTTTAACCCAATCCTTTTTCTCGAAGTTGGGTTTCTCCTTCTTGACTGGACCTTCGACTTCCTTCAGCCTCTGATCGTAAATACGCTGCTGAACGATCTCTTCCCCGGCGCGCTTGCGGAATTCAGCATAAGTCTTAGGGTACTCCCGCATCATCGGTTTGAACAATTCCGAGCTGGGCTTTAGGCCTCCGACCACGGCGTGCACGAGCACGTCATCGATGATGGGCTCTCCGTGGGATACTATCTTCTCCACTCGGTCTAGATTCTGTTCGTCCGTTTCTTCATTCACTTGCTTGATTCCCGTAAGCCTCTGCCTGCTTTCTGGGCGCTGGATTTTAGCAGCGAAATATGTGACGAACAGCTCTCCCAATTCCTCAAAACTGTCCACCGACCGACTGGGGAGGCTGGTGTACCACTTATGCGCCGTATCCCCCAAGGTGAGAGGGAAAAGTCTACATTTGGTTGCGTCGCTAGCCCCTCGCCCGATCATGTAAATATTGTACTTACTCAAATGGACCTCTGGATCCGCCTTCCCATCATAAATCATGTTCATCATTGGGGCGATATCCACCTGGGTCCTTGCACTTGCGAGTCGGTGGGAGAGAGGGTCTGTCAGGGTCGTCTTTCGAGGCCCTTCGCCCTTCTGCAAGGCGATCTGCCTCTCCATCTCTTCCAGCCTTCTGATAACATCTCCGTCGGGACGACCTTCAGGACGCCTCCTCGGTCGCCGACCACGCCTCCCGGGTTGACGGGGTGCTCTGATCTACTTTGATCGTCCCATTCTTCATAGACCTCGTCTGACTCTCGTGACTCACTGGAGTCACCGTCATACTCCTCCTGCCGAACTACCCCCAACCTTCGGCCCTTCTTGCGAGGTCGCATTGGGGAAACTCAGCGGGTTTCCTGTTCCTCTTCAAACTCTTCATCCTGAAAGTCTTCATCTAGATTTCTCACTATGGGTCCCTGACCGGGGTTTCTGTTTGCCTTCTCCATACGGGCTGATTTCTCCTGCAGCAGTCGTATGGTCCTTTTGATGTCTTCCGGGGTCTGGAGACATTCGAGATTCAGGTCGGGCAGGCTCTCGACAGGTCGTTGGTTCCTGATGGCCTCTCTCTTCTTCTCTTGGAGAACTCTTTGTTCCTCTCTTATCTTCCTTTGCTCGGCCCTCAGCATTTCAATGTGGTCGAGCTGCTCCCTCTCAATTTGGGATATCTCCATCCCCCCTGGTCTGACACTTCCGGGCTCCTCAGGACCTTTCCCCTTCTCTGCCAAGGTAAGGCCTGAGACCCCGGTTGTAACTTGAAGGCCTGTTGTAATGCTCGGATGATTCATGTCTATGCTCGTTCAGTATCTACTCAACGCCCGAGGATCACCCCTCCTTCTAGCGCCAATTGTTGATAGTTGAAAAATCGTGTTCTCCTATTACCAACTAAAATAGAGATTTAGGGGATTGAGTAGTGAACAAGACTATAGTGCTCTCTAGGAGTTTTTGAGGAAATGTGTAGATGTCCTTAATAAAAATATTACACCTTCTATTTATAGAGAATACAAATTAGGGTTTCTAAAGTTGGCTAATGGGCCAAGCCCACTAATAAATCCGCCATTAAGCCCATCCTTGAGTCCATCCCCCATCTTCCGGCCCAGAGGTAGGCAGCTCGCGTGCTCGGGAAACCTAGCTGGTTGTAGATGGCCGTTGACTTCTTTCCTTACTCTAGACATGTTCGCCTGTAGATCGCTACCGAGCACACTCCGTGTTCGCCTCATTCTGTGTAATGGGGTCGACAACCGAAAACAACGCTCCGTTTGTTCGTCCTTGGGTATGTTGACGAGCACAAATCATCCTCTTTCATAAGGGGGGTTTCCTATGCTCGGGCTTCAGTTGAAATTTCTCCGCATAACAAGTTCATCTCAACTCATTTTAATTCATTCCAAAATATATTACGGTGAATGATTCCATATTTACAATTTAGTTATACTAAAATATTATTCATAATTTTTAAAAAAATATTTAATAATATATAAAAAATATTATTATTATTATAAAAAAATAGTTTACTTAATTTCAGTGTAAATTAGTTCATTTTAGTCTAGTTCAAATTAGTTTAGTCGAATTTAGTTCAAAATGAAAAATGTTTTATTTGTATACTTAATATCTTCCCTACATATATAATAAGTACTCTTCTTCACTCTTTAAAAATTACTGAAAAATTAAATATATTTATCTTCTTTGTAATTGTCATATATGTTTTAGTGTTCATGTTGAAACTTGTTCTTAATTTTGAAGTGATTTTTTTTCTACTTTAAGTTTTCAAAGTAAGATCTCTAATTTTTAATTGTCTCAATTTGGATTGATATATAAGAGAGTGTATTGGTTTGTGATTTAATTAGATTTTTTAAAAAAATTTAAAGTTTTGGGTATTCAATTTGGATTTTAAAAAATCCACTAAAATCATAGTATTCAACATGAATTTTAAAATGTCTTATTTTTTTTATAAGTATTTAATAGTCTGTAGATTTTATAAGATTTTAAAAGTTTGTGGATTTTAAAAAAATCTCTTTAAAAAATATAAAATAATTTCACGATTTCTGTAACGCCCCGGCTCGTTGCGGGGTCGAAGTCCGACCCTAATGTGCCGGTTCGGTTACCAATGATTGCTTGCGGAGTGATATTCTGGCTCCACTATACCAACATTATCATAAAAATACTCCAAAGCCAACATACTTAACTTTGAAGTTCTTATAATGAACTAAATTATTTTTAAAAGTATTCAGTAGTCTAGAGACTTTTACGATTTCTCTCTAATGAACTAAATTATTTTTAAAATATAATGAAACTTAAGAAAATTATATAAAAATATATATTATAAATATATATTTTTTAAATCACTAATTGAAAAAAATAATTATAATTTTTTTAAAAAATTTAGTGATTTAAATAAAAGATAAAAAAACAGTAACAATTAGAATATTTGTATCAATAGTTTATACCAGAAGTGTTTGATGTATATTTGTATCAATAGTTTATACGGAAGTCTATGGAGATCTATGTAATTAAATCGATGAAAATAATTTCATAATCTTTTAAAATCTATAAAAATTTATATAAATCAATAAAAAAAAAGTCACTCACAGCAAAGATTATAAATTTTCATATTTCACTTAATTTTCAAAATCAATAAAAATCCAATAAAATTCAAATTATCCTCCATAATTATATAATATTTTCATCCAAAAATCACAAATAATAGCAACACCAAGTCACCGATAGCAATAAACCATTAATATTCCAAAGGTAAAACTTGTATTTGGTTAACCATTAATATTCCAACAATAAATCAACTAAAAGTTCAAATCTCCCAAGAACCCAAAAAACAAAAAACAGTGGTGCATGTTTGGTTAACCTAATTATTACTTCAGCCCACACCATGAAGTTATATCTTATTACTGGATTTATTTAGAGCTCAAATGATCAATCACACAATCATCAATATTACTTAAGGAACCTCGAGAGCCCTACTTTGTGCCCATACTTTTCAACATCCTCTTTCACCTGCCTTATGAACTCTCTGTAGCTGAAACCCCGGTAACGCCCACCGCCCTCGTGATCGCACCCGCTCTCTATGATCACGTCGTTAGACGGGCAGAAGAAGTAAGCAGTCGAAAACCTTTCGCTCTTCGGGTTCGCCACCACCCTGTGGAACACGCTTTTGTACACGTCATCGCTCCAAGCCTAAACACACGAAGAAGAATCGTTAATTAATATTAAAAGCTGCATCATCTAAAAGTTCAAACTGTCAGAGAATTGAAGTTTGTCATCAACTTGACATTTATATCAGTGGTTCGAATATATTCTCCAATAATATTTAATAATGTTGATAATCACCTGAAACAAATCTCCAATGTTGATGATCAAGGTGTCGGGATTGGGCTTGATAGCGACCCACTCCCCATCCTTCACCAACTGCAGTCCCCCAACATGGTCTTGGTGGAGAACCGTGAGGAACGAGCTGTCGGTGTGAGGGGCTATCCCCAGCATCTGAGGGGTTGCCGGGCAAGCCGGATATCGATTCAGTCGGAGATAGCAGGAGTTGGGCAGGCAAGTCTCCTTGAACAAGCTCGTCTTCTGCCCCGTCAGTTCCTCTGCCAGTATGTCTGCCAGAGTTTGAGCTAGCTCGGACACTGTTGTCGAGAATAGCTCCATTGTCGAGCTAAACCATCAAGATTAATAGCGCATGCATAAAAAAAAAACATGCAACCAAGGGCATTAGTGTCTTTTTCTCGAAATGAGATATGGTGTATGCATGTAAAGTGGTATGTACTAAGATTCCTAACTATCACATCGTACGTACTACGTAAGCATGTGAATCTTAGCTGGATACTGATCATATGTGGCCCGGAGTAAAATGACGATTTTAACCTTTTACTCATGAGATAATGGTGAATTAAAGATAAACAAATTAAGCACCAAATAAACAAATAACTAATTATTGTAGAAATAATATTAAACTCAACTATTATTTCTTATTACTTTCTTAAAAATATCTTTTTATCAAAACCAACTAAGCCTTTATAATATAAGCACAACAAAGTAGTACCAACTTAAAAACAAAACTGTAGGCTAATTAATTTTAAAAACCATCAATAAACTCTAACACTTATATTACCTTAATTAAGTTACAAGAAATAACTCTTAGAACTTTTATTATTTAGTAACTCCATCCCATTTAATGTTTATTCAACAATTATTACCTGAGAGTGTCGACGTGGCCACCGGAGGATGTGTTGCCAATCACATCGCTCAACGGCACATGGAAGGCTTCAGACCAAGATAGGTGTTGGAGCGAGGTAGCCGAAGGCGTTCCCCATCTGTAGCTTCCGGTCGAGAAGTTCAAGTCGGTGTAGGCTTTCTTCTCTTCGAACGGCTTCTTGAACAGCTTCACTTGCTCGGCCTTCATGAGCTGCAGTATGTCGCGGGGAATCCCATGATTCACAACCCGGAAAAAGCCCCATTCGCGGGAGGCCTTGGCAATCAGTTTCTTGCATGCTTGGCTTTCGGAGTCTCCGAGGTTCAGCTGGTTGAGATCGATCAAGGGCAGCTCGGATTCCTCGACTATGACCGGGGCCTCGAAGATAACCTGATTGTCGGCGATGAGGCTCTTGTAGGTCAACTCCAACGGTGGATCGGAAGATTTTGCCATGGGATCTAGTTGGGCTGAACACAAGTTGGATAATTTAGTATGATACTACTATTTTATATGTTGTGTACCCTAAGACTATGCTGTTCATTGATGAATTTGAAGAGGCACTATCTACAAGGTCAGATAAGAATTATAGTGGAACATAAGAAGTGTGATCATTCTTATAGAGTATTCAGTATTAATAGCATGTGTAACATAAGTTATAATTAAGGTGCACAAAACATTCATAAAACATAATCATTGGTTTTGATGAATTCAAATATTTTTTCAAATATATATATACTCTGCCTATTCCATATGAATAATCACACATCATTTAAAAAAAAAAACTTATTTTTTCATTTTAAAAAATATATATAATTTTATATTTTACCTATTGTCTTAGACATTACTCTCAAATACTTTTTCAGTTTAAAAATATTTTTTTTTCTTAAATTTTTAGTCAAAAAAAATAAAATAATATTATATAAATTTTCGTGTTCAGTTAAATGTGACCATTTGGCGTGAGACGAAAGAGAAAGTGACTATATAATTTCCTTACTTGGAGGAGATTGGTGTGAGTAGTATCCTCGGAAGATTCTGTCTCGTGCACCAACGTTGGACGTCCCTGCATTCTCAAGTGCCACTTTCAATTATTTGGTGAATTTATAAATTAAATTAAATTAAAAATAAGTAACACAAGTCAATTTGAAGTTAGCATGCCGTAAACTATGATGACGTATCTTTATAAAAATTAAAATTTAATAATAAATGTATATTGTAGAAAGAATGAAATAAGAGAGAAATGGTAAATATTAAAGGATATTGAGAATCTATGGTTATGAGAGGAACACGTGGCTCGTAATGATATCACTAATCAGCATTATATATATATGCAGCAGTACTATTATTGGATATAGGGGATATTTGTGCATTACTATATGCCTAATTTTGGATCACATATCTAGTTGCACTTTCAATTAATATGCCTATATAATGATTTCTGTACATGTTACTTTAGTGTGGGATAAGTAGACTGCTACAAATGAGTTGAGCGGTTCATGAAGAGTGCTAAGTACGAGTTGCTCGAGTCGAGTCTGGTAGAATTCGAACTCGAGCAGCTATCATAAACAAGAATTATATTTTTCTGTTTCTCTAGGTGATTCAAAAAAACAACGTAGTTATTTTTTGCAAGCTAAACCGGCCGGAGATCCTTTATAAGCAAAAATACTCTACTAGACTCATTTACGACCCTAATGTGGGGAACATGCAATTTCAAATATGATAGAATAACTTGAAACAAATCAATAATTATGAATATTAAATATTAAAACACTTCTAACCAGTTTATCATGGTGTATATTCATTATAAACCATGGATATACAAATTAAAACACTTACTACTATATAAAAACATAATTTGTGACTTGTGAGAAGTCCATAATCTCTACATTTAATTAGTACCCACTCATTCATTGTTTACGACTATGACGACTATCAAACTACTTGTAACTAATCGTACATTATACTTACTCTATCCAATACAAATGCTATTTTTTTTTATATAATTAATTACAAAATAAAAATGATTATTGATGCTGGACAAAAGTAAAATAACTTATTTCTAAGTAATTTTTTAATTAATAATTATATACTCCTTCCATCCGATTCAACTCAAATTAATGTCTTACTCTTTGATAAATACATATTGTTACTTTGTTATACTTTTATTGTATCGACTTTCACTCTATTAAACACATAAAATCAATCACAAATCACAGTTACTTTTAAAGACAAGTTCAATTCATATTTTAAAACTTTCAAACACTCACAAATGACATGACACACGTGTTGTGAAAACCCTAATTGATTTGAGGTAGCTAGCACACATCTTGAGCTTAAACAAAAGATATCTTTCACAAAAAAACTTATTATTATTATTATTATTATTATTATTATTATTATTATTATTATTATTATTATTATTATTATTATTATATATCATGTCAATTGTGTATGCGGTATAGTACAGAATCACATTATCATCTGATAATAAAATAAAATAAAATCAGTGGCATATGGGTAAGGTAAGAATCCATTGGTGCAAACGAAGTTGTGAAAAGTACCTAGAACAATAATATCCTAATCTTTCCAATTATTTGGAGTAGTTCGTTTGGTTGTGTTGTGTTGTTCAAGGTATTACACGTACCCGATTCTACTACCTGATAACTGATATATGATGCTACAACTCATACCTCACACTCATATTTAAACGTACTAACTACTGTATAAATATGTACTAGCTATATCCCACTGAAAATGTCACTTTCATTTTTATTTTATGTTTCTCTAAAAATATTTCATTTTTCACGTTCAAATTACTTAAAAATTAAATAAATAATATAAACAAAAATTCAATTTATTTTACACATAAAATATATTGTATCTTGACCAATGTTCTAAAAATCGAGTTTAGGCGGGGCCTAGGCGCTAGACGGAAGTAAACCGCCTGAATTTTTCATTCTAGGCGGCTAGACGAGAGATTAATCGAGTCTAGACGGTCTAGGCGGGGATTAATCGGGTATAGACGGTTTAGTATAAAAAAAATTAAAATAATGTTTTTTTTGGTTTCATTGCGAACTTAATATTTTTATTGGCTACAAAAGTAAAAAAAAAAATTGTGTTAAAGAGATAAAAAAAAAAAAATTTGATATGATTTGTGAAATATGATGATTTTTTTATAATATTTTAGCTTTATTAAACCAAGGATGCTATAACTAATTATTATAATTAAAGTAAAAAATTTGTTACATTTTCGAAAAATATAAATAAAATTTATTTAAAAAATATAATATTAATTAATTAAATAAAAAAATGTAAAACGATTAATTTCTGCCTAATCCTCGATTAATCTATGTAGGCCCTATGTCCCTAGTCACCGCCCACCTATCGTCTAGCGCTTTTTAAAACATTGATCTTAACTACTCTATCTATCACAAAAGAAATGAGACATTTTAGTGATATCAAAGTGAGACATTTTAGTGATATCAAAGTAGTACATTTTCTACCTTCATCCCAAAACAAATATCATATTAGTCTGTGCACATAGTTTAATAAAAAAATGTTAATTTTAATTTTTTTTATCAAAAAGTAAAAAATAAAATATATTTTAAAGTAAAAAGTAAAATAATTGTGTATAAAGTTTAAAAAGTAGGTGGATAAATAAAAAGTAAAAATTAGGTGTAAAGTTTAAAAACTAAAAATTTTTATTTTAAAATAAAAAAATTAGAATAATTATTTTTGGGGTTTTTTAACTACTGTGAGACATTCTGAAAAAAAAATATGTCAACTATCTTTTAATTAAAAAAGTACTATGTACATTAATCACTATGTCTCAAATATATAATCACTTTTTTGAAATAAATTTACTTACACTACAAAAAAAAAATCTTATTTTTTTAATTCAAATATATATTACTTATATTCAAAAAAATTACTTAACATTCATGTACTTAAAAATAAAATAATTACTTTGTTGATAGGCATTTTACCCGAGGCCCTAAAACATGGGCCCCAAGGCCTAGAACGAGGCACACATACCCGATAGTCTACTTAAGTGGTCAAAGAAGATCCATTAAGGAAATCCTACAAGCCCTTTATGTTGTGCACACCGGTACTTGCTCGGCATCGAAAGGTCAAGCAGAGTAAAAGAACCCAACAGCCATCAGGATGCCTAGCATAACAGTATGCCCAGCAAGGCAGGACGACTAAGCAGGGCAAGATGGTTGAACAGGGCAGGGTGAGTGAGCAGGGCAGGCCACCTAGCATAACAGTATGCCCAGCAGGGCGGGATGACTAAGCAAGGCCGAAGTATAATGTTTCTCCAACCCATCTTATCGAGATGATCCCGAGGCCTTGTAAATAAGGATCAGCTCGGATCCCTTCAGACAAGGAGGCTTGCTCGGTGGGTTAAAGATGAGATGATCATGAGACATGTTAGCTATTGAATAATTTGTGCCGGTTTATATTCCTATACCCACCAAGGACCGCGTCGTACTAGCTAAAGAAGCAGACTCAGCTCGGTGGCGAAGAGAAGAGCATAATCCGAGCACACCCGCTTTGGACGAGCTCGGTGATAAGAACCAGCTCGAAGGGACAAAATGCTACATGGCCACCAAGGAAGGAATCAGACCAACCAGGAACTCCCACCTTGCTCGGAGGGAATAAGACGAGCTGGACCAGCCCAGGCCGACAAAGTATATCCTCCCCGACGAGCATGGCAGTGACCGAGGTCGGCAATGGGCTCCAGATGGGCCGTATCGACATAGGTTATAGGCTCAAAATAGAATTGGCCCAATACCCACTTTTGTAAACCCTAGTTTGTACCACTATAAATAGTAGGTACTCTACAATGTATAAGGGATGACACAATTTCCGATAAATTCAGACCGAGCAGGGCTCGCTGTCCACTTTACTCAATCCCCTAAATCTCTATATTTGTTCGGTAGGGTCCTAGCAGGATTTTTCGACCGTTAACATACTTATTTTTTATTTTAAAATATAATTTTAATTTTTTTTACGGAATATACAATTTTACTTCTATTTTTTTAATTAAATTTAATATTTTTCTCTTAACAACTTAAATATATATATATATATATTATTTTGTTTTAATTAAAAAATTAAAATTCAACATTTTCCTTTACTTTAAATTAAGTTCACCGTGGGAAGCAACGTGTTCTTAAATATTTAACATTGTTTTTCATTTTAAATGATAGTAATTTTTTTAAAGCATACTACTAATATTTTAGTTTCCAAATTAAAAAATATTTTCAAACTTATATTTTTTTCATCATAAAATCAACAAAACCGTTTTATCTTAATTTCTTGGACGGGAAAGGAGTAATAAATAAGAAAAGTAGGTGGGTGGGCCTACGCGATTTATTACTCTGGACCGAAACTTGTCAATCACTCAAATCCATTCAGACATTAAACCCATCCACAGGCACGTGACTTTTGTACAAAAGATAGTGTTGATCACGTGGTCACCTAATCGACACCCACACAGGTTATTCCGAACATGAGTAGGGTTGGCCGTTTTGGCCCGGAACTTGCCAGCCCCCAATCCGAAAAATTAAAAAGTAACATCATTAAGAACTGAACTCAATTTTAATGAGATCAATTCTAAAAATATTCATACAAAAAATATATTTTCGATCGAACTGATAAACAAATTGAGATCAAGAAGGTCAACTCATATGTTTTATATTTTTACATTGGTTCTGATTAATTGAAGTTTGTTTTGAAAAGTTTTTAAAAATTTGTTATTTAGCATTAACTATATTTATTTCTGTGCGTGTACAAAGATTTAGCATGTACAATGTATACATTATGTTACAAAATAACAACAAAATAAATTTTAAAAAATCTGGGACAATATGATTCAATAAATTAATGTACCTCAGAGCAGGCTCGTCCTCTTTTGAATTGAACAATGTATTATCAGGAACATCAGAGACTCCAAGAAATTGTATGAGCAACTGCAAGATGAGTGATTAAAGTGAGACGATTGCAAGTTATATAGGAAACAAGTCAATAAAATGTGGTTATGACTACCTTCCATCCTTATTAGAATCTGAAAAATGAGATCATAAAGACATGGAGATACGAATTGTTAAATGATATCAATTTATATCATTTACTAATTAAAATATTAATACAATCTGTGTTGTAGGTGATAAGATTTCAATAATAAATTGAGATATATAAAAATTAAAATTATTAAATTTTGAAATTTTATGTTAGATTATTAATATTCCCTATATATTATACTGTGTATAGAGAGTTTATTGGGACGAAATTTTAAATATAAAATTGAGGTGTGTATAAAACCCATAAGAAAAACATGGATCCTCTTCACATTGAATTAGTACTAATAATGTAATTAGATACTGTATCTTTTGTAAATTTTAAAAGTACAGTAACTTAAAAATACATCCTGACTTCAATTTTTTAGCCTAAAAGTACCGTAACTTAAAAATACATTTTGACTTCAATTTTTTAGCCGAAAATTTTAACTGTAATATTTTTTCTTAATCTACATAAATATTACCGATTAGGAAGACAGGCCATGGGTGTGGGCATTCGGCGGAGTGTACGGACATGGGCCATGCATTCTGATTTGGGCCGGCCAGGCTGGTGGGCTAGGTCGAGCGGTTAAATTGGCGCGTCAGATGGTAATGTTGGATTCGACTATTCCTACTTAAATTTGTGAGTTGGTCGAATCAAAAAGTTGTATTTTAAAGTAAAAAAATAAAAATAAATTATACTCCCTTTTAACTAGTCACACTTTTTTCACAAAATATTCTTCCAACCAAACCAATAGTCACACTTTATTCGCAAAATACAAAAAAAGTGTCACCTATTAATTTGATTGGAAGGGAGTAAATATTATCAATTTTGTGTAAATATAATACAATAAAAAAATGTAACTTATACATTTAAAAGAATATCTTATTTATTATCATTTTGTCAAATTAAATATTTTATTTACTGAATAATTTGAAATTTGAATGTTTTAATGAAATATTTCGAGTAAAGTATAAAATATTTAAATAGAAGTACATTTTATTAGAAGCTTGGAGATAAAATAAAACTATAAATAAAAGTTTTGAGGTTTAATATTCTTAACCCTTAAATTCATAATAACACCACTAACTTAAAAGTTTAAAACCAACCTTATTAATAATATATTTACTTCTAAAATTCCAAATATACAATATAAGTAATTTTTTTTTATAATTAACATATTAAGAAATAATATTCATATAAGTATATGTATTTTTCAATTTTTATTCTTGTTTTGAATAATAACCATAAAATATATTTATTTATGTATATTTTTTTTTATAATTTTAGTTGATTTGTTTTTATTTATAAGAGATTGTAGTCTAATAAAGAGAAATTTCTTGTTGGTTTTCAAAAGAGGCTCCAAGTCCAAAGCCAAGTCCAGAATATTCCACTAAAATAAGTCGATTTCAATTTAGTCTTTAAATCATCAGAATTTAATTAATTTGGTTCAATTTGATCGAAAAAATTAAATTTTCAGCGAGATAAGACGTTTGAACTTTTTTATGACGAAAAAAGAAAAAAGACACGTGAACTACTTTCAGACGAATTTTGCAATTAAACGCCAAATGAATCTACCAAATGAGCGTGAGCTTTACCAATTTGGTCCAATAAAAATGTTCGATTTCAATTTAGTCTTATATCACAAAAATATAATTAATGAAGATATTGTATACAATGAAGATCAAACATATTTTTTTTCGTCAAACGAGCGTAATTTTATTATTAATATTTGCAATAAATTAATAATTATCTTGTTATAATTAATAATGAACCATTAATTTTTTTAATTAATTTATAATTAAATTTTAATTTAATAATAAAAATTGATAAAATAAAAATAACATTATTAATAAAAAATGTAATAATAAAATTAATTAATTAATAATACTTCTATTATTAATATTATTAAAAACATTATTATTAATAAGAAATATTAAAATTAATAAAAAAACAATAAAATACTTAATTGAGAAGTTCGTTTTATTAGATATAAATTCTAAATACATAAAATTTTCAATAACTTGTAATAATAATTAATTAATAAAAAATATTTTATTTTTAAATTTAAAATATTATTTTTAAATTATATTTAAATATATCTAAAACAAATATATTAACAATATGTTAGTGAGTGACCAGTTAGTTGAACACCTCTCGTCTGAAGGAAAAAACATGTTCAATTTTCTTTGCATATAATATTTTTTCTAGTTAAAATTTGAATTTAAAATTT
Organism: Euphrasia confusa; assembly: GCA_954870475.1. Taxonomy (NCBI): domain Eukaryota; kingdom Viridiplantae; phylum Streptophyta; class Magnoliopsida; order Lamiales; family Orobanchaceae; genus Euphrasia; species Euphrasia confusa. The sequence goes on along the minus strand of OX940959.1, from coordinate 6,219,918 downwards.
GAATTTTCTGATCAAATCGTACTAAGTTAATTATATTTTTATAATTTAATATATTAAGTTGAAATTGATCATTTAAGTGGATGAAATTAAGTTGATGCTCATGTGTAAGATTCTCGTGGTGGCGTCTGGTCAACAAAATTCGTTTAAAAGAAATTAATTTTGTGGTCGAACATGGGAGACACAACAGATTCAATAATCAATTTATTTTGGAATTGCCCTTATTAAAACTATCAATTTATTTTGGAATTGCCCTTATTAAAATTGAAAGTGAAAGTGGTGTATTTATTTTTATTATGATTTATGAAGAGTAAATTAAAAATAAACGAGTGTGAGAGTGTATTACGTAAAAATTAAAAATTACTGTAATTTGTATATTTAATAGGTAAGGTGTATAATAAAATTTGGGGTCAAAACAGATTAATTAAAATTTGAATTTTCTAGTTAAAATTTGAATTTTCTGATTAAATTGTACTAAGTTAATTATATTTTTGTAATTTAATAAATTAAGTTGAAATTGATCATTTAAGTGGATGAAATTAGTCAAGTTGATGCTCATGTGTAAGATTCTCATGGCACTCTCGTCAACAAAATTCGTTTAAAAAGAAATTCATGTCACTTTGTGGTCGAACATGAAAGACACGTACAATTCAATAATCAATTTATTTTGGAGTTGCTCTTATTAAAATTGAAAGTGAAAAAGTGGTGTATTCATTTTTATTATGAAGAGTAAATTAAAAATAAACGAGTATGAGAGTGTATTAAGTAAAAAATTAAAAATTACTGTAGTTTGTATATTTAATAGGTAAGGTGTATAATAAAATTTGGGGTCAAAACAGATTAATTAAATCTTAATGAGAGGCCAAATCAGTAATTCTCTTCATTCGTCTTTTTTCTACGAAAAGACGAATCCCCAAACCTCCCAGTTCCAGCGTTAGAGAGAGACGCCTATGGAGCCGTCAACTGCGATCCGGTGGTTCGCTCCCACATTAATCCTTATGCTCTCCCTCCTGATCCAGCCGTCCGTCTCGATCTACTGCGACGAGGACGACTGCTACGATCTCCTCGGGTATGTAAACCCTTGCTCCGGCCTCCGTCTCTACGGTTACCCTTCCTACTTTTCATCTGGTTATCGTGATTTCCGTACCCATTTTGTTTGCAGGGTTTCTCAAAGTGCCAATTCTTCAGAGCTTAAGAAAGCATACTATAAGCTGTCTCTTAAACAGTGAGCCCTTTTTCATCTCTTTGCTTGCGATTTTATTTACGATTAGTCTCAATTCTTTTAATTCTTTTTTTATTTTACTCTGTAGTCATCCGGATAAAAATCCCGATCCGGAATCGAAGAAGTTATTTGTGAAAATCGCAAATGCTTATGAGGTATATACACTGATTTGGGTTTGGATTCAATCAGATGTGTTCAGCAAAATATTAAATTGATCAAATTGAAGTAATATATTTACGATATAAATGACACGAAATGATGTTTGTGTTGAGGAGAAAGGATCGGTTGGATCTCAATTGAAGTTCAAGAAATATAATGCGTTTGTTGCTATGTCGTAATTCCTGCAACATTTTTCCACTGCCATGGACTGACTTTTAATCTAAAAAAAAACAGATTTTGAAAGATGAAGCCACGAGGGAGCAATATGATTATGCAATTGCACATCCAGAAGAGGTTTGTTTAATGGATTCTTAATTTTATAGTGGGTTGGTTGGACTTCTAGGAAGTGTGTGTCTTCCCACCCACAAAAATGAAAAATGATACAATTTATTTCTGAAAGACAGCTCTTCGATAATGTATCTGTTGAATTGGTTGACGTAATAGTGCAGATTTTCAACTCACCATTACTTCTGTCCTTCACAATATCTCGTTGAAAGCAATTTTTTTTTTTTTTTTACTTATTAGCACCATATTTTATATTGTGTAGCATGTATCTTCAATCATTTATAAGAAATATCATTACAAAACATTTCTTTTTTACCATTATTCATCATCTAAAGCTTTTACTCCCGTATTAGGTATTCTACAACACAGCAAGGTACTACCAAGCTTACTATGGCCATAAGACAGTAAGATTTTTTTCATTTGGATCTCAAACTTTTTCCATTTGTAGTATTGCACATCTTAGTGTATTGGATTTTAACTATTTCCTTTTACTAGGATACTCGTGCTGTCCTCGTTGGTCTTCTTTTGGTGCTCTCAGGATTTCAGTATCTAAACCAATGGACAAGGTATACTCAGGTAAAAGAAGATGATCTGTATAACTTATCTAGCACATGGCATCATTTGATTTATGGTAATGTTTCAACAATCACACTGTGTATTCTAAAAAATTGACCTTTTACCTTTGACATGGCAAGATACAAAATTGTTTATCAGAGTCATTTGACTCTACTTTCCCTAATTTCGACTTAAGTTAAGTGAATGAAGTCTAAAAAAATATCTAAGCCTTTTCTAATGAACTAGAATTGCTTTAGCTTCACTCTGTTATTTCAAATTAATAGTGTGATGGAGTCTGTGCAAAATTGGGTTGCTTTTGTATAGTGTATGTATTAAACCATGAGAATTTCCCGTCTGCTTCAATGTCTGACACTTGATTCACTAACTTGATCTGGCTCTCTCATTCAGGCTATAGATATGGTGAAGAAGACTCCAGCCTACAAAAATAAGTTAAAGGCAATGGAACTTGAACGTACTGGGCACATGACAAATAAGAAGAAGGGTGGTAGCAAGCAGATCAACAAGTATGGCTAATCATATACAGTATTCTATCAATTTTGTGTTAATTATAAATTAAGATTTTGGTATCCTGTTTTTATTTCAATTTATATTTATTTATATTATATTATGCTGTTTTTCTGTAGGTATTCTCAACACCTGATTATATCTAATATAAGTAATTTCAATTAAAAATGTGTGTGCTTCGGTTCTTTTTGGTAGGAAAATGGAGGAAGATTTTAGCAAGGAACTTGAACTGCAGATAAAAGGAGCGGAAAAGCCATCTCTTTGGGAACTTCTTGCCATTCGCTTCATTTTGCTGCCTTACACTGTAGGAAAGGTTAGTATTTTTTAATGTTTGATTGTTCGTCTCTCTATATATTTATGGAAGTAAGTCACAAGGTTTATTGGCTGCTCTTTACCTTATAGTTCAACTGAGAAACCATAAAAATTATTTACTGATCAGTTCTGTATACAGCTGTTGTTGTGGAATGTGTGTTGGTTGTGGCAGTACCAGGTGAAAAAAGCACCATATTCTTGGCAAGATGCCTCCTATCTAACAAGACGATCCCTAGGGGCACCTTTAGATTCATGGGCATACATAGGTAATAACAATGTCACCATTGGTTATCTTGCTCTTGTTATTCGTGAATGGTGCTCTTAGGTTTTGATTTTTCTGGTATCAATATATCTATTTTGTGAGAAGGATTGCTTTCTGAGACTATTGCCTATCAATATATCATACCAATGCTAGATCACAATATTACTTGGTACTCCATTTTATGAATTCGCTACCTCATCAAGTCCACATATTTGTGTTATGAATCTATCTATTGCGAGAAGGATTGCTTTATGAGGCTATTGCCTATAATCTATCATAACAATCTTAACTCGCATTATTTCTCGGTCATCAATTTTATGATTCTTGCTACCTCCTAAATTCCACATATTGGTATATCGCCGCCTCCCAACTCACATCCCATGAAAAATCTACAAGAATCACATCTTGTACTTTTTATGTTGATAAAGTTATGCATTACCACAACTTTGAATAGATTGTCCATTTGAGGATGGGCGTGATCATTCCACATTATTTTTGTGTTTGAATTAAACAATAACGTTTTCAAAATTTTGTTTCCAAAATAATCCAATATTTATGGACATGGCTAAGTTTGATATCTCTTTTGCTTTAGGTTACATAGTGCTTGATAATTGCTTTAGATTTATTCTTGTGTTTGCCGCTTGGTGTGTTTGTCATTGTTTTCTCTAAACTTTGGGGTTACCGTTGCCTAATTGAAAGGATTAGTTTGATACACATGGAATACTCTCATACCATAAGATGGTCCTGAAAATGATAACTATCCATCAATTGAATTAACTATACGGCTAGTTTACTTCATTCATTCGACGTTAATATATTTTAAACTTGAAGTTCGATTAAACTTCCTACTTTAATTGCTTTTGGTTTGTACAGTACACTGGTTATAATTTCTCTGTCTCACTCCATTTTTTTATGCCTTTCAGATGAATCAACTCAGGATGATCTTGTTAATAGACGGCTATGGGAAAAGCCCAACATGGAGAGCTATCAAGCTGAGATGCGGAAAGAATCCAAAAGACGAAGATAGGAGAGGATTTCAAACTCCAGAAACTAGAATCCAATTATGGGTTTTTGGGGTTGGGGCTTCGTGGCTTTGCTTGATGCTGAGATTTTTTGTAGAATTTTCATATAGATAAACTAAGGCAACATATACTCAAAGTGTTGGAGCCTTTTCCAGGCCACCAATCAATAGACTGAGAAGTTATTTCAGGAGTCATGCTCTGGCAATATGGCGTGGATGTCTTGATGACCTTTATTTGGGATGTAAAACTATGGTCCTCGACCGATAGATTAAAATCTTATATACGACGACGCGACACCACAATCCACATGGATAACAATGTGGGAGTCGAACATGATTGACAACTTGCTTTAAACTCTTTTGGCAGTTCAAACCCTGGTTATTGCAACCTAAAAGGCACCTAGTTAAACTCATTACATTATTCTCTATTGACTACAGTACATTTTGGGACATCACAAAGTAGGGGTCGGCGTGCTGAACTCAGAAATAGTAGTGATTGACCCAAAATCTGTGCCTCTCGGGTCATGCAATCCAGAGTTCGGCTGAAACCAAAAAGACAAGCAAAACATTGTGAAAACTATTGATACTAAATGACCATTTACCCTGATGAAATTGCCAACATCTAAACCAAATCATTACCTTAATCACCAAAAGACAAGCCAAGAAACCACTTGATGAAAACGCAAGGAACCAATGCCTAAAGGGATTCAACAACTATCTACAATGAGACAACACCACTTGGTGAAGCCCATCGAGCCATCCTCGACAAGGTCATGAGTGTCAAACCAAATTCTTGAATCATCAACTACGCACCGAGTCATACGACCAAATGAACCACATTATCATATGAGGTCATGTTGCACCATAATGATGATATATATATATAAAGTGATCTCAATCTTTTTTTTTATAGTTCATATACTGTATAACACATATTTTTTTGTTCATTATATATAAGATATTAATTTGTTAAACAAATTAACTTTTATAAATTTACGTTTTTTTTAAATCTAAATTGTTTAATACTAGTAACTTATATATAATTAAAACATAGCAAGCTTATAAAATAATTTACAATAGCTTTTAAATAACATGGTCAAACAAACACCCTCTTGTTTGTCCCCCAAAATTAATTTTGAGTAAAAATAGTAATTCGAGTAAAAAAGTTATAGTTACTCACTCAAAAATCAATACATGACCTTTTTGAGATTTCAGTTAAAAATAAATCTCCTGCAGATTTCCAAAAACCCTCACAAAACCTATTTTCTCATTTTTATTTGATTATATATTATTTTCAATATCAAGTCATTTTTCATTGCATGCTTCGTACCTCGATCAAGACTGTCAGCTCCGGAATCAACCATGGCGGTCGCTCCAACAGTACGCAACCAATTGTTTCATTTTTTTTTATGTAATTTAATTTTCTTGGGTTTTGATTTCCCCCTTTTTTCTTGTTCCAAGATGGGGTTTTTGTTGCCCGTCAATGGTGATTTACAGGATAATGACGACTCTTTAATTCCCAAAATACCCCTCTCCGAAGGTACCACTTATGTCGGGCGCGATTGCATTCCCATCTCTGATAAGCGCCTCAGCAGGAGGCATGCCGCAGTCAATGTCTCCGCTGATGGCTCTGCTGAAATCACCATTGTACCCTTCTCACTTTTCTTATGAATGTCTATAAAATATGTGTTTGTTTCTTGAATATATTTTTTCCTACTGGGAATCGGGATGTTATATGGTGAATTGGTGATGTAATGTGGGTTTGTTTAAGGCGTTTATAATGTGCAACTATCGATGTCTAAGGTAATAGCAATAGTTTAATTCAAGCTCTGTTGATCGTAGTATTTGATGGTATGATCACTCTTTTTCATGTAGGAAGGGACAAACCCGGTTGTCATGAGGTCCAAACTTGAAAGGAAGAAGCTTTTATCCGGAGAAAAAATGAGAATTCAAACTGGCGATATAGTAGAGTTAATACCCGGGCATTACTTTTTCAAATACGTGCATGTTGCTAATAAAGTAGGAAGGCTCCCGGCCACTGTTACTAGAGATAAAAGGCTGTTGGATGAAGGAACTAGTGAGGGTAGTCGGAAGCGAATGCAGAAATCTCCAGAGGAAGGATCACGTATTGGAAATTCAAATGTACTATAATACCCTTTTTGTTTTTGGATTTCCTCTTATGTCATTTCTATGTTTATTGGTCGTTTTCATTATCTTAAGTTCTGATATGCATAATGCAGTATGATGGAGAGCCACATACTTCTGCTGAGGGTATAAGGCATTTTCGAGTTTCTAGAGATACGTTGCCTTTGACTTTTAGACTATTGCGAGTTAAAGAATTGCCGAGATGGGCGAATACAAATGTTGTTTCCATCAATGATGTGATTCAGGTAAAAAGTTACTACTCCGTATTATTATATCTGTACAAAAAGTAGTCAAGTTGGGAAAACTCTATTTTTCTGAAATAGTGTCCTGCTTTTATCAGTATGTTAACGCGTATTTTTTTGTAGGGAAATGTTCTCTTAGCCGTCCTATCAAATTACATGGTGGATGTTGATTGGTTACTTTCTGGTATTCTTTTATTTTGATAAACCACTTGTTATCCGGACTTTTTTTGTGTGTGTATATGGTCTAAAAGGATCTTATTTCTGTATTGCGATGAGATTACCTCTTTTTTATTTTGGTTAGAAGGTCTTGGCAAAAATGACAAAATCATGCAAATAACTATTTAACAAATAATTCCTTCTGTTGGAGTTTAAGGGGAATAATTCTGCGGCAACTATGCCTTATTATTATTAAATGTTTATTTTTACTATCTTATAGTATCATATGTTAGATCATACTTTGACTTGTTCCATTCTTTTTTACATAGCGTGTCCAATGCTTACAAAAGTTCCGAATGTCTTTGTTATCCATGGAGAAGGTGATGGCACCCTCGAGTACATGAAGGTTTGGCAATATTTTTTCTTCTTCCCTTTTTAGTTCTTATATCCCGACTTCTGTTCTTTCTTTGCATGTGATTAACAATATCATTTGCTCATTCTTGTTAGAGAAACAAGTTGTCTAACTGGATTCTCCATAAGCCTCCTTTGCCCATTGCATATGGGACACACCATTCGAAGGCCATGCTTCTTGTTTACCCTCGTGGAGTGCGAGTCATTGTTCATACGGCAAACTTGATATATGTTGACTGGAACAACAAAAGTCAAGGTTTGTGGATGCAAGATTTTCCTTGGAAAGATCAAAAAAGTACGGGTAATGGTTGTGGATTTGAAAACGACCTGATCGATTATCTGGGTGCATTGAAGGTACCGACAACATTTTGGTATTCATTATGATACAATTTGAATACTATTGGAGTTTAATGTTCAATCATTTTTTAACTTGCAGTGGCCTGAATTCAACGCTAACTTACCGGGCATTGGAAACTTCAGTATCAATCCATCTTTCTTCAGAAAATTTGATTACAGCTCTGCCACTGTAAATATTAATTTCTATTCTTTTTTTTGTCGCTTGGAAATTTATTTTATAATTATAGAACAATATTATAATACAGTAATTTGAAAATTATAATTTAAAATGCTCAGGTGAGGCTCATAGGGTCCGTCCCAGGATATCATACTGGGTCCAATTTAAAGAAATGGGGACATATGAAGCTACGAACTGTCCTCCAAGAGTGTACCTTTGAGAAGCAGTTTGAAAGATCCCCACTTGTTTATCAGGTATTTTGTTTAATTATAAATCATGTTTTTATTTATTTATTTACTTGGAACTTAGAGGCGCATACACCGTGCGGGTGAGAGATGCTACATGGTTTACTACTCCTCACCCAAAGGTAGAAGCTGTTTGAACTTTGAACACCGCTAATGTGGATATATATATACGTAAGGAGTATAAAATAGTGGGACCCATTAATTATATTTTTTGGGTAGAATGCATTTGATGTGGTAGAAGTTTTTTGAGGTAGAAGTAATTGTTTTTTGATGTCACACACTTGTGGTATACTTCTCACCTTTCTAAACCATCATTGTGGATGCTCACATTGCTCACATTGTTATATTGTTCATTATTCCAGTTTTCGTCACTTGGTTCATTGGATGAGAAATGGATGGCCGAACTAGCATGTTCCATGTCAGCGGGTATAACAGAAGACAAAAAGCCTCTGGGTCCGGGGAAACCCTTGATAGTATGGCCGTCTGTTGAAGATGTTAAATGTTCCCTTGAGGTATAATTCAAAGCATATCTTATAATCTCGTAATGAGATATTTAAGGAAAACTTGCTAAATCTATTTATCACAATTATCATTTATACTACATAATGAGAATTAATCATGCAAAATTATTGATTTTTTGTTTTCATGAAACAATGAAATAGATTCACTTTATGTAACATTGTAATTTAAATTTAAGCTTTCAAAGAATGACTAGGTTTTCATAAACAGATTGAAAGGAAAAGCTTTAATATATAGGCGCCTAATATTGTGATTTTTAAGTACATTGATTTTTGCAAAACATAGTTAAATCACCAAAAAATTAGTTCTTAGTTTTCTGTTGTACACCATTTTTCTATCGACAATTACAGTAATATGCTTGCCTTTTGCCTATTTGGTTACACAATGATGTTTTTGCGTCTTGTTTCTCAAAGGGGTATGCAGCTGGCAATGCAATTCCCAGCCCTCTAAAAAATGTCGAGAAAGAGTTCCTCAAAAAGTATTGGGCAAAATGGCAAGCAAGCCACACAGGTCGCTGGTACATCCACCCATATATATTGAGTGATTACATTCTCTCTTTATAATACATTGAGTTGGGTACTTATTACTCTTGTTCTGCTTTGCTGGAATTCTCCACCAGTCGTGCAATGCCTCATATAAAGACATTCACACGTTATAATGGTCAAAACCTCGCGTAAGATGATACCTATCTTATCTGTTTGACTTTTTCTCCTAATCTTTTGCATCTTCTTGCCTTTGAATCTTGAATTTTCTTCTTCTTCTTTCTCTCTCTAACAGGTGGTTTCTGCTTACATCATCAAATCTCAGCAAAGCTGCTTGGGGAGCTCTACAGAAAAACAATTCTCAGTTGATGATCCGTTCATATGAGGTATTTATTGAGTCAGATTATCGGGGAAAAAAAAACAGTTGGCTGCTTGTGAACATTTGGTTTCTCATTTATTCATGCGATTTCTATCTTTCAATTATGAGTACTGGAGACTGACCCTTTTATCGTACTTTATCCGTAGCTAGGAGTGTTGTTTTTGCCTCTCACCAAGAAATATGGATCTGGCTTTTCTTGCACGGATGATGGGGTAAACTCAGAACTATAGATATTTACAAAACCTCCTCTTCATTGTTGTGCCGAAAAAAGCTTTGGCGCTTGTTTTGAAAAGCTCTGATTATTTAAAGGTCTTTCAGGATAAATCGACATATGCAACAAGTTCCGAAGTGAAGCAAACGAAATTGGTGACCCTGGCTTGGAAAAATGATCAAACTAAAGAATGCGGTGAAGTTATTCGATTGCCCGTGCCTTACGAACTTCCTCCAATACCATATTCCTCAGGAGGTTTGTAATTTTATTTTTCTAGAAGCTCTATCAGAGGTCATTTTTTATTGGGTTGATTAAAAAACAAACTTAAGGTTTGACCTAATTTAAGTTTTAAAAAATACAAAAATCCGTTGAACTTTTATTCTTACATTTACCTCTTTCATGAGTAAAATACAATTTTGAAACCTCCCTTTGTATTCATAAACTTATTACAGTTGCCTTGTAACTTCCACTTCAATCAAATCAACTAAATTTGTCGTAATTTGTAGTTACCCTTCTTATATATTGGGCGAAAGGTAATGTCTAATGTCACGGCGTCATTACAGATGTTCCCTGGTCCTGGGATCGCCGGTATATAGAGAAGGATCTATACGGTCAAGTGTGGCCCCGGGAGGTGAAGCTGTACACCAGTCAAGGTTTCTGATTCACCCGATTGGCGGGGTCCGTGATTCTATTGTTGAAGTAGATTCAAAGTAACTAACTCGGTTTGGTAAAACATTGTTAACTATATAGTTCTGTTTTTTTTTCCCGGAAAATTTAGGTTGAAGTAAGGCAGCATTTGATTGCTCAGAAATTTGTACATAATCATCAATTTGGTTACTCGATTCCTCCTTTTTTTCATTGTACTCTAGTCTCTAGATAAATGATTGTTATGGACTTTCATCTTCCACTTAATTCACATTTAATTCCTTATTGAATCTAAACATTGTATAATTTCTATTGAATATAGCTTATAACGACCTAGGTGGCCAAAATTTGAAATTACAGTGGCTGTCCCGGTTCAAGAGGGCCTTCACCCTATCGATAGAGCAGGTATCGAGTGAGTTGCCCTCGATTGACATAGGTAACAACTGTGGATCTTGATGGGGTGATTGATGTATACTCTGTATTATTTTCTTTCGACATATTCTGTTCAATATACTTTACTCTCTTCTATACTCCATCTGCATATGCAATACACATTATTTTGTATTTTTACAAAGAAGTGTGCCTATTGTTAATAGATACAAAGAAGTGTTTTATGTTTAATAGACATATTAACAAAGAAGTGTTTTATGTCTAATAGACATAAGGAGGACTGCATATGACCATTTTTTTTTTTTTTGAAATAGAGATTAAAAAATGATTTTTTCTTTTTACTAAAAAGTAAAGATATGAATGTATTTTTAAGTTAAAAAAGTAAAGTAGTTAGAAGTAAATTGTAAAATTAAATTGGAAAGTAAGATTATAATTATATTATTTTAAAGTGAAAAAGTAGAAGTTTTTTTTAAGTGTCTTATTATTGTGAAATAATCATTTGGGGAAATGATCATTATATTATGAAATATAAAGAGCAAGGAGTTAGTTTTGTTGTTTTTAACTAATTATAAAAATGGAAAGTATTTTTAAAAAAAATTATTTACTTTAGATATAGTAGATGTTACACGAAAGGGTGTGAAATGAAAATAGAATGTGTTGTTAGAGGTAAAAATAATAATTGAAATTAAGTTAGGGGCTAAATTCGAATTTAGACAAGTAACAACCGATAGTCGATAATCATTTTTATTAGAGGATTCCCTTCCCTTTTTATTAGAGGGTTCCCTTCCCTCCTATCTTTAATTAATAATCGTTCATCTAAACACCCCCTTTTTTTTTCTTTCTCATCCATCTTTTTTTCTACCATCAATTCTCTCAAGATTATCTCTAATCTGGTAAGAAAAAGGTTTCTTTTTTAAAATTTATTTATTTATTATTTCGTAGCCGTCGTTTTGATCCATTGCAACCAACGCGTTTGTTGTTCTGTAATTGCTGATTTCAATTTGTGGGTTCTTACATTTTTTTTTTCTTGATTCTTGTTTTCTATGTTTTTTCGAAGCTCTCTGTTTATGAATTATGAAAGGTAGAATCTTTTGAATTATGGGTTTTCTGTTGTGAATGTGTATTGTTGGTTTTGTTACGCGTGAATGCAATTTTCAATAATTGTGTGCCCTGAAATCAATTTTTTTAATAATCTGTTTCTGTTAACACAAGCAATTGCTCGGCTGGTTCTGGATTATATGCGGTTTATAGGGATTGTTAGGGTCTTGGTACATTTAGATGGTATGTATGATCATATCTTATGATCATGATTATAAATTTAGGGAATTTGACTTTGCTATGTTTTTTTTTTTGATATATATATTAAAATTTTCTTACTCTATAGATGAATGTTGACAAAAGAATTAACCCCGTACTTAGTGAAATTTGAAATGTTTTTTACAAGTGCAAACATATCATGCAGTATGTGAATGATCAAGGTATTATTGGTTTAGAATTGCTGTGGATAAGTTTGAAAATGCAAATATAGGACAACGGGTTTATTTCCAATACCTATATTGCATTCGAGATAAGTGGAATCTTGATTGCTGTGGATAAGTGTGAGTATCAAATATAGAACAACAGGTTTATTTTCAATACCTATATTGCATACGTGATAAGTGGAATCTTGATTGTCTTATTTCTTTTTTGTGTGAACGTTTTTTGTTCATCTTTGCACGGACTGTGGGAAAGTGAACTGGGCAGGGTCTTGATAGTTGAGAATGGAGTCATATAAGTGGTAATTCAAATTTAAGTAGAAAGGCCGAGTGTGTGATTTTATGAATGCTTTAAATGACTTCATACCTTTAGAGTGCTTTCACAAGAGATTCACCATGTTCGTCGCATCTTAAAATCATATTTTAACGAAATTTAGCGTTTTGCAGTGCAATAGGTGTCCCTCGCCTACTCTCTTAACCAAGTTTCATGTCTGATTTTGACGTCCAAATCCCTAGCCCTTTCGGTACGTGTTATGATTCTATCCCTCGTACCAATTACATTGTTCCTTTTTTATATTATTATAATTTTTGTTTTTGTTTTGGCACTGCTACCAGATCCTTTTGCTGAGGCAAAGGCTGAAGACCCGGGAGCAGGAACCAAGGAGTATGTACATATTCGCATACAACAGAGAAACGGTAGGAAAAGCCTGACCACCGTCCAGGGTTTGAAGAAGGAGTTCAGTTACAATAAAATCCTAAAGGACCTCAAGAAGGAATTTTGCTGCAATGGCACGGTTGTCCAAGACACCGAGCTCGGGCAGGTTTAAAAAACTCAGCTTTCGAACTAACATGTTTTTTTCTTTCATAATTACAATCTTCTCACAAGCGCTATGTATTTAGGTTATACAACTCCAAGGCGACCAGCGCAAGAATGTCTCGACTTTCCTTGTTCAGGCGGGCATTGTAAAGAAAGAACACATCAAGATCCATGGCTTCTGAGTGGTAGGTAAAATACCGACTCAAGTCCCAGCCTTTGTTTGTTGCGTAAATTCCGTAGGATCGTAAATGGGTGCAGTAGGTCATGTCGCGCATTGTGCTATATATGAACATGTTATTAGTAATAGTTATTTATTTTCTTGTATTTATTTTCTTTTCAATTGTAAAAAAATCGGTTGAATTCGCGTGTTCGGTAAATAAAATGTTACTGTATAATAAATTTCGTGTTAAGATGACCGCGAAAGTGATGAGACGAATAGACAGTGTCGTGTTTTCATGTTCACCCACGCTCTCGATCGAGACAGCGAGTTTAATTCATACATTGATTATTTGGAAAATCTTATCCTCTCCTGGTTGACGTACAGACCACAAAAAAAAACATTCTTGATCACCGTTTTGTCCCCACAGGCACTGAATATGTATAGGGCGTACACATGATAGTCCACATCCAACGTTAATCGAAACGCAGGGGTAGTTTCGTAATCTTACTCGAATCTTGCACGGACAGGGACTTGAGATCAATCCTCAATACGAATCTGAGGGTGCAAGTGTAACAAATGGATAGGAGATTCAATTATTTCCTACTTTAAAAAGTATTATCCGAGTCAGCATATATGTTTGATTTGTCGGCATACAGAGTGTTCCTCCTATATTAAGAAGTATAGTCAGTCTCCACAGTCTGTACAGAGCTTCCAATGGCTACCACCACTTCGGAGAACTCGTCGTCCGACGATAATTTCTACGGTTCTCGGCGTATGAATTCCGATTTCGCAGAAGTGAATAGGAAAGATTCTGGTCGTGTCCAGTTCTCTGAAGACGAGGAAGAGCTTCTTGTCAGGATGTATAAACTTGTCGGTGAGAGGTATTTTTCACCTCCTTCTCTAGCTGCGTAAATCGTGACTATACTATCGATCGTGAGTCGTGACTAGTTTGATTTGCATGATTGTTTGTCATCATCAGGTGGACCTTGATCGCCGGAAGAATTCCAGGAAGAAGCGCAGAGGAAGTCGAGAAATACTGGGTATCGCGATGTGCAGCCAATGGATTTAGTAAACAATAGAAGATGATGATGCATTGTTTGTTTTAGTGAGTTGCTATTTTCTTCTGCCACTAAATAAAATCTAATTTGTGGGCAGTTTTTTTTTTACTTGTTTAGAACTATTATGGTATGGTTCGTTAAAAAAACTGAATCTTGAATTAAATTCTGATTAGAATAAACAGTATTTTGTTTTATTTGATTTTTACATACTTATCAGTTGATTCAGACATGAGTTTTACTCTGTCTCTGTCTTTGGATAGAAGAACTCAACTCTAAGAGCAATTTTGCATCACACTCACAATCTGAAAGCGTCGAAAACAAGCATGTGACCTAGAAAAGTTGCTAGTTGATCACAATCAAAATCGAGTTTTTTCAAACAAGAACACCGCGACCCCAGCTAAGACCCAACAGTCATGTGAGGTTAAACACTAGCATAACATATGTAACAAGAAATTGACATTAAAATCCGGAAAAATACAAATTGCAGACACGGAATGTGAACCAAGGGCGAACTAAAGCAGCATCGAGCTAGTAATCACTAAGCACTAATCACTATACAATTTCGAAAGGTAAAAAAAAGATCAAACAAAGATGTAAACATACAGTACACGACATTAATAATAATCTGCTCATTCTTGTTTCGCAGTTGTAAAGTAGAAATTGATTGGTTGAAGCAATTAAGGGGTTCTTCTAAAATGGGCATGGGCAGGAGCGTATTTTCACATGTCATACATTGCTTTGCTTGTAGAACTTGGTGTCGAGTACTTGTTTCCCGCACATTGCACATACTCCTGCATCGTCATTATTATTAGAAATATTTGTCGATGCTTTCTTCATATATTAAATGTAAAGCGTGCGGCACACACACACACACATATGCACAGAATTACTACCTTTACTGTAAGCACATGTATGGCAGTATTTGCCATCCTGGTGAACTTGCTGCTTACAGATAATACACTTGGTTTGTCCATAAGGTGACCATCTGCAAAACAACAATTTCGAATAACTCAAGTGAACGATGTATGCAAAGCTTCAAATCATTCTCTCTACGTAAACAAGATTTAAGGTAACCACATCTTTTCAGGTAACAAAATAATTAATAAAATCCACTCAAGAATTCAACACAAGATCACACTAGGGTATAAAGAAGGGGTAAAGAAATACCTCAGTGAACAAGAACTGAGTTTTCCCAATTATATCATTACCATAATCATGAAACTTTCACGACACATTTTCCTAATCTACATCTACGATCGAATTTTGAATTTTCAAGCCCTTATAACACAAATTTGTTTTCCCTATGTCAAGCAACCTCCTAAACATGGCCGTAAATTACCCTTGCCGTTCAATCAAATTACAAATCAGACTCACAAAATCTAAACACAGCTTCATTACAACAAAAAAAAAAAACACCAGGGGACACTGATAGTTTTACATTAGATTAGGAAATTCAGTTTGAGGAGAGAAAATGAAAAATCTAGACAAAATCAAGCTTCGTCATAGAAGTCCGAAAAAAAAACAAGGATCAACATTCACAAAAAGATTGGTAGAATTTCTAATTTGATTCAACATCAAATCGATTTCAATAAATGAGAAAACAGTAGCAAATTATATGAATTTTCGACATATAAACAAAAGAGGGGAAAATTGATGGAAAACCTTTTTTTCTTAGAGAGGAGTTTGTTCTCGTTGATCTTCCGGCCACCGCCTTCGGTGGCGTTGTGAGAACCTTCCTTCCATTTGTCCGGAACTATCACCTTCGCAAGCTTCTTCTCGCCTGTAAAAAAAAGACGAAATAAAAGTATAAATACCCAGGTTAGTCAGAAACCCTAATTTTGAAATAGATGGTGAAATCGCTTCAAAGAAATTTGATGAATTCAGAAGAGACGATGGTGATCTTACACTTTTCGCAAACCATTGTGCACCAAAATTCAGAAGAGGACGTTGGTTTTTTTTTCTCGGCGGATGAGAAAGAAATCAAATTGGTAGGACAAAACAAGAAGATGTACGTAGTATGTTTATCAAAATACTTTATTTTGTGTAGTAGTATGTTTTCTTACAATATTTAACACTCCTAAACAAAATACTCCTATATATTATTTCTATCATATTTATTTATGCAATTTTTTTTTATAATTTAAAAATAAATTGTACATTAATAATTGAAACAAAGGAAGTAATTATTTGAATTTTTAATTTAAAATACAATTTAACATCTATTTATATATTTACCTTTTAAATTTTACTCACACATAATTTATTTTTCAATTCTAAAGTAAATTTTTTACTTTTACTTTTTATCAAATAATCATTTTTTTTTAATTTCCACTTAAAAAAGTGTATCAACTATATTCTTAAATAGAATGAGTATATTAATCTTTTAAATTAATGTTATAATTATATATAAATATAAACAAAATTGATGTATTTAGAGTTTTTAAGTGAAAATAACATTGGCATTTTTTAACTAATCTTATACTTACTAATTTAATCTTATTCTACGTATTAATTTATTTTTTACTAAGTGTATCAACAATATTCTTTAATAGAATAATTATATTAATCTTTTAAATTAATGTTATAATTATAAATATAAACAAAATTGATGTATATAGTATTTACATTTTTTATGCAATAATCCTAAGACCTTCGAGTGTTAACGACTTAACGTGCTTACTAATCATAAACCAACAACTTAGCTATTTGACATGAGTCCACGACAATAATCTCTAAAACATCACAAAAAAATTGTATCTATTTATAATTCAACAATTTTATAATTGCATATTTCATTCTAACTAACAAATATTTGATACTCATTTTATCTCTCTCATAATTTGTACTTATTTTCATAATAATATATTTAAGAGAGATGTATTCAATCAAAAATTTATAGCAGTTTTTTAAACTTTTAAAAACTAAGAACATTCAATCCAAATTATTAAAAGCCTAGTAAAATCTTAAATATTCAATACTTTTTAAAAAGTCTTAAAAAATTATAATCTATATGTATTCAAACACTAAAGAATTTTTATTGATTTTATCTCCAAAATCAAAAGAATTTCATTCTTTAAAATCTAGATAATAATCGAACTAGATAATGGAACTAGACCTCATCCATTATGAATATGTGAATATGTGATTTCCTAATCCCTATGACGAACTCATAATGTTTATCATGTAAACAGTGCATGATTTGCGTCTCGTGATAATAAGGTTGGATGATAATAATCTCGGATGATAAAAAATAAATTAATTTAATTCTTAATAATTAAAATTAATTCATATAATTATAACATATATAATGTAAAAGAAATATGTGTAAATAGAGCTATATACACATTTAATTATAACAAAACTCTTTTATATAATATTAATTTAAAAACCATCTTATCTACCTTAAATTACTAATATACCCTCACCTCAAATTTATGTTAAAATAAAAAATAAATAATTAAAAATAAATATTGAGTCCGAGTATCTAGAACTCATTCTCAGATTCCCGGTGGCGACAGGCGAGGAAGAACGGGGCAGGAGAGCAGCTTGGTCAGAGATCTTTAGACGGTGGAGACGGAAGGATGAGAAGACCGGATACAGATTCAGAATCAGAGCGAGAAGGTGAGGGAGGAACAGGGCCGGAGAGTCGCTCAATCCGGGAGCTTCGAACGATGGAGCCGGCGGCTTGAATAGACCGAAAGCAGAGTCGATGTTGTGTGATTCTCGCTTTTCTTATCGCTTGGTGCTGGTGTCGTGCCTAATTTTGGATTAGCAGAAGATAAATCTAATGGAAATGGTATGTACATGAGGGCGTGGTGGTGAATCTAATGTTGGGTTCATCGATTCTAGAAAATTAATTTATTGATCCGGCTCAAAATTTATACATAAATCATGTCATGAAAGTTAACAAATTTAGTTATTGATTCTAGTGAAAAAGTTTAAAATTAGGGTTCATGCTATTAAAATTTCGAAAAAGAAGATGACGGACAATTTTGTTATTAATCATCCAGGCCGTCTGGGATCAGGGGTAATTTTGGTAATGGACTAATTTTTAGTGTAAAATAAATGTTTTTTAAAGTATAGTGTAGAAAGAGTTTTCTTATATAAAAATGCGTAGTTTTAAATTTCGCCCAAAAAATATTATAACATATAATTAATTATAATTATTTAGTGTAATTAATTAGAAAAACGACTTTTAATTGAGGATGATCCGGTTGAAAACACAATTTTAATTCTCTTCCCTAATGTAGTCTAAAAAATCTCTCATAATCTCTAAACCTAGCATACAACTATTATGAAAAAAAATACAAGAGTTCTAGAAACAGAGATTGAAGTTCAAGCGGATTGTTGCCCACACAACGGCTGGAGTAGAGATCAATGACATATGTTAAAAGATTTCAAGGTTTTCAATAATCTCGGCAATCGAAAGGTATGAAAA
The DNA here is from genome assembly GCA_954870475.1 of Euphrasia confusa. Taxonomy (NCBI): domain Eukaryota; kingdom Viridiplantae; phylum Streptophyta; class Magnoliopsida; order Lamiales; family Orobanchaceae; genus Euphrasia; species Euphrasia confusa. The sequence goes on along the minus strand of OX940959.1, from coordinate 6,201,293 downwards.
TCGAAATCCTCTTCTACGTTATTTTTCAATTTTTATTCGCATAAATATACAAAGAACCAACGAATAAATTCGAAAACTCAATGTCGATATTCTTCAACTACTAGGCAGTCAAGGACCGCCGGAATAGTGGTCGGATAGTGAAAATCGACGAAATATAGAGCGTCCGCTCCAGATGTTAGGCGTCCGCTCCAAATGTGGAGAGCCTGCTCCACGGGGTCGCTCGAGAAACGGAGCACCCGCTTCGGATGTGGAGCGCCCGCATCACTGGGTCACTCTGGAAACAAAACACCTGCTCCATATGTGGAGCGCCTACTCCACGAGACTTCTTCGTTGATGTAGTGATGATGTTGGGGGGTCGACTGAGTGTGTTCGAATGTTTTAGGTGTTCGAACGAACGCGTTCGATTAGTCGATTTCCAACATAAACACGAGTGTTAATTGTATAAAGTGAGTGGTAAAACACATCATCACCCACCACCGTTAGATTTGTAATCTTTAATCCTTAGACATATACGGTGGGTGTATTTGGTAGGGTTTATTTTTACTGGATATTTGGGCACCTCCTTCCTTCTCTGTATTAAGTTGTTTTTCACGTAACAGTTTGAAATCAATACTATATTAAGCATTGAATTGAAAAAAGCAGTTTTTTTTTTCTTTCAATTTTACATTAAAATGTAATTTACGTGTCATTTTCATATATTTTTTCGTTAATATTTACAATTTACTTATAAAAATGTAATATTTGTTTGAATTTTTCTATCTTATATGCTCCATTTTTTTTTTCTTTCAATTTTACATTAAAATGTAATTTACGTGTCATTTTCATATATTTTTTCGTTAATATTTACAATTTACTTATAAAAATGTAATATTTGTTTGAATTTTTCTATCTTATATGCTCCATGCCTCCATATACTATTTTTCTTTTACGCTATAAATATTAATAAAACAATTAATTAATTAATAGTACTAATATTTTGTAGGATTTACTTTAAAGTGGGATTTTTTGCCACATTTAAATTTGGTTTACACTATAAATATTAATAAAACAATTAATTAATTAATAGTACTAATATTTTGTAGGGTTACTTTAAAGTGGGACTTTGGGCGGCACTTACTTTTTTTCTAGGTTAGTTTTCTTTCTTTTCTTTTAGGTTAGTTTCTTTCACTTTTTTCTAGGTTAGTTTTCTTTCTTTTCTTCTAGGTTAGTTTCTTTCACTTACTTTTTTTCTAGGTTAGTTTTCTTTCAATTAATAGTACTAATATTTTGTAGAGTTTACTTTAAATTGAGACTTTGGGCGGCACTTACTTTTCTTCTAGGTTAGTTTTCTTTCAATTTTACATTAAAATGTAATTTACGTGCCTAAAATCAATTGGTACTAGGTGGAGTAGCTCCCTTTACTTATAAGAGGGTCTCCATTTACATACAAATTCAATGTGGGACAACTTAACAGACTTTGATTTATTCAACTTGAATAAGTAGCAGTTTGCACTAAATTTTAACACTCCCCCTTAGTGCAGACATACGATCAACAAGACCAAGAGCATTGCGAAACTTCTCGAACTTAGCTCGTGGAAGAGCTTTGGTGAACACATCGGCAACTTGATCACCCGTTTCAATTTTCAGCACCTAGATCTCTTGATTCAACACCTTCTCTCGAACAAAATGATGAGGAATTTCTATGTGTTTCGTACGAGCATGAGACACCGAATTTCCAGCCAACTAGATAGTGCTCTCATTGTCACAACTTATTTGGATGGGAGAGTTCAAAGACACTCCAATATCTTGAAGTAAATTGATTGAGCCAAACACACTCTTTAGTAGTCATTGTTGCAGCCACATATTCAGCCTCTGCGCTAGAGAGAGTAACCGTAGGTTGCTTCTTACTACACCAATATAGAAGCAATAACTTGTCGTAGAGCGACGATCGATGACATCTTCAACCCAGTCCGCGACTGTAAACCCTTGCAAAAGAAAAGATATTTTTTGCTTATAAAGAAGACCAAGCTGCAATGTTCCTTTCACATAACGAAGTAATCTCTTTCGATTTTGAGTTTTGGACGCGATTTTGAGTCTTTGACTTTCCTAGTCAACCAAGGGGCATTGTCAATGACCATGAAATCTGTAGAAGTGTATCAGAAGCACTAGTTCCAAAAAAGCTGTGGAGATTCACTTATCAAGTGAGATTCTTGTCACGATCGGACGATGCCTTGGCAATGATGAAAGATTGAAGAATCTTTTCGTGGATGTTGATAGTTGGGTATTCGGGGAACAGTTGTGCAGTTGCTTTGTGATGGTAAACATGCCAATATATATTTTTTTTCGATATCAGAAGAAGGTGTATGCATGTGCTCAAAACGTACTGTTGTGCTCTTTTACGATCCTCTGACACCACTTATTGCGAATATTGAAACTAAATCCCTCACGGCTCTCGAAATATATATAAGATGCGAAGAAAAAGATAAACGAAAGAACAAACACACAATTTACGTGGAAACCCAAAACACGGGAAAAAACCACGGGAAGAAAGAACCAATCGACTACATCGTTGAGGCTTACAATTCACTCTATATTTTTCGTCTACCGGAGAACCTCAATTTATAGGTCTAGCAAACCTATCAAATTGGTAACAATTAGAATTAGGAATAAATCTTTTTCCTAATTTTATAACTTCTAAATAATTAAGGAATAAAATTATAATTCATATAATTCTAATTCCATAATTAAATAAACCCACGACAAAAATCCCAGTGCAAAAAGTCACGCAAATAAAATCTCACGCGAAAATAATCTCCGCGCTGCGCAAAGAATAATTCTGCCAAAACCGAAAACGGCGACCGCCGTTTTCTTTTCTGCGCCCGCCGAATCGCAGTTTTCGCATCTGATCACCACTTTTTCACATTTTCCGCGCCCGCCGATTTTTCTTCCGCGCCCGCCGGTCACCTCCAGCGCCCGCTGAAACCCTCCGGCGCCCGCCGAAACCTCCTTCGGTGATTTCGTCCTCTTTTGCGTCTTGATTCGAGTCATAATTCAACACGTACATTCCTGTATGATAATTTTTTGTATATGAAAATTGAGGTCTATTGCTATTAGTACATGTTTATGATGTTTTCTATTTTTATTTGCGGCGGACCCACTGCAGGCCAGTGGGGGCAAAGGCCCGCACTGAAATTTTAATTTTTCCCTAATATATATTAACTACAAATATCAAACGGTTACATGCACTGCAATTTCTCCCATAAGTACTTATTTGGCCCCTATGAATTCTTGATTTTTTTATATAATCCCCAATATATAGTATTAGAGTTTAATTAGTTCAATCTTATGGGAATATATTATAAAAAGAATTTAGTTCAAATAGATATTGTTCAAACAAACAGAAACATTTGAATGATAAATCAACATAAAATATATAAAAGAAAATTTGTCATCACATTAACTCCTGAGACACTCCCAAGTTTGAATTTAAAAATAAAATGAAAGAAAAGTTGAAATAAAAACAAATTAATTATTTAAAAATTTAATATTTTTAACTATTCAAATAATATGATCACAAATTCAATAAGTGTATTATTTAATTCAATAAGTGATGTATATAAATATTATTATTTTATTTTAAATAATTTAATTTGGTGTAATTAAGTAATATTATATTAAATTTAAAATTTTAAGAATCTTTTCGTGGATATTGATAGTTGGGTATTCGGGGAACAGTTGTGCAGTTGTTTTGTGATGGTAAACATGCCAATATTTTTTTTTGATATCAGAAGAAGGTGTATGCATGTTCTCAAAACGTACATTCATGTATGATAATTTTTTGTATATGGAAATTGAGGTTTATTGTTATTAGTACATGTTTATGATGCTTTCTATTTTTATTTGTTGGAAGACTTATATTATGAGATTTCCTACATGATTTTACATGAAATAAGTTAAGAACCAAACTAAAGACCTGTTTTTTTTATTGAAATTGACTGAACTTAACTTAATAGTTTGAACTGAACTGAACTTAATAAGTATGAATTGAACTGAAATTGATTGAACTGTAATTAAGTTTAATTGAATTTAATTTTAAATATTGAAATAAGATAAAAATTGACTTAAAGTGGTCTAAACTGAACTTAAACTGAACTCAACTGAATTGAATTAAACTGATGTGAAGTGAAATTAAGTTTAAAAATTGAATTTAAGTTTAAATATTGAAATATTAATAAAAAAATAAAATAAAATAAATGATTGAATTGATGTTAACTGAACTTAATAGGTCCCAACTAAACTAAATGAGTTCGAACTGAACTGAATTGAGAATAAGTCCAAAAAAACATGTCCTAAGAGTGTGTTTGAAGCTTTCTAATTAACATGATTTTTACATGAAATAAGTTGAAGCAAATTAAGTGTGATTTCTTCAATTATGACTTTATATTTATATATATATATATATATATATATATATATATATATATATATATATTACTTATAAAGTTGGGTATTTAATGGGGAATTAAAAATTTCACTAAAATCTTGAGTTACAAAATTTTGAAAGTCTTAAAAAAATTACTTTTCAAAATTATATATGAATTTTACAAGTTTATAAAAGATTCATTCATTAAAATTTATGTAAATACATGGAAAATCTATAAATAAAAATATATAAATAAATATATTAAAATCGAATCAAAAATTAAAATTTATTTTTTCTTGAATAGTGAACAAATATATAATTTTTTTCATCCACTTTCATATAAGGTTTAAATTTTAAATATCTATTAAAAATTATAAAAATCTATCTACATATATCAATAAAAAAATGTGTTTTAAAATTCATTAGTCTAAGGGAAATCATACTGTATATACTATAAATCAATATAAAGATTAAACTTAAACAAAAGTTGGGGTTTTCTCATCTCTGAAACAAATATCCTTTTCTGTTCGTTCGGATTGTGCAGCTCAAGTATGTTGCGGTATTTTTCGATGAGAGGTATATGATATCTCGGTCTTTTTTTGGGGTTCAATTAATTAATAATCCATTTCTCCTCTTATTTCATAGATCTATGAAATTAATGTTGTCGTCGTTTTCTTCAGGCAGAAAAAACAAATCACTGTTGAGATCCAGAAGAAAATTAAACTGTGAAGGTACGTGCGTTAGTATGAATATTATCATTCGTCTGTTTCTTTCTATAATGGTGTTGGTTGTTTGATTGGTTCTTAATCCTTGCAATTAATTAATTAATTAATTAATCGGTCAGATGAAGCAGCGTCTTCAGTCAGAAAAAAGAAATCAAGGTTGAGTTCCAGAACCATAAAAGCTGCTGGTAAGTATGTATTAATAATATATATTCTCTTTGGTTTTCATTCTTAATGTTTATTTGTATGTTGGTTGTATGTTAATCTATGAAATTAATTAATTAATTATATTGGTGTTGGTTGTTTGATGAATCAGTATTTGTTATAGTTCAATTGCCAGACTTTTTTTATTGTTTGCCATCTCATATTGTTGTTTGTTGTTGATGCATAATCCATGATCAAAATTAAGAAGGAGACATGGATGAATATGATCTATATTTTTCTACACCCTGGCCAAAGCCGCCGCCAGAAGATTGCAGATTTTGTTCCGGTTTTCACTCCTCTGATGATGTCTGCGATGGTGATTGCTGCTTGGCTTGCAGGAGCAAAGAGCATTATGAGATGGACTGCCCTTACTTGGATTACTACCCACGAGGCGCACTATTCGACTCGGAACTATTTGAAATCAGGTGTCGTTGCGGCTGCCCATTTTTCGATAAGGAGAAATGGGTCTGCCCTTCCAAGTTTTGTGGATTTTCGAAAGCAGTGCTTAAGGCCAAGAATTGTAGCATCTGTCGTGCACTAAACGCTAACCACACCAAGTACGATTGCCCCGAGGACAAGGAAAGAGCCGCTTATAAATCTTCAATGTTGGAATACTATCTTCCCAAGCCTTGATCCTCGAAAGAATTGTGTTGTAACTTATTTTATTAAGGTGTAAAAATTAGCTACAGTATATAGTATATCAGCTGGAATGTTCGTTTATTATTCAAGATTGTTGATTCTCTGTTACATGTTAATTAGACCTGTATATCTTGCCCCTAGATGTATTTCTCACGTGCGACACTGAAAAGGTAAGAGTTAGGGTACAAGTGACTAATACTAGATGATCTCTCAAATAGTCAAACCATATTCTCCATAACTTATGGTAATCTCCCATTCATATTCTATTATACTTCTGTCCTGGACTGTACATTGTTGCAATTCAAGTTCATTCCGTTCACTTCAAATCAACTACTTCCATTTGCTTGGCTTTGCTTTTGTTGGATGATCTTGTCGCGTATTTATTTGATTAATATTTTATATAACAAAAAATTGACTTATTTAAAGTAATTTTAAAAATAGTAATTAAGACTATTTTATTGGAATGAAAGTAATTTTCTTGTGTTGTGAGAAGCCACCTCGACAATCTGCGGGAGCAGGCGGCTAATTCCATGAGAAAAGTGGCAGCTGGGAATATTACAGCCACCGAATTTCAATACATATTTGCAATGGTCCAGTGCTCCTCTGATTTGTCCGCCTACGACTGCCGGCGTTGCTTGATTACTGCAGCCGACAGGATAGTGACATGCTGCGACGGGAGGACAGGGGGCAGTGTGAGGTATCCGAGCTGCAGTCTTCGTTATGAGACATATCCCTTTTATAATGAATCTAGGCTTCTAGAGTTATCAACGCTGGCTTCCAAACACCGGCACCACCACCACGGGGTAATTATAAATAATATGAATTAGTACACAACTTTAATCACAAGTACTAAACAAATCCTTCTTTACTTTGGCAGGGAATAACACAACTCAAACTATTATCATTGTTGTCCTATCAATTGCAGCTGCTGTCTGTGGGATATTAAGTGTTTCTATTTACGCCTTCCTACGAACGAGAATGAAATGAAAGCCAGAGGAAATACGCGAGAGTAAGTATCTTCATTTTGTGCTTTGCTAAAATCTAGCTACCCTCTCTGTACTAAAATTTCATGTTTCAAGTACCGGAAGCTATTGACGAGATGAGCGCGGCCGAATCTCTTAAATGTGATTTGAGTGAAATCAGAGCGGCTACAAATGACTTTTCCGATGATAATAAGCTACGACGAGGTGGATTTGGGGTTGTTTACCAGGTAGTTCAATTTTTTCAAATCTTGCCTATATAAATAAAAGTCTGAAGATATGTACTATTCAAACTATATGGTAGGGAAAACTTTCAAATGGTCAAGATATAGTAGTGAAAAGACTGTCATTCGATTCTGGACAAGGTGGTTTGGAATTCAAAAACGAGGTCTTATTGTTGGCCAAGCTTCGACACAGAAATCTTGTTCGACTTTTGGGTTTTTGTTTAGAGAGAATGGAATAGCTTCTCATCTATGAAAAGCTTAGATCACTTCATTGTTGCTAATATATGATTACAAATTTTGTTATTTACATTTAATATGGTATGAGAAACGAATTATTTTTGGGTGTGTAGACCAAATCAAACGTTCGTTATTAGATTGGGAGAAACGCTACACAAGATCATCGGTGGAATAGTCAGAGGAATTTTGTATTTGCACGAAGATTCTCAACTCAGGATCATTCACCGTGACCTCAAACCGAGTAGTGTTCTTTTAGATGGAGCGATGAACCCAAAAATAGCGGATTTTGGCATGTCAATTAAGGTTATTTGGTCAAGACAAGACTCAAGGAAGTACAACTAAAATTGCTGGAACCTTCTAAGTATTAACTATATGCATCCAATATATACGTACAAATAAGTAATTTTTCATAGTTTCTAAATTCTATATAATAGTCTTGCAGTGGATACATGGCCCCGGAATACATAATGCACGGGCAATTTTCCGTTAAAGTCCGATGTATTCAGTTTTGGAGTTCTAGTCTTGAAAATCATTAGTGGTCAGAAGAACAATGGTCTACGACGTGGGGAGAATACAGATGACCTCTTGAGTCTTGTAAGGACTAACGTGTTAGAATCGATTAATTGATCAAAATGTTAAAACAATACTAATTTGTAAGTTCTAAGTGGTTTGTGGGTACATATAATAATTCCTCTAAGTTGAAAACAAGTACTAATTTTGTATATAACTATTATATTATATTATATTATATTAAAATGCACATAAATTGCACAAAATAAAAAATGAATGTAAATTTGTAAAATGTACAATTAATTTATTATATAAAAATGCAAATAAATCTGAAAATAAATAATTTTATATATAACTATTATATTAGATTAATTGTACAATTTATATTTTTTATTTTGTGTAATTTACGTGCATTTTAATATAATATATTAGTTCTATAGAAAATTAGTGATTTTTTTTTTATTTTGTCCAATTTTATTATTTTATGATGTTAGAATATTAATTGATCAAAATGTTACAACAATACTAATTTGTAAGTTGTAATAATCAAATTTATTTACCTGACTTTGAAAAACGGGCATGAAAGAACAATCACAAGAATGGTGGATCAGAGCATGTGCATTAACGAATGCTTCTTATTTTACCCATCTTCCCATCTCTCCTCCACATCATATTTATCTCTCCTCCACATTATATTTCATTCCCCTATCTTTATACCAAAAAACCACTCCACACCAATGGGTACCCATCTCACTCACTTTATTACTTTATCATACCCCACTAATTTTTTTATTTTCAAAATATATTTCAAATAATTTAATTATAATTTTATAAATTAATTCATTAATATATTTGTAGTACATAAATAATAAAAAAATATTTAAATTAATAATTTTTTTATTTAAAAAAATATTTAAATAATTCATAAAATAAGCAATTATATAATTTCATAAATTATTACAATATTACGTAAAAAAACACATTTATTGAATCATTAATGCAAAAGAAATATTACAACACTAATTATTATTATTATCAAAATTATTACAACACTAATTATTATTATCATCTCCAAATTGTTCCCAAATATTTTTAATTAAATCTCTTTTTAGTTTTGAATGTATCTCTGTATCCCGTAAACGAAATCGATTAGCCAGATACATTGTAATAGGCTCAATATGTCCGGTAGCAAATTCAGATGTCTCAACATTAACTTGAACTCCATCTGCACTGTATTCATTAGCATTGTCAAAATGCTCATATGTGTCTCTTTCATCTTCTACAATCATATTATGTAATATAATGCATGCCGTCATTATTTTCTTCATAACACGTTCGTCCCATGAGAGAGCTGGTCTTTTTATTATAGCAAATCTAGCTTGTAAAACACCAAAACAACGTTCAACGTCTTTTCTTACCGCCTCTTGACGTTCTGCAAACAACTTAGTCATAGGTGTTTGTGGAAGAGGGATAGATTGGATAAACGTACTCCATTTTGGATATATGCCATCAGTTAGATAATAGCCAGAATCATAATGGTGACCGTTTACCGTAAAGTTAACATGCGGTGCTCGTCCATTTAACATGTCATCAAAAAGTGGAGATCTATGAAGAACATTTAGATCATTGGACGAACCTGGAACACCAAAAAATGAATGCCAAATCCATGTGTCGTATGAAGCAACAGCTTCTAGTATAACAATAGCCCTTCCACTTCGTCCTTGGAATGCACCTCGCCAAGCAGCTGGACAATTTTTCCATTGCCAATGCATGCAATCGATACTCCCAATCATTCCTGGAAATTCGTTGAGCTCCAACATATAAAAGTCTTTCTAAATCTTGTACTGTGGGGCTCCTTAAGTATTCTTGACCGAATTGAGATATAACAACATCGACAAAGTTTTCTAGAGCTAACCTTGTTGTAGAAGCACCGATCCTCAAATATTCGTCCACCCTATCGTATGAATCCCCGTAAGCAAGCACACGAAGAGCTGCAGTGCATTTTTGCAAAGCTGATATACCCATCCTTTCGGTGCAATCTGGTGTGTGTAAGAAATATGGATTTGACGCCTGTGCTGCCTGGACCAATCGAAGAAAAACATGTTTGCGCATTCGAAATCTACGCCGAAACATATATTCAGGGTACACTGGTGTTTCGGAGAAATAATCATCGTAAAGTTGTTGATGACCAATTTCTCTGTTTCTTTCATAATATTTTCGCATTTTTTTTTTTGTGTTGTGATCGAGGCATTTCCAAAATGTATTGCCCAACACTCTCAATTGTTTGAAATACAATTTGATTTTGCGATCGTGCATCATTATCACTTGATGAAGAAGAAGACGAAGACATCAAAAGTCTGCATGTTGTTTGCTCGTCTACTAGCCCACTAAATAGGCACATATTTTTCTCTTATTTTCCATTAACTCTTGTCTTTGTCATGTACGAATGCTTGGCACACCATTCAAAATATCAACTTGGCACACATATCAACTTGGCCCACATAAAACTCTTGTCTTTGTCATGTACAAATGCTTGGCACACATATCAAACTTGTGTCATTGTCTTTGTCATACTTTTTACTTTGAGATGACAACATTATTGCAAAGTAGATAGTATTTACTAAAATAGGTATGCCATGTATTCAAACCATGAACGATTACATAAATAAAATTACATTACATTACATTAGCTTAAAACATAAAACCTAAAATTACATTACATTACATTAGCCCAAGTTCTTTAATTAAGTCGTTCTTTATCTTCTTCTCCGTTTCATCCAAATTTTTCTTTCGGAACAATGATTGAAGAAGTTGCATCTTTGCATTTTGAGAATCCGTGTGAATCCTTTGCTTTATGAGGTCCAATTCGACTTGTTTTTCCGCTCGTCTAGCCTCCTCTTTGCTCTTTGAAAAATTTAATTTTTCCCAAAAAAACTTTGGATCAACAACAGTTTTCGCAATATTTGCTACAGAATCACTTAGTTTGTCCAGGCTTCCCATTTTTCCCTTACCCTTTCCTTTCTTATTTTTGGCAGCTTTCACACCCTCGGGACGTCTAGTTGATGCCGATTCGCCTTCTCCTCCGTCGGTTGAAAATCCACCATCGTTTAACTTGGTTCTTTTACCGCTACCATCAGTATCTCCGCAAGAGTCGTCATTGGGCGTTGGCGGACTCCGATATTGAGTTCGAAAGTCGTCATCTGGTTGATTCTTGTTTCCACCATATGTAGCAACGACCTCCTTATACTTTGGATAATTTTTTAGTAATATCCAACAATTTTCAAAATGAAAATTTCCACCATATAAATCACGAGCGTATTTAATAACATCTTCTTCATTCATTCCACTTCTTCTCTGCCTACTCGCTTCTTCATAACAACCAACAAATTTTGAAACTCTTGCAGATATTCTACGAAATCGATTGTTTAACATACCTGTTGATCTTGCTCCTATATCAGATGGATTTGCTTTACGAGCTTCATCGTACAATGCTTTTATTTTTTTCCAAAACGCATCCTTTTTTTGGTTAGTACCAACTGAAGCATCGGTTGAAACATTAATAAATGAGGAAATAAGAGCCTCGTCTTCAGCCGGAGTGTAAACATTCTTTGAATTAGGAGCTGATTGTCTTATTTCAACAACATCATCAAAATTAGTATCTCTTCCTCGTGTATTTTCATAATCATTACCAGGAGGAATTTGTGAGGAAAATTGAGGAAAACTTTCTGTAGAATTTCCAAATAATTGTTGGGGTCTAATATATGGAGGTATCATATTTTGGTGAAATGTTGGTGGAGAAAAATAAGGTTGAGGAAATTGTTGTGAATGTATGAAATTTGGAGAATATTGATTACTCGCCGTAACATTTCCGGAAGAAAAATTTTGTGAATATTGCGGTGGCGACAAAAAATTAGGCATACCTCTTGGAGATGAAAAATTTGGATTTTGACTCATAAAATTCATCCACATTTGATTTTGAAAATCATTTGGAGAATTTTCGGAATTTGAAGAAGGTGTTGAACTATTTGTATTGTGTTCCATTGTTGAAGGTAAGAAAAATTTGTTGAAAGTGTGAAAAGTTTATAGTGTATGGTATATATTTATAGAAGAAATTTTTAGATCATTTTTTAAATAATTATATTAATACTATATTATTATTTAATAATTAAAAGAAAATGAAAATGAATCAAATATATCTAATAAATTAAATAGAAAATAAAAAAAGAAAAAGAAAAACCATCCACCCACTACATGTCCCCACCAAAATTAGCCCCTGTGTCAGATTCCACAGACGGAAGGAATGCCTACCCCTTCTTATTTTCACCCGCCAATGCATTGCTAAGAATGGACACGTAAGTCCAAATTCACACCCGGTCAATTCTCACGGGGGCCGATGCACATGCTCTCAGTGTTTGGAATCAACCACGATTCCATAAGAGCATGTACATTGCTCACCCGTGAGAATTGATCGGGTGTGAATTTGGACTACGTGTCCATTCTTAGCAATGCATTGGCGGGTGGAAATAAGAAGGGGTGGGCATTCCTTCTGTCTGTGGAATCTGACACAGGGGCTGATTTTGGTGGGGAGGGTGGGTGGTTTTTCTTTTTCTTTTTTCATTTTCTATTTAATTTATTAGATATATTTGATTCATTTTCATTTTATTTTAATTATTAAATAATAATATAGTATTAATATAATTATTTAAAAAATCAAAAAATTTCTTCTATAAATATATACCATATACTATAAACTTTTCACACTTTCAACAAACTTTTCTTACCTTCAACAATAGAACACAATACAAATAGTTCAACACCTTTTTCAAATTTCGAAAATTCTCCAAATGATTTTCAAAATCAAATGTGAATGAATTTTATGAGCCAAAATCCAAATTTCTCATCTCCAAGAGGTATGCCTAAGTTTTTGTCGCCATCGCAATATGCACAAAATTTTTCTTCCGAAAATGTTACGGCTAGTAATTAATATTCTCCAAATTTCATACATTCACAACAATTTCTTCAACCTTATTTTTCTCCACCAACATTTCACCAAAATATGATACCTCCATATATTAGACCCCAACAATTATTTGGAAATTCTACAGAAAGTTTTCCTCAATTTTCCTCACAAATTCCTCCTGGTAATGATTATGAAAATACAGAGGAAGAGATACTAATTTTGATGATGTTGTTGAAATAAGACAACCATCTCCTAATTCAAAGAATGTTTACACTCCGGCTGAAGACGAGGCTCTTATTTCCTCATTTATTAATGTTTCAACCGATGCTTCAGTTGGTACTAACCAAAAAAAGGATGCGTTTTGGAAAAAAATAAAAGCATTGTACGATGAAACTCGTAAAGCAAATCCATCTGATATAGGAGCAAGATCAACAAGTATGTTAAACAATCGATTTCGTAGAATATCTGCAGGAGTTTCAAAATTTGTTGGTTGTTATGAAAAAGCGAGTAGGCAGAGAAGGAGTGGAATGAATGAAGAAGATGTTATTAAATACGCTCGTGATTTATATGGTGGAAATTTTCATTTTGAAAATTGTTAAATATTACTAAAAAATTATCCAAAGTAGAGTGATTTTTTGGTATAAAGCTGGGGGAATGAAATATGATGTGGAGGAGAGAGAGGGGAAGATGGGTAAAATAAGAAGCATTCGTTAATGCACATGCTCTAAGTGATCATATACAGAGATGCGTTCACATTGGTTTGCTATGCGTCCAACAAAAAGCAAGTAATAGACCAACAATGGCTTCAGTTGTCCTCATACTTAATAGCTCCTCATTAACTGACCAACAATGGCTTCAGTTGTCCTTGAAAGAATATATTCCGTGAATCATTCATCCTCAAACGAATGTATAAATACAAATACATAAGGCATCATCAGTGCCAGAATATCGGAGGGTCATCACTATCCAAACTAAGGTAATCTATATCTATACTAAAAGTACGAGATACATACAACAGTATTTACAAAGTATATTCCTAATACTTAGGAATATTCTAACACTCCCCCACAGTCGAAGCGGGAGGGAGACGTACGCTTAGACTGTCGCGAAAATCTTCAAATAATATTAAAGGCAGCCCCTTAGTAAAAATATCCGCTATTTGATGTCGAGATGGAACATGTAACACCCGAACTTCACCTTTTGCGACCTTCTCGCGAACAAAATGTATATCAATCTCAATATGTTTAGTGCGTTGGTGGTGAACCGGATTACCCGAGAGGTAAACAGCACTAATATTATCACAATATACAATAGTAGCATGTTTGATCGGACATTTTAGTTCCAGAAGTAAATTCCTTAGCCAACATGATTCTGAAACAACGTTTGCCACTCCACGATACTCGGCCTCGGCACTAGACCGAGACAACACCGCCTGCCGTTTGGCCGACCAAGAAATAAGATTGTCTCCAAGAAAAACACAATATCCAGAAGTGGAACGTCTCGTGTCCGGGCAACCTGCCCAATCGGCATCCGTATAGGAGACAAGAGATGAGGTGGTTGAGGGATAGAGATACAAACCATAGTCAATCGTGCCATGGATATAGCGAATGACTCTCTTAAGTGCATGCATATGCTCCTCATGTGGTGAATGCATATGTAAGCAAATCTGCTGTACTGCATATTGAATATCGGGTCTAGTAAAAGTAAGGTACTGTAGCGCTCCAGCCAAACTCCGATAGAGAGAGGGATCCGAGAAAAGTGGATTGGAAGAAGAGATTCCCAATTTCGGTTTTGTATCTACAGGAGTAAGAGTTGGTTTACATGAAGACATACCTGCTCGTTCAACTATTTCAGCTGCATACTTACGCTGGGAAAGAAACATATTCCCATTTTGACGAGAAACTCCGATCCCAAGAAAGTAGCTGAGAGAACCCAAATCCTTCATAGCGAATTCCGAACTAAGCCGAGCAATGAGAGACAGACGGAGAGTATCGGAAGAAGCAGCCAAGATGATGTCATCGACGTAAACTAGAAGATATGCCATAGACGCGCCTTGATGAAAGACAAAAAGAGAGTGATCAGACTTACTCCGAGAGAACCCAATTGTAGCTACAAAATCTGCAAATCGATTGTACCATGCTCGAGGGGCTTGTTTAAGTCCATACAATGACTTTTTAAGTAAACAAACATGGTCTGGAAAGCGCTTGTCACGAAACCCAACCGGTTGGTGCATATAAACCGTTTCGTTAAGATCTCCATGTAAAAATGCATTCTTGACATCAAGTTGGTGAATTGACCAACCCTTGGAAAGTGAAATACTCAGAACAGTACGAATTGTAGCGGGTTTAACCACCGGGCTGAACGTTTCCTCGCAATCAATACCAATTCGTTGAGTTTTTCCATCACCAACAAGGCGAGCTTTATACCTTTCAAATGAGCCATCTGACCTGTGCTTATGAGTAAAAATCCACATCGAACGAATAATATTAGTATTAGACGGACGAGGTACCAACTCCCACGTCTTATTAGCAATTAAAGCATTAAACTCATCAATCATAGCAAGTTTCCAATTATGGTCATGCAACGCTAAAATTGGAGAGCGGGGAATAGGAGATTTGTCCGTAGAAATATCTAAATTAAAATGGACTTTAGGTTTTCGAATACCGGATTGACTACGAGTAACAGGTCCAGCTCTGGGAAGTGTGATAGATGGAAGAGAGGTAGTGGGTAGTCCAGAATGAAGAGGACTTGGACTAGAAGTATTAGGACAAGATTGAATTGGCACACCAGAGGAGGTAGTGGGTAGTCCAGAATGCGAATCAATTGGATTAGATTCACTTTGGGTAGTCGAATCATCATGCTGGTGAGCTACATGAGGAGTATGATCAGTTTTTGAAAAAAAAGGAGATGGGCTACTGTGTACCCAATGGTCAACAACATAAGGTGATGGTCCATCATTTAGGAATTTATATGATACAGGAGTAGAATTGTACAGTGAGGCAAAAGGAAACTTATATTCATCAAATATGACATGACGATTAATAATTATTTTGCGAGTGGACAAGTCGAAACATTTAAAACCTCGATGATTGGACGGATAACCTAAGAAGACACAAGGAGTTGATCTTGCTTGAAGTTTGTTTATTGTTGTGGAAGGAAACAACGGATAACAAAGACACCCGAAGACGCGAAGGTGTTTATATGAAGGGTCTTTGGCATATAAAATTCGAAGAGGAGAAAAATATGACAAAGATTTATGAGGCAAAATATTGAGAAGATATGTGGACAAGAGAGCCGCATGATGTAAAATGAAGGAGGGATTGAGGCATGAGCTAACAAGGTACGAACCATGTTATTTATGGTTCGAATTTTTCGTTCAACCGTCCCATTTTGAGAAGAGGTATATGGACAAGATAAACGAAAATCTAGACCATTTATTTTGCAAAAGTTCGCAAACTGCTTGTTATCAAATTCGCGACCATTGTCACATTGGAAAGTTTTAATATCACGTTCAAATTGATTGCGAATGTAAGCACGAAAAGAGAGAAAGGTAGAAAAAACATCCGATTTATGAGAAATAGGAAATAACCATAAATATTTAGAATAATCATCCAAGAATAAAACATAATATCTATGGCCGGACGAACTCAAAACAGGAGATGTCCATAAATCACTATGAATAATATCGAAAGGTAAAAGCGTTTTAGATTGGGAAGAATCAAAAGGAAGTTTTACATGTTTGCCCAAAGCACAGGCCTGACAAATATGTGAAACAGACGATGAACTACAATCAATCATTTTATTTTTCCTAAGAGACTCTACGATCGGAGTGCCAGGATGCCCCAATCGTTCGTGCCACAAAGAAGAAGAAGAAGACGTAACGAAAACTGAAGCTGAAGTAGAAGCTGGTGAATTTGAAGTAATGGGATAGAGGTCTCCACTACTATTACATCTCAGAATATGTCTCCCCGTCTGGAAATCCTTCACAGAAAAACCAAACGGATCAAATTCAACGGTGACAGAATTGTCAGTAGTAAATTTCCGAACTGACACCAAATTCTTAACAATTTTTGGAGCATGTAAAACATTGCGAAGGTGAAGAGCAGGTAGGGGAGGAGCCAAGGTAGCATGTCCATAACCATGAATTGGAATAGAACTACCGTTTCCTACTATGATGCCATGTTTAGTGCTTAAATTGTAATAAGAGTTAAGAGTACCTGCCGAGTTTGTCGAATGAGATGTCGCCCCGGTGTCCATAAACCAATTTGGTTGAGTTGGAGTGAGACCGAGGGTGTGCATTGCAGCTTCAACATCAGTGGCAGTTGAGGGGCCGAAAGTAGCAAACGCTTGGGATGGTCGGGGACCCAAGACACTAGATGAAGGTGGCCGACGGAAAGGAGTAGATGCTCCAGGCCAAGGACCAGCAGGTGTGGACGGGTAGGGACACGGTGGAATAGGCCATGGCCAGTATGCTCCAGTCCATGGATGTTGGCCTGTAGTCCCCCATGTCGGCTGCCCGGTAGAAAACGAATCTGTAGTGCGGCCTCCTGTTGGAGGTGAAGCCTTTGAACCTCCCTTGTTACCAGACTTGTTACCTTTATTCCCCTTATTTCCAGACTTGTTACCTGCATTCCGTGAACCAGAAGGTGTAACAGAAGAACCATTCGACGTCGTGGAAGTCGAAAATGATGCAGCATCACGAACCATCAAAGATGCAGTTGTAGCTGCCTTCTTTTGAAATCCTGCTTCTTCCAAAGTGAGCATGGATCGAGCCTGGTAGAACTGTGGAAGGGGATTGCTTTGACGAAGCAAAGTAGCCACACCATTATAAGCCTCAGAGAGACCTGAAACCATCTGCAATACCACTCTTTCATTCGAAACCGGGCACCCCACGTTCTTCAATTGATCGGACAATTGTTTAAGGTGTTGACAATATGCCGATGCAGACGAAAAAGATTCCATGACCGTATGTGAAAACTCTTGTTCAAGTGTGACGGCGCGAGAATTTTTGTTGTCTTGAAAAATATCGACCAAGCGATTCCAAGCGGACATGGCTGTGCAATTCGGCTCTATGATGGTTTCAAGAAGATCATTGGATATAGTGGTATATATCCACCCCAAAACCGTTGCGTCGAGGGTGTCCCACAAATCAATTTCCTCCTCAGTGGATGGTTCTTTGACTGATTTTTTTGGAGGTATGATGTGATGGATCACCTTTACCGCACGAGCATGAACCTTGAATAGCTCCGCCCAGGTTGCATATTGAACGTGTTCAAGGTCCAATACTATGGATATGTGATTCTTAATGTTGGAAACCGCTAGTGCCGGATGAAAAGAACCACGAGAAGACATCAGACGGAAAAGAAAAATAGAAGAAAGCGACAAGAAGAATAGAAGAACGGTAAAATAAGACTAGGCGCAGCGGAAAAAAAAAACCTAAGTCTCTGATACCATGAAAGAATATATTCCGTGAATCATTCATCCTCAAACGAATGTATAAATACAAATACATAAGGCATCATCAGTGCCAGAATATCGGAGGGTCATCACTATCCAAACTAAGGTAATCTATATCTATACTAAAAGTACGAGATACATACAACAGTATTTACAAAGTATATTCCTAATACTTAGGAATATTCTAACAGTCCTCTTACTTAATAGCTCCTCATTAACTCTCGCGACACCAACGAAGCCTGCATTCTATATACATAATGACTATGCCTCATATACATCTCTCCTTCAAGAACATATTTCTATTGGAAGATCATCAGAAAGAATACCACCTCAATTGGAAAATTTATCCCGAAATGAAGCCACATTCACCGATATGTATCCACATTAATTTTTAAACAATAACATTTTTGGTATGTCAGTCCATTTTCTCTTGTGTATATAAATGTTGTTTGTTTTGGGTTGATTGTACGCAGGGCCGGCTTTTAACATGTGTCCGTCGTGCGCTTGCAGATGGCCCACAAAATTTTGGGGCCCAAATTTTTGTAGAAGCGTTCTATTAAAAACAAAAAATGTTTTAGCGTTAATAAAGTTTTGTTGTGCTTAATTTTTATTTATATTTAAAAAAAATTGTTTTAAAAAAAATAATTTGTTTTAATTAATAAAAAAAATCTTAGTGTTAATAAAATCTTTGGTTTAGTGCTAATAAAAAAAACTAGCATTAATTAATTCATTAAAAATAACGAGGAGTTAGATGAAAATCCATTTATACATTGATCTGAATTTTTTTAAAAAATTCATGCAAAAAAAGTTAAGAAATATCGTTTATTATTTTGTATTTGTTTAGTTAGCCTTATATTGACATTTTACAAGTCTTGTTTTGCTTAATTTTTGTTTATATTTTAAAAATATAATTTATTTTATCTCTAATAAAAAAATCTGAATAACAAAGAGTTAGATGGAAATGCATTTATACATTGATATAAATTTTTTAAAGAATTCATGCAAAAAAAAAATAGTTAAGAAATATCGTTTATTATATATTTTGTATTTGTTTACGTACTACGACACTAGCTAAGGCCCCATACCCTCATATTGATATTTCGCACAGGGCCACCGGAACTTCCAAGACGGCCCTGATTGTACGATATGTTTTTTTCCAGGATATCACGTCTTTGGACTTTGGGGAATTTTTACAAAGAAGATTGACTTGATAATTTATTTATAGAACTTTTTTTCCGAGGTATCAGTACTCTCTCGTTCTAAATCAAATGTTACACTTTCATTTTCAGCAGTGGGCCATAGGCTCGTGGTGCCAATGCCTAGGGCCCAAAAAATAAAGAGCCCATTATATTTAAAATAAATAAAAAAATTATAATTTTTTTTAAATAAATATCAATCAAATAGAAAAATTAAATGTATGATACAATTCTCCTAGGAATGAAACTCCCACGTCATCACAAGCTAACAATCTAGCTTTCCAACCATCCAAACCAAATTAAATAAATAAATTATAATTTTTAGGTAAATATCAATCATATAGAAAAATAAAAGGTACTCCCTTTGTCCCATGGCAATGGGCAGAGGTGAGTTTGCACAAAAACCAAGAAAAAAGCAATTGCTGACATTTTGAAGCATACTTCTGAGGGTATAAGTGTCCTTTTAAAAACCTGATTAAATTATGCAATCCTAATTAATTATTCTTAACAACAAAAATATGTTAACAGATCATCCAAAAAAAAATACAGTAAGAAATAAAAAAAGAGGACAAAAAAATTACAGAATTCTAAAAATTACAATTCCAATTTTTAAAATTATAAAATCAATAAACACAATTTGGGACTCATTCTTCTTCACGATCTTCAATAATTTTCCTATTTTCTATCTGCAAAAAAAAAAAACAAAGAACAGTAAAATTCAAAGAAATTGAATTCCACCCTGTATATTGCGAAAAAAATATCCTCAGCATCAGATCTTTCATAGCTTGAGCTGAAGGGAGCGGCCCAGATAGTATTTTCTCAATTTTTCAAGCGAGCGTGATGAACTGAGTAATCGTCGGCATAATATCATCAGAGGTTTGTGAATCCGGACAAGATTCTAGCACAAACCCGCACATCATGTATACAAATGGGGAGGGAACGATCGAGGTTTGATTCGGTAGAAAACGGGGTGTTCCAGTGTTTGCATTATTAGAGAGATGAAGTACGGACGAGGAGAAAAACATGGATAAGGAAGAGGATTGGGTGTTGGAGTTGCAAGGACTGGTATATGTTTTAGCACGTTTTTATCGGGTAGTATAATACGGGGCTGGGCTGTGTATAGAGGGTTTGAAACGATACTAATACATGTAAATTTATATTCTGGAGTAGGAGTTGGACTAGATCTGGAAAAGAACAGAGGTTTTGAGCTTTGAAGCTTCTTCTGAAGGATTTCTATTATCCACTCTTTTAATATCAAGTATATTCACTAATTAGTGCCGCCCCTTAATCTGAAGGGATAAGCCCCCTGTTTTGGGTTGTTTTTTCTCTTTGATGGGGATATTCGCTGGTAACAGAGGGTTTTGGCAACAACACCAAAATGTAAATTTGTTATAGGTAAGATAGCAAAGGGTAATAGTTTATACAGAAATCATAAGTAGAAAATGGATGCTCAAGGCACCTCTTTATTCAAATATTCATACTTAGAATTCATTTTGAAATACAATGGTTTGCATGTCCCTTTTCTCCTCTCTAACACCCTATATTTATACTAACCCATGCATGGCAAAATTATGCCACCTAATGCCCACTTATCGGCTCCTGATTGGACCACAACTCCACTAATGTCTAGCATTAAAAACCCACTTATCTCTAAACAAAGACTTTATCTCCTTCTCCCGTCAAATGCCTTTTGACCACCTGTTGACTCTGACACCTCCCCCACGGATATTCCCGTGTAATAAGTCTGACACTACCGTGCGGTCGTTCCCGTCCAAGCTCTTCTCTGACTTCTGTTGGTTGCCTTTCTAGGTCTTTTTCCATAGTTTGATTCTGACTTGCACATCTGATGACGTGGCTACCTCATTGTTGACACGTGTCGGTGACCGTTTTATCGGGTATAACATAGGCCCCCAGGAAAATTGGAGTTTTCAACTTCGATTTCCCTGAAGATTGTGTTTGAATACCTCGGTCTGCACGCCTTGGAATCTGCACTCTGACTTTCTGTCGGTGGTTGACTCTTCATTTAATGTTGTTTTTACGCCTTTAAAGGCTCTTCTCATTGCATTACGGCTTTATATCATGGCTTTCATTTGGAATAGAGAAGTGTACCCGAATAATATCACGAGTTTCTCTTTTAGGATTAGAAATCGATCGATGAAGGCTAAGCTGCCTTTGTCTTTATCTTTTTCACAGAAGTTTCCGGAGCTTGCTGGACAGGACGTCGCTTTGGTAGATGCTTTTGAAAGAATCTGGACGGTGAAAGTGGAGAAGGATGGTCGGCGGCTGGTACTGACTGACGGTTGGAGTAAGTTTTGTGAGCGTCGGTTGGTTTCAGTGAGCGGAATCATCTTTCTGGAGTTGCGTGGGCAAAAGTCTTTCAGCATTGGTGTATTTGGAAAGGATGGAGAGGAGATCATTGATCTGGGAACTGATTCTGAAGATAGCTCTATCAATTCCGAGCTGGAAAATTCTCCTGCAAAAGATAATTGGGGGTTCTTTTCCCCGTGAAATCTGTTCGAGAAGTATTTTTGGTATTTTCTTATGTAAGATTACCTTTCCTGGTTTTATCTCCCAGGTTTCTTTTCTTGGGATTTTTCCCGGTGAAATAATCAGAGTTTCGATCCTTAAAGGATTCTATGTATTTATATGAATGAGACAAGTATTCTGATACTTATCCATAAATGAACGTAATAAAATAATAATAAATTTGAAAAATAGGGTAGCTTTTTCAACTTACCTTGTCAGGAGACAATTGCCACGTGGCATTATCCTGGCCAAGTATTTTTAGGGTTTGATGGGTAGTGGAGACGTACTCGAGTGCGTTTTTCCTCGGTAACTGCTATCTCTTCCCCTCCTTCAATCCTCACCGTTGGATGAAAAACGGCAGAAATAGGTTTTCAGAATCCAATAAACATATTTGGAGTTTTGAATTTCAAAATTCACTCCAAGTTTTTTCGACTTTTCAGATTCAAGTTCTGGTAAGAACACTTCTTTCTTCCTCTGTAATTTCTTTTTGTTTATTTACTGTGTAAATCCCTTTTTACCAACCCGACAATATGCCAAAAATCTCCAAAGTCGTTCGACCGAAAGTTGAAGCACCGGAAGTTCTCCTCGCACGCCAATACAAGAAATTCATGGAAGAGGCCGCGCCGGCTCTGCCGGCGTTCCGTCTAGATGAACTGGAGGAGGCCCACCCTTACGTACCTGTCGAGAGGATCGTCACAGCGGTTCAACCAGACCCGAACCACCAGGAGTGGGGTGCACACGGCCGAGAAAGCACGGTGACGGCGGCACAACTAGCCGACTGGAGGGACGATTGGCGGATTCCCTACAACGTGCATTTGCATGCGCCAGAAGAGGGTGAATCCGCCTGTTGTCCACCTCCGGGCATGCTGGCCATCGGCGTCGACGCAATGGATCAAGGGCTGCGGTTTCCCCTGCATCCTTCAGTTTCAGGCTTGTTGAACCGGTGGGGTTTGGCTCCGCATCAGATTCATCCGAATGGATGGGCACAGATCTATGGAGTTTTGACTGTATTGGGGCAAGTGGGACTCTCTCGACCCATTTCTGGGGATGAGTTCCATCTTTTCTTCAGTCCAGTCAACTTCAACAAAAATTCGCTGGGAGACTATACCGTCCGCCACAGGAAATATATGTTGAAAATTCGAGAGCCTGAGGAGAAAGATCCGACTTGTTGGGATAGATGGTTTTTTGTTTCGGGGAGATGGAGGACTCAGACCCGAGAAGGGGAGATCGCCGTCCCCCTTACTTATGGTGTTAAGGAAGAAAGTAAGCATTTAAAGCTTTAATATTTTACAGTTTAACTGATCTAAACTCGTTGGTATTTTGTAGGTGCGCGGCTTAAGCGGGCGACCTGCTCCTTCCCGTGGGATTTGGAGACTGCAAATCTTTTGGCACAGTGTATCCCGGCCGAAGAAAGAGATTCGGATTACCTGAACGACGATAGTATTCGTGACGCAGCAGGCTTGTTTTGCCCTCCGTTTGTCGAGGATCAACCTTGTTTTGGTATTTGTCCTTTATATTTTATAAGTTTCTTCTATTTCCTGGGAGTATATCTCCCGGGAAAATTATGATATTTTTGTCGGGAGTAATTTTATTACTTTTCCCGTGCAGAGTTTTTCTCTACAGTTTTTGAATTGAAACCTACCGAGATGGCAGATAATAAGTTGTTTGATCGCCTGGGACTCCCAAACCCAGCCCTGGCCGCTAAGGCTCGCAGGGCCAAAACCAGTTCCACCAGTGTTGGTGGACGGGGATCTGCAAAAACTCGGGGCGGCACACCTGGTGCTCCGGCTTCCCGTACTAGATCCCACACGGTTTCGGCTCAGGGCGGTGAGACAGATCCTCTGGGGATTATGGATGTTGTGGATTCGTACAAGGAGAGCTCTCAGCCATCAGACGTGGTGATGACTGATGCTACTCCAGGTCATGGCTTACCCCCTTCTGGGTCATCAACTCTTTTGCAAGTCAAGCTCGAAGGCGACAAGAAAAGGAAAAAGATTGATGAGGGTATCATTGAGGTGACAGATTCCCCCCCTCGTGCTGACAAAAATCAGTCTGTTTTTGGAGTTGAAAAAATACTTTTTACCAAGTAAGTTTTTGTTCATTTACACGCTTCTCATATTACATGGTTCACTCAATTAACTCTTCTGTTTTATTTCTTGGTAGGTTTTCCCAGGAGAATCTCCCCTCAGTTCTGCTTCCCTTCTTCTCTGGAAAAGGCCCCATTGACCCTGTCACTACCCTGGGCAATCCAGTAGGTGACTCAATTGATGCTGTTGGTAGGTGTTGGACTTCATAGCTCAATGATATGATGGACCATGAGGAGCATGCCTTTTCCCTGGCCCTAAAGTTGGCCAGTCAAAGTGCAGTTGCCATTTCTGGTGCTCACAACATGGCTGAAAAGATCAGAGCTGAAGTGTCCAAGCTCAAAACTACCAGCAGCAAGCAAGAGGTACAGGTACAGGAGCTCAAAGCGGCATACACTGCCGCAGCAGGGGACAGGGATAGGTGGAAGAAGGCTGCCGATATTGCACGGGCTGAGGTAGGGAAGCTAAAATCTGAAATGCAGGAGGCCTTGAAGACCGTGAAAGAAAAAGAAGAAGAGATTGAGGATGCTCAGGACAGCTTTACCAGGGAGAAGAAAGAGCTCAAGGAGGAGGTAGCCAAAGTTACCAAGGAACTGAAACAGGCCAAAGATGACTTTGGACAGTCCATGGAGAGGGTCTCAGAGCTGGAAGCCCTGTTAGATTCTCCTGCTCACAATCCCCGGGTATTGGTTGACCTACTCTATGTCACTGCTTATGCTGATCTCATCAGGTCTGCAGCAAAGGAGAAGAATGATGGGGCCAGGGACTATGGTGTACAACTCCTCAAAGCTCACATGCAAGGGTGTACTCTGGATTCCAGAGTTCCACAACCCTTTATGGATCTGGAGGTTGTCCACGGCATAGATATGAAATGGTGGCCCACATACAGTCTTCTCTCAATGCCTGGTGAGCCTGCTAAACCCCCTGTAGAAGCGTCTGATGAAGAAGGTGTTGATGAAGGGGAGGAGATGGATACTCTTGGTGTCGGGCCTGATGGCAAGCCAAAAGATTCCCTCACTACTCCCCCAGGTGATGGTGGTTCTACCTCCTGAGTATAACTGCTCAGGAGTCTGCAAAATTTGATGACTACTCTGAGT
Organism: Euphrasia confusa; assembly: GCA_954870475.1. Lineage (NCBI taxonomy): Eukaryota > Viridiplantae > Streptophyta > Magnoliopsida > Lamiales > Orobanchaceae > Euphrasia > Euphrasia confusa. The sequence continues at coordinate 6,176,055 of OX940959.1, read as the reverse complement.
GTAAAAAGCTCAGAGATTTTAATCTTTATTTTCTGTTCAGCTTGGGCTTAATTGCCAAAAAACAATATTTGCTTAATTCGCATTTGGATTCTACAGGCATTTTTTGCCTGGAACAAGTATTTATATTTTGCTGGTGTGTAATAACTTAGTATGTTATTTTGGATGTTTATCCTTTGGGTCTTACTAATAGCCCTCTCACCATTTTATTCAGGGTTTATTTTCCCATTATTATCTATCACTTTTTACAAGTCATTTTAGCTTGTTTGATGAATTATTATTCTTGTGAATAGATAACTTTTGGCTCACGCCCAAGTTTTATCAAACTTTGTTGGGTTTCTCTGTGAGTTCTTTTGCTCTGTGAAAGTGATTTTTTAGATTTAGTTACCTCTCTGAATCATTATGATTCTAAGTAACATTTTTTCTCTTTAAATCTCTCCTTTCAACAGAACTGACCGATCCAGTGGTTTTAGTATAAATACTTTACCTTTTAGGATTTTCTCGGACCAATATTTTCTTTAAGGCGATTCTTGAGTTTCTTTTACTCTGTTGAATCTGTGCCTTTAAAGAAATGATCGGCCCCTGATCAATAGATCTTATGGGTATTTACCGAACCTTAGTATTTCTAGAATACTCAATATTTTTACCGCACCGGGGAATTTATGTGATTTCCCGGGGAAATTATATTTCTGTTATACAGACAAAATGTGAGAGTTCACATATATATTTTTTAAAGAATAGAAAATGCTTTTGCTGAAAACTGCATAGATATACTTTAATAAGTACAAAAGGTTTTACAAAATATATTTTTGCAAGAAGTTTTAAGAAATAACTTTTATCCCGAGAGTTTCTCAGTGGTAGAACTTCTTTAGGTGCAACGCATTCCATCGATACTGATCCTTGGTCCCGTCGAGTAGTTCCAGCTCGTACGCTCCATTCTGGAGGCAGTGGCTCACTCTAAACGGTCCCTCCCAGTTCGGTCCCAATGCTCCTTGGTGCGTTCCTAAGATTTTCTTCATCACCAAGTCTCCCTCTCGGAATTCTCGTGCTTTTACTTTTGAGTTGAATAGTTTAGCAATTCTTTGCTTATTCATGGCATTCAGAGAATCAGAAGCTAACCTCCTTTCTTCAAGGAGATCCAATTCTTTTCGAATGGTTGCTTCATTCTCCGGGGAAATTTCCTGAGCAGTACGATGTGATAACACCGATATCTCCGCTGGAATCACCGCTTCCATTCCAAAAGCCAAAGAATAGGGGGTCTCACCAGTGGCGTTTCTAGCTGTGGTTCGATATGACCACAGTACCTCTGGGAGTTCATCCGCCCATTTTCCTTTGCGGCTTTCCAATTTTGATTTGATGGTGTGTTTCAGTATCTTATTGACCGCTTCAACCTGACCATTCGTCTGGGGGTGGTAGGGAGTAGAGAATAATCTTCTTATTTTCCATTTTTCACAGAATTCCTCTACCTCCGCCCCATCGAATTGTTTTCCGTTGTCGGAAATGATTGACTCGGGAAGACCGAAACGACATATAATGTTTTTCCATATGAATTTGATGACCTGGGGTTGATCAATCTTATTCAACGGTTCCGCTTCAACCCATTTGGTGAAATAGTCGACTGCTACAATCGCGAATTTCACCCCGCCTCGGGCGGTTGCTAGTGGTCCGATCAAATCGATACCCCACCGAGCAAATGGCCACGGGCTGTAAATGGATTTCAGGGTCTCCGGGGATATATGGATATTAGGCCCATTCGTCTGGCACTTGACACATTTACGTGCATAGCCGACGGCATCCTTTCTCAGGGTTGGCCAATAATATCCTTGTCCCATGGTTTTGTGTGCCAGGGATCTTCCACCCGCGTGGTTTCCACACACACCATCATGTATTTCTTCAAGGATTTTGAATCCTTCTTCCTTCGACACACACCTAAGTAGTGGAAGGGAATAACTTCTTCTGTACAGTTGTGAATTTATCAAGGTATACTTTGCCGCTCGGGTACGAAGTTGTCTTGCTTCGGTTTTATCTGCTGGTACTTCCCCGGTATCTATGTACCGTTGAATGGGAATTCGCCAGTCTTCCCCGGCCCCGGCAAGTACTTGTATTTGTGCTTCTCTTTGTTCCACTGATGGGATTACTAGTTTTGTTAAAACTATATTTGAGAAGTCTGCTGAGCCCTCAGCTGATGCTAGCTTTGACAGGGCGTCAGCTTGTGAATTGTGTTCCCGTGGGATTTGTTCGATTAGAACTTCTGGGATTTTTTCGCAAAGTTCCCATACCAATTTCAGGTATTTTATCATTTGTTCGCCTCTGGCTTCATAATCCCCCCTTACATGGTTCACTACTAACTGCGAGTCCATGAACACATGAAGTTTTCTTGCCCCGACGGCAATGGCCAGTTCCAACCCTGAAATGAGAGCTTCGTACTCTGCTTCATTGTTGGACGCAGGAAATTCAAACTTCACCGCATGGGTTACTGAATCTCCGTCGGGACTGAGTAATACCACACCTGCCCCCGAGCACGCGGTGGTAGATGATCCATCTACGAACAGCTGCCAGGCGCGTGGTTGACTCTGGGATTTCTCAGGGAAAGTTAATTCCACAATAAAATCTGCCAGGGCTTGTGCTTTGATTGCTGTCCTCGGGGCGAAAGTTATGTCATACTGACTAATTTCTAACGCCCAGCGTAGGAGTCTCCCGGTGATATCCGACCGGTGCAATACTTGCCTTAGAGGCATAGTTGTCAAGACCTCAACGGGGTGCTCAAATAGGTACGCCCGGAGTTTTCTGATTGACACTATTAAAGCATATGTTAATTTCTCCAGTGGAGTATATTTTATTTCTGCCTCGTGTAGTACTTGGCTTACGAAATATATCGGAAAATGCACCATCCCTTCTGCCCTGGTCAACACAGCACTGATGGCGTGTTCTGACGCGGCTAGGTATAGGTACAGTTTTTCTTCTGGTTTAGGGGCCACAACTACTTTGGGATTGGACAAATACTCCTTTATCCGTACAAAAGCTTGTTGGGCCTCCTTTTTCCAGTGAAATTTCTGTCCTTTGATGGTAGCAAAGAACGGACGAGTTTTATCCCCCAGGCAAGAAATGTACCGATTCAGGGCGGCTAAACGACCCGTGAGTCGTTGTACACCTTTTATGTCCCGGGGCTCTTGCATGTCCAGAATTGCTTGGACTTTGGTAGGGTTGGGCTCAATGCCTTTCTCGCTAACCACATGCCCCAGGATCATCCCTTTTTTAATTCCAAAGTTACATTTCTTGGGGTTCAATTTCATGTTATAATGCCCCAGTATTTTAAATACTTCTTCGAGGTCTTTGATGTGATCTGATTCATTTTTACTTTTAACGATTATATCATCAATGTATACTTCCATGGTTACACCAATTAAATCAGAAAACATCAGATTTACCAACCTTTGATAGGTGGCCCCGGCATTCTTCAGGCCAAAAGGCATCCTTTCCCAGCAATAGATTCCTTTCTCTGAATAGAACGCCGTATGCTCGACGTCATCTGGATGCATGGGGATTTGATGATATCCTGCCTTGGCGTCCAGTGTTGAAAATATCGCGTGACCTGTCAAATTGTCAACGACATGGTCGATGTGCGGCATGGGAAAAAGATCTTTCGGGCATGCGTTGTTTAGATCTGTAAAGTCTATACACAAGCGCCATGCAGCCGTTGTTTTTGTCACCATAACCGCATTGGAAAGCCAAGTGACATCACTCGAAGCTTTCCTGACCAATTTGTTTTCTATTAGTTTGTCTACTTCCCCGGCGAGTGCTTGACACTTCTCGGGGCCCATTTTTCTACGCTTCTGCGCGATTGGTTTCTTGCAGGGATCTATTTTCAATCGATGGCAGGCATGTTTAAGATCTATCTTTCCTAAATCGGCACTGGACCATGAGAAAGTAGAGATGTTCTCTTTAAGGAAATTTATAATCCCGATTCGAGTATTTGATTCCATATGAGATCCCACAAGTATTTGCTTTTCAGCTTGTTCTGGATCTAAAACTATAGAGTCCAGATTTTCGACCATTTCTACCACTGGTACCTTTTTAGATTGATATCCACCCCTTGAACCCCAATCATCCATTTCTGGTTTTGATGGGGGAAGCTTCTGGTTAGTAGAAACTGTGTCTACGCCAGTTCCTTCTTTGGGGGGACAAATCTTGTCCGGGGGAATATCCGCTATTTCCCCGGTAGGTTTTTCCTGAGAAGGATTCAGTTGGGAATTTTGATCGTTTATTTTGATTACATTTTTTATATGATCGATTTGTTTTATCTTTATTCCTGTCAGATTGATCTGGGGAATGTTTACGTTTACTTTGGTTTTGGAGTTATTGAGATCGTGAAAGTACATCAAAGTCTTCTTAGCCATTACTAGATCACCTCTGACGGTGCCAACTGCACCGGAGGGAGTAGGGAACTTAATACAGTAGTAGTAGGACGAGGCGATAGCTTCAAAAGCGTCTAGAAAGGGTCTGCCTAACAGAGCATTATAGCCACTAGCCATATCAACTATTACAAACTTTAGATTCCTGACCATCATGACTTCGGGATTCTTCACATCCATCAGTTCCACCGGGAGTATGATCTCACCGTAAGGAATGACTACATCATCTCCAAAACCTTTCAACACCATATCGCACGGGTTGACATAGCGCGCCAAGTTCCCCATCAGATCTAGAGTCCTCTTGTAGAGAACATTGAGATGCGCGCCATTGTCCACCAGCGTGCGAGACACATCCAAACCGAGGAGTCTGACCTTTATCACTAAGGGCACATCCTTCGGGAATTTTGTCGCGGTTCGATCTTCCGGGGTGAAAGTTATCACCGCCGTGTCAGAAATTGATGACCCCTGGCTCGGGGCCGTTTCATACCACACTTCCCACATCTGGAAATCTCTCTTCCTCTTGCGGTGGCTTTCTTCATTCACCGGCCTCAACCCACCGATCATCATAATCTGGCCCACACGTGGTGGGCCTCCTGCCGGGGGAGGCGCTGGTGGCGCCGGTGCGGGTACTTCCTGGGGAGGTGGCCCCTGCGGATTTCCCCCGGCACCGGGCCTGGGTAAGAATTGCCATAACTTGCCATCCTGGAAAAGTTTCCACAACATTTTAACCAGTTGTCTGCACTGGCTGGTGTTATGACCTATCTTTTCATGATAGGCACACCATTTGTTGGGATCCAACTTCTCCGGGGCAGTCAGAATTGGTGGTGGTTTTTCAATCAGATCTGATTTATGCATGAGCATTATATTCAGAATATTTGCTGGTGTATGACCAGTCTGAGTAGTTATTTTTTCTTCTAAATCACGGATCTCATCTATCCGTGGGTCAGCTGGCTTTGGGCCTGGTTTTTTGCCAATATAATTTGGCCTTCGATCGGAGGAAAAAGGAGGTTTTTTCTTTTGCTCGGGGGGATGTTCCCCGCCGGCGACAAGACGCTGGTAGGCAACTTGGGCCCCAGCTTTCCTCCTGAAATCCTCATACGATCGGGGATAATTCAACATTGCAGATTTAAACAACTTAGAATTTCTCCGTAATCCTGCCAACACGGTGTGAAGTTTGAGGTTGTCACCAATCTCTTCACCACCGGCCAAAAGTAGTTCTTCAACACGATCTACGTAAGATTCGTCAGATTCCGTGTTACCCTGTTTGACCCCCAAAAGCTTCTGACTATATTCCATATAGGAGGCTTTGGAGGCAAAATACGATACAAACCTCTGCACCAAATCGTCAAAACACTTGATCGAATGTGTAGGTAAGCTGACGTACCATTGGTGGGGAATATCGCCCAGGGTAAGGGGAAACAGTTTGCACCGAGTAGCATCTGTGGCTCCTCGGCCGGACATGTGTGTCCTGAATCTGCTCAGATGAGCTTCTGGATCAGTTTTGCCACTGTACAAAGTAGTTTGCATGGGCTGAATCTCCAGTTGCATGGGAGCTTGTTCGACCTCTGGGGCCAAAGGATCGTTATGACGACCAGCTGGGGCAGCGAGAATTTGGTGTTCATTCAATCGCTTTTCCAGTTCAGAGTACTTCTGCCTCAAATCGGCCAGTTCAGAATTAGTACCGGGGGCTCCAGTGGCCCCACCCGGTGGAAAGTTTGCATGGCGATCATGCATGTTACTTTGACTAATCTGCCGACGAGGCTCAGTAGAAGTGGCCATAGATTCGGCTCTTTTGTTCAGATCTAATGCTCGACGCATTCTGCGGTTCTTTTTGGGAACACGGCCAGATTGCTCGGGAGCTATATTCAGATTTGCCCCGGTGGCTGCATGCGTGCCCTTCACCGGGATCACAGGAGTCGTCATGACGTATTTCAACGTCATAAGTTCTGCAACTGCTTCATCTATTTTTTGTGGAGTATCAAGACTTCCAAATCTAATCGGAGGCGGGCCTTTCGGCGTCGACGGCCCTCCGAGATCATAGGGGTGCAGACGGCGATTCCGACGTTGTGACCGAAGTCGACGTCTTCGTTGATCAGCCTGACTGTCTGTGGGCTCATCGGCCCCTGCATGTTTGCTATTCTGCTCATCAGAGCTGATCTGGGTAAGCGGCGGTGGCGGCGGCTCCTTATTTTCAGGTTCTGGGTTCTTAGGCGGAGATGAAACCTCAGGTTCCACCATCACGGCCTTACCCATCACCGCCCGCCAATGACCACTCGTACCAGACCCAGTTGATACCGTAGTACCTTCGGTTTCGTTAACCATTTCAGATTTCAGATCGAGATTTTCTGTAACTAAATTACCTGATGCTCGATCCTTCTAGCGCCAGCTGTTTTGGGTTGTTTTTGCTCTTTGATGGGGATATTCGCTGGTAACAGAGGGTTTTGGCAACAACACCAAAATGTAAATTTGTTATAGGTAAGATAGCAAAGGGTAATAGTTTATACAGAAATCATAAGTAGAAAATGGATGCTCAAGGCACCTCTTTATTCAAATATTCATACTTAGAATTCATTTTGAAATACAATGGTTTGCATGTCCCTTTTCTCCTCTCTAACACCCTATATTTATACTAACCCATGCATGGCAAAATTATGCCACCTAATGCCCACTTATCGGCTCCTGATTGGACCACAACTCCACTAATGTCTAGCATTAAAAACCCACTTATCTCTAAACAAAGACTTTATCTCCTTCTCCCGTCAAATGCCTTTTGACCACCTGTTGACTCTGACACCTCCCCCACGGATATTCCCGTGTAATAAGTCTGACACTACCGTGCGGTCGTTCCCGTCCAAGCTCTTCTCTGACTTCTGTTGGTTGCCTTTCTAGGTCTTTTTCCATAGGTTGATTCTGACTTGCACATCTGATGACGTGGCTACCTCATTGTTGACACGTGTCGGTGACCGTTTTATCGGGTATAACACCCCCTATTTATAGGGAATTATGGAATGATTACATTCAGACCACGTACTACGTCTAAAGCATTAAATGAAGCTAGTAACGACCCGGGGCCCGTGATCCGGAGTATAGGTGATGCATATGGGCTCACGTGGGCGATGTCCCCGTTCTTCCTGGGATGAGCCCTTCCCCAAATAGTGATTGCGTGGCCTGGGCCGCGGGCTGGGTCTTTGAACCTCTGTTGTCTCTTCGCACGGAATGCGTGATGGGCTTGTGTAGAGGATCAAGAGCGTGACCTGGGTCCGCCACCCCTGCATGGCCAGTATGACGACAACGCGATCCGAGTCCCGGGACGAGCATGTTCCTCATGCCATACCCTTGCATGGCTCGCCTCGAATGATCCGTGACCCGAGTCTCGGACGCGCCCCGAGTCATTTCTCCGCGTGGATAGCCCAGGAGATCCGTGACCCGTGGTCCGAGCCGCGACGCGTCCCCTGCGTCGTCCCCCTGCCTGGCACGCCTCTGGACAGCCCTTGCCCGCGCGCCTCATCCTCGGATGTATGTTTTTATATTTGATTTTTCCTCCCCCAACATTGGCCCCCGGAGAGATCGCCGGAGGTTTTGTATTTTCGGGGATGTCTCCGCCCGTTGGGGATTTTTGGCCAACTGTCCCCTGGCGACTGTCTGACTTTAATTGTGGGGGTTGGCAGGTGGCCCTATCCTGTACTTCGCCGCCCGCCTCGGGCAATCGTGATCGCCTGAGTGCTTCTGGCCCGCTGCTGTAACACTGGAAAGCCATTCAATGCACCCGGGAATCGTGCCTAGACGGTGGCCTTGGTCCTTGCAATCCGGGGTCTTTATAAGGCCGCTAAGCTCTTGGTTTTACCCATCCCCAGAAAATTAAATCATGTCAAGCCTTCCTCCGAGTACTGCTAACTCCGGCGTGGGGCCCATCACTCACCCCCGGGAACGTGAGCCCGGGGAAGAATCACTGGTGGCTACTCTGGAGTCTGGGGTTAAGCGCTTCATCGTGTCCCGGAATTTTCACCCTCGATACCATCGCGAGGTGCTTCTGATGCCATCTCCTTTTTCACAGATGTATGGGCACGTGTGGCCCGCTTTGCTCGCGGTCACTGATTCCTCCAGCTGCCTGTGGGTCTTTGACTTGATCTCCGGCGGGAATCGCTTGGGGATTGGGGGCATTGGATGGGCCGTCTTCGTCAAGCATATGCAACTGCAGGAGGGATGGAGAGTGGAGCTGCGCTGGTCGGCGGTGGAGGATATTAACATCGCCGTTTTCCGTGACGATGGTTCCCTGGTCCCTGTACCCGTTGCGGCCCAATGGCCCCTTTAAGTTGGGGCGGCCGATTCGCTTTCTACCTCCCCTGTTCCTGTAATAATTAGTTGAAAATTTCGCTTTGCCTTCATCGGGCCTGTATTGGTCTTTGATTTTCTTCGAATAAATAATAATTAAAAAAGGAGAGGAAAAACACAATTAATTTTTTCCGTGTGCCGGGTCGCGGATCCGGGTTACGAGCCCGGATCTCGGGTTTTTGCCGCGCGGGACTGTTCGGTCCCTCGGGAGTCGAAAAGCCACACCGATTCCCAAGGTAATGATGACGCTTTATGCACGTCACGTCTCCTGGGGATCTTTAAAAGATACTGTCGCCCACGTCTTCTTCCCCGGAATTCCAACAATTCTTCTTCCGCTTACACAAAGGCAGAAGTCATGGTGAGTTCTTCCATTGGCAGTAATGATTTTAACGCGCCGGAGATCATCTATGTCCCCTCCGATTCGGATGCGGAGCCTGAGGCCAAGCCCGTGCGAGCCCCGCCGGAGGTGGTCGAGATTTCATCGGATTCCGACCCGGACGCCGGAGACAGTCACCTTTCCATCGAGCGCACGTTGGAAACCACCCAATTCTGGCACTCGCGGACCCGGCCAGCGATGTGGCGGCGCCAAGGCCTGCCCTTGCCGCCACCTCTCACCGTTCCCTTTGCCGGTGTGGAGGATCGTCGGGTCACGGTCCAAGACGCCTTGGGCCAGAACTGGCCCATGAAGCTAACTCGAATTCGCGACCGGCTCCGGGTACGGGGGAAAGGATGGCGTTCCTTCTACCGCCACCTGGGAGCTCGGAGAGGGTGGCGTGTCTGGGTCAACTGGTCGCCGGACGGGGTCTCTCGGATTCGCGTGACCGACGAACACGGCGTCGCTCAGACCAGACCCCGGTAGGGTACTTTTTAGGACGACGAGTGGGCCGGTTTTTGTGTAGTTTTTGTAGGAAATTTCCGATTTCTCCTCTGTAATTACGGGATTTTTTCCCTATGATGTAAAGGGTTCTCCCCCTCAAGGAGCTTCGTTAGTGAAAATCCCCAGTTCTCCATTTCTCTTTTGCCTGTGTTAATCGTGCCTGCAGCTTTAGACGCCTCGACTTTTTGTCCGACCTTCCTCTTCTTCCGCCGCCGCCGGGGAAGCGGCGCGCGGGAACATCGGGATGGCGGGCCGCCGGACTATGCGAGACCGCGACCCGTGAACATCCGTGGACATTGTGTCATCTCGGGACGCGGTATTGCGTGGTTGGCGAGGTGCCACATTCCAAAAGTCACAAATCACCCGGTGTATGTACTTGCCCCGTGACACGGGATCCGGATCGCAGCTCTTTGGGTTTTCGTCCCGTGTCCCGGTACACGGCCCTTCGTGTTCTGTGGACGGTTTAAATTCGCTTGGGCCCCTTTATGCGTGTTGGGCTTCGAGAGTACTTGAGTGCTCTCATCAATAACCGTTCCTGTTTTTCCCCTCTTTGGTGCAGTCTCCCTCTATAAAAACCCCCCAATCACGCAGCGGTTTCCCTTTTCGCACCTGCAAATCTGCCTCGAACCCTAGAAATCGCCGGACTCCAGATTCAGAAACTCTGAGAGTTTGCTCAAGGTAGTCCTTCCCCACCCTTTTCTTATTTCCTTTTTCACAGGTTCTTCTGATGTCGTCGTCCCGGGGGAAGGAAATCATGTTGTCGGATTCCTCATCCGAGGACGCGGCGAGGGGAGAAAATCGAGGCGGGTCATCGTCGGATACGGAGCCCGATATGAATCTCCTTTTCCAACAGTTCGACGCGCTGATGGACGAGGAATACCCTCCGCCCGCCGTGTTTCTCTGGGATTCCTACTTCCGTGAGAATCCCTACCCCAGCGCGCCGTCACGGCCCACTGCCCGATCGCCGCGCGCCTGTAGTACCCCCGCGTGGGGGGCCCACGGCCGGGCGAGTATAGTCACTCCCGCCATGTTAAAGGACAAACGAGAGGAGTGGAGGATCCCGATCGATGTCCACATCTACCTTCCTCGCGCTGGGGAGTCTGCTTGCTGCCCGCCTCCCGGGATGGTGGCGATCGGGACGGAGGCGCTAGAATTTGGACTCCGATTCCCCTTACATCCCAACGTTAGTGCCGCTCTCCGGTTTTGGGAAGTGGCCCCGCATCAGATCCACCCCAACGGGTGGTCACAGCTCATCGGGGTCCTTTCGATGCTGGGCAATGTCGGCTTCTATCGGACCCTCACTGATTCGGAGATTCGGCGCTCGTTCACGATCGCGCGATTTGGGGGGAGCCACGACGATTATACCGTCAAGGGGCGCTCCGGGATCCCTGCCGTGGAGGTGAAAATGTCCAAGGTGGACTTCCCCTGGGCGCAGTGGGTGTACGTCGCCGGGGCCTGGCGGACCCAGACCCCTAACGGGGAGATCGACATCCCCACTCGCTACCATGACAAAATTGCCAGTAAGACTTGAGTCGTTTATAAGTTTTCCCCGTCGTACTGATTTTAACTCCCTCTTGTGCTTTCATAGGTGTGAACACTCGCAGAGAGGGGCCGCTGAACTGGGACTACCAAGTTGCGTTGGGGTTTGCTGGTGCCCTGCCGACGAGGCGCCGCAGAGCCGACTATTTGTGCACAGAGGAGTCGCGGGACGACGCTCGGCTGATCTGTCCCCCCAAGCACCTGTTTGACCCGTACCCAGGTAATGTCACCCTGTTCTCGCATTATCTTCATATACAGGTCATTCTATAGATACTCCCTCGTTTGCTTATGGAGTTGGGTAATGCGCTGCAGCCCCGTTCACTAGAATTTTTGAAGATCGCCCCCGCGGCAAAATGTCCAAGTTTCCCGGAGTTCCAGATAAGAAATTTCCATCCGCCGCGCCGCCGCCGCGGAGACCCGCGCCCCGGGTGAGGACCCGCGGTCTGGTCGCCGCACCGCCGCCCGTGATCCCGGCCCGGTCTGCCTCCCGGGTTCGCCGAGCCCCACCGTCCTCGCCGCCGCGATCGCAAGAGGCGGTGGAGTCCCGTGACTCGGGGCCACTGCCCGAGATCCCTCACGGCCCTTTTATAATGGACGCGAGAGGCGTGATTCACGCGTCTTCCCCTGGTGGCCGCGTTCCCGGGTCCCGGGACGGCGGTCCCGTGGACCTTGTCTCGGACGAGTCGCCTCCCGCGCGGGAGCCGTTGACGGGGTCCTTTCCTGATTTGCCCCGAGGCGGGCTGTTCTCTCAAGATCTCCCGGAGGTGCCCGAGCCCTCTCTGTCCCGGAAAAGGAGGGCGCCCTCCGACCCGGAGGGTGGAGGCTCCGGCCCCCGGGCCCCTGTCGAGCCGCCGCAGACCGGGTCTCTCGGCAATGTCCCGCCCGTTGGCAGCACACCGGTTTACGGGGTTGATCCGGGCGTCGCCCATAGGTAGGTGTCTCGTACCTTATCCTCGTGTCTTTCCTTTCGCCACGACTGGCGATTTACTTGCTGTTTGCTTATGGTGACAGCATCTCGGGTTCTGCGCCCCACCTGGCGCCACTCCTGCTTCAGTATGCCGCGAGTCGGGGGCCCCTGCCTCCGGTGTCCACCCCTGGACTTCCCGTAGGCCGGGCGATCGATTCGGTGGCCCGCTGCTGGACCCAAGAGTTGCAAGCCTTCAACCGGGGACCCGACGAGGCCTTCCTCCTTGCATCCATGCTGCAGAGCCAGGCGACCGTGGCCATGGCCGAGGTACATGACTGGCTCGAGGGGCAGGCCCGCCAGATCAGGCACTGTATGGATCTTGCCAATGGGAGGGAAAGGACGATCGAGGAGCTGGGCCGAATGAATATGGACGTGGTTTCTCGGAACGAGCAGCTAAGCGCCGAGCTTAAGGAGAACGAGGAGGCTCTCCGGCAGAGCACCGAGGCCCTCGCCGCTTCGTCAGGAGACCGGGATAAGTGGCGCGCCGTGGCGGATCTCCAGGGGGAGAAATTAGAGATGGCGGTTGCCGGGACTGCGGCGGCGGAGGCCCGGGTGGCGCAGATATCCAATGCGCTCTCCGAGGCGACGGCCCGCGCGGCGCAGTTGGATCAATCCCTCGCCTCCCGGGATGCAGAAATGGCGTCTCTCCGGGAACGGCAGGCAGAGACTGATGCTCGTGTGGACGAGTTGGAGGCCTACCTCGAGAGTCCCTGGACTGACCACACGATTCTCCTGGACCACTTCTACTCTCTCTCTATGGCGGACCTCATCCGGCACGCTCATCATGTCAATGACCAGGTACTCCTCGATCGCGTCCTCGCTTATTGGAAAAAGTACATGGCGGGGCGCGTGCTTGATCCAGGGATCGCCGAAACCTTCCTCGATTTAGAGGAGGACCTCCACATCGATATGAAGTGGTGGCCCACCTATGATCGCCTGGTCCGTCCTGGCTCTCCTCCTGCTCACGCCGCTCCTTCCAGACCGGCGGGTGGTACTTTGGATGCTGTCGAAGCGACGGCGGAAGACGCCGCCCATGCCCCGGAAGTGGTGGGGGAGAGTGCTGGCGTGGTCCAAAAGGCGACCCTGGAGGGGAAAAGCGACTCGGATCCCACCCAGGAGGCGGTTATGGAGGAGGTGGTGTCGAACTTCCCGGAGAAGTCTTTTGACGCCTTCATGGCCGGCATGGATCCCGTCGAAGATGCTACAGCAGTGCCGGCTCCCGGGCAGGAGGATCAGGTGATGGCCGAGGCGGATAGCCAGTGTCCCGAAGAGGTGGGTGGTTCTGAGTGATGACAGTCCCCGTGAGGGGCCTTTTGATTAACGATGCTGTTTGTTTTTTGCTTTCTTTCTGCGGCCGTTGGTGGCCGAGGGCGTTTAGCCTAAGACAATCTCTTTTTGGATTCTGTACCTTGTGTGGTTGTTTTTTGGCGAGGCTCTGTCTCCCTGGATATTTATAATCGAGCCATGGGCTTGGTTTTGGTTTTTATTTGGATGTTCGATCGGTGTTTTTTAGCTAGTTTCTGCGTATAATTTTCAATGTAGCACTGGTTTTCTTTTGTATGTTTCGTGGCCCACCCCGAATCTACATGGTAGGTGGATCGTACCCTTTTTCCAGAGATTTCTCGGGATGGATTTCCGAGATGGAAACCCCTAAAGGTCCGGGATGTTGTCTCATCGATTTGTCTCGGGACTTGGGTCCCGGGTGGAGTTTGTGACTCCGAGATGCAGCCTTGCGGCCCTATTCTGGGGATTCGGGACGGTCTCGGGTGTGGGCACCAGGGTCCCGTCGCGGATCTTTTTACGTGATTCCGGGATCCACCTTTTCTTGATTAGGGTGGTGTGGTCTCGTTACTGTCCTGTGTTCTTTTACCGGGGATAGCTCGTAGCTTGTTTGCGGAAAATATCCGTCTTTCTATATTCCCCCGTACGTTATGACTCTTGGCCCGGAGGTCATTTTAGGAGCTCATTAGTTTTACCGGGATCTTTGGCATTTAGCTGTGCGGAAATATCCGGCTTTATATGTTCCCCCGCACGTTATGACTCTTGACCCAGAGGTCTTTTTAGGAGCTCATTAGTATTACCGGGATCTTTGGCATTTAGCTGTGCGGAAATATCCGGTTTTATATGTTCCCCCGCACGTTATGACTCTTGACCCGGAGGTCTTTTTAGGAGCTCATTAGTATTACCGGAATCTTTGGCATTTAGCTGTGCGGAAATATCCGGTTTTATATGTTCCCCATTTAGGAACACAAGTACAGACTCGCTTTCTTTGGTCCGGGACCGTGACGGCTCCTTCTCCCTGGCAGAACCTCTTCAAGTGTCGTGCGTTCCATCGGTATTGATCTGGGGTCCCGCCTGGCAGCTCCAACTTCGTGCGCCCCGGTCAATAGACTTTTGGTGATCCGCGACGGTCCTTCCCAACTCGGTCCGAGGGTCCCGGAGCGCGTCCCGATCAGCTTTTTCAACACCATGTCTCCTATCCCGAACTCGCGAGAGCGGACCCGCGCGTAATAAGCCTTGGCGATCCTCTGTTTGTTCATCGCGTTTGAGGGAGTTGGAGCTTAGCCTTCGCTCTTCCAGAAAATCCAGCTCCAGACGCAAGACCGCTTCGTTCTCCGGGGTGATGGCCTGGGCGGTTCGGTGCGAACGGACCGAGAACTCGGCTGGGATCACTGCTTCGGATCCAAATGCCAGGGCGTAAGGCGTTTCTCCTGTGGCGTTCCGGGCCGTGGTTCGGTATGACCACAGCACTTCGGGTAACTCCTCGGCCCACTTCCCCTTCCGCGACTCGAGCTTCGCCTTAAGGGTATGCTTCAAGATTTTGTTCACTGCCTCAACTTGCCCGTTCGTCTGTGGATGGTAGGGGGTGGAAAACGTCCTCCGGATCCCCCATTGCTCACAGAACTCCGCGACCACGGTTCCGTCGAACTGCTTGCCGTTGTCCGAGATGATGGACTCGGGCAAACCGAAACGGCAGATTATGTTCCTCCAGATGAACTTGATCACTTTGGCTTGATCGATCTTCTGGACCGCCTCCGCCTCGGCCCACTTGGTGAAGTAGTCTATCGCCACGATCGCGAACTTAACTCCTCCCGGCGCCGGGGCTAGAGGTCCAATGATATCAATCCCCCACCGGGCGAACGGCCACGGAGAGTATATTGGCTTGAGTACTCCAGGGGCCACCAGGATGTTTGGCCCCATAAGCTGGCACTGGAGGCATTTGCGGGCGAAGTTGGTCGCGTCCCGGCGCAAGCTCGGCCAGTAATAACCCTGGCCCATCGTCTTGTGGGCGAGAGATCGGCCCCCGGCATGGTTTCCGCATAGTCCTTCGTGGATCTCCGAAAGTACCCTCATCCCGTCTTCTTTGGAGACGCATTTCAAGAGCGGCATCGAGAAACTCCTGCGGAATAACTGAGAGTTTAGGATTGTGTACCTCGCGGCGCGTATGCGGAGTTGCTTTGCTTCGACTCGGTCTGAGGGGAGGGTCCCGGATTCGATGAACTGCAGCACCGGGTCGCGCCAATCCATTCCGGGCGTCGCTTCTGAAGCCGTCCCGGGAGCCGGGTCAACTGGCATAACTTCTGCCCGGGCCGCGATCGATGGCGAGTTCAACTGGGTCAAGATGACTCGGGACAAATCCGCGGATCCTTCGGCCAAGGCTAGTTTGGACAGGGCGTCGGCCTGCGAGTTGTGCTCCCGCGGGATTTGTTCGATACGGACGTCCGGGATTTTCTCGCAGAGGGACCACACTAAATCCAAATATTTCTTCATCTGTTCGCTCTTTGCCTCGTACCCTCCTGTGACTTGGTTCACCACTAGTTGCGAGTTCATGAATATGTGGAGGCGGGGAACGCTGACCGCCACGGACATTTCCAAACCTGCTACCAATGCCTCATACTCGGCCTCGTTATTAGTTGCGAAAAAATTAAACTTTACCGCGTGAGTGAACGAATCTCCGTCTGGCCCCAGGAGCACCACCCCGGCCCCCGAGCACGCGCTGGTAGACGTGAGGCTGCCAGGGGCGTGCTGATCATGTGCTCCGTGGGGGAAAGGTGAGCTCCCTGATGGGGTCGGTATAATTAATGCAGAGCCTCCATTTCTCCTGGGTTTTCCTCACCATGACTGCGCTCGAGACCCATGTCACGTCGCGCGGGGCGAGTCGGAACAACCCGTCTCGGAGCTGCTTGTCTACCTCGGTGTTCAGTGCCTCATCCCTCTCGGAGCCCATCTTCCGGCGTCTCTGGGCTATGGCACGACGTTTGCTATCCAGCCGCAGGTGGTGGCACGCGTGCCCCGGGTCAACCCTGTCGAGTTCCCCGCTGGTCCATGCAAACGTGGGTAGGTTGACTCGGAGGAATTTCTCGAGTTCGTGCTTTGTTTGCGGGCGCTAGAGACGATCCGATGAGCAGCTGTCGCGGAAGCTCGTTGCTTCTGACTTCGAGGGGGATAGTTTTCTCCAGAGCCTCGACCCCTATGTTGTCTCGGTTTCGGGTCCCCGGTAGCGAGTCATGGGAGTCACAGGTTTGATCATATGATTCCGCACTCTGTGAAGCGGGTTCGATCGCATTTCCTTTATTCAGTTAGGGTCTCGGCCCCGAGTTCGAGATTACATCGTCCCGTGATCCCGACCCGAGTTCAAGATCCGAATTTGCGACGGGGTCCGTGGCTCGCGTGTCCGGTGTTCGTTCCAATTCGGATCCCGGGTCATCCTTTGTCCCTGCTATGGGGGACCCTAATAGTTTTTCCTCATACTTTTCATCTCAGGTCCCGGGTGTTTTGGGATTGATCCCGAGTTCTGGGTCCGCGGAGACTACTTCTTTGTGAGCATTTATTACATTGATTCCTTCACTCAAGGAGTACAACAAACATCTTTTTGCCATTAATTGGTCTCCTCGGACGGTGCCAATGGCCCCGGAGGAGACTGGGAACTTGATACAGTAATAGTACGAGGAGGCCACAGCTTCGAAAGCTTCTAGAAAGGGCCTCCCCAAAAGTGCGTTATATCCGCTAACTTCATCGACTATTACGAAGGTCAAGTTCCTTAATAGCTTTATTTCGGGGTTCTTCTCGTCTCTTAATTCCAAAGGTAGCACCACCGTCCCGTAGGGAACCAGCACGTCTTTCCCCACTCCTTTCAGCCTTATGCTACTGGGGAGTATGTACTGCGCCATGTTGTCCATCTGGTCGAGGGCCTGCTTGTACAAGATATTGCAGTGGGCCCCGTTATCGACCAGAAGCCGCGCAACTTCCACTCCGAGTATGGCGGTAGTGATCACCAAGGCCTCGCTCTTGGGGTAGCCGACCCCTATGCGGTCCTCCGGAGAGAACGTGATCAGGGCGCGTTCCGAGATGCTTCGAGGGGGAGCCGGGTTCGTCTCCTGGTAGACCCTCCATATCTCCACCTCGCGCTTCCTTTTCCTTCTGCTCTCGCTAGTGATGGGCTGCTGCCCGACGTGTACCGGGGACTGGCCGCGGTTCTGACCTCCGCGGCCCGGGGCCGCGACCACGTTTCTTCCGTTGTCCGGGTTGGCCACCTGGCCGGTCCCCCGGTCCCCGGGTCTGCCGAGGAGCTCCCAGAGCTTCCCCTCTTCAAATAACTTCCATAGCTGCTTTAACAACTGGCGACACTGGCCGGTGGGGTGCCCGTGCTGTTCGTGAAAAGCGCACCATAGACGCCTGTCGAGCTTGTCCGGCGAGATCCTCATGGGCTCGGGTTTGGTCAGGGCGTCCCCCGTGGCTTGGAGTGCGTGCATCATGGCCATGGTGTCCTGCCCGATGACCTCGACCAGTCGGACCTCCATCTCGCGGTAACTCGGGGCAGGACGGTCCCGTTCCGGGGCCTTGGGAGGGCCTCTCCTGGGAACGTGAGCCGGCCTCGCCTCCACGGGAGCGGGATCCTTCCGTTTCGTGTCCCCGGGGGTCTCCGTTCCGCGCATGAGGCGCTGGTACCAACACTGCGCCGCGGCCTTCACGCGGAAATCCTCGTAGGTCTGCGGGTAGTTGAGCATCAGATGCTTGAAAAGCTCGGAATTCTTCCGGAGCCCGTTCATCGCCGTGTGCAGCTTGAGATCGTCGCCGACCTCTTCTCCGCCGAGCAGGATGTCCCCGACTCGGTCCACGTATCGCTCGTCGCCTTCCTCCACATTTTGGCGAATGCCGATCAGGCGCTGGCTCTGCTCGAGACGGTTCACCTTGGAGGCGAAGTGCGCCACGAAACGCTGGACGAGGTCGTCGAAACAGTGGATCGAGCGGGAGGGGATCCCCGCGAACCATTTGTGGGCCACATCCCCGAGGGTGAGGGGGAAAATCCTGCACCTCGTGGCGTCGCTGGCTCCTCTCCCGGACATGTATGTACGGAAGCGGCTGAGGTGGATCTCGGGGTCCGTCTTCCCGTCGTACAGGGTGGTCTGGAGGGGCTGGATCTCATACTGCATGACCGCATGCTCGACCTCCAGGGCTAAAGGCTCTTTGCAGTAGTCGACCCTCTCCGGTCGGGCCTGGGCCTCGGCCAGCTTTCTCTCCATCTCGGACACCTTGCTGTAGAGGTCCAGGAGACCCGCCTCGGGTCCCGGTGGTCGCGGGGCACGGGTCCTGGGACCCTGCTCCGGCTCGGCGCGACGAGTCTTCTCCTCGCCGTCTCCCCCGATCCGGTCTGCTAGGGCCGACTGGTTGCCGGCCTCCTCGCCGAGATCGAAGACGAGTCGTCGGGCGGGGATTGTGTAGCGGTTGGAGCCGGCACGGCATCCTCCGAGGCGGTCGAACGCGCTGTGGCTGGCGTGACCGGGCCCCAGACGGCCGAACGCGCTTCCTTTCCCGATCTTCTCACCTGGACGAATAGAGAGGGAGGTTAGAGTACGCTTACGCTGTATGAGGTCGGACATCGCAACGTCGATCTTTTCGGGGGTGTCCAAAAGGAGGTGCAATTCCCGGGCCGGTGTCTCGGGGGGAGGTGGTCCGCGTCGGAACTCGGGATCCGAGCGATGCGCATGGCGGTGGGCCTGCTGGCGGCGTCTGAGGCGTCGGGCCTCGGAGCTGCTACGGAGGTATTGGTTGGACGTGTTGTGGCCGTCCAGCTCCCCGGTGACGGCGGCGTCTTCGTTCCCGGGGACGTCCTCCGGGACCTTTGGGGAGAATGGCGGGGCGGCGTCTGACTCGACGGCGGGCATCTTCCCTCTCTCTAGCTTCTTCCTCGTGGCGGAGCGGGAGGAATCTGATGCGGTGGCTCCATCAGACATGGCTTCGGCTCTTCTTTCTTTTCCTGGGTCTAGTATAACAACCCCCTCCTTCTAGCGCCAAATGTTTTAGCACGTTTTTATCGGGTAGTATAATACGGGGCTGGGCTGTGTATAGAGGGTTTGAAACGATACTAATACATGTAAATTTATATTCTGGAGTAGGGGTTGGACTAGATCTGGAAAAGAACAGAGGTTTTGAGCTTTGAAGCTTCTTCTGAAGGATTTCTATTATCCACTCTTTTAATATCAAGTATATTCACTAATTAGTGCCGCCCCTTAATCTGAAGGGATAAGCCCCCTATTTATAGGGAATTATGGAATGATTACATTCAGACCACGTACTACGTCTAAAGCATTAAATGAAGCTAGTAACGACCCGGGGCCCGTGATCCGGAGTATAGGTGATGCATATGGGCTCACGTGGGCGATGTCCCCGTTCTTCCTGGGATGAGCCCTTCCCCAGATAGTGATTGCGTGGCTCGGGCCGCGGGCTGGGTCTTTGAACCTCTGTTGTCTCTTCGTACGGAATGCGTGATGGGCTTGTGTAGAGGATCAAGAGCGTGACCTGGGTCCGCCACCCCTGCATGGCCAGTATGACGACAACGTGATCCGAGTCCCGGGACGAGCATGTTCCTCACGCCATACCCTTGCATGGCTCGCCTCGAATGATCCGTGACCCGAGTCTCGGACGCGCCCCGAGTCATTTCTCCGCGTGGATAGCCCAGGAGATCCGTGACCCGTGGTCCGAGCCGCGACGCGTCCCCTGCGTCGTCCCCCTGCCTGGCACGCCTCTGGACAGCCCTTGCCCGCGCGCCTCATCCTCGGATGTATGTTTTTATATTTGATTTTTCCTCCCCCAACAGTATAGTTACAGAGAGAAAAGGAAGAGAGGTTGAAGACAACAATGGTGAGTGAGGGTAGAAGCAAATAGATGAGAGGCAGGCGTGATAACAATTTAGGGTTTCTGTAATTAATTGAGGGGAGTTGGATGGGTGGATGTTTTTAATTTCGCGTTTTTTGTTATTTAAAATGGAATTAATGAATGTAATTAGGAAATGTATAATTAAAACAAATAGTTGATTGTAGTGACAGTTTTGAAATTTGTAGTAATTGTAATGGTATATAGGGTATAAATAATTTTTATTGAGGGGGGTGTGACTATTGTTGTGGGACGACAAAAAACGAAAAATGTGACTATTGCAACGGGACAGAGGTAGTATGATACAATTCTGCTCATAGGAAATGAAACTCCCACGACAACACAAAGCTAACAATGTAGATCTCCAACCATCCAGACCAAATTAAAAATTGATAACTTCTTATATAGAGTATACACTATTTCACTATTTCACCTTTTAATTAATTGATTACTTCAGCCTTATTAATTAGCCGTTATTAATTAGCTTTTATTTAATATATTACTAACTATCAATCTTCATCAATCTTAATTAATTAATTATTAAGTGTTAATCTTAATAGTAAAACTTTTATAAATTATTAATTTATTTAAGTATTTTTTTTTTCATTAAAAAAACCAAATTGAACTTGAAGATTTTATTAATTTAGAGAGGTTATTAATTTATAAATGTTTTACTGTATATGAAGTTCTCAAGAACTTGTTATTCTTAACTCGTGGGCTCAAGAATTATTCTCCAATTTAAGTGATACAATCAAAGCTTTTTTGATTCTTTTATTAACCGATTTATGTATCGGATTTCATTCACCCCACGGGTGGGAACTAATGATTGGTTATGTCTATAAAGATTTTGGATTTGTACTTAGTTAATGGTAAAATAGTTATAACTCTTTTGAGGACAAATATTACAATACAAATTATTTAAAAAAATTCTGATAAAAAAATAATTAATTAAAATGCACTATTTTTAAGTTAAATAAAATAATTATCTATACTTAAGGCAATTTAAGAAAAGAGTTTATACTCTATTTATTTCAAAAAAGATTATTCACTTTATTTGTAAATAGTGTTTTAATAAACAAAAATTTAAGTATTTTTTTATATAAAATGTGAAAATTCGTACGATATATTATGTACAAGAGTATTTGTTTTTAACTATTTAAAAAAATAAAAATAAAATCGGATTAATCAGTAACGCTTTACCCTTTCCTTCATCCCTTCCGGGCGGCGCCGACAATGCTCAGAAACCAAAACCCCAAAACTACGACGAAACCCAAATTCTCCTCATCCTCACATTCTCAAATAAACCCGTCCCCAAAATCAAGCTGGAGGATCCGAATCAAGCAAACCCAGCTAATTTCCCAAGCCTCCACAATCCTCCTACAGAGGCACTCCAAACTCTGGGCCTCACTTCTCAAGCCCCTCAAGCTCTCCTCCGTTTTCACCCCCTCCCTCTTTCACCAAATCCTCAACAGGATCCAAAACCACCCCAAAACCTCTTTTACTTTCTTCCAATGGGCCCAGAAAACCCTCGATTTCAAGCCCGACCCGATCGCCCAGTGCCGCATGGTCCGGATACTGTTCGGGTCCGGGCTTCCCGAACTCGGAAGGCCCGTCCTGGATTCTATCGCTCAAAACCACCCACCAGCAAAGGTCGTGCCCTTATTGATGCAGACGCAAAATTTTGCCGATGTAGGTAGTATCTCCCCTGTTTTGAACTCCGCCATTGATTTCTATTGCAGCAAACAGAGGCATTTGCAGGGATTGGAGGTTTATCGAATGGGAAAGTCGTACGGGTTCACGTTGAGCGTGGGTACTTGTAACACGATGTTGAATTCATTGTGCGATGCGAACGAGCTCAGATTGGCTTGCTGTTTTTATGCTTCGGTTGTTAGGGATTGGATTTCAGGGGATGAGTTTACTTGGTATGCGATTGCTCGGGTTTTGTATAACTGTGGGAAATTTGAGAGAATTTGCAGGTTATTAGATATGGGAATTCATACTCTCGAGATGTTTGATTTGCTGATCGATGGTTATAGTAGAAAAGGTGATTTCGTAGCTGCTTTTGATCATCTGAATATATTGTGCAGTAAAGGAATCGAGCCGGGCTTTAGTACTTACAGCTCGATCCTAAACGGGGCTTGCAGATTTCAAAATGAAAAAGTGATTGAAACTGTAATGTCTTCTATCGTAGAGAAAGGATATGTACTCGAATTTCCACTTCCAGCTTCTGATTATGATTTGATGATCGGAAAGCTCTGTGATTTGGAAAAAACGTTTGCCATGGATATGTTTTTCAAGCGGGCTCGAGATGAAAAAGTTCAACTGCAGCATGATACCTATGAGCGCGTGCTAAGGGCGTTATCATCCGAAAAAGATTGCCTCGAGGGTGCAATTGAGTTATACAATACTATGCAGGCAGAAAACATTTCAGCCAGCAAGAATTGTTACGGTGACCTTGTTATTGCTCTCTGCAAAGAGAACCCTTCTCAGAAAGTCAACAAATTGCTAGTTGACTTAATAGGACGAGGGTATATTTGGGCGACGAGTGAGCTTTCGGCACACGTTAGTAAACAGTGTGAGCAAGGTCGATGGAGGGAAGCCGAGGAGCTGTTCGGTTTACTTCTGAGCAAAGGATGTTTGCTAGATTCCATCTCGTGCGGCTCTTTTGTGAGACGTTATTGCTCTATAAGACAAATTGATAAGGCGATCAACGTGCACGATAAGATAGTGGGGTTGAAGGGTTATTTGGGCACGCCAACTTATAACAGACTTCTTGCCGCACTTTGTAAAGAGAGGAGAGTCGAAGAAGCAGTAAAGGTGTTTGATTACATGAGAGAATGCAAGCGATTGGAGAGTGATAGTTTTGTGGTGATGATAAGAGGTCTTGGTAATGAAAATGAATTGAGAAAAGCTATGGAATTACATGATGAGATGTTGGAGTTGGAACTTAAGCCTGATCAAAGAATTTACAAGAGGTTAATTTCTTGTTTCAGATGAAAATTTTGAGTTTTATTGTTATAAAGATAGGATCTTTCCCCACCCGCCAAGGGCGGTCAATCCTTAGCCCCGTCACCTTCGTTCTCACCCTCGGCTTTTGCCTCCTCGCGCCTTCTTCCTTTTGAATTAACTTTCTATTGACCTCGGTGAACTAGAACAAGATAAGTGAGATTCCAACCCTCTTATCACACCTATCTAAGCTATTTAACGGTCACAAAATGAGTGAGATAATGATACAAGAATTACTCGAAAATTAAGAGAGAATTATGCGCAACACATACCAAACAGTGTTCTTTTCCTTCCTTTTGGATTAACTTTTTCTTCGCTTCCAGTGAAATAGAACTAAGATACAATGCTAGTATTGTTGCTTTTGTTTCGTAGATGCTTCATTAATCATGGAAATGAACGTTTTCTTCTTTTTAACATTATGCCATAATAAACAAAATGATTGAAAAACATGTTATAGAAATAATCATTTGGTTGAGCATTTTGACCCCCAAGTCGTCCTGAAACACCCAATAACATATTTTAGTTTATATTTAAACCATTTCATTTCATCACCCCTAAATCGAGTCTTCACAACACAATTCTCTATCATGAGAAATATCTAAATAGATAATATTAGGGTATGTTCTCTATCATGAGAAATATCTAAATAGATAATATTAGGGTATGGGGCAGATTGCTTTTTAATATTATTTTGAACACCTATTCTTTTTCACCTCATTTTTAGGAATTATATATTTTTTACTTGTTTATTTATTAAGGAATTTGTATTTTTTAAATACTAAGTAGAGACATTTTTTAAAATGTATAAAGTAATATCCTTACAATAACAACATTACGTAACATATATTAATTTATTTACTATATATATAAATATATTTGCTTAAGAATATACATATATTTGCGATTCAGTAAATTATATCTTTGTAAAATATATAACATTATATATATATATATAAATAGATATCTATTATAGATTTACCACATAGCATATCTATCAGTCATAAATATGTATTATAGATGTATAGATATAGATATGTCATATAAATAGATATCTATTAATATGACATATTGGAGATAAGCAACCTTTTTTATATAGTCTTGCTAAATTCAAATTCAACTAAAATTTTTCCAAATTGATTAACATGCAAAAAGTGAAATAAAAAACTTATAAATTTAACAAACCTAATTCTAACAAATATGTAAATATTGACCGTAGCACAACTGATTTCATTCAATTTATATAAGCAGAAGTTTAGATCTACGAATCAAAACATATTTCTCACCTTATACGTCAAAGTGCTACGGTAGAACAGACCCGATAGACAAGAACTTGGATTGTCGTCGTTCTGTGGGAGTGATTAAGAAAGGGATTTTATGGGATGTGGAAGTGATTAAGATTGGGATATAATGGGCATGGGGTCTAACCCTCAACTATGATTGTTCATTTGTAATTGGTGAAAAAAATTGACGTGTTATAATACTATAATTCTAGATTTGTAGTTATATTAATTACTAATCTACTTTAAAAAGGTTAATAATGAAATTTATAAATATTTGATTAAATATTGATATTTCACCATTTAGATTAGTTTGTGTAAAAAAAAATCAAAGATGACTAATTAATTAATTTCATGGTTCCATTTTTTTCCCTTAAAAAAGTATACACACTTGAATTTGAATAATTAATTAAGGGAGAAAAATAAAAGTGCACTATATGGGATAGCACAACATCTTTTGTGCACTAGCATATAAAAAGTATGCTTATTTACACAAAAAAGCGCTGAATGCCCCAATTTGCCCTCACAGGTGGTCGAGTGAGGTAAAATGGCATTCGACAAACCTATTCGATACGCTCATTCGACAGAAGTGTTATTTCTGTTTTTTTTTTTTTCTGTTCTTCCTTCACCAACAGTTATCGAATGGTGTAATATAATCTTTGTCGAATAGGTTTATATTCTGATATCGAATAGAATTGTTTGTCGAATGAACTAATTCAGTTATCGAATGGTGTAATATTATATTTGTCGAATAGGTTTATATTCTGATATCGAGTACAATTGTTTGTCGAATGAACTCTGGAATATGTAGTTCTTAGTTTATCGAATAAAAAATGGTATCGAATGAGAATATTGTTTGTCGAATATGTTATTATTGCTTGTCGAATGTGTGTATATCCTTTATCGAATGTAATCCCTAGTGTGTCGAATATGTTATAGGATTAGGTTACAATTTTTTTTTTGAATCGAATACTTGTTTGCATTAAATTGACTGAATCTCCATCACTATATCTCTGTTAATACGCTATCTAATGGCTGGTACGATTTGACAATTCAAATTGAAGTACATAATTAAATGTTTATTGGGGCTAATGCAGTGAACGGGTGCGATTGAAATGAATGGGCCGAACGAAATTAATGCACCCCTTCACCAACCAACGTTACTGTCCCGTCTATGAACCCTAAATTGTCCTATAAATTGGCGCTTCTCCTTTACGAAAAACATATCCTTCTCACCGAAAAAGAAAAACCCTAAAATCCTCAACATGGAAGTCATGGTAATTAACAAGTTCTGGAAGATCATTGTCGCTGATGATTTCAGTGATGTTTTTCGCCTGGACTCCGATTTTGCTAAAACCCACGAGTACGTGATTGGTCGTGTTGAACTCACTGACAAATCCGGGCTCGTGTGGAATGTCAATGTATCTTGGGTTACAGGTTACCTGTCTTTCACTCGAGGTTGGTCCGAATTTTCTGCAGCGCATCACCTCAGGTTGGGCAAGATTGTTGTGTTCGAGCACACCAGATTCCATAGCTTCCTCGTTTCCGTTTACGGTAGAGATGGGAAGGAGATTCTGAACTTCAATAATCCGTGGGCTCCTGGATCAGACACTGTGCCTAATTTCTATGAAGTCGTCAAGTCCATTCTGAGCGATAATGAAGCCTTTGTTGACGTCGTCATAGATGATGATGACAATGAGGGCGCTGTCCCGGACGACGAAGAAGGAATGGACGAGAACGATGAAGAGGATGATGATGGTGATGACGACGCTGCTGATAATTAGGGAGATGGGTGTCTGTATAATTATTTTGTCTTGTTTTAATTAGTTTGTCCCTGTTTATGAATGAAGTTTTAATATTAAGTTTTAATTATGCATTCGATGAAGTTAAATTCTCATTCGACACCAAAAAATTTCATTCGATAAGGATTAAAACACTAAAATACAATAGTTACCTAATGTTAATCGCATTCGACAAATGTTAATTCACGTTCGATAAGGAGTAATTATATTCGATAAGGATTAATACTATTCGACAAAAATATACGTCGTTGTTTTTTTAATTAAAAATCTAATTTATTTTCAAATTAATATTTAGAATAAAACACCTAAATCCCAAAATCGAACCATTTTTTACTTTCTTTGTCGATTAGAATTCCCGCCGGCATTCCTTTGCGAATACATTCAAATTCCTCTGTACAAATGGCAGACATTCCGCCGGCCGACGCCATTGAAACCGTAGAAGAAGAAGTTCCGTCGACGATGGACTATGATATACAAGGTTTGGACGAGACCCAGGAAAGTTACGTCTCGACACAAGCTCTTGAGGACATAATGACGGAGTTAAATAGCACACAAAATGTCTACACTGAGCCAACAGAGGAAGAAGAAGATACTGAGGTGAGTAATTTTCGATTTCGATTACGGGAAAGATGCAACCACATACCTGGTTCGCGTTTTTGGTGCAGACATGTGCGAGATAGGGAAATTCTCGAGCGACTCTGGTTAGGTACATAATTTATAATTTATGGTTCTTGTTATGTTTCTTGTTCGCATGAAGTATGTGGTCTTTTGAAAATCAGGATTCAATAAAGTTGCATTCAGCATGTTCGGGACTAACGGTTACGTTTATTAGACAAACATTTATTACCATTCGACAAGGGTTACATATCATTCGACAAGGGTTATATCCCATTCGAAAAACAATAAATATCATTCGACAAGGGTTACATCCCATTCGACAAACAATAAATATCATTCGACAAGGGTTACATCACATTCGACAAACAATAAATATCATTCGACAAGGGTTACATCCCATTCGATATAGCTAAACGTTTATAATATTCGATATAAACGTTTCTGTAAATAAATTCGATATAAAAAAAAACATATTCGACAAACAAATCATCCATTCGACACAGGAAACATCCATTCGATATACCGGCCTTATGGAAACGTTTCTAATGGAAACAAATGGAAAATACCAGCAAGGTACTTAAGGGTATATCCGTCCTTTAGTGTAGAAAAGCATAATTTCTATATGCTAGTGCAAATAAGCTGTTTGACTATCTACTAAATCTACTAAAGGTATTTTCTAACATTTTCACATTAATTAATTAGTAAGAGGAAAAAAAGAAAGCAAAAAAAAAAAGAGCGTGCGTTTTAGTTTACCCTGATTTTGATTATTTTATTTGAGTAGCTTCACCCTTTCCCCCCTCCTGCTTATGAAGCCGCCATTCCCTCCTCTCTCTCTTTCATATCTCACTATTCAATCTGCAGCGGCGTCTTCTTCCTCATTTTTCTCAAGATAAGCTTTTTTCTCATCGAAGACCCTTTTGAAAATATCCTTCTTTCCGACGAATAAATGAAGTACGTGTTGGTGACCGGAGGAGTCGTCAGCGGCCTGGGTAAAGGCGTCACCGCCAGCAGTATCGGCCTCGTCCTCATGTCCTGCGGACTTCGAGTCACTTCCATTAAGATTGGTATATTTCTTCTTCTCCCTCTATCTCTCTCTGTGTGTGTCCTGTTCTATTCATATATATGCTGCAATGCCCAAGTGGAATATTTTTTATTTTTAACTCCTCTGCAGAAATATGTGAATACTGATTGATGTGTATGTGTTGTTTTTTTCTTTTATTCAGATCCTTACTTGAATACTGATGCTGGAACTATGTCTCCATTCGAGCACGGAGAAGTATTTGTTCTGGATGATGGAGGGGAGGTTAGTAATTAAGCTCCCTCTTACATTGTTTTGTTTTTAAACTTGAATATTAATGTTATTTACTTCTTGGCAGCCGTATTCTATCTCATCCGATCCGATACTTGAACTAGAAAGCTTTGTCTTATTTGGGTTGTTCAATTTTATCTCCGGGAATTGGTTAGGTTATTGAATGTTAAGCCTAGAGTAATTTTCACTACTAGGTTGTATGGGATGTGATTATGTGTATGGATTGTTGCTTGAGAGGTTTGTTTGTTTCCCAGCATAAGTGACTCTGAATTATTTATTTTCAAAGGTTGACCTGGACCTTGGAAACTATGAACGCTTCATGGATATAAAGCTGACACGAGATAA
This sequence comes from Euphrasia confusa, assembly GCA_954870475.1. Lineage (NCBI taxonomy): Eukaryota > Viridiplantae > Streptophyta > Magnoliopsida > Lamiales > Orobanchaceae > Euphrasia > Euphrasia confusa. The sequence goes on along the minus strand of OX940959.1, from coordinate 6,147,420 downwards.
TAATATAACGACTGGGAAAATTTACCAGGTAGTTATTGAGATTGATGCGCATACATACATACACATAAGATTGTACTATACTGATTAATGTGGTTTCACTTGTGTATTTTAGTCTGTTATCGACAAGGAGAGAAGGGGAGATTATTTAGGACAAACAGTTCAGGTATGTTATCCGGTCCTGCTTCTTTGCTATAACAACCTTCGTTAATTTAATTTATAGTGGCTCACTATGTCCGTGTGTTTTAGGTTGTCCCTCACATAACAGATGCCATACAAGAGTGGATTGAACGTGTTGCGGCTATACCAGTTGACGGGAAAGAGGGTCCAGCTGATGTTTGTGTCATAGAATTGGGAGGAACTATTGGTATATCTCCCTCCTGTGATTGTGTTATGTAGTAGAATTTGGCTTCCTTAAAAATATGAGTTGTTTACTTTTGCAGGGGACATTGAGTCAATGCCCTTCATTGAGGCTCTTGGTCAATTTTCATATCGTGTAGGTGAGATTGTGTTTTCGACTCTGGCCCTCTGCTTATAATAGAGCGTAACACTAATAAGCAGTGCTTCTGTTAATACGTTATTCTCCTAAAAAGCTAAGTTTGTGGTTGCCTTGACAGGTGCTGGGAATTTTTGCTTGATACATGTCAGCTTGGTGCCTGTTCTATCAGTTGTTGGCGAGCAGGTGAGTTTTGTGGGGATATCTTGTATTTGGTGTTGTTTGCATTGTGATATTTATCTGTGAGCTACAATGGACTTTTTACATGCACAGAAAACAAAGCCAACTCAGCACAGTGTTAGGGGACTAAGAAGCTTGGGCCTCACACCAAATATTTTAGCATGCCGTAGCACAATGGTCTGTCACTGTCTCTCCTTTTTCCCAGGGGCGCAGCACACTTAAGCCCCTGGGACATATATCTATTTTATCTTGTACAGTTGTATGTATGTTAAGCCTTTCTAAAATTGTGTGGCTACTAATTTCATTCCATGCTTCTTCAGGAACTTGATGGAAATGTCAAAGAAAAGCTTTCTCGTTTTTGCCATATTCCGGTATCATGTTTATAAAACACATTACACTATATGTATATTACAAGTTACCATATATGCTTATTAAGTCTGAAAATAATGTTTGATAATTGTCTTCACCCTCTCCCAGATAGAGAACATCATCACACTGTACGATGTTTCAAACATCTGGCGTGTACCTTTGCTTTTGAGAGTAAGTAATTTTCATATTTATTTTTATTTTGTATTTGAGTTTGTCTGATAATTAATATTATATGTTCTTAAATCCTGTCATTTAGGACCAGAAGGCACATGAGGCAATTTTGAAGGCCCTGAACCTCAATGGGTTCGTCAAGCAACCATTCTATTAAATTTGATTAAATAAAGATCTCAGATTTTGCTCTGTTCCACTTCCTCCCTAACTGTTGTCGATAATATGTGCAGTAATACTAGAGAACCTGCACTAGAGGAATGGACATCTAGGTCCGATCTCTGTGATATGTTGAACAAACCTGTATGTTCTTTACTTAAAGCCAATTAATTAAATTTTGTGCTCTTGTGCAGCATTGGAATTTACGATCATCTTTCGGTCTTTTGTTTTGTACCTTTCTTTCTTCACAGGTTAGAATAGCTATGGTTGGTAAATACACCGGACTTACTGATTCTTATCTCTCAGTGCTGAAGGTGAACTCATTTTATCTAATTTGGTTGTTTAGGCCATTGTAATCACTTACTGATGCATTTGACTATCCTACCACATCTTGGAATCACCATTAGAAAATGATTTGCTTATAAGTGCATTGATAACTTTCGCAGGCTCTTTTGCATGCTTCTGTTGCATGTAATAGGAAATTATCCATAGATTGGGTACCGGCAAGTGATCTCGAAGATGAAACTGCACAAGAGGTAAATTTCCTGCTATAATATATGTGATATTCTATCTATGTAATGTCCTTCAACGTAGCTATTTCTTCTTGCAGAACCCAGATGCTTATGAAAATGCTTGGAAGTTGTTGAAGGTTTGCATAATTTACTTTCTTTCATATTAATTTCTGTGAATATGTTGCATTGTATGTTATTGTTGATCCTCGTACAAAATTCTGGACTTATAGGAGGCAGCTGGCATACTAGTTCCTGGTGGTTTTGGTGACAGAGGGGTAGAGGGTAAGATTCTGGCTGCGAAATATGCTCGTGAAAACAAGATCCCTTATCTTGGTATATGTTTGGGAATGCAAATTGCTGTTATTGAGTTTGCACGATCTGTCCTTGGAATACACGATGCCAACAGTACAGAAGTTGATCCTAACACGCCGAACCCTTGTGTTATTTTCATGCCAGAGGTTATATTTTCTTACTAGCATTTTTGTAGACTGCTTGGACAAAGATAATAAATATATAATCCTTTGCATCACTGTAACTGTTTTTTGTTCTTTGTTTTTACCAGGGTTCAAAAACCCATATGGGAGGCACTATGCGGCTTGGATCACGGAGGACATATTTTAATGGCACCTCGAGTAAATCTGCAAAGCTGTGAGATTTCGTATCTTTTCCTCCTCAGTCCTTCAAACCACTTTAGAGAAAGAAAAATGAATTATGTGTCTAACTCATTCAAATATTTCATCAATTGTCAGATATGGGAACCAAAGTTTTATTGATGAAAGACATCGACATAGATATGAGGTATATGAATCAAAACACCGTTTCTGGACTACTCGTACACTTTATGCCTATCACACTCCTAAAATTTGCTCTAACAATAGAAAAAATTAACCGTAATCTTGTTGTGTAGGTGAATCCTGACATGGTTCAGAAACTTGAAGATGCAGGCCTCTCTTTCATTGGAAAAGATGAGACTGGTTTTCGTATGGAGGTACTTATTCTTATCATGATATTATATTATGGTGGATGTTACATTTCAGAAAGAATTCAGGAGTTTAAACTTTAAATAACAATTTTCTTGCAGATTGTTGAGCTACCTAGTCATCCTTACTTTGTCGGCGTTCAATTTCATCCCGAGTTTAAATCAAGACCAGGGAAACCTTCTGCTCCTATTTTAGGTACATAACTTGCATTGCATTTAATAAAAATCTGATGCCAGCAAGTATTTGTATTCGCCTATTCGGACTCCAATTTCCATTCATTTGTACTATTGTGTACGATTTTGACAGGTCTTGTAGCAGCTGCTTCTGGGCAGCTGGATGCTATACTGAAAAAATGTGAAGTGAAGAAACATGGGATTATGAGCAATGGTTCCTCGGCAATTAAGGCACATCTCTATGAGAACGGAACTACTAAGTTAGCTAGTAATGGGTCTTCTTTAGATGGCATTATCCGCAACGGAAATGGTTTACATGTTTGAATGAGATGTCCGGAAGATATTATTCTCTCATGCCAGTATGAGTGAATTGCAGTTTTTGTGTGTAAAGCCTCCCCCCACCCACATCACAATATAGTAGAAAAGGTAGCTCTTCTATATAATCGTTCTTTGTGACGAGATTTTCCCATGTAGAGTTCCGGATCTTTTAAACAGATAAAAAGTCGGTCAGTAGTTGGAGCCTGGAGGAGCACCTATGCCCTTGGAGTATGAAGAGTTAGCTTGATTCTCGGTTATAGATCTTTTCTGAACTTGAACGAGTTTTGACTGTTTTCATGCGTTTATTGTAAGACGATGAAGGATTCTAATGACTTTTTGTTTTATTAGCATAATTTTGCTGAGTAAATCATTGGGAGTTTGACTTAAGAACTATTTCTAACATGCTATTTCTAACACTAGTTTCTTTTGTGGCTTAAAAAGTAGCTTATGGAATATTCTGAAAACTTTCTAACATAATTTTGTATAATTCGTAGCTAATTATTAATGTAAATTTCAATCTGAAATTTATATACTTTTATAGGGTACAACACTTTTTTATTGGATAGACATTTGTTCCTTCAAGTATGCAACCTTAGTTAATTATTAATGTAAATTTCAATCTGAAATTTATATATTTTTATAGGGTACAACACTTTTTTTATTGGATAAACACTTGTTCCTTCAAGTATGCAACCTTTTAAGGAATATACATTGCACTTTGTTTGTAGTATAGGTTGGGTCATCGTCCTACTTTGTTGTTTAGTATGTCATTTTCTTGTTCTTATAGTTTGAGATGAGTTCCATTTGAAGGCATTTATGTAAGAAAATTATTTATATTGTATGTTTCATATGAATCTAGTAAGTATATACTATTAGGGATAATATGATGAGACATGTGGATTTTAAAAAGGTGAGACGTGAAAGATTGGGCTTGAGGAGGAATTGGGGGAATTGGGGTTTACATATGCATGAAATAATATTGCACCGTGTATTCTCTAGTGAAAATGAACTGAACTCGTGCAATGGATAGAAAATTGATTATTCGAGAGGGGTTTAGAGAGTTTACACATGAATGGTGTAAGATCTAATTAAAAAATGTCAATAGTTCCATTTGAGAGACCTCCAATAATATTAATTGGTGAAAGATGTTCTTCCAACAAAATACAAAGATGAATTTAAGAGTGTCATTTTGTTCATCCTAATTTCCTTGATCAATTTGAGAATTTGGAGAAGTTTAAAAGAGATGATGAGTATTTTGTTAGTGTACTACAATTATGAAAAATGAATTTTATTTATATAGAATAAAAAATACAAAAAATTTAATAAATAAAAAATTGAGCACCCCACGTCCCCACCCAGCCCCACCTTTTTCTTATCTCGGTTCTTAATCGAAACCAAAGAAAGAGAAGATCAACAGATAAAACATTCGTTGGTCAGTGATGAGGGTGGTTTCCGGTGTATCGCCGCCGGCCCATGTGGCAGCGGCAGCGGCATCGGCAGCGCCATTATTGGTCTACCGCGACCGCTGTACTTCTGTGCGTTTCTCCGAAATGAAGATAAACTTAGGCAGCCGGAGGCGTAATAACGGCCGCATTTCAGGGTTGGTGTTCGTCAATAAAGAAGATACCCCATCCTCCTCCTCCACTAGCGTATCTACGACTTCGATACCCACCGAAGAACAGACTGAAGCAGACCCACAGGACCTTGAATATGTTTCACAAATCAAAAGAGTTACAATTCGTCACCCCCTTTCGTTTCCTGTGTTTTTAATTTGTAGATTCTGCTGCCCTTTTTTCTTCATGCTTTCTGATTTTAAGTTTTTCCTAATTTCTCCGTTTAGGTTTTGGAGCTTCTCAAGAAAAACAGAGATATGCTCTTCAATGAGGTTCACACACACACAAACACTCACACACATGTATGTATACACATTAGGCTTTGGTGTGATATGAGTTATGTACAATCTTTTGCAGGTCAAATTGACTATAATGATTGAAGACCCGAGAGATGTCGAGCGGAGGCGTCTGCTCGGTATTGATGATGAAAATGCTCCTACCCGGGATGATCTAGCCGATGCCTTAGTACAAGTAAATTCATTTCTATCTGTTATCTTATAGTATGATCAATGGCTCCCATGATTCTGTATAACCGACGTGTTTAATGTTGTTAGTAATTTTTTACTTCATTAAGATCATCATATGTTTGTTCTCTTTTGAATGTATAACCACGTGAAAGTTCTTGTTTAGGTTAGCCTATATGATTCTGTACTCGTTTAATATAGTTATATAGGGCGCGCGGTTATCTCGCTTTACCGACCTATATTATTTTGACTAAAATGACCTATGGAGATGTGTTTATTTTTCATCTGTTAATTACTAGTACCTTTTTCTGGTCTCACCCACCTCCCCCTCTCTTGCCTCCTCACTCAGACACACACACATCACATTGCGAGTTGTGACACACATCTTCCAACCACCACACCATTGCACACACTCAAAATCAGATCCAATGGATGAAAGAGAAAAGAAAAAGGGTTAGATGATGCCAACAATCTGTTCAGGCCTGATTTGCCGACGTGAAGGAAATAGGTTTGACGATTGGGGGCGGAATGAGCACGGATATGTTTAGAAGGTATGAACAGAGCACAAGCCTGCATGTTGAGCCAATGTACGAAAAATGCATAATCTCGAACCGTTTGGTTGGTTGGGTGGACAGAGAAAGATCAGTGATTGGGTGAGACTACTTGGAATGATTTCGGCACTTTTTTTCAAGCCACATTTTAAATTATTTGGGAGGTCGGAGTTGGGTTACATGAGTTTAAGTGAAGAAGAGGTGTGGCTGAGGAGGAGGTCGTCAACGGCATGGGGAGGACGTCTGCAGTGGAGGTGGGTCGATTGGGGTTAAAGTTGAGTTGGGAAACTTATAGGATGACTTATGTTACAAGAAATGTGTTTTAATAAAATGTGGTGGGTGTATCGGAAAAATGGTGTGAAAAGTAGTGTGGTTGTAAATAGTCGTGCCCGTGTATATTTATTGAATCTCAGTTCACATGAATATTTGTTTTCTCTTTTGGAAACAAAGATTTCATCATCTTGAGCATCTTAACTCAAAATAGTTTTACTCCCACTCTTACATGTGTGAGACCACAATGACGGACCATGGAAATGCAATTAGAAGCTCGTACACCCTCTTTCTAATTGAACGAGTAAAATATATGAAGCATATGGCTGAGTTTGCAATGTAACTATCACAGAAATGACACAATGCTTTTCTATGTTATATTGTGCTGCTCTTCAGCTTTGTCTTAATGACACAAAAATTCATTTATATAGCAAAGACCTCTCCGTTGAGTGTCCATAATTTACTTATAAGTTTAGATTTGGATTTGATTGTATTTCTAGGTAAATGAAGGACAAATCCCAGAAGATCGTCTTGCTTTGCGTATGCTAGCAGAGGAATTGCTTCAATGGCCTTATTTAGAGGTAAATTAGGTACTTTTTAAGCGCTTTAAATTTATAAAGTTTTTCCGCATTTAAGTTATTGCTAGAGTTATTAGTGCCACTATATATTTTGGACTCCCTATGCCCAAAATATTTGTCCTAATCTTCGGAAAAAATTGAGCTAGGCAGTTGAAAATTGGACAAAAATCGGTTAAACCCAATGGGGGAAATGAAGAAAAACAAATTGTAAGACAAGAAAAATGCAGGTTTATTGACACTAGCGCCTGCCGCCTAGCTATAGCCCTCTAACATTGAGTACAAAATAAACCCTTTGTGTAATTAAGTCGTCATAGCTATACGAATGGAATTTATGAGGGTAGTTAGTAATTAGTGATAAAATTGAGTTAATTTTGACAGTGCAAATAATATAGTTTAAATAATTATTCAACTATTTTTTTGGTAGGTAGAAGCACCAAAGCAGAAACAACCTGGCAAATCTTTATACGCGAGATTCACAAACACGGGTGTTGATCCAAAAGAAGCGGCCAAGAGGCTGAATATCGATTGGGATTCAGCTGCCGAAATCGAGGAAGCTGACGCTGATGACGTGGATGTGCCCCCTGCCCTGGTTGGTTTTCCTTCATCGACATTCGACACACAGTATTTATAACTAATATTTCCTGATTATCAATCCTCGTGATTGCACTGCAGGGATACGGAGCTCTCTACTTGATTACCGCATTTCCAGTCATTATCGGTATCTCTGTTGTTCTCATTCTATTTTACAACTCTCTACAATGATTAGTTACTTGTGCATTTGACGATCTCGGTTACTCGGGAGCTTGTACATCATATGATTAATTGAATCTATGTATTTTTAAATGATTATAGTTGGCTTATGTGTGAATACATTTAGATTTTCAGTTGAATCTCTGTTTCTATGGAAGAAATATAGAATAATATTATTCCAAGAGGAGGACGTGGGAATCACAACTAGGATATGGCTTCCACGTTCTACACCTGCTCAAGTCCTTTCTCTATATATACAAGTATATGATTGATAAGAAGATGAGAGAAAAAAAAGATGAATCTTCCTCGTCGAGGAAGCGAGAAGCATATTTCGGTTGATCCAACCTCTGTATCTCTAACAGAATCACCACCACCACCAAAAGTAATGTCCGGCAAAAGCAGCAGCAGCAGCCTCCCTTGCTCACCCAGATTTTACGACTCATCGTTTCTCACAAAGCACAAAGCGAAAGCTAAGGTGTCCCCTTGGGCTTTGGCACGGCAGCACTCTGTGGCTCTCAGCAATCTGGAGCACCTACGAGAAAGTCGAATGCGCAGGAGCAAGTCTTGCGGGGAAGGAAGGGCATGCCCACCATCCATGGACTTCGATCTCTGCTTCACCAATAGTAAGCAAACTGAGGAGGACTCTCGTTATCATCTTCGTCGAACTCAACAGCTACCGGAAATCGGGAAGGATAGAGAGTCGGACAAGTTCAAATGTGGGGCATGCATCTTCCTTCCGGGCTTCAGCAAGGGAAAATCGATGAGGTCGAGAAGGGTGGCGGTGGTGGAGGAAGATAGGGACAACATAGTTTCTCACAGAGTGTCCCTCGAGAAATTCGAGTGCGGGTCTTGGAGGTCGTCTGCTGTCGTTAATTATGAAGAGGAAGGCGATGATGCTACTATCAATACGTCCAATCTCTTCTTCGATTTGCCTATGGAGTTGATACGATGCAGTGGTGTTAATGACACCGAGTCACCGATCACGGCTGGTTTCGTGTTCGACAACGAGGATTATCATCAGGATAATCGTAAAGGGGTTCTGAAAAGTACTATAAACATCAGTAGAAACTCTTCTCGCCGTGTTCGTTTTTCTACCTCGTCTCCTGTGTTGTGTCCCACTTCACCAACTTCTCCTTGCATTACGCCTCGTCTCCGCAGGGACAGGGACGATTTCAATGCTTTCCTTGAGGCACAGAGTGCATAACAATGCTCGATTTTATCATCCTGAGTTCTACCTTATTGTTGATCTGGAATATGAAAATAATACATACAGTTTACATGTAATCTTGATCTCTGTGGCGTGAGCCGTGAGGTATAAATAATAAACCGTGATCTCTGTGAACTTCACCACCATGTTCTCCCGTCGCAAACACACTGCGTGCTTGATCATTGATCTATAAGAAACCTCATATTCAATCGAAAAACGGGTTTCTATTCACTGCTATGCTTCCTACTGCTTCAATATTAACAGAGGGGGTGCAAGCGATTACTATAATTATTCGAGCTCGACTGCCCATTGAAGCTACTGCTCTTCTGTACTACTAATTCCGACGAAGATGATCCTAGAGGCCTTCAATCAGTGGTACGTTGTATTGAATCATCACCCTCACATGCATCTACATCTAGTATATGAATGACTATATGATGACGATCTTCATTCATGTTTCGATGCTATGTGCTTCTGCAAAACTACGGTTGCATACAACTTGTCTCTTAATTTACGAAATTTAAAATACATATATATATGCATGATTCTTTTTCAAGTACTAAAACATACTTATGTAATGGTATTGTATTGTCTTCATGTATACCAATACATGTAAAAAACATAAAAAATAAAACATCTTATATCCATATCCACAGGGTTCGGGGAGTTAAGGGCAGATCGACCACAGACAAGTCTATCCGCTACAGCTACACTCATGGTGGGCGTACATCGAAGAGTACATATGTATGACGGTCCTCCAAAGCAAGAACTCATTCAGACAATCTTACTATTCAAGAGTTATTTGAACATGTACGGACGACGTCCAGAATTGGAGCGCTACATATCGGACATTTCCCGCTACTCCAATGCAGCTCATGAGCACAGTTGAAGCAGGTGCACATGTGCCCACACCTGAAAAATAAATATACTTAGTTAAATATTGAGGAGCTATAACTTTGTTTACGATTTTTTTTTTGAAGGAAATGAAAATCGTAACTTGGTACCTGTAGAGGAGAGAATCAACTTGCATTTTGCAGCAAACGCAACATATTCCTCCGGTACTGCAACTGGTAGGACTGGTGGCCTTTTTCGTTGCATTTCGTTGTCCGTTCTTTGCTTCCAAATACCCTCCGTGCAGAGCTGTTTGAACTTCCTTCTTGATGGATTGTTGTAAGTTGATCTGCACATCCACGCAACATTTAATCGACTTTCTCAGTTCAGACATCTCTTGATGTAGTTGCTCCATATGCCCTCTCAAATCGTATATGAGTTCCATATCCTGTTTTCCCGAAAGTCACATGACATTCAGTTTCTATTCATTGATGGCAAGAAATAGAATCATATATATGTGTGTGTTGGCTTACAATTGCAGAAGAATGAACACTCTCGGGTCGACGACTGCTGTTTTGAGAGAAATTATTTGGAGACTGCTGTGTAGAAGGAGAAGCGATCTGATGATGGTAGGAATAATCGATCGATTCTTGATTCCGAGGCCATGAAGAAGTTCTTGTGATTCGATCCGTGTAGTCATCAGACTCATCATTATTATACAGTTGCCCCGCTGATCTCTCGTTAGCTTCGTATTCATCGAAGGTAATGTCATTGTAATCTATCCTTTTATACTGTTCATCCGATGCTCCTACTTGTACACACAACCTAATCTCACGTTTTTCCTTTACTTGTGTCTCGTCAGTCTTCAGAATCTGTCGTCCTTGAGCGCGAGATGTCATCATCTGATCGATTTTGTCTCTCATGCTACTTGACAGAAAGGTAGAGACGCTTCTTCTGCAAATGTACATGTTCTTCAGGGCCTGAAAGTAAGTTTATCACAAAAAGAGATGATTAAAAAACGCGCGCGTACCTTCCAAGGAGCACGCGAATTTCTTCGTTGTCTAAGAAGGGATCGAGCATCTCCTGATATCTCTCTTGTCTTAGACCTTCCCAATCGCTACGAGGGCGAGCCACTTGTTCTATCCACTCTCTGTGGCTTCCTTCTTGCTCCTGATCATGCCGGTTATCGTACTGAAGCCCATCCCATTCAACATCTGGATTAGAAACATTATCACTCACCCAGCACATACTGTTGGTATCTACTAAATCTTGGGTCGGCTCGCCTTTGTGGTAACTCGGCAGTTCTTCGGAGTTGTTAACAGTAAGCTGATGATTATTAGTGTTCTCTTCCTCTTTGTTTTGTATCCCGGTGGTTTCGATAGTCTGGGTCGAGAATTCCTCTGCAGGATCGATTTCTGCAGATTTAGCTAGCTGTTTATGGTTCTTGTTTTCCCAGTTGGCGTCTTTCCTAATTAATGTCGAAAACGGGTTCGCTTCATGACCGATTGCTTCATAACTATGACACAGCCGACCATTCGCTTCGGTGTCTTCTTTTACTTCATTAGAACCCTGTCCGACATCATCGTGTTTTTGTTTAGATGATGCAGGGACTTCTGACTCGTGGGTTTTATCGGTCTTTATTTCAGGACACCTCTCCAAGTCTGTGACTTCATTTTGCGACGTGCCAGTATTATCCACCAGCTCTTTGTGGCCACTCTCTGCAGAGCCACCCGAACCCTCTTGGGCGCTCTTGGGTTTTGCTCTTTCCCTGATCGAATAGGTTGAAACAGGGCGAATTAATCGAAGGAAATAAGTAAACATGTCGAGCACAAACAAAACCATGGACACTGTGAGAGATATGGAACCTGATATGCATAACACCAGGATGTCGAATAGTCTTATGATGCGTGTGAGTTGAATGGACATTCGAATGACGATGATCATGTTTAGCTTCCATGCCAGGACGAAGGAATCTGAACCGAAGCAGGGCCTTCTCGTATGTGTATAAAAAAGAGGATCATGAGAAATAATGGAAGCGTAACAAACAAAAAGAAATAGTAACATCAATCGATGTACGTACCTTGATGCGGCCTCGATGAGAGAATTTGGAAACAGGTTTACGCGCAACAATCCATTCAAGTTCCTTGTGCCTGTCTCGGTAAATCTGCACGAGGAGATCGTTAAACGCCTGCCTTCCCCTAATGCATGGAGAATTATTTACGACAGGGAAAGGACAGCGCTGCTGATCTGATTGAGACGACGAGGATGGTGGTAAGATTCTGGAAGAACGCGAGGAGGACTCGCTTACAACATCATTGACCGTCAACCTCTTGATGATGTCAGCAACCCTAATCTTCTCGATTTCCATGGCACTAGAATCCCTGCTACGAGAACAAGGCACGGGTTCCCAATCCCCCAGAAGCGAGTCGACATCCTCGCACAGGGAAGGGGGAGGGGATGGAGTCGGGGTACAAGGAGGATCGACACCTGGCAAAACGATATTATCCGTCTGGACAATTGTGTTTGTGCTCGAGGCATTACTGCCACGCTTGGCCTCGAAGCCTCTCCATTTCTCGACCAGGGACGAAACGTGATCACCACCACCCAAATTATTCGAGTCCTCGATCGAGCTCCCTGCACCCTCCACGGAGAAAACCATTTCACGAGCTTTCGCCCATTTGTCGGATTTAGGTTTGTCGTTGTTATTAGGGTTGATGTTGTTTTTGTTGTTGTTGTCACATTCGTCTTCGGTGGGGGCTTGCCATTGAGGGCGGTGAACCCATAAGTCGGTGATGTCGATGTGGCTGCGATTGAGACAGGACTCGCGGCGGGCGTGGACGAAAGGAGATGACGTGGCGATTTCCACCTGGGACGAGGCCATTAGTGCGTAATGGCGTTGCTATGACTACGAAATACGGAGGAACTACAGGGTATTATTGATGATGAAGATGATGAATATAATTTGGAAGAAGGGAAGTTGGTTAGGAATGGAAATGTGAGGGTTGAGTTGATGCGAGTCAATGAGTTTGTGGGCAACCATTGAGTTTAATTAGGGCCAACAAACAAGCATTTCCCTTTTTTTCACTTACTATATTTAGTAAGGATCACTATATGTTTAGTATATGGTTACATAATTACATGAGGCTTGTTTTCTTAAAGTTGATTAGGGAAAATCTTTCATTGTGGCTGTGGCTGTGGTTACATGAGGCTTGCATGCATGACAAAGAGGTGAATTGAAACAGAGGAATAATCTTTCATTTGTGAGAAGTAAATTAAGAAAAAGAGATTACATTTACTATGGGTCATTATACTTATAATAAAGTAAAGTTATGTTATGTATAGTCGAATTCATAAATATTAATCACTTTATTCCAAACTTATAGTTACACTTCTTTTATAATAAAAAAAGAAAGAAATGTGAATATAGATTTGAGACAAACTTATAGTGACACTTTCTTTATAATTACAAAAAGAAGTTTGACTATAGATTTAAGAAGAAGAGAATATTTCGGTCATTTTATTTTATTTTATTATTTCAATATTTTAAAATTAAATTCAATTTAAAGTTAATTTTTTTCAAACTTATAAGTTCAGGCCTATTAGATTTTAGTTAAGTTAAAAAAACTGGTTGTAAATGTTAATTTTGTTGAAGAGGGAGTATTATTTATTTTAAAAAGAAAATAAAAATGGAGAGTAACTGTGATATTGTGTGACGTTTTATACAAAAGTCGTGGTTTGTGGTGTTAAATAGTGTTCAGGAAAACGATTATTAGGTGAGAGACTTGATAGAAAGAAACTGTACGACACACACAGGGAGAGAGAAGGCAGTGAATTGCGGTCTAAGTGGAAGGGGTGAAATCGAAAATTTGCCGAAGAAGAATGCCGATTAGCGCGACGGCGGTGGGAGCCTTTCTGGGATTGTGGACCCAGATGTACTCCAACAGTCTCCGGAAACTTCCTTACATGCGACGTAAGCAAATCCGCCGCCTCGCCTCGCCGCGCCGCCCCGCCCTAATTTCAATTTTCTCTCTCTTTTCTTTTTTGATTGTTAAAATTGATTTTCAGATCCATGGGAGCACGTATTGGGAATGGGTTTGGGTGCGGTTTTCGCTAACCAGGTGGTGAAGTGGGACGTCAAATCTCAGGAAGACCTCGACAAGCTCCTCATCAAGGCTAAGGAAGCCAATGAACGACGCTACTTCGGTAACGAAAAAACCCTACCTTTATTTCCTTATTGATTTTTGGAATGACGAAAAAACCCTACCTCATCAAGGCTAACGATGATGGGATGAGTAATACAATAATTATTATTATTAACTGCAGTTTTTCCCAAATACAGTTATATAAAATATGTGAATTGATTAATTTGAAACCCAAATTTCACATTTTAAGGTAACTCTGTTTACAATAGTACATATTGCCCCCATCATCTCATGTTCTTTTATCACACGGTGGTTCGACGAAGTATTCATTGGTGATAAACACCACCATATTAGTTTCGATTTTTGACGTGTCATTGTTCGAGTCAAAATAGCAACATAATACACCTCCAGTTTTGGCCTTTTTGGTTATGTTTTCTTTCTGATTGTAAAGAAAGGATGTGCCAAGAAAATGATTGGGGAGGAAATGTGAGATGAAAGTAAATGGTTATATCATGTCATTGTTCAGATATTAGTGTACATATTCAATTATACTAGTGGAAGTGATCGTTATCATCCACATTTTACTTTCATGCTTAAGGTGATGATGCAGACGTTATGCTTTACATTGTTGAATCAATTTTGATTTCGTTGAGGAAACAGTAATTTTGTTGTGAATATTACTTTCAAGAACTTTATGGCTTAATTATGGAACCGTCGGTTTGGGAAAAGCCAGATCAGCCTAGGGTAATGGTCATCATTTGACATTTATTGGATTTAACTTTGAGGCCTTCATGTTATAAAGGTGACACTAATAGCGGTTTCATCGGGAAACCAGATATATTGTGATAATTACATAACCTCTGATAGATGTGAATATGAGATGTAAATCTAGGTAAATCATCGTTATCCCTACCACATATTGTCGACCAAAAATCTCAAGATTTTGATGAAGTTTGATATGTCTTGTTTGATTAATTCTTTGTATGACTTTGCTATGATAGTTTTCTATATACTGTGTTCCCATTCGAATTTTTTTACATGCACTTTTTGTGTACCTACTTTTGTTAGATCTTGTGTAGTAAATTATTATTATAATTTTTATGGATTTTATGATTGCAGATGATGATGAAGACTGAAAGACATGGTTATGGTTGAAGCAATTTTCCTGTTGAAATTCACTTGTGAGAAATTGTGTCAACTTATGATTTGATGAATAAATATTTGTTTCTGTAATCTGTACTGCGTTTTTTGTAACTCAAGGTGTACTTGCACTGGGCTTATCCAAAGTGTTCTTTGTTGTTACACTTTATTTCTCTTGATTCATGAATAAAGTCGAGAAAGTTGTGGAAGAAGACATGACTGAGATGAGGCTGTAACATGATTGTGTGTTCTAAATTCTAATATATGAGTTTTTTTGTGGGGTTTGAAATTGTCATTCCACATGAAACTTTTAGCCAAACATACAATCATATACACATTTGTTCTTTAAATTAATCAGAGCTTTCACAGGATTGAAAATGTTAAAAAATGCAATTACTCATTTAATCAGATGTTAGATGCAAATAATGTAAAAACCACTCTGTGTTATATTCTGAGTTCTTGTCTTCTTGTTGTTCTGCATACACTTGACTTTGGTTTAAGGAGATGAGAGCTTTTGAAAACTGCCATCTAACTACACAAGTGCAGACTCTGAACTCGGTTTCTCGTAGTGAATTGTATCCCTGAGCACATGCACCAATAGATGGCATGCCTGTCGGGAAGATGGCCTTTCGGCCGGTGCAGTTTTTGTGCAGCGCATTGCTATTTCAAGTACTTGGAACAGGGAAGTTTCTTCATTGGGCAGCATCGGCTTTAACACTGGATCAACTACTGCCTCGTCCTCACCAGGTACTCCTTCCATACGAGACTCTACCCATCTCACCATATCCATGCTGCCAAACCTCCTATCCGTTGGCATCCTCCCAGTCACAAGCTCCATAAGCACAATACCCATGCTGTACACATCGCTTTTCTCTGTCGCCCTCATGGAATATGCATACTCTGCAAAAATCAACATCAACAGCATTCGTTGTTTCTCAGAGACGAAAATCAAATTGTCATCGACTAGTTTAGTTTTATCGGATATACCTACCTGGAGCAATGTAGCCGTAGGAACCTGCAAAGCACGAGTTGGACTCCGTGTTCAGAGAAGAACCATCAAAGTTATTGGTGAGAGGTTTCGCCAGTCCGAAATCTCCCAAATGAGCCTCCATGTTCGCATCAAGCAACACATTGCTCGACTTGATGTCCCTGTGAAGAATCTTGGGTACGCAATCGTGATGGAGATACTCCAGTCCCTGCGCCAATCCCACAGCTATCTTCAGCCTCGCCTCCCAGTCGAGGATCCTCTTCTTCTTCCCGTTGGCCAGCTGCTCGTTGTACAACCAGTCCCACACACTTCCGTTCTCCATGTACTCGTAGATCAACAGATTCGACCCAGCCTTTCTGTTGCTACAGTATCCCAGCAACCTGACCAGATGCCTGTGCCTTGTTCTGCCAAGTGTTTTCACTTCTCGTGCAAAGCTCTTATCCATCAGCAGATCATCTTTCCTCGTCCCTATACTCTTGATCGCAACCGTCTCTCCACTGTACAGTTCAGCCTTGTAGATTGTTCCAGAACCCCCCGACCCGATTACAAACTCGTCGCTCAGATTATGTGTTGCCTCCATGATGTCTACCCATCTGTAATCGTACTTGCCGGCTGCATTATCAAACAGGGGCCGCTTTTGGGCTCTGGAAGAAGAACTCGAGGAATAAGCAGACGAATCCACCTCGCTGCCTTCTCGCCTGTGTTTGAAAAACAAGGCAGCCCCAAGGATCAACAAGATAACCGCAACCGTCGTTGATATTGCTGAGATTATCACCACAGACGATTCAGTAAGCCCAGACCTCCCAATATTTTTGGATTTTATTTCTATGCAGTTGTGAAGAGGAGCTCCACAGAGATTCAGATTCCCGTCAAATGCAGAGGCGGGCCAGCGCGCGTATCGCCCGTCGAGTTTCCCTCCGAGGCGATTGGAAGAGAGGTTCAATCTTACCAAGCTGCTCATCTCGTCGACTTGAGGAGGGACTTCTCCGGCTAGTTCATTGTGGGATAGGTCGAGCGCCTCGAGCTTGGATAGCGTGCTGATTGAAGGTGGGATCGGACCGGTGAGGTTATTGTAGCTGAAATCCAGGATGCTTTGTAAATTCTGGAGCTGTCCAATCTCAGACGGAATCTCTCCGCTGAAGCCGTTTCGTGAAAGCCGGAGTTCATATAGCTTGCTCAATTTCCCAATGGCGGGAGGAACTGAGCCGGATAGTCGATTGCTGTCAAGGTTGAGAACGTTGAGAGATTTGAGTTGGCCGACTTCAGGAGGAAGGGTGCCGTTAAGGGAGTTTCCACCGAGAGACAGAACTAGCAGATTCGAACAATTGAATAGTTCTCGAGGAATAGAGCCGGATAGCTGATTGGACGAGAGTTTTAGCTCGCCCAAGAGAGGAAGATGGCCGATCCAAAAGGGCACCGGTCCAGATAGAAGGTTGCGATTGAGATCAAGATGAGTCAGTCCCCTGCAAAGGGACAGTTGACCAGGTATCTGCCCTGTTAGTAAATTGCCCGAGAGATCCAACAGCGATAGCTGCTGTAGTAATCCAAGCGTCCAGGGGATTTGTCCCGTGAATAGGTTGTTCCCAAGCCTCAACCTCTCGAGGGCAGGCGAGTTCCCGATCTCATTAGGTATTTCTTGATCGAACGCGTTGTTCGTAACATCGAACGAGAGAAGATCGCGAGACATGCAAAGCGGAGCAATGCTGCCGTTGAGTTTGTTATGAGACAGATTGACTCTCGTCAAGTTGGAAAGACCGGTGAGCTCATCAGGCAGGTTGCCTTGGAGAGAGTTGTTGTAAAGCAAGAGCTGTTCGAGTGCCTGAAGATTCCCGAGAGAGGCGGGAACGATGCCGGAGAGCTGGTTGTCTGCCAAGTCAAGTATGGTGAGCAGATGGCAGTTTCCCAAACCGGACGGAATCTCTCCGGAGAGATCGTTCTGTCTGAGATGAAGGAAAGACAGCTGCTTTAGCCTTCCGATGGTGATAGGGATCTGCCCGGTGAATTGATTCCCGAAGAAATCAACCATTTGAAGGCTTGAGCAGTTCCCAATCTCTAAAGGGATCTCTCCGGAAAGCTGATTGTCGTAAAGAAACAGAATCTGAAGGCTCCCGAGCATCCCGATCTCCTCTGGCAGTTTTCCTTTTAAACCGTTTTGGTACAGTGCAAGAGTTTGCAGGTTCGTTAGGTTTGCGATGGAGGGAGATATCGAACCCGAGAGGCTGTTGTTGTTGAGCACGAGGTCAGTCAGCTGAAGCATCGTGTAAACCTCGGAAGGTATCGATCCATTGAGGGTATTATTGGAAAGATCGAGTTGCTCGAGCGAACTGCAGTCTCCCAACTCCGTCGGTATCTCTCCGCCGAGCTGATTCTGTGCCAGCATCAGTCGAGTCAAACTCGTGGCGTTGGAGCATATGGTTCTCGGGATGGGGCCCGTGAGATTGTTGCTCGAGAGGACTAGGTACTCCAGCTGGCCCATGCTTCCCAGCTCTCCCGGAATCATTCCGGTGAGCATGTTGCCGGACAAGTCGAGATTCTGCAGATTAGTCAGGCCGGTCAACGACTTGGGCACGGGCCCACTGAGCCGGTTGCCTTGGAGATTCAAGTACTGGAGCTCGGTCATGTTTTCGAAAAGACCAATCGGAATCTCCCCGGACAGAGTATTATTCGCGAGATTCAGTAACTGGAGAGACTTGAGAGCTCGTAGCTGCTCCGGGAGGGACCCGTTGAGACGGTTGAGGCCAGCGGCGAATACGAGGAGCCCGGAGCAGTTTCCGAGCTCGGGCGGTATTGGGCCCGACAGCATGTTGTCCTGTAAAATGAGATTCTGGAGGTGGGCCAGCCGGCCCAGCTCCTGGGGGATTGGGCCGGAGAGGCTGCAGGAGGCCAGCCCGAGAACGGTTAAGTTGAGAAGATTGGAAAGGGAAGGCGGGATGTTTCCGGTGAGTGGATTGTCTCCGATTCTGAGGATTTGAAGACTCGTAAGGGAGGTGAGGTGAGAAGGGATGGGGCCGGAGAGTTGGTTGGAGAAGAGGAGGAGAGTTTGGAGGGAGGTGAGTTGGGAGAGGGCAGGTGGGATGGGGCCGGAGAGGCGGTTGGAGGAGAGGTCGAGGTGGAGCAGATGGTTTCGGAAGTGGGCGATGGACGGTGGGATGGGGCCCGCGAGCGATGAGTTGGCGAGGATGATGCCGGTGATGATGGAGGAGTTTTGATCGCAGGAGATGCCTGTCCATGTGCAGAAATCTGGGTTTAGGCGAGGGGACCAGTCTCGGAGGAGTGGGTTTGGGGAGGAGAAAGAGGTTTTGATCTCCATGAGAAGGTTGATGGTGGTGATGGCGTTTGATGTGAAAGGAGTGTGTATAAGCGTGAGTGCAAGAACAAATCTAATCATAAACAACACCGTCGACATTGCAGAGGAGGTGGTAGTATTGCTAGTGCTTAGGAGAAGTTTAGTATATAGTAGAGAGAAAGAAACAAAGGTCAACGGGGGGTTTCTTGAAAGAGTAAATGAGTTGTGTGGTCCAATTAATGAAGTTGCATGGTTGTGGATGATGATGTTGTTGTTGTTGATGATGTTCTCGATGAGAGTGCAACTCCTCATCCTCCTCCTCCTTCATATTCAACGTCTCCATAATCAATTTCGGACATTAATGGCAGCTTGAAACTTGCAGAGGTGGTTTCTTGATTTGAAATAAATAAATGGGAATTGGCCTAAACGGAAATGGTAATGAATTTAGGGGTGCCAAATAGAAATTTAATGACAAGTGTCTGTCATAATAAATACAGTATACTGTACTATATTTGAGATGATTTGTTGAGGGAAATATGTGTGTTGTAGTGGTTTGAATTGAGTCGGAGTTGGTGAGGTACGACTACTCAATCACTCAAGCCGAGCAGTTGGTCACACTTTCTTTTTTGTCAATTAATTGTATTTGTTGTTATTACTTCCTCCACCAAGAGAATTTTGTATTCCTACAAAAGAAAATTACTGTATATTTTACATTGAAAATTTAAAGTATTTCAATAAGCTCATTTTTTGGTTGATACATTAAAAAAAAATGTGCAACAAAAGTCATGATAATTATATACGGAGTATATATACTCTCTTTGAAATTGTCTCATTTATTATTAGTTTTAGGTATCTTTTTAAATTCATTTTTTAATTAAATAAATAATTACAATCACATAAATTATGATACTCCATTATTGTAATTACACAATTACATTACTAACAATTTTCTTAATCTGCATAAGAAATAAGACGATGGAAACAGTGAGGGGAGTAGTATATTTTAGATGAGGCAAATATCTTAACAGAATGGCAGCACCAAACCAATAAAAGTAGTGTGTAGTAGGAGTAGTATACAATTATTAATGGGGTGTGATTGGTTCATAAAGAGTAAGTTGGCTGATTCCACCTTTCGCCTTACCAAGGGAGGATACCAAATCCGGTGTGGTGGGCCGATTTGTTTACTTTCCTACCTTAGTAGGAGGAGAAGTAGGTTTAGAATTTTGGATTGGGTTCCCTACAATTATATATGAATCAAAGTTTTTTCGATTTTGTTTATAATCAAAACATGGTCACAGATTAATCGAATACTTGATCACACGTTGTTTCGCGTTTATACCGAACTCGTGCATGCCTTGTACTTGTATATAAAGTGCATATATTCAAACTACTCCATAATTGTGACTCCACCAAAAAAATTGTGGTTCACTTGATCAACCACAAATTATTGTTATTATTATTGAATATTTAAACACAAAAGGCTATGCCCCGGCTTACCCTACAAGTTAAAAACAAGACACCAATTCTATTTTTGTTTAGTATTCCGGACAAACTAATTGCTGTTTTTGTTATGCTCTCGGTTAGTTCCTTGTATACTCACCAATAATTGGCCTATTCGAAAATGACCAATGTGCCCCTAATAAACTTATTGATTTCATCTAGATCAATGTTTATAATAATATTATTGTCACCATCTTGTATGTCAAATATAATGTACATCTTCACACTATATATTTAGTACCCCTACTACATTATGAGTGTGTTCTAAACTATTCCTAGCTTTTGGCTGCATTACTTCTCTCTTTGTTGGATAACAAAATTTTCAACATCAACCACAAGTAGCAGTAGGATTGCTATTAAAATTATTATTTAATTATATATTATTTCTATTTCATAGTAATGATCGCATATCATTTGTAAATTACAAAAGTAACATGATCATTGATTTGAGACGGAATGAGTATATATATCTTATATATTAACTTATAGTAGTACTTTTAGGATGTACTCCCTCCATCCCTCTACATAGTGCATAGAGAAAGATGCACGTAGATTAAGAAAAAGTGATTTTTTGTGTGTTTAATAATATAAAGTAGGGGTATAATTGGTAAAGATGTGTAAGTAATAAAGTAGTTCGTTGAAAAAGTAGTGGTATAAGGGTAAATTAATGTTTATTAAAAGGATAAAGTTGTGAAAAGACATTCCATTTATGGAATGTGCACTGTTTTAAGGGATTGACTATAAAGGAAAGTATGCATTGTTTTAAGGTTGTTTTAAGGGATAGAGGGAGTAAAACATTGGTTATAGTCAACCTATTTGACTTTAATTCAAACTTAGCAAAAAATGTGTATGAAATGTTTTGGGTAAAACATTGTTGATAATTCAAAAAGAGTCAATAATTAACAAAAATAGAATATTTAAACTAAAGCAGTAGATACCAGCTCGCAGCTCCATAGACGTAGATTTTGTGTACTCTGACGTACGTGCAACTTCATGTAATAATTAAAACACATGAAATTAGTACATTACAATCCATGAGAGTAGTTGCCAAAGTTATACTAAGTACGTGTACTTGGAATATTAATGTGATGTGAGCTCTATAATGAAAGGGGGTACATTTTTTTATTTATTTTTTTAGAAAACAACAAATAATGAATGGCTTGTTTACGCGATTCAATACACTTCACTGTCGATGCTATGCGATAAAAAGTACTACATGCATACTATTAATTAATCGGTCATCCGAGGAATGCTCCAAGAAATTTGATCATCGCAATCCATAGAAGAGGACGAGATGCTCCAAGTATCATACACCGGGGGAGCCCCCATTACTAACGAATCTAGAAGATGATCGTCGTCAAAATCAAACGCATTGTCGACATCCCCCGCTGCCTCGACCCGCTGTTCACCGTCTCCCGATGAGTCAAACATGAACTCATGGTCAACATCGTTGTTAATCAGAAGTTGCGATTCCTGGTCAAACGGGGGCATCATATTCATCGTTGAACCCCAACTATAATTCGGCATGTGATTTATTTGTTGCATGATATTCGACGGATGAAAAACGGGGGCATCGGTCTGATGATGATCACCCGACGAGCAAGCTTGTGCAAGCTCCGAAGATGGTTTTTGATTAATCATACTTACGATGTTGTTGGGAATTGTGGTGGTTGATGATGATGTCATCTTATCGACGGTGAACAAACTAGTCTCGTGATTACTCCTAGAGGTCGACGAAGAAAACGAGGAAGAGGAGAGGAGATTGTGTGTGTTTGGATCCAATCCTTGAGCAATGAGTTTTTTCCTTATGCAAGAATTCCAAAAGTTCTTGACCTCGTTGTCGGTTCTTCCGGGAAGGTGCTTGGCTATTTGGGCCCACCGGTTGCCTAATATTCGGTGCACATCTATGATCGTCCGCTCCTCCACTTCCGTAAACGAACCCCTCTTCAGGTCCGGCCTCAGATAATTTATCCATCTCAATCGGCAACTTTTCCCGCACCTCTGCAAGCCTACACGCGCGTTCGTATATTATATGTATATATGAATTATTTATAACTTATAATAATACGTTCACTCGTTAATTACCTGCGAGTCGAGGAACGGAACTCCAGCAGCCGTGGCCGTGAGTGGTGATCTGTCTGATGAGCTTATCGTCTTCCTCAGGGGACCAAAGTCCTCTCTTTACTTTCTGTTTGCTGCAGCAGCGGTGCCCCATCGATCGAGCTAATTACTTACTATAAGCTCTAAGTAGCTATATATATTTATAATTTGGTATCTTCATGTAATAATAGTAATTGAGCAAAAACACAATACATAATTAGTCAAATAAAAAGATATGTAGCAAAGTTTGTTTAATTGTTGATGTTATTGGTGAAGTGTACGAAATTGTATAATTTATTATTATAATATTTATATGTAAGCTTCATTGCCAAGCTTTATATGTAGTTTTAATTAAATACTGTAATGTGTTATGCATGTTGAGCTGTGGAGACGAATTTATCGTCAAGATTATAAAGATTTTACGACAGCATTTCACATGCCGGTTAGTTTGAGTGATCAGGTCTACGTTAACCGGCCTCTCCAAGATGTGATCGAATTGATCGAACTACGCATAAACTTATGTGTTATTTTGGATCATTTTAAGAAAGTTGAATTTGTGGATGGAATCTGAACAAACCTAGATCAGAGTGGCATATATCAGATATGTCATATTCAAATATATTACACTCTTATTTATTTATGTTGTTAATGTTTGTGTGTGATGTGTAAAAACAGTTTTCTTGTGGCTATTGATTATTAATTATATTTATCCACACACATATATGTGTAGTTTTGTGTAACAAGTTTTCAAATATATATTGTACTTTCGTGTGCGTCTCCTAGTCCCTAGACCCACCTAAGTAGAATTTGAACAAATTTCACAATGTTTAATATTATAAACTCTTGATCATAACCGAAGTGTGTGCATTTTAGCTTGGCCAATAATTTATAAATTATACATTTTTTTATAGCAATTTTCTATTACAATATTTAAATTATTGGTATGCAAATTCTCTTAATTGGAAAAGTTTTTTCTTAATTCTTCCAATTAGACTTTGACCAAACTCTTGAGATATGATTCAAAATCGCTTGAAAGTGAAGCTGAAGGCGTTTGTGAGCGATGACTAAATTAGTAAAATCCAAGTGTAACCGTACACTAGTCCCAAATCTCTATGTAAACGTTGGTCCAAATCTAAGTTCAACTCGACTTGTTTGATACTCATAATATACTCTAATAGATTCATTAGCCTAATTACAAATTACAGTACAATTTATTATTATTATGCCGACGAAACTGAAAGCCACTCTTTGGGTTACACGAACAGTTTCCAATTACTCTAATCACCATCTTCATCATCATCATCCATGGAGTCGTGCCTACAGATCCAACTTCAATACGTGGGCCCTCGCCATAAGCAGAGCCGCTTCGTCTCCTTCACCCCTCAAAGCCCTCCGCCTCTTCAAACGTATGAAACGCCAATCCGTACCTTCCGACTCCTTCTCCATCCTCTTCGCTCTCAAATCCTGCAATCATTTGCCCCGCAGCCTCACCGCCGTACGCCACCTCCATGCCCACCTCCTCAAGCTCGGGTTCCCCGCCCACGTCTACGTGGCAACGGCTCTCCTTTCAGCATACTCCTCCGCGGCCTTTCCCGACGCCTGCAACCTGTTCGACGAAATGCCCCACAGAAACACAATCACATGGAACATCATGATCACGGGCTATTCCAGGAAAGGGGATATTAAGACCGCCCGCGTTCTATTCGACACAATGCCCCTGCGAGACCTCGCCTCGTGGTCGGCCATCATCGCTGCTTACATGGACAATTCCCTCTGGAACAATGGGCTGACCCTGTTTCGACAGATGATGTCGGGCGACGAATGCGTAGCCCCCGACCAGCTGACTCTAGGCCCGGTTTTGGCTGGGTGCGGGCGAATGGGTTTGATCGGGCTGGTGCTGGGGAAATCCATACACGGTTTTATCATCAAGAACGAGTGGGAGTTGAATGTTCAAATCGGGACTTGCTTGGTCGATATGTACGGAAAGTGCGGGCTTCTAAAGAAGGCTTGTTTAGTTTTCGACATGATGAAAGGTAGGAACGTGGTGGCCTGGACAGCACTCATCCGTGGGGCCGCTGCACATCATGGTTACGCACGAGAAGCCCTGCTGATATTCGATAGGATGAGAGAAGTGGGAGTCGAGCCCAACGAGCTGACCTTCACGGCAGTACTCATGGCATGTGCGCAAGAAGGGTTGGTTGAGGAGGGCCGAGGGTATTTTAGGCAGATTAAAGAGTGTGGGATGAATCCAACGATACAGCATTATGGATGCATGGTCGATTTGTTGGGTAAGGAGGGGTTGCTGGGAGAAGCACGTGAGGTGATTAAGACAATGCCGTTTGAGGCTAATGTGGTAATTTGGGGTTCGTTCCTGTCTTCTTGTAAACTGCACAAGCAGTATCAGATGGGGGAGCAGGTGGTTGATGAGGTGATGAGGATGATTAGGCCGGAGAACGACGGTGGGGTCTACTCGATTATATCAGATTTGTATGCGTTGAATGGAAAGTGGAGTGAGGTGGAGAGATTGAGGGACTTGATGCTCTGTTATAATGTGAGGAAGGTTAGGGGATCTAGTCGAGTCTGAACATTACACTGCCGTCCCGTGTTGTATGGCTGCTGATGTTGCCGTCTGGTTGAACTAATATTCTTTTGTTACCAAAAATATTCCCTGTAATTTCCTTTAAGATCTTCTCATATAGTATAGAAGATAGAAGAAAATAGTAAATTCCCAAAAAAATGAGAGGCGTGTCGACTTGTTTGGTGATCGAAAATTTAGCAACGGCGGCAACTAGTGACGCTCTTCCGGTGGGGAGAGGTGCATGTGCATCAGCTTGAATCGGAGATTTCGCAGATTTATTGATGTTTGATCAAATTTGTTTGACCTTTTGGGTTTGAATTTGAAAATTCATTATACATAATTTTATATTTGATTTGTTGATATTAGATCTATTGAGTTCTTGAATTTGTTTGTTGCGACTTCTTAACCGAAATTATGAGTTATCACTTAATAAAATCTTCTTTACAGACTCGAATACAAGGCTCAAATACAGTATTCAGTCAAACGGTTTGAATATTGTGTTCGATTTAAAGAACTTGAAATTAAGACGATCGGTTTTATAATCTACTAATAGTTACCATACCAAAAACTCAGGTTTTGAAAATTTACAGGCCCTGTCATGATCAATACCAAGAAAGAAAGAAAATACACGAGTGTATGAGAACGTCGTGATTATTCCAGCATTTAACATTTCATCGGATGAATTCGCTCATCGTTTTCTACCACCACGCTCCCTAAGAGAAAGAGATAAAGCTTCTCCAGGCCCAACATTGTAATGTGCAAGAGATAAATTGTCCTTGAGGAAGCCTGCCTTCCCACTCAGCCTCTGTTTGTTCGCGGGAAGCTGGGTCTCCCCTGCTATTTTCTCTTTCAAACTGCCAATTGTTTCCGACAAGGATAGAACAGTTATCTCCAATACTCGCCCTTTCAGATTTCCTTCGTCGACATTCGGCACAGATATACTGATACGAGTGAGACCCTACAACCACCACCATAAAACGTAAAAATTAAAAAAGAGGGATGAAACGGGGATATATATTATTGATAGAAGAGACACGGAAAAAGCTACATACCGAATGTTGTGCCAGGAATTGATCTTCAGGGACGAGAATGGAGTCATCGAGCTTTTGCCTCTTAGGCTCCGGTTCAACAGGTAGAGGTGGAGGAACTTCCTCAGGCGGTTGAGGAACCATGTGAATAAAAGGTCTCTGACCTCCCAAAGGGGTGAACTGTGATCCTGGAGGTTGTGGAACGAGGATATTATATGAATTAAGGGGCATAGACGGAGGCATTGGATGAGGGTTATCCATATGAGGTTGTCTGTGAATCATTTGCATCGAATGTGGATGCGGAAGAAGTGTGGGTGGCCTAGGCATATTCAAGGTAAGGCCATGAGGTAAAGGCAGAGGCAGTGGCCTAATTGATGGCATAGCAGGCTGAGGAGGAGGTGGTGCTGGGCCCGGAATGATCCTACCATCATTGTTGAAAGCATCGTTTATATCCTCAGCGCAATTATTCTGAGACATGGCCTGATTAGCAGTGCGGCCGATACTTCCTGTATGACCATCCCATATGACCTGTTTCGGTTGTTCATCTTTCTTCTTCTCAATCTCAGCCTTGACAGCATTAGAAACTTCTTCCTCTGTGGTGCCAAATATATCCGGTCGAGTTCTTGCGAGTCCCACAATATTCCTAGAGATTTCATCATCTGCGGCAAGGGTCGCCTCTTTTATCTTAGCAAACATCCCGTCCTTCTGCTCCTTGTACTTGGAGTCGATAAGAGAAATCCTCATCTGTTCGGATATTTCACTGATGGGAACGAGCTCGCCAGTAATCGGAGAGACAACATACTTGGTAGGATCTCTCTCAGCCGGAAGTCTCTCCTCGGGCCTCTTCCAGTTTTTCACAATTCTCATGGCCTCGTTATTCTTCATATCACCAGATTCTTCCAGACCAGCTCCCATCAAGCCCTCCTCGACCAATCGGACCTCTTCTTCATCCATATCCATTTCTACCTCCTTGCCAGCTTCAATAACATCTTCTTCCATATTGGTCATCTTGCTTCTCCTTACCACTTCGTCGAGTGTCATCGGAGGAGGTAAATCATCGTCCTCGTCATCAGCAAAATCTATCGACTCTACTACAACAAAATCATGCCAATCAATCATAACCATCTGCACTCGATCCTGCTCTATCTCATCTTCAGCTTTCTGCCTGGCTTGTTCTTGCGACCGTTCCCATTCGAGGCGATGCAAGCACCGCTCAAGGACCGTCGTCATATCAGCAACACTATTTCTGAGCTTATCTGCCACTCCCTTCGGAGGCATCAATACTTTCGAATACGCATCAGCGAGCGATGTGAAGAACACAAACATGCTGTGTGTTGGCCTCAAAAAATGGAACTGGGGATTAGTGCTCTCCCTGCTGGTCAACCCAATCAAAAACGACTTCCCGTTCCGGGCCACAAACTGAGCAGTCAGCTTAATTATGTCAACTTCTTCTCCTGTAATCCCTTCCCGAAGCTCAACAATGTACTGCTCTGCCTCGGGCGGCTCAAGCACCTTATGAACAGGTCGGAATTGGGCTGAAGGATCTGGCTTGGCTGAAGTATCATCAATTGCATCGAAACACAGATCGGCAGTTTCTGATTCAGAAGCAGCATTCTGCACCCTAGCTTCAGAGAGGCGATGCTGATAGTAGGCATGGTAAGGATCAGAGGTGCGCAAGAAGTTGAATTTCGAATTTCCTTCTTCGTTTGCAATAATTATTTTCTCAAACTCTGGTCCATTCTTAGCCACAAACTGAGAGGTTTTGTCAACGATGCTTCTGATGTCCGGAGGTGGGTATATAATTCCGAGGGGCCCCGCATGGGTTGATACGGACGATGCAGCTGAGCTGGATCGATCGTGTTCTTTATTCTGGTCTTCAATCTCCTGATCATTCGATTCTTCGATCACTTGGGAAAGGGGTAACGAGCCAAGACCCCCTTCGGGTGCGGGAAGCGGCAATATCCTTAACGATCCGAGCATATTCAACCTGTAAAATAACAATCAGTGTCAAAAAAACCACCACAGAAACACACTTCCGACCAACCCATACGACGCTAAAACAGGAAGCAAACATGAAACAGAAATTCTAGAAAAATATATTTGATCCGACAAAAGAAAAATTTCCCCAAATGAATCCGAACCAGACAATTTGAACAATTAGTTCTCACAAAATATGAAATTAAAAGAAAAGTAAATTAGATTTTGGTTTCTTAAGCCTTACCGGAAAATGTAACGTTGCGAAATCAGACCAAGTGAATGAAAATGAAGTTAACTTGGGTCGCACGGTTTACGTCGCCGCTTGAAAGGGTCCGTGGGATGGTGGAGCTAGTCACCGGAGGACCGAATCTTGACCGCAAGGGTTCGACGCGAGCTGAGAATTACGGGCAACAGTCGGTCACAGACTCTGAAGAAAATGTCAAGTTCCAACTTCGCAGCCCTAATTCTAAAATTTATAAGTTAAACAAAATAAATTTCTACTAGTCCTATATTACGGTTTATTCTATCCTAACTCAACTCAATGTGTAGTACCAGCATTTAGTATATAATTGCAAACTTCTGTACAAAATTCTTATGTGGTTGAATTAATTAAGAAGTGTAGTTGGTGGTAGTGGTGTTTAAAGAAGTGATAATGTCATTGTCATTTGCATTGTTTCTTTGAAGTTAAGGGATTACCAGAGGTCGCAGCGTGTGAGAAAGCGATAACAAAACAAAACAAGAAGATTAATTAAAAAGAAAGGAAAAAAGGCACACAGACTTAATTGACAACTTTATTCTTTGCAGCAACATTTCTTCAATTCAAGCCATATTGCCAATGACATCACAGACAAATCGCCCCACGGCCTCAAACAACGATCCATCCTCCACAACCGCCGCCCGACTCTTAAATGAATATTAAAATCCTAAAAAGCAACTTAATAATCATAAACATACCAAAAATAAATAACACTAGATACTTACAACATAATAATAATAAGCAGACTGTCCAGCAGGCTCGTTTATAATAATAATCGGCCTGAACCCGTCCCCAACGATGTCCATAAACTTGTTCTCTAACCGGGTCACCTAATAAGCCCAAGGTTCTGGCTAAGGTGAAGGCGTACGTTGAGCGAGAAGAGTCGAGTGGGTATGAAAGAAGGAGCGAGGTACGACTTCTTGGGTTGTTTCATCAACGATGTGTTACACTCAGTTATTTTACGAATTAGTTTAATTATTATCCCTTCTCATTTTACTTTGATGTCAAGTAGTACTACAAAACATAACATAACAAGAAGATTAAAATGAAAATAAAAGGCACACACACAAACATTATTCTCACAGCAACATTTCTTCAATTCAAGCCATATTGTCAATGACATCACTGACAAATCGCCCCACGGACTCGAACGACGATCCATTCTCCACAACCGCCGCCCGACTCTTGACCTTCAGCCCCTCCATTCTGACCCTGATATCACTCTCAGGCTCCATCAGACGCCTGATCCCACTCTCTATCACGTCGGCCCCCACAATCATATTCCCACGCCCCGACGAACTCTTGTACTCCATGCTTATCTCCACAGCCACTCCCAATTCTCTCACCAGCTGAAACGCATTGAGAGACTGCTCTGCAAACAACGGCCAAACCGCCATCGGCACCCCACACCACACGCTCTCCAGCGTCGAATTCCACCCACAGTGCGACACAAACCCCCCGACCGCAACGTGCAACAGCACAGCAGCCTGCGGGGCCCACCCGATCACCTTCCCAATTCCAGCTGTCCGCTCGACGAACCCTTCCGGAAGTACCTCCCTGGGATCCTCGTACTCCCCAGGAGCTTCGAGGCTGCCCTCGGTCGGGGGCTTCCTGAGGGACCACAAGAAGCGGACCCCGCTCCTCTCCAGCCCCACCGCAATCTCCTTCACCTGGACCTCGTCGAAACATCCCCTGCTCCCGAAGCAGAGGAACACAACCGAGGACTCCGGCTGCCCGTCGAGCCACCTCATGATCTCGATGTGCTTCGGCTTCTTGCTGTCTTCGCTGTCCTCGTGGAGGATGGGCCCCACCGGGTAAACCGGCGGGGCCGCTTCGTCCTCGTCGAGGAACCACATCGCCGGGAGCTCCATTTCCCGAAAAGTGTTGACGACGATCCCCTTCGCCCGCCTCAAGTTCCTCGCGAGGCTCGCAAACACTTCTCGACTATGCTTCTCGATTAAAATCGATGGGAGGACCTTGACCGGGATCGGGTGCTCGTGCGTCGGCACGGAAATCGCGTCGGTCGAGCTCATCCACGATTCGAGGTCTCGATTTTCGTGGTCCGCCAGGGCCTGGAAGTGGAGAAGGAGGCCCATCGTGGCGGCCCCCGACGTGAAGAACACGTACGAGGGGACGGAGAGCTCGTCGGCCACGTCGATCATGCCGGTGGAGAAAACGTCGACCACGAATCCGGCGAGTCGACGGCGGCGGTCTATTTTGCCCGCCTCGGCGCGCACGCGGCTCTTGTGGGTGTCGATGAAGTTGATGATTTGCGATAGGCCGCCGTCGGCTGCCTCGTGGTGGGTGATGTCGACGGTGCGGATGTTGGGGTGGGAGTAGGAATTGGAAGTGCTCTTGGGGTCGAAGGAGGTGGTGATGAGGAGGACGGTGATGGAGAGGCGTTTGTCGCGGCGGACGAGGAGGTTCGCCATCTCCAGGGCGGCGGAGAGGTGGCCTCGCCCCGGAGCAGGAATGAAGAGAAGCTCAAATTGGATTTGTGATTGATCCATTGATTGATTGATTAATTAATAATTAATTAATGATGATCAGTTTGTTGATTCTTAATTATGCCCCGTCGGCTCGAGGGTTAAATAGTGCCCCGTACCAATAATCAAGTGACTTCATAGATTGTCGTTAGTGATTACATTGGGTACGAAATGAGTAGTGAGAACCGAGAAGTCAATGGTTTTGTTTTAATTCTTTTTTTATTAATTATGTACAACTTCCGTTCAAATTTGGATGAATGATTTAGGACTTTTATTTTGTAAAATACTGAACTGAAACTAAATTGAATTAAAGCTGAAAACTAAATTGATCTTTTTACTATAAAATAATAATAATTTTTATAAATTATTAAATATTTGTTTAAAAATATTTATAATATGTAACTTTCACTAGATTGTATACTTAAAATTATAATTTTAAATTATTTTTTATTTATTTTATTTTAATTTATTTTGAAACAAACTTAATAGATTGAAATTAAGTTTAAAAGAACAAATCTTTAATGTAAACATTATTAAAATAGTATTTTGATTTTTTTAATTATTATTGTGTTCACTTTATTTTATTTCAATTTAGTTTAGACTCTCATTTCAAATGAATTGAGTTCCGTACTTCCGTTCATTCGGATTAATAAGAAAAAAAGCTTCAATGATTTTGTTTAAATTAATTATTACTCTTAAATTAATTTAGTGTGGACCAGGAGAGTTTTTTTTATGACATAGATTAGAAGCTTCTAATGAGGCCTCATATAGTATTTGGTCAATTCAAACTAAGCATCCGGAAATATATTTCATCTTTGTGATATAATAAATCACTTTTTCAAGAGAGCACGTGACTGATTGATCATTGATTCGATCGGATGCGAGACAATTCGCATTGACCGAAATAAAATGATGCCTATTAAAAATTAAGAGGTTGCATTTAATTAATGGATAATTTTGAAATTGAAATATTTTTATATAAACTCGATAAATTAATAATTTTGCTAAAACTAATAATTTGTTTGGTCCCAAAATCAGTAAAAATTTGAGACCCAATCAATAAAATTATAAGATAATATTTTTTTTAGATTCCAATATGTATATATTGGTCCCAACGAAACTATAAATTAATAATTACTAAAAATAATAGTAGTACATATATACTCACATAATATCTTTCATTGTTGGTCCGTGGTGGGGAAGATGATACAGTTACACAAGATGTACCGTACTTCTGGTACACCCGCCAATCAAAACGCGACACGTGAAATTATTATATTAATTAATTAAATAATTAGTATTTTAATTATTATTAAATTAAATTATTAATTAGGAAAATAAATCTTCTAAATCTTTTAAAATATTAAAAAATAAAATCAATATTATATTTCCAAATATTAAATATACTACAAAATCTATGAGATTTTTTTCCCCTTATAATATTACTAACAAAATAAAATAAATTAGTATATATATATATATATATATATATATATATATATATATATACTAAATTGAAAAAAATAGCATAAAAAAAAAATATTAAAAAATATTTCATTTTTTTAAAGTAAAATAATATAACATAATTTAATTTTTAATTTTATATTAAAATGATACTTCACACTAAATTTAAAAAAATGTTAAAAAATAATATTTAAAGTAAAAAAAAAAATATTATATACTTTATTGAAAATTGAGCTATCATTGTAATATTTAAATCAAATATTATGGGATTTTTATTTAAATTATTTTTTTCTATTTAAAAAAATAAGAAAAATAATATTCAATTCAAATATTATGTTCAATTTTAAAATATAATAGAGATTTACGCAAGTTATCTCTATCGTTTTATTATTTTGTATGATTATTCACCAATAATAAGTAAAAATAACTTTTATAAGTTTATTTTTTGTATTATCTTTTGAAAATGTCATATTCATTGAATAAATTTAATTTTCTTAAAATAATATATTTAGTTTTTGAAACTTAATATGAATATGTGATGAATTCTTTAATTTTTTGAAAAACCAATATTTATTTTATTTAATATATTTATTTAATTTCACCAGTTGATAATATATATTTGAAAATTAAACGATATTTTACTATATTGTTTAATTTAATTTTGCGTGATTACAAATCAAGTGAGTCATTACTTAACAACATTGATGGATAGTCATACAAGATAAAATATAAATATAAGTTAGCGCGTAGATCTTAATTGCGATAATATTTTAAAATTGAATGTAATATTTGAATTTAATACTGTGACATTCTTATTTTATTGAAAAATGTAATTAAAAGTGAGATAATATTGAAAATTAAGCTATCAATGTAATATTTAAATCAAATTATTATTTTTATTTAAATTATAATTTATCTATTTTAAATAAATAAAAAATATAATATCATTAGTAATAATATTAAAATATTTTGACATGATTATATGCAAAATAATTTTTTTTACAATTAATCCTAAAAAATAAAATTAATCATTGACATTTGTACATAAATAACAATAAAATAAAAAATTAATAGAATTATTTGACTCAATTGAGATTTAATTCAAATTTAATTCATGGTTCTTAAAAATATTAAATACTAAAATAATATTATTATGTATTATTTGATCAATATATAAATTACTAATTATGAATTCATTTTTATTTCATATTAAAATATATAATCTATTTTATTGAATGAATCAATATTTTAAAACAATAATTATCACATACACATATATTATTCATATTTTTTTAAATATTTTTATTTATAAATTAAATAATTAAACTAGTGTATATAAAATTTAATAAATTATAAATTATTTTTATTTTAAAAAATGAAATATAATTTTTTTCTTAAAAAATTTAAGTTTTTTAAAATTTTTTTATTATATATATTATTTTATTTTATTTTATTGGTTAGTTACTATTATATTATAAGTGGAAAAAAAATCTTATAGATTTTGTAGTATATTTAATATTTGGAAAGATTGTATTGATTTTATTTTTTAAAATTTTTAGAAGATTTTCATGATTTATTTTCCTAAATAATAATTCAATTTAATAATAATTAAAATACTATTTATCTAATTATTTAATTTAATAATGACACGTGTCACGTTTTGATTGGCAGTGTACCGAAGGCCCAGTACACTTTGTGTAACTGTAGTCTTTTCCCGTGGTGGTTGATTTTTGAATTCTTTTTAGATGAGTGGCAATTTTTGTGTGTGATTTACCAAGATTCCAATGAATAAATATATTGCGTTGACATCTATTCATGATTCAATGCACAAATGTTTGTCCAATGTACCATATTTTTGTATATTTCAAAACCAATTAATTTAAACAAGTCATTCCAACTTCCACGTGAGTTTATGTTCATGGAATTCTATTAGTACATTTGTATTTTAACTTAATTTTCATCTTAATTTTCATCAATAACTATCCATGTATAGTTATTAGAAGAAATTGGAACTTTGAAAGTCAACTGTCCATATACCTTAAAACTTCTTTAAATTAATAAATTATTAATTTATCAATATAATAAAATATCTATAAATTAATAAAATTTTCATGTCCCAACATTATTAATTTATAGAAACTAAGTACCGCTTCTCGTGTGTACGTGATTTATTTGTTTGAAATAATCTAAAATTTTATTTAATCTCCAACATATTTGAGCCAAAAATTTATTAATGGGCTAACAAATTATTTTATTTAATAATCGAATCCCACTTAAATTTGTAGATTCGTATTAATCTTATTATTAGCGTTATCTCAATTATGAAAATTTTATTATTTTTAAAGATTACGCTTGTTTGATGTAATTTATAGGTATGTAAACTTCTTGGACTAGCTAAGTAATAAAGTCTGTGTGATGTTGGTGTAATTTCCCGACGACGCAGAGTTCGAATCTCGGATATAACAAATTTTTATTGAAATATTATGATGTTAGTACTTGGATGAGACATATTGGCTTTCTCCCACATGTGTTTGCTACTTGGGTATATTCTACCCGATCGAGGAGCTTCTGATCTGGTGGAAGACAAATTTTTATTGAAATATTATGATGTTAGTCCTTGGATGAGACATATTGACTTTCTCCCACATGTGTTTGATACTCAGGTATATTCTACCCGATCGAGGAGCTTCTGATCTGGTGGAAGAAGAGTTTCTCGTCTCTGCATTTCTCGAGTGTCAAACGCATGAAACAAATACCTAAAACCGCCGGGAGAAAATCAAAATAACTGGAAAATAAAAATTATAAAGCTGGAAAATAAATAGAAAAATATAAAAAAATTGAATTTACTTGGTGAACATGAAGGAGATGAGATGACAAAAATTCGATTATATTAATATAACGTATGTTAACCTGCAAAACAAATTTAACACAACTGAATTAGGGATAAACTAAAAATAAAAAATAGAAATTAGTCAAACATAATTAATACCTCGACAATTTTCGAAAAAATCATAATTAATACCGAGGAAAAAAATGAATGAATAGAAGAACGAATAAATGTAAATAACTGCAAAACAAATTTAACATAACTGAATTAGGGATAAACTAAAAATAAAAAATAAAAATTAGTCAAACATAATTAATACCTTACAATTTGATTTTGGAATCCGCGAAAAAATTATAATTAATACCGAGGAAAAAAATTAATGATAAACTAAAAATAAAAAATAAAAATTAGTCAAACATAATTAATACCCCGACAATTTGATTTTGGAATCCGCGAAAAAATTATAATTAATACCGAGGAAAAAAATTAATGAATAGAAGAACGAAATAGATGTAAATCGACTTAATGTTCAAAAAAATAAAAAATGACATACGAAGCCGGATTATAGCAAGAGAAAATAATATATTTAAAAAGTTTGAACAGTTTTTTTAACTAGTTAGGGAATATGAGGAGATCGATTTGGATTTGTATGATTAATTGGAATTAAATTAATATTAATGAAATAAAAAAAATTGAGAAAAGAAATAAAAATGTATATATTTAATAGGATGATTAATTATTATTACAAAAAATATATAATTTCAAAAAATTATTTAAAATTTATATATATATATATATATATATATATATATAATAATTTAAATATGTTTAATAATATTACTATTTAGAATTTATAATTTATGGTGTGAACGCAACATTATTATTCCTTTCTTATCGATCCACTGTTATCACTGATCCTGAAATTATATATGTATAAATTTTATTATAGGAAAACTAATTTATCTTAATTATAAAATTATGGCAAATTTTTGAATTAAATATTTTTAATATATATACATATACAGTGGTAGATGTAAGTATATTGTTGGGAATCAAACCCTTGTTCGGATTAAAGCATCGGAGGAGTGTTAGAGGTAGAGCCAAACCAATCGGAGAAGTCGCGACGAGCCGAAGATGAAGACGGAATGAGGCGAGAGCCCAGCCTGGGCAGGCGGATGCCAGGGGGACTGGCGGGCGCCAGCGGGGGGCAGGCGAGCGCCTGAGGATCAAGCGAGCGCTTGGTCCCATCTTCAGAGGGCTGAAGTTGTCGCGGGCGGGCGCCTCGTGGGCAGGCAAACGCCTGGTCCACTGGCAGATGTTTGGCCGCATTTTGACCTCGTTTTGACCTCGGTTTCTTGGGAATTGGGTTAGAGTTTTGACCTCCCATCTAAAAAAGAACGTTCTCTCCTCATTCATGTAAAACTAAGAGAAAACTTAGAATACGAAATAGCGAGTCGAAAAGAGATCTATCGAGATCCGGTCATGTACACAAGAATATTATTATCGAATAATATTGGATGTGGTGTCCGTGGAAGTAGGCATTATTGGTCGAACCACGTAATTTTTTGTCTTCTCTTTTATTCCGCTTTATTCATAAATTGAACCTACCATTTGACTATCGACGGGGATATATCTGCCTAAGAAGCGTATATTCTTTAACATATATAATAGTCATTATTAATTTTTAAAAATTACTCAAATAATATCTTTATTCAATTCTTGAAATGAAAAAAAAAATTATAGTTTTTTTATAATAATAAAAATGAATGTGTCATATTCCTTAATAATACTCAATTCAGATTTTGAAAAGTCTATCAAAATATAAAAATATTTAATATAATTTTTAAAAAGTTTTAAGAAATTTCAGTATTCAAAAGTTATTTTAAAGAAAGTCTTTTTCTATGTGTGAATTTAGGGGTGAACACCTTGTACCGAAATCTCGATTTCATCGGGATCGGTTTTGAAAATGGCAATCTCGTCCTATTCTGTCCCGTTTTAATTTTTACGAAATTGGACGGGAAAGGATCAAGACAATCATGTTGTATGTTGTCTGATCCCGCTAATTTATTTAATATAAATAATATTGTTATTTTTTCACACAAATTAATAAAAATATTAATATATTAATTATATTTTCAATTAAATTTATTAGTTAATTAATATAATTTTCAAATCTCATAATATTTTATAATAATATAATTTTTTATATAATTTGTATTGAAAAATAATAAAATATTTTTATTTTGAAAATTTTAAAAGTCCAAATTTAATCTAAATTGAATAAAAATTATTATTATTTAAATTATTTAATATTGTACCGTTTCAAATTGAAATTTTCAATCAATTTAATATATATTTCTCATGAAAAAATAAAAATTTAATTTATTTTAATTTTAATTGTTTTATAAATTGATAATATTTTGATTTTATTTTAATTTTTTTATTTGATTGGTTATTTTATTTTTTTTATTTAAAAATTTAAGATGTCCCAATCCCTTCTCGATTCCACCTGAACTCAGACGAGTCCCGATGAATTTTTTAAACATCAATCTCGTCCCGAACAAGATTAGGAGAATCCCGTCCCATACCCACTTAAGAGTATCTCGCTTCAAAACTGAGACTCTGAGAGTGGTGTCGTTCCACGATGTTAGAACCTGAAAACGCAACTACAAGTACCTGTACTAAATAAAGCAGCGGAAATTAAAAAGACAACGGGAATAAAAAATTCACGAGTTGTTCTTTACTCGAACAACTCGCAATAGCCTCAAGGCCACAAACTTTCTCATTGATAATTTACAGAATTCGCTCAAAGGTTAAGACTACACAAAGTCGCAGTACTTAACCGAAAGTGTTGCTCACAAAAGATAAAGAAAAATAAAAACGCTCTTCACTCGAGTTTTCTATTTTTCTTCTAAGTGTTCCTCAATGTAAGCCGTAATGGTGATGTTCAAAGATCTTCAATATATAGTGCATCATCCATTACTGGTAGTGGGCTGTAACTTCCTTGAACCGACCCTCCATAACTTGGCCCACTACATCCACTCTTCTGAAGAAGTCAACTGAGCTTCCTTGTCCACAATGAGTCGGCCCAGCAATCATGAAGTCCAGCATCTTGATCTCAGCCCAGTTAACTTTAAGCCCACAAAACGTTTTTGCTCCCAGCCCACAAGGAATGACAACCTGTAGACACACAACACAAAAGAACATGAATGCATTTCAATGAGGCAGGGAAAATACCTCAACAAACTCCCCCTTTTTGCCAGCCTCATTGAACTTGAGCTTAATGCTTCCTGTGAGCCAACCTGCAAAAAGAGACAACCCAGAAAACAACACAAACACAGCTGCACAAGGGAGAACACAAACATGAACCTGCATTGTTCCTACAACTTAAGAAAAACCAATGTTTAAAGTTACAGGCCAACAACATAAAAAACAAATTGTTCAAACAGACATCCCCCAAAAGAAACAACACTCAGAGATTCTGAGTTGACAAAACCAACAGTCAAGATCATAGCAAACAAAACATCTTTTCTTTTCACATCACAAAAAGTCATCAGCATCCTCATGTGCTCCTCTCTTCCTTTTCAGCTTCTGACCCTGTTCCATCTTCTCCATTTCTTCAAGCAGCTCTTCATCCTCCTCAGTATCTTCATCAAGTAGCCCTTTGCCTTTGTTCTTGGAAGCTGAACACCCTCTTTTTCCTTTACCTTCTGAAGTCACCCTTTTTCCTTTGCCTTTCTTTGTCTTGTGACCAGATCTGGCAGCCCATGTAGATGCTCCCCCTAAATCCTCAGTAGCACTCTCTCCCCCTTGCTGATGCCTTTCTGTGGAAGAAACACTGAGTTCTGCAATTTGAGTATTCAGTAGAGTCAGGGCATCTTCCAAGGTTTTCTTGTGGTCAAGTAAGACTGACAGAGGCACCATTGTATTTTGAGGTTTGGTCAGTGGGGGCAGCTTCCTTGATGGATCCCAGGGTAAGTCAAGTACTCTTGCTGTGGTAGGTTTGGTAAAACTGTAATAGATGTCCATCTGTTTTGGTAACTCAGACAGTGGACCATCCTCTGCAGCATTGTAAGTAAAACCTTGTTTGACCAAAATTGCATAGATGAGGGAAGGGTACTGAATACCTCGCTGGACATGGTTAGGAATGCAGTCATGGATACGATTGTAAATTAGTTCTCCCAAATCCAGTGACTTATTTGTGGACAGAAGATAAAGAAAAGTAGCATATTCCACTGTCAGTGATGATTTATGAGTATTGGGCATCCAATTAGAGAGACATAACCTGAACAGAACTGAATGGAAGGCAGAGAGATTAGTAGTAGTTGGGGCAAAGGTGTTACCATCAAACCACTTATGTGAGGCACCAGCAGTAAGGACATGTGCCATCTCCCAGTCATCAACTTTTGGGATAGTATATCCAGAGATAGGTCGGTCAAGAAACCTGTTGATAACATCAGGAGTGAATCTGTAGATGCGTCCTTTGACCAACACACGACCGTAGTTGATGTCATCAGGCTCACGCTTTGTCCCCTTGATATTGCAGTAGAATTGCCTCACAATCTTTGGTGCAAACTTGGTGGCAAAAGTTACTGATTTCAACATTTTGGAGATGACCAGGAATTCAGAGACATTGAATTTTTGGAATGAGGCAAGGTTGATATTGCACTCAGGGAAGAAAAACCGTGACTCATACCACTGCCAATGAGCACGAGCCAGGTTAGTGTAAAAATCAGATGAAACACTACGGGATACCTCAATCAAGGGTTCTTCATAGAAGTTAGCTTTTTCCTCCTCCCGTGCTTTCATATCTGCTTCGTGCAGTTGTTGTTCCAAGATTGGATCACCCGAGCCATATCCAAAATCAGTCTGTTGAGAAGTGCTATTGGACTCAGATGTAGAGGAGTCTACCTGAGTAACAAGTGGCTCAAAAAATTCCGGTGGTGGTTGAGAAGTATGCTTATGTAACCTGTCACTACGGCGACTTGGCGGTGATAGAACCTTTTTGGCAGGAGCTTTGCGGCGATGTGCATAAGGACCAGTGGTGACTCGTTGTTTTGTTCTTTTGGGTTTGGAGAGAGGTGATTGATCAGTGCCTACTGGAGTCTCGTTGCCTGCATCTGTAGCTGGTTGAGTTTGTGCAGGAGGAATGGCTTCATCATCGAGTGTAATCTGTGGGCCGTCATCAAAAAACTGCACAAAAGGAATGTTAGATGGGAGATCTTTTCTGTGAATCACAATTGGCAGATGGAGATCTGGTGTGGGTAATGGATCTGGTGTGGGTTCAAGAGAGAGGACTTTGTTCAAGATTTCTGGTTCATCTTTAAGAAGATTTTTGAAGTAGGCTTGCATGGCAGGATCCATGGTGAAACTTGGAATCTGCTGTAAAAAGTAAGAGACGAAATTAGGGTTAGTGGAAAGTGAAAGGTGAAACCCATTAAGTAGTAGTGATGGACGGTTGCGATGTTGTAGGATGGATGAATCATGGAGATACGTGACGATCCCACTACTTTTGACGGTTGGTGTTCTGATTTGAACAGTAGTCCACTAGGCCCACTAGTACGATCCAAAGATGAGTTATCCAACCCAATATCCAAACCACACATCATATAAGTGCACACAGTAACGTTAGATAAAAATAATCAATCCGGAATATGTTAACTAAAAAACAAGCGAATATTTAAACACCATGAAGTATGAAGACCCAAACCAATATACCCAGTCATGTCCAACGGTCTCCACCTTCTATACCTGTTCGAGTTAGGATCTTACTAGAGACATCAGATAGACTTTATCACACAGAACATCAAGTACCACAACACTGAAACTTAAATCCAATCATCAATCAGTTAATCACACAATCAGCTTATCCCCTGAAAGGCAGACGAGACATAAACCAACCAAGGTCCATTATCAACGAGGCCTACTTAGTCACAGTTGAGACCGAACTCATCCAAGAATCCAAGTCAACAATGTCAAACTACAATAGGCAGATGAGAATGAGGTCAGTCAAGTCCCCGTATCAACATGTACCTCTAAAATCTGTACACTAAGCAGTCGAGACCGAAATCAATCACAATCCCAAGTCAACGAGTACTCTAAGCATAGTAGTCGAGACCAAAATCAGCCAAGATTTTAAGCCAACGAGTACTCTAATCAGTAGTCGAGTGTGAGATCATCCAAGTTCCCAATACAACGAGTACGCCTAAATATAAATATATATATATATATATATATATATATATTTTTATATACTACTCAGGGGAAGAAAGATATAATCAGATCAACACACGATGACATCAGGAAATCTTTCAACAGAAAGCATAGACAGTGAGGGTACACCAGATATTCAGTGATAGAACAACAGATAAGCAGAGGAGTCTCAAGACCAGATCCCAACCCGAACAGCACAATCATATGTTACCCAGACATAAAGAGTTTTTCAGGAAAGTAAGTCGGTCATAAGTCAAGGGTTTTGTAAATATATCAGCAAGTTGATTTTCAGTATGGACATATTCAAGTTTGATTACCTTATCTGCAACAAGATCTCGGATGAAGTGGTGTCTTATACTGATGTGTTTTGTTCGTTGATGCTGGACTGGATTGTTTGTCATTTGAATAGCACTGTTGTTATCACATTTTATCACCAGTGTATCTGACTTGAGTGAGTAATCGGTAAGCATCTTTTTGAGCCAGAGAAGTTGAGTAGTGCAACTTCCAGCCGCAATGTACTCTGACTCAGCAGTAGATAAGGCAATACAGTTTTGTTTCTTGCTGTGCCAGCTGACTAAGTTATTTCCCAGAAAACAGCATCCACCACTGGTACTTTTTCTCTCATCTGAGTCACCTGCCCAATCTGCATCTGAGTAGCCAATGAGATTGGATGTTGTGTCTTTGTCATACCAGATTCCAAGTTCAACTGTTGAGTTCACATACTTGATGATTCGCTTCACAGCGTTGAGGTGCCTTTCTGTTGGTTGTGATTGGTACCTGGCACAAGTACAGACACTAAACATGATATCAGGTCGTGTTGCAGTTAAGTAAAGAAGACTTCCTATCATTGATCTGTAGAGAGTTGGATCAACACTGGGTCCAGTCATGTGTCTGGATAACTTCTCTGTAGTACACATTGGAGTGTTGGTGTATTTAGCTCTTTCTAATCCAAATCTTTTGACCAGATTCTTTGCATACTTGCTTTGTGACACAAATATTCATTTTTCTTTTTGTTTAACCTGCAAGCCAAGAAAATTGCACAACTCCCCGACCATACTCATCTCAAAGTTAGTAGACATAGCTTTTGAAAATTCATTCAACATTTTAGAGCAGGTGGATCCAAACACTATGTCATCAACGTATATTTGAGCAATTAAAAGATCCTTGTTCCTTTTCTTGATGAACAAAGTACTATCAGCAGTACCACGACTGAAACCAAATGAAAGTAAGAAATCAGTTAAGCAACTGTACCATGCCCGTGGAGCCTGTTTCAGTCCATACAACGCTTTATGGAGATGGTATACATAGTCCGGATGGTCAGGATCTTCAAATCCTTTAGGTTGTTCCACAAATGCTTCTTCTTCGATCACTCCGTTAAGAAAGGCAGCCTTGACATCCATTTGTTGAAGTTTGATGTTGAGGTGACATGCAATTGCAATTAATAACCTGATGGATTCAAGTCTGGCGACTGGAGCGAATGTTTCGTCATAGTCAATCCCTTCAACCTGTGTGTATCCTTGAGCCACAAGACGTGCTTTGTTTCTAATGACCTGTTCAAACTCATCAGTTTTGTTTTTAAATATCCATTTAGTACCAATAATATTTGCATTAGGTGGTCTTGGGACAAGAGTCCAGACTTTGTTCCTGACAAATTCATTAAGTTCCTCTTGCATAGCACTAACCCAGAATTCATCTTCAAGAGCAATTTTCACATTTTTGGGTTCAGTTAATGACAGGAAGGTAATATGTCGAACTTCATTGAAGACAGAAGACATGCAAATATTGTTTATCATATCTCTATAATTTATCCTCTTACCTCGAGTTCGTACCTTATCATCAATACCTCCAATGATTTGAGTTGAAGGATGGTTTCTTCGGATATGTCCTGGTACCTCACGTTGTTGAGTTTGTTGGTTGGTATTGGTTGTATTCTCTATCATGACTTGATCTGATTCAGTTTGACTTGTCTCATCATCTGATGACCTTGATTCTTCATCTGAGTTGGTGGTATGAGGTTCAGTAACTGGTTCTGGATCAGCCTCTTCA
Organism: Euphrasia confusa; assembly: GCA_954870475.1. Classification (NCBI taxonomy): domain Eukaryota; kingdom Viridiplantae; phylum Streptophyta; class Magnoliopsida; order Lamiales; family Orobanchaceae; genus Euphrasia; species Euphrasia confusa. The sequence continues at coordinate 6,103,773 of OX940959.1, read as the reverse complement.
GTGACCTGAATAGAATCTTCATCAACCAACTGACTTGTTGATGTAGATTGTTGGTCAGTTATTCCAACTGCTGGGTTAACAGGACTTTCACTTTGGTCAATGAATCTGACATTTACTGACTCTTGTACAGTTCTGGTTACTGGATTGAACACTCTGAATGCATTGCTATGTGTGGAGTATCCCACGAAGATTCTTTCTTCAGCATTGTCATCAAACTTGGACCTGTATTTCCTGTCATTCACCATGAAACAAACACATCCAAACACATGAAAGTATTTGACGTTAGGCTTTTTACCATTCACAATCTCATATGATGTCATAGTTGTTCCTGGTCTAAAGTTAACCCGGTTAGTCACATGGCACGCTGTGTTAAGTGCTTCTGCCCAGAACTTCTTTGACATTTGCTTTGAGCTCATCATGACTTTAGCCATTTCTTTTAGAGTTCGGTTTTTTCGCTCAACAACTCCGTTTTGTTGTGGAGTTTTAGGTGCGGAATACTCATGATGAATTCCTCTTTTGGTACAGAAACCTGCAAACATAGAGTTCTCGAACTCTGTTCCATGGTCAGTCCTGAGTCGACTAACTTTGCCCTGGAAAACTGTACGTATTCTCATGTAAATTTCTTTGAAAGCATTAAAAGTGTCAGCTTTTGTGATGAGAAACTTTATCCAAGTAAATCTAGAAAAATCATCCACAATAACAAGTGAGTACCATTTACCTCCCCAGCTTTCAACCTCCATAGGACCCATAAGGTCCATATGAAGTAACTCAAAACACCTTGTGGTTGACCTGTATGAGGAATCTGTTGCTAGGTGTGAGGTACGTACTTGTTTGCTCTTGAGGCATGCTTCAAACACTCTTGCGTTGCATGAGTGGATTTCTGGGAGTCCGATAACTGCATTTAATCTACTCAGTCTCTGAAGATTTTTGAAGTTTGTGTGTCCCAGCTTTTTGTGCCACAATGTTGTATCATCGACTTGAAGAAAATTACATGCTCTTCTGTTTCCTGTGGTGTAACAATTATTTGTTGACCTGTCACCTGTCAAACTACACTTTGCACTTTTATCAAATACTTTACAAGCTCCTTGTTCAAAGACAACATGAAGACCTTCATCGCACAACTGACTGATACTAATAAGATTAGCCTGTATTCCTTCAACATGAAACACTTTGGTGAGTTCAGGTAACCCAACAACATTCAACGTTCCCTTACCTACAATTTTACCTTTAGTACCACTACCATAGGTAACAGTACCTCCATTGATCTTAAGGTAGTCTTTAAGGAACTTAGAATTTCCAGTCATGTGGTTTGAGCAACCACTGTCAAAGTACCATGAACCTGCACACTTAGTATTGGAGACTGAAAGAACAACATTACAGACATGGTCAGTTTTCACAACCCATTTCTTACCAGGTGACTTTTGAGTTGGTGTGATACCTGTTTTTGAAGAACTTGAAGAGTTTTTCAGATCAGCTTGTCTAAGTTTGCAAAAAAGGTTTAATATGTCCCTTTACTGAACAGTAACTACACACAAAGATTTTTTCGCGTTTTTGATCAAGAGAAAGATTTTGAAGAATTTTGTCTGTCTCAGAAGTTCTTTTTAGAATGGAAATAGCGTTTGATTCATTAGAAAAAGATGATTCATTACATTCTTTGAAAACAACTGAAGTACAAGAACTGGATTTAACAAATTGAGTTGCTGAGACGGACACTTTTGAAGACTTGGCTTTTTCAACTTTGACTGGAATTTCTTCTTGATCAGTAATTTTCTGAAAACCAAGACCACAATTTCCGTTATCTTGAATACCCAAACTAAGAATTTCGTCAAGAGTTATCTTACCTTGATTCATCCTCTTGAATGTTGCTTTGGCTTCTTCAAGTTTGTTTTTGATCTTGATCAATGCTCCATTTGTCTTGTTAAGCTCCATTTCCTTCTTGGTCAGAAGACTTTCCAATTTGGCAAGATCTGACTTGTGATGCTCATTTTCAAGCTGGAGAACTTTGTTAAGACCATTCAGTTTGCTATACTTTCCTCTGAGAGAGTAGTACACTTCTTTTGGAACAACTTGGTGTTTGCTTGGTTCTGTGACTAGAATCTCATCACTTCCTGAGTCAGACACAACTGAAGTTAGACAAAACAAATTTGAATATTCAGTGTCATAACCTTCCATATCTGAGTCGGAATCCATGTGCTCAGCCATCAGAGCACTCTCTTCATTGACAGGAGTCTTTGAACCATCAGCATCTTCATTCTCACTTAGAGTTTCTTCAGGGAGAGTAACATAAGCCACCTTTCTGCCCATTTTCCGGTGAGTGTTTGCGCATTCATTTGCAAAATGACCAATCCCGTTACATTCATAGCACTGAACAGTTGAGTAGTCTTTGGACTTCGTGCCTTCGATGAGGTTTCGGTTGTTCGGTCTTGGTTTGAATCCTTCAGACTTTGGACTTGTTAGTTTTGTGCCTGACGAATCACTTCTGTCAGCAGACTTCTGACCTCTGGACTGCCACCTCTTCTTTTTGAACATGTGACTAAGTTGTTTGGTGATCAGCGCCAATTTGTCATCAGTGCTTTTGGCATTCAGCAGCTCCAAGAGGTTTGATTCTTCTTCATCACTTTCAGGCTGGTCATCAGACTGACTTTTGAGTGATCTGGATTTAGATGTTCCTTCACCATATAAGGCCGTGACATGAGAGACGTTGGAATCACACTGTTCTCTTTCAAGCATGGTCATTTCGTGTGTCTTCATGATATTCATCAGTTCACCAAAGTCGAGATCATCTGTTCTCTTTGCTGTCTCGAGAGAGATAACCTTGGTGAGAAACTTTGAATTCATGGTACGTAGTGCTTTCGACACCAGTGTTTTACTAAGAATGGGATCACCAAGTTCAGCACACTCGTTAGCAATATCATAAATCTTATTGAAATAACTTGATGCAGATTCATCATTCCCCATCCTCAAGTTTTCAAACCTGGAAGCAAGGATTCTGAGACGTGACTCACGAACAGACTTGTTGCCTTCACAATGAAGTTGAAGTGTGTCCCAGGCCTCCTTTGCAGACTTTGAGTTTTTGATCAGCCTGAACATGTGGGTGTCCACCGAACCGTAGATTTCAGAAAGTGCTTTCTCATTTGCACAAGCGGCTTCGCGTTCTTCCTTGGTCCATAGCCGAGATGGTTTGAGGACTTGATCACCGCGATCTTCATGCATTGGATGCTCCCAACCATCTTCGATTTTGTCCCATGCGCGTGTATCTATGGACTTGATCTTGCACCTGATACGCACTTTCCAATGAGAGTAATTTGACCCGTCGAGTACAATCAACCGTTGTTGCATGTAGTTGGTATCCATGACCAGTGATCAACACTCTGTCCGTCGAGTGCACTGCTCTGATACCACTTGTTAGAACCTGGAAACGCAACTACAAGTACCTGTACTAAATAAAGCAACGGAAATTAAAAAGACAACGGGAATAAAAAATTCACGAGTTGTTCTTTACTCGAACAACTCGCAATAGCCTCAAGGCCACAAACTTTCTCATTGATAATTTACAGAATTCGCTCAAAGGTTAAGACTACACAAAGTCGCAGTACTTAACCGAAAGTGTTGCTCACAAAAGATAAAGAAAAATACAAACGCTCTTCACTCGAGTTTTCTATTTTTCTTCTAAGTGTTCCTCAATGTAAGCCGTAATGGTGATGTTCAAAGATCTTCAATATATAGTACATCATCCATTACTGGTAGTGGGCTGTAACTTCCTTGAACCGACCCTCCATAACTTGGCCCACTACATCCACTCTTCTGAAGAAGTCAACTGAGCTTCCTTGTCCACAATGAGTCGGCCCAGCAATCATGAAGTCCAGCATCTTGATCTCAGCCCAGTTAACTTTAAGCCCACAAAACGTTTTTGCTCCCAGCCCACAAGGAATGACAACCTGTAGACACACAACACAAAAGAACATGAATGCATTTCAATGAGGCAGGGAAAATACCTCAACACACGACTACTCAACGAGAGATTTACGTTTCAAATCAAACATGAAGATAAATAATATAGGTAAAATTCAATTTTAAAATAAAAAAGTTAAAATAATGAAAAAAATAAAGTAAGTAAACTGTTTTAGGATTGAAAGTTTACCAGCAACAAGCAAATAACTGGCAAACTAGCGAGACTTTAATAAAATTTCAGGACGATGACGATATTGTTCAAAAGCAACGGTGCTTGTTCTTCCTCGTGCTCATGTATTGTTCTTCGCCGGTGATGCGGTGGAGACTGCGGCCACGGGGAGAGAGAAAAGAAGGTAAGCAATCATTGTCGCGTCAATTGCAATATCCATTCAACTTCGTCACCTGAAAAAGATGGCGGAGGCCCCAAAGGTGAAGTCGATATTTGTTTACCCCGTCAAGTCATGCCGCGCCATCTCCGTCGCAGAAGCACCTCTTACTTCCACCGGTACAGTCGTCCGCCGCCTCGACTACATTTTACTTTATCCTTCTTCTTTTGTTATCTTCTCAACTCGATCATTCAATTTCTTCAGGCCTGCGGTGGGACCGGCTGTGGATGGCTGTGAATTCCAAAGGCAGGATGTATACCCAGAGAGTCGCGCCGAAACTCGCCTTGGTCGAAGTCGAATTGCCGCTCGAAGCTTTTTCACCGGACTGGAAACCTAACAGCAGCACATTCTTAGGTAATTTATTTCCCCCAATTTTTTTGTGTTTTTTCTTTTAGATCTGTAAATTATCTGGTTCGATGTGCATTTATTTTCCCCCAATTGCATTTGTTTGCTCAGTGATGAGAGCTCCTGGTATGAATGTTCTCAAGGTTCCACTGGTCGAGCCGCGTGAAGTGGCTAATGGCGTCTCGTTTTGGGAATGGAATGGTTCTGCCTTCGACGAGGGTGAAGAGGCAGCAACGTGGTTTTCTGATTATCTGGAAAAACCGAGCCGCTTAGTTCGATTTAACGAAGGTTGATCTCTGCTTATTCACTGTTGAAGATCAATTGCTTTGATTTAAGTACGTAAGAGGCAAATGCATGTAATTGATGGTTGCTTGATTTTTCAATGCAGCTACTGAATGCAGGCCTGTGATAGCCGACTATGGCGTTGGACATTCAGTCAAATTCAACGATCTATATCCCTTTCATCTGATATCCCAAGTGCGTGCAGTTACAAAGTGCAAATGTAGTGAAGAAAAAAATACAGTAACTCAATAAACTGATCTTGAATATTTCTTGTACAGAATTCAGTGGACTCACTAAACAAGCAGCTTCAGGAACCAATATCTGCTAACCGGTTTCGTCCCAAGTAATTGTTTTTGCCACATTGAGATATTATTACAGTATATGCAAACCAATGCCTGAATATTTCATTTCATGCAGCATGCTCGCTGTGATTTACTGCTTAGATTTTCAGCATACAATTAATTTGAACTTTGATGATCCAATGTGTATTACTTCTCCCAATCATGGCAGCTTCCTTATTGATGGATGTGAACCTTTTTCCGAGGATTTGTGGAATGAAATTGAAATTAATGGTGTAGCTTTCCGTGAGAGTGAGCTTTGCTGGCGCTGTAAGGTATTATAACTCAAGTCTCTTTTACATTTTTTCTTCGACATGGTCAATCTATGCTAAGAAATAATGGATGGTGTTCACCTGGTTTCAGAGATTAACATTTTTTTGTTATTTATTTGCAGGTCCCCACAGTTAATCAAGAAACTGCTGAAGGAGGATCTGAACCAACTAAGACTCTAGTGAATTTCCGGTCCGACAAAACATTGTTTCCTAATAATGAGAAGCACCGGGGAAGGGTAAGTAAATTAATGAGATTTAAATACTAAGGTACTATATGTATATATACATAGCTATCAATAAGTTGGTTGTTTTGTAGTTATACATGGGAACATTTCTGGTCTGCACGAACTATACCCCGGATATCGGAAAGGCTATCAGAGTGGGTGATCCTGTTCGTGTCATGAAGGCATTCTCTTCCTATGCCGAGTGCCCCAATTAGCAACTCCCACTTAAACTCAACATCTCTTTTGGAGTAACTAAACTATTAGTATTGCTTTTGAAGATATCTTCATGATACCAAAAGCTGTTGTGCTGTTGCTGTAATAAAGTTTTAAAACCATGTTGCTGTAATAAAGTTCAAACTTATTGGTGTTCATCAATTAGAGAGCCACCTTCAGGAGGAATTTTCGAATCCGTCTTCATTTGCCGGTGCAGAAAACGTCGACCACGAATCCTCGGCGAGGAACCTCATCGCCGGGAGCTCGATTTCCCGGAAAGTGTTCACGACGATCCCCTTCGCCCGCCTCAAATTCCTCGCCATCCACGTGTCAAGGTCTCGATTTTGGTTATCCGGAGAAGGAATGAACACAAGCTCCATTAATTGATTAATTGTTGTTAGCTAATTAGTTAACACAAAGAATTAATGATCAGTTTGTTGATAATGGATGATGATTTTTGTGGGTCGGTTTCGGATCTGAGTGATTATGACCCGTCCGTTTGAGTGTTAAATAATACCAGAATCAAATGACGTCATGCATGGAATTGGTGATCACATGGGGTATGAACGATTTTATTTTTTTATTTTTTCTCGGAGAATAAGGATGAATAAGTATTGAAAATTAAAACATTAATTTGCCCTTACACATTAATAATACTTGCCCTTACACATTAATAATACACCACCCTCACATCTCTCGGATTAATTTTACTTCTCAGTTTATTTTTTTTACTCCCTTTCCTTATTTATTTTTTTGAGTAGCTGTGCAGAAATTTAGGGTTTTTCCTATTTCTCCTCATGTGCTTGAAGAGCAGCCTCCTTCCTCTTACCCCACTTTATTCCTATAATTTGTTAGTTATTTTTTTTGCGAGCCACAGTGCACTAGCGTAGGAAGAGAAGCTTGACACCTTTAAAGAAATTAATTAATTACAAAATGAAAGAGATATTGTTAGTTCTTTTTTTTTTTTTTGCGAGCATTGCACTAGCGAAGGAAGAGATCGAAGCTTGACACCTTTAAAGAAATTAATCAATTATAAAATGAAAGAGATGATTGAAGCATATTGAAATAATAAACCTTTTTCAAATTAGGTTTATAATCGTTGTTTTATTATTATTAAGTGGTGTATTCTTAATTGCGAAAGGGCAAAATAGGAAAATCAGGTGATGTATTAAATAAAAATAGTACGGAGTAATTAATTAGAGTAAACGAGGGTGTGAATAGCGCTGCACTTTTTTTTAATTTAATTAGTACTCCGTACACCATTAGAAGCTTCTAAGAAGGCCAAATATTAAATTAAGTCAGTTATTATTATTATTATTATTATTATTATTATTATTATTATTATTTAATTCAATTCATTCCATTTCACTTTAATTTAATGTTAAAATTTATTTAATTTACTGAGATGTGTTTATTCAATTTGAGTCGGAAAAAAAGAGCTTCAATCATTATGTTACAACTACTAGTCTACTACTCTTTTGTATGTAAAAGAAGTGTTCATAATTTTTTAAACAAATGGATATTTTTGTTGGTGGACATATTTATTGGACGGCATGATTAGAAGCTTCTAAGGAGGCGTAATATAATGTATTTGGTCAATTCAAAGACTAATGGTCGGAAATAAATTTCATCTTTGTCTTATTATAAATACTTTATTGAGAGATAATAAACATTACTTGAAGAGAACAGGTGATTGATTCGATTGGATACGGGACCATTAGACTTGATTGACTGAAATAAAATGATGGTGTTAAAAATTAAGAGATTTATAATTTTTATAATATTAAATCAAATAAAAAATATATTTTTTTAATGTTTATTTATGTGCCAAAATAAGTTTACTCGCTCTGGGTCGAGTCTTTGAAATTTTTGGCCCAATAAAAGTTTGTCCGGCTCAACCCGACACACAAGACATCGATCTTTATCAAGTGATCAAATTTCTACTACCATACACACCTCATGTCAAATTTCGGACTGCACGAACATTGCTCCTTTAAATGATTTCCTTTTTGGGATTTAGAAATGCAGTCCTCTGATGAAGCCACTGTGAAATCTGAGTCTTAAAAATTAATGGTGTATAACTGTATTAAGGAATACTGCACTCAATCAGTGATAACAACTTAGAGATTTTCCACTGAGAGGGAGTTCACTGAATTCATCAACAGTGAGCATTCACTCAAATATGTTGGTGTCCTAACACCGAGGCTCGATATTAGCTTACATAAACTAAGTGCTAGTCTCTAAGGGAAAGTGAGTATCCTTATTATTGGCGTAATTCATCGACTATGAACTAATGTTTGACCAGTTACGTTGCGTTACCAGAATTATCTCACGATTTTCACAAATCTGAACTCGTGCAACTAGTGTAAATTTACAAAATTATATCTATAATTCAACATTGAGAGGAGATATATCATATACCTTTATTAATCAAAATTAATGATATTTAATAATTTTATAATAAATTGATAATATTTATTAAATTAACAATATATTATATTTGACCACAACCACGGATTACATGTTGGTCACCTACTCTATCATAAAAGACTACAAACAATATCTTTGTCAACAACGGAAGCTGAGTATCGAGCTGCAGCAAGTGCATCACAGATTCACAGGAGAGTACTTGGCTCTAACAATTATTGAAGGATTTACATCACCCAATTAGTTATGTTGTTCATCTTCCCCTCGACAATCTTTCAGCAATACGATTGGCGGAGCCGGCACTCAGCAGAGAAGATTGCTGAGAAAACGACAAGGGACCTGATAAGCTCGAGGAATATCGAGGTTCCGGCTAAGGTGAAGGCGTCGAGAGAGTAAAAAAGAAGGAGCGAGGTACAACTTCTTAGGTTGTTTCATCAACGATGTGTTATAGAGTTATTTTACGAATAAGTTTAATTATTATCCCTTCTCAGTTTACATTGATGTCAACTACAAAACATAACATAACAAGAAGATTAAAAAGAAAATAAAAGGCACACACAAACTTTATTCTCTGGACTGCAGCAAAATTTCTTCAATTCAAGCCATATTGTCAATGACATCACTGATAAATCGCCCCACGGACTCGAACGACGATCCATTCTCCTCAACCGCTGCCCGACTCTTCACCTTCAACCCCTCGATTTTGACCCTGATATCACTCCCAGGCTCCATCAGACGCCTGATTCCATTCTCTATCACGTCCGCTCCCACGATCATATTAGCACGCCCCGCCGACCTCTTGTACTCCATGTTTATCTCCACAGCCACTCCCAATTCCTTCACCAGCTGGAAAGCGTTGAGCGACTGCTCTGCAAACAACGGCCAAACCGCCATCGGCACACCACACCACACGCTCTCCAGCGTCGAATTCCACCCGCAGTGCGACACAAACCCCCCGACCGCTCCGTGCGACAGCACAGCAAACTGCGGGGCCCACCCGATCACCTTCCCGTTTTTTGCCGTGCGCTCGACGAACCCTTCCGGAAGTACCTCCCTGGGATCCTCGTACTCCCCAGGAGCTTCGAGGTTGTCCTCGCTCGGGGGCTTCCTGAGGGACCACAAGAAGCGGACCCCGCTCCTCTCCAGCCCCACCGCAATCTCCTTCACCTGGACCTCATCGAAACATCCCCTGCTCCCGAAGCAGAGGAACACAACCGAGGACTCCGGCTGTCCGTCGAGCCACCTCATGATCTCGATGTGCTTCGGCTTCTTGCTGTCTTCGATGTCCTCGTGGAGGACGGGCCCCACCGCGTAAACCGGCGGGGCCGCTTTATCCTCGGCGAGGAACTTTACAGCTGGGAGCTCGATTTCCCGGAAAGTGTTGACGACGATCCCCTTCGCCTGCCTCAAATTCCTGGCGAGACTCGTGAACACGTCTCGACTACTCTTCTCGACCAGCATCGAAGGGAGCACCTTGACGGGGATCGGATGCTCGTTCGTCGGCACGGAAACCTCTTCCGTCGAGCCTATCCACTCGTCGAGGTTTCGATTTTGGTGATCCACCAAGGCCTGGAAGTGCAGCATGAGCCCCATCGTGGCGGCCCCCGACGTGAAGAACACGTACGAGGGGACGGAGAGCTCGTCGGCCACGTCAATCATGCCGGTGCAGAAAACGTCGACCACGAATCCGGCGAGGCGACGGCGGCGGCCTATTTTGGCCACCTCAGCGCGCACGCGGCTCTTGTGGCTGTCGATGAAGTCGGTGAGGTGCGAAAGGCCGGCGGCGGATGCCGCCTTTGGGGTCGACGATTCGGGCTGTGTGATGTCGACGGTGCGGATGTTGGGGTGGGGATCGGAATGGGAGGTGCTCTTGGGGTCGAAGGAGGTGGTGATTAGGAGGACGGTGATGGAGAGACGATGGTCGCGGCGGACGAGGAGGTTCGCCATCTCCAGGGCGGCGGAGAGGTGGCCTCTCCCCGGAGCAGGAATGAAGACAAGCTCGACTTGGATTTGTGATTGATCCATTGATTGATATCGGATGGGATGATGATGATGATGTTAGTGGGTCGGATTTGAGTGATTATGACCCGTCCGTCAGAGTGTTAAATAGGAGTAGGCAATAATCAAATGACGTATTGCTGATTTCAGGGGGTATGAAACGATTCTATTTTATTTTATTATTATTTTATGCTTGAGATTAAGGATGAATGAATATTGACAAGTCAATGGTTTTGTTTGAATTCTTTTTTTTAATTACTTGATTAGAAGCTACTAAGGGGAAATATAATTAATTCAAAAAAATTTAAACTTATTATGATCAAAAAAATAAAATAGATGAATGATTTACTGCATTACTGCAATTTAGATTTTACTTAAAATCTTATTTAGTTCAATTCAGATTAATTTTGAGTTCCGTTCAATCGAATTATTAATTAAAAAAAATCTTCAATGGTTTAGGTTAGATTACAGTACTACTCCATTTGTTTGGATGACTTGATTAGAAGCTTCTGATGAGTATGGTCAATTCAAACTAAGGACTGGAAATATAAACCACTTTTTCAAGAGAACTCGATTGATTCGATAGGATGCGGGGCGATCAGCCTTGATTGACTGAAATAAAATAGTGCTATTAAAAATTAAGAAGTTGTATATAATTAATGGAAAATTTTGAAATTTGGGTATTTCTAAATATTTTGAAGAGCAAGAGAACTTTGTGATTATCAATTGGACAATAATTATAAAAAGAATTTAAGGTACATTCAATGTAACTATCCCATGTATTTAATTTAAAAATTATAAATATATTTATATTTAATTTTTAAAATTAATTTTCAATTTAATTCATAACAATTACATTAATTATTAAAAAATATAAAATAAAATATCAACAATATTAATTTCATTATAGTTACAAATGTATGAGTTGATTAATTATGAAAATTGTGATTTTAGTTATGTATATGTAACCGAATTATTTTCTTATCGAATTTTTTTACCAACAAATTTTCTTATTACTTTATTTTAGTGATTTCAAGTCGACATAAGCAATTTTAAGTATTTTTTTTAGAATAGATAATTTGTATTATACTAGTAACTACTGCCCGTGCTATGCACGGAACAAAACTATATCTTTTTTAGCAAATTACAAATACAATTTAATTTTTTTTCGACTATATCTTTTTTAGCAAATTACAAATACAATTTAATTTTTTTTGGACTTTTAGCGATTGGAAGATTGACACAAAAATTGACATTGATTTTAATTAATGGCTATATCATAGAATATTATTAATGAGAATTGACGACGTTGAAATCGAAATAGAATTTTTGAACCAAATGGACTAAAAATATGTTTTTTTAGACAGACTGAACTGAACTGCTCTAAATTGAAATTAAGTGAATTGAAATTAATTTCAATAAAATTAAATTTTAAAATAATAAAATATTAATCAAATATTTCAATATTTATTGTAATATAAATACTTTTATAAAAAATTAAATGTTTATATAATAATAAAATAATAATAATAATAATAATAATAATAATAATAATAATAATAATAATAATAATAATAATAATAATAATAATAATAATAATAATAATAATAATAATAATAATAATAAATGAACTAAACTTGACTGAATGCGTAAAACTGAATTAAACTGAAAATAATTTCAGAATAACAGATCCTAAACATCATTTAAAAAAAAAACTATCTCTTGAGTATATTTTTCGCCTAAGACTTTAGTTTTAATAAATTAATTTATAAATTGAGTCTCGTTACATAAATCGACCGTGTGATCGATATATTAAAGTGTTTTTCAATAATATATTTTAGCATTTACAATAGTTATTGAATCATATAATTAATAAAAATAAATTATTGAATAATTATTTTGTTTGTTTCGATTATTTTTCTTCTCATTTATTTTGTTAGTTTACTTATATTATATTTATGAAAAATAAAATAAAAAAACTGCTTGAAATTGTTTTTCAAAAATAATTATCATCGTTTTCATTATATTTTGTAACATATAACTCCGTGTAAATTATAAAATGTGAATAGTTGTATAGCTTATAAAATTAAATTGTGAATTATCATCGTTTTCATTAATCTTTTGTAAAATATAACCCGTGTAAATTATAAAATGTGAATGGTTGAATAGCTTATAAAATTAAATTGTTATATAATTTTTTTGTCAATTATCTTTTTTCTCAATATTTTTATTAATTTAATTTTATGAAATTTATGATTAAAAAAAACTTTTTTCAAAGTATTTTTCAAATATAACTATCATTGATTTTATTGATCTTTTGTAATATATAATCTACTGGAAATTATAAAAATAAAATTGTGGTAGAGTTAATAAAACTAAATTATTAAGTAATTGTTTTATTTGAGTTTCAATTATATATTTTCTCAATTTTTTATTATTTAATTGATCATTAATATAAAAAAAATATTAGTTGAGTATTTTTCAAAAATAATTATCATCATTTTTATTAATCTTTTCTAACATATAACTTATGTAGTATAAAAGTTGAATCGTTGTATAGCTAACAAAATTAATGTTCAATAATTTATTTTATAATTAGAAAAAAATGAGTTTTTTAATTTTAAACAAATATTAAAAATTATTCTTTTCCCTAAACCACTCTTATTTGTATTAATTTACATAAAATAAAAAAATATGTTTTGAAATTGTTTTCCAAAAATAATTACAAATATCATCGTTTTCATTTATTTTTTTTAACATTTAACCCGTATAAATTATAAAATGTGAATGATTGTATAACTTATAAAATTAAATTGTTGAGTAATTTTTTGTTTATTTGTTAATTATCTCTATTCTCAATTTTTATTATTATTTATTGGATCATTATGATAAAGAAAATACGTTAAATTTATTTTTCAAAAATAATTATCATTGTTTTCATTGATCTCTGGTAAAATATAATTACGTGTTAATTATAAAAGTTGCATTGTTGTATAACTATCAAAATTAATGTTAACAATTATTTATTTTATTTCAATTATCTCATTTTCAATATAACTACGTGTTAATTATAAAATTTGAATTGTTGTATAACTAACAAAATTAATGTTAAAAATTATTTATTTTATTTCAACTATCTCATTTTCAATAGCAATGTGATATTAATTAATTTGTATGTATAATGATATAGATAATTAAAAAAAAACAGATGTATTGATGTGTTTTCAATAATAATTTTGACTTTGTATAGACTATTAAAAATATATAAGCTTGTGCAAATAATAAATGGTGAATAATTATATAATTAATATAATTATTAATTTTAAATAATTGATTTGCTTATGTTTCAATTATCTTATTTCTAAAATTATAATACATGAACTTTATTAATTATATTAATTATATGATTATTGCGCTTTTTTATTATTAAAACTTTAAAACTACTATAATTAATAAAACATTTTTCTAAAAACTTTAATTATTAATTATAATGTAACGCATAAACTCTTTCTACTGTTCTACATGAGCTAGAAAGGGTTTGAAATTAACAACCTTGTTGGTTCAGTTTAGTTAAATGAATTTAGTTAAGTTGAACTTAATAAGTTTGAAATTAACAACCCTGAACTGAACTGAACTTTAATTTAATAGGTATGAACTTTACTTACCTTAATTGAACTTAAGTTAATAAATATTAACTAAACTTAATAGGTCCGAACTTAAATAGACTTAGTCACTTAGCTAAGCTGAACTTAATAAGTTTGAACTTAACTAAATTGAAATTTATTTCAATTTAATTTTATTTTAAAATATTGAAATAATAATAATAATAATAATAATAATAATATTTATTCAATTTTATTTTAATTTTTTATAGGTCTCACCACTTATTTATTTTATACTTTTTACTTATTATTTATATTTAAATAATAATAATAAAAGTTAAAAAAATGATTTTTAGATAAAATAAAATAAATATTTAATATTTCATATAATTCATGATTAAAATAAAAATATCACAAAAAATAAATTTAAAATAAAAATAAATATCACAAAATAATTTGTAACGCTAAAAATTTATTATTTCAAAATTCTTATTTTTAATTAATTTTTATATAAAATAAATTCGCTAATTTTAAAATTGTAACTATTTCAAAAAAAATTAATTTAAATTAATTTTTATATAAAATAAATATACAAATAATTTCTTAAAAAATTAATTAGTTCAAAATTCTTATTTTATTAATTTAAATTTGATCAGTTCAAAATTCTTATTTTTTATTAATTTTTATATAAAATACACAATAACGTTAAAATATAAAATAATTATTAACGTTAAAATTTTAACTATTTCAAAAATTACAACGAAAATATTGATTTTGTTAATTAATAATAGTAAATAATAATAATAATAATAATAATAATAATAAAATAATATTATTTTTTATTTCTAAAGTTAGTCTACCCCATAACTTTTAGGAACTCCTAACTTTTACATATCAATATACATTTGTAACTCGTTTTTTAGTGAAAGTTAGAAGTACACATAAACTTCTCTCTATTGGAGATGCTGCTAAACAGGTACAGTTATTATTAAAAAAAATTTACAAATAGCTATGTAAACAAATATTAATAAAAAAAATAAACATATATTATTAAATCATAAACAATTTTTTTTAGCGAGACATAAATAATTTTCCTTTAATTTTTCTTTCAGTATAGATTTAGTGAAACACATAATTAAACAGTTGTTATGAAATAATTATGTTACTAATATTTAGGCAATTAATCAATAAAATATTTAATTTATGGAATATTAAATATTTATCATTATTAAACAAATTTTAAAAATAACTACTCAAACAATATTAATACTAAGTGTTTTTAAGCGGCATAAACGATTTTCTTTAACATAGTATAAATTTAGTAAAACAAATAATTAAACTAATTGTTGTAACTTAATATTTAGTCAATTAATCAATAAAATATCCAATTTATAGAAAATTAATTGATTATCATTTTTAAACAAATTTTACAAACAACTGCTAAAAATAATATTAAATTAATGTTTTTAAGCGGTATAAACGATTATCTTTAATATAGTATAAATTTAGTAAAACAAATAATTAAACGGATTGTTCCAGTTAAATATGGAACTGGTCAATTAATTAATAAAATATCAAATTTATGGAAATTAATTGATTATCAATATATTTTAAAAATATTTGATTAGTGATAATATCTATTTTATTTCATTACTATAATTAAGAATTCAGATTTATGATTGTTCGAGATAAATATGGAACTGGTCAATTAATTAATAAAATATCAAATTTATGGAAATTAATTGATTATCAATATATTTTAAAAATATTTGATTAGTGATAATATCTATTTTATTTCATTACTATAATTAAGAACTCAGATTTATTTTCAAAATAATTTTGAATGTTACTGTAATTAAGGAATATTTGATAAGAATTATGACTTTGTTTTCTTACTAAAATTGGATCAAATTTATTTTTAAAAAATATTTGAATTCTACTTTAATTCAATATCATATATATTTATATATTTGAGAGAATTATTGATGCAAATTTAATTTTTTAAATATAAATATTTTACATATTAAATATTAAAAAACGTATTTATTCAATAACATGTTTAAAATGATATTACAACATATCATTAATCAAAATAATAACTGAATCATTAAATATGAATTAATACTTATTATTAATATTATTGATATTACATGAATGAACCCTAGATCATTAGTCCAATTGATATTTATAATACTAATGCTTTCAATCTTTGTTTATTTCTATTTTTCTATCCATTTATCTTTTTTATTTTTTTATAAGTAATAAAAATACTTAATCACATTTTAACAAAATTATTTAGAAGTGTTGTATTTAATTTAATAAACAAAAACATTACATGTACTACCATGAATTAATAGAAATAATTACTAAATGAAAAAAAAACCTAACATTATTCACCTAAACATCTCTAAATATATTACTACGTATAACATAACACGAAGAAAAGTTTGAGTTTTCTAAATTCTTGTATATTGCAAAATTACACACTTTCTTCATCATCTTCTGAATTGTTCGATTTGCATATTCATTTAATTTTAAAAACACCTACAAAAAATTAAAAGAAAAAAGGAAGATTTGCATATTCATTGAATTTTAAACACACCTACAAAAAATTAAAAGAAAAAAAGGAACAAAATATAAAATTAAATAAAGCTCATAAATTGAAAATGCATAAATCAAAAGGCAAAAATAAATAAATATAAAAATCCTTAAAAAAAGGTAATGCAATAAATAATATTGATTAACTACAAAAATACAAATTAAAAAGAAAAAGAAACACATCCTTTACAAATGAGATAAAAATTATAAAGTGCATAAATCAAAATAATTACCTTGATAGCTGAAAAAAAGAAAAACAAAAAAAAAATAAACAATGATATAAAATGATATAAAAATAATAAAGTGGATATAGAGAATAAATTTCTTGATAGATAAAAAAAAAAATAGACAAATGATATAAAATGATAAAAAATAATAAAGTGAATATAGAGAAATAATTACCTGATGATAGCTGCAAAAAAAATACAATAAGAATATTTCAATTATGCAAAAAAAAAAAAAAAAAAATAGACGAATGATATAAAATGATATAGATTACCTTGATAACTGCAAACAAACAAAAAAAAAATTAGACAACACAATAAAAATGTTTCAATCTGGAAAAACAAAAAAAAATTCAAAATAATAAAACGTTAACAATAATACATAAATTACGGAAATGGAAATTAGAAAAAAATAAAAATGATGAGATGAGTGAAGATAAAAAGTATCACCTGCAAAAAAACATTCGCAAAAATAAAACATTAATAATAATATGAAATTACAAAATTAGAAGAAGAAAAAAAAACAAATGATGCTTATGAAGTTGAGATTAGTGAAAATGGATAGCTTTTATAGATGTAGGTTTGGAATAGAGTTTGTATAATTTTTGAATAATAATAATAATAATAAAATTTATATTTTAGGTAATTTATTCTTACTAACCGAAATATGGCAATTTAATTCAAATTATGCTTAATTATAGTAATAAATAATAACAATTTGATTTGATTCTTAGATTATATAGGTATTATGAATTGAAATTATAATTATATTTATAAAAAATCGTATAATTAATATAATATGTTATCTTCCATGAATTAGGTAAGTCTAATATGGAAACAAAAATATCAATTAGTATATATTGTTTTTTATATTAATCATGCGGTCAATAAGAGATTAATTAGGAGTAATGCTTGACAATTAATAGAATAAATAAATAATAAATGATTTCGTTGTGATTTGTAGGATGAAACATTTACTTAAATTAAGGAGTTTAAATAGGTAAATAAATAAATAAAAAATCAAATTTAATTAGTAATAAACAACTGATTATTATCCGAATTATTTTTTAAAATAATCTTTTTAAAACTGATTGAGAATAATTAAGAAAATTTTAAAATTAAGAAAAAATTTTAAAACTGAATTTTAAAATAATCCGAATTGAGAATTTTCGAATTATTTTTTAAAACTGATTGTTATAATAATTAGATTTGCACATAAATATGAAATTTTCAACTTAATCAATATAAATTAATTCGTATAAATTGAAATAATGTATTAAAATAGAATTGTACTCTCAATCTATTTTATTAGGTAGCATATATTAATTATTAACGCAAGTTAACTTATTTAATTACGGAATGAATATATAGTTTCCTTAAGTAGATATGTTGTTTACAATTCAAATTCAGTATTGGGTAAGATATCATTGACCGAATTCTAATTAAAATTGATGAAAAATAATTAATTTTGATTTGTTAATTAAAATTATTTTATAAATGCCACGTAGTGTGAACATGTTCATTTTTTCTTGCAATCCTATTGGTACACCTGGCTGAAGAAAGCCTGGATTTATATATTGATAGATGGTGTGGAAAATGTAGAGATCGAATTTATGAAGATGGCAAGGAAAAATACGAAAGAGAGGCTCGTGTTCAACACGATCTCTTTAAAACAAAATTCGATCAATTTTAAGTATTTTTTTAGAATAGATAATTTGTATTATATGGTGTGGAAAATGTAGGGATCGGATTTATGAAGATGGCAAGAATAAATACGAAACGAGGCTCGTGTTCAACACGATCTCTTTAAAATAAAATTTGACCTCTATCGATCGTTTGTTTCCTAGGATACAACGTTTTCACACAACTACGTTGCACGTCGAACCGAAATATTGCTCGAGATATTCACCGGAGGGCCAAGAAAAGCTAAGCAAAAGAAAAGAAGCAAAAGATTCTGAAATGTGTCTGTATAAACTCGATTCTTTTTCGTTGTATTTTTGCATGCACAATGGACTGCAATTTATATGAAAAGTTGGACGAGAAGGGTTGATGTATCTAGATGTTTTGATAGTAACATGTAAGCATTCATCACCCACCATCATTGTGATTAAATACAATTAATTCACATGTTTAAAATTAAAAAATGTAACCTCAATCAATAATGAATAATACTGAATATTATTATTATTGTAAAATAAATAATTAATAATATTATGTTATTATTATTGTAATAGAAATATGTCAATAATGAATAATACTGAATATTATTATTATTGTAAAATAAATAATTAATAATATTAATTAATAATATTATGTTATTATTATTGTAATAGAAATATGTCAATAGTAAATAATACTGAATATTATTATTATTGTAAAATAAATAATTAATAATATTATGTTATTATTATTGTAATAGAAATATATAAAATGTTGGCTAGTACGCTCGGAAGTTCGAAATTCATAGACACCTTCTTCATTGACACTGTTCTTTGCAAATTCTATAAAGCCACGTACATCGTTTTGGAATTCTGGAGACAATCGATTTTGTATTCGCATCCAACTCTTATCCAACGACATTTTGAAATTAACCACACACAACTATATTACTATATCTATGTAAAAATCAAAAAATGTTTTAGTTAGAAAAGTCTTCAGATTAAAAATAGAAGTCATATCATAAGAAACATGCACAGTTCGAACATATAAATTTTGATAAACACATATAGCATTCATAGTTCATACATACAAAATAATGTAAAGTAAAGTTTTGAGAAAAAATACCAGAGCCAAAAGGTGACGAAGCATCGTCGAGGGAGTCATAACTAGCACTGTAAAAATATTTTAAATCACTTCAAAATTAATTTTAAAACACATTAAAATCTATAAAAAATATTTTAAAATAATTAAAATTTTCAAAAGACATTTCAATTTACTTAAAAGTTATTTTAATACACTTTAAACTGTTTAAAGTTATTACAGTACTTAAAAAGAAGAATTTTGAGAAGAAAGCCCAAAAGAATGAAAACAAAACAAGTCAATAGAAAAGAATCAGTCAGCGATGTTACTATATTTCATACTATAAGGCAGGTGCTGCGGTCTTGAATTCTTAAAGATGTATTTTGTGTTCTATATTTTGTACAAATTCAATATACTTAAAAACAAAAACCAACATTTCACTAAGTATATATACTAGAAATACAAAAATAATATAGAGACTATACAGTACATGCTCACATTAACATACTCAGAAATCAGAAACGAACCCCCAAATCTAATCATACATACTCACATTAACAAACCCTAATCAAAGAAACCCCCAAATTGAAAATCATAAACCCTAATCAAAGAAACCCTAAACAAAGGCCTAAATCAGAAACGATACCACATCCCTTTGTTTAAAACCCAGAATCGAAATCGAAGAATTCATAAGAAATCAAAGAAATCAAAATCGAAATCGAAATCGAAACGAAAATGAAGAAATCATACCTGCAGGTCGGATTAAGGTCGGAGATGGAGATGGGTCGCCGCCGGAGATGGGCCTCTGCCGGAGATTCTCGTCGCTCAGCGCTCGGAGTAGAAATCGCAAGTCGTCGCCGCCGCTGCTATGTTATATGAGAATGAAGTGAAATGAAAAACAAAGCCCTCTCTGCCCGCTGATATTTGCAAAGGTTTTAACGACCACAGCAATTGCGACCACTTGTGGTCGCTAATATGCTTACGTGTCAAGTATTTTCTACGGTGGAATATCGGGTTTTCAGAAATAGGTTTTAGTGACCACAGTTTGTGGTCGCCAATAAGGTTTCGCGACCACTCGAATTGGCGGGGCAGGGCGCGCCTTTTTTCGGACGCTATAGCGACCACGATTATTAATAGCGACCACGTGGGTGGTCGCAAATAGGTGCGTTGGCGACCACGCTTTTTGCGACCACGTGTGGTCGCTAATAGTGACTTTTAGCGACCACGTAGTGTGGTCGCGAAAACCTTTTTTTCTAGTAGTGAGTGTTAGTTATACACTTACTTAATTTTGCATATTTTTCCAACGTGAGATACATATTATCCATTTAGAATTGTCTTCCAATTCACAATTTTTGTTAAAAATTTGAAAATTAATTTATCATTCATTTCTAATCCGATTTTTGTGCAAATGAGATATCGAATCAAAATTCTCATCTCTATATTTTCCAACATAAAATAATTTATATTTTTTATTAAATATAAAATGTGAATCAATCAGAAGTTGATACTTGTTCAAATTAAATGGGATCCTCAAATTTGGATGCCATGTAAGTTGTTTACGAGTCAAAAATGAATTTACTAGAAAAATGACTAAATTGACACGAATTTAAAATTATTTGGGACTAAAATAAAAAAAAATTCATCTATTTGGTAATAAATTGAGAATGACCTATTTTTATGTGAATAAACAAATTTTCCTGTCTTTCATTGAATAACCAGGAATGAGAGATTCATGTTTCAAATCCATTGTAGTTATAGTATACATGAAAAATAAATAATAAAGTAACTAGCAAAAATTTAACGAAAACAGAAAATATCAAGTAGATAAGGAAAACGGATCAAGATAATATTCAAGTCAAGACTATGAAGAGAATAGTCATGCTTGAGAGAGTTTCGGTCATTCTCGTCTCGTCTTCTAAGTCCACAATAGTACTTTTTTAACTTAAATTTTCTTCTCTTTCATTGAATAACTGGGAGTGAGAGAGATTCATGTTTTAAATACATTGTAGTTATAGTATACGTGAATAATAAATTAATAATACAATAACTAGCAAGACTATAATAAAAACAGAAAATATCAAGTAGATAGGAAAAACGGATTGAGATAATTAAGATTCAAGTCACGACTATGAAGAGAATACTCATGCTTGAGAGAGCTCCGGTCATTCTCGTCTCGTCTTCTAAGTCAAATGACCCCGAAAAGAAGAGCACTGATAACCATATGTAATCATTTTAATTCTCTAATGAAGCATCCAAAAATAGGGATGAGTTCAATCTCTTCACAAGTTTGAAAATGTAATTGTGATTTTGGATTTTTAAATGTTAATGGATTTTTTTTATCTCAAAAATATAAAAGAATTTCATTTTTTAAAATATTTTGTAAACTACAATTTTTTATTTTAATTGACTAATTTATTATTAAAAAATAATAAAAATTAAAAATATATAAATAAATATAATTGATTTAGACAATTTGAAAGATAAAAGAAAAAAAATTGAAAAAAAAAATTTTATATATTATATTCTATACTTGAATTTACTGATTTAAAATTGTAATTATATTTAAAATTAGAATTTTAATTTTTTTTAAACCGTAAATTAGTGTAAATTTTATCTGGTTATATTTTAAGTACATTTCGAATTTTGAATACTTAACGAAAATGTAGGTTGATTAAATTAATTATGTGGTGGATTACGGACAATAGTTTCGGTCACAAAAATTTTTTTGTAACATATTTTTTTTGTAACAATCCGTTGCTCCGCCCCACGGCCCCAGCACTATATAGATCGAACCAATCAAATATCATTCCGATATTCTTCATTCAAAGGAAAAAAAGATGGCGGAGGCCCCGAAGGTGAAGTCGATATTTGTTTACCCCATCAAGTCATGCCGCGCCATCTCCGTCGCACAAGCACCGCTTGCTTCCACCGGTACCGTCGTCCGCCGCCTCAACTACTTTTTACCTTATATCCGTCTGCTTTTATTATGTTCACGATTCAATTTCTTCAGGCCTACGGTGGGACCGGCTATGGATGGCTGTGAATTCCAAAGGCAGGATGTATACTCAGAGAGTCACGCCGAAACTCGCCTTGGTTGAAGTCGAATTGCCACTCGAAGCTTTCTCACCGGACTGGAAACCTAACAGCAGCTCATTCTTAGGTAATAATTTCCCCCAATTTTTGTGTATTCTTCTTTTTAGATCTGTGAACTATCTGGTTCGATGTGCGTTTAATTTCCCCCAAATTGCTCAGTGGTGAGAGCTCCTGGTATGAATGTTCTCAAGGTTCCACTGGTCGAGCCGCGTGCAGTGGCTAATGGCGTCTCTGTGTGGGAATGGAATGGTTCAGCCTTCGACGAGGGTGACGAGGCAGCAACGTGGTTCTCTGATTATCTAGAAAAACCGAGCCGCTTAGTTCGTTTTAACGAAGGTTGATCTCCCAGATATTCTGCTGCTTAAGAGATTAACTGCTTTGATTTCTATATTAAATGGTTGCTTGATTTGTCGATGCAGCTTCAGAACACAGGCCTGTGAGAACCGACTATGGCGTTGGCCACTCTGTCAGATTCACCGATTATTATCCCTTCCATCTGATATCCCAAGTGCGTGCAGTTACAAAGTGCAATACTGAAGAAAATAAAAACTCAATTAACTGATCTTGAATAGTTCTTATGCAGAATTCAGTGGAAGCACTAAACGAGCAGCTTAAGGAACCAATATCTGCTAACCGATTTCGTGCCAAGTAATCGTTTCACAGTATATTATACTATATGTAAACCAATACCTGAATTATCATTCGGTCTCCCCGTTTAAAACACAATTAAATTTCAAAACATTGATGATCCACTGTTTATTACTTATCCCGAACATGGCAGCTTCCTTATTGATGAATGTGAACCTTTTTCCGAGGATTTGTGGAATGAAATCGAAATTAATGGTGTAATTTTCCGCGAGTGCGAGCTTTGCTGGCGCTGTAAGGTATTATAACTCAAGTCTCTTGAACATTATTTTTATCTGGTTTCGGAGATGTCACATTATTGGTATTTATTTGCAGGTCCCCACAATTAATCAAGAAACTGCTGAAGGAGGATCTGAACCAACCGAGACTCTGGTGAACTTCCGGTCAGACAAAACATTGTTTCCTAATAATGAGAAATACCGGGGACGGGTACGTAATGTGAAATTTAAATACAAATGTACTATATATATTGTTATCAATAAGTTGGTTGTTTTGTAGTTATACATGGGAACATTTCTGGTCTGCACGAACTATACCCCGGATATCGGAAAGGCTATCAGAGTGGGTGATCCTGTTCGTGTCTTGAAGGCATTCTCTTCCTATGCCGAGTGCCCCAATTAGCAACTCCCACTTAAACTCAACATCTCTTTTGGGGTAACTAAACTATTAGTATTGCTTTTGAAGATATCTTCATGATACCAAAAGCTGTTGTGTAATAAAATTTTAAAACCATGTTTGCTGTAATAAAGTTAAACCTTATTGGTGTTCATCACTTTCACCTCATCAATTTGAATAGCATCTGTGAATTTATTGGTAATAATAGAACTGAAATGCGAATTACATGATTGAATTATATTAAAGTTTGAAACATAAATACAATCCTCCTATTCCCATATGTAATCTCTTTTTCTTTGCGTCTTTTTCACTCTTTTTTAATCTTCACCTGCAATGAGAGAGCTTTAATGGCTAGGTCCTTTTTCCAGATTGCCATCTTAGGAGGAATTTTTGAAGCTTCTGCTTTCATTTGCTGGGCCATGTCGTAAGTAGTATGGAGGCCGAAAAATTCATAGTAAACTAACATGTTGACATTGCAGATAGCAAACCTTACTATGAAAAATTCATAGTAAACTAACATGATGACATTGCAGATAGCAAACCTTACTATGAAACGACTTTAATCGAACTGAACTGAAACGAAACGATCTAAACTGAACTAAACGAATTTTTGGTAGGTGTGTATTGAGTAGGTAAGTGTGCTTATAAATTTTAGGGATGAATTTTGTAATTTCTGACCACGATCTTTGTAATTTTGTATTGTAAAATTGATTCTTTGCCTTGAGGTTACTTACAACTTTGCTCATATAAAAATTTCTTTTTTTTTTCCATCACAGGTCTCAAAAAAAAAAAAAAAGACATTATTCTTTTTAATTACGTGTTTAAATGTTAACCGATTAATAATTTGTTCCTTAGGTCTCAAAAATCAAAATGACATTATTCTTTATAATTACGTGTTTAAATGTTAACCGATTAATAATTTGTTCTTTTGGACTGAAACTGCTGAATTGAACTATTAATAATTTGTTCTTTTGGACTGAAACTGCTGAATTGAACTATTCTTTTGAACTGGAAGGGTGAATTGAACTGATTTTATGTACAACTATTCTTTTGAACTGGAACGGTGAATTGAACTAATTTTATGTTCATTTGGATGGAAAAGTAAATTGGATTATTTTTTTATAAAAATAATAATAAATTGTTAAATATTTTTTTTTTTGTAATTTACAAAGTAAATTTGCTTATTTTATTAGGACAAAAGTAGTAAATACTCTCTTTCATAAAAGTTTAACACACTTTTTTTAGAATTTTTTTAAGTTAAAAAATCAAGTAATTGTAATAATATTTTAAAAGTAAATATTAAAAATTAAAATAAAAATAATATTTTAAATAACCAAAAACTAAGCAAGACTGTTTAAATGTTAACCTTAATAATTTGTTATTTTGGATTGAAACTGCTGAAATGAACTATTCTTTTGAACTGAAATGGTGAATTGAACTGATTTTATGTCCAACTATTCTTTTAAACGGGAACGGTAAATTGAACTGATTTTATGTTCTTTTGGACGAAAAAGTAAATTGGATTATTTTTTTATAAAAATAATAATAAATTGTTAAATATTTTTTTTTAAAAAAATTAAAAATATTCTGTTATTAACTTAGATTGTATAAGTAAAATTATTAATTTAAATTATTATTATTTTATTTTATTTTAATATATTTTGAATTAATCGAATTGAACTCGTGCTTAAATGTTGTTAATCTATCTTTTCCAAATGTATGAAAATTAATAAAAAGAAATCATAATGCTAACTTTTTATTATTATTATTATTATTATTATTATTATTATTATTATTATTATTATAATAATAATATATTTTGAAAAATATATTTATGAGTAATCAAAAAATATATTTTGAAATTTTAAAAAACGGAAAAATATTGATTCACTTGAAAAGAAAGAAAAGATAATTTTACATAAAGTATAAGAAGGTACTGTATTTGAGTCAGAGTAAAAAGGTGGTGGGAAATGCGTCACCCAGCACAGCAAGTCACTATATAGATCAAAACAATCATTGTAGTACAGTATTATATCACATCAATTGCAATATCCATTCATCTTCCTCACCGGAAAAAGATGGCGGAGGCTCCCAAAGTGAAATCGATATTTGTTTACCCCGTCAAGTCATGCCGCGGCATCTCCGTCGCACAAGCACCGCTTGCTTCCACCGGTACCGTTGTCCGCCGCCTCAACTACTTTTTTACTTTATCTGTCTGCTTTTGTTATCTTCTCAACTCGTTCATTCCATTTCTCCAGGCCTACGGTGGGACCGGCTATGGATGGCTGTGAATTCCAAAGGCAGGATGTATACTCAGAGAGTCGCGCCGAAACTCGCCTTGGTTGAAGTCGAATTGCCGCTCGAAGCTTTCTCACCGGGCTGGAAACCTAGCAGCAGCTCATTCCTAGGTTATTAATTTCCCCCAATTTTTCGTGTTCTTCTTTTTTAGATCTGTAAATTATCTGGTTCGATGCGCAATTAAATTTCCCCCAATTGCATTTGTTTGCTCAGTGATGAGAGCTCCTGGTATGAATGTTCTCAAGGTTCCAATGGTCGAGCCGCGTGCAGTGGCTAATGGCGTCTCGGTGTGGGAATGGAATGGTTCAGCCTTCGACGAGGGTGAAGAGGCAGCAACGTGGTTCTCTGATTATCTGGAAAAACCGAGCCACTTGGTTCGTTTTAATGAAGGTTGAGCTGAGCTCCCAGATATTCTGCTTATTGACTGTTGAAGATTGATTGCTTTGATTTTTATACCGAATTTTTCGATGCAGGTTCTGAATGTAGGCCTGTGAGGACTGACTATGGCGTCGGTCACTCTGTCAAATTCAACGATTTATATCCCTTCCATCTGATATCCCAAGTGCGTGCAGTTACAAAGTTTAATACTGAATAAAAGAAAAAACTAGAAGAACAAAAACTCAGTAGCTGATCTTGAATATTTCTTATGCAGAATTCAGTGGATGCACTAAACGAGCAGCTTCAGGAACCAATATCTGCTAACCGGTTTCGA
The DNA here is from genome assembly GCA_954870475.1 of Euphrasia confusa. Lineage (NCBI taxonomy): Eukaryota > Viridiplantae > Streptophyta > Magnoliopsida > Lamiales > Orobanchaceae > Euphrasia > Euphrasia confusa. The sequence continues at coordinate 6,076,811 of OX940959.1, read as the reverse complement.
CCCAAGTAATCAGTTTTGCCTCATTTAGATAGTATTACAGTATATTTAAATCTAGCTGTGATTTAGTAATGCTTAGATTTTTAAAATGTAGCCGATCTCCCTTTTTAAAAACATACAATTAATTTTGAACTTTGATGATCCACTGTGTATTACTTCTCCCAATCATGGCAGCTTCCTTATTGATGGATGTGAACCTTTTTCTGAGGATTTGTGGAATGAAATCGAAATTAATGGTGTAGCTTTCCATGAGAGCGAGCTTTGCTGGCGCTGTAAGGTATATAACTTAAGTCTCTTTTACATTTTATCTTCGACGTGGTCAATCTATGTTAAGAAATAATATGGCGTTCACCTGGTTTCGGAGATTGAAATTTTTTTGGTATTTATTTGCAGATCCCCACAATTAATCAAGAAACTGCTGAAGGAGGATCTGAACCAACTCAGACTCTGGTGAATTTCCGGTCCGACAAAACATTGTTTCCTAATAATGAGAAGCATCGGGGAAGGGTACGTAAATTAATAAAGTATGAGATTTAAATACTATATGTCTATATGTATATATATAGCTATCGATAAGTTGGTTGTTTTATAGTTATACATGGGAACATTTCTGGTCTGCACGAACTATACCACGGATATCGGAAAGTCTATCAGAGTGGGTGATCCTGTTCGTGTCTTGAAGGCATTCTCTTCCTATGCCGAGATCCCCAATTAGCAACTCCCACTTAAACTCAACATCTCTTGTGGGGTAACTAAACTAGTAGTATTGCTTTTGAAGATATCTTCATGATACCAAAAGCTGTTGTGCTGTTGCTGTAATAAAATTTTAAAACCTTGTTTGCTGTAACAAAGTTTTAAAACCATGTTTGCTGTAATAAAGCTAAACCTTATTGGTGTTCATCACTTTCACCTCATCAATTTGTATAGCAGCTGTGAATTTACTGGTAATAATAGAACTGAAATGCGAATTACATGATTGAATTATATTAAAGTTTGACACAGAAATACATGCCTCCTATTCCCATATATAATCTCTTTTTCTTTGTCTTTTTCACTCTTTTTTAATCTTCACTTGCAAATTGCAATGAGAGAGCTTTAAGGGCTAGCTAGGTCCTTTTTCCAGATTCCCATCTTCAGGAGGAATTTTCGAAGCTTCCGTCTTCATTTGCTGGGCCATGTCGTAAGTAGCATGGAGGCCGAAAAATACATAGTAAACTAACATGATGACAGTGCAGATAGCAAACCTCACAAAGGTCCGAGCTCCCAACGATCCCATCAGAAACAAATTGATGGCAATAGACACAGACGGCAACCACGGAACAAGCGGAACTCCCCATACCTTAGGTGCTCTCTCTTGTGGCAACAAAGCAGCAATCCCCAAAGTCCCCGAGAACCAAAGAGGGATTGTAATTGCGTATCCAATCCAACCTCCAGGCCTTAATCCCCAGTAAGCAGAAGTTCCCATCGACGAGGCAATGATAATCAGCAAGAATACAACCAACCTCAACAAATTTGTTCGGCTCGTGACCCCTCTCGAGTAGTACCTCCTCACCAGAAGCGCAACTGCCATCATCATGAAGATGAAAAGTGTGCTCACGGACAACAGACTCGCCAACACATCCAAACTCGAGAAGAAGGCAATACAAGCACTTGGTATAGTGACCAAAAACGTTGCGTATATAGGAGTTCCTGTCTTCGGATGGACAAGCGAGAACCACGGAGGTATAATGTGGGCCCGCGCGATGTGAGTCGTGTAGCGTGCCTGTCCGAGTGCCCCTACCAGAAGAACAGTTGTCATTCCCTTGAGGGCTCCGAGGGCAACAAGGTACTTTGCCCATTTCATCCCCACGCTCTGGAAAGCCACGGAGTAAGCTGCGTTCACGTCTATCTCTGTGTACCTCTGCATCATACTCAAGGCGAGTGCCATCAAGCAATATATCACGGTGATCATCGACATAGACCCCAGCAACCCTAGAGGTATGTCTCTGCTCGGATTCTTCGTCTCTTCCGCCATGGTTGCAATGTTGTCGAACCCTCCGTACGCAAAGTACACTATAGCTGCCGCTTGGAAAATCCCCTGAGCCCCGTTAGGGGCAAAGGGCTTTAAATTGGAAGCATTTGCATGAGCAAACCCAGCGACTATCACGAATAAGATAACCAATGTGTTGACTGCAGATGCAATCCAGTTTAGCCGAGAAGTTATTTTCGCGCTCGTCATAGCTATCAATGACGAGATGGCTAGAACACCTACTGCAATCGGGTCGAGCAAGTCGAACCCTTCGCTGAGATTCGTTTGTATGCGTAACGAGTTGGGGTGTCGATCGAGAAGGGTCGTGAAATAAGAAGTCCAAGCTCTAGCGACAGCTGCACCTCCCACGATGGATTCGAGAAGAATATTTCCTGCAGTTATGAAGGCTGCGAGGTCTCCGAGCTCGACTCTCAGGTAAGCAAACGACCCTCCAGCGACTGGAATCTCGATGGCGAATTCGGTGTAGCAGAAGACAGAGAGCATGGCAGAGATGCCTGATGCCACGTAGGATAGGACGATGGCCGGGCCCGCGTGGTCGTGAGCTTCTTGGCCGGTGAGCACGAAGATGCCGGCGCCGATGACGGAGCCGAAGCCGAACCAGGTGAGGTCCCACCAGTTGAGGCAGCGTTTCATGGAGTTTTCGCTCTGTTTGCGGAGGTCGATGAGCTCCGTGGAGTCGTCGGACCTGCTGAGGAGGCGGTCCTTGAATCGGGACTTGGTCTGGGATAAGGCGGATAGGTAGGAACTCCAGTTTTCGAAGGATTTTTCGGGGAAGAAGTCTTGTTTGCTCCATCTCCAGTAAGATCTTGGTTGGGGATCAGTAGTTGTAGTTCCCATTTGGACTCTGAGATATTTTTGCTCAAGTTACTCTTCTTAGTGGCTGCCCATTTAACAAATGGAATATACTCCATGTCATGTTTGAACATTTACCATTACAAAAAATGGCCATGAAACTGTTGATCTTGGGTGAAGAGATCAGATCCATAGAAAAAGGATATGGGTTCGTATGTCCTTGTAACAAGATTTAATATTCAATGTTGATGGCTAAATAATTCAGTACTCCTTTTTTCTCTTAAAAATATTCAAACTTTTTTTTTTTTTTTACTTTTATTTTTTTACTTTAATATTAAATTATCTTTTTTTTTTTTATCAAATTAATTTAAACAATATATTTTTTAATTTAGATATTCATGTGAAAGAGAAAGTTATAATAATAATAATAAATATTTAATGTAAATATGATTAGTGACTTCATTTAAAAATCAAATAGCTTAATCATATGACCCACAATTTTAATAGAGCTTAATTATTTGTGGCAGCACCGCAGTGGTACCCTCTAAGTAACGGTAATGTGTTGAGAGTAATTTTTCGATCAAATAGCAAAGTTGTAAAATTAAATAATTAGTGTGAAAAATTAAGGGTAAAAGCTTTCTTTTGTAATGAAAAAAAATTAATGTTATGACTTATAAGTATGAAACATAAACTAAATTAGTGTGAATAATTTGTACTTCAGACACACAAATTAAATTATTCACGTTTCATCCGGTTACATCATACTATACTTTAAATTATAAAATGTTCATAATTAGTACTAATTAAAAGCCAAAAAAGTAAACTAAGTAACTGTCCTTAAAAAGAGAAAGAAAAATAAAAATAAAAAAAAGGTTTAGTAAATGCAAATCAGTGGGTTGGAGTCTTGGAGACTTGGAGTCCCATTGTTTTCAAGTAATACACATGGAGAAATTGAAAGAAAAAATTAGTTAAAAAGAAAAAGTCATTTCACGAAAAAAAAAAAATGTATTAGACTATTTACGATCGTTTCAACATTCAACACCCTACTTTATTACACCACATCATCTTCTCTCTCTTCCACCTAATCATTCAACACTCATTTAACTTTTACAACCTACAATAGTTTTATTTAATAAAATTCAACACCCTATCCCACTATTTATATTTCATTTTCTTACTTTCTGGTGGGCCCCATTTCTTTTGTTTCATTTCTTTTTTCGCCATGTGTCTCCTCTCTTCTTTAACCATGTGTCAAAATGGGCCCATTTCTTTTGTTTCAACTGGTTGAAACAATTCAACCACATTGAATCCATGTGGGCTTCAACACCATTTTCAACATCCCATTGCAATGATTAAACAGTTTAAAAAATAAATTCAACATCCCATTGTAAGTAGCCTTACAGCCTAAACCAGAGGCTCTAACTTTTATTGTTTGGCAAGATATTCGAGGTGTCCAGTTTTAATATTTGCTCAAACAAGGAGGACTAGATTGCAAATTAACGAAAATAATACTGGACTATCATATCAATCCAAACTCCAAAGAGAGAGCAGTACTACTAAGTAATCCAGCATCATCAAAACGAAAGAGACGAGAAATATATACACACACATATACATACAAACACAAACAATCTTGGTGAGCGATTTGTTGTAACTCGTTCGTTCGTTATTTATTTAATTATTAATATGAAATCATTTCTGTTTGTCCATTGAAGAACACCTGACCGAATCAAAACTCCCACAGGAATTAGAAGCGATTCAAACGAAGCAATTTATTTCCCAAAGTCTCTGAGCTTTTTTCTGGGTAATTCATATTCTCTCAATCTTTCTGTTTCCGAGCCTTTTTTCGGGTTTTTTAACTCGGAAAATTAGTATTGTTGCTTCCACTTGATTGCCTCTGAAATCTAGGTCATTAATGATGAAAATCCCCAAAAATCGAAATTCGATTTTATCCTCGGATCTTGTTTAGTTATACTTATCTGTAATTCAGTAGTCATGTAGAAACATTTTTTTTAAGAAATTGCTTTGTACGGGATGAATATTCAGGTCAACTTATTCGAGTGCAGTAATTTGTCACAATGTCTTTGCTGAGAAAATTACGCCTAGTAACTGTCGATGTTACGGGCACGCTGATAGCTTACAAGGGCCAGCTTGGCGACTACTATTGCATGGCAGCAAAGTCAGCTGGGCTCCCATGCCCCGACTACAAACGAATGCACGAGGGTTTCAAGCTCGCCTACACAGAAATGTCGAGGAAGCATCCGTGTTTCGGGTTCTCGGAGAACATACCCAACATTGTTTGGTGGAAGACTTGCGTAAAGGACTCTTTTGTCCGGGTAAGAGAGATGATAGACTGTGTGTTATTGCAAATAAACTCTCTGAGCAGGAAGAAAAACTTACCATGTCTGCACCTTAACAGGCAGGGTACGATTACGATGATGAAACATTCGAGAAGGTTTTCAGACGCGTCTATGCTACATTCGGTTCTGCTGCACCTTACTCAATTTTCCAAGATTCACGGCCGTTTCTGAAATGGCTCCGAGGGGAGGGTGTCATTGTTGGGGTTGTAAGCAATGCAGAGTACAGGTATCGAGACGTGATCCTTCCGGCATTGGGTTTACATGAGGTACATTACAACAAACATATGGATTTCCTTGCCATTTTTTCCTAGAATATAAATGCAATTTTTGTAAATATGTTCAGGGATCAGAGTGGGACTTTGGGGTGTTTTCGGGTTTGGAAGGTATAGAGAAGCCAGACCCAAAGTTGTTCGAGATAGCGTTGGAGAGGGCAGGGAACATAGCACCCGAAGAGGCTCTTCATATTGGGGACAGCATTCGAAAGGATTATTGGCCTGCCAAGACTTTGGGAATGCACGCCTTACTGTTAGACAGGTTTAAGACACCGGAAGCTCGGACTTGGGAGAAATCCGGTGCTACTGTGCTACCCGATTTGGTGGCTGCACAGGAATGGCTTTCTACTGAGCAAGAGAGTCGCTAGAAACATGTTTCCTTTAACTTGTAATAAACGGCATTTTGTGAAATCAAATAAAACAGGAAAAAAGTTGAGGTTCTTATCCCATACCAAGTAAAGTTTCATGAGAAGTTATCGCTTAAGATCTCGTAAAAATTCAAGACCATCTAGGTATCTTGCACTAAGGGCTGAAAGAAACTTGTGTCAAGAAGATATCTTTATCCCTAAACTAGGTGGCTGTTGGTTTCAAATTACCCTGTTGGCCAAAATAAAGCAATGCAGATTATATTGAAGAGACGCAGCAGTCATCGTATTGCTAACCAACATTTTTGTCTTGAAAATAACATACCCACAGCAGAAAAGAAAGGGAATAAGAGTAACACGAGTTTTTAAAATCAACTTAATAAATCAGATAATGAATTCATTCACCACTGGCAAAAGGAGAAGAAAACAGGTCCATACTACCAAAAAAAAACAGAGTTAAGAAGTCTCGGCAGCAGGCTGAGTAACACCAGACTTGATCAGCAGCTTACTCAGAGCCTCTGGCGAGCACACCTGGTACTTGACTTTCCCATTGGAGACGAACACCTCAGCCAACTCAAGCTTCTCCGAAGTAAGGCTTGTGCTGTCCATTGTCTTACTGAGAACCTTGATAGCAAGATCAACAGCCTCTTCCCTCGTGACCTCCTCCTTGTAGTCCTGCTTCAGCATGGACTGAGCAGCCTGATTATTCGCTCCAATGGCTGCAGCTTTCCAGCCGCTGTAATTCCCACTAGGGTCGCTCATGTAGAGCTGGAAACCATAGTTTTTGTCCCAACCTGCAAACAGAAAAGAAACACCAAACGGGCGGAGCCCACCATATTGGGTGTAGCCTTGCTTGGTGTCGCACAGAGATTGAACGAGCTGCTCGACTGGCATTGGTTCCTGGTATGCATACGTGTAACGTTGGGCTTGGACTCTTGCAGTGTTGATGAGGATGTTGGCATCGGACATTATCCCAGCCACAGCACAAGCCACGTGGTCATCAATCTTGTACATTTTCTCGGTGGCTGCAGATGTCTGTAGAAGCTTGGAAGTCACTTTCTTTTCGCCAACTAATACGACCCCATCTTTCGACAGTATGCCTATGGCACTCCCTGCATTGCCAATGGCCTCCATCGCATACTCGACTTGGTAAAGTCTGCCTTCGGGGGAGAAGATTGTTGTGCGACTGTCATACCTTCGAGACATGGTGTGTTCTACACGGAAATACATTAGCCGAATTAGCAAAATCAAAACACTTTCATTCCGATTAGATCAAAATCATAGTGAGGAAAGGGCCCGATCAACATATTCAACTAGAGGCGTATAATTGGCACACATTCACGAACCACCGAAATATCTTAACCTAGATTTCATGAATTGTATTATAAATTGAATTTATGAATTTATTCTGCCCTAATTTCAGAATTATAATTTCAATCAGCTCGAAACGTAGAAAAGAAACAATCAGCTAATCCTGTATTTTTTTTCTTAGTAATTGAATCGGAAAAGGATAAGAAGAAAGAAACAGTGAAGATAACCAAAAAGTAAATCACGCAAAAATCTGTCGACTAAAAACCCTAAATTGGAAAAAACGAAATCACGTACCTGATGAAAGATCTGAAAATGGGAAAAAACGAAAGGTTGCAGATGACGTTGGGGAGAGGACGAGAGTGAATTAAATCGGCGTTTAAGAGTTCACCGCACCGGAGTAACTGTATATAACAAAGCTGTCTTTTCTTCCAAGCTTCAAAAATCAATAAATTTTGTATTTCCGTTTTTGACCCCAAAGTTCCGAATTATTCCGATTGAACCCTATTTTATTTTATTAAATTATTTTAATTTCAGTTTCAGTGTATCACTAAACCCTCGAAAACCCTTTTCATCTTGCATCAACATTCCAGATGCAGGTTTATGCATATCAATACAGGGTATAAATTCGTCCCTTCCATTCGTCGGAGGTTGAAATGAAAGCTTTGAGGGCACTGAGAACACTGACCTCGATCGCTGCCGCAGCATCCTCCAATTCGCAAAAAAGCCTGAAAAATCCCGCTCTTTTTCACCGTTTCTACTCAGCCCAGCCGAACCCCGAAGAATACGCCACCGCTCAGGACGCTGTATTCGATAGCTCCGATTTTGCCGATTTAAATCTCAATTCGGACGGTGCCGGTGAAGAGAATCCGGCGTGGGATGAGAAGTACCGGGACAGAGTGAAAAGCAAAGTGTTTGGGGAAGATGTTTCGCATTTCAGGATTCTGAAGAGCGAGGAGGAGAAGAAGAAAAAGGCCGGTTTCCTAGCGAAATCCTTGTTAGAGGCGGCGTTGGATGAAGATGAGAATGAGGATGGGGAGGAGATGGAGGTGCTGGAGGAGGATCAGAAGTCTTTGTCCGTCGGTATTATCGGTGCTCCGAACGCTGGAAAGTCTGCCCTCACTAATTTCATGGTCTCTTTATGTTTTTTTCATGTTTCTTTAGTTCAATCTGTTTGCCATGAAAGCTAAAGATGTGATCATTTTTGTTTTAGGTTGGGACTAAAGTATCTGCTGTTTCGCGGAAGATTAATACCACCACACACGAAGTGCTGGGAGTTTTGACTAAAAAGGATACACAAATTGTATGTTCTTGTTACATGCTGGCTCCAGATAAATAGATAGCGTGTGTTGATAATTTACTTTCTGTCATTCCTTGGAGATTCTAGATAGGAAAACATTTGTTTTTTTGTCAAGGCATGTACATTGCACTCTAGCCTATGCATTGCCCGCATACTTTCGATTGGTTTCAATCATTTTTTCACCCTAAAACTTGTGAACTGTGAGTGAGTTTTTAGAATGTGGGAGATATTATGGATAAAATGTTTCTTCTCAATTTTCGTGTGCTTATGACACAAGTGTTCCCTCTAATTTCATATTAGGATTATTTTATTGTTCACTGGTTGCCGCACGTGCATGAAATTTATGTCAATGATTATCTACGCTGTGTAGGGTGGGGGTTGCCTCTATCTCGTTTTATATGAAGGAACATTCTTACATTTGCTGTTATGTGAAAAAGCTTTTTTTCCTTTTGTCGAAGATTGCGACTAATTCTAAATGCCCATGCAGTGCTTCTTCGATACACCAGGACTTATGTTAAAGAAAAGTGGATTTCCTTATAGTGATATCAAAGTCCGCAATGATAGTGCTTGGGGTTCCGTTAACTTATATGATGTGCTGATCGTTATATTTGATATTCACAGACATATTACTAGGTAACACTTTCTTTCTTTGTTTTGAATATGTTTGCTCAAGTTAATGTTACATGCTCTTATTGGGTCAAGTTGGACTGAACCTCAAGGCACTACTCTTTCTATAGATGTATGCTTTTTCTATTATGAGCTTTGTGTTCTTGCAGTGTACGCTGAGTATCTCTGTTATTTAAAAATGAGTATGACACTAAAGGAATCATGTTACCTCGTATAAATAAAAAACAATATAAGGATCTATTCATCAAGCTATTAATTTCTAACTGGTAACATATGTCAAACCTTTTTTTTTAATATTTGTACCAAATCTCGGAGAGTGAGACTACATGCATATCATATGCGGCTTGGATTAAGTTTAATGTTTTTAATAACAAACTTATCTTAATATTTCATGAATCTAGACCTGATTCCCGAGTGGTGAGATTGGTCGAAAGAATGGGTTCGATTCGCAGCACGACACAGAAGCGTGTGTTATGCATGAATAAAGTTGACTTGGTCACGAAGAAGAGTGATCTCCTGAAGGTCGTTGAAGAATTCAAAGACCTACCTGGATATGAAAGGTATGTTTTTCATGTTCGTTCTATCCCTCAGTTAATCGATTATTCTACTATGGTGCCTGATATCAATTTTATAGGCTCTTCATGATCTCAGGACTGAAGGGTGCTGGAATAAAAGATCTTACACAGTATTTAATTGAGCAGGTATGGTTAAAAAGTTTGACACATCCCAGAAATCTTCCCCCAGCATCTTTTTTTTCTCACTGTTTGTGCTATCATGAGATTACCACTTCAGATTATATCTTAATTTTGTTTTAAGCTAAATCACAAAATGTGCATGTATTTTACTTGGCAGCTATCTCTATATGCTGTGTCTCTCATAAATAAAAATTTCACTGGATACTCTATTTTCTCACAATGCTAATTTGGCTATACATAATAATGGAGAAAAACTAGAAGCTCTAAAGGCTTCACATCTGGTTTATTTAAATCCTTTTTTATGCTTAGGGGGTAAAAAGGCCATGGGATGAAGACCCGTTTACAATGAGTGAAGAAGTCATGAAGAACATATCACTAGAAGTTGTGAGAGAGAAGTTGTTGGACCATGTGCATCAGGTAATGTTCGGTTGTCTTATCTTTCAAATTGTAATAAAGTTGGAGATTTTCACTGATCTGATTATTTATCCTAAAATGTAGGAAATCCCGTATGGAATCGAACATCGCCTGATGGGATGGACAGAGTTCAGAGATGGCTCCATCCGAATTGAGCAACATTTCATCACTCCAAAGATTAGCCAACGGAAAATTCTAGTGGGGAACAAGGGAGCTAAAATAGGGTTTGTGTTGTTTTTAAGTTTCTTTTTTTCTTAAAATATGTACGTGTATAAAACAAGTCTCTATCTTTACTCTCATTTGACAGGAGGATAGGTATGGAAGCTAACGAGGAGCTGAGGTCCATATTCAAGAGGAATGTTCATCTCATCCTAATGGTCAGAGTTAAATAACCTCTGTTATTTAGTACTAGCCAACCTCGGCTGGGTTCTCACCGCAAAGACTCGGCTTCTGGATAGTTGAAACGAGCCGAAGCTTCGCTGTTGGATATAAACGGATTTTTGAAATGCTCATTTCAACTTTAGTGAGGCGTTTCTTTTGGTGAAGGGCCCCTTGATATAAGCACGCACCAGTTAAGTAGTTTTGCTGGATATGGATTTTTCTCTCCATACTTCTGTCTTGTTATATTATACGTATTATGTACGAGAAATACATGTAAAGGTCATTTGTTTTTATGATTTATTTGAAAGGGTTGATGATCAATTTATTCAAAGTTCAAGCTTTGATTCACAAAATATTGTATTGTACCTTTTTTTTAATTTAGATAATAATTAAATATAGGAAAATAATTAAATGTTATGGCTTCAATGTTCTTATACTTCCAATTAATGGGACAAATATATCTACATTTTTCATTGCACATATAAACACTTGTGAGAGTCAACATCACAATTGACTATCCATCACTGTTTACTCTACATTAGTGTCTCCAGAAATGCAAGCACAGCCATCCCAGCAGCCCATACATCATCTTCCGATACATGCTCGGCTGGGGAATGACTAACGCCACCTCGACAACGAACAAACAACATTGCAACCTTAGTCAGATGAGACATAGCCATTGCATCGTGCCCGGCCCCACTCATCAGGGTTGGCACGTCGTCTGGATTCTCGCCACTTAACCGTTTCACAGCAGCATAAGCCGCAGACTTAAGCTTCGAACTCAACTCAGGATCACAGACCACAGCGTTAGCATCATGCTGAGATTATTTACATGAAAAAATACGAATGAATCAGACACGAAAAACTTCTAATGTACCAGAAAAAGGCTGTCGAGGCAATTCACACACCTTTCGTTCGATGAGACACAGAACTGAACGCTTGTCACATATCTGATGCATTCTGTTAGACAACTCGTAGATAACTGCTTCTCGTCCAAGATCATCCAATGCACGTATGTCTATAGTGAAGGTCACCTGCATATATATACATACATATATATGTTAAACTCAAAATTTGATTTCAGACTGGAAAAAAAAACTTCTACTGATTACTCGCCTGCCCAGGAATTACGTTACTCGCACTAGGCCAAGTTGAAATTTCACCAACGGTACAAACTAGGGATCCCGCGAGAGATTTTACTTCAGATGATGTGCAGTGATCATCATACGATAAATAATCCTCGGGTTGTTTACAAAGACTTTCAAGCAGTACAATCAGCTCGGCAGCGGCAGCCATAGGGTCCTGCCGCATTCTCATCGGGACTGTTCCTGCATGCCCTTGTGAGCCTTTCACTGTCACCTGAAGAAAATTTAAATCTTGCCTGAAATGAAATCCAATAGGAAGTTAAAGGTAGAGGATTTACCTTCATACGAGTCTGTCCTGCAATGCCTTTTACCGAACCAATAGGAAGGCCTGCAGTCTCGAGAACGGGCCCTTGTTCAATGTGAAGCTGTAACGCCGCCAAAAAAGTGCTTTAGCGAAAACTCTACAGTTGTGTCGTGTCGTGCATGAATGTGTGTTTTAAATAGGGGGTATACCTCAACATAACCCCAGACAGATTCAGGGTCATACTTGAGCTGCAAAAGATTCTGTTCCGTAACTTCGATAGAGTTGCTTCTCAAAGCGCCTTGTACTGTGACACCACTGAAAATACCAAATCCATTTAAGAGTCAGATCACATTTGAGCTCAGCTTCTTCGGTTAGTTATGTAAACCTTTTATCGTGAACATGCAATGTAGAAACAGGCAATACACCAGCAATCGCTGCACTTCCTAGGAAAGTCGATTGAAATCTAACTCCTTCTTCATCACTAAAAGCAATAACCTGGAAACAAAATTCGCCAAAATAAATTAATCGCTTGCCAACTACCCAACCATCTCTGATCCCTCTCTCTGGAGTACCTTCATTTTTGGTATACTCAAAAAAAAATCTAGCAACAAAGCAGGGCCGAGCGATAATCTCAAACAAATGTCTCGAAAAGGAAATGATTCACAACACGCTCAATATTAAAGTAATGTAATTTCCTTTTTACCTCCACGGGCCGCTTAAGTTTCCCAAGCATTCCTTTGATGTTCAACACCTTCAATGCAGATAATGCGGTAATAATCCCAAGTGCTCCGTCAAACATTCCAGCATCAATAACCGTATCCTACACAAGACACATAACCAACTCCACTTAATTTCTCATTTCACAAATTATTGGAAGAAGTTTTTAGCAAAGAAAGTCGAGAGCATGGTTGCTTCACCAAATGAGAGCCGATTAGCAGAGCCTTTTCACTTGGGTTTAGCCCTTCGTGTCGACCATGCACATTTCCCATTTGATCCACCCACCTAGAAAAAAGAATAGTGAAATTCTGTATTGTATTCCGAAAACAATAAAACTTGAAACAGAAGAGAAAAACAATTGAAATCTTACGTTTGCAGACCCGCATCTTCCATCCATGTTCGGATACGGTTCACTGCTCTGACTGAAGATGGGGACTGGAAAGTCCTCACAAGAAACTCTTCTGAATCACTCACCTGAAACGCGAAAAAGGCTAAACTAGCTTCAAACACAAAGCCAAACACACAAGAGTAACATAATCCCTTCTGCTCAATAATCCACTTATAGAACATTGATCAGGAAAAAAACATCAGTACCTTTCCGAGCTCCATAAGTCTCGCCACCGCCTTGTCTTTTAGTATTTCCGAATGCAGGAATCCAGCATATTCTAGTGTTGAACAGATCATTACGTTAGTAAACTCGGAGCTAATTACAGTGTTCAAGAAACTGCAACTACACCACCACAACCAAAATCCAAAACTAAAATCCCAATAACCGAAAAATTGAAAATCAAACGCTGATAGAAATCAATGGGCTAAAATTATACAGATTGAAAAACGAAAGTACGGCCTCACAGGTAGCACAACATCTCCGAGATTCAATTTTTATGCTCAGGCCAAATCAAGAAAAACAAAACGCAGGTAAATCTAATTTAAAAATAATAATAATAATATTAATAAAACAGTTTCACCATCTCAATAATTCATTTCTTGATAGTGAACGGGAAGAATTATAAAAGAAATTACCAGAAACCCCGTTTGTGGATAAGATTGATACGAGGAAAATGAGAATCGATATGAGTGGCGTTTGAGACGCCATGGATTTGGGTATGCTGAAACACGGGAGGAAGAAGACGATGAAATGAAGTAGCAAAAAAGACTACGGAAATGCGCATCGTCAGCAAAGGTGGTGTGTGGTCATGGCGGCCACCAATTTTGGCTGGCTCGTGACTGTGAGTGAAATTGTTGGGCCCGCACAGATACTACCTCCGCCTTACTTTCAGTTTTCATCGTTCAATACCGAGTACATTATTATATTTTATTTTAGTTTCAAATTAAATTATTTAAAATTATCAAATAAATCGAGTACATTATTATATTTTATTTTAGTTTCAAAATTAAATTATTTAAAATTATCAAGATGTTATAAACTCAAGAGAATTGAGAGAGAATAATAGATTAGATATAGAGAGAACATCAGAGAAGAATAGAATTATTGTGAATTCTTGTGAATTGTTGTATTCATTCATATGGGGAGACCCCTTTATATAGGATACAATCTAGGGTTTCTGACTTAGCCAACAAGTCATTCACTATAATATAATAAGAATTCATAACACTCCCCCTTGAATGACTATTTACAGTATTGCTGCCTCGTTAAAACCTTGTCAGGAAAACCCAGTGGGACAAAACCTGAGCGAAGGAAAAAGAGTACAACTTGCTCCCCTTGATTGTAATCACTGAAAATCTTTGACTTCTTGAAAGTAGTTATTGGTGATCAATAGTCTCATTAAAACTTGTAACTAATAAAACCATATAGGAAAAACTTAGTTATTCAAATATACATTTTGGTCTTCAGGACCCAACCTTCGAATTGTCGAGTTTCACATTCATTTGTATTATTGTATATTTTTTCGTCCTTATGGGACATGCCTTACCAGACATCTATTGACTAGAGCATTCGCAATTGCTATAACCGGCCGGTAACTCTTCTGGAGTATTTTAGATGCGTCTAATGTCGAATATACAATCCTTGACAAATGAATAATGTGAACTTCAATTCATAATCATCTAGAATATTATATTTTTCTTTTGAACTTCAGGTTCAATATCTCAGTATATTTCGAAAACAAACTCATATCGAGTGATGTACATGCCTCGTTAAAAACCTCGTTATAAAACCTTGTAGGAAAAAATACTCGAGGAAAAGAGTACACGACATTTACATTTATATTGTGGTGATTGTCTCGTTAAAAACCTTTAACTAAGAAAACCACGTGGGAAAAACTTAGTAGAGGGAAAAAGAGTGCAATCACTGGTCTTCGGGACCAATCACGGGTCTTCGGGACCTTATATTCAATATCATTTTTGTCCATATGTGATATGATATTTTACATGATCAGATCATACATTCATAGATATCTATCGTTGTTGCTGCCATAAATATTAAGTAGCGGAACTTAATGTCATCCTTAAAAATATTTAATTAACATCGAGTTTCTGCGAAAAACTCTTGAGCAACTAATCTCGCTTTTATATCTCACCACATCATTACTCTTTTTTCGTATGAACACCCACATATATCCTTCTGGGATAATATTTTGAGGTGTGTATTATAGAGTCAAAATATAGCGAGTCATGCTCATTTCTATTTCTTTGAGTGTTGTTGGCACACTATCATTGATTTAAGTGTTGGATCCAAATTTTCTAGAGCAACTCTTGAGGCAAATATGTCGTTGACGGCTTTTTCCATGTTGATGACAATTCATTTTATCAACCAAATTTTTAATCATTTCCCAAAATATTTAATTTGGTTGTTCCGCAATCCCACGATTTTCTATTATCATGTGCACATGCTTTTTCAATGGGATTTTTATCTAACTCTCTTCAGGAGATTTTGAGGGTGACTGAATTTCTTTGTTTTTCCATTATTTATTTTATATCTTCAGATCGATCTACTACGCTTCAGGCGTATATCAACATTTGAGTTGATCTCTTTGGTATTTGAACTCTTATAGTTCATTTATCACAAATATATGTGATTTTGTCACACCTTCATTAATTTGGCAGATTACTTGCTGAATATTGCAAGTTACTTATTTTCATGAACTTCGGGTTCAATTGATTGGTGCGTAGATCTAGAATTGAAGATCGTTTTCATTCAATGAAATTTTTCGGCATTTATATCTTTTATATTCTTATCTCCCCCTAATGCCGGGAAATAATATTCGTTAAATACGCAAATCAGCGTTATTGCTATAAACCGATCTTCTGGATCGTGATCTTCTAGATCGTGGGCTCGAGATATTTAATATACCTTATTTTCTATTGTGCTCGTTCATGAAAATACGCTCTAATGGTGATATGAATATACATTGCATATTAATTCGCAGATGGGAAATGCTCGATTCATTGCCACGCACAATCATGATATGCATCATCTTCATTTTAAGTACATTTGTAGTACTCGTGGGGATAATTAGTAAAGCTCTTCCGGAGCCCACTCTTGATATGTTATCATTTGCATAACAGTATCAATGATCATTCGGGAATACAATATCATTATCAATGATCCTTCGTGAATCAAAATATTATGTTTAACCAATGATCCTTCGGGGATACATTATCTTTATCAATGATCCTTCGGGGATACGGTATCTTTACCAATGATCATTCATGATAAATTTTCAAAGATATTATTCGAGATTATTAGTATATAACCATAATCAATTTGATATTGATAATTCTACAGGAATATCATATCACGATGTTCTTCAGTAACATTTAATTTTGATATTTCGTCAGGATTATCATATCATGTTCTTCAAGAACATTAAAAACTTTAATCGATTTAATAAGTATAATTAATTTGATATTACTTCAAGAATATCATATTATTGTTCTTCGGGAACATATGATATTACTTCAGGAATATCATATTATAATGTTCTTCGGAACATATGATAATAATTAATTTGATATTACTTCAAGAATATCATATTATAATGTTCTTCGGGAACATATGATATTACTTCAGGAATATAAGATTATAATGTTCTTCGGGAACATATGATATTTCTTCAGGAATATCAGATTATAATGTTCTTCGGGAACATGTTACTTTTGGGAAGAAGAGGAGAAGAAGTAGATATATTTATAATTATTTAATAAATATAAACAAAATATAAATTCTTGCCTTGGAGTTCAGATCTTGGATGAGTAGAACTTCGACGAAGAACGCGGTTGAGCGATCGTGTTGATAACGTGTTATAAACTCAAGAGAATTGAGAGAGAATAATAGATTAGATATAGAGAGAACATCAGAGAAGAATAGAATTGTTGTGAATTGTTGTAAATTGTTGTATTCATTCATATGGGGAGACCCCTTTATATAGGATACAATCTAGGGTTTCTGACTTAGCCAACAAGTCATTCACTATAATATAATAATATTCATAACACAAAAAAAATAGTAATGTTTTAGATATTGAGATTAAAAAATATATTATTTTTTTTTATTTTTTAATTAAAAAAATAAAAGTAAATGTAGTACAGTATATATTTTTAAATTAAAACTTAAATTAATTGTAAATAAAATTTAAAAAGTAAATAAAAATAATTGTAAAATTTTATTTTATGATTATGAGTAATTTTTTAAAATTATAAATAATCAATAGATAATTAATTACTCCAGTGACTACTGACTACTGACTAGTGACTAAGTGAGAATATACTACTAATAAGTTATAAAGCCATTGTTGAGTGGGACCAGAAATAGAATCAACTGGAACGAGAATGACAAACTAAAAAATTTAATTAATGGTTAAGATTCGGATTCATTGGAATGGGAAAAACCAAAATATTAGGCATTGACGGTGGACCACTCACCCATCGTCATGCAAACTCACTTTGTTTTTTTCAATAATATTTTTTTGTGCTTTATTTTAATATAGTATATTTTTTTTTGTTTTACATATCTTCAATATATAGTAGAAACTATATATAATAACTCTCTATAATAATAAACTCTTTATAGTCAGGACTATTCATGAATTTACAAGGCCCTAGACAAATTTTTATATTAATTACGTTATTTTCTAAATAAAATAATTAAATTACAATTTATTATAAACTACGTGCATTTTACTATAATTTAATAAAACACGTTCAATTTACTTGCATTTTACTATCATTTAATAAAGCACGTTCAATTTACGTTCATTTTACTATAATTTAATAAATTAGATCCACGTAAATTTTATTATAATTTAATTAATTGTAAACATTTTATTATAATTTAATGAATTATTTGAATAAAGCACGTTCAATTTCGTGGAGAATGCTAGTCTAGATCAGTTCATATTCGGTAAATACAACTCTTTAATTTTTTTTTCGGAATAACTGTTTTTTTATTTTTTAGTGTTAGCAAATATCTTTTTTACAAAATATTGAATGAGAATATTTGACCTCACTTTCGTACATCTAGATCCAATCAAACATTCATACTTGGATTGGGAAAAACGCTACAAGATCATAGGTGGCATAGCAAGGGGAATTTTGTACTTGCATGAGGACTCTCAAGTCAGGATCATTCACCGTGATCTAAAACCTAGCAACGTACTCTTAGACGGTGGCATGAACCCAAAAATCGCAGATTTCAGCATGGCAAGACTATTCAGGCAAGACGATACTCAAGAGAATACTAGTAAAATTGCTGGAACATTGTAAGTATTTAAATAATAACACTTTCTCTTATCGTTGTAACTATGAATAACAAAAATTTACATAATATTGCAGTGGATACATGTCTCCAGAATACGCTATGCACGGACAATTTTCTGTCAAGTCGGATGTGTTCAGCTTCAGTGTGCTAGTTCTAGAAATCATCAGCGGTACAAAAAACAAGTGCATCTAACGTGGAGAGACGGTAGAAGACCTCTTGAGCTTTGTAAGTACAAACAATGGATGGTAAATAAATTAATATTTAAATTAACACTTTAATGACAAATCAAATTATTGCAGGCTTGGAAGAATTGGTGTAAAAGGACTGAATATCGTGGATTCCTGCCTTAGGTCACCAAGTTCATGTTGCACAAGCGATATGCTGAGATGCATCCACATAGGTTTGTTGTGCGTTCAAGAGAATGCAGCTGATAGACCAACGATGGCTTCCGTTGGCATCATGCTTAGTAGCTACTCCTTAACTATGACAGCACCTTCCGAGCCCGTATTCTTTATTCCCAGTAATGACAATGGCTCAGATACTCGTGAAATGAATGACGGGGGTTTCGAGTACAATAATTCATCCCGAAATGAAGTCTCAGTCAATGAATTTTATCCACGTTGATTTCGATAAACTTATTTGCGATTCTTGGGCAGGACCGTTCTTGAATTTACAAGGGCCCTAGACAAATTTTTGTATTAAAGTAGTAATAAATAATTACGTTTTTTTCTAAATAAAATGAATAACGTGCAATTTACTATAAAATACGTTCAATTTACATGAATTTTATTATAATTTACATGAATTTTATTATAATTTAATAAACTACGTTCAATTTACGTGCATTTTACTATAATTTAATAAATTAGTTGTAATTTACGTGAATTTTATTATAATTTAATTAATTATAAATATTTTATTATTATTTAATAAATTATGCGAATTTTATATTTCAATAATTTAATAAACCACGTTGTGTTTATTATAATTTAATAATCAAACCGAAATATGTATTAAATTAAAAAAAAATCCAATTTACATGCATTTTATTATAATTTAATAAACTACGTTCAATTTACATGCATTTTACTATAATTTAATAAATTAGTTGCAATTTACGTGAATTTTATTATAATTTAATTAATTACATATATTTTATTATTATTTAATGAATTATGTGAATTTTATACTTCAATAATTTAATAAACCACGTTGTGTTTATTATAATTTAATAATCAAACCGAAATATGTATTAAATTTAAAAAAAATAGTCAATAGCCCCAAATTAAACTATTAAAAAAATTGTTAATCTAAAGTATGATATAATTTTATTATAGTATTAAAAAATACAAAAAATATTGTTGTAATATATTAAATTTTTAAAAAATCACAAAATTCTATTTTTTGGTAATATATATTATTTTTATATTTATATTATTGTGGTAATTTATATTATTTTTATATTTATATTATTTTTATTTTGTAAAACTTTATATAAGAATAATCCTCTTTAATAATATTTTTTACTGTCCAACATATTACTGTATATAGTTTATACTGTATATTATTTAGTTTGCGC
This sequence comes from Euphrasia confusa, assembly GCA_954870475.1. Lineage (NCBI taxonomy): Eukaryota > Viridiplantae > Streptophyta > Magnoliopsida > Lamiales > Orobanchaceae > Euphrasia > Euphrasia confusa. Next base: position 6,056,867 of record OX940959.1, on the reverse strand, counting down.
GTACTAATAAATAATAATCACATTTTGTTTCAAATGAATAATTTATATTTAAATTACAAAAAAAATTTACAATTAATTAGAAATAAGGGAATAATTCTTTGTAAAAATATTTAGTATCCTTATCTCTCTCGTAATAGCGCGAGACACTTTTATTTTTAGGTGTCACGATAAGATACACAAATAAAACTCTGTTTTTTTCACTTAAAAACATAATTTATTTTATTTTATTGATCTATTTTTTAAATATACTTACGATTTTTTAAAAATATTGTTTTTTAAATTTTTGTACTTAAAAAGTGTCACAGATTTGTTTTTTAAAAATGTCACAATTTTAATTTTTAGAGAGAAAATACGTTTTAAGACTTTTTTAACAGATATGAGAAGTGGGTTTGGGAACTTGGGCCTTAGATAATGGGCTGAATGTATGTAGTGTGAGACTTGGGCTTGAAGAATGTGGGTGATGGATTAGGTGTTTGCAAGGGGTGCGGGACTGCGGGCGGGTCTAGGTGGGCTGCAGGTTTGGTCCGGGTGGTTCAGCACGATGGGCCAGGTTGGGACTTGCGAGTACAAACGAGTTGAGAAAATGGATTGGCTAATAATTACACCTCCATCTTTCATTTGTACACTCTTATTTTTTTTAAATTAATTTAATAATACTATGAAATGACTAAAATAACCTTTCAAACAAAAAACATTCACCCTTGAAATTTTGGTATCGTCTTCTTCGATCACCCTTTTAGATAAATACTACATAAGAATTTAAATTTCACCAAATAATTAATGAACAATTAATAATAATTGATTAAAAAATTGAAAGTTTTTATAAGAACTTCAAATACCTAATGTGATGGTTCAAACTTCAATTATTTAAGCTTAAAAAAAATTAAGATCTTGACGGTCATAATGGTGTTTTGAACTAAGACGGCAATAAACTTGAAATCCTTACGAGCTTTTGGAGATATTTACACAATAAACTTGAAATTCTTACGAGCTTTTGGAGCTTTTGGATGTATTTACAACTTTTGGTGCGGAAGAAATAAATTATCATTTTGACAAGGATAAATAGTCTCGCACAAATTTAAAAAAAAAAATCACAAAAATATTTGTTGTTACAAGTTCTTGTAGGGGATTGTTAGTTTTGTTGTTAATTCACAAAAAAAAAAATCACAATAAAAAACTTAAAAAGACGATACAGAAGGAAGAGATCTAGAAAATTGATGTTAATATCTAAGGGTATTAAGGACAATTTACAGAAGGTGTACTAATATCAAGGGTGCACAAAGTAAAACTTGAGGTGTAAATATAATTACCCAAATGGATTAAGGTTCGGCCAGATCTTGGACGGGCCGAGCTAGATGGGTCGCAAGTCCGCCGAGTCGGGTTATTTAGAGTGCAGCTTTTAACAGTACCATTGCCTTTTTTTTAATTGATTTGAATTGAAATTAATTAATTTTAAAAATAAAATTAAAAAAGTTTTGATATTTTTAATTAAATTTTATAGAAAGATTATTCTAGCTCTTTTCTTTTAAACCAAATTTGCGTTCGATTAAAATTTAATCGAAATGAAATCAAATTTAAAATAACTGAAAATTAAAAATGAACCAAGCATAACAACAATCACGACCCGAACAAAATAAACCGATATTTTTCAAATTAATAAAAAATGGTGCTTAAACACATATAATGGATATATATTAATTAAAAACACTGGTATGACTTATGAGTGCATCATCGATCATGCTAATACCATGTTTGCATGTTCATATATAAGAGTACTATTTAATAGAGGTTGATATAAAATTAAGTTGAAAAGAATATGACCTAATTCTGTATGCACACGGTAGAAGGAGGCGTCGTGTTCATTTTATTCACGGATATATATTTTGTTCAACAATTGAAATTAAGCCTTCTTAAAATGTTTGTGGGCATATCATAAATTCATAATTCGTTTTATTCTCTCTGATTTTCTTTTACCAAAAAAGTGAAATCGTAGCAACATAATTATGGTGCATACATAATTGAACAACATTAATTGCTTCAAATAGAAGTCATTCAAAACCATAATTACACGCTAAAGTAAAGAACAAAAATCAAAACACACCCTTATTTCAAAGGTTGTTTGTTGAAGAAATAATTTTGTGTTTTCCCTTTCCCTTGTGAGTAAATATGCTTTTCACACACGTCCAAATGTCCAATGTTGTTAGGACGCCTTTAGTAACCAAAATAACCTAAAGCCACTTTGAGAGGAAAGCATTCAATGCCTTTGAAAAAACACAAATACTACTAGTTTTTTCACATCATTTTCAATTCGTTCACTTAAAAAATCATCGAATAAATCTCTTAATTTAACTCGATTAATATTTTAAGTGAGTAAGCTCATGAGCAGATTATGCCTATTTAATATAACCTTTTTCAAAATGTCAAGATACGACCGGCGAAAAGCAACATCATAACAAAGCTTTCGTCACAAACTACACAACAAATCGACAAGACCCTCAAATGATAGTTCTTATAAATTCAAGTATCGGTTCGTGAATCGGATCCGATCGTCCCATTAGTAACAAGTATTTAATTATAATCAATTGATGTGCATTAATTACACGGGTGCTATTCGCATGGTATCGTAAATTAAACGTGACATTATTTCAAATCTTCTTTCCCAACATCTTTACGTGTTTTTAAACCGGCTTAATTTATCTTTCACTTTTTTAAAATCATATCCCTCTCTTACATAATTTTTTTCACACCACTCCAACCCCCATTAACAAGAATATGGAAACCATTTCCTTCGCGCTGGCCATCAGCCTCATTGTAATCCACGTGTACGCTCACGATGATTTCTCCGCTGCTCATCATCTGCAGAGAATCATAACCTCGTCCCGCAAATTTGCGGTTTCGGCACCCGCACCACCTTCGGTTCCGGTTCCATCTGTAAGTAACGGAGTGATCACGCCGTTTATAATTAGCATGCATTTCAACTTCATTCATTTATATTCCACCAATTGTTAACCCCAGGCAGCGCGTGTGTACCACGTCACGTCCTACGGCGCGGACCCCACCGGAAAAACCGACAGCACGGACGCAATTCTTCACGCATTGTCGGACGCGCTGACGGGTCCCGGAGCCGGGTTCATGTTTGCCGGAATCGAGAATCTCGGCGGGGCCCGCGTGGACCTCGACGGCGGCATTTACCTCATCAGCCGCCCCATCCAATTCAACGTCACCGGAAAAGGAAACCTTGTGGTACATATATATAATTAATACTAACTAATTTCATTTCATTTTATTTTCATATACAATATTGTTATAACTTAGGTGATCATTAGGTTACGAATAAGTAACATTAAGTCAGCTAATTTCGTATTCGTATTTTTGTTAACAGATACACGGAGGATCCCTAAAAGCCTCCGACGACTTCCCGAACGATGGCTATCTCATCGACTTATCCCCAACCTCGACCATCGGCACAAGTTACAACTACGAGTTCATAACCCTCCGAGACCTCTTCCTCGACTCCAACCTCCGAGGCGGGGGAATCCGAGTCGTCAACTCCCTCCGAACAAACATCGACAACTCCTACCTCACCGGCTTCAACACCACCGGCATCCTAATCAACCAAGGCCACGAGACCTACATTCGAAACTCCTACCTCGGTCAACACATCACCGCCGGAGGTGACTCCGGCGAGCGAGACTTTTCCGGCACCGGAATCGAGCTCTCCGGCAACGACAACTCGATCACAGACGTCGTCATATTCTCGGCCTCGGTCGGGATCCTCGTCTCCGGCCAAGCCAACACGATCTTCGGGGTCCACTGCTACAACAAGGCGAACGGGTTCGGCGGGGTCGGGATTTACCTCAGACTCCCGGGGCTTACGCAAACGAGGATCGTGAACTCGTATTTCGACTACACGGGGATCGTCGCGGAGGATCCGGTCCAGCTGACGATCACGAATAGCTTTTTCCTCGGGGACGCTTTCGTCCTTTTGAAGTCGGTCAAGGGGGTGGCGAGCGGGGTCAACGTGGTGGACAACATGTTTTCGGGGTCGGGGAAAGGGGTTGATATAGTGCTGTTGGACGGGCAGTTCGGGCAGGTGGATCAGGTGGTGGTCGATCGGAACAACGTGAACGGGATGAAGGTTAGGGTTACGGTTGTGAGGGGAAGGGTGCATGGTAATGGGAGATCGTGGACCGTGGACCTGAGCTCGGTGCTCGTGTTCCCGGACCTGATCAAGCACGTGCAGTACTCGTTGTTGTTGGCGAACGAGAGCTCTTCTTTCCCGGCGCATGCGTTGAGGAGCGTGTCGGGGAATCGAGTCGTGGTCGAAGCTGACGTGGCGGTTGACGCCAGCGTGTATTTTACGGTTGACCAAGGTAGCGGTCTCTTTTTAACGTAGTTGAAGTGAGAATAAAAGTGTCGAATTCCAACATGCATAGGGACGGAGTACGACGTGTATTTGAATATATACTCCGTATATAGAACTTAATTAATGCATTATATGTAACACATTAAATAACTTATTTCTTAAATTTTTGTTCTTAATAAAAATAAAATTCTCTCGATCGTTAATACGTGACCAATAAAATTCTCTAGTATAGTAGTTAATTCCTATGTCATACACATAAGTGTATACATTATACAATAAAATTTAAATTAAATATAAAATATATTTATTTTAAAAATGAATAATTATCGTTGAACAATAAAAAATTATTATACATAAAATTATAATTAAGTAAAAATATAAATTATTTATCAAAATATTTATTATATATTAAAGTAATTTTTATTAAGAACTAACTATATATAATGAATATTATGTGTACAATACTCTGTACATATAGTATAGTATTAGTATTTTTTTGTTGTATATATAGATTTGTACTTTATTGTGAAAACAAACGTGTACCTAATTAATTTGTGCAAGTATAAGATGTCAAGATTGAATTAATTGGTTTGGTAAATTTGTAAAACTAATTAATCATTTAAAGAAAATCAAAACGGGAGATCAAGAATTAAAAGACAAGATTTCAATACACGCTTTTGAGAGGTCCGGCGTGCGAAAATCACCCCTTAAGAAGCGGGTCGGGTAACACCATTATATCATTCTAGAATTTATTTTAGTATCATATATACTACGATAATCAAATTGAAAGAACACACAATTAACGTATTTGAAAACTAAAACTAATTAAAATAAAAAAATCTCAGGCAGAAATAGATTTTCACTAGCTATAACAAATAATTGAGGTTACATATAATGTAGTATAAACTATAATAGTCACACCTTCCCTGACTATTGTGTTGGGACATAGAGTAATACTCCCTCTGTCCCAGAGCTATAGTCATTTGTGGTCAACGCTGACTTTTTTTGACCGTTCAATACGTATGATAAACGGTACACAAAAATTATGAAAAAATAACTAAAATAAAATTTAATAGTTAAATTTTATTTTAGTTATTTTTCATATTTTTTTGTACTGTTTATCATACGTATTGGACGGTCAAAAAAAGTCAGCGTTGACCACCTGTGACTATAGCTCTGGGACAGAGGGAGTAATTTATTTTATCTTGGTCTTAATATAAAATAAAAACATTGAAAAAAAAATGTAAAGACTAGAGTAAAGGGGGTAAGTGCCCCCTCTAATACCGCTCCTGCTGGCAGTTGGGCTTACCTTATAAAGGCCTCCTTTCATTAGTCCATCTATTCAACCCACCACCATAAACACACACTGACACACACTGTTGCGCAGTAATTATTATAGAGATGAAAGGGAGTTTCTCCTCCGCCGCGGTAAAAACAACATCTTTCCTTGTTTTGTTACTTTTGAAAGAAACGCTATGCTCTGTTAGGGAATCGAAGCTGAACGAATACCAAAGAAAGCTTCGACAGAAAACCACTTATTCCCCCGCGGCAACTGATTCTCCCAAGGTATTTTTTTTACCCGAATCCCCTCTCCTCGATCTCACGTGACAGTAAAAAAAATCTCACAGTACTTTTTTTTTTTTTTTTTTTACTATTTTACAGAGCATTGGCGGAGTGTTTTACCCCATAGCGTACGGCGCTGACCCCACGGGGGTGCATGATAGCGCGGCCGCCATACTGGCGGCCGTAAGCGACGCCGTGAAAATGCAAGCCGGCCGGCAGAGGATATTGCTGCCCGGGATTACCGATTTGGGAGGTGTCATTATCGACTTGCAAGGAGGGACTTTCTTGATTTCCTACCCTATAAGGTTCCCGCCGGAGATCGGAAACATCGTGGTAAGTAATTTCAACTCTAATTTCGTTGTTCTAAAAATTACCGCGTCTATGATTAAACTGTAAATTAAGTAAAAAAAAATAGTCATTTTAGCGTCATTAATTGGTTGGCTCTTTAATGCTAAATAAATAGGAAATATTGTCATTTTAGGAAATGATTTTATTGAATTTTTATATTTTTAAAGGTGAGAGTACGATTCTAATTATACTCCTAGGAGCATGATATATGTATTGCATTTTAAGTGTTTCAAACTACTTTAGGTAAAAAATTAAGTTTGGTAAAAAAATATACTAAAATATATTAGCCCATAATTAAAAAAAATTACTTTTTGATTTGTAATAAATTTAAAAATATATTTTAGATAGTGAAAAAAGAAGACTAAATTTATCCTAATCTACAATTTAATGTTGAATAAATAAGTTATATAATTGAAAAAAAAAACAGACAAAATAACGTGAAAAGTTTGCTTAAAATCAAACATTCAAAAAGTTGATAGTAGTACTCCTACTAATTAATGTACACATTAATCTACATTTAACAAAATTACCCTTTTTCACATATATAAAAAGGTGTGAAATATATTTTGACTAATACAATCACAAATTCAAAGGGATTATTAATACTTACGTATCAAAACCAGATTTTGTTTGTCGATCATGATTTTTATTTTGAAAGGTAACTAATATATTATGTGGGGAGACTTTTTGAATATCTCTACAATATTATAAACAAAAATCTATCTAAATAAATATATAAATTGCTAAATAAATATTTCATGTCTTCGTAGTAGATCAACCTAGCAAACTGTATAGAACCGAAAAAAAAATCGAATCTTAGATTTTCTTAGATTTTACATAACCTAAGCCTTAGAGGAGATGAGGCCGGCCCGGCCGGGAGCATTCATCGCTTACTTTACATTGTCAACAATACTACTCGATTTATGCGTAACGTTCCATCTTTAATTACTCCTTAAAGACTTGCACGGGCTATAATTAATTGTTTGTTTTAAGAAAAAGGAAAGTAGGTAACACACGACTTTATAAGACGAGACTTTTTTGGACTTTCGAGTCATTGTGGCAAATGTACTTGGTCTCGACTTCAATAGATTTGTTTGAATAAGGAGTAATTGACTAATTGGGAAGAATACAAATATACAATAATAAATTTTATTTTCTAAGAATTAAATAATATTAAATCAAATAATATAGTGAAGATTGTAGTATAATAGTGTGAAAATTGAATCGAATATAAATGTATGTGAACATGAGTCCATGATACTTAAATTTTCGTTCATTTCAAATCATTGTCACACAATATTAAAAAAAAATTAACTGTTGTTTATTTTTTAATTTATAAAAATAATTTTACTCTAATATTTTAATCAATTTTGTTACACTAATTACTCACAGTTACTTATTTTACTAAGTATTAATTTAAAAATATATCGTTACCATATTTTTCGTCAAAAAGTTACTTAAAACAAATAGTTTAATTAAATATTTTAAATAGATGCAAGGAGGCACTCTAAGGGCATCCAACACTTTCCCCGGCAACAACCACCTCGTGGAACTGTGGGCCCCAGATTCCGCCGCCAAATCCTCAACCTTCTCCGACATGAAGGATCACAACAACGACGGAATGAAGTACGAGGATATCACCTTCCGAGACATCCTCTTCGACTCCACCTTCCGCGGCGGCGGCCTCTACGCCCTCAACTCCATCCGCACCCGCATCCTCGACTGCTTCTTCCTCCGCTTCACCACCCAAGGCATCCTCATCCGAGGAGGCCACGAAACCTTCGTCTCCGACACCTTCCTCGGCCAGCACCCGACCGACGGAGGCGACCCGGACGAGAAAACCTACGCCGGAGTCGGGATCGACATCGCCAGCACCGACAACTCCATCACCGACGTCGTCGTTTTCTCGGCTTGGACCGGAATCTTGCTCCGTGGAAACGCGAACGTAGTAACCGGGGCCCACTGCTACAACAAGGCGAGAGGGGTCGGTGGGGTCGGGATTTCGGTGGTGTCGGCGCAGAATCGGATTGTGAGTTCTTACTTGGACTTCAACAGCATCGAGATTGTCGACCCCGATCAAGTGCTCGTCTCGGGCGGGTTCTTTTTCGGGGACGGGAATGTCGTGCTGAGGTCGTCGTCGTCGTCGGGGAAGGGGAGGATTTCGGGGGTGACTATTGTGGATAATATATTCTGCGGGCGGGGCAAAGGTGAGAGTGTTCCGATTGTGGAGGTTGGGAGTAAGTTTACGAGCATTGATCAAGTGGTGGTGGATAGGAATGTGGCGACGAACGGGATGGTGTTGAGGTCGACGGCGGCGAAGAAGGTGGTGTCGGGGAGTGGGACGAAGTGGGCGGTTGATTTCTCCGGGGTGCTTTTGTTTCCGGATAAGATAAATCACGTGGAGTACTCGTTTTATTACCGGAGTGGGGGGAGGGTGTTTTCGGCGAATGGAATTACGAAGGTGTCGAATAATGTGGTCGTGGTCGAGAGCGAGAAGGCCGTCGGGGATGCCGTGGTTTCGGTTTCGGTGGATCAGTATAACGTGCTTGGAGAGGGGAAGCTCTAACTTAATATTAATGTAAAATGTAATACTAGTACTAATTAATTGGAGATATGGTAATTGGTAAGTGATGGATACTAAACTTCATGCAAAAGCTTTTGTTAACTTAATTTGAGTATATTTGTACTTTTTTTTACATGTAAAATGTAACCCCTTGTCATTTATCCACTTAGCATCATAACATATTCATATACACTTTTCTTGAAAATACTTTTGTAATTTACCTCTTAAGAATGTATTGGACTAATTTTATTTAGTCAAATGACTAGTTGACTTGTAATGTCCAACAAGCCCAATTTCAAGCCCAAGCCCAAGCCCAAGGCCAGTTCGTATATGGATTGGATAGCACATTGAAGGTCCAATTCAATTTTATTTTTTTCTTATCGTTGTTATCGGATTTAAAACCCCAGTACAAAAGGAGAAATGCTACTATATGGCATCGGCACAGAAGGGTGAAAACTTAAATTAAAGCTTTAGAACAAAAATGAGAGGGGTGAGTTTAATGTTACGTCGTTTAATAGGTCCGTGCAGATCAATCAGTGAGAACATCATTCTGTCTTCCGCCGCCGTCGCCGCCTCATACTCCACCCTAATCCTCGTCGAGGATAGGTTCCGGCCACTCTTTCTTTCATCAACGGCGCCGTTCTCCTATAATGGCGTTTTCCCGAATTACCACCGGAACTTCTCCTCTTCACCCGCCTCCTCAGGTCTGTCTCTCATGAGAAAAAACTGTTTTGTATCGATGTATGGCGTTTGCGTTTAGGGGGATTTGGATTCAATGTTGATTTTCAGAAACAAATAGGTTTCGTTGACCTTCATGTGGTTTCCGCCGTATTTGTGTTTACAGTTTTTTGCTTCTTTGCATTTCTTCGCGAATAGGTTATTAATAAGTTGAAGCTTAAAGGTACTCAATTCAATTTACCCGTTCTGGTTAATGTGTTGATGTTACTGTGTACTTAAATATTGTGAACGTTTTTCAGGCAAATGAAATCCAAAATTTGGGGGAATTTGGATTTAAAAATTGATTTTCAGAAACATATCGTCGAGTAGATGCAATCAGCCATTAAAAGTACATGTATGTTGAACTTCGTGTGATTTTCAAAGTACTCTGTTATTTCTGCCATTTTTAGAGATTTTTGATTGTTCTAGTTAGTATTGTGTAGTTCTTGGAAAATAGGTCATTGCCATGTTAAAGCTTTAAGGTAATTGCTTCGGAAAATGTAGCTTTCGAATTTGTACTTCGCAATATGAATATTTTGTCCAGAATAATGTAATCAATCAACCAATCTTTCATTACAAGTTTCGTGATTGCCTTCTTTTATGGTTTGTGAGTTTTCAGACATTCGATGCCATTTTATAATGTGACCTTTCGGTGTACAGATCCATCGAAGGTGGTGTTGATCGAATCAGAAGAGCATTTTAATGACTCACTTCGCAAGGTCCAAGGTATACTTTGCGATGAAAATGGATATCATTTATTTACTCGTTTTAGCCAATGTTATCGTAGGTAACATATTTTGTTGCTCATACTTTTTTCGTTCAACTTGGTCTGGTGGTGTAGACGAGTCTTTGCCTGCGATATTCTACTTCACTGCAGCTTGGTGTGCTCCATGTAAGTTTTGCTATCTTAGTATGGGAAAATTGTTCCATTGATTTAAAATCAAGATACTGTAGAAATTCCCCCAACTATGATATGGCTTTTAGATCTTAACTCCAAAATCAAAATTGAATTTTATTCTTCGATTTAAATCTGATACAGGTAGATTGCTGTCCCCCATACTTATGCAGCTCGGTGAGAAATATCCCCATGTCACTACATATAAAGTAGACATTGATAAGGTAGAATATACACACCGACACTGTAATTTGCTTCTCTTATTCCCCATCAAATGAATTTTATATGACTGTTGTCGAACATTGAAATGTGCAGGAAGGTCTAGGGAATACATTGAGCAAGCTAAATATTAATTCCGTGGTAATTGTTTTCTCTCTTTTTAATTATTTTGTGTTCATTGGAGAAGAATACATTACTGATAGCCTGCCATTTCATCTGTGTTTACAATTTGCTGAGAATCTTTGGTTGTTGCAGCCTACGCTGCACTTCTTTCTAGATGGTAAGAAGGCATCAGAAGTCATTGGTGCTGATGCTCAACGCTTGAAGGAAACTATGGAAACGCTCTTCAAGTGAAGACCAACACGTCGTCCTGTGCTCGGTGTTTATATCCGAGAACACAAACTCACTCGTGAGTCCAGAACAAATTGCACCCGACTCGGATATGTAGCTATGCTTTGCTTCTGCCAAAACAAAATAGTTCCTTTAGCTTTGTTTCCAAATAAAATCGAACATAGAGCATTCAACTTTTGTTTACATTACTAACATGAAAATTATGTGACATTTTCTTTGGTAGGATAAAGCCTAGAGAGTACAGAACCTAAAAATTAATATTCAAAATAAACTATTTCTTGATATTATGTAGTATCACTATCAGTAAAAGTTGGAGCATTCAGGAATCAGAATCAAAACGGAAATTGATAAACAAGTTATTCATTTTAAAGAAATCTAAAATTAAAATAAAATAAAATAAAACTTTGTGTTTGGTAAATATGGTTTGGGCCATACATTTGAAAATCAAACGAGTGTTTCATGGTGGGCTTAGGAATCGAAGCCCACTAACATTGTAGTGTATCGCTTATCCAAAAATAATCAATCTCCTTCCCTTCCTTCTTCGCTCTGCCACAATCAGCAGAGTTTCCAATGGCGTTTTCAATAGCAAACTCCACCTTATTCACAAAGTCTTCCATTTTCCTGCACAAAAGAAGCCTAGCCTTTTGCCTGCACTTCTCGTCCATCTCCGCCACCGCCTCCGACGCCGCCGCAGCTTTCCCTTCAGATAAAATCCAGTCCTACAAAAAGTGGCGCCGCCCCGTGTCCGCCTCACTCATTGAAATTGGAGGGGTCAAGCTATCCAGAGAGGGTAAAGCTTCTCAGTTTTCACGTTCTCTTCGAATTTTTATCTATATGCTTTTGGGAGGATTCGCGCTGTAGTAAATTAATTGAGGTTTCACTTGTGCTTTAGAATGTATCCTTTTTTTTAATCAATCACACTAATGCTTCGCCATTGATTAGTGATAGTGATGGTTTTACGAATAATTGTGTAGAGATAGTGAAGGATGACCCAACGAATAACGTTCCCGATTCGATATTCTCTAAGCTCGGAATGCAGCTTCACAGGAGGGATCAGCATCCTCTTGGCATACTCAAGAATGCAATCTTTGACTACTTTGACTCCAACTATCTCAACAATTTCGAGAAGTTCGACGATTTATGCCCAATAGTTTCTGTTAAAGCAGTAGGTTCATTTATTCACTTTTTTTTACTCGGTTAAATATTCAGTTATTTATTTCCTAATGATCTTGAGGCTTGCCGGTTGCTCTTTTTGTCGAATGTAATAATTTGTTGGTTGTTCAGTATATTTACCTCTGGGTTATGAGAGGGGGTTCATTGCTGTTACTTTGATGTGTATGGCACGACACTGCGGCTTCTAACAAAGATAATGATGATGTGTTATGTTATTCTTCAGAACTTTGATGACGTATTGGTGCCTGCTGATCATGTAAGCAGGAGTTACAACGACACATATTATGTGAACTCTCAAACTGTCTTGAGGTGCCATACAAGTGCACATCAAGCCGAGTTGATTAGGGAAGGTCATACTCATTTCCTCGTCACAGGAGATGTTTACCGCAGGGATTCTATTGACTCTACTCACTACCCTGTATTCCATCAGGTTTGTATATTTTTTTTAGTATAATGGATCTTGGATAGAATTCTTATATTTTGGTTAGTTAGTCGCGTGATTTATATTCTTCGAAAAAATGTTTCTCGACATTCAGATGGAAGGAGTGCGTATTTTTTCTCCGGCCGACTGGGAAGGATCTGGCACTGATGGCACATCGTATGCTGCTGAGGATCTAAAGAAATGTCTTGAGGGTTTAGCCCGTCATTTATTCGGTACAGTGATGCTAAAATGCATCTAAATGGGACTACTTAGTGTGTTGTTGGAGCAATGTTTACAATTGCTAAGACTGCTAACTTTGACGAGTATGTGTTTGACCAATGCGTAAAATAAAATTCAGGTGGTGTGGAAATGCGTTGGGTCGACACTTATTTTCCATTCACCAACCCTTCATTTGAATTGGAAATATTTTTTCAGGTACCTATCTATACAATATTAATTGTTATATATATACACACACAATATATGTTTTGAAAAATGAAAATTATTGTAGGAGGAATGGTTGGAGGTGTTGGGTTGTGGAGTGATGGAGCAAGAAATATTGAAGAGAAGTGGTAGAACTGACAATATTGCTTGGGCTTTTGGGCTTGGGCTTGAGCGATTAGCAATGGTCTTATTTGACATTCCAGATATACGTCTTTTCTGGACGAATGATGAGCGATTTACTTCACAAGTATGATGCTCTCTCATATATCTTCATATAAACGTCTGTGTGTGGGTGTATCACCAAACTTCAGCCTTTAGACGATTTCTTCAATTTTATGCAGTTCTCCAAAGGGCAGCTTGGAGTGAAATTTAAACCATTTTCAAAGGTACTACTGGCTATTATTAAGAATACTCTTTCATCGATTTATACTAAGAAGATTTTTTCGTGGACTAAATTAACACACTTTTCACTCTCTTCTTTGCAGTATCCTCCTTGCTTCAAGGACATGAGTTTCTGGATAAGCGATACGTTTACTGAAAACAACCTATGTGAAGTTGTTAGAGGTATTGCTGGAGATCTTGTTGAGGAGGTATGCATGCTCAGTTAACATACCTCTGATGTTTATGATGTTTACTTTTAAATTACAATAACACCCTTGAGTTTTGATCCCACTTGTGTTTTCCCTGCCTGGCAGAATATTCTAGCTTCATCAATTATATTTCATTTAAACACGCCCCATTTTTTTATTATTACAAATAAATAATACCAGCCTTTTATAGTTTGTAACTTTGTACTTTTGCTATCGTTAAAATATTTGATGATGACAGCAACTTACTGACTGCAAGTCTGCATCTGCATGAGCATATTTGTAATTACCCCCTATTTCCATTGCAAGAATGTTGGTTTTAATCATGTCTCTCTCTCTCTCTGTTTAATTCTGAAGAGTTGAAACCTGACCCTTTTGCTTTCTGTAGGTGAAACTGATCGACAACTTCACAAACAAGAAAGGAATGACGAGTCACTGTTATAGAATTGCTTATAGGTCAATGGAACGGTCACTCACAGATGAGGAGATTAATGATTTACAGGTTTTTTTTTCTTGTGTATTTAATATCTTGGTTTTCAACTCCACATGCTAACTTGAAAACATTGATTATTTTTAATAATGAAAATTCGATGACAGTGGAAAGTCCGAGAACAAGTCGAGACCAAGTTGAAAGTTGTTCTGAGGTGAGTAGCATGCATGACATTACTGGCAATTTGAGGGCTGCTTTGCGAATTTGCAATAACTGTAGTGCACGGGAGTGACTACATCTGGTTTCGCTTGTACAGAAGGATTGCAGTAATATCATTTTTTGCAACACAAAGGATTTCAATTTTTTCGCGCTATGGTTAAGACTATATTTTTACACTCTTCTTGATATATATAATAACTATATATGTATGTGAGGCATAATACATTTAGTCATAATAGAATTTTGTGTGCCTTTTCTGGGCAAGATTTCACTGTGGTGCGTGTTTGTACTGTGAGTTAACAGAAATTACTTTCAATTTCCATTCTGCATTTTTGAGTCACAATTAAAATCGGGAAAGGATACAAAAGTAACACAAAAATAAATAACAATCACTACCTATTAGTGACTGCCCAAATATAAAAAAAAACAGACTGGTGAATCGAATGGTAAAAAAGTTTTGAGTGATGATGAACTCCTTGTTGACTTTGATTGGAGAACATGTTAGAGATGGAACATGTGTCACATTACTATCATATTTAATGATATAACAAATATAAATTTACAATAAAGAAAATAAAAGTAACAAAACAAAAAAAAAAAACATGATAATTGTTAAGTTGAATGAATGCCATGTTTTATGGAGATCAAGAAGTATCTCACCTCAATATTAAAGCCTAAAAAAAAGATGGCCTAACTAAAGTAAAGGGTTTATCAATTTTTCTTTCACCTCAATATAGAAGAAGAAAGTTCAATATACATATATAAAATGTTTTTTGTCTCATTCTTATAGACACATTTTCTTTATATTTTACAAATAAAATATGTCTATAAAAATGAAACAAAGAGTATAAAATAATAAATATTTCACATTTCATTATTTTATATTACTAAAGTTTTTTACTAGCTTATAAACGGTTTTTAAAACAGAGAGTATAAAATAATAAATATTTCACTTTTTATTATTTTATATTACTAAAGTTTTTGACTGAGCTTATAAACTGCTTTTAAGAGCTTATAAGCTCTTTAATTTTGTTTGATAATGATTCTAAATAAAATAAATAATTGCTATTTATTATACCACGAGCATTTTACTATAATTTAATAAAGCACATTCAATTTACTTGCATTTTACTATCATTTAATAAATTACGTTCAATTAACGTTTATTTTACTATAATTTAATTGAACTTGCATTTTACTATTATTTAATAAATTACGTTTAATTTACGTTCATTTTACTATAATTTAATAAATTAGATGTGAATTTTATTATAATTTAATTAATTATAAACATTTTATTATAATTTAATGAATTATTTGAATAAAGCACGTTCAATTTTGTGGAGAATGCTAGTCTAGATCAGTTCATATTGGGTAAATACAACTCTTTAATCCCTTTTTCGGAATAACTGTTTTTTTATTTTTTAGTGTTAGCAAATATTTTTTTTACAAAATATTGAATGAGAATATTTGACCTCACTTTCGTACATCTAGATCCAATCAAGCATTCATACTTGGATTGGGTAAAACGCTACAAGATCATAGGTGGCATAGCAAGAGGAATTTTGTACTTGCATGAGGACTCTCAAGTGAAGATCATTCATCGTGATCTAAAACCTAGCAACGTACTCTTAGATGATGCCATGAACCCAAAATTCGCAGATTTCAGCATGGCAAGACTATTCGAGTAAGACGATACTCAAGGGAATACTAGTAAAATTGCCGGAACGTTGTAAGTATTTAAATAAGAACACTTTCTCTTATCGTTGTAACTATGAATAACAAAATTTACGTAATATTGCAGTGGATACATGTCTCCAGGATACGCTATGCACGAACAATTTTCTGTCAAGTCGGATGCGTTCAACTTCGGTGTGCTAGTTCTAGAAATCATCAGCGGTACAAAAAAAAAAGCGCATCCAACGTGGGGAGACGGTAGAAGACCTGATCTTGAGCTTTGTAAGTACAAACAATATGGTAAATAAATTAATATGTAAATAAACACTTTAACGACAAATCAAATTATTGCAGGCTTGGAAGAATTGGCGTAAAAAGACTGCTGAGAATATCGTGGATCCCTGCCTTAGGTCACGAGGTTCACGTTGCACAAGCAATATGCTGAGATGCATCCACATAGGTTTGTTGTGCGTTCAAGAGAATGCAACTGATAGACCAACGATGGCTTCCGTTGTCCTCATGCTTAGTAGTTACTCCTTAACGTCTATGGCAGCACCTTCCGAGCCCACATTATTTATTCCCAGCAGTGACAATATTATGGCTCAGATACTCGTAAATTCATCGCGAAATGAAGTCTCAGTCAGTGAATTTTATCTACTTTGATTTCGATAAACTTATTTGCGACTCTTGGGCAGGGTCGTTCTTGAATTTACAAGGGCCAGACAAATTTTTGTATTAAAGTAGTAATAAATAATTACGTTTTTTTCTAAATAAAATGAATAACGTGCAATTTAATATAATTTACGTAAATTTTATTATAATTTAATTAATTACAAATATTTTATTATTATTTGATGAATTATGTGAATTTTATACTTCAATAATTTAATAAATCACGATCTATTTATTATAATTTAATAATCAAACCAAAATATGTATTAAATTAAAAAAGAAATCTTATTATAATTTAATAATCAAACCAAAATATGTATTAAATTAAAAAAGAAATCTTCAACGGTCCCAAATTAAACTATTAAAAAATTTTGTTAATCTAGAGTATAATGTAATTTTATTATAGTATTAAAAAATACTAAAATTATTGTTGTAGTACATTAAACTTTTAAAAAATCACAAAATTCTAATTTTTTTCTTTCAAATTAAAAAAAAATTATCAAAAATTTAAAACATAGAAAATTTTTGAAAAACAAAATTAAGAATTTAATAATTAATTCTCAAGTGGTCTTTAAGCATCATTTTTTATTAATTTGAAAAATATGGTTTATTTTGTTCGGTCGTGATTGTTGTTATGCTTGTTCATTTTTAAATTTAAGAATACCGTTTCATCAATTTATACTAAGAAGAATTTTTCGTGGACAAATTAGCACAATTTTCACTCTCTATTTACAGTATCCTCCTTGTTTCAAGGACATGAGTTTCTGGATAAGCGATTCGTTTATTGAAAACAACCTATGTGAAGTTGTTAGAGGTATCGCTGGAGATCTTGTTGAGGCCGGAGGTATATATGCATGCTCAGTTAACAATTAACATACCTCTGATGTTTATGCTGTTACTTTTAAATTTCAAAAACACCCTTGAATTTTGATCCCACTTGTGTTTTCCCTGCCTGGCAGAAAATTCTAGCTTCATCAATTATATTTCATTTAAACACGCCATTTTTTTTTAATTATTACAAATAATACCAGCCTTTTGTAGTTTTGTACTTTTACAATATTTATGAAACATTAGGTATGTAAACTGTAACACAGCTTTTTGATTATTTGTAATATCTAAAAATGTAGAGTGAAAATCGTTAAATTTTTGATGAGGACAGCAACTTACTGACAGCAAGTCTGCATCTGCAAAATGTAAGATGGAGATGGAGGGTGTTGTAAATTTTAAGTTAGCTCTGACTTTTCTGTAATTCAGACAAATATCATAAGCAAATTTGTAATTACCCTATTTCCATTGCAAGACTGTTGGTTTTAATCATGTATGTCTCTGTTTTTTCTAAAGAGTTGAAACCTGACTCTTTCACTTTCTGTAGGTGAAACTGATCGTCAACTTCACAAACAAGAAAGGAATGACGAGTCACTGTTATAGAATTGCTTATAGGTCAATGGAACGGTCACTCACAGATGATGAGATTAATGATTTACAGGTTTTTTTCCTTGTGTTTTTAATATCTTGGTTTTCAACTCCACTTGCTCACTTGAAAACATTGATTATTTTTAATAATGAAATTTTGTTGACAGTGGAAAGTCCGTGAACAAGTGAAGTTGAAAGTTGTTCTGAGATGAGTAACATACATGACATTACTGGCAATTTGAGGGCTGCTTTGCGAATTTGCAATAACTGTAGTGCACGTGAGTGGACTACGTCTACAGAAGGATTGTCAAAGTTGGGCCAATAACACCTTAAAAGGCTTTTTAAGGTGTATACTGGCCCAACTTTGACATGGTATCAGAGCAGGCTCAACACGATGTGGGGCCCCGATCGATGGAATTTCCGACTGTGGGCACCCCTGCCGATGAAATTTCCGGTCACGAGTAATTCCGATTGAATTTCCGACTTACTCGTGAGGGGGAGTGTTAGAATATCCCACATCGGTTGGATAAAAGACCTCGGACTCACATATAAGTTGGACAACCTTATCACCTTAACAAGGCCTTTTAAGGTGTATACTGGCCCAACGTTGACAAGGATTGAAGTATTATCATTTTTTGCAACACAAAAGGGTTTAAATTTCACACTATGGTCAAGACTTTAAGACAATATTTTCTCTTCTTTAGTCACAATATGAATCTGGGGATTATTGTCTAAAGGGCCTTTTCTCAAAGGCCCTTGGTTTATGAAGCCTTTGACAAAGTCAAGGTTTCAAAAAAAAGAAAAAAATGATTTTAATACATTTCTATTATTCAAAAAACATAAACTTAATTTAGAAAATGTTTTTTTATTATAAAATATTTTTTTATTATAAATTTTAATGTTATATGTGAAAATACGTAAATGCCCTTTTCATTCTTTCTCATTTCAATCGTTTTCAACGTTTTTCATCCCCAAATTCTCTCCCCCCCACCGCACGTAGAACCCTAAATTTCTGGAAAAACACATTGGATTGAATTCGACGAAATTAGATTCAGAGACGTAGTCGGTGGTAAATGTTGCTCAGGCGTGCCGCGTGGGAGAAATCAGTGTTCAATGGCGGAATATTTTGATCCAAACGATAGCCATAGTCGAGGTAATCTCGCGTCGACTACTGAAATTTGAAATTAATTTGGTTTGATTGTGTAGTAATCCGTCTGTTCATAACATAAATCTCTCGAATTTCTACTTTCCCCCAATTTTTCAAAGAATTATGTTCAAATGCAGAACCCTAATCCCCAAATCAATTTGATCGATTTCTTCTATTTTTGTAGCAGCATGAATTAGAGTGTTTATCTAATATAATTCTTATGGTGTTGAACACTGAGACATAAATTTCTTGAATTTCCACTTTTCCCCAAATTTTCAAAGAATCAGGTTCAAATGCAGAACCCTAACCCTAATCCCCAAATCAATTTGATCAACATGAATTAGAGTGTTTATCAATATAATTCTTATGGTGCAGAACACTAAGCCCCAAATCAGTTTTCTGTGTTCATCATCTGAGCTTTAAATATGAACAAATGTGATATTTGATCCATTTACAAATTGATTTGAAATTTTCTTTTTGCAATGCAGATTATTGATCAGTGATCAGACCATATGACATGAGATGGGCCATATGACATGAAATGGGATGAGATGTGAATATGGCAATGCCATTACAGAACTGTGAAGAAGGAACGTAGGAAGAAGTCTGGAAAAATAAAGTTTTTGGTTTAGCTTCATTCAAGTTGATAGATTATGCTTCATTGAAGTTTTTAAATGGGGAACTTTGGTTGTAGACAATATGAATAGTTGTTTTGTGCAGATGTTTTTTCATTCATGTTTTGAAAACAATTGTGTAATTGTTAAAAATCTGCTATTATGGTTTTGTGGTTTTGTTTTGGTTTGATGCAGTTTATATGTTAATGTTTAATTTGGTTTTGTTATAGTGAATTAGTGGATCAGGTTTGAGTTTGTACTAGTACATGTGTATTGTTTGTTTTAAATCACAATTGCATACATAATCAAATGTAGTGAATTTGAATAATCGAAGATATCAAAAATTAGAAAATCAAAAATTAAACCACCTAAAAAAGCTTGGATACTTAGAAAAAGAACTGTAATATAATTAACACCATAATGGTAAAAGAGGACACTGCCCAAATTGTACCAAAAATCACAAAAATATAGCACCGAAATGCTAAAAAAGGGACACATCCCACAAAATGTACCAGAAGCAGAAGGGGGACACAACCCAAATTGTTCCCATAATTACAAAAGGAGGACACAGCCCAAATTGTTCCATAGTTACAAAAGTGGATCACAGCCCAAATTGTTCATAATTTAAAAGAGCAGAAAATTAACAAAATATCAACAACCTTGATCAGAGAGGGGGTGCTTGGGATATGTGCAGTGTATTCGAGACAGGGTCGTAGGTGAAGAGCAAAGTCATTCCTATCTTCAAATTGTTCTGCTGGCAGAAGGCTCTCCACTCCTGCTGGAGGAAAACATACTTGCTCTCCTTTCCCTTTCCTGAAAACACCATGGCTGGCATTTTCGCCCCTCTTTCATTTGCAAGTTTCACCTCAGCCTTGTACTGGAGCCCAGAAACCGCAGCAAAGGTTGCTGGGATCCTCTACAGTGAAGTTGGAAACAAAATAACTAATGGAAATTGTAGATGACACTAAAGAAAAGTAAATGAAAAAGAAAGAAAATAGCACTTACCACGCGATAGTGATGATGTTTTTTCAATTTAAGCAGAAAGCTCTCACAGACCTCCAGTTCTCGACTCCTCTGGCCTCCATCCACAACATACTTGATCTCAATCATGTCCCTATCAAAAATAGCAATCTGGAAGATGTGGGATAAGAAGTTCCATTCAAATACCAGCAGTTGATCATTCTGAATGTCATATTTCTCTCTGAAGGCTGCCCATCCTTCTCCTATAATCATGCGGCCCAGCTCATCTTCATAAAATTGAGCAGGCATCATTAGACCAGAAGGAGTCTTCAGAAACACTTGCTTTGGGATATGGTGTGTGCATGCATCCACAAATGCTCTGGGAATAATCTAGCAAAGAAAGGTGTAGTTACAAGTTACAACAATAAACCAGAATCAAAATCAAAGCATACAATGCAACAATGTATACTTACAATGTACTCCGTGGCTGGATCAATGATAGATGTGTGGAATCTGGGACAGTATGAGGGTCCCTTCCTTCTCCTTCCTGCCACAGATGTGGATGCTATAGCATCCACAATACATGTAAAATTAATGTATGTTATTTACAACAGAAAACCATTAGGGTTCAAACCAAATCAGTGAATACCCCTAAGCCCTAACCACATAAGTGTTCAAACCAAATTAGATAACATGCATTCAAAACAAAACGAGATTACCTTCGGATCTGGGGGTTTCCTCCTCCTTTATAGATGGTTGAAGCCAGTGTGAGAACCCGTGCGCCCGGCAGCGTGCGTAGATACGTCCTAATGTCTTCGAATATCCCGAAACTGCAGCGTGTGTTTCTTCTCCACATTTGTGGCATTTATGAGCAAGACTCGATGATGCACCCAAATTCTTCATTCTCTGCAAAAAAGAGGGTATACCATAAAAAAGAGGGTAGTTCATTAATAAAAAACCCCCAAATGTTTATTTCATGAAAGTGATGAAAAAAAGAAAAAAAAACAAACAAACTTGGAACGGATGCTTGAACGGTTCTGGAACGGAGAAGATGAAAGGGATGAAAATGAAGTGAATTATTAGGGTTATAGTCTTAGGGGGTATGGTATGGGGTGATTAAAGTAAAAAATAATAATAAAATACAATAATTATACAGTACTCACATCATTACGGGAAGAGGTGAGTGTGACCGACCGACGGGGAGTTGAACGGTTGAACGGGTGTGTTGCTAGCCGTTGATTACATCTGAACGGATGGCTGTGATGTAAAGTTCACCATTGGATCGGATCAACAAATACAACCGTTGATTACATCTGAACGGATGGCTGTGATTAATTCTTGGTTTTTTCATTTTTTATTTATTGAAATTAATAGATGGCTGTGATTAAATCTTGTATTATTCATATTTGAACGGATGGCTACGATTTAATCTTGAATTCCAGAGACACATACCTAAGAATAATGGTAATATACCCAATGCAATGCTAAACCGTTTAGTATGAAGTTTCCGATACACAATATGCATGGTATATAAGCCAGCTTCTATGAAATTACACATTGTGATAGATAGATTTTCAATATACCTAAGACTAAATGCCATATACCTTCATATTAACTTTACAGGCAACTTCTGGAGAGCATTTGCAGGCTGTGATGGCTGTGATGGCTGGGATGGTTGTGATGAACAGACTCCAACATCAAACTTGGATGGCTGTGATGAAGAGACTTTTGCAGACCTCAACCTTGGACTTCTCCTTATCACAGGTGCAGAAGAAGAGGCCTCATTGGGATTTGGTCCAGTTTCCTAGCAAAAACACAAAAAACAGACCTTGTAAAATGATTAAAAATGGTGTACACCACTAAACAAAAAAAAAAAAACAACAAGTTACCTGTTTTTTAGTTCCCTTTTGCTTCTTTATTTTACTCTTTTTTGCAGCTGGAATTGGCAAACCTGGAGCCTTCTTTGTATTGCCCTTGTTCAATTTGCAGGTTCTTGAGTTATGACCTGTGTTATTACAGAGTCTACAAGTCATCATTATCCCTCTCCTATTCAACTTTGCAAGATTCTCAGAAACCTTCACTTCATCAGGCTGTAATTTTCTTTTGTGTTTCTTTGGTCTGCCAGGCATTTGTGACACATGGGGAGGCACCAGAGGAAGCAAGTTTTCTGTGATGGGATCAGATGGCCATTCATCTCTACCATACAAAGGGCTCAAGTAGTGGCTGTATACTCTGAGGTAAGTCTCCTTTGTATAACAAGTAGCCACATATTCTTCTGGCCTATATCCCATATGGTTTAGACATGAGATTGCATGAGGGCAAGGAATACCTGTTAGTTGCCACTTTCTACAACTACAGAATTTATCCCCAATGTTCACATAGAAGGACTGTTCATAAGGTCCAGAAACTTGAAACTCTAGATGTCCATTCCAGGAGGCAGACCATCCATATGATTTGACCTTTCTTTTATCCAAAGTGTTTTGGATCTTGGGGCAGAGAATACCCTTGTGCTGTAACATAACCTTTCTCTTTTCTCCAATCATTTTCATCAGATTTATCCTGATTTCCTCCAACATATTGATAATGCCCTTGCCTCTAGCTTGCACAACCATGGCATTAAAGCTCTCTGACAGATTATTACAGATCATGTCAGTGTTGTTCAGTGTGTTGAAATGGGACATTGACCAATGGTTAGGACTCCTCTTACTCAACCATTCATGAGCAGCTTGATCCTTGATCTCTAACTGTTTCATCAATTCCTGGTAGTCAACCAACCTTGTTGCTCTTGCAGCTTCCCAAATCATATTCTGCAAACTCATTCCCTTGTGCAGTAGCTTGAAGTTTGCACACAAATGCCTCACACAAAATCTGTGCTCACAGTTGGGAAGCACTTGTGTGACTGCATCCACAAGCCCTTTCTGCTTGTCACTCATCACAGTCTATAGGTCAGGTACCAAATTGTGCAATAGCATCACCATCCCCCATCTTAGCAACCTTGTTTTTAACCCTGTACATTTGCCATTTGCTAAGTAAGCATCCTAGTTCACCTTGCATAATCTCCACCATTGACTTCACAGGCCAGTTGGGATCACTTTTCAGCTTCAAATGGTATCTCTCAGAAAGGTATTTTGATGTGGCTTGAATCACCCTTTCCTGTCTGACACAAGTGTGAATGTTATTCAAAGTCTTCACCACAACTGTTGCATCACTAGGAACCCTGGAGCCATAAATTAGCCATTCACAGCCTTCTTGATGACATTTAGTTTGCACCTTGAAAAGAGTGTTGATTGGAAATTTCAGAGATCTACCCTGTTCAATAGCATACAACCTCAAAGCTGCCCTGAAGGTGGGAATATCCTTGAACCTATCACCTAGGTGAAACTGAACATTCAACATATCCACCTTCTCATTGAAAACCCTAAACTTGTGTTTTTTTGGAACTGCCTTGTTAGCTGCATCCACAAAGTTCTCCAAGTCATATTCAATATCACTGTCATCATATTCATAGTAGTCTGACACCTCACTGTCATCACCTTCTGATATTTCTCCTCCACTGTTAGAATCTATATCTTCCACTTCATCATCAATAATTTGCCTTAGGCCTGCAGCAACCACATCCTCCTCATTAGGGACTGAATTATTATCATATGCCACTGCATCACCATCCTCATCCACCACTGCATTATTATCATCTACCACTGCATCACCCTCCTCATCCCCCACTGCATTATTATCATCCCCAGCTGCATTATTATCCTCATCCTCACTGTTCTCATTATCATCATACTCATCTAGATTCTTCCCATACATAACATCATCAGGTTCCAAATCATCATGATCAATAAACAATCCCACTGTTTGATAAATACTGATACAACAACCAATCATAGATGCTTTGTAGTCATCATTGATATACTCTAAATGTCTACAATCCTCATGACCACTCATATTGAAATAAAACCCTACATCGCCCTCAATTCCAACAGCTGCAGCCATTAACTGCAAATCTGATAATCTGACTTTGTCTCCATTCACAAAATCTATATGACTCACTCGCCCACCAACATAGCACTTCGTACCTGATTTTCGCATGAACGACCCTCTGTGATGGACAACCAGTGTGCACATGTCTTTTCGACCTCCATAATCTGGAACGAGCTTCCCATCAGGAATGACATCAGTTTGCAATCTCAGTTTCCACGACATTCTTCAAGAATTGAGGTTCACTGGAAATTGAGCTTCAATGGAAAATTAATTTGGGTTTTCTGGGAAAATCGATCGGGATTTAGGTTACTGGAAGATGAGATTTGGGGGCGAAGTAAGAATTAAGCTTTGATTCAGTTTGAATTGGGCGGGATTTTGGATTGGAATGAAAATTAGGGTTCTTCTTCAAATTGGGGGTGGGAGCAACGGGTTTGAAATTCAAATTTCTGAAACCGGTTTTTCTTTTAATTATGTAATAAAAACATTTATATGGAAAAGACGATAATACCCCCACATCACCTGAAGCTGACCACGTGCTTTGCACATGTCGCCGGAAAACACCACTTTTGACATTAAAATGCAAAAACGCGATAGTTCAGCCACTAAGACGCAAAAAGTTAAAGGTCAGTTACCAAAGTATAAAAAGGTCTATAGGTCAGGTACTAAACTATAATTTTCCCTTAACTTTATATTTGTAATTAACTTTATATTATTAACTTTATATTAGTAATTAAAATGTTATTTAATGAAATTAACTTTATATTTGTAATTAAAATCTTATTTAATGAAATTAACTTTATATTTGTAATTAAAATCTTATTTAATGAAATTAACTTTATATTAGTAATTAAAATATTATTTCATAAAATTAACTTTATATTATTAACTTTATATTAGTAATTAAAATGTTATTTCATGAAATTAACTTTATATTTGTAATTAAAATGTTATTTCATGAAATTAACTTTATATTATTAACTTTATATTAGTAATTAAAATGTTATTTCATGAAATTAACTTTATATTTGTAATTAAAATGTTATTTCATGAAATTAACTTTATATTATTAACTTTATATTAGTAATTAAAATGTTATTTCATGAAATTAACTTTATATTAGTAATTAAAAGTTATTTCATCAAACTAAAAAGAAGCCATCAAAAGTATTTTACATCCACAATAAAAAAGTTTAAAAATAAATAAAAAATAAACAATCATATTATACCATCATTTTGTCATCAAAGAATTCAAGCTCGCATATCTTTCAGAATTTCTTTCCAGAGGCTCTCCATCACTTTCAGTCTCTCGACTCTTTTCCAGAGGCTCTCCATCACTTTCAGCTGCTTCTTGGCTCATTTGTTTTGGAAGACTAGTCTTCTTTATTCTATCTCCAGGCCCCCTCGGTTCCCCGGCTGATTTTTTCCTTTTCAATGACGGCCGCCCACTTTGAGCCTTAACTTTTGGTGGCAAAACATCTCCATTAAGAACTTCATCAGGAAACTCACATTCATCTTCATTAGGCAGAGGTAAGATGAACTCAGAATAGGTGATCTTCCATGTTGCAGCAAGGTAATAATCACTGCACAGGCAGTAGAAATCCATCCCCACATGTTTTGCTGCAGCAACTGCATGAATACATGGCAGCTTATCCAAATCAAACCTCCTGCATGTGCACGTACGTGCCTCCAAATCAACAAGTCTGCAAGACTGATCAACAGACACTGAAACTTATTCGGGTTGCAAATCACCCTAACCACAGGGGACACCTCCAACATATGATTATATGTCTTCAATATTTCTTCTTCAATTTTTGGAGTGACTTGTGTACCACATAAATGTGATGCATCATGTCTTTCAGCAAACCACCTTTGCATCATGTCTCTTATTTCTGTGAGCAAACCAACAATGGGAAACCTCCTTGCAGATAGGAGAACACTGTTCAGGGCCTCTGCATTATTGGTTGTCATGATATTATATCTTGAGCCATCAAAGTGAGCTCTAAACCAATACCTAAAGGACCCTTCATCCAAATAATCTCTGATTCCTTTGTGCTTCAAACAAAGTGCATTGAATAATTTTCTGAACTCTGGTATAGTGTAAGCCCTTGCTGCTCGATTAAACAGGTCATCAACATCACATCTGGGGAAACGGGCCTTCAAATTTCTTTTCAGATGGTAACTACAGAATCCATAGCATGCATTCTTAAACACCTTATGGAAACCATGTTTGATACTTTCAGCACGGTCAGAAAGTATGGCAAGATCAGTGGTGTCACCAGTTATTAATTTCAGTTTCTCAAAGAACCAAGTCCAAGAATTATTATTCTCTGAGTCCACCACTGCCCAAGCAAGAGGATATATTTGTCGATTCCCATCCTGGCAAGTTGCAACTAACAAAGTGCCTTTAAATCTACTTTTCAAGAAAGTCCCATCTACAGAAATGACTCGACGAAGGGAAGACTGGAACCCACGAATACTCTGGCCAAGTGCCATAAAACAATATTCAAATACATTATCATCTGATGTTTTAATGAATGTCATTGTCCCAGGATTGGCCAACTTCAACAAGTAAAAGAACTTTGGAAGTTTTCCAAAACTATCTTTAGGATTACCCCGGATCAGTCCAATAGCATACTGCTGAGACATGTATGCTTTTGTATAACTTATCTCATACCCGTATTCTTGGAGAAAGTCATTAATAATATCTCTTGGAGAATGAACACGTTTTGGGTCTTGGAATTTCTCAACAACAAACCTTCCAATTAACTTATAAGAAGCATTTTTATGGTCAGTGTTACGAATAGTAAGAGAACAAGAATGGGGGAACTTATATTTCACAACTTTGAATAACTTTGATTCTCCCACAGCACATGCACTTAACTGCCACTTGCATTGTTGATCTATGCAACAAACTCTGTATACTGCCTTGTTAGACTTTTTCACCTTGAATTCAAAATGGAATTTCACAGCAAGAGTTTCCAGCTTGTCTTTCAAATGACGCTTACTTTCAAAATAGTCTTTAGCATTGATGTCTTCAACCAAAGGAATTCTCAGAGCAGAAGGTTGCCTATCACATAGAAGGCTACCTGTTGTTTCAGTTTCTGTAAAGGAAATAGAGGCAGCTACTCTTTCAGTTACTGTCAGAGAAATAGGGGCAACTACTCTTTCAACACCAACAATGGTATCAGCATATCCCTCATTGCAAACTCCTTCATCATCAGCAACAATAGTATCAGAAACTCCATCATCAGCAACTTCCACAGCTTCAACTTCTACCACAGCTTCTACCACAGCTCCAACTTCTACCACAGCCACAAAACTGTGATCCACTCCCTCATTGCAAACTGGCAATCTAACATCCTCTTTCTCTAATTGTGACAATCTATTACTTCCAATTTCAGTTACAACGTGTTCCTTTAACTTCACACTCACACAAAGAGGACTGCAATCACACCTTGTGATCAACCAGTCCACACTATCATCATCAAAAATTTCATACGGTAGATCCTTCGGGGAAATAGGATTAGGGCATCGCAAAACTACTTCATGTAAGTTTGTATCAATTTTCAGTTTCTCTATTAATTTCTCATACAATTCTGCATATGTGATATTCTTTGGAACACGGAATGGAAACGATTTTCCTTCATCTGCACCACATGCATTCTCCCATGACCACAAGCCATCTGTATCTTTTATAAAATCACCCAAATAATTCACTGACAACCAAACCGATTTCATACCTGAAATATGCAGCGGCTGTGGAGATTGAAGCTGACCGGAATCGCGTTCAAACTGGAGAACTTAGATGACGGAGAAGATGCGGGCGGAATATGCGCCGGTGGAGATTGACTTTGGCCGGAATCGCGTCTCCAAGCTGGAGAACACAGTCGATGGAGAAGATGCGGGCGGAAGACGCGCCTGTGGAGATTGAAGCTGACCGGAATCGCGTCCAAGTCGGAATTGAGCCGGAATCGAGCTGGATGCAATTTGGGATTTGGGTTTTGCGGTAGAACCCTAATTTCTGAAATTGGGGATTTTGATTTTCGGTTGAAATGGTGAGATTCGGGTTTGGGTATGAAACGGGTACGGGTTAATGGGTTGGATCTATATTTTAATTATATAAAACTATTTTTGTATTTTTTAGAAAATAAGAAATGATTTAATTTATTTTTGAAATTATATAAAATGAATTAATATTAAAAAGGGCCATTTTGACAACACTGAATCTCGAAAGGACATTTTCACAAAACCCTCTCCCAAAAAGGCCCTTTAGCCGGCGCTCCCTATGAATCTGTGTGCCTTATTCGCAAGATTGTACTATTGTGCTGCGTGTTTGTGCTAATATAAATTATTTTCCTTGTAATGTTGCGGGCCACGGCCCAACCCATGTGGGTTAGTTTGATTAGCCATGATTGCTTTTTGAGTGATATTAATTGATTTTAGCCAAAATTTATTTTTACGTCTATATTTATTAAGTTTACTTTATTTTTAAATTTAAATATAAACTATGTAAAATATCTCTAATACTCTATTCTAAAAGACAACTAATAAATAAACCATCTTCCTTATGTGAATTTAAGAGTTAAAATTATTTTTTGTCTTCTGAGACTTTTTATTTACTCAATGATTTGTAAACATTTTTTTTTTCTCGCCAGAAAATATGGGAAAAAACGACTGACGAGAAAAAAAATTTAGAGGATCATTAAGTAAATGAAAAGACTTGTGGGGACGAAAAAATATTTTATCTCCTGAAATTCAAGAAAAAATAAATAAATAAAATTTATCGACAAAAAAGAACCGTAGTTAAAAAATAATTCTGAAGAACACACTATGTTTTTTTTTGCGATTATTTGTTTCTTAATTGTAATATATCGAATAAAATAATATATACAGTTACAATTGATAAATTTTAATTTTTTTCATAATTTTTCTAGTTTTTGTTTCGGAAAATTCGATGTTGTACTTGTATGTTAAATAAATCTCGTCAAACACTCTATTTGACAATTATTGACAGAAAACATATATATGTAAAACCTTTATAAATTAATACTTAATAAATTAATAATAATAATAATAATAATAATATATATCGAATATCGATTTAGAAGAAAGAAAGCTCGAAAATCGATTTGCAAAAAAAGAAATGTTATTAATTAATTTAAAGAGTAAGAAATCGGGTTGCTTCCACATCAACAAACTGTTAATTAATAGGTTTCTTCAGATATGCTCCACCCAAGTGTTTTGAATTACCAACTGATCATCAATGACAATAACAAACATGTAATAGTTATATGTGGGAATACCACTTTTCATTCACAAATATAAAACATCTACTCTTTTTAACCCCACATATAAAACTATATCCATTCTACACAAAATGAAAAGGAAAAGTCCTATATACCCTTACTTTTCTTTTCTCTCTTTTAATAACAAAAAATCAATTAAAATACATTTTAAAAAAACCAAAAAGAATTTCTGTGGGGCCCACCTTTACACAAATCAGATTTTTTGAGGTTGGTGGGGGTGTAAATGCATGCATGAATGCATATCCCCTCTACCACCTCAAACCCTCCATAACTCAAACCAAACCCATTTCAAAAAAAAAAAATGCTCTCATTTCTCTCTAAATAAAAGCAAGCTCGGTCGGAATCTACGTGAAAAGAGCTGCTTTCGACGGGGAAAAGGTACGTTGCACGCAAGGGTTCCCCGTTTTTTTTTTTTTTTTTTTTTTCCGAGCTGATTTTTTTCGCCCTCGGTCGAAGCCCTCGGTCGAAAATATGACCGAGGGGACGACCGAGGGCGACTGGGTTCTTGAGCCCTCGGTCGAGAATTTTGGCCGAGGGCCCTCGGTCAACCGGCCAAGTGACCGGATAACTTGGCCCTCGGTGACCGGGTAGCTCGGCCAAGTGACCGAGCAATTTTTGCCCTCGGTCACCGATCGGCCAAGTGCACTTGGTCAAATTTTGACCAAGTGCAGAATTTTTTTTTTGCCCTCGGTGACCGGATAGCTCGGCCAAGTGACCGAGCAATTCTCGGCCCTCGGTCACCGAGCGGCCAAGTGCACTTGGTCAAAATGTTGACCAAGTGCAGAAATTTTTTATTTTTTTTTTTAAATTGAATTGTCTATTAATTAATGGCTTGTTTGGATGTATATTTTGGATTTTCTAATTGAATTCAATTGTTATTTGTAATTGTGATGGATATTTTGGATTTTCTAATTGAATTCATTTGTTATTTGTAATTGTAGATGTCGAATCAACGAATCATTGTACGTTACGGTGGTCGTTGGGATCGAGAGGGCTACGTTGACGGAGTAGACATGTGCCTCTTCTTTCGTAGGGAAGAAATTACACTCGACACTCTCGTGAGCCGGATTCGTGCGGTTTTGCGCCCTCCGCCCAATGTCGAGTATTTGTTGTATTGTTATACCCGAGGCTATGACATGAGGAGCGTGCGAGCTCCTATGCTATGCGACGAGGATGTGTCCCGCATGTTAGACGAGCAAAGGGCTGAGTGCTTTGTGTTCGTCGTCGAAGTAGAGGGACAACAAGCTGCGCCGGAGGTGAATATCGGAGAAGAAAATCGTGATCGGGGCGCACCGTCAGAGAACGAGAACGAGGAGGTACACACTTCCGAGGACGAGGAAGAGGCCCGTCAGTCCGATCTCTTGGATTCTTTGACCACGGAGTGGACCGAGTGGATCAGGCAGCCGGGCGTGGTTAAAAAGATTATGTCGCGCCGTAATATGTCCTCGAGTTCTACTGCGGGAGGCGGCGAGCAAGCCGAAGCTTTTCAGAATGCACAGAATAATCCACTGCGCAATTGGATCATTCCACTGCCGACGTTTGACCCCGCTGTTCCGTTGCGTTCTGTCGAATCCCAACCGATTTATGGTCAGATGGTAGTCGGTGCCACGTTCCGAAAGAAACAGGATCTGAAAGTGATGGTGGGGATGTATCACATGGAGAATAACGTAGAGTGCAAAACTGCTCGCTCGGGCACTGATCGGGTGACGTACGTTTGCAAGCTGGGGCGTGAGAAATGCCCGTTCAAATTGTGTTCCACGGGTTCCGATAACACCTTTTGGAGGATTACGAGGCTGAACTTGAATCACGAGTGCCGTAACAATTTGGGGCGGACTGCGGATCGACAGGTGTCGAGCAGGGTTGCGGCTACTTTCTTTGCACGCCAGTTAGTCGGGAATCGGGAACTGAAGCCGAAAGATATGGTTGATGATTTGAGGAGATTGTACGGAGTTCACATCAACTACAACTTTGCCCTGCGGACGAGGAATCTGGCGCTTGAAATAGCGTACGGCGACTATCATGGATCGTATCAGAGGCTCCCGTCATATTTGTACATGCTGAAAGAACTTAATCCCGGGACTATGTATGATATTCAGACGACCAGTGATGGCGTGTTTTGCCACATGTTTGTTGCGCTCGGGCAGTGCATTCGTGCATTTGAGCAGGGCACTCTGAGGCCGGTGATAGTAGTCGACGCCACCCATTTGAAAGGGAGAAACACTGGTGTGTTGTTTGTCGCAGTCACGAAAGACGGGAATGAGAATATTTTCCCGCTTGCATTTGGTATCGGTCCGATAGAGAATGACGAGGAGTGGACGTGGTTTCTCAAGAACCTCAGAGATTGCTACGATGGGACCGATGATCTGCTCATTGTGTCCGACCAGCATAAGAGCATCGCGAATGCTATTCGGATTGTCTATCCCCACGCGACTCGTGCGTTGTGCTATCACCACCTCTCGAAGAATCTAGCACGGTACGGTCAGCAGCTGGTCAAAGCTGTATACACTGCTGCTTATAGTTATCGGGTGGATGAGTTTGAAAAACATCTATCGCATGTGAAGAGTCTCAGTGACAGCGCTTATACGCGCCTTATTGATATCGGGGTTGAGACCTGGGCGAGGTCAATGTGTGCTGCACGACGATATGGTTTCATGACATCGAATGCGGCCGAAGTCTTCAACGCTGCTATCAAATGGCCACGGAGATTACCAGTCTGTGCGATGCTCGAGGCGATTCGTGCGATGATTGAGAGATGGTTCGATGAGAAACGAAGGATAGCTAACGAGAGACAGAATGAGCAGCATGAGCTGACCGAGGAGGCATTGGCCAAGTTGTCTAATCAGGATATGTTGAGCCGTTATTTCACCGTTCGGGAGGTCAATGCGAATGCCCGGTACAGAGTTCAGGAGGATGACAAGTCTTATCTTGTGGATATCGCGAATCGCACGTGTGAATGTCGGGAGTTCGACTTAGACCTAATACCGTGTCGTCATGCTGTGGCCGCTATTAAGTATGATATCATTTTACCTTTAAATTTAATTTTAAACTGTCGATTCCACTAACTTGTTTGTTGTTTTTATGTAGACGAGCAGGATTTTCATCGTACGATTTCGTGAGCCCCTATTTCAAGATGAGCAGCCATGTCGAGATGTACGCGACGCCTATTGTGCCGTTGCCACATTATGATGATTGGGTGGTCCCGCCGGATGTGGCATCGTACGTAGTTCTTCCTCCAGTAGTGGTTAGCCAAGCTGGACGTCCGAAGATGACTCGTGCTCGTTCCGCTGTTGAGAGCTCTGCACGACGTGATCCGGTTTGTTCCCCCATAAGTAACATTGTACGTATGTCGTGGCTTAGACCTAATATTGTGTCGTCGTGTGCAGGTGTGTTCGAGATGCAAGGGCCTAGGTCACAGCAGATGCGTGTGCACTGTTTTTATTCCCCCTGAGAGTGTTGATTTGAATGGTCCTCCACAAGAAACGGGAACGGAAGAGTCGAGCCGGAGAAGGCAAAAGAAGAAGTGCAGCATCTGCAAAACCGAGGGTCACACGAGAAGAAAATGTCCCGTGAGTACGGAGTGAGAGGTTGATATGATGGTTTTAGTTTTTATTGGTGCTCATGAATTATTTAAGACTTGTATTGTTTTATTATCGTCGACTCTCGTGTGATTTGGTGTTATTTGATTGATTTGGTGTTTGTGTTTGTGTTTGAGATTGATTTGCAGGTTTAGCTTTGATATTAACTAAATAAATCCCGTCAAAATTTTTTAAAATTATTTATAATATATTAACCAATTTAGCTTAATATGATTTGTAAAACAAAAATTAATATTATTTTTTAAATCAAATCTAACAAATATATAACTTTATAAAAAAATAATAATATATTTTATAAAACATAATTAACTTAAGTATATAAATAATCTAATTAAACTAAGTATATAATTAAATTACTTAAATTAAGTATATAATTAAATTTGGTGTTATTTGGGTTGATTCGGTGTTATTTGGGTTGATTCGGTGTTATTTGAGTTGATTCGGTGTTATTTCGGTTGATTCGGTGTTATTTTCGGTTGATTCGGTGTTATTTCGGGTGATTCGGTGTTGTTTGGATTGATTTTGGTGAAAAAATTGAAAAAAACGGGCTGCACTTGGTCATGCACTTGGTCACTGCACTTGGTGGCTGCACTCAGTCAAAGTGACCAAGTGCACTCAGTCAAAGTGACCAAGTGCACTTGGTCGCCGGTTAACTAACCGAGTGTTACTCGGCACTTGGTCATTTTGACTGAGTGCACTTGGTGGTGACTGAGTACAGAGGCCACCAAGTGCACCACCAAGTGCCCCACCAAGTGCACTAGAATAATTTTTTTTTTTAATTAATTTTAGGCCAATAAAGTGTTGTTATGTTGTTATGTTGACATTAAAGATCATTTTGGAGCCTATAAACATCAAATAAAAATGAAAACAAAGCCGAATTAGTACTATTAAGATGAAACGTAGAAGTTTGACTATTTTTTGAACTAACTAGTAATATTGTTACAAAGTTATCTACATACTTACCAAATTGTTCATGATCCGCATGCGTAATCACTTAATTCACCAATTTCAAAGGTTGATCATGTTTTTTGAATTATTTTATCTATGAAATTGATGTTTCATGTAACATAACAACTTTACAATTGAAAAAAATGCATTAAAATCAATTAAAATGTAATTATGTTCTAAGGTACTTGGTGGGGCACTTGGTGGGGTACTTGGTGGCCTGTGCACTTGGTCACCACCAAGTGCACTTGGTCACAGTGACCAAGTGCATCGACCAAGTGCCGAATTAAAAAATATTTTTATTTTTCCCCATCCACCAAGTGCACTTGGTGGCGCCACCAAGTGCAGCCACCAAGTGCAAAATTAATTCTTTTTATATTACTTAATTTAATTCTATACTTAATTTAATTAATTAATTAATTTAATTTTATACTTAATTTAATTATATAATTAATAAAATATTTTTTTTATAAAGTTATATATAAAATATTTTGTTTTATAAAATATTTTTTATAAATACTCTCATTTTGTTTTATAAAATATTTTTTTATAAATTTTTTTTTTATAAAGTTATATATTTGTTAGACTTGATTTAAAAATTAATATTAATTTTTGTTTTAAAAATAATTTTTAAAAATAGGGTAATATATTATAAATAATTTTAAAAAATTTTGACAGGATTTATTTAGTTGATATCAAACCAAACCTGCAAATCAATCTCAATACCAAACACATAAGACCAAACCAAACAAACACACCTACAAATCAATCCAAATACACACATACAAATCAACACACCTACGACTCAAATGTACGACTCAAACTAAAGATCTTCCGAGCAACATATCTACGATACTGGATCAAGTACTGGTCGTCAACCGGTACTTTCAGGTGAGTGAACGACTTGTTGATGAGCCGATCGAGATACATGCACACGTACGGGCCACAGTTGGAGCTGTCGACCTGGGTAAATTGGGCATCTGGCACGACGATCCTAAGAGCAGATCTCTTGCGGGCTTTTCTGAAAAAGTTCGCGTCTGCATCCCAATATCCTGCACAAACCAATAGCCGAGGCAACAAGTGGTGCAACGGTCGCAGCATCGGTTCCCGAATATCGAGGGGCACACGGAAAGAGAAAGAGTCGTACAAAGCTACACTCCAGTTGGCCAGATCAATACGCACCGTGACCCAATGAGCTCCAGTATTGACTACCGTTATTACCTAAAAATACAAAAAACAAAACAAAACGTTATTGAAAAATAAAGGAACGTTATTAAATTGAACTATGAAATAATATTAACCCGATAAATAATATTACCTCAGTAGCATTAATCCAACTCTTGTGTTCCTCGTCTCCCTTGACCATCTTCAACAAATGATCCGGCGGGTTCCAGTTCTTATATCTCTCTTCGAAGTTTGTTTTCTCCGAAAATGGCTTGTTCGATTTCACCGTCCGCCACTCATAGGACAATTTATTCTGTTAAAAATATTAAATGTTAGAAAAATGAGAAAAGTGAGATAAATAGTGCATTTGATATGATAAATGAAACTTACGAAGAACTCGGTATTCAAGAGTATAGTCCTTTTTGGAGATACTCCATCTCGTACACCCTTCATCAGTTTCACCTTCTCCTGCAAGTAGAAAATGTAGAGATCGATCTCCTGAAAAATAAACAAATCACAGCTGAGCACCAATAAATAAACAATATGAATTTGAAAGTCTAATTAAAAATTAACTTACCACGTCTGTGTACCAATAATGGTAATCCTCAATCAAGTCGAAATACTCCTGCGTAAAATCTCGACCATTGAATGGCATGCGGACGCTCTTACTCTTCCCTCCTTGTCGGAATATCGAATACAACCCTCTAATCTTCCGGTCACCAGCCGGGGTGAAATGCGTGACGTACGGGCTCCGAAGAGCTGCCGAGGGCCTTCTCTGACGGGGTCCGAGGCTACTCTCGCCGACAGCTGCTTCGGGCTCTGTTGCGGGCTTTGCATCATCGTTTCCCAGTTCTTTTTCTTCATCGCTGAACGTCCCCTCATAACAGTGTACATCTGGCCCTGGAGATGTCTGCGAGAACAAATCTGGTTCCTGCACGAAATAATTCTCTGCATCGAAGATAACTCGCGATGTATCACGGGCAGGAACATCCGGGGGGATATAAGGCTGTGTATCACGGGCAGGAATCGGCGGGAAGGACGTCGTGAAATCAGTAGGAGCCTCCGTCGGTGTGAAGAGACTCCCAAACTCTAGCAAGCCCATCTTCGGAGGAGAACCATAAGTCGGGTCAACTATGGGCTGCATCGGAGTGCGGTAACTGTCGATATCTCCACACGATGCTCTAGCTGGAAAGGTCTCCTCCTCCTCCCGGTGCGACGCAGAAGGCTCTGCATATGAATGACGCCCTGGTACAGACCCGGATCGATGAGACGCAGCACGTCCGGACCCGGAGTGATGAGAAGGAACACGTCCTGAACCCGAATGATGAGACGCAGCATGTCCGGATCCAGAGTGATGAGATGCAGAAGGCTCAACGGGATCGGAAGGACAAGGGCGACTCTTCGAGAATCGTCTGCGACCGAAAAACCCCCGAATCAGCTCCATCAGACTGTCGTGGCTCTCTTTCTGTGTCCTCCTGACACTCTCCAGGAGTCTATCGTTGCTCTCCTGATGTGTCCTCGTGATCCGAGCAGTCAGTCGAGCCATAAATCCCGTGTCGGACTCGTCGTTCAGGATCTTCTGGAACCGTCGATCAATCCGTCGATCGGTACTGTCATCAGACCCCTCAGGAGCAGGAGAGCCCTCTCGTCGAGGTCGCTGAGATGGACGACGCTCTGCCGATGAATTAGGTGTGATGGCATCACGACCCCGTCTACTAGGCCCAGAGTCACCCGTCATCTTGTCGACGGCCTTGGACACGCGTCCGACCACGCGTTCCATCAAGTTCTTCTTCTTCTTCTTTGCCGGTGCCAGTGCCTCGTCTGCAGGCAATCCAAGTCTAGGAGGAGGATGGTACGTGACCTCTTCTGCTCTGTCACGCACGAAAATAAAATGCGGAGCAACCGCCTCCTCCTCCGTCGGCTCTAGATACCGGTGAACTTCAAGTTGAAAAGAAATCAAAATTATATAGAGTTAATTAATTTAATTATTTGATATAACCATTAATTGAACATTAAAACAAGCTTACCTCCGGGTCGTCGAAGAAATCAGAAAAATCGACGTGGGACGTAATCGAGTGCCACCCCAGTAGCCGAGGAATCCTCGGACGGTCGTCTCTGTGCGCGCACGCCCTCCCGAGACTAGGTATAGCCTCGTACGACCATAGCTGATAGGTCCAAATGGGGCCGTAAACGTGGTAGGCCGGCTTCAGTACCTGACCGGGATGCATGGCAGCTATGCTGAGGTAGTAGGACATGATCTGAAATGTGTGGGAGCCCCAGGGAAACGTCTCCCATCCCTCCTCGTCCTCTACCAAAGTCCAAACCCAATCCTCGATTTGGATATCGCCTCGGCATAGGAGCATCATGTAATACATCAGCACCTTGGCGGCCTTCAAGTAGTCGGCCGGGTCTGACCCCAAGTCCCTACCAGTGAATCTCTTGGAAAGCTCTCGGGCTGTAATTTTTCGCCCGAATCCGAAGTGCCTATGAAAGAAAGAGCCGGGAGGAATAATGTGCTGGGCCGAAGTATCAAAGGCGTGGTTCCCAAAACGAAGCCCGGTCACCAAGGCGTACTCCTGTGCTCGGAAGCAAATGATGTTGCCCCCGACCGAAAACCAATGCTCGAACGGAGGTATCGTCGGACCCACGATCTCCCGAGCTAACAAGTGGTGCATGGCCGCGTTCGATCGCCCGTCTCTTTTAAGGTACATCAACCTTCCAAAACACGAACCACGGAATGCCCGGTGAGCCTCGTGCGTATCGTCAACGGCTCTCAAAATCCCTTTTATGCTCTTCAAAACGGGGTACCGGTCGTACAAATTTAATTCTTTCGACGTGTGAATGAATTGTGGCCTCCTCCACCGGAACCCATCCTGCAAAAAAAACACAATTAATTAATAAACATAACATTGTAAATATCAAAAATCAAAAAAAAAAAAAAAAAAAAAAAATTTTCGGCACTCGGTCGATCGACTGAGTGCCCTCGGTCGACCGACTGAGTGACCGGATAGGGCACTCGCCCGGTCACTTGGCCGGTCACTTGGCCGGGCACTTGCTCGGTCACCAAGTGCCCTCGGCCGGTCATCTTCTTCCCCGCAGCCGAGGGGTCGACCGAGGGGGGCGGCCGAGGGCCGTAGATCCGGAAATTTTCAGAGAGTTTTAAACGCATTTCGACACACAATTTCGACTCCTAAACAACTAAAACACTCATATAGACTCCTAGGCGACCAATTCATGTATAAATTCGAACAAATTATTGAAATATTCGAAATTCGAAACCTAGGTTTTCGAAAACTTACCGGAGCTTGGAGCGGCCATTGTTGCTCCTCTTCGTGCACGGCTTCCTCCTCGACATTGTGCTAATCTTCGTGCTCGTTTTCCGACATTTGGGCGGCCGGAATTCTTGAAAATCGGCGGCGGTGCTTGGGGTGTGTGGGGACCGACGGGAAGAAGAAAAAAGGGGGGGGACCGTTTTTTTTTTTTTGTCTTTTCCTTTCTTTTTGTATATGTTTTGTTCTTTTTTTAATTGTTTTGTTGTGTTTTGAAAAAGGGGAGGGTAAATGTGTATTTTCCTTTACAAAATGTATAGAATGGGTGTAGTTTTAAAAGAGGGGTTAAAATGAGTAGGTGTTTTATATTTCTTACCATAAAAAATTTTCTCTCTAGTTATATACTACTACAAGCGAACTGACAACTCTTAATAGTTGAAGCACTTCTTTTTTACTGAGTAATTTACAAGATAAATATCTCAATTATTATAGTATCATGCATTGGAAAATAGATTGTAAGACATCATACTTTTATTTCGGAAATGACAAACAAGCGACCACGTCGATCAGCATCATTAGTCAATATTATTACAATTCTTATTCATGCCTTATTTATTGGAGGGTTATATATTTGTTTTGTCCCAAGTACAGGCACACAGATATTACATTTTTTGTTTCAAGGTGGTGTTCGGACGATAACTTCAAAAGGGATGGTAACTTGAAAAGGGGCAGGCGGCTGAATGATGACTTGTGACGGAGGTACTTGGCTGTCAACTGTGGGAAACGAAACAGACCCGATAAGCGAGAACTGAGCTTTTAACACATGTAATCCAGTAGTAGAACCGCCTAGGGCCACCCCTGTTTCTCCAAGCTTTTGAGCGTGCATCGTAACTATGAAGCTAAGTAAGATTATGAAGAAGAGAGGTTTCGCCACCACGGATGACATTTTGTTTTTAGTAGAACAAAAAAGGAGAAATAGCTAGGTACTAGGGCGATATTGCTTAGAGCTAAGTAAGATCTATTTATAGAGGATTGAAAAGAGTCACTGTTGAAATAGGAGTGTGTGAGTGCGGTCCCACGACTAGCGCACAAAGATGGGAAATGGAGACTCGAACACGTAGGGTGGTTCCATTCTAAAATTAATTGATACTACGTGGAGTAGCTCCCGACACTAATAATTTGGTCCTCTTTCCACTTAAATTCAATGTGGGACAACTCACAAGTGACCACAACAATATATTTTAACGGTCACTATTAGAAGTCGTCCTATCATCTAAAAGTTTGAATAATATATTTTCAAATAATCTTCTTTACTTTTAGATCGATTTCAACTTCTTTAAAAAGGGCAAACAAGTGAATAACGAAGTCATATCATTTAAAAGTTCGAATAATATATTTTCAAATACTCTGCACTCACTTGTCGATCGATTTCAACCTTTTTAAGGAGATCAAAAAGTGAATAATTAATTCGAGTGGAGTCGCCTATAGCGGAAGTCGAACTTAGGACCTCAACGTTAACCAACGACCTGTTACCATTTTATAGAAACTGCATCATTTAAAAACTCAAACTGATAAAAATATTAGGCAACTTAACATTTAAATTATATCGTAGAAGTGTAAAGTCAATCCGATGTTAGAAGTCAGAAGTCAATGCAATGCGCGCGTATCGGGCCAGTTGCTTAATTCTAATTGGGATATATTAATTGCCTGCACTATAAATTACTTGTGATATTTCTTCACATCATTGTTATGGAATTTGTGTTCCTCCACCGGCTCCACGTAAGTGGCAAATGAATACATGCCTAACACTACCTTATAGTAGTAATTAATACAGTAACATACAATAGGATTTTGTATCCTAATTTTCTTGATTCAGTTTTATATCTGTTGCGACAAAGTATTTTGTCGATATTTTATGGACCTTGTCAAACAATTTGAGACGTGAACTTGAGACTAGGATTATCAGCGACCAAGGGCGCCGCCACGTAGATAAATAAATAAAAAAAGGAAAAAATGAGAGGGTTGGGCTCTCTCTCTCCTTGCCCTCAGTCGACTTGGGCATTTAATCCGCCTACCTGGGCTCATTTGATTTTATTAACTTCAGCCAATGGGGTTGTGACATTTGTCACAACCGTATTAGTTATTATTTTTTTTGTTTGTTTATTTGATTAAATTAGTATATTTTTTTTAAATTATATTAAAAAAATAAAAAAATACCAAAATTTATATTTTTTTACACTCTACAAATAGAGATCAATATTGATATAGTTTTACAAAGAAAAAAAATGACCATAATTACATACAAAATTAATTTTTTTTTAAAAAGTTAATGTGAGAAAATTGAGAATTAATTATTTTTCTTCTAAAATAGTAATTAAAAAAAAATAGAACACAATTATTTTTAATTAATTATTAAGATAAATGAGATTTTTTATGTTAATTAATAAAATTTGAGAATTATTAAAAGATTTTGTTAAAAAATAAATAAATTACGATAAAAAATTTTAAAATTTTTAATGTTAAAAATATAAAATAATTAAAATAAGCGTTTTGAATTATATATATTAATATTAATTTTCAAAAACATAAATATGTATATAGTTTTTTTTTAATAATGGGCCCTTAAAAAATGAGGGCCTTAGGCCGTGGGCTTATGCCCAGAGCCGGCCCTGGATGAGTTGGCAAGTGGGCCCATCCCATGTGTCTGTGGAGAATTTTTGTGGCTCAACTGATTAAAACACATGGTTCTCTACATAATAGTTCAAAATAAAGGAGTTTTTTGTCCAATTAGATCTTGAAGATAATTTTTTAGTCAATAAAAAAATTTCAAACAGGATGAAAGCGAAGAGAATGAAAAGAAAAAATTTCTAGACATGAACACAATGTCAAACACGATGAAATAAAAAAGAATGAAAGGAAAGATGGAAGGCGAGAGAAATAATCGGGCATCATCTTGTAAATTAGTAGTATGATTTTTTGTATTTTAATTTATAATTATAAATTTTAAACAAAAATATTGTAGTTTTATATTAATAATTTTTAAAATTGTATATTTTATAAAAAATTAATTCAAGTAAAATATTTGTTTATTTAAAAAAAATACTGATTTTGTTTATTAAAAAATCGAATCTGAAAAATCCTAAAAACCCGATTCGGACCGTGAGCTCGGTCCCAAACAGAGCCTGGACTCTAAAAAAGCCAAACTTAGTTCGGACTGCGAGAACATATTTTGGGCCTAGTCTTAAAATTTTTGTGTGCGGTCCCGATCGTGCCCACCCCTACTAATAGAGTAATAGTGATTGTCGAAATCCTAAAAAACCAGAGTGGTGAATCGAATGGTAGAAAAGATTTGAGCGATGATGAACTCTTGTTGACTTTGATTTGGGAAACGTGTTAGAAATGGAACATGTGTCATTAGTCATTACTACCACATAAATAAATATAACAAAGAATAATAATTTCAACAAATGCTTGTGACCCTTATTGGAAACATTGCTAATTAGTAAAATTAAATTTCAATAAATCATGATGTGAAGAACTCAAATGTTTAGATGCAAATGTTTCATTCCAATTTATGTTTAGTCAAAAGATAATCAACATATCTTATAATAATCATCATATTTTTTGTAATGATATAACAACAGTATAAATTTACAATAAAGAAAATAAAAGTAACAAAAAAAAAAAAACATGATAATTGTTAAGTTGAATTAATGCCATGTTTTATGGAGATCAAGAAGTATCTCACCTCTCAATATTAAAGCCTAAAAAAAATGGCCTAATTAAAGTAGAAGGTTTTATCATTTTTTCTTTCAACTCAATATAGAGAAAGAAAGTTGCATATATATGTTGTATATACTATTCATTAAATATTTTTTTGTCCCATTCTTATAGAAACATTTTCTTTATATTTTACAAATAAAATATGTCTATAAATATGAAAGAGGGAGATAATAAAATAATAAATATTTCACATTTCATTATTTTATATTAGAAAGTTTTTTACTATAAACTGTTTTTAGAGATTATAAGCTCTTTAAATTTGTTTAATAATGATTTTAAAAATATATTTTTTTTTATCACAAAAATAAGTTGTTGGGAGCTTATAAGTTGCTTAAAATAAGTTCTAATTTTAAATCCTTCATTAATTTTAACATTTTATTACAAAAATGTCATTATTAATATTATAATT
The DNA here is from genome assembly GCA_954870475.1 of Euphrasia confusa. NCBI lineage: Eukaryota > Viridiplantae > Streptophyta > Magnoliopsida > Lamiales > Orobanchaceae > Euphrasia > Euphrasia confusa. The sequence goes on along the minus strand of OX940959.1, from coordinate 6,013,633 downwards.
TCTTTCATAGTATTTTATCCAAAAATTTCTTGAGGTTAAAAAATATTGTTTTTATAATGTTGATAAAAAAGATTAGAGTAAAATTATATTTTTAAAAATAAAATAAAAGTAATTATGTGTAAAATTAAAAGAAATGAGTATTGAGATTCTATTTCTAACAATAAGATTCAAAATGATTAAATAAAGTCAATTAAATTAGATTTAAATAATCAATTAAATCAAGCTTGTGAGCTCACACAAATATAAGAATTCACCAAAATTGAAAAAAAAAAACGAAAAACAAACCCACAAAACAAAAACAAAGTTACAAATTTTAGTATTTGTTACTGTGATAGCAACTACCAACTCCTCATGGATAGATATGTTTCTTTCTTTATTAAAGGAATAAAACAGATTACAAATCACAACCTATATATAATCTTATAACCTCTCAAATGTATGTTCTTTGAATTTATAATTTTATACATTTAATTTTAATTTGTACAATTGAATTTCAAAATGTAATTAAAGGGTATATATACAAGACATTACAAATTTTAAAAAAATTTGCTTTATTATATAAAATACAAAAACTTTCCTGCCCTATCCTTATAATCCTTATAATATATAATTCAGCTAGCAATTGTCTGAAGTGTCGTATATTTTCACCGTTTGATTTTTTTGTGTTCACATCTATTATTAAACAAACTGTTAGATTAAATTTGTGTTCACACTGTCATTATTAATTATTATTTTTAGCGTAATTAATTAGAATTTTTAGCGTAATTAATTGAAATAATTATTTTTGATTAATTAGTGTAATTATTTATTTTTTTATATAATATAATTTTCATTTATATTTTCCTTAATATAATTCAATATTATTTTTAGCATAATTAATTAGTGTAATTATTTTTAATTAATTAAACAATTATTTGAAATTAATTATTATTTTTAACTTAATTAATTAGGTAAAATAATAATTAATTACAAATAATTGCATAATTAATTTAGCGTAATTAATTAGATAATTATTATTTTTAATTAATTAGCTCAATTATTTTTAAGTGATTAATTAGATAATTATTATTTTTAATTAATTAACTCAATTATTTTTAATTAATTAGCGTAATTATTTATTTCTTTATTTATATAATATAATTTACATTAATAATATTATTTTTAGTATAATTAATTAGCGTAATTATTTTTAATTAATTATTATAATTATTTATTTTTTTATATAATATTATTTACATTTATAATCTCTTTAATATAATCTTCCTAAATATTGACTTTGAAATATTCAAAATATAACATTTATTCCTTATTTATCTCCTTTAATTACGTTTATTCTATTATAATACTAAAATTAATTATTATGATAAGAGAGAATCTCCATTTGTTATTGATATATTTAATAAATAAATTAATTATTTTTTATTATACAAACAATAATAACGAAATTTAAAGGAATTCAAATTAGTTATATTTAAAAATAATAAATATTATCAAACTCTACTTCAAATCCGTGTCTATATAAAGACGTCATCTTCACTCACTCCCTACCTTTCACTTTTCATTTAGCTATTTTTTTATTTGTTCATTGCTCACATTTATTTATTCACTTTTCATTTCAGCTTTTTTTTTATTCATGCTCACATTTATTTATTTTTGTGCAGAGCTCTATGTAAGTTTTTTTTTTTTGTTTTTTTTTTGTATTTTTTGTAGCCTTTACATTTCAGCTATTTTTTTTATTTGTTTATGCTCACATTTATTTATTTTTGTGCATTTTTGTGCAGAACTCTATGTAAGTTTTGTTGTTTTTTTTTTGTTTTTTTTGTATTTTTTGCACTACCTCTCACTTTTTATTTTCAGCTATTTTTTTATTTGTTCATGTTCACATTTATTTATTCAATTTTCATTTCAGCTATTTTTTTTATTCATGCTCATATTTATTTATTTTTGTGCAGAGCTCTATGTAAGTTTTGTTTTTTTTTTTTGTTTTTTTTATTTTTTGTAGCCTTTTCATTTTAGCTATTTTTTTATTTGTTCGCATTTATTTATTTTTGTGCAGAACTCTATGTAAGTTTTGTTGTTTTTTCACTTTTAATTTCAGCTATTTTTTTTATTTGTTCATCCTCACATTTATTTATTTAATTTTCATTTCAGCTATTTTTTTTATTTATTCATGCTCACATTTATTTATTTTTGTGCAGAGCTCTATGTAAGTTTTGTTCTTTTTTTTTTGTTTTTTTGTATTTTTTGTCGCCTTTTCATTTCAGCTATTTTTTTTATTTGATCATGCTCACATTTATTTATTTTTTTGTAGAAATTTATGTAAGTTTTGTTGTTTTTTTTGTTTTTTTGTATTTTTGTACTAACTCTCACTTCTATTTTTTTTATTTGTTCATGATCACATTTATTTATTCAATTTTCATTTCAGTTATTTTTTATTTATTCATGCTCAAATTTATTTATTTTTGTACAGAGCTGTAAGTTTTGTTGTTTTTTTTTTGTATTTTTTGTAGCCTTTTAATTTCAGCTATTTTTTTTATTTGTTCATGCTCACATTTATTTATTTTTTTACAGAGCTCTATGTATGTTTTGTTGTTTTTTTTTGTTGTTTTTTGTATTTTTTCCAGCTAAGTATTCTTTTACTAATTTAATTTTAATAACTTTTGCAAGTAAGTCTTTTTTTTAGACCTTTTGAATTTATTACTCATTTTTTGTTTATTTTGTAATTTTATTTATAACTATTTATTTTGTAGGTTTCATCGAACTTAAGTCATGAAAAAAGATCAAAATATTTGATTGCACAAATTTTAAATGGATTCCAAGCTTTTATTTATGTTTCCTGATAAAATTAGAGTAGTTTGTGTTAATTTTATTTATAATGTAATTTACTCAATTTACTGTAATTTTAAAGTAGTTTGTTTTCATTTTATTTATGATGTATTTTATCTATTTAATGTAATTAATGAAATTTACCAATTTACAATAATTCTATTTAATTTTATTCTAATTTTCTTTATTTTTTAACTTATGCAACAACATTTTTATTTGTATTAGTTACAAATATCACTAAAACATAATTAATTTATGTATTTTAGTTTGATATTTTTTTATATATAAATAATAATAATAATTGTGATTTAATTAATTTATGTATTTTAATTAATTTATAAAATAAAATTTATTTTTAATTAGAGAAATCAAATAAAATTTTTATTACCTGGTTATAAATTATATATATTTATATTATTAATTATGAGAATGGTAAATCTATTTCTAGGTTTTAAGGTTTAATAAATTTAATGGTGAACTAAAATTATATATTAATAATATTATTAATTATGAGTATGTAAATCTATTACTTATTTTAAGCAACTAAATAAATTCAAAAGTAAACTAAAATTATATATTAATAATATTATTAATTATGAGTATGGTAAATATATTCCTTATTTTAAGCAACTAAATAATAATAATTCAATTTTTTATTAATTTACAATTAGAAATAATATTATCCTCTATTTATATTAGAACATTAAAATATCTCTTGCTTTATTCCTTATTTATCTCTTGCTTTAAACTAAATTAATATATTTTGATTTATTTAAATAAGTAATATTCAGAATATCACGTTTATTCCTTATTTATCTACTTTAATTACGTTTATTCTATTGTACTACTATTTATTTATAGTACTAAATAAATTTGTGATTCTTCATTCTTTCTCATCCCTCTAATTTTATTTTATTTCAACTTTTTACTAATCATTTTCAATCAATATCTGACCTTAAAATCAATATCTTGGTCAGATGTAAAAAGACAACCTTACTAATCATTTTCAATCAATGTCTTGGTCAGATGTAAAAAGACTCCGTTCAGTTTTACTAAACTATGTTATTGAATTTAATGTTTATATACCTAAATACATTTTTTTATTATATATGTGTAATAAAGAAGTGATTTATAATTGCTATTATATTTAATGCATGTTATTAAAATTTGCACAACTTTTAAAATTCATGAAAAACTGTCCGAGCGATGTTGGTATTATATCATTTGCCCCACATGCAATCATTCACATTATGTCAATTATTGCAATTTTGTGTGCTATTTTTGTCAACGTGATTTTATTCGTCACACCAAGTTTAAAATTCATCTACAAGTTCATGACAAATCACTTCGCGAATTTTGTATTGATGAATGAAGTTGCATTATTTCTAAATCAGAAATCAGCTGATCGATTGGTTCTTTCAATCCTCTTGGTATTTAATTCTCTCCTACATATATATCAATTTTTTTATGTAATTTTATTTTTCTTTCATTTTATAACTGTATTTTTTATTATATTAATAAATTAATTAATAATGCAATGTATTTTTTCATTAATAATGCCGACGATCATATTGGAACATCCTCGACTGAAAGTACAACAAACAAAGTAACTCCTGCAGTTGTATCATCTCTTAATGAAAACGAGTTTATGTTTAAGGTCAGCGTTGACGGAGACAATCTTTTAGGAAGATTATGTCGTTGCATTGTAAATATGCGAAATTTAGATTCTACATTATTATGGCTGCACAAGGAAAAATTAATCCGTAATCCGTCCTACCTTACAATTCTTGATGGGGTCTCCGAATTAATTAAGAAGTCGAACGATGATTCCTCGGATTATACATCCAATGATGATGTCCTTTGAAGCGATAAAGAATCATGCCACCTTTTGAACTTATTTTTTTTATCTTTTAGTAATATTATCTATTTTTGTACTTTTTTTATTTTCAGAACTTTGTATCATGATATCTATTTCAACTTAATTTTTACTTTTTCATACTTTTTGTTAATCTATAATTTTTTTTAATATCAACTTATTATTATCAAATTTTTATTTTATAATTTTAAAATCATTATATCTATTTAATATCATTCAAAAACTATTGAAATCTAATCTATTATAATTGAAAACAGTTTGTTATCCTTATAATATATAATTCAGCTAGCAATTGTCCTAGGTGTCATATGTTTTACCTGTTAGATTAAATTTGTGTTCACACTGATAATTAATTAACTAATTATTTTTAATTAATTAGTGTAATTATTTATTTCTTTATATAATATAATTTACATTTATAATTTCCTTAATAATAGTAAATATTAATTTGAAATATTCAAAATATCACATTTATTCCTTATTTATCTCCACGTTTATTCTATTATACTAATATTGCATAGCTCAGTTTTGTTTTGGAGAGCTCCATAAGTTTTGTTGTTTTTGTTTGTGTAAGCATTCTTTCACTAATTCGATTTTAATTTAAATATTATTGTTGATAATTAATGTTTTTATTTTTTGTAGTATCTTTTACTAATTTAAATTTTAGTTTTAATATTATTGTTTGATTATTAATATTTTTATTTTTTACAGGCTTGAATGTATGTATTTTTTACAAATTCGATATTTAATTTTAATATTATTTTTTGTTGATTATAATTGTATTGTAAATATAACAATTTATTTGGTAATGATTTTTGTATTTTTTTTAGGCTTTTTGAATTTTTTAAAGGATTCATTTTTTTTCCAGGCCTTTTGTATTTATTACTTTTTTTTGTTTATTTTGTAGGTTAATTTATAAGTAAAAGACTCTGCAAATCGAACAAAACTCCATTTGGTTTGCAAAAATTTTAAATAGAACCAAGCTTTTCATTATTACTGTAATTTTTTTTATCTTTTATTTTATTATGTAATTTACTGTAATTTATAATATTTTATCTAACTTACAATTATTATTTTAATAAAATTTATAATATTTTATTTAATTTTATTCTAATTTTATTTCTGTTGTAATTTACTCAACCGTATTTGTATTTAATCCTTATAATATATAATTCAGCTAACATTTGTACATATATTTTAACTGTTTGATTTATTTGTGTTCACACTTATTAAAAAATAATAAATAGATTAAGAATTTTGTTCACACAAATATTTATTAATATTTAATCTTAATCAATTTATTAAGTAAATATTAAATACATAATTAATATATAAATAATAATATTTATATTTTTTTTATTCTCTTACTATTTAATTTTATATAATTTATCCTTATAAATTCCTTAATTATAGTAAATATTGACTTGAAAAAATCAAATTATTAAATAAATCATTTTTTAATATCTTCTATTAATATTTTCACTTTATTACTTATTTATCATATATTATTAATTTATTTACTTTATCATATAAATCTTAATAGATAATAGTATTAATATTAATTTGTATTAATCATTATATCATATTAATATTAAGTAAATTAGGTTACATTTAATTTAATTTACTCTATTCTATTTTTATTAGTCAACTAAATTATAAATTTTGAACCAAAATATCCGGATTTAATTCTATAATTTGCGATTTTTATTCAATTAATTTTCAAAAATTATACAAAACTTAATTCAATTTTACCCCTATAAAAAGTTTTCATCTTTAGTCATTCTCAACTTCTATAAATTATTTTTTCTAATATGATTATGATTTATTTATGTATTAACATTTTTTATAATTACATCGAGAATATTAATTTTCTAAAAAGACGAGCGATTCTAGCGCCGACTCTGGATGACGTTAATGAAATCAACGATTACATGGTTGCAATGCATAATACGGACTAAAGGATTTACCTGAGTTTAGATAGTATTTTACATACTGAACGCGGAGATAATATGTTTGATTAAATGCATTCGGTTGAGTTATTAAATATCAACAAGTGTTCCAAACTACCAAACCATGAAGTTGAAGGGTGATATTATTATAATTTTTTTTACTAAAATCTAAATATATATATATATATATATATATGTGTGTGTGTGTGTGTGTGTGTGTGTGTGTGTGTGTGTGTGTGTGTAGACTTATTTTTCTTTAAACAACAATTTATATAGTGATGTCATATTCTATTTATTGTATATAATATACGAATTAATTAAATGTTGTGACATAGTATATAGTTTTTGATACATGAACTGTTTCGTATTAGTTGGGGTGACCGTTATACTATTGCGGAATATGGATGTGTTGATAGACATTTTCTCGGGCCCAAGTATGATGAGCTCTCGGCCCCTATATAAAAGCAAGATCCGACAGCCCAATAAAAAGAGTCCAGGTCGGTGATCAATTGTGAGAAGGTGGGGGCTAGCTCGGTAGATTACGAGCGAACAGGCCATGAGGAAATAAGCTATCATGACCGCTAAGTGATACACCGAACCGACCGAGAAGCCTCGCCCTGCTTGGTGGAATATGAACAAGCAGGGCCCAATCCGAACAGGGAAGCATACTCACTGGAGAACACGGCAGAAGGCGAGGTCGTCGAGGGATTCCGCATGGGCCGCGATAGTATAAATTTACGGCCCAAATTAGATTTCGGCCCAATACTCATTTTTGTAAACCCTAATTTGTATCTCTATAAATAGTAGGTATTGTACACGGATTATTTTAATCACACGCTTCCCGAAAAATTCGGACCGAGCTTGCTACGTGACCCACTTTACTCAATCCCCAAAATCTCTTTATTAGTTCGGTAGATATCGAGCAGGATTTTCTCACCGTTAACAGGATGCTTCTGTCGAACTAAGCAATAGTACTAGGATGATTGTAACACTACTTGATAATTATATTATCCACGCGAAAGTATTAGGAAGAAATAATTCTGGGGAAATGGTTTTTAATACTCAAATTGCCCTGACGCCCTCGAATACCAAATTTCAGTTTGCTTTCCAATGAAGACAATTTCCGATTATTATATCGTATGTCATGACTATTAATAAGAGTTAAGGTCAATCTTTGACAAATGTTGGAATATTTTTGAAGAAACCAGTATTTACGCACGATCAATTGTAGTTGTCTAGAGTAACCAACACAACCGGGTTGAAACTTTTGTTTTGTGACCAGCGTGGTCGTCTTACAAATAGAACAAATGTAGTGTATAAAGAAGTATTCCAGAATTTGTAATATGAATGTAATTTTCTTTATTGTACTATTTCAATTAGATCATTTACTTAATATTTATTTGTCCATTATCAATGTATACATCTAATATTAAGGAGAAATAGCACTACTCCGAGTAACAAAAAGTTAATTAAATACACGTGCATCGCACGAGTAGGATGACTAGTTATATACAAAATGAATAGATTAATTGACCTATATTTTATAATTCAAAAAAGCAAAGTACCTTCAACTCTAAAAAAGGCCTTTTACTAATGACAATATAGTCACCTTCCAAAAAAAATTATTTACTTTTACTGTTTCCTTTAAAACTACATTAGTAGTCTATGTTCAGTGTTCAATGACGCATGCGAGACGGAAGGAGTACTATAAATCCTGCAATATTCATTGCCTGAAATTTCACACCTCTCACTGGAATATATTCCAAATCTAAATTATACATATATAAAATGAGAAGCGTATCTCAAGTTTTCGGGTTTATTATTGTTTCAACACTGTTTGTATTAACCTTATGCCTAAACAATTGTTACGCAGATGTTTCGATATCCCAAGTTTGCTCCGGTCCAGGTCCAGCCGACTTGAATTCGTTCTGCACTCAACTGCTGACGTCGAAAAAATGTGTCAAAAAAAATTGTACCGCTACAACAAAAACTGTGATAAAGTTCATAGTCAACGAAGCCAAAACCGCCACCAGAAAAGTTAATCAGACAGTGGTGGACGCTCGTAAGAATATTACCGAAAGCCAGGCCAGTTCGTGTTCGGAAAATATTGATGAGGCCTTGGATAACCTACAGGACTGCTCAAGCGCTGTAAACAAGAAAATGATAGATGTAGAGATCGTCGATGATATTAAGACTAAGGCATCGGGGGTTGAAACCAATATGGACACTTGTGAGCAAGCGTTTGAGGACGACCCCGACGTTGAGGAGCCGGAGGGACTGCAAGAAAAGAGCGGCGTCGTAAGGAAATTAGTTGATATGCTGTTAGTCCTAGCAGATATGCTGATCAACAATTAAAAATAAAATTAATGGAAAAGAGACATATAATTAATATATATATATATAAAATTAAATAAATAAATGTTATCGTATGGAATAAATAAATAATTATATAAGCAAGAAATAATTTGGATTATTATTTTCTCTATCTCGTTTTATATCTTCACGCACATAAAAATTTCTATTTTTCAGTAAATACAATTATACTATATATTAGTACGTTTTTCTATGTTTGATATATTTAAAATACTTTATCAGTCTCAGATTGTTTGCATTTTTTGTGCCATAATTGTTTGAACGATTTAAAAAAACTGTAAAATGAAAAGTACATTTTCAATTGACTTTTTTATTTACTTAGATCATCACCAATGGTCTATAGATTTGGATTCAAATTTTAATTTGAATCCAAAATCACTTTCAAAGTGTTGTTTCTTTTGAACTTCGATTGAATATTTTGAATTGTAGATCTCTAATTTGACTACGAACCCAAATTTTTACTCAAACAAGTATACATCCATCTTTTATTTATTTTAAATTTATAAATTATTAAAATTTAATTAATCTAACATTTAAATTATTTCTTAAAAATTATATAAAAAATATTATTTATAATTTGTAAATTTATAATTATTTTGTAATTTTTAGTTACATTTCTAAAAGTAATTTTTTTACTTATTACAGTATTTTATATTGTTTAATTTTTTGATTTTGTGATTAATATTTATAATGTAGATTAAAATATATATTGAAGTACAAAAATCAATAATAAGCCAAACATACATATTATAATTTATAATATAACATCAATTTAAACATACATGTCTAAAACATCTACTATAAAATAAAATACATAATAATACTAATAAACACAAATTACAAAATTTAATATAGTGAACTATAAAGTACACTTTAGATATATTAGCATAGCATCGTTTGAAATTTCACTAAAAATCATTAAATAAGATGAGATTTGATATTTCATAAACTGAAATGACTAAGGGTGTAATCAGACAATTACAAGACGTTTTATAATATTGTACGTGTACTCTAGTATTTTATCAAAAAATTTAACATTCTATTTACAAACTTATGTTTAAGATTTTAAAAGCTACTACTATAGAAACATCTTATAAAATGTTAAACCTTTTCCCTCCATTTTAAAATATCTTTGCATTTGGTGGAATACAAATATTATGATTAAAAAATAATTATTTTTATAATGTTTATTAAAAAGATCATATATGTACAAGACATTTTCGGTTTATAATTTTGCTTTATTATATAAATACAAAAACTTACCTACTATTATGTATATAAAAAATAGGTGTTTTTTTAGAATTAAAAAAAGTAAACTACCTTATATTACAATACAACATCGGATTTTTTATTACCGCAAATTAGTATTACTAAGTAAAATAACATTTTAAAAACGAAATCATAATAATTTGCTTACTCAAACAAAGATTTTGTTGATATCAAATGTATCATTATTTATGTTACTGATAATCATTGGTGTCATAAAAATCAATTGAATCAGTTCTTTAAAGTGATATCTAAATTCAAAAACTTACCTACCTATTATGTATATACAAAATAGGCCTTTTTAGAATTCAAAAAATAAAGAACCTTCTAAAAAAACCAGAGTAGAGTAATTTTTTCTAATACAATAGTAATTCGTGTCAAGAGACGTACGCGGAGACGAAAGGAGTATTCAATTTTTAAGTTATAAATGAGCTCATTGCTTAATTGCACTATAAATATTCCTGCAAATATTGCCTGAAATTTCACACCTCTCACTCGAATATATTCCAAATCTAAATTATATATGAAAAAAAATGAGAAGCATATCTCAAGTTTTCGGGTTTATTATTATTGTTTCAACACTATTAATGTTATGCCTAAATAATTGTTACGCAGATGATGTGGTATCCCAAGTTTGCTCCGCCCAAGCCGTCGATACCGCGTTCTGCACTGACCTGCTGAATAAATGTGTCTCAAAATTAGGTTGTACGGCTACACCAAAAATCCTTTGCAAGTTCTTAATCAACAAAGCCAAAACCGCCACCAGAAAAGTTAATCAGACAGTGGTGGACGCTCATAAGATTAAGAATATTACCGAAAACCAGGCCAGTTCGTGTTTCGAGAGTATCGAGGAAGCCTTGGAGAATCTACAGGACAGCTCGAGCGCTGTAGACAAGATAAGGATGAGTAAAAAGATCGTCGATGATATTAAGACTGCAGCCTCGGGGGCCGAAACCGATATCAACACCTGTGAGCAAGGGATTGAGGACGACCCCGATGCTCCGATGCCCAAGGGACTGCAGGAAAATAGCGATGTCGTCAAGAAATTGGTTCGTATACTGTTAGTCACAGCAGATAAGCTGATTAACAATCAAAAATAAAATTAATGGAAAAGAAAAGATATATATATATAATTAAATAAATGTTATGGTATGAAATAAATAATAAAATATAAAATATTGGATGTTATATGTCTCTTACTATATATTTTTCTGTCTCATTTAATTTTTTTTTTTTTTGCATTTCCTTAAATGATTGTTTTGCAAAAAAACAATCTAATTTTTCACCAAATACAATTGTATTTTTTCGTTTTTTCTTTAATGTAATATAAATTATATTTTTTTCTTAATATTTGTGATTACTAGTAGTACAAATTCTCAAAATATATAGACTAGGTACTAGGTAGGATATGTTTAAAATACGCTCTCATTCACAATTCTTTGCACAATCATTTGCACTTTACTTTTTTTTTAGTCTCATAATTGTTTACAAGTCTTAAAATATATAGCGGCTCATCATCAATCGATTCAGTATCCCAAAGTACAGAAGAGTACTCATCGTCAAGATCGAAATCGCTGAAAATCAAATTTGCAAAATCTGCATCCAAACATCAATCTTCGCGGGCCGATGTCGAGTTTTTGGTAGAGCGTTGGCGAGAGAAAAGGCGGAGCTCTTCAAGTTCAACCGTAAGGAGCGTTACCTTGCGGTTCAAGGCGACGACGAGCAGACATTGTTCTAGCTCTGATACTGTTAAGTAGTATTTAACAACGGTTGAATATAGATCTTAAAGCTCAAATATAAGTTGGATACCTTATCACTTTAACAATGTTTTTAAAGTGTTATTGACCAAACTTTTACATGATATCAGAGCAGATACAAATGATACAACTCATGATTTAGCGAAAGCGTAAAAACACGAGATTAAAATTCGTTGATTCCGAGAATACTCGAATGCTACAACTCATGATAAAAACTCTAAATTTTATTTTATTAAAAACAACCACAAATGCGCGAAATATAAATACTAAAAAAACTCTAAAAATATTAAGCTTTATTAAAAAGATAAATAAATAACATAATTAATTATTGAACTTCCAATCCACATTTGAAATGAACTGATTTGTGTGTTTGAATCAGGCGTGGAAGTATCGCCTCTATGCTCGTATGGTGGAGAAAACCTTGAGGCTATCTGCCCAAGGAGAACATTCCATGCCCACTGTTTAGATTTCGTTTTACTCGGAGGAAGATTTAGCACTGTGCATGGCATATTAGAGATGGAACATGTGTCATTACTTTCACATAAATAATTATATCAAATATCTTAGACTAATAATCATCATAGTTTTTTGTAATGATATAAATTTACAATAAAGAAAATAAAAGTAATTAACCAAACAAACAAACAAACCATGATAATTGTTAAGTTGAATGAATGCCATGCTTTAAGGAGATCGATTAAAAATTATCTCCCCACAATTTATTAAAGCCTAAGAAAAAGATGTCTTAATTAAAGAGGGTTTATCAATTTTTCTTTCGCCTCAACATAGAGATCAATTTTTCTTTCGCCTCAACATAGAGGAAGAAAGTTCCATATTATTTTTTAATAATTATTTTGTCCGACTAGAGTATAAAATTATTAATGTTTCATATATCAATGTTTTATATTACGAAAATGTTTGGCCGAGCTTATAATTAAGTTTTTAGAACTTACCGTATAACCTTTTTAAATTTGTTTGGTAATGCTTTTTAAAAAATTCTTAATTTTATCAAAAATTAAACTATTGAAATTTTATAAGTCATTTAAAATAAGATCTTATTTTTAAACCCTTCATTTATTTTAACATTTTATTACGAAAATATCATTAATTAATAATATCTTATATTTCCGTTTACTCTATTTTATATGATTATTAAAATTTCAACATCTTATTTGTAAACTTAAATTTAATATTTTAAAAGTTATGAAAACATTTTATAAAATATTACGTGTTATAAGCTTTTTAAGAAAACCTCATCATCCAAACACATTCTTCATCCATTTTACAAATATCTTTGCATTTTGTTGAATACACATATTGAGATTAAAAAAAAATTATAATGTTGATAAAAAATTCAGAGCAAAATTATATTTAAATAAAATAAAAAATAATTGTAAATAAAATTAAAAAAATTAAATATTGACTTTGAACAATAAAATTTAAAATAATCAAATAAATTTGATTAAGCTAGATTTTAATATATCACGATACAAATAACTCAAAACTTCTGCTCAGATATTATTATTCAACTCTCAGGCTTGCAACCTCACACGAATACAATATACAGTACTCCTTCCGTTCTAATAAAAGATGCAATGCTTCCTTTGTAATTTACAAAGAAAGTAAACAGAGAAAGTATAAAACTTGAATTGAGGACTTTAATACAAAGTTTTGAACTCGAAACATGTGTGTAATTATTTAAATTTCGTAATTGACCTAGACCAAAAAATAATAACACAACTTGAGCTTTTGAATTAATAAAAATACTCATAAATTAATATAATTTTTAAAATTAATACAGTAAAATTGTATAATCCCAAATACATCAACTTAAAATTTTGCTTTATTATATAAATACAAAAACTTACCTACCCCTATTTTATAAGAAAATGAATAGATCGTGATTAAAATAGTAGGACTTCTTTTCGACTCTAATTAAAAAAAAAAAAAGCCTTTTAAAAATGACAAATACAATAATAGTCGCGTCTAGGAAAAAGATTATTTTATTTTTTCTTTTTAAAATACAATGGTGGTGTGTTGAGTGACGTATGCGAGAGACGGAATGGGTACTATATAAATCCTGCAATATTCATTGGCTGAAACTCCACACCTCACTCGAATATATATATATATATATATATATATATATATATATATATATATATATATATATATATATATATATATATTCCAAATCTAAATTATATTATATAAAATGGGAAGGCCTCAAGTTTTCTGGTTTGTTATTGTTTCAATACTAACGTTATGCCTAAACAATTGTTACGCAGATGTTTCGATATCCCAAGTTTGCTCGGGTCCTCCAGCCGACTTGAAGCCGTTCTGCACTCAACTGCTTACGTCTAAAAAATGTGTCAAAACAAATTGTATCGCCACAACAAAAATCCTGTTCAAGTTCCTAATCAACGAAGCTAAAACCACCACCAGAAAAGTTAATCAGACAGTGGTGGACGCTCGTAAGAGTATTACCGAAAACCAGGCCAGTTCGTGTTTCGAGAGTATCGAGGAAGCCTTGGAGAATCTACAGGACTGCTCCAGTTATGTATTACAAATTAATACTTATTATACCTTTATTTTATATTTATTTCGTCTTTCATTTGTAAGAGCAACCCCAATGGTTGTGAAATGGCAAGGGCTATTGCCATTTTTTGGCAAAAAACCAAAAAAATCAACCCCAATGATTGAAATGACCCTTGCCAAAAAATGGCCCTTGCCAAATTTCCATGTATATTGGGGCAAATATACATGGCAAAATAGTCATTGCCAGTTATGCCATGTCATCACAACCACCACCTTCACCAATCAAAATTCAACAATAATTTTTAAAAAAATAAAGGTTGATATGATGACATACCAAAAAGCAATATATTATTATTTAATTAATAAAATGGCTCTTGCTATATTTAAACCATTGGGGTAAAATTTAACAAATAGCAATTGTCACTTGCCATTTTTTGGCAAAATAGAAGATGGCCCTTGCCATTTTAGCAAAACCATTGGGGTTGCCCTAAATGTATATTCAAGACTACAAAAATTATTTTTTCTAAAACTTCTAGGAAAGTTTCCCAAAGCAAACATTGATTGCAAGAAGCTTGCACTGTTTTGTTTATAGGTTTGGCTATTGCAATATTTTGAAACCTATCTAAAAAATCAATTGATCGGAACCGAGTAGGTACTCGGCAATATGCCGCAGAAACAAGAGTAGCTCTTTACGAAGTCAAATACTATATACTACGAAAGAATAAGAAGAAGAAAATCACAAACGTCTCTCAACACATCGAATCATCATCATCGTCGTAGGAATCCGAAAAACGTAATCTTTTATTTTTTTCACAAAGAATCAGACGAAGAAAATCTGTCCAACATTCAAAAGGCTCTCATGAGGCACGTTGAATATCGCGCTGTTCTCCCTGCAGATCTTCCTCAAAAACGCATACACATAATCGATGGCAATCTTCTTCCAAATCCTCGACTCCCTCCTCGCCCTAACCACCGTGTTCCCCATGATATGAACAACCCCAGCATCCCTACACCCACTCAAAAACTCCATCTCGTCCATCTCCGTCCGATTGCTCCCCTGCCCCGACGACCCCACCGTGCCGCTGTTCACCTGCACCGGCACGATCGAGTCCACAGACGACACCGTGGGCTCGTTCAAGCTGTACTCGTCCGAATCCGAGCACCCCTCCATCATCGACTCCAGCCGGACGAACGTAAACAAGTTGACGAAAAGCTTGTTCTCGAAGTCGTCGTCTTTTTTGTGGAGGTCCTTGTAGCCGTACCGGGCCACACACCGGAACATGTGGAAGCTCTTGGGCCCGATCCGCTTCACGAGGTACCTATTCAATAATATAATCGAACCATTAATATAATAAATATTTTGGAAAAAGGGGATTATGGTTTAATAAATTACATTTCATACCTCGTAAAATAAACTTTAAAATTTAGTTATAATTAAGAAAAAAACTTAAGAAACTATTCAACTTTTAGATGAAGCGATTTCTAACAGTACCTCTCTTCCTCGGGAACAGTGTAGACGGGGAGATACTTCACGCACACGAACACCACGACCGAGTGGATGGCCGGGAGGTTGGTGATGAAGTGGGAGAAGATGTGTGGGACCCCGCTAGCGAGCTCGGTGTAGACGAGCCCGATCCCAGGGACGCGGACGAGGCCCAAACTGGGGCCCAACCCGAGGATCCAGGCCATCGAGACCTTGCTATGCATCTCGAGCTCGTAGCGCTTGAGGGTCCCGTAGTGCCAGACGTACATGATGAGGAGGAAAGCGGCGGCGATCACGAGCGGGACCCACCCGCCCTGGTCCACCTTGAAGAGGACCGCAGAGAAGTAGGTGCACTCGACAACCAGGGAGAAGAAGGTGAACAGGAAAACCAGGACCCAGTGGCAGTGCCAGACGAGAAGCATTATCAACGTCATCAGGAGAGTCGTTACCAGCATCACGATCACCACAGCTGTGCCTGTTTTTTTTTTTCAGTTCAGAAAAAATACATTAAGGACCTGTTCGTTTGGACTGAAACCGACTGATCTTAAATAAAGTAAACTAAATTGTTAAACATTTTTTTTAAAAATATTAATAATATTCTAGCATTTACTAGGTTGTATACCTGATATTATTGATTCGAATTATTTTTTATTAAATTTATTTTGAAACGAGCTTAATCGAGCTAAACTGAAGCGATTTGAACTAAATTGAAATGTACTGAAATTAAGTCTAAAAGAACAGATAATGAAGACTGACTGACCATAAGCATTGCCGATTTGGCTTTGGTTTCTGAATCCGGCAGTGACGGCGATGCAAAGAACCATGAGGATCCAGTTTATGTCGGGGATATAAATCTGCCCGAGAAACTTTTTCGAGGTGTGGACGACTTTAACCCTCGGAAAACAGCCGAGGGCGAGGGCCTGCTTGATTATCGAAAAAGTAGCGGATATGGTCGCCTGGCTAGCCACGATAGCCGCTAGAGTCGCTATGATGAAAACCGGCCAGTACACTTTCTCTGCAATTTTATAATGTTTGATTCAATATTTAAAATGTAAGGGGTATTTCGGTCTTTTCGTGACCATGTCGAACCTACCTGGGATTGATCGATAAAATGCATCGAAAACATGATCTGTGTTTTTCGTGAGGTATGCTGCTTGCCCCGAGTAGGCTAGAAGAAGACAGGGAAACACTAGGAGCGTGAACGCGAGCTGTATAGCAGAAACCGGAAAATGGGCGAGATCAGCGAAAAGTGCTTCAGTCCCTGCAATCGGAAATGAATACTTACATCCGACTTCGAAAATTTTACTAAAATACGTGACATAGTATGCGTATGTGTGGGAGAGAAACCTGTGATACTAAGCATGATCCCACCGAGGGAAGTCCAACCCTTCTTCTTTCCCCTTTTGAGGTATCGATAGATGTAGACGGGCGAAAATGCCCTCAGAACAGAGCTGTCGTATTTGTAGATGTTGTATATTCCAATGGCTCCGATCATGATGAACCAAATCAGTACGATCGGAGCAAATAGCCAGCCGACTTTATCTGTTCCGTAGTGTTGCATGCTGAACAAACCGACTAGTATAACCACAGCAACGATTACTACCACATCTGCGTTAAAAAATAAATACTCAAGCCTCGTAAAAAATAAATAAAAGGAGTAATTAAAAAACGATAGATACCATTGCTCATCTTTGGGTGGTCCACTTTGATCCCCCCGGAAGCAGAAAGAACTGCGACGTGTATATACATTGGTTAGTTAATGTACTCTTGAATGTGTATAGAGATTAGAGAGAGAGAGAATTGTGATTACCGGATATTGCAGGAGTGAGAATTCCATCACCAATCACCATGCACGTCCCAATTAGTACTAACAACAGAAGGGCGTTCCTTCTGAACACATTTGCCTCCAACCATCTCTGGGTTTTAGTGGCGAATGAATGCCCTTGGAATGTGCTCCGGCTATATGTGGTGAGCTCCTCATCCGTCCGGTGTTGGTTTGGAATCGTTTTCACTTTCGCGTGCCGACAGAGTAAAGAATAAAGAGCAAATGTTCCTCCTAAGACAGTAAAAAGAAATAAGGAAAACTAAATATTTCAGAGCTGTTCTTTTTTTATTTTAAAGCGACTCACCTTGACCACTGTCGTTTGCTCTACACACGATGAAAACGTATTTGAGGAGGGGTATTAGCGTCAGGGAGTAAATAATCAACGAGAGGGCGCCAATGACATCCTCCGGATCATCTATCCCATGCGGAAAAGTATTGTAGAAAACGTACAAAGGGGAAGTTCCCAAGTCTCCATACACCACTCCCAGACTCTGGAATGCGAGCCTTACCAGCAAAAGGGTCGAAAATTTCTGTTTATTCATCACAGACAATACAAGATTCAACACTCAACAGTACTGGAAAAACGACTGAATGAATCGAGATGAAGCTGAGTAAATCAGTATCAAAAACAGAATTAAATCGAGTATTCACCTTCTCTCTATACATGTTTTTAAGCCTTCCGGCTTCTTCGTCCATGGGCTGATCAAGGGTCTGCTCCAAAACCCACATACCACCCTTACTCTCACTGCCCTCATCACCTGATGTCATTCTTATCACCCCAAAAACCTCAGACAAAATCAATCAAATTTATTACAATCCAAATCCCTAAAAACCAATAAAGATTCAACCTTTGAAAAGAAAAAAGAAACCCCAATTCTCAGAAAGACAGACAATCTCAGATTTCTGGCAAGAAGATTATTCCGTGGGTGGGGGTCAATTTAATACCAGCCACAGCCCACAAAGCCACCTACCAAGAATCAAATTTCGCAAACAAAATACCGACAACAAGAACCTCAAACGACACCTTAATACCTCTGTACTGAAAATTGAAAGCTTCGATTTGATCCCAGAAAAAAAAGGGGAAGAGTGAAAAGGGGGAAATCTTGAAGTGGGCTCGCCTCAAAAAATTCACTTGAGGGCGCCAGAAAAAGGCGGATTTGATTCTTCGACTACTTTTCAGGTTTCAAGAAAACAGAAAAACAAA
Source organism: Euphrasia confusa (assembly GCA_954870475.1). NCBI lineage: Eukaryota > Viridiplantae > Streptophyta > Magnoliopsida > Lamiales > Orobanchaceae > Euphrasia > Euphrasia confusa. The sequence continues at coordinate 5,994,536 of OX940959.1, read as the reverse complement.
AAAAAAAACTTTTTTCGGACAGAAATATCGATACTCATCACCCCGTCATTTCACTCACGGAGGTCCAAATATGGACATCTCGGCCTTTCTCTCTCTGACTGCAGTCGTCATCGTCTCTATCATTACTTCATCGCTAGCCAGTGACACGTGTCGTGCAATCGTCATCCTCTAAATTTCGTTAACATATTTGTGTTTTTCTCAATTATTGCTCGGTAAATCTCGAGTGTCGCTGCTGAGTCGGGTCGAAAATTTTGGTGTGATAAAATAAACAATTACGCAGAATCTTGAGTTGCGTGATTAATTTTGTCAGCGATTTTTTAAATATTTTTTTCTAACGGTACAAATCTCGATGCAGAGGGTACAATCTTGACTTCCTTGGTGCAGAATGAAAGGCGGCTTTGACTTTTATTTAATACTCAAGTGTCAAAAAATAAATTACTTTTACTAGTAGTACACTGGAGCACAGTAAAGTCTTTCACAGTGAATATTATGAAAATAAAATAAAATTATTGTGACGCGAATTAAAAAAAAAAAATTGTAAGCATGGTTGTAAGACCAGATTTCGTATACTCAAAAGGAATATTCATAAACAGATTCCTTTTTCCGAACAGTAAACCATGTTTAAAATAAACATGTTTTCGTATTTTATTTTAATGAGACAGAATGAGTATTATTAGATTGAAATATCTTAAGTGTTATATTGAGGTTGATTTAAAAAAAAAATCATTTGAGAAAAAATTAATCAAATGAGAAGTGGTAATGGAATAAAGGAAAGCATATTCGCTGAACAAATTATTACTATATTTGTTGTGTACATATATAGTTGCGTGATCTTGACCAATACCTAACCAAAATGTGAAAACAACAATTCAAGTAAGCGAGCAAATTAAACATACGTAACGTTCACATTAATAAACATGGAGTATAACTTAAAACATTATACAAAAATAATATAGGAAGCAAAAAATTATACACAAATAATATAGGAAACAAAAAATAAAATAAAGAAAAAATAAATAAAACTTTACTTTAAAAAAATTGCAACTGACCTAAAATGTAACACAAATTGTCAAATTCCTTTCAATTCATTTCATTTCTAGTTATATTGATTATAATTTTTAATAATAATTTCATAATTTATAAAACACATTCTGAAGAAGCTCATTCATTTCAATTTTCAATCTAATCTTTAGTTGGCCAAAGCAAGTTCTGGTCGAACTACCCATAAATTTTGCGTATTCGCAGAAGCACGGCTTCTTAGGACTATTGCCCCCAACAAAACCTTACGAGTTATTCGTCCATGGCTGATGCATCGAGTCCGGGGCGTGCTATTTTTAAGCACATGAAATACATCACATAGCGAAAGTGTTATAATGTCCATTAAATAGTCACAACACAAGTGTGGACAGTTCTGAGCCAAAGAGCAATTTGAAGTCTGAGATCATAACCAAAATATGAGACATCTCTTTTGCCACCAATCACCATCATCACCTGTTCGTTCTTCAATATTCACCCAGGCAAGAATGAAAAGTGGACTTTGCATCTTTGTAGCTCAACTATTCAATTTTATTTTATTTTATTCGACGATTAAATTATATGAAACTTCTACGAGATGTTCTTTTCATCAATTGTATGCCACATTAATAACAATCCATTTTGAAGCTGTTACAACTTACAATTAGACAACTCGATATGAAACTAGTATAAATTGACAATGGTGAATGGTTCATATGGATGTAGAACATCTTGCGTTAGAATATAGGCTCCTCGTGGTTCCTATTGTCCTATGTTCAGACCAGATGCACATGATCATACAGATTAATAACACGAAATCCACACTATTTTACAAACTAGATAATTTAGCTAGCCAAACTAAAGAAACAAGCCTAATCTCCATCCAATAAATAACACAATAAATGTCAGGTCTATCATGCCTTCTATTACTGAGATAGTAGCAAACAAAGCAGACAATTATCCACTCATGACTCATATGATCAAGAAACCCATCATTAGGGTTGCAAACGAGTCAATTTCCTAGCTAGGATCTCGATGCTAGTAAAGATCATGAGTTCGACGATCAGAGCGATTAGACATGAATTTATCAAAATACCTTTATATGTGGTACTATTATTAATTACTCCAATGTACCACAAGTTTGGATATATTTCGTTAACAAGAAGAGCGAGTTGAACAAGAGATATATATCAAGCATGCCTATTTCATTATTAACTGAATCCTGAAAAATGATCGACTCGACTCAAACTCAGCCCGCTGCCCTACCCACATCATGCATGCTAAAAAAGATAACCAAAGAACATCACAAATTAAGATGAATCCCACAACACACAAACACCCTCATTTAAAAACAAATTAAAAGTTTTCAACTTTACATTTCCGTAATAAGAAATTCACCAACCTTAGAACATTGAAAGTGTTATCCATCATCAGGCATCCAAGTTCTCCATCTGAATGCTGCTCTTAAGAGGCACGTATTCCCCAAGGTATCCACCGAGATGATCGTACAGCGCGTTCTTATCGATCCCCTGATTATGACAGCTCTTACAAACGTAGTAAAACACACTCTGCACCAAAAGCCCGACCAAATTCACAATCACCAACACACCCACCAAGAACCCACCCACCACAATCCTCGTCATCACCCCGTAGTTCTCTTCCCCTCCATGCACCACAACCGACGCAAAGAACCCACTGATCACTCCACAAACAGACATGTACACAAACACGATGAAGAATCCTGTCCGGACATTCCCCTTCAGCAGCTCGTAGCTCTTCTTCATGGCAGCAAACCCGTAAACGGGCTCGAGAACAGAGATGACGCTGGCGAGGTGCCAGAGAGCGCTTATATAGACGTGAACCCCGAGAAACAAGATGAAGATGACCACGATCGAGAACACGAGGAGGAAGACGCTTTCCAGGTCGACTGCGATGATGAGGAGGACGAGGAATCCGAGGAAGACGACGTTGTAGGCGAGCATCAGGAGGGTGACCCATAGGAAGGTGACGAAGAGGCGCTTGAAGGCGCTGGGGATGGCGGCGATGGTGGAGTGGAAGGAGACGGGCTTGGAGGTGTAGAGAGACGCGACGGTGAAGACGACGGCGGCGGTGGAGAGGAGAGAGAAGGCGAAGAGGAAGATGAGGTAGCAGAACTGGAAGGTGAGGAGCTTGGACCAGTCGGAGGAGGATCCGGTTTCGGAGGATTGGAGCTGGACGAGGATCGGGTGGGTGAAAAGGGAGTGAGCTAAGATGGCGAATGAGAGGGGGAAAATCAGGGTTAGGGTTATGAGGTAGAAAGTTTTTGGGGATTGTTTGGGGATCGAAATTGATTCCTTGAAGATGTCGGGGATGGTGAGAAATTGAAGCTCCTCCGCCGCCAGATCCATTGCAGTAATTGATTGATTACAGATTTACAGGTAGGAAAATTTGGGGATATTTTGTTTTTTCAGAAGTAATTAGGGATAGACTCAGATTTAGCGGATCTGAAAGGGACGATGATTGAGGAGAGAGAAAGTAAGGGTGGCGAGTTTGGCGGTGACGGTAGGTGGTGACCGTCTCTTGCTACGCGGAGAAGACAAGTTGGAACATTTTATTTTCTGATTTAATTTAAATTAGAAATTCATATTTATACTTTTACATTTTTTTTTCTCATTTAGTATTTATAAAAGAAATTAACTATACATGTAACACCCCAGAAAATTCAAAGGCTTAAAAGGATTGAATATGCTACTCATACTAACAGATGCATCTTCTTTTCTGGGCATCCTCCTATAAGAACTTCAAAGTTAAGCGTGCTAGCTCTGGAGTAGTTCTAGGATGGGTGTTAAGCGTGCTAGCTCTGGAGTAGTTCTAGGATGGGTGACCCCCTGGGAAGTTTCCCGGGTGCGCACGAGTGAGGACAAAGTGCGCTGGGAAAGACAAGTGTTGGTACAGTGGGGCCAAGATATCACTCCCGACGGCAGTCATTGGTAATCGAGCCGGCCCATTAGGATCGGGCTTCGACCCCTCAACGGGTCAGGACGTTACAATACATATATATTTTTTTTAATTTAAAATAAAATTATATTTGTTTGAATCATAAATTTGGTGTAGTTGAAATAGTATAAAATTAGATTTTAAGTTGCATTATTTTCCTTTCACATTGTGTTGATAATTGATATTGAAATTTTTCTTGTTAGGATGTGTCTAAATATGTACTCCACACTTTTAGAAATGAATAATTATTTTACCTTTTTAAGGTTAAAATACAATTTTAATTCATTAGATTAAACAATTTTCAATATTTAATCACAATTAAATTTACTTTTTAATTTAAAAACACGTTTTTATCTCTTAATTTTTATAGTAATATTTTTTAAGATACCTGTGTTATTTCAATTTTCTCATTTTTTTTTTTATTATATGGTAGTTTTATTTTTATTTTTTCACTTTTAAGTGTTCTACTTATCAAGAACAATACTATTATGAAAACATGAGGTGCATATTGATTTCAGCCTCGCACGTTTTATGAATGAAAGATTCTTCATTTGTGGCATGAGAGGTAAAGAAACAAAATAAAAAAATGGCATACTTGATGAACCTCCAACTCCCAAACAATCTGAGGACATTCTCTGTCTCTGCTTCTTCTTCTTCTAATGGTACATACTCAGAATCATCTTCATGCTTTGATTGTGTATCATCACCAATTATATTCGTGAATTGATTTGTTTCTGGATTAACCGAACCCGGCAGGATCTCCTCCTGGTTTACCTCAATACGGCGGTGGGCCCGTGATTCTCGAACTCCCTCTCGACAGAATCCGAAGACCTCTCATGCGCACAAGATCCAACGACCCACAAAAAGTTCAAGAACTCATGGACAGCATAACTGAAATCGGACTGCAAGTACCTGTAAAGCTCCCTCCTTTTTCTTCTCATGTCTTTCCAGATAGTTCCATGTATTGTTGACCGAACAAGTTATTTTCATCGTCGTTCTATACACGAAAAAACCTGCAATAAAGTATCTATGTTGTATGCAGATCGATGTGCTCGAGGTAGATGGTGATTACTATGGTACGTGTCTACATCATTAACACCGTTTTATACATTTACTTGATTTTCGACTCTCGCTACCTTCTACTTAGGTTTCTCTGGTTGCCATCGCTATGAAGCACACCAGCGTCTTGGCCTGCCAACTATACGTTGCAAAGTACGACGTGGGACAAAGGAAACTTTGAGGTACTCAGTCTGAATTTTCTCCTTTTAAGATATCGGCATCTCCTTATGTTAGTATACACATGTTGTAGGCACCACCTCCGCTGAGCCGATGCCCCAGACGAGGAGGAAACCATATATATCGAAGCATACTTTAGCTCATGTATTACTAATAAGTAATAACAAACCTTTATAAGAGGTGCTATGCAATAGCTCAAATCCACATCTCTGAACTTTAATTTATCTTCATTCTCAAACCACAAAATTATATACTCCATTTTTATACAAGTAGCATGAGACTTAACAAATAAATGAAACAAAAGCCGTTGCAAAAAGTGGTCAAGAAGATGCATAATAATAATAATACTAGTATTAAAGATAGCACAGCTGAATAAACACTATATAATCATCTGAATACATAAAATTCATGACTCACAGATTTCAGCACTGTCTATTTGTACGATATTGGACCGGACCTCGACCCAGCAAATCTCGGCAACTGACTCGGGCCGGTGGGGCCCGACGTCGACCCTTCCACAAACTTTGACTTGTTACTAATGCCGTAACCCAATGGGCCCGACCGCCGACCATTCCGCTGCTGTCTGTTGTCGTGATTGGTTCTTATCTCGGCCTCATAGTGATGATCTTGGCCATGCGTAGTTGTAGTAGATGAAGCACTGAAATAACCTGAATCGTTGGTGTTCAACTGTGGAGCTGCGGGCTCCACACGGAGATGCTTCATAGAGGGAGAAGAAGCATGGTGTGCGAGTGATATAGCAGGAGAATGGCGTGGAGAACCACTCAATAATGCAATGGGAGTTGAAGAAGAACTTGAATAGTATTGGCTGTATACTGAACGTAGGATGGAGTAAGGTATGTGAGATTCCAAGGAGCTTCTCGGTAGGTATGGAGAGATCTCGCAGACTTGGTCGAGAAAGATCAGCTTTGCAACGAGGTGGGACCTGTTCAAAATGGAAATTCAATACAGAGAATTATAGAAATTGAGTTTTTTTGGGCAACATGTCCAAATTTTGGCTTGTAAAAAAAACATCCGTTCTCTTTATTGCCATGTTGTCTAAATTAAAGATACAAGACAAAACTATAGTACTAGTATTAAATAATCAGATGAGAAATGAGTATAATCAAGTGAGAATTAAGGGCTATTTTAGTAAGAAAATTAGTTAGAATAATCGAGTGAGGAAACGGGTATTATTTACCAAGAAAATACTTTTGTTTCACTTTGAGCCTGATGATCTTGGCAGTCGACATTTTAACAATTTCTTTAAAAATATTATATTACAAAAATAGAAAACTGCAATGAACAGCTAAATTATGAAATTAAATTCAGGCACTAAATGCATGCAAGTAGGGGTGTACGCCCAACTTTTCTGGAATGAAATCATGGCACACATGTATCAATTGCTAGAAAAAAATATGCAGCCAAACAAGCCACAAGATAGAATCAAGGACAAAAGCGAAGAATGATTATGTTTTTGCCTTTCATCTCTGTTTTTAATCAAATAGGTGTATATATATAGGTAGCTCCTACTATAAGTGTCTGTGAGTGTATGACTTAACCAGTTCAGAACATTAGAGGGGTTCAACTTACCGATTGCTTTCACTCCAAGCCTCCAGAATAACTCCAGCTGAGAACTTGATAAAAAGCTGCATTGTGGACTTTATACTCGTCTCTATCGAAGTATAGTTTTGTGCGTCAGGATCCAATGATTCATTCATGTGACCATTTGAAAGAGACTCTCTCTGTCGATATTCTCTTTCGAGCCTGACAAATTCACTTCCGCCAATCACAGCACATATGCACCTGATAAAGGAGATTTTTATTTATAAATCCATAATAAAACCAAAATATTCAAGTACAGCAAATATTCCAAAAGCACATTAGTTCTATTACTATGTATCAACAGCACACAGCTAATCTAGATTATTATAAAGATAATCAAGGGATTTGGTTTTTATTTGTATTAAAAAAAGTAACCCTGAATTTCAGCCTTATTACATTAAAATTTACAATGAGACTGGACTTTGCTTGAATTAGGTTACACCTTAGAAGTTTTTGTATCCTTCTGATGGACACAAAGTTGCAACCCTATACTTCATGTATAATCACATTATATATTTCTTATAAGAAAAGGAAAATGAACATAATATGTAAATGTACACCTGGCCAAACAATGAACATTATTGCTGAAGCCCCCGGTGTCCACATTAAATGCGGTGGTGTTCCACACAGAAGACGTCATAAAAGTTGCAAACAAATAAGGCAACAAGTTCCACGAGCCATCGTTCGCACCCCCGACCTCATCCAGTATTGATCTAATCCACTCAAAATCATGATCACCAATCACATCAACAGTGCTGGCCACTCTTCTCATCCTCCTAATCTCTTTCTTCTCGGGAATCTCATCAGGCAAATGCTTAGCAACTCCTGCTAGCAACGAATAAATAAGTGGTGCGCCTTCTCTGAGCACGACACCAGAAGCTTCCGCCAATAGGGAGTCGAAAGCAATGGCTTGGCCCGCCTGAATACAGAACCTGACCATAGTATCCATATCGACAATCTGCTTTATATTCGTTTCAGTTTCAATCTTGTCCCCAGCATGCATGCTGCCGGCAACCGCCTCCAGATTCTCGCGATTTGCACGCAGTGAAGTGTCTATGCAGTTCAAGAGTGCAGCCGTGTGCTCTTTCAGCATCCTGTCCAGCCTGTCGACTCCATAGGTGCCGAAAGTCCGAACAAAGGCTTTAAGTTCCCGAAGATCAGTTACAGACTCAGCGAAATATCCGCCAACAGGCCTTGTGCTCTTGAAGCACCTGTGAAGTGGCGCGAAGAGGATTCCGGCATTAGACACATCCTTAACAATGTTCTCAATGTACCAGTTGCACACGGCTTCAGTGGCAGATCCGGTTTGTTGCTCAGTGGATTTTTCAAATAAGTGTAGGGAAGAGACGGGACCAGAGTAGGTTTCAGCCAGGAGGATTTCACGGATGCCCTGTGTAAGGTCCATGCTGACATGTTGCTCGGCTAGATGGACTATGGAGGTGTGTCGGTGGATGAGGGATTCTAAGACAGAAGGTCTCTGAAGATCAGAATCGGTTTTCAGGACTGTGAGCAGTCTACGCTTGAAGTTCCCGAGGATACACTCTCTCATGTACTGCATTCATGACAGTGTATAAGAGTTGAGAAATATTCTGACTCAAAAGACAAGTTTTATGAGTTATACTTCAGTATTCCAGTCGCAAACTGTATCCTAAATTAACAATTTGCAGAAATTGAAAGTGTAACCTTACCTCCCTAAGAACAAAAACATGGTTCAGGACACATATAGGTTCCATGTCATTCAAGATTGAACATAGATTTGTTAGCCTCTGCATGGCAGCTTCTAACCTGTCCACCCAAACAAATAAGGGTAAGCTTGCCCTAATAAAATATTAAATAAAAAAATAATAATAAGAATTCAAAACAAGAGACTCACATTTTTATAGAACTGTTATTTTCTGGATAACTTTCGTACCCTGGCAAATGAAAACCATATGAAGCTTTTGGAGATTTTGCTGAAGGCACGGATACTCTTGATGTCAAATTCATGATATTCGCTGCTTGTTCAGGTAGAAGCTGAAATTTTCCCAATGCAATAAGAACAATATCCTAAAACTTGACTCATATCCCAAAACAGATGCAGAAGATAAGAACCTGCATCTCCAATGAGCCAAATCCTCCTTCTGAGTCAAGAATATTTATTAAACCTTCCAGCCCACCCATGATAGATTCAATAAGGGATTCAACATACAGAATAGCATCACGACCAATTTTTGTCACCTATATTCAAAAGGAGTAGATGTTATGGACTGTGAGTGAAGGCAGCTCTAGCAGAGAATTCATAAGAACTATATACAAAATGGTTTGAGATAATGTGAGCAACTGCAAGCCTGCTCAACAACACAGCAACAGCAATACCTCTTCTGGAACAATTGGTGATGCACATTCTGGAAAGCTGCTTGCGACACCAAGCCACGCACAGCAGTGTTGCGGACGACCCTCAGGTCCAAACATGGTGTTACGGAAAACCTGAAGTACCCATTGAGTCATTAAAGATGCAGACTTATATTTAAAAAAAAGAAAAATAAACGACGTAAATTGATATAGCTTACAGTTGTAAGATGTTGGTGGTAGAAGTAAAGTTTCTTCAGACTACCATACTTTGACAATTGAGTTTCAAGCTCATCAACACATCTGCATATGCCAACGTGTTAGTGACATCTCTTGCATTTTACAATGAAATACTTGGACATGCATTTATTATTCATCAATATAGTTGATGAAATGAATTGAAGAGCAATCATAGCGTGCTTTAAATAACAGAAAACAGTGGAGCTAAACCTAAGATGATTCCCTAGTGAAAGTTAACAAAAATGACTACACCTTCAGACTTGAAGAGTCCATATGTTTAATCACTTATTGAAAAAGATTAAGACCATGTTCAACAAAGCATGGTTTAAGTAAGACTAAGAGAAAGCACCTGGACCAATTGTAAGCAGCATTTCCTTCAGACAATAAGCCCTCTTTGCCTGTAGATACTGTAGCTTTCTCCAAATGTCTAATGTTAATAGATGACCGAGCAGAAGTCACTATCATCAATACAGATAGCCAATCCTTACGTAACTCCTGAGGTAAAAAAGAAAAGTCAGGCTAGAAAATAAAAACAAAATTAAATGAACTATAACTGCAAGATGAGTGATGAAGCAGCAGTACTCAAGAATCAAGAATCAACAATTAATATAGCTAGAAATCAAGTTCTGACTAAGAAAAATAACAAACTTGATGAACATCTTACTGATAAATCACATGTGACTACAGAAATATTTTCACCCTGAGTTTTTGGTATGCTTTCTAGATGCTGAACCATCCTTTGAAAAATTCCCTTCAAAGTAGCATCTAGGTCAAGAGCCACCATGCCCGGAGTACCCAGCAGAAATCGGATTCTACCAGCACATGATGATAGATATGATAAGGCATAGCCTCTGATGGCTGAGATTAAAAAAATATCAGTATACATTAAATAAACCAACAAAAGCCAACAAGTGTCAGCAAGGCCTGCATAAAGTTTTGGTGCATTGGCTTAAGATTTTATCAAGTCATAGCCCAGAAAAGCCATGAATTCTATAAGCTGATGAGTAGAACTCATAAATAGTTTACTAATATAGTAAGGTGCAAAATCCAGAAGAGTATTAAATTTGATCTAGTCATTTTAATTTTACAACCCATGCAAATCTAATATTAGTGACCAAGTCGTAAATTATAAAAGTGATACATAATGAACACGTTGTGATGAATAATTTCAGGGAACCTAACCTGCGATATACTTGCGGACAAGACAACAAAGACGGTCCATTCCATCTAATAAAAAACCGATAGTTGGATCGTTTGGATCCTGCAATCATGTGAAAGGGATGAAAAACATGCTTGATTGCAGATTAATTAACCAAAATAAAGAAAATTGTTTCCAGTGATCTACTCATAGCTCAAAAGTAAACCTATTTAATGAAGAACAATACCATGGAATAAAACATACACGGAGTATATATGATTGAAATTACATCCTTACAGTTTCTACTGCCACGACTCGAGCTGTTTTTGATTTAGAAGTCGCTATTCCAACGTGCTGAAAGTACCATAGTACTTCACTTTGCGCAAAGGCTAAAGCAGAAAAAACCATCTGCAAAAACACCAGCAACCATAAATCTCTAATATGTGCACAATAGATTCAGAGGCACATAATGCAGCCACCACAGCAGAAATAAGTATCAAGTACCTAAGGGGCATAGGAAATTAAGTTCAATTGTTCTTATTTTTAAGTTTGAATGTTTGTGAAGAACTGGTCATTTTGGCATCTGCACTACCAGGACCATGAATTCCCTATTAGACATTTATCTTGAGAGGCATGCATGTATTAATACACATACCAACCTGAATATTAGGAGCCAATAAACTTGGTTGATCAGTAAAGAAGAGAACCATCCTTCCAATCTCCTGCTTCAACAATATTCTTCTTTCGTGGTGTATAGCATCACAGGAGTATAGTGCTTGCTCATGAACTTCACTGCTATGATAAAAATCAATATTTAAGTTTGGCCATTTGCACTAACTAACGTTTAGTTAAATAAGCATTATGGACCAACAACAGTGATCCTCCCTCAAAATATTGCAGACTGTTGCAATAAATATAGAGTTGGTGCAAAGATGTTTCAATAAAATGGTCAAATAAAACACTAGAGATGCATTGCTGGCATTATGTCAACTAGCTTTTTCAATTATAAATTAATAACACAAAATCATGTTTCCAGTTCCTACATAGAGACACTAAAATAGCAAGGTTTACTTCAATTTGTACCTTATCATTTTCTCTACCTGCTTTGCAACACTGTATTCTAGATCGGCTTCTTTTTGCCTTGTTCGTCCAGACTTTGCCAACTTCTTTGATTCCAATATCCGTGGTAAAACATATGACTGATAGTCCTCATGCAACAATATATACTGCACAAATTTAAATAAAGTAATTTTGAAAGCTATTTATTAAATCCTGAATCAAGACAAATAAATTCATATTTTTGTAATTTGGTAGTCATATATTGTTCTATTCTTTTGATTCAATTTACATTTTTTTTTTGATAACTTACAATGTTGATTGTTGACAATAGATAATACTAACATATAAATATAAGTGCATACAATTGGAAATATGTAAAAACTAGTGTTCTGCTCATTATTGCCTGTTAACAAGCTACGTAGTATAATTTATATAAAATAAAAGAAGACATTTTGTGGATTCCAAGTGCCTAAAATTATAAGGGAGGTGCTTTTATTTACTTGGATTCTAATTTATAAGCCTCAATTCCAAGTTTTATCTTGGACTTTAACAAAAAGGCCTTATATAATAATATAGGATCTCGTCACCCTACAACAAACGTATATGTAACAAGATATGCAGGTTCACAACAAAAATCTAGAGACTATACTAGTCACTTCTTCCATCACCAAAATTCCCAATGCAGAAATTAAACTCAATTTGGTATTACGAACATACACACACACACACATTCTATGAAACTCTTTCGGTATTGCCCTTTACAGCTTTTCACAAATGAGTGGTAGTAGTAGTCTAAGTTAGATCTTTTACATTCGTGAAAAACTGATCTTAACCTTGATATTATGAGACAGACAGAAATAATTGTCACCAATAGTAACAGATATAAACTCACTTCGTCCCTGAATAATGACAGTACAAGGTTTTCCTTCAGCACAACCTGAAAGAATACAAGACACAAAGAGCTATTAGCCATAAAAATAGGTCAACTCTAAAATCAATGCATCAAGATTGTGCAGCACACAAATGTAAACCAGCTCCAAAATTCAATTGAATTTATAAAAATAAATCACACTAAACAAATAGGAAATGGCATTGTCGTTACCAAAGCAATATCAATGCTTGTGACTCTAAGTAGCTCATCTGGACACACCAAATATCCAAACAGTACCCATTCTCGGTAAGAAGTAACATTTGCTAGGTCTTGAGCTCTCTGCAGAGGAAAAATGTTCAAAATAAAAAACCAATGTGATAAAGGTAAATAGTCAGTGTGGAAGCCATATCTGTAAAAATAAAACAAGTGAACTCCAGTCACCATTGGATGTGCCGAGTTAGTAAGTATGTCGGGGTATCTAGGATGAAATGGACTTAGAAATCCCTCATTTCGCAACTTCCTTGTATCTGTTGACAAGAAGATGATGGGGCCCACAGCCTCCAGAACCTGATCAAGAGATATGTCATGGAAATTATTAATATTCAGTATACACTCCTACTTTTTGGCATCACAGCTAAAAATTGATAAAGATGATAAATCAGAAACAAATTGGCAGCCAATTTATTCATAAAAAAAAGCTCTCTCTTGTTCTCTATTTGTAACTAATAAACATTTTCAAGCAGCTAACTATGAATAGCAACTATCATTAGCTTTAAATCAGGGAACTTCGTTAGGCCTAGAACAAGGAACTGACACTTGACATCAAGACAATGAGACATGCTTTCGCATATGACAATGGGAATATGGGTTGAGCTTGAAAAAATTATCAAAGACGAAAATTCACAATATAGTAAAGACAAGCAAACTCTTGATTGCAGCAAAGCTAAGACAACAAAGTAGCAAAAATTAAATGTCACGGTAACACATGGCAGCCAAGATAGAAACTGTAACCTCTCCAATCCGAGGACTGACAAAATTAAGATCTTCATGTAACCCCTTCAGTGGTGGATCATATGAATCTACAAATTGTATTAACCTGATATTCAAGAAAACAAAATTTTATTAGCTGCAGTTTGAAACAATGGCCGGGTACACCCCAAGAGGTTCATAAATCTGGAAGTAGTTTTAGTCTCACCTATGGTAAAAATCACAATCACGATCATTCCGTGCCATAGCATGCAAAAAGTTGTATGTTTGCAACATCATTTTTCTCGGTATCTGAGGTGCAATTGTTTGTCAAAAATGTTGGAAAGTAAAATAGACGAAAAAAAAAGGTAGAAAAAATTAACAAGGGAATAGACCATCACGCTGGTGACACTAACTTGCCTTGTCTGAAAAAAGATTAACTCTTACAAAAGAGCAAAATAGATCCATAAAGGCGTGTAGGATGATGGAGTTCTGGTGGGGCTGCAAATGAAATGGCCAAACAATTAAAATGTTTCATCTTACAATAGCAATGATGATCTTTCATCTCGATGATATATGTGTATATATTGTAATTGTACGTCATAAAATAGTTTCCACAACATATAGCACAGCATATAAATAAAAACAATATAAACAATATGTTGGTAGTGCAAATTTAGTGAACTTATGGCTTCTCAATAAGTGATATTTCTTCATTCCTCACCAGAAATGTAATCACCGTACTGCTCAGATCCAATATGAGCCGCAGAGATTGTTCCCGGAATACCATCAAGTCAAGAAGCAGCTGATCCAGACAATGGAATAAGTTGTCATTATTTTTTATGAAAAACAAAAGGTAAACAAAGAAAACAGATGCCTAACAAAAACATTATTCATCACATCTAGCATAAGCAAGTCTTCAATTTTTATTTTTCAAAAAAAAAAAACATGTGTGCCCTCACAAAGTATTTAACTTGTCCAGAAAAATAATCTAGCCATGGGTCAGTAATCACTTTATATAAAATAAAATATATATACTACTATTATATACTGTATTAAAATAAGACGATGCATCATCGACACAAAAACAAAGCAAACTCTGAACTTGGCGTCAATATTGTGTGTGTTAAAACAAAAATATTAATCATGGAATACAAGCCAATAATAGCTATCTCACCTGAATCCATGGCTCCAAGGTCTGCAAGTGAACCTCAGCACTATCATTCATAGCATCCAACGCAAACTTATCAACCTAACATAGTCTTTCATGAATCAATAATAATTTAATCCCAATTCCAAAATACGGAAAAAAAGGTACATAGGATGATTAACAGATGGTCAAAAAGTTCTACCCTTTCAAGCTGCAACTTGCTGTGGTGCTCAGGAAATTTCTTCTCAAGCAAAATACAAATTTTCGGCTGGTTTGGGAACAATCCTGCTTTCCAGAAGGTTTCAGAGTATATATGATTTACCAAATCAGGATAATCCAAAATCTGGTTAAGCCTATACATTTTTGCCAATAGCCCTTCAGCTACATGGGTGAGCTGGTACACCCACTGCATGTTCAAACCCTTTTGGGATGAACCGCTTGAGCTTTGATTCGCTGTAACCTCGGCTCCTCCATTACTCCGGGATCCTATTTCCGGACCCAGGTACTCAGTCCATCTTGTTGGACCCTCTCCATCTTTCGATCTCACGGACGACTGAGCAGACGATAACACGTCTTGAGATGAGAAATGAGGCCACGATTTCGCCATTTCTGTCGCTCAACCAGGGTTTTTCAAACCAAAAACCCCTCTTTTTCCTGCATATTCAGAGATCGGAAACCCACAATTATGACTAGTCACAATGTTGAATTGCTTTCGAAAATGATAACAACTAAGAATCACCAGCCCTCAATTACTTGTTTTCCAATTTCATTTATTCAAAAAAACAAATCCCAAATTCGAACCACAATCGACTGTTACGATTACGAGTGACGAACCATTATGAGTGAGAAATAATTCATCAATTGTGAGAGGGAAAGGGGGAAGCGGAATACCATTAAGAGGAAATGCAGTGTGTCGAGTTAGTCGTTGTAGCTACGAAACGGGAGTGAGCGCCGTAGCTCCTTCAACTTCAGATCTACTGCAACTGTTACTATCTACACGAATAGATACATACAGGCGCGGGGTTGACGATGAATGTGTGTGAGAGAGAGAAAAAAAATCAATTTTCCCTCTTTTATCTTTTATATATATAGATAGATATAGATATACGGAGTATTTTTCGCTGGCCCTTTTTTCGCTGTGTTCTGAACTCTGGACAGGACTGAGGAGAGAGGGAGACGAGGTGCCCGCACGAATCACGATCAATAAATATATCGTTGGGAAAAAAACATTTTCTTTAAATAAATTGTCAATTTCTAATTTTGTTAAATAACAACACCCAATTAAAAAAATGTTATTTGTAGATTTTTTGAAAAATAAAATATAAAAATATATTTTTAAATTGAAAAATTAAATAAATAATTTTAAGTGAAGTTTAAAAAGTACATGAATAATAAAATATAAGTAAAATTGTGTCAATTATTGTGAATTTGTCACATTTTTTTTATTCATGTCTAAACACAAAAAAATAAAAAATGTTACAATTATTATGAGACACATAGCTTGTCTAAAACATATTGTGCCCGTTCTTGAATTATAAGTTACAATTACTATTACAAATATTATTATACAATAATTTATAAGTTATAATTAAGAAATGTAATTTTATGGTATTTTATTTTAAAATATTACTTACAAGTTACAATTATTAAAACACATTTATGATACCTTAAGATAGTCATTGTCATACTGAAGTCAAAATTGTACAATTATTTTTTGAAATCAACGTTTCTATAGAAATTAAAGATTCAAAAATGTTCGAGGTATCGTAACAAATTGATGCAAAATTAACTTTGGAAGAAGCAATGAAATTTTAAGTTTTTTTTTTTAATTAGAACAATGTTGTTATGAATGAAAGAAATAAGAAATAGATTAAAATTGTTTTATGTTCCACCATGAATAGTGAATATGCAAATAACTTGATTTGGTGTATTTTTTTTCTTTAAACGTTTAAAAAATACATGCACAAATAATTTAGATAATCGACTGAACCATACTAGAATAGTAGAATAGAATAAAAATTACACTTTATATTAAATGATTAGATCGTTTTCATTAAGTTAACTGAGCAAAATCAAACAAAGAAAACGAGTTGTATTGATAAGGTTGATTTTGAGTGCAATCTTATATTTTTCATAAAAACAATTTTTATTTGATTTATTTTTAAAGAAATTCATTCTTCAATTCAATTAAATTTTCATATTTTAAATGAACAAAGAAAAAAAACTAATTACAAAAATACTTGTTTTTTTTTTTAAATTTTAAAATCCAATTGTACTTTTAATTTTTCACATTCTTTTCTACTTTTACACACAGCTATTTTTAATTTTTCATTTTAAATACCAAAAAATTCTCTATCTTTTTTTATCAACAATTCACCACAGCCATTTTACCATATAAAATAATCAAAGCAATGAAAAGATCCTTGTTCCACTATTAAAGCTGGTTCTCATTGCATAATACTGGTAGGGGTACCATGATGATTATATCTAATCAACACAACATAATAACTCTACTCACTGCTACTTATCATCTAATGAACAAAATTTGATCAAACAGCTTTATTTCTTTATATGTCTACCAAAAATAAAGTTTGAGGTACTTATGTATGGGGAAAAAAGGACAAACAGCTTGTTTGGTATATAATACTAGTGAACATATTGAGATCCATATTCATATTCATCACAAGTATCGTATATTCGTCGAATTAACGAATATACAAGTTACAAATATAAATATGAAGATTCACATAAGTGAATATACAAAAGAAGTGAAATTCCCACCCCCACAAAAAAGTTCTACTAGTGGTATTTTTATACTAGTGAAAAATTCTATAAAAAAAGAGAGAATAATGACATAACATGATGTAATATTATTACTAGTGAAAGTGGGTTGATCATGCGTGTCTATGAAGTTGTTGTCAAAATTGTTAATTGTGGACAACATACTTAGCTTTGAAATCAAGCCTGAATCATTATATATTCACTGTCTCAAAGACTGAAATATGTGTGTATATAACATACTACTACTATAATAGTAGGCTTAATCAAATCGAGACCGATGAGCAGCTACCTATTTCCACCTATCATTATCAAACTCATTTCTTCAAAAGAAAATGCAATAAGATATAAAGCTCAAAATAAATACTAATTTAAAGAATTCGGATTACATCATGTTTAGAGGGAAAAAACTGAAGTCGGGAAAAGTCTAGTAGTAGTTGTAGTGACGATGATTGAGTTGTACCTGTCCCCAAGCCATAGTTCTGGTCCATGTTGGAATTCATATTTTATTCTTTTTCATTTTTTGAGTAGAAAAAAGAAAGTAAGAAGATTTAGAAACAGCAACATTTTTTTGGGTAGAGAATAATAAGCCATTGGCCTTGTATTTCGATACAACCCCAACTGCTATAAGTTAAGGAGATATACCGGGAATGTGAGGGATGGGTGGCTTGGGTTTCTTGGTTTTCTCGGCCAGTATGGCTTGAGTGGTGAGGATCATACCAGCAACGGACACTGCATTCTGAAGGGCACATCTAGAAACCCGACAAGGATCAATGACTCCGGCACTCATCAAATCTTCATATCTCCCACTCATTGCGTTATACCCGACTCTAAAATCACACTCTTTGATTTTTTCCACAACAACATATCCATCTTCCCCGGCATTTTCTGCGATCAATCTCGCCGGTGCAAGAAGCGCCTGAAATGCATTACCAACAAGAAAATATTTTAAACATAATATCGAAAAGTAGGGCATGCAAAAATATGATCAAACCCTAGAGAAATGAGTGCAGTGTTATGTCTACCCTAAATTAAGCCTAATTATTTTATTATCGTGAAACTGTGTTTTATTCATCTTCTTATATAAAATGAGGGTATTTTGGAACTTCTAGGCAAAAAAGCATTGAATTCTTAAAACGACCCTTATTTTGGGGGCCAAAAGAGAAATTAAAACAACATTTCGTTTTGGGACGGGTGGAGAATTAAGACTAATATATTATAGGGTAATGACAAAACGTACCCTTTAGGTTGACCTAATTACAAAAAAAGCGTATATCTTCGAAAAACTACAAAACTAAATTCACCCTTTCAATAGCAAAAAAAACATTGCAAAAGTCCACCTCACATATATAAAAGTACTTAGTTAACTCCTTAGTTTTAACACCAAAGAAAATCTTTTGGATAGTTTTTGTAATTCTGAAAGATACCTAGGTTTTTGCAATTAGGTCAAACCTCAAGGGCAGTTTTGTAATAAACCATGTATTGCATGTTGAAAGAATACATAATGCAAACATAATGAGAATAAAAAACAAACCATTCCAACAATGTCGGCACCAATTTGCTCGTCAAGATCTTGAAAGACCTCCTTAATTATAGATATATGCTTTGAGAGATGTACATAGGTGGCTCCACCGCCAGGCACCACACCTTCAGCCATTGCAGCAAAAGTGGCATTTTTTGCATCCTCTATTCTTAGTTTCCGTTCTTCGAGTTCAATTTCTGTGTGGGCCCCAACCTTAATTACAGCCACCCCACCACAGAGCTTTGCTATCCGTTCACTAAGCTTTTCCGTCATATATTTGTTGTCTGTCTCAGCAAGATCCTTCTTTATCTGCATAATTCTTGCCTGTATTTCGGCTTTTGTTGACGGGTCTGCAACTATAGTGGTAAATTTGCTTGTAATGGTTACTTTTCGGGCAATACCAAGCTGGTCCGAAGTTGCACCTTGTAGTGTCAAGCCGAAATCTCCAGAAATGAAATCAGCACCTAATTACAAATTTACAATAAAAGAATAGATTTATTTGTGAAAGAAAATAAAATTAAAGCAGGATTTTATTTCAAGAAACTCAGAAAACGCACTATTCAGTTATTCTCATATCAACACATTTTCCTTTTAAAAAAATCAATTTAACCTACTTAAACACACCTGTCATAAGGGCAATATCTTGCAATATAGCTTTCTTCCCCTCCCCACGCCCAGGACATTTCACGACAGCAACATTCAGCAAGCCTTTCATTTTATTCACAACTAGAGTTTCCAGCACTTGCTGAGATATATCCTCGGCGATAATCAGCAGAGGGACACTCAATTGTGTAGCCTTTTCCAGCAAAGGAACAATCTCTTTCACAGTGGATATCCTCTGATCGGTCACCAGAATCCTAGCATTCTCGAATTCCACAATAGATTTGTCCTTGTTTGTGATGAAGTGCGGAGACATGTACCCTTTATCTATCTGTAAGAAAAGATTGCCTGGAGAAATCAAGAAAATAATGAAAACTCAAGAGAAAAGATGGGTGGCATGGAAATCTCAGAATTAAAGGTAATTCTTTGTGTCTTACAATTACCTTCATTCCTTCGTCGACTGTCACAGAAGTTTCAGATGATGAAGAAGTCTCGATCGATATTACTCCATCGGGCCCAATTTTATCGATAGCTTCAGCTATTAAACTCCCGACGTATTCATCATTTCCAGCCGATAAGGAAGCTACAGCTGCACGAAGAACACGAAAAAACATGTAAATAGAGATGAATATACAATAAACAAAAAAATAAAAATGAAAACAGACCTTTGATATCATCTCTCCCTTCAACATCACAACTCTTCTCCTTCAACACACTGACCAATTTCTTAACCGTTTTATCCATTCCATTTTTCAAAGATACCGGATTAGCACCATTTGTGATGGCCAACAATCCATATCTAATCATTTCCCGAGCCAAAACAATCGCAGTGGTCGTGCCATCACCAGCAGAGCCGTTTGTTTTAATCGCAACCTACGGAATCAATGGCCTATATCAATACGCTATCTACAAGAATAAGCGCAGCAGATATTCTGATTAACACGAAGAAAATATAGGGTGACAAACCTCCTGAATTAGCAGTACTCCGGCATTCTCGATCGTATCAGGAAGCTCTATTGCTCGGGCAATAGTAACACCGTCATTAATCACTTTAAGTTTATCCGACTCCGAAAGGACCACATTTCGCCCTGCATCGTAATTTTTTTCAGAAAAACGCGAATAATAACTGAAAAAACACAATACATAACATCGGTTTTTCTAAAACCTTTAGGTCCCAGCGTTACAGAAACAGCATCGGCGAGCTTGTTGATTCCGGAGAGTAAAGCGTCTCTGCATTTTCTATCAAATTCGATTCTCTTCGCGCCTGCTTTCACGATTAACAGTGTTTTTCTCGGTCTGTTTTTTCTCCATAGCCCGTATGAATTAGACCTTCCGCTGAATTCCTGAACATTACGAATTACGAAAATGAATTAGAAAAAAAATTACTGAAAATTAGAGAGGGTGAGAGGGGTAGAGCTGAGTTACCGAGAACGAAAGATTAGATCGCAAGCACAGCGGTGGAGAAAATGTTAACGACATCTTCTGAGCTCGGGCAGTGTTGGTGCTTACGGATAAATTGCGTTAGGGTTTAGAGGGGGGTTCACTGAACCTCGGGAAGGAGATAACTGGTTACAAATCGACTCTTTTAGGTAAAATACATTTTCCTACGCGAACAGATCTTACGCTTTCCTATCTCACCGAAAAAATGTTACATGCGCCTACCTGAGGTAAAGGTTTAACACATTTACAGTTTCATACCTGCGACTCGCCTGAAGCGAATATTCGGTGGAATATTCCGATTCCAAGAGTAAATACGTAACATCTTACTCAATTTTTTGGCTGATTACCTATATACTCTCACCTCAGTCAACAAGGTCAACATTAATTAAATTAAAAAACATAAAAGAAAACATTAAACATAAATAGAGAAACGGGAATTTTCTGGATCAAATTTTCGATTCTCAGAAACCCTAAAATTGTCCCCAATCTGACGAACCCTAAAATTGGTTCTTCCAATTTTCACATGGAACATTGCAGATGCGGAGAACCAGTAGTGATGCGCACTTCGTGGTCTGATTTGAACCCGGGGAGGAGGTTCAAGACTTGCGGTCAATTTAAGGTGAGTATGCAATTTTCCCTCTCCTCAATTTCTGGAGATTATATGAATTCTTACCGTTTTTTTTTTCTTCAGAATGGAGGGTGCAACTACTTCTTCTGGATGGACCCTCCTACATGTGAAAGGTGTCACCAAATTATCCCTGGACTTCTTAGAATTATTAATTCTAAAGTTGAAGAAATGGAGGAATTGAAGAAAAATGTTGTTGTGATGAAGAAAAATATAGCTGTGATGAAGAAAACAAACATGAAGCTCTGGATTGCACTAGGATCAGTCTTTGTTATTTGTTACTATTTCTGTTTCTGAATGTAAGGAATTTATGGAGGTTGTGTACTGAGTTGATTTGAAGGTGGTTTTAGTTATTGCACTGTTGTTAGGTGTTGTTAGAGTTTGTTCTTGTACTGAGTTGTTGTTGAAGTTTGTTAGGTCTTCTAATGTAATGTGTACTGAGTTTGAAATGAAAGTTGTTTTTTGAAATGTCTTTCATCTGAGTTGGTTTTTTGACCAGAAAAGTAATCTAAATTAACATTGCAATAAAAATAGTAGCAACAACATTAAAATGACCCATCTTTTAAATTACCAAAACAGCAGAAATGACCCATCTTTTGAATTACTAAAACAGCAGCAGCATACCAAAACAGCAATAAACCAGAACAGCAGCAATAATCAACAATAAAATAACAATAACCCATCTTTTGAATTACCAAAACAGCAGCAGCATTGTTTTATGACAAAAAAAACCAGAAATGACCAAAATAGCAACATTGTAGCATCTACCATAACAAAAGTACTGCTGGCTACTTAACTAACAACACAAAAGAGGACTAATATTAATTCCATCAAGCCTGCTTTCTTGGGGAGAATTTTTTACTCATGACTCTTGCTAACATTGGCATATGGTTAGTATTGGGATTTCTCAGGGTAAACAATGCACCACCCAACTTCCTCTCATCAACATGTTTAACTGGCTTTGAGGCTCCACTTTCAGCAACACTTGCAGCAACACTTGCAGGTTGAGAAGTGCTAACAGCTTTTGACTTTTGAGTTGGCTGAGAGTTTGGACCTCCACTTGCAACAACATTTACAGGCTGTGATTGAGAGACTCCACCTGCAGCAACAACACCTTGCCCTCTCTTTCTTGGGCTCTTCCTCAAAGGCTTTGACTGTGAGGTTCCACTTGCAGCAGCACCTTGCCCTTTCTCTTCCTCAAAGGAGTTGACTAAGAGGTTCCACTTGCAGCAGCAGCACCTTGCCCTTTCTTTCTTGGGCTCTTCCTCAAAGGAGTTGACTGAGAGGCCCCATGATCAGCAGCACCTTCCTCTCTCATAGGTTGTTTCTTCCTTGGGCTCCTTCTCAAAGGTGGCTGTGACTGAGATCCCTCACCAGCAGGTGGCTGTGACTGAGAGGCTCCAGCAGGTGGCTGTGACTGAGAGGCTCCAGCAGGGGGTTGTGACCCAGATCCCTCACCAACACTGTCTTCAGTTCTTTGTTTTTTGGTATTTGGCATCTTTTTAGATGGTTGGGCCCCAGATGCCCCAGTCTCTGTACTCCTCTGTAAAAAAGATACACACACAATTTTAAAAACAATCAGTCAGTTCTTTGTATAACATAACAAACAAAACAAACAATCTGTCAGTTATAATTTTGAAAATTGTGCGCATTTTAAAAATTGCGCGCTCTTTTTAAAAAACGCGCAATTTTCAAAATGCGGACTGTTATTATCAACAGATCCCTCAAGCAAACATAAATGAACACTCAGCCAAACATAATTTTGAAAATTGTGCGCATTTTAAAAATTGCGCGCTTTTTTTAAAAAGCGCTCAATTTTCAAAATGCGCACTGTTATTATCAACAGGATAGCAAAACAAAAAAAAAGCGCGCAATTTTTAAATACCTTTAATGGACAGTGTCTAGAATTGTGACCTTGTTGCTTGCAGCTTTGGCAAGTGCATTTCAAACCTCTCCTTCTCAAATGGCCATCTTTGGCAGTTCCAATTACTTCCCCTGGCTCTAACTTCCTTTTGTTCTTCTTTGGTCTACCTGGCATCTTTTGGATTTTAGGAGGAATCAGCTCCAATCTGTCATCCACAGGGTGGGCAGGCCACTCATCCATGCTGTTCAGTGGATTCATGTAGTTGCTATAAGTCTTCAAATATGTCTCTTTTGTATAGCAATCTGCCACATACATCTCAGGCTTGTAATGCATGTAATGAAGACATGCAATTACATGTGCACAAGGTATGCCAGTTAGTTGCCATCTCCTGCAACCGCATGTCCTATCCCCAAGATGCACACAAAAGAATTGGTCATTTGGGCCACTGACCTCAAATTGGTTCTCCCCATTCCAATTTGGTGCCCAACTATATGACAGTAGCTTGTTCTTTTCCAATATCTTCTGAGGCATAGGGCATAAATATCCAGCATGTTTCAACATCTCTCCTCTCTTCACTCCAATTCTTTTCATCAACATTCTCCTAATCTCCTCCAACATCTTCAAAATTGGCTTGTTTCTGGCCTTGAGTATGATAGAGTTGAAGCACTCACACAGGTTGTTGACAATCATATCAGTCTGGTTCAGTGTGTTGAAATGTGCCTTAGCCCAGTGTTGTGGATTTCTGTCAGTAATCCATTGAGCAGCAGCCACTGATTTTAACTTGATTGCATTGATCACCCTCTGGAAGTCCACTGGCCTGGTTGCTCTAGCTGCTTCAAACACCACATTTCTTAACCCTATGCCCTTATGAGTCAACTTAAAATTTGCATACAAATGCCTCACACAGAACCTTGATTTACAGTTGGGAAATATTTGAGCAATAGCCTCCACTAAACCTTTCTGCTTGTCACTCTAAATAGTCCACATGTGACTTTCTCTCTCAGTGATTCCAAGGTCATTTGCTACCAACTCAAGGAACCACAGCCAAGACTGAGTAGTCTCCTTCTCAACCACAGCATAGGCAAAGGGAAAAATACCATTATTTGCATCAATACCAATGGCAGTGAGAATCATACCTCCACTTTGAGTTCTGATATGACAACCATCAAGGCAGATAACCCTCCTACAACCTTCCAGCAAGCTCTTTTTCAAAGCATTCCAACAAATGTATATTCTCTTGAAGACAGCCTTGTTTCCAACCACAGTTGACTTAATTCTGCAAGTGCTTCCTGGGTTGCTTCTAAATATCTCTTCTGCATAATCATACAACTTAGCATACTGCTCACCTTCATCCCCATTTCCTATTTTGAGAACCTTATTCTTCAGCCTGTAAATTTGAGCCCTGTGCACAATACATTTTATCTCTGATTGAATGGTTTCAATCATTGAGTCCACTGGCCATCTAGGATCCCTCCTCACTCTCTCTTTGTACAGTTCCATTAACAACCTTGTATCAGCTTGGATTACCTTCTCCTGCCTTGCACAGGTATGAGTGTCATGAAGTGTTTTGATTTGAAAAGTGTCCTCATTTCCCATCTTAGATGCATATATATACCAAGAGCAGTCATCATCCTTGCACTTGCCTTGCACTCTATAGTTACAGTTTATTGGAAACACTAGCTGCCTTTCTGAACTGCATACATCCTTGCTGCTGACCTGAAGATTTTAACATCAGCAAAACACAACCCTACTTCAAACTCAACTGGATTGCTGTCCACAACTGGATCAAATAGCTTGAACCCTTTGTGTTTGCCCTTCTCCTTCAGTACTTTCTTCTCAGCAGGTTTAGATTGTTTGCTCTTACTCCTAGTGACTGGATTCTGGGCTTTAGTTTCTTGAACTTTTTCTCCCCACTCACAATCTGGGTCCACATATTTATGGAAATCTTCAGCATCCTCATCATAGCATCCTTCACTATCCTCCAGAAAATCAGAATTTTCAGAATCCTCTCCAACAGAAAATTCCCCTTCACTTTCCTCTTCTTCAGCCACTTGGTCAACATTCTGAGCTGATTGACTATCAAAAACCCTCTTAACTGGACTCTCAACTACATTCTCATTGTTCTCTGGTTGACTACCATGAACTTCATCCTCATAGCTATCAACCACCATATCCAAAGATGGTAATGAAGCTTCAACTGGACTCACAACTACCCTATCCACAGGTGGCACTGAAGCTTCAACTGGACTCTGAACTACATTATCAACAGATGGCATTGAAGGTTGAATAGGAGTCTCAATCAACCTAATCAGATCTTGACTTTCAGAAATATGTGGCAGTGATGCTTCTGTTGGACTTCCTTGAAAATCAATTAGATAAGGGTCCAACATCTCATGGTCAATCCACAAATATACACAATTATCCTGCTGCCCAACTAAATAACCAAGTTCATCAATATTGAACCACCCCTTCAAATGCACTAGCCTATCACAATCATCCAAAGCATTAAAACTGTAAAAAACCTGCAGCTGATTTTTCAACCCTATCTCCTTAAACATGCACTGAAAATCCTTCAAACTAAGCTCTGAAGTGCAACAGTAATCAACAAAAGCAACTTTCCCATTCACATAGCAAATCTTACCTTTGTCCTCTCGAAATTTCCCACTGTGATGAATCTTCAAACCGAACACATATCTCCCTGACAAATCGTCGGGCTCCTTATCCGGCGCCCTCCCATTCTCTGCAGATGACGAATCGGCTCTCAATTTCCACGACATTAGGGTTACAGATTGGGATTTCTATATGGTAATTTGGGATTTTATTTTGGGTTAGGGTTTCTCGTAGAACAGATTTAAGGATTTAGGGATTTGATAGTGAAGCAATTTGGGGAATTAGGGTTTTGAATTTGGGGAATTAGGGTTTTGAGAGAGAAATGATTTGGGAATTCTGAGTTTGAGTTGTGAGATTTTGAAACCCGTAAATGTATTTTTATCATTTCTTATTTTATTTACATTAATTAAATCAATAAATGAGTAATGACATAAATGACCTCTCAGCTGAATACCGATACAATGCACAATCTCAACTAGGGAGCGTGATATCCACTTTCTCGGAATATTCCACCGAATATTCGCTTCAGGCAAGTCGTGGGTAGGAAAGTGTAAATACGTTAAACCTCAGGTGTTAGTGTGTAGTTCTTCCTAGTTCAACATAGAACCATGTTTGTACTATACCCTTTACATTCTAGTTCAAGGTAGAACCAAGTACAAAATACACAATTTCAATTGGTATCAGAGCAAGTTCACCACCTTTGGTGTGATCCTAGGAAGAGATTCTACGATGGAGTCATTCACCGTTGTCAAGCCCGTCATTCTCAATTCTACAAACTACTCTTACTGGAAGAGCAAAACTAGGTTGAAGTTGAAGAACGTGGACTCACGAGTGTGGGGTGCTGTGTTGAACGGTTGGCAACCACCAACTGTTGTGGATAAAGATGGTGACACGGTCGCGAAGGAAGAATCTACATGGACCACGGCCGAACATGAAGCTGCCACTTTCAATTCTAAGGCCATTCACATCATCACCGACCTCATCGATGTTCATATGTTCTCAGTCGTGAGGCACCTCACTTCGGCCAAGCATGTGTGGAACACGTTGGAACGGATGTGTGAAGGGAGTGATAGTATCAAGAGGTCCAAGATCAGAGGACTCACCACCACCTTCCACCGACTTGAAATGAGGGAAGATGAAGACCTTGACTCTTTCTTCAACAAAATCATGGCTATCGTGAGCGAATGCCAAGAACTTGGAGATCCTATCCCTCCACCACTCATCTGCACCAAGGTTCTACGAGGTGTTACCAAAAAGTTTAGCGTCAAGGTCACCACGATGGAAGACACGAAACTTGGTCTATCGGGCGATTACAACGAGATCATGAGCCACTTGAAGAACTACGAGTTGAACTTGAAATTGAAGGACAAGTCTTACTCTATGGCTCCATTTGAAAATTCCATGAAGGCCCTTGCAATCTCACAGAATGCATCTAGCTCTACCTCCAACAAGGCCAGCTCTACCTACTCTCCTCGCTCTACCGAGAGCAATGCTTTTCTTGTCGAAGACTCCGATGATGAAAGTGAGGCCCTCTCCCTTCTTGACTCTCCAAATCCAGATAAGTTCACCGCCATTCAAGATGCCGTGAGCTACCTTGTTCGTCAAGACATCAAGAGGAAGAGGAGGTTCAAGCAATTCCGGAACCAGAGGAACTCTGGAAATTCCTTCTCCACTCCACCCGCCACCAACCGCAGTGGGTTTACCCCAAGTCGGAAATTTGTTAGTGGCGCCCCCAGCAAGGACATGTCACGAATTAAATGTTTTGAGTGCAAGGGGATGGGGCACGTGAAGAATGAATGTCCTAACCTGCATCGGAAGAACAACATGGATGTGAGTTACTTGGTGTTCGATGGTGATGATGCCTTGTACTCCTCTGAAGATGACAAGGGAAAGATGGTAGAGCCCAATGAAGTTAACGCACTCCTAAGTGCTATTGATGATGAGAGTGATGAAGAGTTCGAGGTAGATCAAGCTGACTTGGCTACTCATGAAAATATTTTTTGTTATACCTCTGTGGTTGCAGGCATAACGGAGAATGGTGCTAGTTCTACCCCCAATTTTCTGGCTGGGGGCATGACCAAGAAGAAAGCTGACTCTACCCTTGATGCTGAGAGGGTGAGCAAGAGGGAGTTCGAGATTGTGAAGTTGGAGTTGGAGAGAGCGTTGAAGAAGGCAAGTGAGCTGGAGGCTATTGTGAAGAAGGACGATGCGGAGAAAGACTTCCTGAGGGATTCTCTTACCAAGATGGAGGAAGGCTATGCTATGCGCACCAAGGAACTCTACCAAGTGAAAGATAAACTTGATGTTGCTGATTGTCTTTTCAAAAAATTAAACACTGGCACTTCTAAGCTTGATAATATGTTGGGTTGTGTTAACACCAAGCATTTTGGGCTTGGGTTTAAGGAAACCTTTTATTCCGTCTACTCTGACTCTCCTTATACGCTTTCTAAGTTTGTGCATGCTAAAAACAAAACTATCGTTGAAACGAATGGGGTCAAGCCGGAGGATGCTCATACATCCAAAGGCAATGTGACTTCTACCTCAAAGGTTAAAATTCTCAAACGTGCAAATATTGTTCCTCAACCCAAAATTGCTTCATTGTCCTCGTTGACACCGATCTTCAACGCTGCTCTACCCGTGACTAAATTCGAGTCTACCCATGACAAGAAAAATTTTACACGAAATGTCTCGAATCGATCCAAGGCACACAACGCCACTACTAAATCCACTCAAAAGGATCGATCGTCCGGGTCTACTCGATCGCATCGTTTACTGAACCCTGCTACGGGCATGACCACTCAGAAAAAGAAGACTTCTTCTACCCACTACAAGCGAACTTATGTGTGTCATTATTGTGGGAAGAAGGGACACATCAAACCTTTCTGTTATAAGCGTGCCGACGACTTGAACTCTAACGGAGTGGTCTTAAAGCAAATTTGGAGACGCATTCCTAAATATACGCATGACAAAACGAAACAGGTTTGGAGAACTAAAGCTGCTCTACCCGCAGCAAAGGACACTAAACCAAAGCAAGTGTGGAGAAGAAAGGAAGAAGTGATGTGCAATGTTGCTTTCACAGTGGCTAAGGGTACGACAAAGGAGACGTGGTACTTTGATAGTGGGTGCTCTCGACATATGACCGGCACCAAAGACTCCTTGATTGACTTCGTTCCTCACTCCGGTGGCCCCGTCACGTATGGAGGTGGGGCAAAAGGAAGTATTGTTGGGAGTGGAACGTTGAATGTGAAGGGTGTTGGTATCGGTTTACCGATCCGATCGATATACCGTGTGTGCGGAAGCGTGTAAAGCAATAGATCTACTATGCCATGATCTTAGTGCACACTTAATGTGTATAAGAACACATTAAACATATATATATATATATATATATATATATATATATATATATATATATATATATATATATATATATATATACATCCAATATATATATATATAAGGTTCAACGATTACTTACTTTTGTGACGAAGTGATTTGTTGATGTCGTTGAGGTGGTGTTGAGTCGATTGAACCACCTCAAATGGATCAGCCTCTCGAAGCTCTCCTTGTGAATGACCTCTTCACTCCTCTTGTCTAGATCACCCGGATGTTGAAGCCGCACAAATGACCCGGCCTCTACGTGTTGCACACGAACCCGGAATTGAACTTACTTGCTTGTTCTTGAGTGATTCTCTCACTCTTTTCTCTCTTGTTGGGTGGAATTTCGTGGCTGATGATTAAGTGATATGAAAACCATGTTTTCATCTCTTTATTCACCACAATTAACCTCTCCTTGTAACCCCCCATTATGTGCATCATAATGCACCAATAATGGTGGTTAATGGGGAGGTAAAGGGTCATTTCCACATCACCATGCCAATTGGCATGGATGTGGTCCCCTTGCTTGTGTGGCATGCCATGTCATACCATATGACATGCATCCATGCAAGTCATGCATCCCATGCATGCCATGCATCCCATGCATGTGAAATTCCATATGTATTTATTCTAAATCAATATAGCAAGCAACGTAATTCCAGCTCGTGTGTGACCCTGTAGGTATGATTTTATTGATCAATATTATATTGTTCCCAACAATTAATATTATCAAATAATCATTTAACATCCAAAGACGACCTTATGAATTTATCGATTGCACACGTAGGATCGAAGGACATATCCCAACAATCTCCCACTTGGCCTTCAGAGCCAGTGTGCTGCCAATTTCCTGTTGTCTCTTTATGTCTAAATTTGAACTTGAGGCAAGACTCGAGTCATCCTCAATCGGTTCAAACCTTTCTTGGACTTTGAGACAGACTGTAAAACCAGATTTATCACTATGGTACGAATCTGGACGTGGCCACGTATTTTCCACAGTCTCGACTCTCCAAGTGGCCGGTAAGACATGTATCCCATTATAAAATGGAGGACAATCCCATCTTGTCAATCCAAGTTCTCCCACTTGCTTCCTGATATACCCAATAACAAGTTTTATAACCTCCTTTTACGAAAGGCGTTTACTTATATCAAAGTACACCATTTCACAATGGAATCACTCTGGACTACTCAGGTCAGAGGAAATTGCTCGACAGTCAATGAAATAGTATTATGACTCGAAATCTTAAATACTATTCCAGTCGGGTCTGTTCGATCATTAGCTCCCAGCTAATATCTATGCAACTGTACTTGACGTCCCACGTCACTAGCCCATGAAGTGGCGCTATAGTACACATTGCAATCTAGTTCATTGTATTATCGATTTGTCCGTACTCGATGATACGAATCAGGAACAATCATATGATTCAAGTATATCAGTTCAACTATTGGGACTTCATTATGCGGTAAGTCGACCTCATAACCCAATTGATATCACTTAATCATTTGGACAATTCATATATTATATGAAGAAATATGTATTATACATATGAGTGAATGTTTACCAAATCTCCAAAAGTGTGTAATACAGTAATAGAAATCACAACCCATCTCTAAGATGTCTGATCTCTATTGCAGTCGTGAAAGCCTCAAGCTTAAACTGCTGGAGAGGTTTAGAAAACGGGTTTGCAACCTTACCAAAAGTTGCAACTTTATTATCTTGATGTCTCCACAAAACTATCTCCCAGATAATGTGGAACTTCCTGAGCATCAGTTTTAGAATTGTGGTGCTTCCTAGCTCATTGGCTTGCGCGATAACTCTACTATAAATAGAGAACTATCGGATGGGCTGAGCTAGTTACGCCACCTAGTTCATTCAAGAACTTTCAAATCTTAACTGCCAACATTATTGCATCCAATGCAATACTGTGCTCAGCTTCTGTAGTTTAATCAGCTATATTGCATTGCATGGAACTATTCCAGCAAACTTCACCTCTAACCAGACAAAAGATATAACCAGATTAAAATCGGAAATTATCTTAGTCTGTTTTAAAGTTAGCATTCAAACAGCTTGTTAATATCAACTCTTTTTGTCTTCCAAAGACAACAAAATATTCTTTAGTCCATCTAAGGTACATAAGAATATTATTGGCCGCAGTCTAATGCGCCTCACCTGGATTTCCTTGAAACTGACTCGTCATGCTCAAAGCATACGATACGTCCGGTCGTGTACATATCATGGCGTACATTATAGACCCTATTGCCGAAGCATAAGGAATGTTTTCCATCCTCTTTTGCTCATCAAGTCCCGTAGGGCCTTGCATCTTGCTAAGAGATGTGCCATGACTCATTGGAATGAGACCCTTTTCGGCGTCTTTCATTCTGAACTTATCAAGTACCTTATCAATATAGGTCACTTGACTAAGTCCAAACATCATTTTCGATCTGTTCCGACAGATCTTGATGCCCAATATGTACTGTGCATCTCCAAGATCCTTTATTGAAAACAATTTCCAAGCCATTCTTTAATAGAATTAAGCATAGAAACATTGTTTCCAATAAGGAGTATGTCATCGACATACAACACAATGTATACAACGTAACTCCCACTGTTCTTCTTGTAAAACAAGATTCTTACGAGTTCCTCTGAAATCCAAAACCCAGTATGGATTCATTGAACTGAAGACTGCTACTCCGATATGCTTTGCTTTATTCCATAAATGGAATTATAAGATTGCATAATTTCTCAGCCTTATTAGGATCGATAAAACTCTTTGGCTGTGTCAAAACACATTCTCTTCTAGAATCCAATTCAAGAAGTTAGTTTTAGCATCCAATATTACCATAACTCATTATCAAGATGAGTAGCAATGGCTAAGATAATCTGAATGATTTAATCAAAGCAACTGGTGAAAGTTTTTCCATAATCCACCTCGTGAATAAAAACTTTTACCATCAACCTTGCTTTGAAAACCCTAGGTTTTCCATCTGTCTATTTAGATCTTAAAGATCTATTAGCATTCATTGGGTCTAACCCCGTGATGCAAATATATCAAGTTCCAAACTTGATTATCAGATATTGATATCATCTCAGATTTCATGGCACCATGCCAATTTTTAGTAGCTGGACTCGTCATAGTTTGGAATTAAGTCGAAGGTTCATCGCTTTCCAAAAGCATGGATTCATATCTCTCATTGGTCACAATATCTAAGTATTTGAATAATAGAGATAGATCTATGCCTTCCGGACCTACTAGGGTTGGTATGGCTTCCAAAACCATAAGAATACTCTCAACCCAGTCTTGAGTATTCATCATTGGTTGTTTCACTTGAACCTCGTTCAAGACAACCGAGCTCCCACTGAATTTCTAGGAAAGATAACTCTTTTCAAGAAAATCACTATCTCGAGCAACAAAATATTGTTCTCAAATAGATCGTAGAAGTTGTACCCTCGAGTTTCTTATGGACATACCATAAGGAAACTTTTATCCCATTTGAGTTCAAGCTCTATAGAGATAAATCTCGTCCGAGAAGCTTTTAGAACCTCAAATCTTGATGAAAACAATTTAGGGACCCTCCCTTTCCATACCTAGTATGGTGTCTTATCAACAGCTTTTGACAGCGTCCTATTCAGTGTATAAGTTGAAGTCAAGAATTGTGTGTTCCCAAAAGAGACCAGTAGTTCATTTAGACCTCTCATCGAATGGTCGAACTATATCTAATATAGTTTGTTTTCTCTTTTCCGAAACATAACCTTCATGTGCTTGTGAACTAATAGGTTCCACATACATCAGTATGGATCATCCCTAATTACTCACATGTTCTCCTTTCTCCAAGAAAGATGACATTGCTATCTTTTCAATCACACATCATTCACATGTATCAAATGACTCCAAGTCAAATGATTCTAAAATTCCTTCTAAAAGAAGCTTCGTTACATGTTTAGATTTTGATTTGACCTAATCAACAATGTTTCATTTATGTCTCATTGATACTTATTCGATTTGGCCTTTGGTCTTAATGATATATGTGATTTTGTCAAGTTAAAGTATACAATACCCAAGAAGTAGAATTTGTGAAGTTTAATGTCTATATCATTAATACTTGAAGATGAAACAACCCCGTTCTTCACATCTTCTTTGAACTTTGGGCAAATTCAATTATTCCCAATAATTGAGTCTCATTCAAATTTCCCATTCAAAATTATCTCAATGTCAAAACGTGATAAATCGTAAGTGAAAAATCGAAATTTTCTAACCAGCGATATTATCATGAAATTGAAGCCCTATCTCTCATAAAATATGAGGGAGCCAACCAGACAATCGTTTCACGCCATCCAATGGCTCGAAAGTCTCTAATTTGTGTCATTGATGAACTTAAGTGTTTTTGGATTAAATCACTCCCCGAGGTGTAAATAATCCTAACCTTATAATCCATCAAATGAAAGAAAAATTAGGCATTTGTTTTGAAAATGAATAAAATATGAATTTTTATATGTTTGCAAGTAGTGTCCAACACTTTTGCAGTAGATGCATTGAGATTCCCTAGGAACCCTAGTAGCCTTCTTGCCCATGCTCTTTTGAATACCCTATCTTATATCATAAGAATTTCCCTCTTAGGGTCCTTATCTATCGCCGGCTCAGCAGCCTTGAGCATCCCGTGGAGCTCACGAAGCGATTTCTTCAAACCATTCATGTGGAAATTTTAGCCTAAAGGCATTATAACCATCATGAGATTGAAGTATGAAATCGGTTTCCAAATAATCATCATAGGAAAAATCTAGGCGGTCACTTGTAGCAAATAATCCAATCATTTGTTGCACATGTGATTCCATAGATTTCCATTTTTCCAGCCTAGCTAAAGCGATGACCCTGGTCTTACCGAACCGCTCAATCTTAGCATATTCCCCGAACATGCTATTGAGTTGTTCAATGATATCTTAGGATGTGGTTATTTAACACATTTTCATTGTCTTCGTATTTGAGGACCATCCTCAAATTACGTTGTGAATCAAGAAAATTTATGTTGTTCAATTTTTCATAATCAAGAATTGAACCAAACTTGAATCGAGTTGAAATTAAAATGATAAACTACAAAAGAAAGATAAATAAAGTATGTAAACATTCACAAAGCGGTAAACAAATAAGGTTGTCTAACAAGCTACTTATTTATTCCATTTTGTTCAATCGATATCTAATATCTTTGTTCCCTTGAACAAAACAATCCCAAGACCCTCATCTTGCAAATTCTTAAGCCGACTGAGTCCGCACTTAAGAAGTCCAAGATAGGTAGACATCCCATGTCAATGACATCTAATGTCACTCTCGGTCGATGAGAGTCCCATTCTCATCTCATGTCTCGATAGCCACGCCTGCAGTGGATCTATCGATGAGAAAACCAAACTCACGTGTAAAGGTCTAACCTTTACTCCCACTTATCCCAAGATAACAAGTAGTACCCCGCTGAGGCGGACCTACCAACTTATGATTGAGGGCTTCATGAGTGTGATGTTTTTGGACAAGACATTATACTCATTATTTTGGGAACTTGCATGCATAGGTTTGTTTATATGTAAGTTGAACATTTATAACATAAAACAACCTATAACTAGCAAAGCAAATAAATACGAAATCGAAAGGCCCCTAGAACCTCACAACTCTAAAAAAAAAAGAATTAAAATAACAACAAAAGTCTTGAACATCTTCTGGACTGCTCCTCGCCCGCCATTTCAGTTCCGTGCCCTCCGATTTTGGTCAAATCTATTCCGTACCCAAAAAACCACGAACGGCGCCCGCCGTTTCACAATCAGCGATCGCCGTTTCCAAAACGGCGCCCGCCGAAAGGGTTCCGGAAAAATCTGCCCAAAAAACAGGCCATTCGGCGGTCTCCATTTCCAAAACGGCGCCCGCCGGAGCTCACACGGCGACCGCCGTTTAGCTCCAGCAGCCCGGTTTGCTTCGTTTTGCTTCGTTTCGCTTCGTTTCTTCTCGTTTTCGCCGGAGAGCCGAGATCCTCCATCGAACCATGGACCAAGTCCATGGCTTACATGTAGTACAATACAAATATAATAGAAAAACCTATCTATTACAAATGATTCCAAGGGACGCAGCCCTCAAATACTACGGCCAATCGAAACGTAAAAAACGACGAAATCATTCACCCGACCACTAACGGTGGCCGGCCTTACATCTAATCACATAATCACAATAAAAAAAATAATCCAATTATGTTGATTTAACCTTCGTGTCCAACACAAAAGTGTGCACGAGCCCTAGGCTCTGATACCAATTGTTGGTATCGGTTTACCGATCCGATCGATATACCGTGTGTGCGGAAGCGTGTAAAGCAATAGATCTACTATGCCATGATCTTAGTGCACACTTAATGTGTATAAGAACACATTAAACATATATATATATATATATATATATATATATATATATATATATATATATATATATATATATATATATATATATATATATATATATATATATACACATCCAATATATATATATATATAAGGTTCAACGATTACTTACTTTTGTGACGAAGTGATTCGTTGATGTCGTTGAGGTGGTGTTGAGTCGATTGAACCACCTCAAATGGATCAGCCTCTCGAAGCTCTCCTTGTGAATGACCTCGTCACTCCTCTTGTCTAGATCACCCGGATGTTGAAGCCGCACAAATGGCCCGGCCTCTACGTGTTGCACACGAACCCGGAATTGAACTTACTTGCTTGTTCTTGAGTGATTCTCTCACTCTTTTCTCTCTTGTTGGGTGGAATTTCGTGGCTGATGATTAAGTGATATGAAAACCATGTTTTCATCTCTTTATTCACCACAATTAACCTCTCCTTGTAACCCCCCATTATGTGCATCATAATGCACCAATAATGGTGGTTAATGGGGAGGTAAAGGGTCATTTCCACATCACCATGCCAATTGGCATGGATGTGGTCCCCTTGCTTGTGTGGCATGCCATGTCATACCATATGACATGCATCCATGCAAGTCATGCATCCCATGCATGCCATGCATGTGAAATTCCATATGTATTGATTCTAAATCAATATAGCAAGCAATGTAATTCCAGCTCGTGTGTGACCCTGTAGGTATGATTTTATTGATCAATATTATATTGTTCCCAACAATTAATATTATCAAATAATCATTTAACATCCAAAGACGACCTTATGAATTTATCGATTGCACACGTAGGATCGAAGGACATATCCCAACAAAGGGTCTACCCGCGCTCAAGAATGTACTATTGGTCGACGGGCTGTGTGCTAATCTTATAAGCATCAGTCAACTATGTGATGATGAGCTAA
This sequence comes from Euphrasia confusa, assembly GCA_954870475.1. Classification (NCBI taxonomy): domain Eukaryota; kingdom Viridiplantae; phylum Streptophyta; class Magnoliopsida; order Lamiales; family Orobanchaceae; genus Euphrasia; species Euphrasia confusa. The sequence goes on along the minus strand of OX940959.1, from coordinate 5,957,809 downwards.
ATGTTAAGTTTAACAAAGAAAGTTGTGAAGTCTATAATAGCAAAGGAGAGTGCATACTCACTGCGGCTCGTGCAAAGAACAACTGCTACGCCATCACTGAGTCTTGCCTAAGTGCCTCTACCCATGACGAGATTGACATTTGGCATCAAAGGCTTGGCCATACCAGCCTTCGTAATCTTGAGAAGTTAGTTCAAATTAAAGCAGTCAGAGGCATAGAGAGTCTACCCAAGATTGACAAGAGAGTGTGTGGAGATTGTCAAATGGGAAAGCAAACTCGATCTCCTCACCCAGCTATCTCTACCCACAACCGCACTACTGATTGTTTTGAGCTACTCCATATGGACCTTATGGGGCCCATGAAAGTGCAAAGTTTGGGAAATAAGTGGTATACCCTTGTCATTGTTGATGATTTTTCAAGGTATACCTGGGTAAATTTTCTTGGCACAAAGGATGAGGCGTTTGAAGCTTTTCGATCTCTGGCCCGTCGAATTCGCACCACCTATGCCAAAAGGGTCCAACGTATAAGAAGTGATCATGGTGGTGAATTTCAAAACGGGGTGTTCGTTGAATATTGCACTCGCAAAGGGATTCATCATGAATTCTCTGCTCCAAAGACACCACAACAAAACGGAATTGTAGAGAGGAAGAACCGGACTCTACAGGAAATGGCAAGAGTTATGTTGGTGGCTGTGGGCATGGCAAAGGGGTTTTGGGCAGAGGCATTGAGTGCGGCTTGCTATGTAGTCAACCGGATCAGCATTCGGGCCGGTACTCAATGTACGGCTTATGAACTATTAACTTCCAAGAAACCAAACGTGGCACATCTTCGTGTGTATGGGTGCCTTTGTTATATCTTGAATGATAGAGATCCGTTGAAGAAGTTTGATTCTAGGTCGGACAAGGCTATTTTTGTCGGCTATGCCCTTAACAGCCATGCCTACCGAGTGTTCAACCTACGGACTAAGACGGTACAAGAATCCACAAACATTAAGTTTGACGAGCATCATTTTCATGAAAATCCGTCTAAGCCTACCTTGCAACGAAACAATTTTGATACTGTTCTACCCACAACGGAAGTGTTGGTTGAGGGGGAGGTAGATCAAGGAAAAGGACCATGTGTCCAACTCAATGGAATTTCTACATCTCACAACTCTGGTGACTCTACCCCCTCAGAGAGTGATGATGAAGGTCCAATTCACGGTAACTCTAAGCCTGCTGTGGGCACCACGGGCGCCTCTACCTCTACCGGAGTGCCGAACTCAGGACCACCCGCCTACATCCGTAAGAGGCATCCAGATCAACAAATGATTGGTGATCTAAATCAAAGGGTTACCCGCTCTACCCGTCCTATGGACACCTTGCTGGCAAGCGACCCTTCTACTCTCTCAAATTTGGCTCTCCTATCTCCGGATGTGGGCATAATGAGCTTCGTCTCCGAAATTGAGCCCAAAAATATTAAAGAAGTCATTCTAGATGAGTTTTGGATTGCGGCAATGCAGGAAGAGCTACATGAGTTCGAACGGAATAAGGTGTGGTCTTTGGTTCCTAGACCAAGAGGAGTGAATGTCATTGGCACTAAGTGGATCTACAAGAATAAAACCAACGAGTTCAATCAAATAGTGCGTAACAAGGCACGACTGGTTGCTCAAGGGTATACCCAGGTAGAGGGAATAGATTTTGAGGAGACTTTTGCCCCGGTAACACGCATAGAGTCCATTCGCTTGCTCATTGCGGTGGCATGTCACAAAAATATCCCGTTGAGACAAATGGATGTGAAGGCGGCTTTCCTTAATGGAGTGTTGGACGAAGAGGCTTATGTTGAACAACCCAAGGGCTTTGTAGACCCTCACAAGCCGGATCATGTCTACCTCCTCCATAAGGCCCTCTACGGCTTGAAACAAGCACCTCGTGCATGGTATAGCTGCCTTACGGATTTTCTCTTGAAGTTTGGGTTCACTCGTGGGAATGCCGATACTACCCTCTTCATCAAAATTGTTAGAAACGAAATGCTCATTGCACAAATTTATGTTGACGATATTGTGTTTGGTGCTACCCATGACCACTTGGTAAAAGAATTCACGAACGCTATGGCTTCCTCTTTTCAAATGAGCTTGGAGGGGGAGTTAAGTCACTTTCTTGGTCTTCAAATCTCGCAACGTCACAATGGTATGTTTGTCTCTCAGACCAAGTATGCCATCAACATGTTGAAGAAGTTTGATATGGCGGATGCTAAGCACATGAAGACACCTATGGCCACCACGGACAAATTGAGCAAGGCTGAACAGGGCAAAGATGTTGATATCTCTACCTACAGATCTCTCATAGGAAGCTTGCTCTACCTCACTGCCACTCGCCCGGACATCATGTATAGTGTGTGCCTTTGCGCACGCTACCAATCCAAACCAAAGGAGGAACATCTAGCAGCCGTGAAGCGTATCCTTCGATATGTGGCCGGGTCTACCAACCTTGGTCTTTGGTACACTAAAGATTCTTCTTCCTGTCTTGTAGGTTATGCTGATGCTGATTGGGCAGGTGACAATGATGAGAGGAAGAGTACTAGTGGTGGGTGTTGCTTCCTTGACAACAATCTTGTTTCATGGCATATCAAGAAGCAAAATTGCATTGCTCTATCTACCGCCGAATCCGAATATGTGGCTGCTGGGAGTTGTTGTACCCAAATGCTATGGCTTCAACAAATGCTCGCCGACTATCAAATTGAGAGCACGCCACTCACTTTAAAATGTGACAACCAAAGTGCTATAAAGATAAGTCAGAATCCGGTACAACACTCAAAGACCAAGCATATTGACATACGGCATCACTTCATTCGAGACTTGGTAGAACGGGGTAAGGTTGTAATGGAACATGTGCCTACGGAGAAACAACTCTCAGACTTCTTCACAAAACCTCTTGCTTCGGAAAGATTTTTGAACCTACGGAAGTCTCTCTGCATGACAACATCTTGAAGGGTAGTAGGCCGCAAATGGCTACCTCCACCCACAACTGTTTATTTTCTCAATGGAACCATGAGGTAGAGCAAGGTGAGGTTAGTTGTTGACAGTTGCAAAGTGACGTAGTATTTGGACATACTGTTCTTTAAATATTTATATAAGCAATTCATTGGAGTAAACTTGTTTGCTCTATGTCTAGCAGGAAAAGTCGGCCTAAAGATTTCCTCGATGGATCGGGTCTTGATTGACTTGGTCTTCGGGCAAATGCAAAAGACATGGTCTTATACATATAATGATGATAACAAAAATATATAAGGAAACATCATCTATAACACCCCTCTGACTGGGTACTAATAAGCCTGCTCTACGCTTGAAAAAGCAAAAGAAATGGTCGTAATTACACGTTGAACTGGCCAAAATAGCAATACCGTCCATAAAGCACTGTCACTCTACCTCTAATATCTCTACTTAATGTTCTTTCCAGCGATTTTGATTCACTATGTGGTGGTACGTACGTCCACTTTGTGTGTGCTTGTTATGCCTTTAACTGTATTTCGTGTTTAAATATTGTGCAGAGTACTCCTGTTCGACGAAGCATGCCAGTTCTACCCTTGAAGTGCTTCTTTAGGCTTCGTTGGACAAGACACATTTTATGTGAATTTGAAATCTGGGTAATTCGACGTGTGTCTCTGTGTATTTACTCCTGCTCTACGTGCGCTACTTTGAGTTCTCATGATAGTCGTTCCTGTCTCACGTGTTACTTTTTGCTTGTTGTGCTGTTTGCTGATTTTACATTATAAGTATGGTTGTCATACCCATAACCATTTTTGCAGCGCGTGTTACTCTTTGATTTAGGTTGCTGCTAATACGTTGTGTTACCTGGCCCGTGGACACACTCTGGCAATCCATATTACTCTGCTGATGCGCTCAGCCATGTGAATCTGCCGTTCTATACACCGTTGATCTGCCTGTTATCCCATTTGGTTTATATTTTCTCGTGTTTCTCTCTAAGTTTCTTAGTTACACGCTTCATCATGCTTGTGGTGCGTTGGTTTGTTTGGTTTATGTTTTCGCAGTTACGTTGAAATACAATTGATGTGATCAACGCGCATGAGCTACTCTACGATCGTGTCCTACGCTGTACTACGTGCATCTGCTGGGCTACCTCTACGCGTGGCTGGCTGATGGACACGTGGCTCACTCTACGCCACAAAATTCGAACCGCTACAGCACCACTATAAATACCCCCTCGGGTCTAACACATAGTGCACCTTACACTGCGTGTTTTAGAGAGAGAAACCCTTGCAAATTCACTGTTCATATCTTCTACGTTGAATCTCATATCATCTACCCAGCTTTTTGTTCTTTGCTCTACGCAGAATCATTTCACTTCAACGATCAACAAAATTACTTCTTATGAAACTCCTGCCGTCTACGCCGCCAAGATTATTGAACTCAACGCTCAACAGGCTGCTCTCGAGGCCGAACAGGCCGCAGAAGAGGATTTTGACAAAATCACTGCACTGGAAGCCAGGATTGGGGTAGTACGTGCTGAAATCATTGAACAACGTCGCCTCAAACACTTCGCTGAAAAAGCGATCAAGGAAGCAGCAGAAAAGAAAAAGAGGGAAGAGGAGGAGGCACGTAGGGCCGAGGAGGAAAGAAAGAAGAAGGCAGAGGAGGAACGTTTGGCTGCGTTGGAACGCCAACGTCTAGCTGAGGAGGAACGAAAGAAAAAGGAAAAGGACGAGGCTGATCGTTTAGCCGAATTGGAAAGACAGAAAAATGAAGAGGCGGCACGTGTAGCCGCGGAGGAGAAAAAGAAGAAGGATAGAGAGGCGGCTGCACGTTTAGCTGCCATAGAAAAGAAGAATAAGGAAATGGCTGACCGTAGAGCCACCAGTACTGACACAGTGGTGGATCGTTCCACCAATTCTGCTGTTGCCACTACCGTTGTTCCCATTGAACAGCCCAAGGACGCTGGTGGTGCGTCCAACACTGTTGTTGCTCCTGCTCCATCGTCACCGCTCAACGATGAGCCACTTGCAGAGGAGGCAAAAGTGCCTGAGAACAGACTTGTGGCCGCGCGCCACGTTGGGGAGGGTCACTCTGCTGACTTCTTCTACGAGTGGGCCAGTGATTGTTTTGACACACTGGTTGATCAGAAAATCAACGCCGAACGGTGGTACGGCACCAAGAAGTGGGTTCAACGTGGGCTCCAGGCATTTATGCATGAAATGCATCTCTCCGATGCAGTAAACTTCGACGTCGATTACAGCCCGTACGTCCACAAATTGGTTTTTGGCCATATTGACGCTGCGTTCAGCCAACCTGGCTCAGCGTCCTACGGGAAAGTTATCATCCGGGAACATGAATATGATCTTTCCCCTGGGACGATCAACGCCATGTTCAAACGATCCCGCATTCAAGCCTCGTGGGACGTGCCACCCAAGCATCACCCTGATAGCAAGATGATGGGGTTCATCATCACAGGCGGCATTTCCCCAGCGGAGGCACCGGCTTGCACTTCGTTGACCCAATTTTTCACTCACCTCAACAAAATCATTGCCAACAATTGGATCCCGACGTCGAACTCATCAGTGGTGCACGCGGATGCACTACACTTAATGTATAAATTGAGTCGTGGTATCCAAGTTGATCTGGGTCAAGTGGTGTTTAACAAGATCGCGTCCTACGGCCTGATGACCGATTCAGAACTTACCCAAGCCAAACTGCCGTGCCCCCATTTGATCAGTGCAATCCTTGTCAGTCAGGGCTTCACGTACGACAAGGAAGATGAAATGGAGTCAATCATTCAGTTTCGATTTGACTCCAAATATATTGCGCCGCACAAGGTTGTTGATCTACCGTGGCGCCGTTTAGGGAACGAAGAGGAGGACAGGCGGCGCTACGCAGAGGGACCGATCGTTGAGCCACTACTCATTGCTGGTGGCCCGAGAAAGAAAAGGACTAAGTCCTCTGGCTCTTCGCGTCGCACGCCATCAACAGCATTGGACTCTACGTCGGAGGAGTCAGGGGAGGACTCGTCGGACGACTTGTATTTATGTGAGCCGACCACGCTCTTAAGTGACTTCTCTTACTTGCGTTTTCAAATTGACGCTGCGTCGAAGTACGCGGCTTATATGCACAGGAAGTCACGTCGAGCGGCCCGTCTAGGGGGAGATGGGTCGTCCTATGCTGATTTGGGCCCGTTGAGGTTGGTCCACGCGCGGCTGTCAGGTATGGTTAACTTGGTGGCTGAACAAATGGAGGCGTCTAGGAACGCGGCGGACCGTCCCACAAAGAAGAGTGGGAAAAGAAAAGCTGAAGAAGTAGACGTAGAGGAAGAGGTTGAAGAAGAGGAAGAAGATGAAATTCAAGTTTTGCGTGCTACGCATAAGAAAAGCAGGAAGGATGCCGGTGATGCGCACAGCGGCTTGGTGAAGGATGCTGATGGTACGGTGAAGGAGGTGGATGTTGTGAAAAAGGCTGAAAAAGCAAAGGGCGCGGGCTCCTCGGGCATCAGTGCTGCTGAGAAACCCAAAACAAGTGATGGCACGCACGTGCCACCCAAGCTCCCCAAGATCACGTTCAAAAACTCTGGCGCGAAGGATCCTGCACAACGTCCAACCACTGCAGGTAAAGGTTTAACTGCTATTGGTGGCCCGCAGGCACAGGCAAGAATAAAAGCGGACCAAGCTGCACGAGCCAAAAGCGAAGTGGTCATGGGAAAACGTAGAAAGCAGTTCGCCAACAAGCCCAGACGCAAGCCATATCAATCAAACCTCAAAGTGGTTGATGAAGCGTCTGACGAGGAAGATCTGCGCCACCACACTACTCCCGAACAGTCTGACGCTGAAGCAAGCGAATGAATTTTTAATCAAGTGTTTTCTATCCCTGTCCTTCGTTGAACTATTTATCTTTGATATCCTTTATGCTGTTTCTCTTATAACTCTGTTTAACGCATGATACATTTGGTACAATGTTGATTTGCTCGGTTTGAGTTATGTAATTAATATGCTATCTTTTCCTGTTCTACGTACGCATGTTTATATCTTATGCTTTGTAGTACGTATGAATGTTTATTATGTTTCTTTGCTCAACGTCGAACTTTTTGAGTATGATACTAATTTGAGGGGGAGTTTCTCTACGAACCCCCACTTATGAAGTTGACTCAAAAAGGGGGAGATTGTTAGTGTGTAGTTCTTCCTAGTTCAACATAGAACCACGTTGTTCTTGTTTGAACTACGTTGAACTATACACTTTGTTTTGTAGTAACTTCATGTTTTATGTTTGTATGATTTATATTCATTAATTCATACAAGTCTGCTAGGTCAACGTAGAACGAGCTGTATGAACTGTGGAATTAACAAGTGGCTCAACGCGTGACCACGGTTCATTAGCGTGGAACAAGCAGACTTGGGCTCTACAAGCATCATGGAGTTACATCAGTGCGTCAGCGTTGAACGAGCTAATTCATCAATGTGATTCAACGTGGATCAGTGTGAAATGCGAGTTCACCAACGCACTACCAATCAGAGAGTTCAAGGCTTACCATGAAGACCTTGAATCAGTGTTAACATCTTGACGGACGTGGTGCAAGCATAGCTACACACAAGAGTTGGACGATTGACTGCTAAGGAATGAAGCCAGCTGCGAGTGCGACTAGAAGACTTCGCTAGAAGAATGATAGTCCAATGAAGAACACTAAGTATTCCAGCTATGCCCACCACTAGCTCGAAGCACGAAGAACACGCTAGTGTGGCGGTGCGTAGAGCTGGCTTCGTCAAGTACGAAAAAAATGGAATCTCGAATATTCCATGGAGATGCTTTGGGCTCGGCCCATTAAGCGTGAATTCCGGAAACCCTAATACTCGACTCCTATAAATACCGGGTTGTTGGAATTCACTATTCATGCATTGATTTGACATTTTATAGAGAGAGAAAATTTGTAGACCGAGAGACTTCGCTAGAAAGCTCCGGTTCTACCCTCCGTTTAGTCTTAGTAGTACGCGTCGCTAGATTAGTTCTACGTAGACTTAGTTTTTGGTCGTGTTGACCTTTCTACAAGATTCGCTAGAATTTTGTAGATGTGTTTGTAAGTGGTTCCACCCTTTACAAGATATATAAAAGAGTTTTCTTTTAGAATCTCCAAATTGTGTTAAGTGTTTGTACTCTACCCTTTACATTCTAGTTCAAGGTAGAACCAAGTACAAAATACACAATTTCATCAGGTAGGCGCATGCAATGTTTTTCCGGTGAGGTAGGAAAATGTAAAAACTGTTAAACCTCAGGTAGGAAAATGTATTTTACCCACTCTATTACAATTAAAAACAAGGAGAAAATTTCAAAAATAATTCATTTTTGTACGATTAATTATAAATATTAATCAAGTAAATCAATACATTTATTTATTATTATAAATTTTATTTTATTTATAAAAGTATTTTAAAACACTTGAAAAAATATTTTAAATTATTTAAAAGTTATATTAAAATACTTTAAAGTATTTCAAATTATTTAAAAGTATTTTAAAAAGTTTTAAAAAATATTCAAAATCATTTAATAAATATTATAAGATAAGTTTAAAATGTCTAAAAACTATTTTAATATACTTTAAAATGTTTAAAAGATATATCAACTTAAACACTTTCTAATGTTCAAAAAGTATTTTAAATTATTTTAAAAACTATTTTAAGATAATTTAAAATGAAAAAAATTATTTTAAATGAATTAAAATTTAATTAAGAATATTTAAAATGTTTACAGTTATATAACATTTAGTTTCAAACACTTAAAATTTATAAAAGATATTTCAAATCATTTAAAAATTGTTTTTAAAATATTTTTTAATCATTTAAAATTTATTTTAAAACTCATTAAAATGTTTAAATATTATTTTAAATATTTTAAAAATTATTTCAATACACTCTAAAATAAAAATAAAAGTAAGACGAATACATGCATTATAAAACAAAATTAACAAAGAAGATTTTTGAGAGCAATCTTTAGTAGAAAAACCACACAATACCAAAACATCTTCTAGATAGATGTTGATTTTGGATGTTACGTTTTTGACACAAATTGTTTATCGATTTAAAAACACTAAAATCAGTTGAAATACATTAGCATTTGCATGAAATAAAATGGCAAAAGGGTACGCGTGGGAATAGATAAATCATTGCTCAATTTTTGAAACTGTATTTATATGTAACAAACTAAAATTCACAAACCACAAAGAAACCAAAAAATAAGAACTATGGCCAATAATTTCCATTATCACTCTTTGAGTTTGGTGAAGTTTGTGCTTTGCTTGTCCCTTTCATTTCCATGGAAAACTCAGGGCGATGATCTATACATGAAACTCGGAGTCAATGTTTTATACCAGAGATTCGACTACCCTTACGTCGCCCAAATCAGCCTCGGCACGCCCACAAAAACAGTGTCTCTGGCACTCCACATGACCAGCACCGATCTAGTTTGGTCGTGCCCACAAAAACAGTGTCTCTGGCACTCCACATGACCAGCACCGATCTAGTTTGGTTTCAATGCGGGGTCAAACCTTGCCACAAGTCACATCCAACAATACCATGCCATCGGGCGAGCCCATAACACTAAACCTCCGGTTGGATCTAGCATACAACCTTAATTCCTCGACCACATATATATTCGTACATTTACAGCGATTCACCTTTGTGCCCACTCGATTTCACTCATCATGATACGTACCTCGTTGATGGATTGAGCGGAAAGAAGAAGAAACAATTAAATCGGATACCTGGCGGATGATTCCAAAACTCTGAACCTGATTCGTGAAATAATTTAAGGACGGAACCCTAAACCCCATCACGCGATCGATGCAGCAACTCGGAAATCGATGTATGACACACAAACGAAGTATGTATGCTTCGTTGATTCGTCGGGTTGATCTCTTTTGGCAAAATCGAAAAGAGAACGAAAAGAGTAGAGAGAATTAAACTCAGCAAATTATATTATTTATCTTCAAAGTTGTTATCTAAAACAATAGGGTTCAAAGCCTTTATATAAGCTGACCTAAAAAGTCACAAAACAAAAGGAAAATACGCAGCAAAGTCTCGAAATCGCGAAAACGCGATTTCCATAAAAATCTGGGCTCATGTCGGCCGACAGGGAATGGTGTCGTCCGACATCCTCTTGTCGTCCGACAGGAAATCCTGTCGTCCGACAAATCTCCGTCGTTCGCAGGCTCAACCTGCGAATCCTGTCTGTCTCGCCCCTCTTTTACACTGCATGTCGGCCGACAGCCTAGAGGTTGTGAGTTTTTGACATCAAAGAAAAGGAACAAAAATATTAAGAGAGAAAGCGTCTCTGATGATTTCCATTAATGATTGATGAAAAACATGAAAAGCTGCACACAGCAGCTGAGGGTTTATATACAGACAAAACCCTAGACCTATCAGCAATAGAAGGCCAAGGTAGAGACACGTAGGCATCTATCTACGTAACAAGAAAATAAAATACTACAGCTAATTAATAGCTGAGGTGGACTGTGAAATGTTGTTATGAATATGGTTTCCAACATTCCCCCTCAATTGGAGCGAGGTAAGAGACACTACACCAAGCTTGAGTCGAAGCCGAGAGAACAATTGTTGAGATAGCGGCTTGGTAAGAATGTCAGTTGTTTGATCAATGGATGGAACAAAAGAAACCTGGAACATCTTCTTTTGAACTAGGTCCCTGATGAAGTGCAAATCCAATTCAATGTGTTTTGTTCTTGCATGCAGAACAGGATTAGCGGCCAATGCTATGGCACTTTGATTATCAACCCAAATTGTTGGAATTACTGGAACAGGGACATGCAGCTCATGTAATATAGCCTTTAACCAAACCATTTCAGAGGCTGCATTAGCAAGACTTCTGTACTCAGCCTCAGCACTGCTCCTAGAAACAGAAGCTTGCTTCTTTGATGACCAGGAAATTATATTGCTACCTAAGAAGGTGCAGAAGCCTGATGTAGACTTCCTGTCATCCACATCTGATCCCCAGTCAGAGTCTGCATAGGCAATTAAGTTGAGGTTGGAGGGAGATATAAGAAGACCTTGATCAATAGTCCCTGCTAGATATCTGAGAATTCTCTTAACTGCCCTCCAATGTGTGTCAAGTGGATTTTGCATAAACTGACACACTTTATTGACACTATATGAAATGTCTGGTCTTGTGAGAGTAACATATTGCAAAGCGCCCACAATGCTCCTATATTGAGTACCATCCACAGTAGATTCTCCTTGAAATTTAGATAATTTAAGAGAAGATACCATAGGAGTTGGAGTAGACTTAGCATCACACATTCCACCTCTCCTGAGCAGATCCTTAATGTATTGTCCCTGATGCAAATGAAGACCAGAATTTGTATGAATTGCCTGAACTCCTAGAAAGTGATGCAGATCACCAAGATCCTTAAGTGAGAATTTGCTATCCAAATCTGAGATTAACTTGAGGATACCAGATTTGTTACTACCAGTAACCAATATGTCATCCACATATATCAGAATCCAGATGCAGCCTTGAGGTGATGACTGAATATAAAGTGATGTATCAGCTTTACTGCAGTGAAAACCATAACTGAGGAGAGTTTGTTTTAGTTTTGTGGACCAAGCCCTAGGAGCTTGCCTCAGACCATAAAGGGCTTTAGTAAGTCTGCATACTGGAGGTGTAGATGAGTGAGCTGGAGAGAAGTTGACTTCAAAGCCAGGAGGTTGAGCCATGAACACTACCTCATTGATATCTCCATTTAGAAACGCATTATTGACATCCAATTGTTTAATAGACCAACCTCTGGAGACTGCTAAAGATAGAACAAGCCTGATGGTAGTTGGCTTGACCACTGGACTGAATGTTTCAGTGAAATCAAAACCTGGAGTTTGAGTATAACCTTGAGCTACCAAACGAGCTTTATACCTTGCTACACTACCATCAGAATTAGTTTTCACTTTAAAAATCCACCTGGAACCAATGAGCTTGTGATTAGATGGAAGATCACAAAGTACCCAGGTTTTGTTCTTCAACAGGGCCAAATATTCTGATTCCATAGCCTCTTTCCAATTTGGATCCAAGAGAGCTTCTTTATAAGAGGTAGGAATAGCAGGCAGTGTTGTAGCAGTATAGATTTTGGGCTTTAAAGAACCTGTTCTGGACCTTGTCACCATGTGATGAGTCACTTGAGGACCTGCATAAGTACTAGAAACAGAAGGATTAGTAGTACAGGCAGGTACACTATTACTCTCAACTGGTAAATCCACAATTAAAGGGATGGTGGTGTGATTGGAATCAGAAGAATGAATGGTGACAGGAGAGTGATTGGAATGACTACTGTTTTGAGAGTTATGAGGTGATTCACTTGGTTGGCTATGACTGGAAGAAGAGCTAGAAGAGTGAGTTGACTGACTGTGATGAGGGGATAATCTGGGAGACTCAAAAGGTGGAGGAGAGTTAGAGTCAGTAGCATGAGAGGGAGACACATGAGGATAATGTGACTGAGAAGGTGAAGCTGGAAAAACAGGTGGTGGTGGGAGTGAAATAGATGAAGTATTGAACTGAGAAGGAGAGCTAGTGGTAGTTTTGACAAAAGGGAAATTATGTTCATCAAATACTACATCTCTGGAAATAACAACTTTACCAGAAGGAAGCAAGGTTTTATAACCTTTGTATTTGGGACTGTATCCCAAAAAGGTGGAGGGTAGAGACCTGTATTGAAGCTTATGTTTGTTGTATGGCCTGAGATTGGGATAGCAAAGGCAACCAAAGAGTTTGAAATGAGAGTAGGATGGTTTCTGTTTATAAAGCATTTCAAAAGGAGATTTATAATGTATGACTTTGGAGGGTAACCTGTTGATAATATAGGTAGCAGTGACAAAGGCATCATCCCAATACCTAAGGGGTACACTGGAGTGAGCAAGAAGAGATAAACCAACTTCAACAATGTGTCTATGCTTTCTTTCAGCAAGACCATTCTGTTGGGGAGTATAAGAGCAAGAAATTTTATGATTTATACCATTTTGCTGAAACAGGTTTGATAGGGCAATGAATTCTCCACCTCCATCAGATTGGACACTTTTAATTTTGGTGTGAAACTGAGTTTGAATGAGATTCAACAGGTGAGTAAAAGCATGAACAACTTCAGACTTGTTTTTAATCAAATAAAGCCAAGTATATCTGCTGAAATTGTCAATAAATGCTACATAATAAGAATGACCAGTAGAGGATTTTTGTGGAGATGGTCCCCACACATCAGTGTGGATTAACTCAAAAGGATGATCATATTTAGTTTGAGAATCAGGAAAGGGAAATTGGTGACATTTAGCTTTCATACAAGAATCACAAATTGCATTATAATTGTCAAATGTAGCAGGATTAACATAGAGTATACTTCTCTTAATTTGCAGCTCTCTGACCTAGAGGTGATGGCCACCACTATTGGATCAAATTCAGAACTCAGACCTGCAAGTATTTGAAGAATCTGATCTTCCTCAGATATTGAATGACCTGCAGCTTGAAGAAGGTCACAACAAGACTTCACCTTGTTGAGATAATCCCTCACAGATAATGATCCTTTCTTGATTGAGCTGAGTTGAAGTTTGTATTGCATCTTCTTAGTTGTTGATTGAGAGCTGAAGTTTAGATCTAGAGCTTCCCAGATCTGTGCAGAGGACTCAAGGCCTACCATCATTACCAGCAAACTTTCAGTGAGTGAAGAGAGAAGCCAAGAAGCAAGCAGCTGATCTTGCCTACACCAATGGATGTATTCTGGATTTGGCTCCATTTTGTCAGTTTCAGTGTTGAAGATGACTTTCTCTGGTGTTTCATGAGAAGAGAGATAGCTCTCCAAGCCATAACCTCTAATGGCAGTGCGTATCTGCATCTTCCACAGCAGATAATTATCTTCATTCAGTTTAATGGAGATAAGTTGATGTTGGGGATGAACAAGCATCCCTACTCCACTGTTGGAGTGTGACTGTGAACCAGATGATGCAGATATATCTATACTCATTTTGTGAAACACCAATTAATGCAGCGAACGAACACGTGATTGACAACGAACGTGCTCTGATACCATGTGAGTTTTTGACATCAAAGAAAAGGAACAAAAATATTAAGAGAGAAAGCGTCTCTGATGATTTCCATTAATGATTGATGAAAAACATGAAAAGCTGCACACAGCAGCTGAGGGTTTATATACAGACAAAACCCTAGACCTATCAGCAATAGAAGGCCAAGATAGAGACACGTAGGCATCTATCTACATAACAAGAAAATAAAATACTACAGCTAATTAATAGCTGAGGTGGACTGTGAAATGTTGTTATGAATATGGTTTCCAACAGAGGTGTCGTCCGACAAACCACTTGTCGGCCGACAGCTTTCCATGTCGTCCGACACAATGTCATTTTCGCAGCCAAAATTAGCGGCGCGTCCTCGGCTCACGTCTGACCTCTGTTCTGGCTTCGTCTTCATGGTTCCAGCTTGAAACTCAAAGTCTTCTGTTGGATCGGCCTCCTCGTACGCAATCGGGTTGATAAGGCTTGGCTTCTCCACATCACCAATAGGTTTCTTCAATAGCTCTTGCGCCCATACTTCTTGGATCATCGCCATCAAGCTTGCCTTGAACTTCTTGGCTCTCGAGCGCGTAACTGGTCCAACTGGAACTCGCACCGGGTCTTGTATCAACGACGACTCTTGGGCTGCATCACATCACCTAAACATCGTCACCTTGTGCTCCACGCCGATTGCTTTACTTGATCGCGATGGAGATAAGGTAATACACAATACATTCCTTAGCATGGATCGTCTGAACATGATCAGTAGTAATGATTACTCAGATTTCATATTTTCATGTGTTCCGTTTGAATCCAGCATTCGAAGCGCTTACCTTGCTGCCGGGGTATTAAGCCTCGGCAGAGGGGAGCTGTCGTTCGTATCTCAATTAGGGTTTACGTTCGATAACTGCTTCTCATACTGCCTTCCTTCACATGAAAAAACAACAGGGTACTTGGCTTTAGGCAAAATAAATAGTACTTCCCCCGATCCCATGAAATTCGCGCCTTTATTTGCTCGCCCGGACTACCCATCGTTATATTTCATCCAAATGACCTCTATAACCATTAACGGGACCCGAATATTGATAGATTCGTCCGAATTCAACACCATTATAGATCCGGGGACTTTGTTCAGTAGCCTCCCAACGTTGGCATACCGAATGATGCACGATGTGGTTCTTGCCATGAACTACAACTACAAGGTTAATGCTAGATTGGACTTGTGTTTCAATACTAGTAATGGAGGGGTGCGTGTGAAGACCCCGACTGTCGAGATGAACTTTGGCGACAAGGTGCTTGTTGAGTTGTATCAGTCTGCGATAATTTATGACTACGACGAGACTGTGTCGTGCCTTGGTTTTCGGATGCAGGAAGGAAGTGACCCTTACTATACTTTTGGTGGTATGCAACAGGCGGAAAACGATGTGTTGTTCGATTTGGCCAGCAATGAGGTAGGGTTTCGCCCTAATATCGCATGCTCGTGGTAATTAATCAATAATGTACGAATCATTGTCTGAAAATTTGGTGTTTTTGCCTGTTTGTTTGAATCATTAACAAGAAAAAGAAATGATCATCAACACCACAAACATTTTACTTGTAGAAATCCAAGCATAATTCAATGGTTCACATCTTAGAATTAAAACACATTGCACATAAATCAAATCAAAGAAAAGTAAGACTTCGTCTTGTTCAACTAAGACGATCCCTTCAAAAGCAGAGAGATTATTCCAAGGAAATGGCCGTTTTTTGTTTGTTTGATTGCTCTCAATGCTGAGCATCTTCATCTGCACAAAACTTGGAGTATTGATCGGAATCCATTAACTTGTTCAGTTCGGCCATATCGTTCACCTCCACCTTCATAATCCATCCTTCCTCATACGGGCTACCATTCACCTAAACAGAGAATAATCACATTTATATCAAACAAGGACCTATACCCACTGTGAACAAACTTCCAGAACATATATAAACGACAACAAATCAAGTGCACGATTGAGATTAAAGTGATTCCAAGCATACATTTATAACCAAACAAGAGAACAGAAACTAAGAATCGACCTTAAGATTCTAACTACAAAACACCTTAATATTTTTCATTCGACGACAAGAGAAAAAAAAGACTC
The DNA here is from genome assembly GCA_954870475.1 of Euphrasia confusa. Lineage (NCBI taxonomy): Eukaryota > Viridiplantae > Streptophyta > Magnoliopsida > Lamiales > Orobanchaceae > Euphrasia > Euphrasia confusa. The sequence goes on along the minus strand of OX940959.1, from coordinate 5,941,663 downwards.
ACCAGACCAGGGGAATCATTGAGTTTCGTGTTGACTCCAACCACTTTCCCTGAAACAGGAGAGTTGATGTCGCTAGTCGCCTTGACACTTTCGACAGCACCAAAGCTCTCGTTTTGCTTGACTACAGTCCCCTCCTCCGGCAGCTCGACATACACAACGTCGCCTAAGTGGTCTTGCGCGTGATCGGTAATGCCCACAGTAGCTGAGTTACCTTCGATCTTTACCCATTCGTGAGACTCGAGGTATTTTAGATCCTTAATGACTGCCACCATTTACATTCAGAAAAAAAAAACCAAAAATTAAATAAAATCACTGCACAAGTCGAAATCACCATAACTCAATACCACGTATAGATCAAGATCACTCTGTTCATAAATCAAGATCACTCTTTTCTGGATTAAAAATGTATAAACCCACATCAATAAATCAGATCTCATTTACCAAGAACAATTGTAAATAAAAAATTCAAAAATAAAATCGCATGAATGTAACATTCCAAAAAAGGCAAATCAAGAAAATCGTTTTGATTTAAGGGATGAAAACACGTACCGGTGGCGAAACCTCTGCAAGGAACAGAGACCCTAAAGTATGAAGCAGCCCTTGTTGCCCATAATCTTGAAGCCATGTTCTCTAATAAGCGAAAGGGACTAAACCCACCGTTTAAAAAATAAATGAAAAATAAAACAAAAAACAGTTCTCTCTCAATGCAGGTGGGGGAAATCACTCTGTCAAATCTCGAGTTTTGTTTCAGAAATGGAAAGCGACAGTGACCAAGAAAAACAAGGGTTGGTAGAGTACAATTTTGGGGGCAATGGGGTCTCGTCTCGTGTCTATAAATAAACTAGTACGGAGTACTACGTATTTTCAGGAATTCCTTTTAAACCCCATCACAACTCATAGTAATTACTTTTTCGTCCCACATGGCCACATACATATGAACTCTTAAGTCTTTTATTAAGTACAATATTTATCTTTGTATTGGAATATCATTCAAAATGAAAATTGTTGATCTTGCTTTACGTTTTTCAATCGACTTGAAAAAAGATGAGAGGGCGGTGAAAAAAAAAGGATGGGTCGCACTTCGGACTGCTGGGCTGAAAAATCTAAAATAAAGTTACTTTGTGAAGCTGATTTTGAATTTATAATTCGAGAAACCTGAATACCAAGATGTCTTGAAAACCGTCAAGCCCCGCGAGCCATAAACTTGTAATATATGTTGATATATTAACATGATTTCTTTAATTTAACTATTAAATTATGGGCTACAGAATTGCTAATTCTTCTAAATATTTCATAATTATATAGTAAAAATTAAAAGAAGTGTGCATAAAGTAAAAGAAGTTGTGCGCCAAAAAACAGTTTTAGATATTTGGGCCGAGCCCATGAAAAGCCTGAAAAAGTTTGACTAATTGGGTCGAAACCCAAAGCCGAAAGGCCCAAGTTCCATGCTGTTCGTCCAGTTACACTCAAACCGCAATGAAACTCAAACAGAAGAGATCATTCATTGAGGGCGGAGGTTGAACGTTTTCATGGTGTCTCCTGTTTTCACCCATCTCCGTACAATTTGCCACCAAAACATTGCACACAAAACGCTCTCCCATGTCGTCGTCTCTCCGTGCACCGTTAGACCCTTTTGCCGGACCTCGTCGGTCAGCAATCCCCCCGCCGCCTCGCCGACGACGGTCATCAAACGAGTGTGCTTTTGGGTTTGCGATTCGTACTACAGCCAGCAGAGAAAAACCTCCCATTTGAGCCCGGCGCGTTCTATGCTCAACTTGCCGATAGATTCTGATTTCTTGACCCGAGAGCAGGCAATCAGCGTGGTGGCTTCGTTGGCCGACGAGGCGGGTTCTATGGTGGCGCTGAGTTTCTTCTACTGGGCCCTGATGTTCCCCAAATTCAGGCATTTCATGCGGTTCTACATTGTGTCGGCTACCTGCTTGATTAAAAATGGCAACTCCGAGAGGACCCACGAGATCCTGCGCTGTATGGTGAGGAATTTTTCTGAGGTCGGGATGTTGAAGGAGGCCGTGGACATGGTTCTGGAGATGAAGAGCCAGGGTTTCGTTCTGACTGCCCACACCCTGAATTGCGTTTTGAGCGTGGTGAACGAGACGGGCCGTTTCGAGATGGCAGAGAACGTGTTCGATGAAATGCGTGAGAGGGGTGTGGTTCCTGATTCACACAGTTTCGAGTCCATGGTCGTTTTGTATTGTAGACTCGGGAGGGTTTCGGATGCAGATAGGTGGTTGAGCTTAATGTTGAGTAGAGGCTTTTTCGTCGGAAATGCTACTTGTAGTTTGATTATCAACGTGTTCTGTAGAAAGGGTTCAGTGAGTAGAGCTGTGTGGTTGTTTAACAAGATGGTCGAGATGGGGTTGAAACCGAACGTGATTAATTACTCTTGTTTAATTAACGGGTTAAGCAGCAGGGGAAGCATCAAGCAGTCATTCGAACTCTTGGAGGAGATGGTTCGGATCGGGCTGAAGCCGAATGTATACACTCATACTGCATTGATTGACGGGCTTTGTAAGAAAGGATGGACGGAAAAGGCATTTCGGCTTTTCTTGAAACTTGTTAGGAGTGATAATTACAAGCCCAACGTGCACACTTATACAGCCATGATTTCTGGATACTGTAAGGAGGAAAAAATGAACCGGGCCGAGATGTTACTGGTTAAAATGCAGGAACAAGGATTGATCCCTAATTTGAATACCTATACTACCCTTATTGATGGCCATGCTAAGGTTGGGAATTTTCATCGAGCGTATGAGTTGATGGACACGATGGGAAAATACGGTTTAAAGCCCAATACTTGTGCATTTAATGCTGTTATTGACGGTCTATGTAAAAAGGGAAGGGTTAACGAGGCTTATGGGTTGTTTAAGAGAAGCTTTGATGATGGGATATGTGCCGATAAATTTACTTATACCATTCTCATATGCGAGAGTTGCAAGCAAGATGAAATTAAACAAGCTCTGACACTTATCAGTAAGATGATAACAAAAGGGGTCTCACCAGACATGCACACTTACACGACTCTAATCTCGTCACTTTCGAGGCAAAAGAAAATGGAGGAGTGCGAAAGAGTCTTTTCTGATGCGCTTAGTAGGGGCCTTATTCCAACAACACAAACTTATACATCCATGATTTCTGGATACTGTCGGGACAGCAAGGCTGACATGTCAATGGAAATTTTTCGTAAGATGCGTGTGAATGGTTGTGCACCCGATAGTTTTACTTATGGTGCTCTGATAAGTGGGCTTTGTAAGGAATCAAAGTTGGGTGAGGCAAGAACCCTTTTTGAAGAAATGATGGGCAAAGGTATGTCTCCGTGCGAAGTTACCCGGCTGACAATAGCTTACGAGTTTTGTAAGAAAGATGATTCTTCCACGGCAATGGTCCTTTTGGAGAAACTAGACAAGAAGCTTTGGGTTCGTACCGTTTGTACTTTGGTCAGAAAGCTTTGTAGTGAACAGAAAGTAGAAATGGCGGCTCGTTTTTTTGACAAGTTATTAGATGCAAAATACAATGTGGATCGTGTGACACTTGCGGCATTTATGAGTGCGTGTTATGATAGTAATAACTATGCGCTTGTTTCTGACATGTCTAGGAGGATGACAGAAGAGAAAGGTTAGCTTCCACTATTTTTCTCATTTGGCTTATATCATTTTTTAATGTAAATTAAAATTTCTCAGATTCTCTGTATCATAATGAACAAGCTAGAGCAGCAGAAAAGTGATTTTGGTCCCGTTTATTATGCTTGAAGAAATCGTTTAAGCTCGAGCATCAGGTCAGTTTATATATATAAACATAAAAATCAATGATTTGAACGATAGCTCCGTTGAATAAATTATGAATTTTGATTTTCAGATAACAACTTATTTTTTTATTCAAATTAGATGAGATTTTCATACTTTCATATTTCAATATTTATTCAAAATCCGACCGTAGACACTGCACTTGGTATCAAGAAACATAGACTCAGAATTTCCATCAACTCTCTATTTCTTACTCAAGGTATGCAATCCCGGTCTCTGTTTCAGGAGATTTTGTATAAAGTATTAATTAATCTTGGAGATAGTATTTAGAAAAGGGTTGATCCGTCTAGACCCTCCTAGATCCGTCTAGGCTCTTGTATGTTACTAATTTCTGATATATAATGTGATACAGAAGTTGTTGAACACTTGAACTGTTTATTTATGCATCAAGTTCAAGACTAATCAAAAGATCCATTTCCCTTTTGTAAGTTACTCCATATGAAGAAAAGGAAGCAAAAGTTGATTTTTGTAAACGCTTAAATCTAATTTTTGGCCAAACTAAATTTGACTCATCTTTTCAGGTTTTTTCAAGTTCTAAGCAGTCAACACGTTACACCAATGGCTCGTTCGGCCCTGGATGAAATGTCAGTTTCTGGTGCTTTTGTGAGGACTCCATCAACTTTTTGTAATTCCATTTCAAGGAATCCTGATTCTCCTTTCCCATCTGAAGCCGGAAGATACCATTTATAGATATCATATGCTTGTCCATGGGCATCCAGTTGCCTCATATACCTGAAGATTAAAGGGCTCGACAAAGCAACCAGTTTCAGTGTAAGTGGCAATATTACTCTGTAAATTTAAACTAATTGCTTACATAATGTCAATATGGAACTTTTATTTCAACTCCATTTCTTGTTAATTTTATCTGTCAGTAAAACCGACGTGGGGCAGGACTAAGGATTCGGATGAGCACATGGGATGGGTTTTTTCAACTTCTGATTCTGAGGAATCAGGCACTGAGCCCGACATTTAAAATGGAGTAAAAATTGTGCGAGATTTGTACGAGCTCGCGAGTAAAAACTACTCGGGAAAATACACAGTCCTGGTGAGTGCTATCTTTGAAAGTAGATTTTAAGGATAATTTATAAACTGTTGAAGGTTTGACTTAATAACTAGAGGTGGCAAAATGAAGCCCGGTCCCGATGACGGGGCTCATTTGTGCTCACATTCCATACGCCCAAAAACACTAGGCAAAAATGTATACATAGGCCGAGTTGGGCTTTGCTGGATCCGCATGGCCTGTCATTTTGCTGCCTTTGCCAACAACAACAAACACCCAATTATTTTTTGAAAATTAGGAAACACCGTTAATGTAGTGTTAGCTCATCATTAATATTTGTATTTCGTAACAAATATTCTCTTTTTTTTTATTCTCTTGAGGGTGCACATTTGTCAAATAATAATAACTATTACGAGTTTTTTTTAACTAAACCTGTAGTGTATTATATTTTTGTAATGAGCCCTAAATATATTCAGATGACATGACTGTTAATACTTAATACCATGTTCTAGATTCTTTGGGTTAAGAAATAGAAAACGATTGTGAACAATGAGAGCGCAGAGATAATTCTAATGTTCAACACCGAGTTTAACGATATTGCTGAAAATGCTGAGGTGGACCTTTACCCCCCTCACCTGCAAGCACAAATCAACGTAGTGAACGATTTGACGTACAATGTAGTTAATAACGGCGTCTGTAAATGTGGTTCTGCTAAGAAACAAGAACCTTACACCGAGGTAAAATACTTTTAATTAAGCATACTTCAATTTCTCTGCACTAAATTATGTCGGTCTTCTTTTTCCTCTTTGCAGACTGTAACGAAATTATACAAAGCTTTAGACAAATGTGAGGAGATACTCAGCAAGCAAAGATATTTGTGTGGAGAGACCCTAACTGAAGCAGATGTACTCTTGTTTGTGATTCTCTTACGATTTGATGAGGTTTGACACAGTCTAATTCAAGAAGTAGACAGATGATCCCTTATACGTGAGTATCCAAATATCTTCAACTACACCAAGGAGATATTCCAGATTCCATGGGATCGGTAGCACAGTCTATATGGAACACATTAAGAAGCATTACTATGAAAGCCATCCGAGCATCAATGCGTTTGGAATTATTCCTCATGGCCCGAAGTTAGCTGTTAGGTCATGTCTCCTGTTAGAGAAGGCTTACTTGGTGTTGTTGCGTTTGTTGAATTTTACATTATTTTCTGCAAACACTGATGTTGTGAATGTTTGCAATCACTTGTATTGTATTTTATTTCCATTTTACAAAAACTGTTTTTATTTACAAAAATCTCTAATTTTCATTTCAGATTGTGATACTGTAAAAAAAAAATCTCTCAATTTTTCATTTCAGATTGTTCACTGTAAAAAAAAATCTCAAATTTTCATTTCAAAACTCATTCTTACTTTTATCAATAATTTATTTTTATTAAATATTTAATAAAACTTCGGTTCAAACTGTTGTCGCTGTTTCACTCACTGTTTAACGCAAATCCAGTCACCCAGATTACAGTCAGATAGTCCCAACATCATTTCCATGCTCCGCCACATCCGTACTCGCCGGCGCCCCCGATACGGCGCTCACTTCTGCGCCCTGATCGCGGCCGTCCTCCTCCTCCTCTCAGTGGCCCTCCTCTACAGCCGCCTCTCATTTTTCAGTTCTCACCCCCAACGCCCCCACCATCTCCCCCACGATTCCCTCTCCTTCAATCCCCTCATCGACGATCTCGACTCCGAAGTGATCACCACTGCCAACTCGCACGACGATCGAATCGATGAACTGGACGACGCCGACACTAGCAACAGCAACAACGAGGAGATCTTCGCCGAAGAAGAAGACGAGGAGTCCTCCGTCCAGAACCAAAACGCCGCCGTTTCTTCCATTTATTTTTTCGACCACCTGAGGGGCGTCATCAGGAGATCTTTCAACCGGCGCTCCATTGACGAATGGGAGGACTACGTTCCGTTTAATTTGAAAATTACCTCAGATTTAGGGTTTGGCAACGATGATCCTAAACCCGTGTTCGGTTCCGACGATGTTTTAGTGGACGAGAAATTGCGGGAGAAATTGAGTGAAGTGAAGAAGGTTGAGGATGCGTTGTTGTTGAAGGGGTCTGTGTTGAGGGAAGGGTGGGGAGAATGGTTTGATAAAAAGGGCGATTTCTTAAGGAGGGATCGAATGTTCAAGTCTAATATGGAGGTTCTGAACCCTTTGAACAATCCGATTCTGCAGGATCCCGATGGCCCTGGAGTTACTGGATTGTCTAGAGGAGACAAGGTTTACCTAAAGGGTCTTTTGAATGAGTTTAAGCGGACGCCGTTTCTTACCAAGAAGCCGTTGGCTACTTCTGACTCCGATTTCAACAAAATCGGCAATGAAAAGGAACCGGTGAGGGTGGAGAGGACTCTGAACACGGGTCACATCCGTAAAGTGAAGAGTAGTAATGGGGGTTCAGAGAAAGAATACTATGCAGATGGGAAGAGGTGGGGTTATTACCCAGGTCTAAATGGAAGATTGTCGTTTGAGGATTTTATGGATGCTTTTTTCAGAGTAGGGAGGTGTGAAATGAGAGTGTTCATGGTGTGGAATTCACCAGCTTGGATGTTTGGTGTTCGACATAAGAGGGTGCTGGAGAGCCTTCTGTATCATCACTCGGGTGCTTGTGTGGTGGTGTTCTCTGAAACCATAGAGCTCAATTTCTTCGATGAATTCGTGAAAGGGGGGTAATGTTCTTGAAAGCTTAAAAGCCTTTGGATTATGTATATGTTGTATGCAATATTTGGTATCTGTGTATGCAAATGCATGTGTTGATGATGTTCAAGTCTAGGTAGCTTTTGTGGTGTTGTGCCCTTGCGTTTATTTCCTTTTCCTGTTGAAGTGAAGCTTCATCTTCAGCTTCCTGTTCCTGTTCGTAATGTTCGAACTATTATTAAGATGAAAGGAGAAGTCATGCGGTTTAATTTTTCTTTAATCTTGTCCAGATATAAGGTTGCTGTTGTGATGCCAAATCTTGACGAGCTGCTTAAAGATACTCCAACTCATATATTTGCTTCAGTATGGCATGATTGGAAGAAGACCAAATATTACCGAATTCACTACAGCGAGCTAGTCAGACTTGCCTCTCTCTATAAGTAAGCAATTGAATTAAATTACACAGTTGCAATTGAAATGAATAGTATAAACCAAGTTACAAAAACATTTTTAAATCCAGATGATATTTTGTAATGTTAAATCCTATCAAGGTAAAAGCGTAAATTTGAAGAGACTTCCTTGCTTAAATGAGGAAATGCTACTTAAATGTGCATAGAAACCTTACAGGTGAACATTAAATCTGTTTACAATTGATGTAATTTACTATCGAAGTGAAAGCTTTTTTGTACATGTTTGCAATCATTTGATAATTCATGTTCATATGATCTTTCTTTGAAAGTCAGCAATAAAACAATTTTTTTTTTTAATCTTATTCTTATTTACTCCTAGGTATGGTGGAATCTATCTTGATTCAGACATGTTATTGTTGAAGCCACTATCTATACCTAATAACACGGTTGGATTTGAGGACGAGGCTGCCGGAAAATCTTTGAACGGCGCAGTTATGGCATTTAGCAAACACAGGTACTTAATGAACTTTTAATCTGCCTATGCACTTCTTCTAGCTTTATTTCCATGCTATATATGTGCCTTATGTTGAATGTTGAAACAAGATCGTAGTAGAACCCATGTTTCTCAGTATGGATTCGAAATGTACAAACAACATACATGAGATAATCCTTGAAGATGAAATCTGTCGTATCTGTTGCAGTCCATTTATCATGTCGTGCTTGGAGGAGTTTTATGCATCATATGATGATGCACAGTTGCGGTGGAACGGTGCTGAACTTTTGACTAGAGTTGCCAACAATTTTTTGAGTAATAAAAATATTCCTGATGCTGGGAAGAAGCTCATATTGCAACCTGCTTCTGTTTTTTTCCCACTTGGTAACAATATTATATTAAGGTATGCTCTGTAATTCTATTCTCAAATATATATTAGTATTCTTGTTTTTTCCTAAATAGCATTCCAGTTTGCTTTGTCCTTCTCATGCCACGTGTATTTTTAACCTGTACTCGGTTGTCAGGTACTTCACTGCCCCGGAAACAGTGAGTGAAAAACTTGAACAGGACGGTCTCTTTAACAAAATATCGAATGAGTCGACAACGATTCATTTCTGGGACAGCATAACTTCTTCTTTGATTCCGGAGCCTGAGAGCCTTGTTTTCAGGTTTATGAATCGGTATTGCATCCATTGCTCTGACGTGCTGTGATATTTATGGAAGTACGGTTACTTTTCTTCCATTTGAGCCTCTTATAGCTCCAAGTGTTGAAATAGTATTTAACGATATGGTTTGAGTTCATTTCACCAGAGGCGGCAGAGTTCACGGTCGAATTTCAAATACAAAGAGTTGTACAGTTTATATAAAAAAGTTGAGATGAAAGTTGATGTTTTTGAACATTTCGAAGATCTATCTATCCAATAACATGCAACATCCATATTTTTATTAACTGTGAGTTTGTTAATGATCCCTCCAAATATTGTGAATCCACCAATTTGTCTAATTAAGTTTATTAAGTGGATTTTTGATGATTTAGAAACCAACTAAGTTTAATTACTTAATGAACAATATCTACTAAAATACATAGCTTTTATCATCAATCGACCTGTGTTGTTTTAAAAGATGGTCGAGATGGGGTTGAAACCGAACGTGATCGATTTCTCTTGTTTAATTAACGGGTTAAGCAGCAGGGGAAGCATCAAGCAGTCATTCCAACTCTTGGAGGAGATGGTTCGGATTGGGTTTAAGAGAAGCTTCAAAGATGGGATATGCTGATAAATTTACTTATACCGTTCTCATAAGCGAGAGTTGCAAACAAGACAGTAAGATGAAAACAATAGGGGTCTAGACATGCATATAGTTACATTGACTCTGATCTCATCAAGAAAATGGGAGAGTACGAAAGAGTCCTATGTTCTTAATACATCCATGATTTCTGGATATTGTCCTACTGTTTGTACTTTGATTAGAAAGCTTTGTAGTGAACAAAAAGTAGAAATGGCTGCTCGTTTTTTCGACAAGTTTTTAGATACAAAATACAACGTGGATCGTACGACACTTGCCGCATTTACGAGTGCCTTGTTATGATAGTAGTAGTAACTATGCTCTTGTTTCAGGAGGATGCAGAAGAGAAAGGTTAGCTTCCACTTTTCTTGTTTATAAGTTAATTACATTTTCTAAGATTCTCTGTATCATAATGAACAGTCATTGATTATGATATCTTTTTATTTTTTTCAAACAGCAACTTGTGTTTTTATATTCAAACTAGATAAATACTTGTATGATTCAGCACCCAAAAAGGCAGAAACTTTAGATGAAATTTTCATATTTTAATAGTATTTCATTATTTAGTCCTAAAAGTCATAACATAAACACTGCACTCGGAATCAAGAAACATAAGCACATAATCCCCTTGAATCTCTACCAACTTTCTCTACCTCTCTCAAGGTATGTGATCCAGATCTCTGTTTCTGTAGATCTTGTATGTTACTAATTTCTTCATAATCAAATTTCATTTACATGGGTTTCTGATATATATAATTTCAAGTACTTGATCTTAGCTTAAAATTTCTGTAAAGTAATTTTGAGAATCATAAGTTCGTAGATGTGAAGAAACAGAATCAAAAGTTGAATTTTGTAACCCTAAATTCAGTTTTTCCCCAAATTAAACTTCACTCAACTTTGTAGTAATTGTTTTCAAATTCCAAGCAGTCAACGCGTTATCCCAATGGCTCGTTCGGCTCTCGATGAAATGTCAGTTACCGGCGCCTTTGTGAGGACTCCGTCGACTTTTCGTAATTCCATTTCAAGAGATCCCGACTCTCCTTTCCCCTCTGAAGCCGGAAGATATCATTTATACGTATCGTACGCCTGCCCATGGGCTTCCAGGTGCCTCGTATACCTCAAGATTAAAGGGCTCGACAAAGCAATCAGTTTCAGTGTATGTGGCAATACTCCGTACATTTGTACTATTTGTTGTGTATTTATATAAGGCCAATATGGAACTTTGATTTAATTAACTTCCGGTTCTCGTTAATTTTATCAGTCAGTAAAACCGATATGGGGCAGGACTAAGGATTCGGATGAGCACATGGGATGGATTTTTTCAGCTTCTGACTCCGAGGAACAGGGAGCTGAGCCCGACATTTTGAATGGAGCGAAAAGTGTGCGAGATTTGTACGAGCTCGCGAGTACAAACTACTCGGGGAAATACACAGTCCCGGTGAGTGCTGAAATCTTTGAAAGTAGATTTTGAGATGAAATGACTGTTTATACTTAATACCTTGTGCTAGATTCTTTGGGATAAGAAACAGAAAACGATTGTGAACAACGAGAGCGCGGAGATAATCCGAATGCTCAACACGGAATTCAATGATATTGCTGAAAATGCTGAGGTGGACCTTTACCCCCCTCACCTGCAAGCGCAAATCAACGAAGTGAACGATTTCACGTACGATGCGATTAATAACGGTGTCTATAAATGCGGGTTTGCTAAGAAACAAGAACCTTACTCAGAGGTAAAATACTTTTAAAATTAAGCATACTTCGATTTCTTTGTTCTAAAGTCTAAATTAAGTCACTCTTCTTCCTCTTTGCAGGCTGTAACGAAATTATACGAAGCTTTAGACAAATGTGAGGAGATACTCAGCAAGCAAAGGTATTTATGTGGAGAGACCCTAACTGAAGCAGACGTGCGCTTGTTTGTGACTCTCATACGATTTGACGAGGTATGACAAAGTCTAATTCAATGTCTAATTCAAGAATTAGACAGACGATCGCTTATAATCGTAAATGTAACTTAAAACAAAATATTTGTTTCGTGTTGTTATAGGTGTATGCGGTTCACTTCAAATGTAACAAAAAGTTGCTACGTGAGTATCCAAATATCTTCAACTACACCAAGGACATATTCCAGATTCCTGGGGTCGATAGCACAGTGAATATGGAGCACATTAAGAAGCACTACTACGGAAGCCATCCGACCATCAACCCTTTTGGAATTATTCCTCATGGCCCGAACATCGACTTCTCTGCTCCACACGACAGAGAGAAGTTCTCTAAGTAGGGCGGACAGCTGTTTGATCATGTCTCGTGTCTCAACTCTCATGTTTGTGTTTGTCAATTTTATATTTTGTTTTTATTTTTCTACAAAACTCATGTTGTGAATGTTTGCAATGGTTAAGACAGTCGTCGATCGTACTTTTCAATGGGTGTTTGTTTAACGGTTATACGGTAATTTGTCGTACTTTTGAAGGTCGTCATCGACTCATCGGCCAAGCCAACCATTGGCTACAAGGTTCATTTCCTCTACAGAAGTAAGAGAATCTGGAAAATGCAAATTGAGATAGTTTTTTTTTTTTTTTTTTTGTGTGTGAAAATGTTGTCACCATCTGAGAGTAAATAATGGTGCAATTATTTAATCAACGTCTACAGTTTAATCTGAGGCGGGCCATAGGGTTTGGGCCTGCTGGGCCTGGGCTTGTCTGATCTTACCTTATCTTCAATCCTTACAGGCCCCATTACAAATGAACCCAGCCACGCGAATTTTGGGTGCGACTATACCGCGAATTTCGGTGCGAGTGCGACTATAGGGATTGTTCAACTATGCACGACTGTAATAATCTCGTAGTTGAAAGCACTTTTTTTTAAATATTTCATAATAATTGAATGAAATAAATATTTTAAATTCTTTATTATATAATATAACTTTACTTTTATTTTATTCAGCTACATTTTTTAATTTTATTCGAAGTTATTTTATTTTTCAATTTTAATTTTCGTGTCCAGAAAAGTGTTTCTGCTCTTTAAACATAGAGTATTGTTTAACTCAATAGTTTATAGGTATATATTGCACTAGTTTCACTATTCTATTATTTTGGATTAAAAATCGTTAGACAATAATTCATGGGGAGAGATTGCACTTGTTTCACTATTCAATTATTTTGGATTAAAAATCGTTAGAGCTGAATTAAATTAATCGAGTATTTGATCTGAAAAAGTTCAAAATATAAAAATAATTTTATAAAAGATTATGTTGAATTTTTTTTTTCAAAATCTTATGATAATGTTCAAAATGTTGACTGTTATCACGGCGATTTTGTTAGTCGTGAAACTCGGTAGCTTGTAAGTTTGTTTTAGGTATAGGTGAGTTCGATCTTGGACTTTACAGTCTTTCATTTGAGCGGTAACTTGCAAGTTTTTTTTAGGTATAGATGAGTTCGATCTTGGACGTTACGGTCTTTATTTGAGTGCTCAACCAGTGGTAGCTTGTAAGTTGTAAGACACCTATATGTCAAAGCACTTCTACTTCTAATAGCGTGTGTACTACTTCCATTCCTTACTCGAGGTTGTCTCGTGTTCGATACACATATAAAACTCTCGTTCAAGTTCATTCGACTCAACTTTACTTATTTATCAATGTTCAAATCAACCTCTATACATATTTTCAAGTGAAGTCTAAATAATTTGAACATACGTTAGTTATAAACCTAGAAAACCTCCGAAAAAAACCTGCTACGGAAATAAAATATCTTTTCCTTCACTTAAAAAATAAAAGAAAGGATTGAAAAGTCCGCAGTGATTATGATATGATAATTGACAAAGAAATTGAGCAGAGAGAGATGATGTAAGTGATGTCATAAAAAAAGAAAGATAATGAAAAGATAATGACAGCGGACCCTCTCTGTCCCCTCCCTCCTCCCTTCCCTTCTCCTCCACCACTCAACAAACCCTCACTCACACGCACGCACGTGCCAAGGAAAAATCAAGAAATGTGAAAAAAAGCTTGCTCTGTTTCTCAGGGGTAGTAATAATGGCTTCGGATCACCATCATCAGGGGAATCGCTAACGACAAGGTAAATTCGTTCTCATCCGAAAATTAGGTCAATTTTATTTTTCAATTTGGGTTTTTTTAAGATCAGATCATGATGTACGTATATATGTATGCTGCTTGTAATTTATATATCGAATTCAACAAGTTATCAAACAACACCTGACACAGATTTTTCACAACCATACAAACATTATCAGTGAAAAGTGCAGGAAAAGGAATACACAGAAGAAAAAAAGAATGAATTGTTTTTCGAACAAATGTGCAACTTTTGGGGAGCAAATATGTATGGGGCCCTAATCCCCACAAAACCCTAATTTTATTTTTCCGGAATCCAAAGAAAAATGTATTCTTTAATTTTTTTCACCATGGAAAATCTCTGGCATGGCTTCAATTTCTTTTGCCCACCAAATATTCAAGCAACGTGTGCCATCATTTAATCACTCAAATGGAAGACTATGCAAGAAATGACAGAGACAGCTAAAAGGGGGGTGAGGGTGGGGGTAGGGAAGGGCAAAAAAAATAAAAAATAAAAAATAAAAGCGATGCTCTTTTCTACTACTCTGGCAAATGGTAATTTATGTGTTTATGGTGTGCAGTATTTTAATTAATTTATATTTTAAAAATAGTTCCTCTTTCCTATATTATATAATTCCCCCCCTTTTAACCCCTTTTCCTCTCTCACACAAAGCACACTGAAATTGCACTCTCAGTTCACTGAGGTTTACCTTTAAAGATTGGTCACTACAGTGGAAATATCAACTTTCTAGTTGAGAAATCTATTGATTTATTAATTGATTTGTGTGTGGTGAGGAAAGGATTCTTTACTATACACAGGTTGGCTTTCTTTGAAATTCGAATTGGATTGAAGAAGATTCTTTTTCCTTCCTTCTTATTGGTTTAATTAATCATTAGCACGAACAACGCGTTGTGGGTTTGCATCTTAGGTTTTGGAACTTTTTGGATTATTCAGTAGCTCCCCGTGATAGCTCATCCTCTCATCATTCTTGGCCTATTTCATTTGGTCTTCTTCAGAATAAATAAAATCTTTTGATGGAGAAATTGATATTTTCTTTGATAAATTATGAAAATATGTTATTTCTTACAGTGAAACTGAAGAATAAGGAGATAGCCAATCAATAAATTTTCTGTACACTTACCTTTTTCTTATCGCTGCCGGTTGTCATATTTTACCATCAGCATTTTTTTCTTGTAGTGTAAAATTTCTGATAGTGATCTTTGAACAGCTATTATTGCAGTATTTTACTTATTTCTTCCTCTCTGTTATTGCGGATGGTTAGACCTATACTTTCAAGTGCCCAGACCGACTGCTTGAATTAAGCAGTAATAGTATCAAGATTTTTTTTATTGTCCTGTTTCTCATTCTAATTATGGTTTTCTAGATATCATAACAATAAGAATAGCCGATATTCCTCGCAGGGCATAGCTGATGCATGAATGCAAACATGGTTAGAGTCGACTTAAGAACCCATAACTCCGGTTCCTCCCAATCCGAAGAATCCGCATTGGATCTGGAAAGGAATTACTGTATTAATCATGACACCTTTGCATCAGCCGGCCAGCTGTCTGAGACCAACGCCACCTACTTTTCGTGGCCTGCTTTTCGCATAGCCCCTTGTGCGGAAGATAGGGCACATTACTTTGGGAACCTTCAGAAAGGGGTTTTGCCTGAAACACTTGGCGGGCGCCCGACGGGTTTGCAGGCTACCACTTTGCTTGAACTTATGACGATCAGAGCATTTCATAGCAAGTTGTTAAGACGGTTTAGTCTTGGAACTGCGATTGGCTTCCGGATAAGGAAGGGCTCGTTGACCGATATACCGGCTATACTCGTCTTTGTTGCTAGGAAAGTTCATAGGCAGTGGATGAGCCCATCCCACTGCCTCCCTACTGCTCTCGAGGTTTTACGCATATTTTGTCTTTAGTTATTGGTATTTCATATTCTGATCTTTAGTTTATGATTTCTGTTTGGATGTGCCGACAAATTTATGCATAATAATTATAAGAATGGGTTTCAATTGAGACAAGGATTAGGAAATTTCAAACCACTTAAAATTAAAAATGAACTTAAATGGGAGGATGATTTTGGAAGGAAATGAAATCCATTGTTTTAATCCAAATATGTTGATGGATTTGATAATATTCTGATTTTGACCTTTACAGAATCTAGCTTTTCAGAAGAAATTGTGAAGTTTGTAAAATGAAGATTGTGATTGGTAGAGAAGTTTATGACATTAGAATTATTAAACCTTGAGATTTTCATCAAAATTTGGATATTGCATGCATATGTTCTCACAAACAGTTTTGAGCAATTAATTTATACTAATAAAAATGCAGGGACCTGGAGGTGTTTGGTGTGATGTTGATGTTGTTGAGTTTGCTTACTATGGAGCCCCTGCAGCCACCCCAAAAGAACAACTGTATACGAAACTTGTAGATGGCTTTGGTGGAAGTGATCCGAGCATTGGATCAGGTTCTCAGGTAATTTATATCGTCTTCTCACCCTTTGTTTCCCAAACTGATGATAATATTCAGAGCATGCTGTGAATTCACAAGACTTCATTTGACTTAAAAGTAGGATAATTATAAAAACCATCATTTTGGTGTATCCTGATTACAAAATAAAATAAAAAAAATCCGTTAAGCCAAATATCAAGTGGGCAGTTGAAGTTGTTGAAACCTTTGCTTTGTTAGCATTTTGTTGTTCTACTATACAACTTCATTCTTTTTCTTTTCCAGCTTGTTACCTTCGCATGTTCAATCGATCCAACTCACTCCATGTTAATTTGCAGATATCCAAACAAATCCAGTTAAAACCTTTGGAGTGATTTTGTAATTGTTAAAAACATTTCCTGGACTAGCATTTGCTCTTCTTCTGCACAACTTCATTTTTTTTTCAATTTCTGCTAGTTTACCTTCACATCCAGAAAATTCCAGTTAAACCAGATATTAAGGGAAGTAGGGAACAGTTGTAATTTTTTGCTGTAACATAAGCCAATCCCTTGGGGTGATTGTGTAATTGTTGAAATCTTTTCTTGGATAGCATTGCTTGTCTTCTATCCGACTTCATTTTTTTTCTTCCTTTTCTTCTTGTTACCTTCACAATTTCAATGTATTCACCCAACTCATTCCATGAATTAGGTTGCGAGCCAGGAAACTTATGGAACCTTGGGTGCAATTGTCAAAAGCAAGACAGGTAACCGACAGGTTGGTTTCCTCACTAACCGGCATGTAGCGGTTGACCTCGATTACCCGAGTCAGAAGATGTTCCATCCACTGCCTCCAAGCTTGGGGCCAGGGGTGTATTTAGGTGCTGTGGAAAGGGCCACATCATTCGTAACTGATGATCTTTGGTACGGTACTTTTGCTGGAACTAACCCAGGTAACTAAACTAACCCAGCTCGTCAATTTCCAATGTTTATTAATTTTTCATATGATGAGCAACCGGAAGCATTACTGGTTTTTTGAACTCATTCTACCTTGTGAAATTTCCTTGATGTTCGATTTTCATATTCATGTTTGCTTATTTGCAAAAATTGACATATCTTGATGGTAAATCATATAATGGAAATGTCGACCCTCGTCTGAGCATAATGTACCTTTTTTGTCTATAAATGTACATAACAGAAAATTAACGTATATATCGGGTCAAGTCCACCTTGCATTGTGGACCACGGTCCATGATATAACAAGTGTATTACGATCATGCAGAGACATTTGTTAGAGCTGACGGGGCCTTCATTCCCTTTGCCGAAGACTTTGACATGGCCAACGTGACCACAATCGTGAAAGGCGTGGGTGAAATCGGAGAAGTGAATGCAGTCGACTTGCAGTCTCCTATTGGGAGTCTCGTCGGGAGGCAAGTCGTGAAAGTTGGGAGGAGCTCCGGCTTGACCACCGGGACCATTATGGCGTATTCTCTCGAGTACAATGACGAAAAGGGAATCTGCTTCTTCACGGATTTTCTCGTTGTTGGTGAGAATCAACAGACGTTTGACCTCGAAGGCGACAGCGGAAGCCTTATTCTGTTGACTAGTCCGAGCGGCGAGAAGCCGAGGCCCGTTGGTATCATTTGGGGCGGAACTGCTAATCGAGGCCGGCTGAAATTGAAAGTGGGCCAGCCTCCTGAGAATTGGACGAGCGGAGTTGACTTGGGTCGTCTTCTTGATCTCCTTGAACTTGAGCTTGTTGCATCCAACGAAGCGCTTCATGGTTTGTGTTTCCTAACAAAACTCTGTTTATTGAAAAAAATGTGAGATTTAACTTCATTTATTTTTTTAAATAGCTGCAGTACGAGAGCAGATGAATGCATCAGCCCCAGCAGGAGTCGACTCTATCGACGGAGAATATTCTCCTTTCGAGCAGGTCCATGGAAAAGATAATTTCGAAGCAAATGTCGAACCACCACTGGCTGTGCCCGTTCCCCGCGATTCCAATCATGGCTTGTTATTAGTTCCGACATCCAGGATCGAGGAATTCCGCATCGAGAGCATCTCTGAGGTGGGCCCCAGCATCGAACACCAGTTCATCCCAAGCTTTTCTTCAACCGAATCTCTCGCGAATCAAAGCCGGGAGGAGAGGACGGACATGAGAAACGTGTCGGTTTTAAAAGACGAATCTGAAGGGGACTTCTCGGTTTCTTTGCAGCTAGGTGAACCTGATCTGAAGAGACGAAAACAATCACCGGATTCGGATTCTACGTCGTGATGAGTTTCTGAGATGCTTGCTATTCTGTTCACCTAAGCATATTTTTTGTTGCAAGTTTTACTCTGTCAGTTATATTCACTCTGTGGAAGGCAAATGATTTGTTTATAGATGAAACTGTTGTAATACTTATAGTTGTTTTATAAGGACTTACCAGTCACCTGTATGATTCTGCCAATATCAACTGTGTATATTTTTATCATAAAGCAAATAATGAATAAAACATTTCTACATTTTAGCCTCACAAATAATGCTTCTTGTATGTATAAATAATAAAAGATTTCTATATATTTGAATTTGAGTGGAAAAAAAGGGTCAAAAATATATAAATAAAATTGTTTTATTTATTTTTTCCATTAATAAAAGTTAAGAGTAAGTTGAGAAATACAAATAAAGGAAATTGTACACAATTATTTTTGGGCAAGTAGTATAATACTGGAGATCCTTAATTAAAAATAAATATTGAATTGAGAGTCTCAAAAGCTAGCACAACATTATAAGCAAATACTAGAAATCAAATCACAAATTTTCTTCACCTAAACATCATTATAATATATAATTCCTTCCATCATCATCATCAATCATCATGATGCATAAGAAGCCTCAATCATATATACTCGAGGTCATCCAAATAGTCCATCACGACCGTAACGGAAGCTCCAGACATAGCGAGGTGGTCGGGAGAGGTCTGCAGCTTGTGGGCCCCCTTGGCCTTGGGCTTGGACTTGCAAGGCGGGTGGATGTGGCAATCTCGGCACATGGGCCGGGCGCACTTGCCCGTGAACTTGGAGTGGTTGGTGGGCTTTGATGGGGCCTTGGTGAAGAGCCCAGCCGTTGTTGGGCCGCTTATGATCACGTTGCTAGCTGGAGTTCTTCGTGAACTGGGCCGAGGGTCGGACAGGTTGATGGGAAAAGTTCGGATCATACCACGTTGCCGGCCTTCTCTCCGCATCTTGATTCTTAGGATGAAAGTAAAAAAAGTAAGATATTGGTAATGGTTGGTCCGTTGGGGTTTAAATAGGAGGAGGTCAAGTGAAGGCGGTTTAAGATGGTAATGGTTTTTGTTGGTCCGCCTTGGGGAGCAAGGGAAAGGATTTCCTTGCTCACCACACTTTCTAATTTGTTCTATCAATAGTTTTTTCAATTATATTATTTAAATAAGTTTTTAATCTATAATGAAATATTTTAAAATATATATATTTGTATGCGTCTTTAAGAACGTGTTTTGTATATGAAATATGAGCTAGAAATAATTTGTGCAAGCACATGTCATTTGTATTTTACAAATCAAACATGTGGTTATTATTAATTAGAGACATATGAAAAGATACTAAAAATTACACTATTGTCATGAGAATTTTTAATTGAAAAAACACTCATTTTTTCATCTATTTTTTAGCACGTACAAATAAAGTTTTTTTTGTAATAACTATGAGATAAATGAGTAATGTTTTTCTACAATGTATTTTTAAGAGAATATTTATACAACTTTGTGAGGACAAATATTAAAAAAAATGTTTTTATTGTATTAATAAATAATGTAAGGTATATCTTAAATTAAAAAAATAGAAAATAAAGCAGTAAAAATATAATTATATAATTATATTTTTAATTGTAAATTTTCTCACATCCCTCGCGTGGATGTCATTTAATTAGGCATGAACTGCGTTTAATTTAATGCCCTCAATTTCTAGGGTTCCCGTTGAAGAAGAGTATGAAGATTTCGGGCGACTACAGTAGCAGTGATGGCTCCTCCACCCAGCATAAAACGGCCATGGAGAAATCTGTTGAGCGGCTTCAAAGGACTAGAGTCTAGAATCACTATTCCATCTGTTCTTCGCTGTAAACGCGACAAAGGTACCTTCTTTATTGGATTCCACAAATAAAAATATGACTACTTTTGTGGATGTTTTGGTGGTATTAATTAATGTTGATTTTAATTTTGGGAATTTTGGAAAACCACTCAAAACTTACTACTATATGCTTTTGGTATGCGATGTTGCTAGTGTAATCATGTTGATTCTTATGCTTGCTCCTGTCTACCATGTCAATTTGAATTTATGTGGACCCATACGCTGTAATGACTTTTGGATGAAACCATAATCCGATATAATTCTGCCCATAAAACCAATCTTGCATACAATATCCTTCTTTGTATACCTGATTTTATTCTCAACCTCTTTTAAAATAGTGCTGGACCGTTTTTTCCAGCTAATTATATTTTTATGATAACATCCAATCGTCTTAGCTTGATTCATAATTAGTTATGATAGGTGTTGTGTTTTAACTTTTAACCATGTCTTGATTTGCAGTTGCCGCTGATATTTTCCGGGCTTCCAATGGCATGGGACTCAAAGTTCGGGGACCTGTGGAGATTCTACGTAGGAATATGAATATCAATACAAAATTAGGCCCCCATCCAGAAGGTATTTTGATTGATCTGATCATAATTGTGTTTTAAATTATTTCTTTAAACTTTGGTATGTTGATTGTGCACATTAAATCCTTGAAGTAAGTAGAAACATGACCATCTAATTGGAAGGATGATACCCAAGGCCGGTCGCAATTTTATCTGCACGTACTTCCTAGATCATTAAGTAGGCTAATGTTACTACTGGTCAATGTAATCTCATATGGAAAGACAGGTGCAAGTACCTGGGAAGGTTATAGATTGGGCCAACGTGTTGATAGACGGGCCATTTCAATGTGAGAGATTTAGCTTGGTTTGCATATGGAAGTTGAGTCGGAGCAAAAAATGTAGATGGTGCTGCGGGAAAGTCCCAAAGAACTGATAGGAGAAAACAGTTTCCTTTCAAATATTTTCTCAATTTGACCTGTTGGTGAAAAATGGATCCCTCACTGGCCTCACACGTCCCATCTCTTCATTTTTCTTGAATCCAATGGAGTAATATCAAACAAAGGAAAACGCCACTGTTTATTTCTCTACCCTCTCTCCACCCAAACAAAGCATGTCGACCCTATTCATTTGGACTTGTATTTGCTGAACACATCTTATTTGAATTTTTTTGGCGTTAACTTTTTTTTTTCTTCTATAAAACCTTTTTCAAGGAGAGATTGGATATAAAGTAAACTTCATTTTATTTGAACTAGCTAGCTTATCTTTACTTATCCTAATTGGATGCATACTCATGTGGATTTGTCCTGAAATAAGTTTTGAAAAACCTTGGCCTTAGTCTTATTATGTGACCTATTGATTAATACTCGTAGAAGGGTAGGAAGTTACGATCAATGTGAATATGAATATGAGATGCATATATAGAGATAGGTAATGAAGAGGAAGGCGTAGGGGCATGTTGCATTGTTGCGTGGAGGTGAAGATAGTTGTGAGTTTCGCTTTTGTTAATTGGAAAATTGTGCAAGATGTGGTAGTGTCACCACCCATTCCCTAGCTAAAATTTGTTAGTTGATGGTTGAATCTGACCTTCCTTAACCTGCTAATGTGTGCACGGCATTGGGATTAATTTGTCTATTAAGTAGTGCCTAGTACGTGTCTCCTTTGGTATTGTCATTTCTCTTGCTGTTTGGAACTTAAGTTGTGTAAAAATTGCTTTATTGATAATTTATTAGAAAAAATTTTGCAGTATGTATTATCGGGTTACTTAAGAGTG
Source organism: Euphrasia confusa (assembly GCA_954870475.1). Taxonomy (NCBI): domain Eukaryota; kingdom Viridiplantae; phylum Streptophyta; class Magnoliopsida; order Lamiales; family Orobanchaceae; genus Euphrasia; species Euphrasia confusa. The sequence continues at coordinate 5,919,556 of OX940959.1, read as the reverse complement.
ATTAAGGTCACAAATGATATTTATTCTGTTCACCTGCACATATTTTTTGTTGAAAGTTTTACTCTTGTCAGTTATATTCACTCTATGAAAGGCAAATGATTTGTTTATAGATGAGATTGTTGTAATATGATTCTGCCAATATCAACTGTGTATATTTTTATCATAAAGCAAATAATGAATAAAGCATTTCTACATTTTAGCCTCACAAATAATGCTTTTTGTATCATTGTATGTAAATTATAAAAGATTTATATATATTTGAATTTGAGTAGGAAAAAAAAACAGGTCAAAAATATTTAAATAAAATTGTTTTATTTATTTTTTCATTAATAAAAGTTAAAAGTGAGTTGAGAAATACAAATAAAGGAAATTGTACATAATTATATTTTTGGGCAAGTAGTATAATACTGGAGATCCTTATTTAAAAATAGATATTGAATTGAGAGTATCAAAAGCTAGCAAAACATTAATATAAAACAATACTAGAAATCAAATCACAATCCCAAATTTTCTTCACCCAAACATCAATGTAGTAATTCCTTCCATCATCTTCTTCGTCATCATCAACATCATCATGATGCATAAGAAGCCTCAATCATATATACTCGAGGTTTTCCAAATAGTCCAACACGATCATAGAGGAAGCTCTAGATATACCGAGGTGGTCGGGAGAGGTCTGCAGCTTGTGGGCCCCCTTGGCCTTGGGCTTGGACTTGCAAGGCGGGTGGATGTGGCAATCTCGGCACATGGGGCGGGCACACTTGCCTGTGAACTTGGAGTGATTGGTGGGCTTGGACGGGGCCTTGGTGAAAAGCCCAGCCGTTGTTGGGCCGCTTATGATCATGTTGCTAGCTGGACTTCTTCTGAAAACGGGTCGTGGGTCGGAAAGGTTGATGGGAAAAGTTCGGATCATACCACGTTGCCTGCCTTCTCTCCGCATCTCTTGATTCCTAAGTACAATTTGGGGATCGATGAAAGTAAAAAAAGTAAGATATTGGTAATGGTTGGACTGTTGGGGTTTAAATAGAAGAGTTCAAGTGAAGGCGGTTTAAGATGGTAATGGTCTAATGGTTGGTCCGCCTTGGGGAGCAAGGGAAGGGACTTCCTTGCTCACCACACTTTCTTTTGTTCTCTCAATATTTTTTGATATTAAATATTTTTTACAAAATTATATTTATTATATTAATAAATAATGTAATTTGAGAAGTAATTTGTCTAACACCAATTGTTATATGTCATTTTTTAATTACAAATGACATGTGTACTATTAATTTAGAACAAATTGGTGTTATAGGTTCTATTGTTCAACAAATTTAAAATTCGATTCTCTTTAATTAAAAGTATATTTATTATAATATGTATACACATATAATTAATTTTTATATTAGATATTTTTACTTAAATTAATTTAATATTTATGAAAATTAAGATGATATTCACACAATTTTATATATTAGATATTTTTACTTAAATTAATTTAATATTTATGAAAATTAAGATCATATTCACACAATTTTACAGTGTTTTCATTCACAAAATTTTACAAAATTTCATCCTCTCCATAAGGTTATTCATGAATTTTGTTAACAATAATTTGCAATTATAAAATAATGTATTATTATTTATACATTATATTTTTGATTTCTTTCCATTTATCTTAAGTCTATAATTTGCACTATAAAAATTATTTTTGAAATTTAAAAAGATTAAAGAATATTATAGAATATTATATATTTGTATAGAATTTATTTTAAAATTTTAAGAGTAAAATTAAATAATAAAATTATTTAACATAATCTTTTTATAATTTGTTTAAAAAGATAAATGAGTACTGTTGACTTTTTTTTACCTTTCAATAGTTATTTTTCATAATTTTGTATATTATTTATAATATGTATTGGACGGACAAAAAAAAGTACCACCTATGCTCATTAGTGTGGGAGAGAGTAATGTTTTTCTGCAAAATAATATTTTCACACTTTTTGTGGAGATAAAATTATTTTGGTCCTACAAAGAAGTTATTTTTTTGATTTGATCCATTTTGTTTTATTTTCTCAATTTAATTTCGTAAAATCCAAAACGTGGTCAATTTAGTATTTTTTAAATTCACCGTAAATCGGTTGACCGATTAAGACGTGACAAAACATTTAGGGGAATACAGCATGAAAAATTAGTGCGTCAAATTGTGATTTGAAGAAAGTAATTAATATATATATATATATATATATATATATATAAAGTTGCACAATGTGTAATTGAGATAAATAAATAAATATAAAAAATAATTAAATTACAGATTGTTTTGCCTTATGTGCATATTATTATTATTATTAATAATTACTTTCGTTCAATCACAATTTTACACGTTTATCGCACTAATTATTCTTGTCGTATTTCCCCAAATTGATTGTCTCGTTTTCATCGATCAATCGATTTTCGGTTAATTTTAACTTTTTTTGTTCAATGTCAATTTCATAAATAAAAGAAAAAAAGGGTAACGTATAGTGCAACGCATAGGGAAAGACACTACCACATCACTGAGCTAACAGACTAGCTCTCCGAACAACCAAACGTAACATATAACACTAAAGATACGGAGTAAAAATAGATTAAATTGACCACATTCAGGGGTTTATCGATTAAATTGAGAAAGTGAAATAAAATGAGATCAAATCGAAAAAATAACTTATTTATTGGACTAAAATAATTTTTATCTCTTTTTGTGAAGAAAGATATTTAAAAAATTATTATATTAATAAATAATGTACGGTATATCTTAAATTAAAAAAAATAGAAGTAAAAATAGAAAATAAAGCAGTAAAAATATACTAATAAGTAATAACTATATAATTGTATTTTTAATCGAAGAAATACGGTGTTTGAGATGCTACTCATACACAATAAATACTGTACGTAGTACTATTAGAAAAAAGAGAAAATAAAAATAGCAAATCCCATCTCCGATAGAAATCCGAAATCATGCAACTGATTTCAATGGCGCAAAGCTACAGTTGTTCCCTTCCTCCGCAGGTACCTGTAAATTTTCTCACATGCGTCGATGTCATTTAATTAGGCATGAACTGCGTTTAATTTAATGCCTCAATTTCTAGGGCTTCCCGCTGAAGAAGAGGATGAAGATTTTGGGCGAGTATAGTAGCAGTAATGGAAAATCGCAGAAGCTGCTGAAATTTTTGGGTCCTCCATTGATGGCTGTACTCGTAGCTTTATCTCCAATTTGCGATCCGCCTGGTAATTTAACCTAATTACTATTTTATCCCTAATTCGGGATTATCAATTTCTGGGAATTTTCGATATCTGAATCGAAGATAAATTGTCTTGATCACTGATTAGAAAATAACTGTGTTGTTGTTTAGATTGCACTGTGTAATTATTAAATTGGTTTTGTGATGTTTTTAGAATGGTTATATCACTTATTAGTGTTACACAATGATCTACGGGCAAACGGATGAAAGGCTTTGTAATGTTCTTAGAATGGTTATCACTTCAGTTCACATCTATTCAATTCATATCCATTAAGTTCATTTCAGTTCATCCAGTTTCAGTCATCGCTTGTTTTTAGTATTTAGAAACTCGATTTGGTACGAAACACTCGGGCCTTTTCGTGACAAGTGTGGGAACTTAGTGGTAGAGTTTGTTGAGTTATCATCAGTCATTTACTTCAACAATGATTCCAACACACACACACTATGTGATTTGTAATTTGTTCTTGTAGTGTCAGTTGGACAAACACTGCAGGTGCAGAAAGGAGGAGCCGCCTTGTTCGGCAGAGCTTGCATCGGATGCCATGTTGCTGGCGGAAACATAATACAGCCTGTGAGTTTACTCACTAACCAGATACACGTAAAGAACTAAAAATCTTGGCAGTTTCGGATGTCTGTCAAATTAACTCTGTTATGTTTCCAGGGCGCGACACTTTTCCTGAAAGATCTACAAAGGTAACAAACAATATTCAATGTATAACAAGGCTGCCGAATATTTGCTTCTCGGCTGTAATTTAGTTCAGTTCACTCAAATTGTCAAGATATGCAATATTAGTATGTTGTCGTGTGATATGAATGACTAGGTTAGTTGTATACTATGAGTTCCAATGTGTGCAGAAATGGAGTTGATACTGAAGAGGAAATATATCAGATTACGTACTATGGGAAAGGAAGAATGCCGGTAAGTTTCAGATCAACGAGAGTATTTTATCTCCTACTTCATTTTACAATAAAAAAAGTAGGGTTAATTTCAAAAAAAAAATTAAGTTTTTCCATTCACGTTTATAAAATACTTGTTCAATAAATGACACTTAATTCTGAAAGTTGACTAAAACTTATGTGGTTCGACAGGGCTTTGGCGAGAATTGCACGCCTAGAGGCCAGTGCACATTCGGAGCTCGACTACAAGAAGATGAGATAAAACAACTTGCCGAATTTGTGAAGTCGCAGGCCGATCAAGGCTGGCCAAACATGGGAACAGAAGGAGATTAGTTCTTAAAAACGTCATGTTAAATTTGTGCAAGGGTCATATTCTCTTGATACTAAATAAATTAGTTACTGTCGACTGTACATGGAATAGAATGAGTACATAAATTTTATGAAATCATTATTGCTGCCTAATGGAGAGTTTGATAACCAAAATTCACCCACTTATATGATTTACTATCTATGTTCCGATGAATAATACTCTGTAATATCTATGTTTTACATTTTATTATAATATTTGTGAAACTCAATATACATGACTTCCCTTTATTATTCAAAATGTATATCACCATAGCTATTATTCAAAATGTATATCACCATAGCTTGAGTTCATGATGATATGGAATCATTAAGCTAATTAAAAGACAAGTGCATGTGAGTATCCATTAATCAAAGAGTATGAAAAGTGTGTGGTCCTATTCCCTTCCCTTTTCGTTAGGCCACCATTTTGTCTTTTGGTGTTTGTCAATCATGTACACACAAAATAATTTTAAAACTAAAGACAAAAAATAATGGTTCCTATGTTGTTGAGAATTATTATTCTTCAAATGTTCATTTTTTTTTAGTTATCTCACATCGAGCTTTTATGAAACCGTAAACCAAGTTATAAGTTCAAAGAGTTACTTCTCGTATTTACTGATTTGTTTCTCGTTCTGAGTGATCAACTTGTGATCATCCATATTAGGCACCTACTAGGTTTGTGTTGTCTACACGGACCTTGTCGACAAATGGTCTCATGGATCGTGGCGAATAGAGATATGATACAATTGTGATTGTTGCCAAATTAAAATGAGAGGGAATAAAGTGAGTAAAATAGATGATTTAAAAACAAACAAACAAAAAAACACATGTTTTCTTAAAATTGCCTCAATAATAGTGAAACAAAGAAACAATAAGTTGGGAGAGCATCTATAATGAAAGGAGCCTGCAATTTGTCTGGGCCCAAGGACAAAAGCCCATGTGACAGAACCTTAAGCTTAAGCATGCGCGCGCCGTTTATATTCTCTTCCATTTTAATAAAATACTAATTCTAATAAATTATTTATTCTATAATTATTGCTTCAATTTATATCACAAATTAACTGTAAATTTACATTATTGTTCATTGACATTATGTAATATAATTGTGTTTCAAATCTTGGGATATTTTCGTTGCTTCAAATATCCAACATCATCGCGAGTTTCTCTTCTGTCATTGATTGTTGACCTGTTTCGATTCTATTTATTTAAAATTTTATGATTAGTAAAAATCACGAAAATCTCTAAATTATTTTTAATGACATTGAAAAAACTAAACCAAACCACCAGCATTGCTATGTCAACCAACCAATAGTGGTCCAACTTTTTTATTTTATTTTTCCTCCTATACACTTATTATTTGAAGAGGTATTGGACAGGCAATAAGTCAGTGTCACTAATAGCTGTAATAATAAGACAACAAATAAATAAATTAAATCATCTGTTAAAAGCTCTCAATTACAAGATCACAAATATACAGTATATATATGTGTAGTGTGTTTGTGCATGGCTCTTGTTTAATTGCCAACACCATCAACTGACGCCAAACCTAAATTTCTTAAAAAAAAAAAAACATATTTGCCCCTCTATGTTTTTTTTGTGTTGTTATGAGAGGTTGAAGCTGCCAGCATGATCTAGTGTCCATACCAACTCCGTCGAGTGTTGGTCACCAGGTCGTCTAGCAGCTTCAATCACTCATCAACAACACATTTTTGTCACTCATGATCAACGGCAATCGAAGAGTTTCTCGTCGCGTGCAAGTGAGTTCTAATCTCTCTCTCTCTTTACGGAAATCTCAAAGTTACATAACGATCACAAAATTTAGAGTTCTAGCTAGTTTTATTTCACGTTAATTCTAACTTTACGGAAATCTTAAAGTTACATAACATTCGAATCGACCGAGAAGAAAATGTTCGATCCAACGGATCAAAATCGTGCGTCGCTATTGAGGTTTACGAGTCATCATATCAAAGTCGAGCTAACTTAGCCACGACGCAAGAAGTATTAATGAGAACGCACGCAAATACGCAATTAGAGAAATTGATATTGATCCTGTGGTATAGTAATTAGTAGTCCATATCATTAACGTGTTTGTTAGTAAACTACAACCATATATTGCTGTCTTTATTAAATTATTCATTAATTAATTGATTGTTTTTTAAAAGTTATGGGAATCGGAAAAAATATCTAAATAATTGATTAAAAGTTAGGCGTGCTCCCATTTATTTTTTTGTTTTGCATGTGGTTCAATTCGAAACATTAGCTTCCCACTTAAAATGATGATTCATGCTAATTTAACATTTCAATTAACAAAATGTAAGTGATGATAAATATTGAAAATTTATCCCATATGTAGCAGTATTTTTTCCATTTTTTTAGTATTATTTTAGTATGAGTTAAATTAAATATATTTAATTAATTTTAAACTTCAATCACTTTAAACAAGTTTTAATCATATTTGTCGTTAGTTCGTGTTGTCTAATTCTAATTCGGGATACTGTTTGTTACATTCGTTTGTCTACTTTAATCACAATTGACGTGTTTTGTTCTGATCGAGCTTCTGTCGTCCCTCTCATTTTCCAATTTGCAGTTCTTATAATTTATAAAATGATGAGTACAAGTTTCTATTCAATCGAATCGGTGTAAATAACGAAAAATATTCAACTTAAATATTTATGTTTGTGCAAATTGCACTATAAGTAGACTTTACAAGTGTCACATCAACCGATCGAATGTCAAATAAAGTTGTGGCGCTAATTATCAAGTGCAGGAACGTGCAAAATTCGATTAAAAATCACAAAAAATATACGAGTGTTGATTTTAAGAAAAATTAAAAGATTAAACATGAGATGAATCTATATATTAGATGATACATTATACATAGTATGTGGACCATCTTCTGAACACGAAGATGTACATGCAAATGATTTGAACACCTTTTGTTGATCATCGGCTCAAACACTTCTAAATTTTGGGCCATAAACCGTTCTAATAAACACATAGACTAGTGGGCTATCAATGGAGTTGAGGAACAACCGATGGTAGAGACTATAAGACGGTATGTCATGTTTGACATTCGTGTACGTCAACACTTAATACTAATTTGACCTTTACCAAAAAAAAAAACACTTAATACTAATGCCAAAACAAAGGCCCGTCATTAAAGCAAATTCGTTTCTAGAAAATCAAATATTTCCCATACCACAATTTGTCCTCTCTCATGTACATATTATTCACCTCATGTCCAAATAGAGTATGAATGCTCCACAAATGACACTCAATGTCAAATTGAGGTATGTTTAAGAAATATAACGTTTTTTTACATATTTTAATCAAATAAATAAATAAGCGTAGATATTGAAGTTGTTATTACTGTTTAGTCTATACAAGCATACATGCGTAGAATTTTGTGTGTTTGGTTACTTTGTAATTTATTGTTGCGAATTACATTGAAAACAATCCGCGAGCTCCGGTGACAATCGAACTCAAACAACAAATCCGATCAACCGAGATAAAAAAAAACTCAAAACGCGATCCCCAAGCAATTACTCAACTCTCAACTCACCGAAAGTATCTATAGATTGTTTAGAACACACGCACTCAACAAAATGCGAACAAACATAACGATTTTACGTGCTTCGATCGACGGGAGGACGATCTACATGCACGGTAGATGAGAGGTTGTTCTGAAATTATACGAAGCAAATCAATGAGTACAGAGCGTCCTCTCTAGCTCGCTCTCTGCATATCAATGGCTAACATCCGCAGCATCGACCTGTAACAGAACCGTTCTCCTCAATCGCACGATCAATTCTAACAATTTCACGTGCAATCAGAAGCTGAACTTGCAAGGATCGAGGAGCAACAAGGATCATGTGATTTGGTTAGGAATCGGGTGATAAATCGATCACCCTAAATCGCTGCACCCGCACCCAATATCCAGCCAAAACGACCCCATTTTGTGTGCGCGAAATTTGAATTTCCAGAGAAAATTACCAAAATGCCCTTGCAGTGATTTTGTGTAGAAATTGCACGCGAAATCGATTTTTGTGTACATTTTAAACATTTATAAAAGTTGACCCCAATTTGTACACCACCTTGATTGATGATTTGGTAGTCCTCAATCAATCAATGTTTGACACGTGGTAACTTAAAAAATAAAAAAATAGTTAAGTGTAACTCTCTTTCACTCTCAAATTTTGACCATGGCTACACGGACGATCGGGACATCGTACGGCTGTCGGCGGCGGCCGAGCCGTCCCCCGCACCCACCGTATGCGGCCAGTTCCTCAGCTCGCACGACCCCAGGATCGGTGAAGTCGTGTTTCATCCTACAAAGAAATAATCTTTAATTCTAAAAACACTTATATTTATAGAACTTGTTATTTTTAAATATCTTATTCAATAAATATCTCACTTTTTATTTTTAATTATTTAAATATTTTTTGCAAAGAAAAATGAATTAAATCCTCTTACGTTTTTTGTTTCCTGCGGTTTCTTCCGCTACGCGATTCACGCTTTATCGCTTCTTTCGACTCCTATTGTCCCTCGTGCAAAACGAAGCCACTCCCAACACTTCGAGCTAAACCACACACAGACGAAAACTCAGAAGAAGAAAATCTAATGGGGCGGTGCTTGATCGTCCCGCCGCCCTCTCTCCCTCCGTCTACATTTTCTCGCAAACCCACTTCAGTTACATCCGTCCAACCGTCGTTTCCGAGGAGCTCGATTAGAACAGCGAATTCACACCCTCGTCTTAAACACGTGGCTTCCCGGATACAGCCGTCGTTTTCTTCTGCAAATCCCGTCTCGTTCGAGGTTCCTAATCCGATCCAGTATTTCAAAGTCGCCGCCGATTCAACGGGCCCGATTCCTTCCGATCAGCTTCTCGGCGTGATTGAGACTGCCGCTAAGACTGGTGCTCAGGTTATTTCGATTTTTCTCTGTTTTCACCTTCTTCTTTTTTTTTTCCTTTTTTAAATTATAATTGATTCGTGTATTTCATTTTATTTTTTCTGCGTTGTGATTTCAGGTGATAATGGAAGCAGTGAATAAGCCCCGCAATATAACCTACAAGAAAGGACTAACTGATTTAGTGACTGAGTAAGTAATAGCACCCTGATTTGTGATTGTGATTGTGATTGTGATGATTCTGATTTTAGTTTAGATTAATAATTTGTGGGTAATTATGTGGATATACATTGAATATCCTACTGCTTCAGTCTATTTGTAAGAAGCTGTTCGCTTCGACTCGGTTTTTTTTCACTGCAGAACAGATAAAATGAGTGAGGCTGCTATTTTAGATGTGGTGAGAAAGAATTTCCCTGACCACCTAATTCTCGGGGAGGAAGGAGGGATCATTGGGGATTCATCTTCCGATTATCTCTGGTGCATTGACCCCCTAGGTATTCGTCATTGCAATCTTTGGCCGTGTCGAGATTTCATCTCTTCAGCTTATATTATATGGGATTCGAATTTATATTTTCATTTGTTTTTAAACGGTAAATCATAAATGTAGATGGTACCACAAACTTTGCTCATTGCTATCCCAGCTTTGCCGTCTCCATTGGTGTCCTTTTCAAAGGAAAACCAGCTGCTGCCGCCGTGGTGTGAATCCCATCTCTTTGATTTGTATAGCTGAAACTTACAAATGACTTAATTAAGGTTTAATCTTTAAACGGGATTCCAAAATAAAAAATGAATTGTTACTCTTTTATTTTGTAGGTAGAATTTGTTGGTGGACCCAAATGTTGGAATACTCGGACCTTTACTGCAGCTGCCGGTGAAGACTCTTTGATAGATTAAATCTTATTTAATTTTTAATCACATTTTCATGTTAACTCAACACTTCTCCAAATTTCAGGTGAAGGCGCATTCTGCAACGGAGAAAAAATTCATGCAAGTCTAACTGATAAGGTGAATAATCATTTGTCTCATAGCTCCCAATTGCTATTATTTTTTTGGGTCTGAACAAAAAAAAATGTTTCGATAATGATAGGTCGAACAGTCACTTTTAGTTACCGGGTTTGGATACGATCATGATGAGGCATGGGCGACAAATATAGAGCTATTCAAGGAATTCACTGACACTAGTCGAGTAAATATTAAACCATTCTTTTGTGTGATTAGTTTACTATATTTCACATAGTGTTATATCAGTATTCATAATTATATATATATAGGGTGTGAGGAGGCTCGGGGCAGCAGCAGTCGATATGTGCCACGTGGCACTAGGGATTGTCGAAGCTTACTGGGAATATCGTCTTAAACCGTGGGATATGGCTGCTGGTGTTTTGGTAATATTTGTTTTACATGTTTTAAGAGCATTTTTTTTGTCACCAAAAGAAATTTATCCATCAAATTTTTCATCTTTAATTTCAAGTAGATAGTTGAAGAGGCTGGGGGAAGTGTTTCTTGCATGGACGGGGGCAAATTTTGTGTATTTGATAGATCTGTATTGGTATCCAATGGTGTACTTCATTCTAAGGTTAGTTACTTGCCCAACGTGATTGAACTTGTGGTGTCCTTTATTTTTAAAACTGGAATTTAATGCAGCTTCTTGAGAGCATTGCTCCGGCAACAGAGAAATTGAAGGACAAAGGGATAGATTTCTCATTGTGGTACAAGCCTGAAAATTATCTCACGGAATTTTGAAATGGCCTTGTTTCGATGGCTTTGCGTGGGTGTTACTAAGGTCTAAGGAAACCAGGTTAGTATTATAACTACCATTTCTTTTAGTACCTTTTATTTTCCCTTTGAAAATGGAATTCCGCTTTCAGCTAATAGAATGATTCACTATTTTATTTTGCCTGACAATTGTCCATATATTAATGTATTTCCTAGTTTTCATCACATCTAGTTGAATAACCTAAGAACTTTGAGAATGTGACAAGAACGATAATTAATTATTATTTATTCATAATACCCCATCAAAGCTATTATTCAGTTATCATAGACTTCATGCTCATATCATCGAGACTTTTGCTGATATTACATAACCGAGTTCTTTGGTCGGATGCTGACTCCTTTAATTACTAGCCCTTTCTTCCATTTCCCTCCCTCATATTCATACAAAGAAAATTGTATTTCTCCAACTTTCTTGGTCGAGCTCTTGAATTCTCCTGCCGGGATTTCTATCCATTGTCCTTTTGGCTTTTCCATGAGATTTACTTTGTGTTCCTGTTTGGTTCCGTCCGGTAAAGTAAGTCTCAGATTCACAGGAACATTCCAGCCATAAGCTGAGTCCTTAATGTTCAAAACAAATACAATTTCATAAGTTGTTTCTGGAGAAAGGTTAGCTGCCTCAATTTTTCCATGCACCTCTAGCCAGCAAACATTCAGTAGCTCAGCAACCGGAAGGCATTCATTACTGCAAAAGCACACGCTCATCTTAATAGTTTCCGAACCAAATCATTTTTTATTATCTTAATTTACCCCTTCATAAGAAAAAAATAATAGAAAATCATTTCAATATTCAAATTTATGTGGAGGACTCTTTGAATAATAGAAAACCATTTTAATTAATTATCCACAATTTTATTCAAATTTGGAGTAATATTTGCCTTGTGGAGGACTTGTTGAAATTTACGTTGGAAAATTTTCGAAGATAAGTGTTTTTATTGTTACTCTCTAATCTAAGTTGCCATTGATTAAACGTAGGAGCTTCATTATTATTATTATTTTTTAATGTGATTTACTGAATGAGAATGGTTCATATCATTACAGGACATTTGTTTTACCATAGAGTCACTTCGCATGTCAAGTGTTGTTATTGTTGTTACCTCAAATCATCCAACGGCCAACACCAGAAGCGATTGTCTTCCGCCCAAGTTATCGAAAGATATCGCGCAAACAAAAAGAAGCAGTTGCGGTTTGACTCCTCTTCAACCCAGTACTTCTGCATAATTTAAGTTTTCTCTCTAAGAACATAACAATTGTAGCAACAGTATACTGATCTTTTTTTTATATGACAAATTCTCAATTAAGTGTCTAGTGCAAATGCTTTAATAATTTATAGTGAAATCATATAGTAATAAAAAATAAACACTTGCCTTTGTCTTTTGGTTCAAGAATACACCTGCGTGCAGTTGTTCGAGCAGTTTCTTTGTTGAGGATCTGTCGACAGGCGAATCAGCATGTTTCAGAATATCTTCACAATTATGAGGTAATGGAACTTGCTTGATGCTCTGTTTTGGTTTGGGATTAGTGTTATTGCCATCTGAGGTGTTGTTATGTGTTGGCCCTTCATTATGTGCTTCATCGTGTGATGACCCTGCTCCCATTACAGATCAATAGAATTATGGAGAAAAATAAAATTCCAAACTCTTTTCTGTTGTGTTTCCAACTGACTTCAAATGTTTAATTTATATACGTATTCGGGTTTAGTTCTCAATGTTTTCTCTCTACTTTCCAGCTTGTGAGTAAGAAAAGAACCATATTCCTTGTCTATCTTTCATGTATTTTGCGGTTTTAAAAGGTCCGTGTTTCTTTGGATGTTCTCTATCCCTATAACTGTTGGCATCATATGCTAATGCTTCTTTTTTCCCCATCATTTGGAATCTGATTCAGTGGAGTGATCACTTTAGCATCTTGCACATTTATTATCTTTTGTCTCTTGTTTATTCATCGCTCGTCTCTTGTGTATTCATCATACACCCCGTGCATATCCGTCACCCGTGATGAATATGAACTTTGTCATTGTCATATCCATCACACATTACTTGTATATCCATTGTATACGACGAGTGATGCACTCGGGCGAAGATCTACCAATCTGCTAAATTAGACAATAGCCGGAATGGTTTAGTGTGGCTGTGTGGGTCTGGTCTTTCCTTACATTTGAGCATATTCCCTTTGGTTTAGAAAATGATATCCAGTCACCATCATCAAAGTACATATTATAAAATTTGTTGCTAAAGTGATCATGATTCTAAAGGCTGGGGTTAGTCATGAATGGGAACAAGAATAAGATGCTCTTTTGTACACATCTATTGCATTTAATTATTTCAGACATATACTGTATAAGCAAAACCACACAAATTTATTCTCTCAAGACAGAAGATTATGGAGCAAGTTCACAGGCCTCATTTCTCAAGTCAAAACAAACATGCTTCTCAGCAGGTTTACACTAACTTTATGGATTTTCGAGAAGCTTTTCAAGAGAGAGTATGCATATTTCTTGAATCGAAAGAAGAAATGTATCACATTTGTGTACAACCAAATAGTAAACTCATCATCCTATTCAACACAGTATGACTCCTAATAATCCAGATTAAGAAGTATGACTCCTAATAATCCAGATTAAGAGACAACACTTGGAACATTTGAGTCTGACTGATGCAGCTGAAAATCACAAACAAATAGGTACTACAAGTCTACAACTCATTAAAACATGGTCGCAACTAATAAATACACTGTGAATTGGCAGTAAAAGGCACGAAAAAAATGCATGGAAATGACGGACACATAAACGACACAACCCATAATCTAGCTAACAATAAAACACACAAGTTACAAGTCCTACATGGTAACAACTTAAATTACAAGCCAATATTACATGAAATACATTACAATCACTTTCCAAACAACATCGCCCATAAATGGCGTTTCATGTCTTTATCTTCTTTTGATAAGTGCTCTTTCGCCAACAATGTATTGAGATGCATGTGATACATCTTTTTAGCTTTCCTTTCTTCCCTTTTGAGCTCCAAGTCAAGTCTTTTGTTCATGATTTCAACTTCGCTGTCTCTATTGATCCCCAATGCATTTAGTTCTGCAACAAATTCATTATGACTTGAGGAAGACTGTAATACCTTACATTTTTCTTTTGCAACTACATCTTCACTTGTAGGATAAGGAATTGTTGAACCACCACTATCAGGCATACATTTTTCTTTTGTAATTGCATCTCTACATACAGGATCGGGAATTGTTAAACCACCATTATTAGGCATTTCTGGAGTGTTCGGGATAGAGTAGTCCCTTTTTTTACTAGTCTTTGGTCTTTTCGTGCTGCTACCACTTTCATCATTACCCAACTCAACTTCAGAACGAAAGTGAGTTGTTTCACGATCTATCTGTAATTCCCACTTGGGATGTTTGCACATGACTTCATTGAATACAATATGATCGTAAAACTTGGTCCCACTTGCCTCATAAATTGCATGAGCTTCTTTTTCAACATCACCCATTCCTATTCCGCCCATTTTCCGATACGCTTCCCTGTATGCAGCAATCCACTTGTTTGCATTTTCGTTAAGCCTTTTCCAACGGCCTTTCATTTGATTGTCGTTCCTAGGGCTGATTTCTTCCGAATGGTCTACTTGATATGCATCATACAATTCTTGAACCCGTGACCAGAACGATATTTTCCTTTGGTTCTTGCCACGAGGAGAGCTTTCGCTAGCGAAACACCACGAAGACATAAGGGCTATATCCTCCTTAATCGCCCATTTATCGTTTCTTGCACCGGTGTGAGCGCATTTCCTCGATTGTTGAACGTTCTGAAATGTCTTCTGCCCAAGTCAACTCAAACATAATTGCTCAAACATTGCCACATAATTCTTCGACCTACTAAAGAAAAAAAAAAACTTACAGAATTGGCCGCGGAAAACCAGCGAAAGGCTCTCAAGAAGGCATCGTCGTTCGAGGGCATGGCCTCGTCATTCCCAACCGTGACATTGTGGAAAGTCATCTTCGGCGGCCAGGGGTCGGTGCAAGTTTCCTTATCAGGGCTTCTCACTGTGAAGGTAAATCCTGTTAAGAGAAATGAACATTATAAAACCACTAGAATTATCTGTTCATTTTCAAGCATAAATTAAACAATTAATATTGCGAAATAAATGGTAAGACAGCGGATCTGATTCATCTACCACGGAGAGGAACTGGACGATTATCGGAATATGGTTGTAATTACCAGAATAGCCCTCCGGCGGCGGGGCAGGAGTGGTTCCATGTAACTCCCTTCCTCTAGAATACGCTTCCTCCGTTCTTTTCCCATCCACCTCGCCGTGAGAAGCGGAGGTGGGGCCCTCCTGTTTGATGCAGCACGGTAACTGATTGACGTTACCGGTCGGATCCGCCACGGCTGCCTGATCTGGGCTCAAATCAACGGTGGTAAGCGAGGCTGAGTGCGATGATCCTCCTCCATCTGTATCGTCCTCCATTGGAATTTGGAACCTCTTTTTCCTACCTAAGCCCTAATTTAAGAAAAACCCGTAAAATAAAAAACAATAAAACAAATTTAAGAAATGTTTTTGTTTTTTATGTGGTTAAAATTACTAAGCTTATAAATTTCAAAAAATAAATAACTTGTTATAAACTCAAAAGGGAATTGAGAGAGAATAATATAGTATAAGAGAGACAATATGATAGGAGAATAGAATTGTTATGAATTGTTGTATTCATTCATATGGGGAGATCACTTTATATAGGATACAATTTAAGGTTTCTGACTTAGCCAACAAGTCATTCACTATAATATAATAATATTCATAACACTCCCCCTTGAATGACTATTTACAGGATTGCTGTCTCGTTAAAACCTTGCCAGGAAAACCCAGTGGGACAAAATCTGAGCGAAGGAAAAAGAGTACAGCTTGCTCCCCCTGATTGTAATCACTGAAAATCTTTGACTTCTTGAAAGTAATTATTTGTGATCAATCAGTCTCATTAAAACTTGTAACTAATAAAACCATATAGGAAAAACTTAGTTATTTAAATATACATTTTGGTCTTCAAGACTCAAACTTCGAATTGTCCAGTTTCACATTCATTTGTATTATTGTATATTTCTCGTCCTACTGGGACATGCCTTTACCAGACATCTATATTGACTAGAGCATTCGCAATTGCTATAACCGGCCGGTAACTCTTCTGGAGTATTTTATATGCGTCTAGTGTTCAATATACATTTCTTGACAAATGAATAATGTGAACTTCAATTCACAATCATTTGAACTTCAGGTTCAATATCTCATTTTATCTCGAAAATAAACTCATATGGAACATTCTGATGTCCTCATTAATTATTATCGAGTGATTTACATGCCTCATTAAAAAACTCGTTATAAAACCCTTTAAGAAAAAATAGTCGAGGAAAAGAGTACACGACATTCACATTTCTATTGTGGTGATTGTCTCGTTAAAAACCTTTAACTAAGAAAACCATGTGGGAAAAACTTAGTAGAGGGAAAAAGAGTGCAATCACTGATTCACTGGTCTTCGGGACCAAAATCACCGGTCTTCGGGACTTTGTCTTTGACGACTTTTTCCATGTTGATGACAATTCTATCAACCAAATCTTTTATCATTTCCCAAAATATTTAATTTGGTTGTTCCGCAATCCCACGATTTTCTATTATCATGTGCACATGCTTTTTCAATGGGATTTCCATCAAACTCTCTTCAGGAGAATTTGAGGGTGACTTAATTTATTTGTTTTTCCGCGGATTTATTTTATATCTTAAGATCGATCTACTACGCTTCAGGCGTATATTAGAATCAACATTTGAGTTGATCTCTTTTGTATTTGAACACTTATAGTTCATTTTATCACAAATATATGTGATTTTGTCACACCTTCATTAATTTGTAAATTAATTTGGCAGATTACTTGCTGAATATTGCAAGTCACTTATTTTCATGAACTTCGGGTTCAATTGATTCGTGCGTGGATCTAGAATTGAAGATCGTTTTCATTCAATGAAATTTCTCGGCATTTATATCTTTTATATTCTTATCTCCCCCTAATGCCGAGAAATGATCTTCCTTAAATATGCAAATCAGCGTAATTGCTATAAACCGATCTTCTGGATCGTGGGCTCGAGATATTATGTCCGTTCATAAAAATACATTTTAGTGGTGATATGAATATAACTTGCATATATAAAATTTATTCGCAGATAGGAAATGTTTTATTCATTTCCACGCACAATCATGATATGCATCATTTTCATGTTTAAGTACATTTATAGTACTCGTGGGGATAATTAATAAAGCTCTTCCGGAGCCCACTCTTAATATGTCATAATTTGCATAACAGTATTTTTTACCAATGATTCTTCGGGGATACAGTACATTTATCAATGATCCTTCAGGGATCAAAATACTCGTGTCATTAAAACTTTATTGACGAATAATCAAATCAAATATTCTCCAAGAATATTTATCAAATTTAATAATCTCTTACATTGCTCTTCAAGCAATATATATTTTGCTACTTTATTCATAAAATATACTTCAAGAATATTTTATATTGTGTATCATTCTCCGAGAAATATACACAAAATCAATTGTGTATTCTTCAGGAATAACACGTCTAGATTATATATAACAAACATTAAGAAAATAATGGACTAAATTCGAATTGAGAACTAATGTCTCAATTAATTCAGTATGTCGATTTTTGTTTCGTCAGATTAAAAATAAGTTATGCAAATTTTCATACATTATTTTGCATTGCAATGTATATCTCGATTTGTTAAAATATACGTATAAAATATTAATACTAGCTCTTCCGGAGCTTTCATCAATATTAGATGCACCATAATTTGTATTGACATTATTTTCTACAAATGTCACGAAGTAATGTATGAGTGATTATGCTATCTCATAGATAATCATTTTGTCAATACATTTACTTTTAATCACGTCATTGCCAATTACATGATCAATATTGTCATCATAATCTTTAAAACTTGACAATTGAAATTAGCAAGATTCGTCTCTACCTTTTCTTTAGATTTTTGGTAGAGATCAACAGGATGTTTGGTCGTACGACAAGTACGCACACAATGCCAATTTATTACACATTTTTGGCATTTCTCTTCACACACCTTATTTATCAATTATTTTGTTCATGAGATTTTCCATGACAACTGTCTCGTTCATATATACTTATGCGTCCTCATCCACGAACATAACCATTTTCATGTTCATTTACAATTGCTTCAGGCAATAGTATACAACTAGTTGGACATATCTCATAATTATTCATCAATCCCATTATTTTGTTCTACTACCAGTAGACATGATATGAGTTGAGAATATTTCTTATAATCATTCAAATAATATTGCTACTACAAGAGCAAATTTGATGAATTGAATGTTTGTCAATGAAATACTAAACTTTTTTCCTTTATGAATTTGACAACGACGGATGATGAATGATTTTGCACGATCCTGCAGGGATTTCATTTAATTTTCTCATAAGTTACATTTAATTGGAATCGACTTTTTCGATATTCCATGAGTACACACATAGTACATTTATTCTTGATTTTTCAAAAGATATCCTTCAGGGATAATTCATACGTAATCATTATTTCAACAAGAACAATGGTGTTTCACTATGAGTATCATGATGTAACTTTATTAAAAAACATTTAATGTTTGAACTTTGCTTCTTCGAGAGCAATCAATAAAAATATTTTTTCAAGAATATTTTGCATTAATTCTTAAGAATATCTCGATATAAAATATTTAAAGTTTAATTGCTAAATCATAAGCAATTTGATTTTATTTGATATTTCTGCGGACATTTAAATATCATATTCTTCAAGAACATTTAAAATTTAATTTTGATATTTATTCATAAATATCATATCATAATGTTCTTCCGGAACATTTAAAACTTATTGCTAAATTTAATTTGATATATTAAAAATAATTGATTTGATATTAATTAGGATATCAAATTATAATGTTCTTTGGGAACATATGATATTACTTCAGGAATATCAGATTATAATGTTCTTCGAGAACATTTGAATTTAAGAAAAAGGGAGTAGAAGTAGATATATTTATAATTATTAATGAATATAAGCAAATATATAAATTCTTACCTTGGAGTTCGGATTTGGATGAGTAGAACTTCGATGAATAACGCGGTAGAACTTCGATGAATAACGCGGTTGAGCTTTCGTGCTGATAACGTGCTATAAACTAAAAGGGGAATTGAGAGAGAATAATATAGTATAAGAGAGAAAATATGATAGGAGAATAGAATTGTTATGAATTGTATTCATTCATATGGGAAATCCCTTATATAGGATATTAGGGTTTCTGACTTAGCCAACAAGTCATTCACTATAATATAATAATATTCATAACATAACTCCAATATTGTTCCTTTACTTTTCATAAATAGTTTATTTGTTTTTTTTTATCTAGGATTCTAGGTATGCGTATTTGTTTAAGAGCTTATTTTTACATTTTATAATGTAAGAGTATTTTTTTTTTAAATAAAACACAAAATTTAAGAGATTATAAGACTTTAAATAACTTATGAGCCGTTTTAAAGAGATTTTAAAATATATTATAATCTAACACTTCAAAAGGGAAAAAAAAAGAGATATTTTATGGCTTAACGCCTTAACCTAACACAAGGGGTTAGTTCAATCAAAATTTAACCACGTTAAAATCATGAGCACATATATGGATTCAAGAACGTAACAAGCCAGAAACTATGTACCTTGGTCGTGTATTTTTCCGACTTGTCGATTGAACATTTGCACAAACAAACCAACTAGATTCATACTTATTCAAAGCTGCGATTAGGAGAATCATACTAGTATGCAATTAAACATTTTTCTTGGGATAGAATAAGCGATGAGAGGGAGGGAGGGAGCCCTTGATTCAACGGGACAGGCTTGTGTTTCTATTCGTTCAAAATTCTTAGGTTTATCCGGAAGTGGGAAAGAGTGGTTGTTAATGCTAATATTACTTTGGTTTCTATTATAAGGAATCTCATGGAAGTTAACTTGCACAAGAAAGCTGAATGAACAATTAGTTTTTGCCTTTCTAAAATGTGATATATTAGAGTTAACAAACACCACATTGTCCCCGGCACATAAGTGCACTGTCCGTATAAAGTTTACAAAACATACTAAACCATAAAAAGATAAAATATGTCAATTAGCCGTCTTAGCTCAGCTGGTAGAGCGCGTGGCTTTTAACCACGTGGTCGTGGGTTCGATTCCCACAGACGGCGTTCTAGTTATGTTTTTTACGAATTTAGAACTAAAAAATCCAAGTCCCAACTTGGGACCAATTATAAATAGGAATAAACTCCACATTGTCATAAGTCATACATTTTTTAAGTCCTATCTTAAGGATTTATACCAGTTATAAATAGGAATAAACTCCACAATAAGTCATACATTTTTTAAGTCCTATCTTAAGGATTTATACCTCTATATAAGAATAAATGATTAATTATATAATAAAAATATTTATTAATAATGTTTTTATTTATTAAAATCAATAACATGTTTAAGATGACTTAAAATATTTATGATTTATACCTCTATATAAGAATAAATGATTAATTATATAATAAAAATATTTATTAATAATGTTTTTATTTATTAAAATCAATAACATGTTTAAGATGGTTAAAGTTTATAATTCTTAGATTCATTAATATTTTATTCAAGTTGTATGTTAAACAAAACTTTTACACATATATGGTCAAATTTTATTATTCAAAACTATTAAATTGATTTTGTGAATTTAAAGATAGATAATATTATATGTATATTATTTTTATATTTATATTATTTTGTATACGAAAAAATTATTTTTATTTTGTAAAACCCCGTATAAGAATAACTTTCTATAGTAATATTTTTTCCCGGTCCCAACGATATGACTGTATGGAGTTTCTACTGTATGTTTTTTACGAATTTAGAACTAAAAAAAATTGTTAAATTACTCCTCTTTCCAAAATTATTTTACTACAAGTCTACAACTGCCACTGCCCATTAGTCTGAGGATGGTCTTTCATCGTGGCTTCAAATTTACGACACTTGAGCAAGAGGGCAATGGAGTGACATGTCTACTCGCAACAACAATTGACGAGTCCTCGACGAAGGCTCCGATGAGAAAGGTAGCTTCATAAGCTTATACGATTGATGACTTCTTTTATACAAATTCAATATGAGATAACTTACAATTGCATATGACACGTCAAATTTAACAACCCTTCACTTTGTGTCCTATACAAATTGACATTTACAGTTTAACAATGGTTGACTCATAGACCAAGCAATTACCATTACTTGGATGTCGTGATTTAACGATGGTTGAAATCAGTGTGAGTGTGGTGACACGTCTAGCGCACCAAGATGAGAACTCGATTCTCTTTAAGGTCAATTATAAAGTAAATTGGTGATATGAGAAGTACGTCTATAAACTTAAAAGAATGACTCTCTTTTTATACAAATACTACAATGTATGTCAATTCACACATGAACACCACAAAACAAAATTAAAATGTGTTTGTAGTCACTAAAGTGAATTTAGAGTTAAATTTGAAGCATGATGGTTGTGAAAGAAAGTTGAATCAACATTAATTGATGGATAGTTATTATATTTAATTTCAAAATATAAACATCTAACATTAATACGTACAATTAAATGCATATTTGAAGTTCATATCTAAGAAAACTAGGGGTTTCAACATCAGCATTCTCACAAGAAAAAATAAAATGAAGTGGAAAAAGATAAATTGTTTGGTCATCTCAATAAATTTTAACATTTGTGTACGAGCATATTATACTCAAACTCGCACTCAAAAGATAAATTGTTTGGTCATCTCAATAAATTTTAACATTTGTGTACGAGCATATTATACTCAAACTCGCACTCACGCTTAATTTTGAAGTTTCAAAATTGACATCCACTCGGCAACACAAAATGAAACATAACTCCAAGAACACATTTGTTAAATAGGCTTCTCTATTTTAGAATAGTTGTCGCAACTCATTTGTTATTTAAAAAAAAATACTCAACATAAGAAATAGTAAGTTTTTAGTTGAAAGAAGAAATAGTTAGTTATTTTTATATACTTAACATTTAATTAATGACGAATGAAATAAGTTTTAAGTTGAAAGAAGAAATAGTTAGTTATTTGATCTATAGGCTTAACATTTGATTAGGCCTGTCAATCGGGCTATATGAGTCGGGCTTTGATTGGCCCTGACTCGGCCCATCGAATTTTAAGGGCTATGGCCTTCGGGCTTGAGCCTTTGGGCTTGAAAATTTCAAGCCCAAGCTCAGCCTATAATAATATTAGGGCTTCGGGCTTAGAACGGGCTAAGCCTTAACATCTCAATATAAAATTATTTTCACAATTTTTTCATAAATATTTTTAAAAAATATATTAAGATTGATCGAGTAGCAATAAAACAAACATAAGTCAATAATATTATCAAAATAAAAACAAAAATTATCATATTTTAAATCTTGTCCGCATGAACCATGTAACGTTCGTCAACACTTCTAGATTTGAAAAAATAAATATTCAAAAATAAATATTAATAAAATTATAAAAATAAATATAAACAAAAAGAGAAAAAATAAATTTATTATAAGAAACATATTATTTGTACTAACCATTGAAGGATAGATCGTGTTTTCATCATAATTTTAAATTTATTTTTATTTATAAAATTAAAATTAATTATTATATAGAATCGGGCCTATATGAAGCCGAGCTTACTAAAGCTCAAGCTCGGCCTATATATAATATGGGCTTCATTTTTCAGCTCAAACTCGACTCGACCTTAAATAATATTAATTGAACGAAGTTTTTCTTAGGGCCGAACGAGCTGAGTTAGGGTCGGCCCGACCCGATTGACAGTCCTACATTTGATTAATGACGAATGAGGAAAATAATACTTTATTCGTTTTATAATAGTTGCAATATTTTTTTGGTGTATCACAATAACCGATACACCCAACAAAATAAATAAATATTCTAATTTTTTTATTTTAAAATATTATTTTATTTTTATTTTATCTACTTATTTTTTAATTTTTATTTATAATTATTTTATTTTTTTTAACTTAAAAATATATTTTTATTATTTACTCAAAAAATTAAAAATTAATATTTTTATTAATTATTAATTTCGATGTTAAAAAAAATCAAACTTTCGTGAAAAGAAAAGAATAGTAAATAAACAACTAGTAATAATAATAATAATAATAAGGGAGGTGCTAAATGGGCAGAATCTGCCCATGGGCAGAAACGCCTAAATTTTTATTTTTCACAAGTATAATAATATTTTAATTATTTTTTGACATTTAAAATACATATCGTACAAAAAAAATCAAAAATAAATATTTTAATTAAAGATAAATCATATTTTTATATTTACATTAAAAAAATCAATTAAATAGAAAAAATATATTTTAATATATAATAATAAAAGATAAAAAATTTATTTTAAAATATTTATTAAATTTATCATATTTATAATTATTTAAAAATAAAAAATAAAAAAAATAAATAATTTTGGGCAGTTCTGCCCATGGGCAGAATCTGCCCATATAGCATTACCGTAATAATAATTCATTAATTCCTAGTAAAAGAGGCAAGTCAAAGTTGTCAAAGCTAAGCAATCGCCAAACCTCATTAATTTACTGCAGCACCTTTTTCCTCTTTGTTGCTCTTACTTTTTCCTCTCTCCAAAGAAAGGAAAAAGAAAAAGGGGAATACAGAGAGAGAAAATGGATTCCCATTGAAACTGTATCGTCGGTACCAAATTCAAGATCTAGAGATACAAATCCATCGATTAGAGTCGACGAAAACCCGAGTCACGTCGAGCGCCGATCTGGATAAAAGTGCTGGTTGAAAAATGGGGCAAAACAACCGGAACACGCTGATCTACGCACTGGTGGCGCGTGGCAATCCGCCGGTGGTTCTGGCGGAGTACACCGAGTTCAGTGGGAACTTCAATTCCATAGCCTACCAGTGCCTCCAGAAGCTTCCTTCATCGAACAACAAATTCACATACAACTGCGACAATCATACCTTCAATTACCTCGTACACGATGGCTTCAGTAAGTTCTGCTATTCGATTCACTGCGATTCGGCCTTCTTTTGTATGGAATCGCTTCCGATTTTGATTAGTTCTCGTTTAGCTTCAATATTTTTGCTTGGTTGTGTGTTTCGAGAATTCGCACTTTTACTTTAAATTTAATTTGAAATTATCATCGATTTGTGATATTTACTTGAGACGATGAATCTGAAGGTTTTGATATCTTCCTGTGTAAAAAGATTAACCAAAACGATACTTGAGATTCGAAAGTGCTACGGTGAATCAATCGATATGTGTTGCTGTTAAAAATTGCCTGTATCTCCGAATCGACAACCTAATTATTTACAGAGGTATTGAGTTTCCTTCTTTAGTTTAACATAGAAACATCGACTTGTTATGCAGCGTACTGCGTTGTTGCTGAAGAATCTGCCGGCCGGCAGGTGCCTATGGCTTTTCTGGACCGTATTAGGGATGACTTTGTGGCAAAATACGGTGGTGGGAAGGCTGCAACAGCTCCTGCTAATGGCCTCAACAAAGAATTTGGGTATATAAAGTTATTCTTATATAAACTGCATATCATCTAGTGATTCCTTGTTTTTATTTTTATTGATAATTTTTCGTATCTGGAAAATCCTTACATGACAGACCAAAGTTGAAGGAACATATGCATTACTGCATTGAGCACCCTGAAGAGATCAGTAAACTTGCTAAGGTCAAGGCGCAGGTTTCGGAAGTTAAGGGGGTTATGATGGAGAACATCGAGAAGGTATAAATACCACTAGCGTGTAGTTCAATGTGACTTGTTTATTTTCAATTTTTTGGGGTGGTTGTGTTCTGAAACGGTGCAACCTGAGCTCTGCTACCATACTTAAGTTAATCATTTAAGTGAATCACTGATTCTGCGTGTTCTTCCTTTCATTCTGTTTGGAAGGAAATGTCTAGAAATAGAATATCGATTTTCATTGTTGGTGTTTTTTAGTAAACTTCTGGTTGTTTGTCGAATACTTTTAAAGATGAGTGTTATGTGTTTAATGCAGGTTCTAGACCGTGGAGAAAAGATAGAGCTTCTTGTAGATAAGACTGAGAATCTTCATCACCAGGCATTTCTACTCTCTCACTGTCCCGACATGTTTTTCATTTTTTAAATGGTTAACTTTGTTTTATGTTTAATGCTTTGCTGCGTGCCTGCGTCTCCTGTTTTAACTATAATATGACCTCTGAACTGAAGCCCATTGTGACTTTATAGTGGGACTGCATTATATTAGAAAATAAAGTAGGAAATAATTCATTCAAACCTGCTCAAGGTTTATGACTTGATAACAGTTATAAGCAAGACCGTCAATTCCTTAGGGCAAAAAAGAGCATATACAAAGTGAAGTAACATACGGATCAGGTGGGAAGGGTTGTTGCTTTATAGCTGATAATTTATCGGTATTATTCATCATTTATCGATTCTCGTTATACTTCACGGTATATATACATTGTTTGATATATGAAAATACTGTCTGGACAGAAAAAATGAAATGCTAAGCGGATAAAATGGAATTTACTTGCCAATAGAGACTGCATATTTGTTGAAATTTATAAAACATGAATGTGTCATTAAATAGTCTTTACTTACCTTTTATCGTCTAAGATTGCACCAAACCAATGCTATTATAGTCCACTTTTAATATTTTAAGTGTATATTGTTTGAACAGGCCCAGGACTTCAGGTCCACGGGAACCAAAATCAGGAGGAAAATGTGGCTACAAAACATGAAGATCAAGTTGATCGTCTTAGCAATCATCATTGCATTGATCCTCATCATAGTCCTCTCTGTCTGCAAGGGCTTCAACTGTGGGAAGTGAATTGCATACTCGTTCAGATAAATTGTGGATCTCTGTGACTCGTCCGGTTCTCATAATCTTGGAAATGATTGAGAAATTCGTTTTGTATGTATTAAAGCAGGTGCCTATACAATATTGCTAGGGAAACTTTTCTTTTTTTCTTTTTTTTTTCAAGACAGGGAAGGTTATAAAAACAATGACAATATCATAGTGTGCAAATCCTTGTGAATTCTGTGGTTGTGTTGATTGCATATTGATTTTATGTGGTAGGAAAGTTTGAAATCAATTGGTAAGGTTTAAAGAAGTTGTCTTCATCTAATTCTTCAGTTCCATAAGTGAATGCCAGCTTCTTTGTAACTACACAGCTGAAACATTTTAATATTTTACATCTTTTGTAGAATTTGTTGACTTCTGTGGATCTTTTTGTAAAAAAAAAAAAATCACACCTCGGATTTTTGACAAATTATTTAACATCACAGGCATGATTTTGGAATTTTGTCCAAGCCTTTGTAGTTTTATTTTACTGAAATGTATCTACATAATTTTATCAAAATGGATTATATACTCTACTATATTTTATTTTTTCGATTTTTGGTTCATTCCTATTTTAGGCCCACAAAGCATTGGGTACGTCACCTTTGGGCTGGATTAAATCTTTATTTTAACGGGCCGGCAAGATAACAACTCGAACCATATAATATCTCAAATTTAATTCAATCTTAATTAGCGCAAATTAAATAATTTAAAAAACATCAATATCAACAATTCTTTATTTTAAAATCCAATTTCAAGCTCAAGGATAAGTCTAAAATAATCTTGCCGCCTTCAATTACTAAATACTACTTCTATAATTGTAATTATCAAAACTCATTTTTTGGGAAAGAAAACAAAAAAATAATCAAAACAAAAACAAGCAGCGGTCACCATCTAAGCTTGGTTTTTTCCTTTACTTCTCCATCACTTTTTATTGAAATGTTTTGGTGTTACTTGATTACACGCTTGTCACTTAGTCTTTAGTTGCATTTAGGGGTGTCAAAAATTTGGTTAAACCGACCAAACCGAACCAAACCGACACTGTTCGGTTAAACCGAACCGAACCAAACTAATTCGGTTCGGTTTATGGTTTGTAAAATTTTGTGTTTTCGGTTTTCGGTTCGGTTCGGTTATTTTGGTCGGTTAACCGAACTAAACCGAAAACCGAATTGCATATGTATATATATTATATATATATAATATGCACACTTGCACAGACAATCAGGCATGGACCGCATGACATTAGACAAGTTCACGGTGGTTGGGCTGATGGGCCTCCTGCATACTCAATGTCCAAAAAATTAATTATGATATTATACTTACACTATAATATATAATAATATAAATGGTGGAGTACTTGCTAATATTTAGATGAGTCTTTTGTTTAAATATGTAATTGTTAATGGTGGATTAGATGTTTATGTTGTTGAAAGCATCCACTTATAGGCTACAAACCAATTTTTCTACAAATTTTTTTTTAAATATAAATTTTTGGTTAAAACCGAACCAAACCGAACCAAACCGGTTGAGTTCGGTTTTAACCGAACCAAACCATTCTTTAAACGGTTTGGTTTCGGTTCTTGAAAAAAACTCTTATTTGGTTCGGTTAACCGAAATTTCGGTTCGGTTCGGTTTGGTTTAACCGAATTGACAGCCCTAGTTGCATTCACAATATTGGGATTTGAGATTTGAAGTGATTTGGATTGTGGTCAAAAACTCATGAGAGATAGATCATGACAAAATGTAAGGTGGGGTCTATTATCTATTTAAACTTATCATCGTGTACACACTTTCATAATTAGGACATGAGATTCGTATAAAAAAAATTGGTTTAACTTTCACATAGATATATGTCTTTATCATTTTTCATTACAAATATAAGCATACAAGTCAAATTTTATAAGTGGTTTGTTCAAATTCTAACCACAAGCTCGATTTTTCTATTGAATTTTTAATTGAAGTTCTAAGATTTTTTTTCTTAATATCTTTCAACCACACCATACTCAAATTCAATAGTATTATGCACATTTATTAGTTTGATTGTCATTAATCAGATATTCTTTCTATGTATCATAACTATTTATCCATTTTTATTTTTATTTTGTAATTTACAAATAAACAGTGCATAAATAGTTTAAACACGAATTTATTACTCGCCTCCACAATGACTTAACCGTTAAACAAAAAGATGTCGAGTGATTCATTTAATATTATTCAAATATTTAATTTTAAATAACAATATTATTTGACAATTTCCATAATAATTAAACTATTCGACATTTACTATTTACCCAATTAGGCAGTTTATATAATTAAGAAAATCATTAATTTTTTTGTAATTAATATTTATTTTCTAAACCTAAATTATTTACTGTAATTCTAACACACAAAATTTCATATACCATATTTGCATTCATTATAACACACGTACTTAATTGATGACTATTTAAATTGTTTACAACACAATATTCAATATAAAATAATATTCATCGATACAATTGATTAGTACTAATATTCATAATTGTGTATTCAACTAGATTTTTTTTTAATTATTACTTCATCCTCCAAAATACTTGACATACTTTTCTTTTAGGGGTTTCCAACAATAGTTGACACACTTCAAAAAATAAAATAATTATGCTAACTTTTTTATTTTAATATACAATTTTATTCTACTTTATCCCACTTACTTTTTAAACTTTACTCACAACTACTTTACTTTTCACTTTTAAAATATATTTTTACTTTTTAATTAAAAAATTATAAAATAACAATTTTCTTAAACTCCGTATCCAGTAAAGTATGATATATTAATGCCGTATCCAGCAAAGTATGATATATTAATGGTCGGAGGGAGTACTATTTGTAATTTGTATATTTATTTCATAAATTCAATTTGCTTTACAATTTTTTTTATATTAATATGTATATATTTACAATAATATAATTCTTATAAAATATAACATTAACTATATGCATCACATATATTTGCAATAATTTAATATTTTAATGTAATAAAAATAAACATTACACGTAATAATTAAAATTAAAATATACTTTAGACGTTTTTCTCGTACAAATTTAAAGGTCACATAATAATTGGTCACGAATAACCTTCTATTATGATCCACACTATAATAATAATAATAATGTATATTAATTTATGGTATAATTATTAATATTCCGAAATTAATATTATTCTAAATAAAGAAAGTTGCAAGTATAAGAAAATGACAATTGCGTGTCATATATTCTACGATGATCCCTGACGTGCAACTGTTTATTTAATCATATAATTAATTTAATTAATAATATTATTATTTAATTTTACAGTCAAACAATTTAAATTAATTTTAGTATTTCACAACCCAACTCTGATTTAGTTGACAAAACATCATTAATTGATTAATGATCGCTGTCAGTGTATAATTATAATCGAAAATTACTTAAATAGATCTGCGTACATTTGGTTTTCTTTTTAATTTCTTAATCAGGGATAATATTATTAATTAATTAATTAATTAGTTAGCGTGGGATGCATCATGTGTCGTCACATAGTATAATTTTAGTAATAAAGCTGTGAACCTAATTTAATTAATTAAAGTATATTTATTAAATAATTGAATTGCTTATATATAGTTAATTGATTAATTAATTACCCAAAATTGAAGCTTACGTAAATCAATCGTTTTTTAGGGAAAAGGCTACATTAACACCAGGTGTAGAAAGAGCTCTCTACACCACCAATCAAATTTTGACACGTAGCATTATTGATTAAAGTATTTATTATTATTTTTGTTATGAAATCTATACATTTGGTAATACAAATCAAATAAAAATTTATTTAATTTTCTTCCATTATTTATAATGAATTTGACATAAAATATACTTTATTTATTAAAATTCATTATATTAAATTTTTTATAATTAAATTGACATAAATGGGAGGCTATTTATTTAAAATTCTTTATACATAAGTAAAATAATCAAATTGAATTTGTAGTGTGAAGTTGGTGTACTTTTTTAAAATAAATTATTCAAATACATTAATTAATGGAGTGTAATGATCTAATGAGCATTTTTTTATTATGGTTATATAAAAATGCATTAATCCTATAGAAAAATAATGATTGTAAAATAATTAATATTAATTTTTTACGTGACATATTAATACAATAATATTGAGCAGAATTAAATAGTCATTTAAAAAAAATGAATAAATTGAATTGAATTAACGAAAATTGTTTTTATATATCTTAACTAGGGGTGACTATTCGGTAAGGACAATTACACACACCCGAATTTTTCGAGTACCCATACCCTAATAAGCAAACAAAACCATCTCATAACCCGACCATCTTTAGTAAATCGGGTACCCAATACCTGCGCCGGGTAAACAGGCACGGTAATCGGGTACCCAAAATTACCCTAAAATTTTAATTTACAAATAAATCAATAATAATATTTAAATTCAATAATTTATTTTTATCAACCAACAATAAAAAATTATCAATCAAAATTTAAAATTCCAATAAAAAACAATTACAAAATTAAAAACTATAAAAAATATCATTTATTATATATATAATATTTTAGATTTTTAATTAATATATTAATATATTTATTGTTTTAATTTAAATAATTAATCGGGTATTTCGGGTATACTTGAACGAGTAATCGGATACTTTAATACTCAATATTTTTTAAAATGAATTTCATAACCCGACCTTTTACCCAAATTTATTGGGTACGGGTACCCAAAAATCCAAACGGGTGCGGGTATTTCGTTACAAACCCGAATACCCGAACCCAAATAGTCACCCTAATCTTAACAAAGTGAATTGATATTTTAGTTGGATTATACAAGTAGTATAATTTTATTTATTTATTTTTATATAAAAATTTAAAATCCTAATATATAGCTTAAATAATTTTAACATTAATTATGTGTATATAATATAATAAATAAGTAAAAATTAGAAAACACTTTTGATTTTAATATTTTTTTCAAATATTAAAAACTTGTGTATAGTAAATAATAAGAAAATTGGAAAAACTCTATGTTGTTAAAATAGTTTTTTAAAATAAAAAAAATATCAGAAATCAATTTATTATATAAATAAAATTCTTTTTACTAATCTAATTAATAAATATAGTTAAGTTTTTAATTTTTAATTAATTATTTTAATTTAAATTACAATTTTAAATAATCAATTGAATTGATGTGTAGGAACTTCATTAATTAAATTTGCTTATATATCAAATTGATAAAATTTGTTGAATTTTATTTTTTAATTAATTAAAATAATTAATTTACTTTTAAATTTTTAGTAACTAAAATATTTTTACTAAATTAAATAATGGAAGTAAATTAAACAAAATTTAATTTGATTTTTATTACCAAATTTATAGATATCATATCAAAACTAATAATAAATATCTTAATTAATAATCCCACATGTTGGAATTTTATTGGCGGTGTAGAGAATCATCTCTACACCTGGTGTAAATGTAGCGTCTTCCTTTTTGTAGCCTACCAAACCAAACCACAAAACGTTTTGAGAAGAAAGTAAATAAATAAAGCATGCCTTTAAAGTAACACTGATCCTAATCTTTTCAAATTTTAAATCCCAATTATTGATCACACCATATGGTAAAATATCACATCAATATATTTATATTGTATACTATATATCAATTGGTAAAAATTTATCAATTATGTTAATTAATTTATACTATAAATAGATAAGTTGAAAGTGTGATATAATTATACATTAAATCCATGATGAAAATTTTGTTGTTTCATACCATATATCGATGGACGATTACTAATTTGTCCTTAGTGACGAAGTTTCTGTTGTGCATTAAACATGAATACATGATACGTCAACACATAATTTATTGTCCAAATTTTGTATTTGAATTTGAATTTGAATTTGAATTTTATGGGTTATTAGTAAATTTATTATTATATTATATAAAGTAAATTCGATTTACCTTAATAATACTACGTAATTACGGTAAACAAAAAATGTTGTGATTAATGATAACGATTCAGTGCACCTGCGTCGCACGCAATAACTCCCCGACGTGTGCAAGGTTGTCCGGTAGACACACCCAAGTAAGGAATGGGGACAAGGTAACAAAACCGGGAAAACCGCAGATAAAACAGAAACTCGTGGGCCCCACACGAATTCGCCTTTTTCCCATCATAGGCACACCTCGCACGTGCTGCTTCTGGGTCCCACCCCCAACTCACGTTTTTGGAACCACGCACTTTTTTTATTTTATTTTTATTTCTTTTTTAAATAAATAAATAAATAAAAAGTGGAGAGAGAGAGAGGATTTGACCGAAACTGTTGCTTAGCGTACGGTGCGTGGGGCCCAGTACCCTGCAGTTACAACGTGGTGGAGTATCGTATCCCACGCCACGTCAGACTCCTCAACCGCGCCAAATCCATTCATTCGTCCTGGCGAAGTTACGAGATTGCCCCTGGCGTTACGTGGGGAAACGTCATCTATTTACGGGGCGCGGTGTGGTTTTGTTTTGGAAACATTAATTGCCCCTCGATTTTTATACTACTTTTCCGATCCGGAATATTTATTTGATTTTTTCTTTTTCTATTATTTTCCTAAATTAATAAACGCGAATTGCATGTCCCTCACACACACTGATTGACTTTGAAAGGTTCTTCTTTATCCCCCAAAAACCTAACCCCCCTCCTTCCTCTCCCCACATGTATATAAATTCACGCACCCCATAATTTTTCTCTAATCGCAACCTCCTTTTATTTTATTTTTTCTCTCTAGAAAATAAAATAAAAAATATTAATTTAAATGTTGAATCCGAGCAACCAAACGAACGCCGGCTTTCTCCCCTTCGCCGGTTCACTCCCGGAGAACACCCAATCGTTTTACCAGACGATGGCGAAAACCACCGACAGCGGCCTCACGTACAACGTCAGTGCTCCGGCCACGAGAAAGCGCTCCAGGGACTCGATTTCCAATCAGTTCTACGCCGTCCCTAATTTTCCGGGAAAGCAAACCGGCGCTTCCCGGTTGCCGCCGTTCGCCGCCGGCGAAGATCAGTTCATGCGGTACCAATGCGAGATCGACACCATTATTTCCCAACACGTACGTACCTCAACCTCCCCCAATTTAATTTACTCGATTAAAATTTAGGGATAAAATTAGGTTTCTGAATTCGATTTCGATTGGTTAATTTCAGACGAAGAAAATCCGATTGGAAATCGAAGAGCGGCAGAAGCAGCAGGCGCGGCTGCTGATATCGGCGCTGGGCGAAGGCGTGATGAGAAAGCTGAAGGAGAAAGACGATCAGATCCAGAGAATCGGGAAATTGAACATCGCGCTTCAGGAGAAGGTTCGGAGCGTCTTCCTCGAGAATCAGCTGTGGAGAGATTTGGCCCAATCGAACGAGGCCACCGTCAATTCCCTTCGCACGAATCTCGAGCAAGTGCTCATGCAAGTCGGCGGCGGCGGCGGCGGCGATGAGCGCGTCTCCGCCGGCGCAGAGGAGGACGCGGAGTCGTGCTGCGCGAGCAGCGACGATAGGGATGTCGCCGACGGCGGCGACGACGGCGGCGGGAGCGGCTGTAGTACGGAAAGGAAGTGCAGGTTGTGCGGGGAGAGGGAATCGTGCGTGCTGCTGCTGCCGTGCCGGCACCTGTGCTTGTGCGGCGTCTGCGGCAGCGGGTCGCGGCAGCTGCAGGCGTGCCCCGTATGCAACGCGAGCATGAACGCCACTTTGCATGTGAACTTGTCGTCTTCGTAGAAACAGGAAAAAAAAACGGACTATACTTTTTTTTTTGTTTTTTACTTTTTTAATTTTCGGTTAAAATAGTGCCGTGTAAATTATTTTTGTTAAAAATTAGAATTTAATAAAGATCATTTATTTTACTCTTAATCAATTTGTTCTTTTTAGGTAAATTTGTCATTTGTCAACTTTCGGTGGGAATCAATTACCCCCTTTTATGAAAATTGCTTTGTCGCCCTTTTGTTTTTATGCTCTTACGTATGCGGTTCTAAATAATTGTTTTTTTGTTTAATTTTCTTACTTTTGAGTTTTTTGTTTAATTGGCGGTGTTTATCAATTCAAAAATAATAGTGTTATTTAACCTCATATTTTAGAATAATTAACACGTGATGATAATTTTAACCTAATATATAAACGATTACAAATTAACAATACATAAAAAAGTAATTTGCAGAAAAATATCGCGTTGTAATTGACTTTACACACGGGTGCAAGTACTTGATATGCATCGATTATGATTTGACTCGTCGAGCGTCGACATACACGATGATGCATCTAATTGTTGTCGAACACATGCATACCAGCCAACAATAATAACAAAGTAAATTAATTGTGTGTTGTTTTAGCTTAGTTGTATGATGGTTGACAACACACACAAACAGGTGAGATATGAAGAATGCTGAAAAAAGGCGAATAAATTTTAGGTAGTTTACTTCCAAGGAATGCAATCGAAAAAAGAAAAAAAAAATGGCGTGGACCACACGAGACACTCTTCTTCTTCTTCTTCTTTTTTCGGGCATGTGAGAGCAACTTCATTTGAATTAGAGGACCAACTTATTAGCCTATAGTCCCCACGTCCTTGTTGGCTCGTGAGTAGTTTTAGGTGCCAACCTTTAAAGCTAATTCAATTCGAGAAAATAAAAAAATGGAAATTATTGATTGATAATTCCTTGTTTGGTCTTCGTTTGTGGGAGTATAAATGACTTATCAACACTATCTACCCCGTGAGAGAGGGATCATAGATTCATTGTAGTCAAGATCGTCTATCTTGTAGAATTATTAATGCCGGTGTTTTGAAATCGAAGGCCACCGAAATAAAGTTTAGGCGAATAATGGTAACTCGGACGAATTTTAACATGGACCACGCACGTCCATAGGGTCCAAGATTGTGAATGCATTTGTTATACTTTATATTTCATCTGTTGTAATTGAACTGTTATCCCTTTTGAGTTGTTCAATATATAATTTGTATGAAAAAATTACATATTTTACAAGAGAGCTACGATATACTACTCCATTTACTGTTTTACTTGATTTTTTTAGATGACTTTCTCTCTCTCTCTTCTGGTGAGATCATATTCAACACTTCAATTTCAACACCATTGTGCATGATGATGTTGTGTTATACTTTAATAGTAATAAACATATCTCCACGAAATAGAAAGAGACAATTGAATTTTGATATGATTCTCATATTGACCTAATTTTTAATTAAAGTAAATAAATACTTTATCAGCTAGCAATATTAATTTGACGAATACTCCTATAATTTATGGTTTGATGGGCCACATAAATAGGTGCAATGAAGACAAACGTGTCAGTGGGAAATTTATGCCACTTTCACATTTTCTGTTGCCTCTCCTTCAATTCTGATGGCTCTCCATTTTATTTTTATATTTGTATATTTTTTTCTATTAATTAATATTATATACTCCCTCTTTCCCTTAAAACAATGCATACTTTCCTTTTTAGTTCATCCCTTAAAACAGTGCACATTCCATAAATGGAATGTCTTTTCACAATTTTATCCTCCCAATACACATTTATTTACTCTTATACCACTACTTTTTCAACTATCTACTTTATTACTTACACATCAATACCTATTATACCCATACTTTATATTATAAAACACACAAAAAATACTTTTTCTTAATTTACGTGTTATTTTCTCTATGCATAGTGTTAAGGGAAGGAGGGAGTATATTCTAACTTACTTTTCTGCCATTTCCCACGACTACGAGAGAGAGAGAGATAAATAATGAGTCGCACGAAACGGTCAAATCTCAAATTCCTCTTTCTTCGGGTACTTTCCTCTTGTCTTCCGTAATCCTTTCATCATCATCGAAATAAATAAATAAATAAATAATTTCATAATAATATAATATAGGAAATTAACAACCTAAAATAATACAATTAGTAGGAGTATATAATAAAGGAAATAATTAAATAACACTCGTGTCAGATTACCTATGGCCTTTCTTTATATTTTTCAACATTCAACAAAACAATTATAAACATGAACATGAACATGAACATGAACATGAACATGAACATTTTGATTTTGTCACGATCATGGTTATTTAATTTGTGACAATAATGTATCGATTGATGCCATTTTATTTTTTTAATAACAGCATACGTTCGCTATGACGCTTACGTTCGAATATTTTTTAATACGAATATTAAATTTTAAATGTATTGAATATAATATTAAATGTAGTAGCTATACTACTATTTATCATACAATGTACTAGTTGAATTTCATTGTATTAATTGTTAGTAGCAGTAGTACATTTTTATTTAATGCTATTATATGAGTACTATTTGACATTAGTATTAAATTTTCTTATTCAAATCAAATAATTATATCATAGTCCACATTCGAAGGTGGACCAAATGCACCTAATTGTAATAAATAATTGTTGGGTGTATAGGAGGAGATGGACCTAAACAATTAAAGAAGCAACCACTAATTGTACTACGTACATATACAGTCACAGATCGACTTTTGGGACTAACGTTCATTTATTACACTTTTTTTTTATCAAATAGTAAGAGCTAAAACGTGACCGGAAATTAACCTAAATTGTATGATTGTATGATGAAATTAAAAATATAATAATCTTACCTCCTATAGACGCAACCTTTTTTTTTTTTTTTTTTTTGTAATATATAAATTGTGATTATTAAATTCAATTTATTATACTTTTTGCCCACCATATAAATTGACATATTTTTCTATAAATAATAATTTTATACTCCAACAAGTTCTATAAACTAGCCTACTCCTATTATTTATCTTTTGATTATCGCAACAAAAACAAACTTTATATTTGATATGGAGGGAGGGATTATATTTTATAAAAATTGTACATCAATCCATATGATAGAAGTAATCAAGCTTTATTTGTAATTTATAAAAAATATTGACTACTAATTTGAGACAAATGTAACACATACAATATTATTAAAAAGTTATAGAGTACAATGTATTTATGGAGTTATACACTTATAGTACATTGATTGTTAAATTTAATACTTTAATTAATACTCTCTCCATTATTAATCAATAAAAAATAAAAAAGTAATAAAGTAAGTAATGGTAAAAAGGCATTGTAAAAAAACTCTAAAAAATTTTAGGCACAACTACTTAATTATTAATTAAAAATATCTTTTTTTATAATTTTTTATCAAAAAATTAACAAAATAGTAGTATTTTTTAATATGTGTTGCTCCAAAACGAAGGAGTTGTATAAAATTAGATTAGAATTTTAAATAGAAAAATGATACACACTCTGTTTTGGAAGAGTAAAATTGTGTTGAACTATTGACTATTTTGGAAGAAAAAGGTAATATAAACTTGGGATTGAATGTAAATAGTTGTAATTTTTTTCATAATATCAATTTATTCATTTAACGCCTTCATAAGCCGCTTATATGTGCACTCATAAATATTTTCAATTAAATTTAATTAATTTATTATTATTATTTTTGAATTTATTTTTTAGCAATTATTTTTTATTAATAAAAAAATCATAAATTTACTCAGATTCAACATATCTGTATTACTTTACACAAATTAATTTAGATTAACACAATTATTAAATATAAAAAATAAAAACAAGAAGTACTTGATTTTTTTTATATTATACTTAAATTTGATACTTGCGTGTATTTGATGTAGTTTAGAAAATATAATAATAACATATTATCTTATATTCAAGGTATAAAAAAATTATTTTTAAGTAAAATTTAACATATATGTTAAATTTACAGTTAATAATTATTTTTTTGGTAAAGATCAATCACATAGAAAAAATAAAAAGTATAATACAGTACTGCGGGAATAAAACTCCACCGCATCACAGAGCTAACAGGCTAGCTCTCCAACCCACCAACCATAAACACATATAGCACTAAAAGTACAAACACAATCACAATCACCAGGCTATATGCCATACCCTCTTCAATGCCCGTGTGCTTGAAGAGAATCAGGGAGTCGTAACGAGAGTATCCTCTCTCGTATGATAGAGATCGCCTGAGATGCCACCACTCCAGACGAAACCGACCGATCCTCATATATCCTCGTGTTCCTCTCGAGCCAAATATAATAGATCAGAGCAGCGAGAAGTCCACGATACGCACAAGATATCAAATGCCTCTCACGCCATCGACTAGAAGCCCGTAGAACAGCACTATGCCAACCTCCACGTGGCCATAGAAAACCCACCTCCACCTGTAATCTCTGCAGACAGTCATGTGAGAATGGGCACTCAAAGAAAAGGTGGGAGTGTGTCTCAACGCTCTCACCACCACATAGTACACACGAGTCGTCACCCCTACCAATCCAATTCTTATACTTATTTAAAATATTAGTATATGGTACAATTAATAAAAATATAAAAATAATTTTTAGTTAATAATTTTTAGTTTATACTTATTTAAAATATTAGTATATGGTACAATTAATAAAAATATAAAAATATATATACATTGAATTTTAAAAGAAAAGATTTAAAATATTTTATGGGTGATATTTTAACGTGCAATGTGTAATACGGTCTAAGAGATGCTACTCTAAGTGCAATACACTTGGTGGCATATTAACTGTGGATAAATACACAATACACTTCAAGTGTGTGTGATTATGTGTATATTGAATATAATAATATTAAATTAACGGTTAAGATCTATATAGTATACTCCACTAAGAGAATATAAAATCTGTGTAACACTCTCAAATCAACACGTTCATTTTTCAAAGACACTTTTTACAATTTTGTAGCTATTTTGTGGGCGGAATCAACTCCATTTGTGTAACTTTTTATATTTTAATGAAACGAATTAAATATGCAGTGATTTGAATCTATAATTCTCTTCCCCTATATAACACTAAGATAAGCACGTGCGATCTGGTGCCAACTGAGATTCTAGTACTTCCACGTCAAAATAAAATGTTGTTACCCTCATTACAATTAAAAAAACAATTTTAGTAGTATTAAATAATTATAATTACATTATTATATTTTTAAAACTACTGTATACTGTACTCCGTATTTATTAAATTTGGTATTATTATATTTTTAAAACTACTGTATACTGTACTCCGTATTTATTAAATTTGGTAAACACATTTTTGGATGAACTAATTTATTATTAATAATAATAAAAAAATTTATGAAAATGAATCTCTCGTATTAATTACCTCAATTGTCCCACTACATGTGATTGTAAATAGCAGCAGAGATGAGCAGGCGCATTTTAGAGGCTCTGGCTGTGTCGTATCGTAATCAACGCCACATAGAAATAAAAAAAAATAAAAAAAATCCGTGCGTACTTATCATTTTAATAATGATCCCTGGAGTCCCCAGGAGCATAGCCGAGTGGTAAGGCCTGTGATGATGTGGGTGTAATTCCCCGGCGACGCAGGGTTCGAATCTCGGGTGGGACAAATTTTCATTGAAATATTATGAAGGTTTGTCCTGGGGTTCGACCTGTTGGCTCTCTCGCACAGGTGTCTGCTACTCGGGCACATTCCTCGATTTACATCCTACCCGATCGAGGGACCTCCGATCGGGTGGGGGTGGAGTTTCTCGTCTCTCCTCCTTATCAAAAAAAAAATAATGATCCCTGGAAAAACGCCGGTATTGCCACCCACAGCGTTCGTTAGTGGTCTGTCCAAACGGCGTCGTTCCCAATGCCTCACATTTTTCATATATTTTTAATTAGTGGCTCGAATTGCGAGAGCATCTATTTATTGCATAATCCATATAAAAATATTTTTTTATAAGAGTACATTGAGGAGAAACTCCACCCCTACCCGAGTATAGGCCTCTCGATCGAATAAGATATAAATCGAGGATGTACTTTAGCAGTAGTTTGTATCAGATGTAATTTAAGGGATGTGCTCGAATAGCAGACACTTGTCCGGGAGAGTCACCTCCACCCGAGTAGATGCCCCGTTCGGATATGATGTAAATCAAGAAATTTGTTCGAATAACAGATCGTATTCGATGTAAATCGAGGGATGTACTCGAGTAACAGATAATTATTTCAATGAAAAATTGTTTCACTCTAGTTTCGAACTTCGCGTCACCAAGTGATACGGCGTAAAGCTAT
This sequence comes from Euphrasia confusa, assembly GCA_954870475.1. Classification (NCBI taxonomy): domain Eukaryota; kingdom Viridiplantae; phylum Streptophyta; class Magnoliopsida; order Lamiales; family Orobanchaceae; genus Euphrasia; species Euphrasia confusa. The sequence goes on along the minus strand of OX940959.1, from coordinate 5,879,187 downwards.
ACAGCGTAAAGCTAAAATTGTTCTTAAAGAACTATTTTTATTTGGGAATATTACAAAAATCTGCCCAACCTTTAGTGATTTTTACACTCAACTACCCGAACGGAAAACCGTTACAACCGACTACCCCATCTTTTCTCCGTTAGACAATTACCTTTTTTTTAGCCGGATCGGAATATTCTAAAGAATATTCCGAGAGCGTGTTGTGTACTCACTGAATTGGTCAAATATAATTTTGACTGGAAGGGCAATTATGTATTAACACATTTCATTTTAATTTTAATTTAAAAATAATAATAATAAAAAGAGGAAAATTGAGATTACATCTTAGAACCCTAATCAAATTCATTCACGCCAGCTCAAACTTTCCCAAATCAGAGAAAAAAAAATCCCACAACTTAGATTTCCAAAATTCGAAAAAAATCCCAAATTGTTAGAACCCTAATCTCAAATTCTAGTTCATATATTCGATTCATCCTTAATTACATTTCCAAAATTGAAATGTAATTAACGTTCCAATCGAAGTCGCTCTCCCCCTTCTCGGTCGTCATCAACCTCCCTCCCGTCGAAGGCCACCGTTGCCGCCTCTCTCCTCTCGTCGACCATCTACGTGAGACTGATCGCCTAACGTCACTGCCGGAGCCGAGGCTTTTCTCGGCCGCTGTCCAGCCATCCCTCGCTCTCTCTTGTTCGATCGAAAAATATGTGAACTAGGGCTCGTCTTTGAGATGTATTGGATTATTGTTGACACATGATTTTATTTTTTTGTTAATTTCTGCAATTGAATCTTGGGAGTAAGATAAGTTCTGTAAATAAATATTCAATAATTATTTTATTTTTATTTTACTTTCTACATTTTTTATATTTAATCTATTTTTATTTAAAATTTATTGTATTTTTGGTTTGCCACTTAATATTCTCTATTTTTTATTTGAGATTATGCAATTATTAATTTATTTATTATTAAATATAATGAATATATAAAATATTTACCAAATTTAATTGTTGATTAAGAGTAATATTGTAAAAAATTAATAAAATAAGGATTTATTAATATTTTGTGTAAGTCAAGGGTAATTTGGTAATGAGTCATAGAAAAACATAAAAAAATATAGATAACAGAATAATTAACGGAATATTCTGATCCGTCCAAAAAATAAAGGTAAGTGTAAAACGGAGAAAAGATAAGGTAGTCGGGTGTAACGGTTTTCAGGTCAGGTAGGAGAGTATAAAAATTACTAAACGCTGGGCAGGTTTTTGTAATATTCCCTTTTTATTTCATCAAAAGACAACTCAGCACTGAATGATCAGAATCACAAATAAATAGTACTAAACCCTAAATATATTAGGCTTTATTAAAAGATAAATAAATAACTTAATTATTTAATATGGGGTTCTCCCGTATCCACATCATTCTCTCCCACCAGAAGAAAGTTCGACCGCGAACTTGAAGCATGTTAAAGAGAATGATCACGACATAACACGTGTCAAACGAAGCCGCCGGGATCAAACACGAAAGTTGCACAAACCAAATTTCAAGGCATGGGGACAAAAGTAACAATCAGGAGAGCAACAAGAGGTGGCTCTACATATGATACCACATCTTCATGTGAGACTCCATGCTCCAGCATATGATGAGAGGGCACAGCATATGATGAGAGGGCACTGCAGAAGCTTTGTCACCAACCATTTTGGAAAGAAGTCTAAAGCCATTCTTGGATCTCTATGTGCAGGGGCAAACTCCAATGGGGCTTGTGGCGTCGAGCAGGAGCGGACAATCCTAAGTAGTGGCTCGACATCCTCGAGAGCGAGTGTTGCGGTTAGGTTCAAAGGGGACTCATCATCAACCTAGGTAGACCATATTACTTGGAGGTCTCCGAGACGGGCAACGGGGTCAAAAGAGGTATATTGTCCCGAAGGTGGCGTAGCAGCCTAGCAGGCCATTACGTCATCGACCACGTGCTATTCGGGCATGGCCAAGGGGTCAACTTCATTAAAACGAGGTGGACCATCGTAATAATGTGTCTCCTCCAGATGTAACGGGCTAGGGCCCGCGCTCGAAAAAGCCGAGGGGGGCTCCACGCTGGAGGGGGTCAGGGGCCTCAAGGCCTAAGGGGGAGTGCGATCTCGCGGGGACTAGATACGTCGATCTGGACCGTGCGTGGCAACGTAAATCCAGGGACCATCGGGATGGGGTGCTCGAACCATAATTCCCATCGGCAAGAGATGTCACTTCGAACGTGCGATCCAAGGGCGCGCTCGGGCGCGGGGATCGAGCAGCGTGAAGGCGACGATAACATGTTGGAGATAACCAGGCGGAGTTCCTCGAGTTCGACGGCAAGGGCTGCGACCTGCCGGCTCAAGGCGGCGACGTTGGCGTCACAACGGGTTGCGACCTCAACGGCGGGTTCGCGAGCATATTGGCGACGGGGATGCATCGTCCGACTCTGATACCAACTTGATGCAGCTTAAAGCTACAATTGTTCTTAAAAAACTATTTTTATTTTATCAAAAGACAATGAGTGATCAAAATCACAAATAAATAATACTAAACCTTAAACATATTGAGTTTTATTAAAAGATAAATAAATAACTTAATTACTTAATATGTGTTTCTCTCGTATCCACATAAACAAAGAATTACACTCACATCATCTCAAGCTTACCACTCGAATATGGCCACTAAGAGCTATAAAAAAAATTGTATTTTATAAAGAAAGTAGACAATTGGTTTGGAAAAGAGAGTACTCTCTCCAAATTTTAATATCATGATTACTTTCCTTAAATGAACAATTTATAATAATAGAACCTCCAAAAAAAGAAATAAATATTAATTTTACTTTTTCACTTTAAAATATAAATTTACCATTAATTTATTAATCTATTTTTTCAACAACCTACCGCAACAACGAGTTAATAGACTAGCCCCCGAACAACCAACGTAACAATTAACACTCTGAATATATATTTATATCCTTCACTTTTTGATAAAAAAATTAAAAAGTAACATTTTTCTTATTAGAAAAGATTTCATATTTATAAATCAGAGGGTGTATTATTTATCCGCAATTGAAAAATAAAATTATTACTTCCTGTTAAATATTTTCACACTATTATTTGGGCAGTTTAAGTTTTCACATAGATGTTCATAATTTTTATTACTTATTTTATCTCTTAAAATTTAACTATGCCATTAAGTTTTTTACCTATTTTTTTAATGTGAAAAAATAAAATATATATTTTTCTCATATCATATTATTGTAAAACATTTTTTTTAAGTAATCCGATTATTATAAATTAAAAATAAGTATTATGAAATAAAAGGAGTAAATACCCGTTATTTTAAACTTATTTTCACTTCATTTAGTTATTCATTCAATTTTGTTAATTTCAGTTGAGTAATTTAATTTTATTATTATTATTATTATTATTATTATTATTATTATTATTATTATTACGTTTTTATTTTTATTTTTTTAATAATTATTATTTATTATTTTATAAAATTTAAAATTTTTATAAAAATATATATTACAAAAAATATTGAAATAATTGAATAATATTTTTATATTATAAAATTTAATTCAATTTAACTTTATTTCCATTCAAATTTATTTAGTTTGCTTTTAAGAGTAATTTAGAGAAAAAATTAGAATGAGTTTATGATTTATAAATAAGTAACATAGTTTACATTCCTAATTAAAAAGGTAATCAATTTATTGTATATATATAAATTAATGTATTTATATTAATTGTATTCATAATTTAGGTAGACTTTTCAAATTTGATTTGTCTATTTTAACCTTTGTATTTTATTAATGATATTTCCCATTTAATTTATACGTTTTATTTAACTATTGTAGAAATCTTAATCGTTTTCGAACAGAGATTCTTGAAAATCAATCACAGTGTGCTTTTTTTAGAAAATATTTTATGATTGCGATTCGTATTTTTTTTTTGAAAATTCAAAAACCAAGCCTAGCCATATTTGTAGATCATCGAACACACTGCCAATTCGGCTCTGCTAGTTTTTGAGAAATACGAAATAGCTTCAAGCCTTCAACAGGAACCATGTAAGACTTTTAATAGTATATTCCACGAGCTTATTACACACCCAGGTAAGACTTTTAATAGTATATTCCACGAGTTTATTACACACCCAGTGATCGAAGCATTCACATAAAGTAATGACTGTGTTTTTAAATTAAATGCTTTAGTATGTTACTACTAAACCAGTAGTATAACATTGGGCAATTTTTAACTACATGTGAAGAAAGTTTAAATTTCAGCTCAGTGTGTATTCATCAAACAGTGTACTAGTATTGCTCATGTGTCTGTAGTGTTAGTTTATTACATTATGGTATTGTTATAAATATCTCTTCCTGTTGAAGTCATTCGCAAACATTGCTCATAGTTCTTTCGTGTCGGTTATACAATAACGTATTTGGATTGTTTATTACACATGCATAATGGATTCTTCTACATATACGAGTTGGATAATCAACATACGTGTAGATCTGTTGTTCGTCTTAACAAGACCAAGATGCTCTCCAGCAATATTGTTAAAGTAGTAATGGTCGACAAGATTCGTGATAACCCGAACTCGAAAGCTGTTGATATTCTAAAAGATATGAAGTTGAATTTAGAATTAGATATTCCATACCACAAGGCATGGTATGGTAAGGAACGTGCTAGGGACGACGTGCTTGGTGTGGAGGATGATTCATATTCTCAACTAAGATGGTTCGGCCAAAACACGATACAAGCGAGGGACAGTGCCTAGAATACTAAGTTTAAGTTTGTGTTCATTTGACTTAAAACACTTTTTATGGTACTCTAGAATACACTGGTCTTATTTTCATTTGTCGTCATTTTAGTTTTTGTTGCCGTGGAGGATATTAATAAAACAAACGTGTTATATTTTAACATTGTCGTCACGATTTTTTCTTCACCATGATCAGTTAATGCAATCAGGAACTTTTTTTGTGAATTTATCCATTCTGCGAATGTCCAGTGAGAAATTGATAGTTAAAGGAGGATTTCCAATGGATAGTTAGGGTACACATTAGTGAATAACATTCAGTTTAGGTTAAACATGTAGCATGCATTTAGGCAGTGGGGCATGATCTATGTTGAAGTCTGTATATTTAGGTGTATTGTGTTTTGAGGTTTATTATTACTGGGGCATCATATATTTGAACAGATACTACTTCATGGAACTTCAACCGCTATTAACATGTTTCTGTGACAATGTACATGTAGTTTGACATTCATTAGTCAACAAGAATGACAAATATTGTTCCCAAGTTTAAACAACAATGTTTACCATAAAACAGTGTATTCAACCATGTGTCACATGATTTCTGAAAACTTGAACTATCAAAACCAATTAAAAAACATCCAGAACAATCTCCAACTAGGTACATCAAAATGTTTCGACAATAATTTCAACGACATTAATCGCATATCAGAAGAAGCTGTAGTGCCTTTCTCTAAAATGTCCTCTCCAGCAACACTTAACCCCAGTATATTTTCAACATCATCCAAAGATATTTGGTCGGGACTACCTCCGAAGGAGAAGGATTCTTCTTCGTGGTTGTAACCTTTTAGGATCATGCCTAGCTGGTTATTTGACTTAGAAATAGTCAATTTACCAGTGAAGAAGAGATCGAATAAATCTGCAAACTGTGTCTGTGAAATTATTCTTCTAACACCCTCCGTGATAGAGTTGCATGTATCGTCATCATACTGAGGGACAGTGCTTTTGAACTGAAAAGACTGAGAATCATAAATTAAACATATTAGTCCATAAACTGTTTACAGACAAGTTCATATAATCACGATACTTATACACACAAATTACGATTAATAGGTTCATGAAGCTTTTGGATTTGAAGCAACCTGATTTTAAACAAACCTGCAAATTGGAGTCGGTACACTATGCGATAATCGATAATCAGCTAGATGAATAACATTTGACTCTACTACTTGTGTTTTCCATGAACATATTTTAATCCCTATAACCTAAATTTGCATCCAAGATAAATCCACTCTTAAAAAATCCATTGTTTGCAAATACACTATTAAATAGCTCTATTCAATTACTACATTTGATGAAGTTAAACAAAAAAATATGAAGTATTGAATACGGATCTATGTCATACTCTGTGACAATATATGTGTAGTGTATGTAAAGAAGTGGACACTAATGTCCTGATATCAGGTTTAATCAATTTCCACCTATATAGTGTTATAAACAGTGTTACCAGTGTTGAAAATTTTAAAAGTGTTTTTGGTTGTGTCCATGAACAAATTTCAGACATTATACATAAACAATACAATCAATGTTGAAGTGTTTGCAATAGATTTACCCAAATAACCTATATTACTTGTACCTCATAATGTTAAGTTTACGATCATGGAGTCTAAAGACACCGTTATGTACACAATGTGAATAAAGGTTACACTAATTTAGGCAAAAAAACTCATACAACAATCTATTAGCTAGTGTACATAACACATTACACATAATGGTAACCAACACATAATCAAACACTTATTATAGTGTTTAACTAATGCACTAATGGTTGTTAACATATGACAGAGGTTGAGTAAGTCGATAATGTACTCTATATTAAACTATTTGTTCAAAAGCGATGAACCAACTTTACGAAACAAAATTCAGTGAGCATGAGTCGTACATATACTATTATTTGATAACTGAAATAGTGATTGTGGTAGTGTCTATGAACACAACGGGGGTAAAATTGTTTCCACCAATACATTGTTATAAACAGTGTTATAGTTGTAGTCAAAACACTTGACAGTGTTTGCAGTAGTGTCTATGAACAATTATCAGTAATTGTACTTAGAGAATACATTGCCTGCCAATCAATGTGCAGTTTACGTAATAGTGTCAGAATCCTTTGCAAATGTCTACTTGTACATCATATTAGTTAAGTTTGCGATCTTGTCGCCTAAAGATTTACCAGACACTATTATATACACAATAATAGTAAACAAACAACATTATTTACAATAACACTATTATGTACAACATCTTTTTACCAACATCTTTTTCTTAGTTATTTTTGGCGTGTTTATTCCCACATTGAAACGTTTCCTCTTTTGTGATTTTAGAGACACCACCTTGTTGGTGTTCTTTGTCGCACGTTTCGCGACCTATGTCATAATAAGTAGTTATTTTTTTTTAAAACAGACTCATTCAAAGACAGTTAATAAACATAGCTTCAAATACCTTAGTAAGTTCTGTCTGTGCATCAGACGTAGTTGCCTCAAAGTCGTTCTCCAATCTACGTTTGGCAGATCGCGAATATGCCTCTCGATTCTGCACCTTCTTTTTATTGAATCAGAACGTGTTATCGGAGACATGTTTCTCAAGTCCCGATTCAAAATAGGAAGTTTTTAGATATTAGATAACCAAATTAAGCAACGACAACACTTTTTTTATGAATACTACACTGTATGGAGGGAGCAGTGTTTTGTTGATATAGGCAATATAAAAAACAATCAAGTTACTTGCACACTCTTCTTCATAAACTAATAGTTTAGATTAACAGGTTCCTATAAGATTATATGGTCCAACATATAACAACACAAATTTTTGACAAACTGTGTTAAGATTGCCCAAATAATGCTTTGAATACGAAAAATAGATACAGTCTGAATCTACAGTTCAACAAACCCACTCATTTTTCTGATAGTGTTATTGGGTCCAAGTTGAACGTTATGAAATTATTTGTACTTGTACACAAAAAAGGGAGATATTCAACCTAAAATTTGTGATTTTAGTCGATTTGAAACAACTATTCAAAAACCATAAATCATACATGCAATCACGGTGCGTGTTACACTATGTCAATTCAACCCTAAAAAACGAATAATTTCTGTATAATCAAACACAAGATCCGAGAAACCTAAATCAGTTACGCAATCTACTAACCCAATAATTTCAATTGAGACACTGCCGTGAGAAAACTTACCTTAAGACGAGAAGGCTTCGAGTTTTGTGAGGACACACTACTACGACAACGCTACCGCCGGAGGAAGCACAAATCGGCGGAAATAATTGAGTTTCACGTTTCTGTTTGCTGCAATTGTGATAAGCAGTATTGTTAGTAGTTTCAGCCTAATGGTAATTTAATATTAGCATCCGTTTTGCTTTTTTTTTTTGGTAGTGTATTCTCACTTTGGTAAGTTAATATTTAATAGCATCAATTAAGAAATACCATATATTTTGTGAATAATGTAATATATTATATAGTTTACGATAATTAAAAGGGTTGTTTGGGTAAATCTAGTTTTTTCATAAATAGTGTAAAGATTCGTCTAAATGTATAATTGAGAGTAAGATATTTACTCTTTTTGAAAATCTCCCATTTAAATTTGTTCATTTTAATTACAACAAGAACAAGTTATAAATATCCGTAATTATATTTGAGCAGATTTTTCCCATGGGCATAACTGCCCAAATTTATTTATTTTTTTATTATTTTATTTTTATATGAATATATATATATATATTATTAATTTCGTAAATATTATAAGATATATTTTTTTAATATAATTTATTATAATTAATGTCAAAAAAATAATTAATATATTATTATATGTAGCAATGCTGCTTTAATAGTAATAGTGTAGAGTACTACCTATGAATTTATTGTCAGGTGTATTTATTAAAATATTAAAAATAAAACATTTAGTTGAGATAAAAAGTAATTTACACATAGAAAAACATGTATAGAGTTACTGTAGTACATTTACATTAATAGCCTGTTTGGCTGAGCTTATAAGCTCTTTAAAACAGCTTATAAGCTGTTTAAAGCTTATAAGCTCCTAAAATTTGTTTGGTAAAGTTTTAAAAAAACTTTAAAATAAGTTGTTTAACACCTTATAAGTTGTTTAAAAAAAGTAATGGATAAGTACTTTTTTTAACAGCTTATAAGCTCTTCCAACTTAAATAAAAAAGACCAAATTACCCTTAAAATTATTCACTTTTATATATATACAAAAATTCCGAATTTATTATTTAGTTAATATAATTTTTAAATTTTTTTTCTTTATATATAAAAATTTATTTTTGTTAATTTTAACAATATAAGATCTTAAATTGGCAAACAAATTAAAATTTTATAAACTTATATATCTATTTTATCCAAACTATTTAACAACTTATTTATTAAATAAGTTTTATCTATGCTACACCTGGTGGAGTACACTATGTAAATCTTAACCGTAGATTTAATATTATTATATTAAATACACACTTAATCACACACACGACGTGTATGGTGTATGCATCTACTGTTAATATGCCACCAAGAGTATTGTTCCCGGTGTAGCATCTCATAAACCAAACATAACAGCTTATCAGCTCTTAAAACAGTCTTATAAGACGTAACATTCTATATGCTAATTTAAATAAATTCGTCCAAACAGACTCTAAGTAGAAAGAACGGTATAAAAATTGAGTTTTAACGTGTTATGCTTATGGGCAGATTTTGTGTAATGAGTCATGAGAGTAATGGATCAGTCATGAGAGATGGGCCCAGCGGTTTTGGAACCGTCAATGGATCATGGCATGGGAGATTGATGTTGAAGACTGAAGTTTTATGGGTGGGCCCATAGACGAGAGACATGGTTTTGTCTCTCTTTGGGCAGCACAATTTCTGAATTTAAATAGTTTTTATAAAAATAAATATTTTAAATCGTTTAAATATTTCAAGCATAAAATAATTTTGGTAATTCTTCTATAAAATTATGCAACGGGAACATTAATAGAATTACCATTTTAAATGTTTATATTATTATTTATATATTATAATAAGTTATATAATTCTATATATCATTATAGATAAAAATTATTTTATTTTCTAATTATTATATATCATTTTTTTAATATAATTATAATATGTTTTAACTGAAAAATGTTTTAAAATTAGTTTTTACATAAAAAAATAATATAAAATTAAATATGTATAAATATATATCTAATAGTACAAATTTTAACAATAAAATAAATTAGTATAAATAATTATTTATAAATAAAACTTTTTTTTTGTTTTCCTATGATGCCCGTTGTAGTAGCTCCTAAATGATTTTTTTGAAATTGAACTAAAAAAATTAAGATATATATGATTAAATCGTAAAAATCCACGTAATACATGTCTCATGTTGTTAGTTGAATAAAATCAAATGATTAAAAAAAAAATGATCTTATCTTTTGATGAATTTGATTTATTTGTCATTCTTCTAGTATTATTAATTATGAAAATTGACCGGTACCAAGTGTTCAATGTATTATAAATATGCATATATAGAAAAAAAACAAATAGAGTTTAATGTCAACATTTTCTAGCGAAAACAATCAATTTTAGTGCATATTATATATATATGAAAATAATGATTGATAACACGACTTCTAATTTTATAGTAGTAATTTATTTTTAGGGACTTTTGATCCACCCCAAAATCCAAACATATAAGAAAGATACATCATTGAAGAGGTTTGTAAAATAAGAAAGGTTAAATTTGATAATTTGAAAAGTGACATTTGTTTTGTTTATCAACTTTTCTTACAACAATAGACAAAATTAAATTTTAAATTAATTTGTTCTGTTCATCAAATTTTGTTTTGTTTTTGTTTTATTTGCAATAGTATTTTTTGTATTATTGAGGAAAAACTAAAAAATATTTTTTTAATGTAAAAAGTATAGTAATGTTTAAAATTTAAGTTTATAATTTTATTTTGCAATTATTTTTTAAATGTTTATTATTGTAATACAATTAAAAAAGAAAAGTAACCCTTTCTCCAAATAAAGAATAGTACATTGCGAGTGAGTTGTTTATATTTGTGGAACATGAAAAAGAGACAAATAATTGAGAATTACATGGCACAATTATAATGGCGTTTGATTTGATCCCACAACGAGACAGAGAGTAGCTAGTAATAGACATCATCATCATGATATAGCCAACCTATACCTATACGAGTGGGACCCACATCACTATTATTTGATTTTTCTAGGAGTACTAATGTGATATTTTGTCAGTAGAGGAAAGATGAAAAACTCTTCTTTCTTCTTCGATTGATGTTCTCTCGAATCGAAGAATCTCGAATTAAAAAATGTAAATTGAGAAATGTGCTCGAATAACAGACATGACATAAACTAACATGTCTCATTCAAATTAAACTTTATAGTATTTCAATGATTTTTTTTTTCATTCGAAATTCGAAACTTGCGTCACCAAAAAATTACACTCATAAAATTCAGAATATTTTCAAGATACTCCCATTAATTTGACAACCATAAAATTCATTTAATGTTCTTTGTTTTATCATTTATGCCCCTGGTAATTCCTTGTGGGCAGATTATGCCCATGGGCAGAACTGCCCAAATTTATTAAATTTTTTATTTTTTATTTTTATATGATTATAAATATAATTAACTTAATAAATCTATTAAAATAATTTTTTTATCTTTTATTTTTATATATTATAATAATTTTTTCTAATCAATTAATTATTTTAGTATAAATGTAAAAATATTCATTATCTTTATCTAAATATTTTTATTTTATATTTTTTTTGTGTAATATATATTTAATATAGTGTACTTAATTAAAATATATGACAAAATAATAATAAAAATATTTTAATAATTTATAAACAATTTTATAAAAGAATTTTGCCAATGGGCAGAATCTGCCCATTTAGCACGTCCCTTTATGCCCCCACCCTCTAAAATTGACCCGACTCAAGAATCCCAGTATTTTGGGCCTTGTCATTATGGACTATTGTGGGCCCAATAGAAAGGGATGTCACCCAAAGCTGTCCACATTTATTCCAAAGTCCAATTTACTTTGGTGGAAATAGAATCAATATGTGAACAAAAACAAAAAACCAGGCAAGAATATAATGATACCACTATTTAAGGTGGGATAGATAGGGACCATAACTCCAATCTCTCTTTTCTTCTTATCATGGTTTTGGAACACCTTCAAATCTTATTATAGATGAAGTGCGTTTTTCAATCGGTGTGGTTGGACATATATTTAGTGTGAAAATCGAACTTGTAAATCACTCTTACTATAAATACGCACCGTCTCATTCCATGCACTACTTTCCCCCCGTAAAAATCAAGTTTTTGTGTGCCTTATTAAATTCGTCTTTTTTGAGATTAATCGATTTTCTTCATAGAGTTGTATGTAATTCTGAAAGCAAGTGATGTAAACAAAAGTAGTGATTCTTGAAATGTATTGGGGCAAATGAGGTTGATTGAACTTACTAGTAAATGCTTTAATTTGACATTTCTCATATTCTCTTTAAAGTAAAGAAAATGGATGACCCTCATGTAGTGGCCCATTTTTAAGGTCTTTAAGCAATGAGAAGTAAGAGTAATTATGATTTAACTTATGATCTCAAGTAATTAAGAATGAAATTATATTTAATCCTACTATTGAGTTCGATTTTGATCACGACTCAATGAAATAATTGGACAGATCGAGCGATCTTCTTGATAACTCCTGCTCGATTAATTTATGATAACAAAAGCTTACTAAGAACAAGTTGAGTTTTGACTCTAACTCCTCGTGGGTAGCATTAATCCGAGAAAAAGAATAAAAACACCTAGAATAATTATTCTAAAGCAATGTTTTTGAAGGAAAAAGTTGCACCTATGTGAAGAATAAAAACACCAAGAATAATGATTCTAAAGCAATATCTTGAAGAAAGAAAGTTGCACCTATTTCTTGGTCCACACATCATATTCATATCCCAACCCATTAAAACCAACATCAGATTTTGCACTTCAAATGTGCAAGTGGAGACCCAACTCCTTATCTTAGGGTATCATCATTGTGTTATGCATATGCCTACCTTTTTTTTTCCAATTTTTTCCCAACTCCTTACCAAATACTACCTTCTGCTAGAGACTAATTGTAACAACTTTTTTGTATTTTGTGAAGGAATGTGGTTATTGATCTGAGATAGAAGTAGTACTTTCACTATACAGAGGGCCGAGGCAAATAATATTTTTTCATTTTATAAAAAAAATAAAAAATTCTCAAATGAGGCATGACCATTAATTCGGGACGAATAAAAACGCAAAGTGTGAAAATAGCGTTTGGATGCAATGAACTTATTTTAATAGATTGTTGTGATATGTAATTAACTTTATGATAGATACACAAGGCTCAAAGGCATTTTCTTCTGGAATAAAAAGGAGGCTCAAAGTCGAGTAGTAGTGGACACCGCCATAGCACCGTGCATAATTTTGAAATCACTTTTCAAGTTTTTTGCTTTTGGGAATAAGAATCATAGGTAACTTTATGTAGCAAGAAAGAGTATATTTTAATATTTGATCAAGATTATTAACTTGTGCATGTACCTAGGTAAAGAAACATACTCCAAATCAATTTTTTTTAAAGCATGAAATATTTTTATCTCTCTCTTTTCATTTAGTTTTATTTTTTCATATATATTTTTTTTAATTTTTATAGTAATCCAATCACATTAATAATTGTTTCAGATGTGGAAAGATTTAATGCATAGAATATTTATTTTTCTCTCTCAACAGAATAATTTTGTGACAACATGTGAAAAGCCTCCAATTTATATTGCAAGTCGGTAAACATTTAATGGTCTGGGCTGATGAGCTTAATTAGAGATCAACTAAATAGCCAGCCCAATGTTCAGCAGGAAAACCGGATGCTTGCTGCCGATGGGCTTTTATTAGGCCCAATTCTGTATCTAAAAAATTAGAGTTTCTTGAGTTCAAAATTTATTGAATTATTTCAGGTTCGAATTAGACTTAAATTTCAAATCATTTCTTAATTGACTCAGGGCATGTTCTTTTGAAGTGACTTGAATGAATGATATATGTAATGGTTGGTTAATTGATGGGTTTATGTGTTTAGGAATCATTTCATTGTTTAGATCGTTGTGCAAATTCGGGCGATTTACTCCAACACCCCACCTTCTACTACGATTGGATTTGTGATTGTGAATTGATCGGTTAATCGATGGAATAACCGATAAAATACGAAGAAGGGCCGGGAGGTGAATTCCTATGATTAGTCAGGTCCCCATACTATCCAATGCGCGAATGAGACCGAAAGGTGATTTCGCTAGAGATCAATTCAACCTGTGACTAGGGTTTGAAGAAATATAAATACCTAGAGAGTCTATATACAACACAAAATTTATAGTATGACTTGATTAATTCGTGCTCGTGCTAAGGGTCTTTTTGAATTAAACTTGAATTAAGGGTCTTTTTGAAGACTATATATAAAGAAGGGCGGCGGTATGACGGTATCCAACATTGGCAGCTTATTTTTGCCTCATAAGGAATTACGTGAGTAGCCAAGATCATGAATTCCACATTAATCCGTGCATGTCCGGAAAACTTAATCCGAACAAGGGAGTTGGACACTCACTACGATTGAGGAATGAAGATGTATAAATTGAAGATCGAGATGCATCATTTCTCACAGCTTACATTGAGGATTATGTCAAGAAAAAAAAATATCATAGCTAGAGTGTTAGCTTTTAAAACAAAGCTCTGAACGCCACACGATCAATATCAGTGTCACTTCGACGATAAATAGTATGAGAATAACGAGATATCGAAAAAAAGAAATCAACAATAAAATAGAAAAGACAAAAATTTACGTGGAAACCCAAATCGAGAAAAACCACGAGAGGAACGACGAAAAAACTCACTATAATATCACAATAATTACAAAGGATAGATATCCACTCTCAACCCTCTATAATCTCTGATGGTGTCTCTCTAATTGGTGTTCAACACACATCTAATTGTGTCTATGAAGATCCCTAATTATAGGTGTAGAAAACCCATAAACTAGGTAACAAATAGAAATAGGAAATAAATCCTAAGCTTAATATAACTCCAGAATCCCAATAAATAAGGAATAAAATTATACCTAATATAATTCTAATTTTCCTAAATAAGGAAACAAAATTCCTAAGGATTCGAGTCATATTTTAACAATCTCCACCTTTACGAGAAACCGCGAAATCCCATCGCACATGTGAAATCTCATCACATATCAACACCAAGCCGCGAAATTCCATCTCGCATGCGAAATCACATCGCATATTAAACCATAAAGAGAAATCACATCGCTCATGCGAAATCACATCGCACTCCAAGTCTCATCCCTTGTCTTCCTGCAAACGCTCCAACAAGCCTAGTTCCTAAAAGTTTGGACCTTCAAAGGTCCCCATGAATCCGAACGAACATACCCGAGTGTCTTCTTCAAGTTGTGAACCCAATTCGAGATATACCCTCTCGACCGCTTTCCAAGCGCACAATGCTCACCAGATTTAAAAACACTCCATCGATCGATATACACTCGATCCTTCTTGTTCACTACAAAAAATTCGCAGATTCCCTACGGCCATTCCCGTAGAGAAATCCGCATAAATCCGTAGGGAACAGGGTTCCCTACGGCATCCCCTACGGGAATCACGCCGTAGGGGTTTGCCTCGTAGGGAACAAATCCCCTACGGGATTTTTGGAGCCGTAGGGGAGATCCCTACGGGCTGGCCGTAGGGGAGCCCCTTGGGAAACTAGTCTCCGCCTCCCCTTCTCCCCGTAGGGGTTCCCTACGGCATCCCCGTAGGTTGTCCCGTAGGGGTATTCCCTACGGCTAAGCCCGTAGGGAATACGTTTTTATCAAAAAACGTGGCCCATATGTTACTCGTATTCCCTACGGCTAAGCCCGTAGGGAATACGTTTTTATCCAAAAACGTGTCTGTTGGAGTTGTGTACTTAATGTCTAGATTTAAGTAACGGAAACTCCCGATCCATTGCCATTAATCTATTTAATTAAATAAACAATTATTTGCGTTTAATTATTTATAATTAAATATATGCAAATTATAGTCCTGGATTTCATACGTTGTAGTTAGTATGGTGTGCATGGGCACACAGAAGATCATACTATCGGTTACTCGTATTTAATCGAACAGTTGCTCACGACCTAGATGGACACGGACCAATCCATCGGTATAGTCGTTGTGTGAGAGAGAAAATAATTTATCTTAATTATTTTATCACACTTGTACACTTGGTGTATTGGGCGGATCGCTTGAGATTTATCGATTAGGATTGCCTTGGATAATCGATTTAAATCTCAGAGTATTTTATTTTTAATCCCCGATACTATTGCGGGTGGTATATTTAATATAAGTGACTTTGATTTTCCAAAGGAATTGACCGGTTTAATTACTGGGTCAATTACCGGTTAAGTTGGGTCACTATATTTTATATATGACATGCCGTGAATACTTGACGGGAAAGTGTATCCCGTAAGGGTTGATAATATCCCCGAGATGAGTTCATAAGGAATTATTATGTAAACCCTGCAGGTGGATTTGTTCCGCATAATAATTAAGGTTGAATGGTACTAGTCTCGGATATAAGAGATGAATAAATTAATTAGCAATAAATTAATTTTATTCATGGATATTTATATCTTAAATACACGGAATAAATAATACTACCGGAGAAATATTATTTGATATAATATGGTTTAATATTGGGAGTGCAATTAATTTTATATAGTGGAAAATAGAATTAATTAATATTAATGGATTAATAGATTTGGGCTTGGGCTCAATTTAATCATTAATATTGGAAGCCCAATATTCCACCTCCTTAAGATCCCCTACGTAGCCTATAAAAGCACTACATGGTCTTCTCTATTCTCATAACTTGAAGATCACAATTCTAGAGAGAGAAAGTAGAGATGGAGATCTATGGAGTTCGGAAGATCGTCGCCCACCCGACGTTCGAGCTAGTGCAAGGAATACGTGGGAAGGTCTCAAGGTCTTCATAGATCTCGTTTCTCCGTACAACGAGAACAAAGGTAAAATCGTTGAACCCCCTTCGATGATTTTAATAATTAATTCGTCGTATACACATGAACGAAGATCCGAGGAACGAACCCGGGGACGGGGATAGACCGGGCGGTGGTGGTTGAAGACCACCGGACCGCCGGCGGTCTAGGGATCCCCGCCGGGATCGCACGCACACGAGACCCTCGGCTGGACGCCGAGGGCGGGCGGTCAAAACCCTAGGGTTTGACCGCCGGGTGCAACCAACGAGAACCCTCGGCTGGACGCCGAGGGTGGCGGTCGAGCCCTAGGGCTTCGACCGCCGGCAGCGCACAAGGACCCCGGCTGAACGCCGGGGATGCGATCGAGCGCGTGCTCGATCGCGTGGGGTGGCGGGCTGGTGCCGCCGCTGCTCGCACGGCGAGCAGCCCTCTCCTCCGCGGACGGCGAGTCGCCAGACTCGCCGTGGGGTTGCCGTGCGCAACCCGGCGATCGCGTTGTGCGATCGCGATCCCCATGCGGGGGATCCGGCTGGACGTGCGCGGCTTCGGCCCGGCGATGCGTTCGGTCGGAACCCCGGCTCGTGTGGTGGTTCGCGTGTACTCCGGCGAAGGGATTTTGATCGGGGTTATGTTTCCGCTATTCCGTTAACCCCGGGATATCGATTTCCAACAATTGGTATCAGAGCGTTGGTTCTAGTTCATGTGTATATGCGATAAATTGTTCTACCTTGCAGGGTTTCCGACTATTATGGCTAGATATAATTCTTCGTTAATTATTGTCATAATTTTATTAAACTCTCGGACATGTCGAGATTCGTTTTATGTGTGGTGAATGCTTGTAATAGTAAAAATTCGGGGGTTGACCGAATTTAGGTTTATTATTACGTTCTACTTTTTTCCGGAAAATGTATAGGGTCGATTTCATGTATAGAATCGATACCGGATAATTGTATTTAAATTATGTAATTTATTATACGTTGGATCGATGGCGAAACGACCGCCGGAAGAGACGTGTGACGAAGGAGACGAAAGAGAGGAAGGACTCGGACCGGCCATCCCCATGGCCGATCACATAGGATCGATCGACCCTTCATGGGGCTGCCCGCGGCCCTCTCGGCCATGGAGTCGCCGGCGACGGTGGCTGGCCGGCTGGGGGCGGCGGCGGCGGTGCTCCTTGGGGTGATCGATGGTGGTGGTAGGGTGCGGGGACTCCCAACCCGTGCTCTCCCGCCAAGATCGAACTTTCCTAAATTATTCGGTTTTTCTATTTTGAGTATTCCTAAATTTTTTTTTTGAAATTCTCATGGAATAGGAAAAGAATAAATTTAGAATAAATTTATTTCCTTATTGATTATTCCTATTATGGGAATTTTCATGGATTAGGGAATGAATAAATTTAGAATTAATTAATTTTCATATTTAATTATTCCTTTATGGAATTTTTAATGGATTAGGAAAATAATTAATTTGGAAAGTTTTAATATTTCTTAATTAATTTTTCCTATTTAATTATTCCTTTATGGAATTTTTAATGGATTAGGAAAGGAATTAATTTGGAAGGATTAGGAGTCCTAAATTTATTTTATTTCCTTATTCTATTATAGAAGTCTTCTAGAATGTTTCAAGTTTGACTTGGATAGGATTCTAAAGATTTAATAGAATTAGAAAGGAAAATAAAAATAAATTAAAAAAAAAAATATTAATGATATTTAATTTTATTTTTGATATATTCGATTGACTTAATTTTCGAATTAAGTAACTTTTGGATTAATTGAAAATAAATAGATTTAAATATTGGGATTAATATTCTCGTCACATGGAGCATTCAAGAACGAAGACTGAAGACTAGAAGATGCGTACAGAGATGCGATAAAGCCATAATAGTCGGAAAATAATATTCTAGTATTATTTTGATTATGTGATAATAGTATGTGCTTTATTTCATGTATGCATGCTTATGTGTATTTAATTATGCATTAGATAGCGTATCCCTTTATTGTAAAAAGCTAAGTGGGAGAGGGTATGGAAACATACCCATGGTCTCCATTGCTGCTCTCTTGGTGACTTTTATAAACTTTTGAAGTTTATATAGATAAGTTATTGGAGGAGAGTTCTTGTAATTCCTCTTACAAGAAACATTGATTAAGTTTATCAAACAATGCCTAATTTGTCTTTCCAAAGCTGATTTCAAGTCGACTCATTCTCACCCCGGGGAGTGGAATGGAGCCAAAGCCACTTGGTCATGTAGAGGACACAAATTAGAGACCTTCGTACCATTCTTTTATAGATGGATCGATTGTCTGCTCGGCTCCCTCATCTAATGAGAGATAGGGTTGTTCGCATGGTGAATCACTGGTTAGAAACTTCGAGTTTCACTTATGATTCTCCGCGTCCTGATTTACGAAAATCGAATGGATCTTGTAATTGGGAGTCAATTATAAAAGTCTCTTGGTGTAGTAAACGTCCACACCACGTGGCTTGCTATACTAACGGATTTTGGATTAATTGATGTAGACAGTTATAAGGAATTGTGAAGGATTGTGAAATCATCGTAAATGTCCACACCACGTGGCTTGCGGTGATGTAACAGTTCCAAACGATTTACTTTAGTACTGAGTAATGGTTTACACTTAGATACGCATTATAGTATTCTTCCCCACGAAGTTACGCTATAAGTGATGTATGACCAAAGAAAATCTAATTGCTAAATCATTTGGGTGGGTAAACGTCCACACCACGTGGCTTGCCTTACCTGATGGGATTTTAGATGTGATTAGTGGTTTAATGATATTATTTGAGGGAGATAATATCGGAGATTAAATCAATTGTTTGTTGTTATATGTGCTCATAGATTAGGAAATGGCTTTGAACCCACTTTATGTGATACTTGAGGAATTTAACTCATTGGTCCCTAAATGTATTGATTGGAATAGAGATCTGGACATTGCCCAGACTGTTAAAGAATACAAGTTTGTACTCAAGTGAGCTTTGTTCTCCCGAGCCTACCAATGTCTTAACTGATGCGGAATGGACTGATTTTAATATCATGTTCAAACTCAAGGAGATGTTTAGACATGACGTAGAGGCTAGACAAGAGGCGATGAGGATACTCATAAAGGCCAGTCGATTCGAGAAAACGCTTAAACACGTTTTTGAGATGATTGACCTTTTGGACGAGTTGAGACGGAAATCGCAAGCTCTTGTAAGCCAATGCCAAAGGTTTTGAACCTAAGGGCAAAATCGGGGGAAAGGAAAAGCAAGCAAAGAAACCCAGTGGTCCTAAGTTTCTTGGATCACGAGATGGGACGAGAAAGCCAATAGGCAAGAGTTCTCGATGCAAACAGTCTGGGTACTGGAAGTCTGCTTATCCTCTCTAAGAAAGTACGAAATCTTCTTTAGTCGTAAAACATAGTCAATGGTATTATCTACCGGAACCTGGTGTGTAGATATGGAACCACTGACGGTATGTGCATATTAAATGCAAGGGTTCCAGGAAACCCGACGACTTGGAAAAGAAGAAATCGTAGTCTACATGGGCAATGCTGTTGAGGAGGCAGCTGTTGCAGTGGAGGACAAATATATAGGATTTCATTTTGAGTTATTGCTTTTATGTACCTTTTAGAAAGAACTTTGTTCTGGATTTCTAATGAATAAGATATTTTATTTCTTTTAATCATTTGATGGTTATAAGAAGAAATAATGATATTATCTATTCTGGTACATTAGCTAGCAATATATAAATGATGAATCCTGAGTCCACCACAATGCAACGAACCGTAGCATAAAACTCGTTTTACTTTTAAGAGATATTTCTGTAATGAATCATTTATACTTGTGGATTCTTATGCTAAGTCTTGTTTATTCAAATAAGAAGTTCAAAGGTCGAAAATTGATATTTTGATCAATTAATTTGAAGGAGTGGACCTTCCGACCCAAGAATCTAATTTGGAAGATAACATAACTAAGCAATCCTTTATGGATATAAGGTATAAGATCCGGACAAGTATTAGAATTGATTAACTCTGATGTATGCAAACCTTTGTCTACTCAGACAATAAGGTACGAGTACTTCATTTTATGATTACTCGTAAAATGGATTAGCATACCTGATGTGCCACAAAAGCGAAGTGTTTTGACAAGTCAATGGACACAAAGCTATTGTGGGGAACCATCAAAGTATATCCATTTATAGCCTGCAATCTGATCGCGGAGGCAAATGCCTGTTTGAGGAATGCATGGCATACTGATCAGAGATTGGGATTTGATCCCAAATGACTACACCATACACTCTGTGTAGAAATGGTGTGTCGGAAATTAAGAAATGGAACTCTTATAGAAATGGTAAAAGCATGAGTTATACGGAACTACCTATGTTCTATGGATATGTCTGGAAACAACGGCGCATTCAATGCGGTTGTAGAATATCCTAGAAGAACAAAAGATGTGTGTTCAATAGTACTATGAACCAGAAGGACGTTATAAGTTCTAACGCCCGGTTCTTAGAGAAAGACTATTAGATGAACCACAAGCCCAAAGTGACGTAATACTTTGAATGAGAGAAAGCGATAAGGACTGGGAACCAGCCGAATCGAGTAGCGGTACACCACTAACTGCACCTACTGTTATTACTGTTTATACACCGGAATGCCGTTGTAGTGGGAGGTTGTGATCAACCAGAGATATTCATAAGACTAGGAGAGTTTTCGGACTCTGGACCTAGTATACATGAAATCGATCCCTGGATCTACATGGAGGCAGTACTAGATCTAAATGTGCCTTCTTGGAAAGCAATAAGGATTATTGCTAAGAGGCAAGATCATTTAGAGTACAAGCTTAGTTGATCCATTTATGGATTGGAACAAAGCATTGAGTTCGTGGTACTTGCAAATTGATGAGATAGTCCATTTTATGGATTCATCAAAGCATAGACGAATCGTGTGTATGAGAAACGTGATGGAAACAAGGTGGTGTTTCTCGGGTTTTATGTAGATAACATTTTATCATTGACAACAATGTAAAGATATTGTCAGACATAAAATGATGGTTGTCTAGAAAAATCGATATATGAGATAAAGAAGAAGTTAGAGCATGTTCTTTAGATCTGGGATCTCAAGAAAAGAACTTCTCTAGATATCTTATACGATTATGGTTCGTTTTAACATGCAAGATTCCGAGAAAGGTTCGTTACCTTTCAGATACGGAATGCATCTATCTAAGGATATGTGTTTTGGAACACAAAAGGAGATAGAAGCAATGAAAGCGGTTTCCTACACTTCAAGTGTGGAAAGCTTAAAAAATGCGATGTTGAAAACTAGAACCTGATATCTGCTATACGGCTAGTATAGTGGGAGGATATCAATGTAATCCTGGAAAGGAATACTCGACTGCTGTAATGAACATTTTAAGTACTTTCGAAGTACTGGAAACTGTGTTCTGGATTACGAAGCAGACGAGCATTTCCTTTGGATTACACTCTCTTAGATTTCTAATCAAATGAGGACCGGTGTAAGTCGATATCAGGCTATGTGTTTCACTTTTGAAGGAGAAGGAGTTTAACATGGAAGAGTGATAAGCACGATGCTTTTCGGACTCTCCCATGGGTAACCAAATAGCGGCCTCAGAGGCAGCGGAAGTTTTGGTATAGCTCCGGGATAATCTCTGGGACTTAGAGGTGATTCTTAATTTGCCAAAGGATATGTGAATAGCGGTGTGATGACAAATGGTAAGAAATCACAAGTCCATAAGTGTAAGATAACACATAGAGCAAGTACCACCTGATACGAGTCATCGTCGAGGGAGACGACGCTGTAGTCACCAAGATAACTTCAGAGCGGCAACCTAGAGTGCTCATTCACATAGTACTTCTTGGAAGTACAACTTAAGCACGTGATGAGTATGGGAGTCGGAAGTTTGGAGGAAATGACTAGACCTTAGTACAAGTGGGAGATTGTTGGAGTTGTGTACTTAATGTCTAGATTTAAGTAACGGAAACTCCCGATCCATTGCCATTAATCTATTTAATTAAATAAACAATTATTTACGTTTAATTATTTATAATTAAATATATGCAAATTATAGTCCTGGATTTCATACGTTGTAGTTAGTATGGTGTGCATGGGCACACAGAAGATCATACTATCGGTTACTCGTATTTAATCGAACAGTTGCTCACGACCTAGATGGACACGGACCAATCCATCGGTATAGTCGTTGTGTGAGAGAGAAAATAATTTATCTTAATTATTTTATCACACTTGTACACTTGGTGTATTGGGCGGATCGCTTGAGATTTATCGATTAGGATTGCCTTGGATAATCGATTTAAATCTCAGAGTATTTTATTTTTAATCCCCGATACTATTGCGGGTGGTATATTTAATATAAGTGACTTTGATTTTCCAAAGGAATTGACCGGTTTAATTACTGGGTCAATTACCGGTTAAGTTGGGTCACTATATTTTATATATGACATGCCGTGAATACTTGACGGGAAAGTGTATCCCGTAAGGGTTGATAATATCCCCGAGATGAGTTCATAAGGAATTATTATGTAAACCCTGCAGGTGGATTTGTTCCGCATAATAATTAAGGTTGAATGGTACTAGTCTCGGATATAAGAGATGAATAAATTAATTAGCAATAAATTAATTTTATTCATGGATATTTATATCTTAAATACACGGAATAAATAATACTACCGGAGAAATATTATTTGATATAATATGGTTTAATATTGGGAGTGCAATTAATTTTATATAGTGGAAAATAGAATTAATTAATATTAATGGATTAATAGATTTGGGCTTGGGCTCAATTTAATCATTAATATTGGAAGCCCAATATTCTACCTCCTTAAGATCCCCTACGTAGCCTATAAAAGCACTACATGGTCTTCTCTATTCTCATAACTTGAAGATCACAATTCTAGAGAGAGAAAGTAGAGAGGGAGATCCATGGAGTTCGGAAGATCGTCGCCCACCCGACGTTCGAGCTAGTGCAAAGAATACGTGGGAAGGTCTCAAGGTCTTCATAGATCTCGTTTCTCCGTACAACGAGAACAAAGGTAAAATCGTTGAACCCCCTTCGATGATTTTAATAATTAATTCGTCGTATACACATGAACGAAGATCCGAGGAACGAACCCGGAGACGGGGATAGACCGGGCGGTGGTGGTTGAAGACCACCGGACCGCCGGCGGTCTAGGGATCCCCGCCGGGATCGCACGCACACGAGACCCTCGGCTGGACGCCGAGGGCGGGCAGTCAAAACCCTAGGGTTTGACCGCCGGGTGCAACCAACGAGAACCCTCGGCTGGACGCCGAGGGTGGCGGTCGAGCCCTAGGGCTTCGACCGCCGGCAGCGCACAAGGACCCCGGCTGAACGTCGGGGATGCGATCGAGCGCGTGCTCGATCGCGTGGGGTGGCGGGCTGGTGCCGCCGCTGCTCGCACGACGAGCAGCCCCCTCCTCCGTGGACGGCGAGTCGCCGGACTCGCCGTGGGGTTGCCGTGCGCAACCCGGCGATCGCGTTGTGCGATCGCGATCCCCATGCGGGGGATCCGGCTGGACGTGCGCGGCTTCGGCCCGGCGATGCGTTCGGTCGGAACCCCGGCTCGTGTGGTGGTTCGCGTGTACTCCGGCGAAGGGATTTTGATCGGGGTTATGTTTCCGCTATTCCGTTAACCCCGGGATATCGATTTCCAACAGTGTCCCATATGTTACTCGGGCCACCGTTCCCTACGGCCATTCCCGTAGGTAAATCCGCAAAAATCCGTAGGGAACAGGGTTCCCTACGGCATCCCCTACGGGAATCACGCCGTAGGGGTTTGCCTTGTAGGGAACAAATCCCCTACGGGATTTTTGGAGCCGTAGGGGAGATCCCTATGGGCTGGCCGTAGGGGAGCCCCTTGGAAATTTAGTCTCCGCCTCCCCTTCTCCCCGTAGGGGTTCCCTACGGCATTGCTGGAAATCGATATCCCGGGGTATCAAAAATTGCGGAACCGATAACCCCGAACGAAATCCCGTCGCCGGAAACCGATCACGGATACCGACTCATCCGCAGGAGTCCGACCTTTGGATACTACGCGCCCGAAGACACGCAGCCCGCCCCAAGCCGAAGTCCCTCACGAGTCGGATCCACGAACGCGAACCACACAAACGGAGCCGGGCTCAACCCGAGCATCGCCGCGGGATAAACCCGCGGCTCAAACCCTAGCCGAGCCCCCGTCGGGGCTCGCGATCGAATGATCGCGTGGGCCGGGGATGCACGCGCATCCCCGTGGGGCTGTTCCGAACAGCCCCCGGCGGTGAGTCCGGCGACTCACCGCCACCGCCGAGGAGGGCGGTGCGCCCAGCGCACCAGCCGCGGCTCGCCCGGCGATCGACCACGCGGTCGATCGCATGCCCCGGCTCCAGCCGGGGCGTCCTCGTGTGGGCCCCGCGATCGACGCCCCTAGGGCTCGATCGCACCCCTCGGCTCCCAGCCGAGGGCTCTTCGAACGTTCGCCGGGGATCACGAATCCCCGTCCCCGAAGTTCGTCGTTTTCCCGAATCGCGTGTTCATGCATGTATCACAATTAAATCACATAAATTCACACGAAGGAGTTTATGATTGTACCTTTGATTCGTTGTGCGGAGAAACGAAATCAAGTTGAAGACCTTTGAATCTTCCCACGTATTCCTTGCACTTCGTTCGAACGTCGGGTGGGCGACGATCTATCGAACTCCTATGGATCTCCTTCAACTCTCTAGAATATCAAGTATGATAATCTTGTCTTATGATTTATGAAGGCCATGTTGTGCTTTTATAGGCTACGTAGGGGATCTAAAGGAGGTGGAATATTGGGCTTCCAATATTGAAGATTAAATTGAGCCCACTGCCCAAGTCCATTAATCCTTATCAATATTAATTAATTTATTTTCCACTATATAAATTAATTGCACTCCCAATATTAAACCATATTATATCAAATAATATTTCTCCGGTAGTATTTATTTATTCCGTGTATTTAAGATTTAAATATCCATGAATAAAATTAATTTATTGCTAATTAATTTATTCATCTCTTTAATCCGAGACTAGTACCATTCAACCTTAATTATTGTGCGGAACGAATCCACTCATGAGGTTTACACAATAATTCCTTATGAACTCATCTCGGGGATATTATCAACCCTTACGGGATACACTGTCCGGTCAATTATTCACGGCATGTCATATATGAAATATAGTGACCCAACTTAACCGGAAATTAACCCAATAATAAAATCGGTTAATTCCTTTGGTAAATCAAAGTTACTTATATTAAATATACACACCCGCAATAATATCGGGGATTAAGAATAAAATACACTGAGACTCGAATCGATTATCGCCGGCAATCCTAATCGATGAATCTCAACGATCCGCTCAATACACCAAGTGTACAAGTGTGATAAAATAATTAAGATAAATTATTTTCTCTCTCACACAACGACTATATCGATGGATTGGTCCGGGTCCATCTAGGTCGTGAGCAACTGTTTGATTAAATACGAGTAACCGATAGTATGATCTTCTGTGCGCCCATGCTTGCACCATACTAACTACAACGTATAAAATCCAGGACTATAATTTGCATATATTTAATTAATAATAATAAAACGCAAAACAATTGTTTGTTAATTTAATAGATTAAATGCTATGATCGGGAGTTTACCGTTACTTAAATCTAGACATTAAGTACACAACTCCAACAGGCATCCCCGTAGGTTGTCCCGTAGGGGTATTCCCTACGGCTAAGCCGTAGGGAATACGTTTTTATCCAAAAATGTGGCCCATAGTCTCTCACTCTATAGTCTCTTAAAGCGAAATCACATCGCCCATGCGAAATCACATCGCAATCTATAGTCTCGTCCCTCGTCTTCCTCCAAACGCCCCAACGGGCCTAGTTCCTAGAAGATTGGACCTTCAAAGGTCCCCATGAATCGGAACGTACATATCTGAGTGTCTTCTTCAAGTTGTGAGCCTAATTCGAGATATCCTCTCTCGACCGCTTTCCAAGCGCACAATGCTCAGCAGATTTAGAAACACTCCATCGATCGATATATACTCGATCCTTCTTGTTGACTTTCCTCACATGCCCAAGTCGCACATGGTCCAGTCGTGTAGACTTTTCATCTGAGAGCCTAGTTTTTCCCACGGTTACTTCCTTCACCGCTTCATCTTTATCTTTAAGCTTGGTCACTCCGGCCTTACTTGGTTGCGCGCCTCTAAGCCGGATAGACTCTTCTACCAAGAGTCGAGTTTCGACCTCGGTTACTTCCTTCACCGCGCCTTTTTGGAGGACATAAGGTCACCCTGCCTTGTCGTATCCTCCCAACACTATCAAAGCCTCTTTGATAGTCTCAAAAACTCCACCTTCACATGTGTAGCTAAAAATAACTCCTGTTACTTCTCCATTCACCGAGCTATAGTGACATACCTTATTCCCGTGTCGCGACTTCGTCTGAGATCCACTCGCCGAGCCGATCCCTTTTTCACAGTACTTACTTTGGAAGTCAAGTCCATCACGCGATGCCACATCGGAGACACCTGCACCAATTCTCTTCACGTTCTCCCCCGCAAATAGCGCCAATAACACGGCTACATAGGATATTATCTCGAAAAGTTGCCACAACTGTTCAAATAATTCCCACAACTCCTTTGCGGACCTTATCTTCATGATTTCCTCGGTCATGGAGTTCGATATATGAAGGTCAATAGTAATTACCTTCCGATCGAGCTCAATCCTCACGGACTCCTCCATGTCTTGTGAATAAAGACGAAACCACCCCGTTGAGATCTTATATCGGTAGATCGTACCTCACGCTCGCCATCGGAACCTTGCTCCGGAAGGTCGTAGGATCGTAGTCTGGCTCTGATAGGTCACATGATCGTTTCCTGGCTCTGATACCACTTGTTAGCTTTTAGGACAAAGCTCTGAACGCCACACGATCAAGACCGATGCCACTAGATACTACTTGTTGCAGATCGACGATGTATAGTATGAGAATAACGAGATGCCGAAGAAAAGAAATCAACAATAAAATAGAGAAGACAAGAATTTACGTAAAAACCCAAATCGGGAAAAACCACGAGAGGAACGACGAGAAACTCACTATAATATCACAATAATTACAAGGATAAATATCCACTCTCAACCCTCTATAATCTCTGATGGTATCTCTTTTGGTGTTCAACACATATCTAATTGTGTTTATGGAGATCTCTATTTATAGGTATAGAAAACCCATAAATTAGGTAACAAATAGGAATATGAAATATATCATAAGCCTAATATAACTCCATAATCCCAATAAATAAGGAATAAAATTATACCTAATATAATTCTAATTTTCTTAAATAAGGAAACAAAATTCCTACGGATTCGATTCACATTTTAACATCGAGTGAAGAGTGTTTGTATATTTTTATTTTTATCTTTTGTGAACATTTATTGTTAAGTTTATGTACGTCTTTGTGTAGTCTCTTAATAACGAGCGAATACTATATTTACAAATGAGAAAACTTTGTGGTCTTGAAGCTGTCGCGAGTTGTTTAGTGAAAAACAACTCGTGAATTTTTTATTCATTGTGTTCTTTTAATTTCTGTTGCTTTATTTAGTACATGTACATCGTAGTTGCGTATTCAATTTTAACAAATAGACACACTTATTTGTATTTTTACAAAGAAGTCTGGCTATTGAGAATATAATTTTCTGTAAATAAATTATTCAACTGTTAGTCTTTTTTTTTTTTTAGAAAAATCACGTTTATTTAGTTGACATATCTCTATCTAGTGAGAGTCGTCACAACATCCGCTATGCGAGAAGAGCAACACAAATTGCAATTTCCGTTTAAGGAAGAAAGTAGGGAGTCGACCGATGTCAAGGGAGTGGTTTGAAAATCTTTTTTTTTTACATCAATAGTG
Organism: Euphrasia confusa; assembly: GCA_954870475.1. Classification (NCBI taxonomy): domain Eukaryota; kingdom Viridiplantae; phylum Streptophyta; class Magnoliopsida; order Lamiales; family Orobanchaceae; genus Euphrasia; species Euphrasia confusa. The sequence goes on along the minus strand of OX940959.1, from coordinate 5,850,351 downwards.
ATTTCTCATATTAGCTAGGATAGATATTTCAATTTTTATGTTGGTATGTCTTAACAACACTAACTATTTTAGTGTTGATTTATACTACGTTATGTTTTTGATATCTCGTTTTGGTTTCATGATTTTTTTTTTCTGGTGAAATTTGGTTTGGAATAGTTATCCCGTTTTGAATATGAAGTTTGGTTTCATATTTAGGGCCCATTTGGTGTCCTATTTAAACATAAAATAGTTTAGTTAACTATGTTATCTCACGTTTGGTTATACTTATTTGGGCCCGTGCTAAATATCAGGCCCGATCCTAAACTCTATTCACCTTCAGAAGACTTGTCAGCTTATTTTGGTGTACTAATGAATCTCATCGGAACAGTAAATGACACTTCATTACTAAATTACTATTTTTTACGTACCATTTGATTTAATTTCAAGAAACAAAAAAACGCAAAACAGATTGAAAATTCATTTTTTTCTTTCTCGATGGCTTATCAAACTGGAGAAGTGGGTGGAAGAGTTTCAATTATTAAATTCTCGTCGGACGATTTTTGGGCAACGCAAATTATGATGTTTGTGGTGCTACAGATGAACGAAAATTTGCAGTCAAAGGGCACAAAGCCAGATCTGGGAAAATCTCGTAGATAGGATATCAGAGAGGATTTCGTGGGATGATGAGGGCGGCGGCGCCATCGCGGCGGGAGGCAAAGGGTGAGGTCTTTTGCTGTGTGTTGTTTGTTGAATAAACTCAAGATCGATAAAGTTGACCAAACAACCATGTATGTTATCTCATCGGACCATGTCAAGATTATTTAACTTAGTTAATTTATCACCCGCACAAAATAACTGGTTACCAAACATAACCTTATAGCTAGGTTGTTAAACTTTAATTTCATATGTATCTATATAATAGCTATTTTAAAGTTTACTCCCCCATCCCTCAAAATTGTGCATAGAGAAACTTGCACGTAGATTAAGAAAAAGTGAATTTTTGTGTGTTTTATAATATAAAGTGGGGGTATAATAGGTATTGATGTGTAAGTAATAAAGTAGTTAGTTGAAAAAGTAGTGGTATAAGTGTAAATAAATGTGTATTGAGAGGATAAAGTTATGAAAAAAATTCCATTTATGGAATGTGCACTGTTTTAAGGGATGGACTAAAAAGGAAAGTATGCATTGTTTTAAGGGATAGAGAGAGTATATTATAATGATGTGTATGTTGGAAAATGACCGTCTCGATGAGAGTTCCGATTTGATATTTCATATGCCCAATTTTGAGTGAAAAAATATAAAGTGTAGTCAAGCTCTCCCTGACACGACGAGGGCACTAAGCAAAGAATTAAAATCGGGGCCTTCGCCCATTAAATTATTAAAAAAACATACTGTACATTATAAAAAGTCTAACGATTTCTGCTAGCCTTTTTAGATGTATTAGTACAATATCGACATTTCCCAAAATATAATAAAAAATAAAAAATATTGTAATATCAACAACAAGAAAAGTTAAATAAAACATTCTCTTTAAAAAAACTTAAATCTTAAAAGTTTTTCAGAAAAAATAATAAGAAATTCATTTGAAATAAAATAAAAAATTGACACACATAAAACCCAAACGCTTTAAAACGGAAGCCAAAGAAAAAAATTAATAATTAAAATATTGTTTATTTTTCTCTTTTAAAGTTGGAGGAATAAAAAATTAATTTTTTTGTTTGCTTTAAGTCAGATTTTTGGGAATTACTACACTACTGTTAGCTTTTAGGACAAAACTCTGAACGCCACACGATCAAGATCGGTGCAACTAGATATTACTTGTTGCAGATCGACGATGTATAGTACGAATAAAAATGCGAGACTCCAAAAATAACTCAACAATAAATAAAGAAGGAGACAAGTCAAAAAGACAAGGAATTTACGTGGAAACCCAAATCGGGAAAAACCACGGGAGGAACGACGAGAATTTCACTATAATATTGCTCACGATTACAAGGATTGATATGCACTTTTAAACCCTCTAATCTCACACAATAATTATATCCTAATTTTATGGTGTCTTCTCGTGTTGTTTGTGTCCATGGAGAAGCTCTCTTTATATAGGAGGAGATCCTAATTATTGTATGGAAACAATAATTCTCGCCCATAAAAAGTTTAGGAATAGCTAGAATTAATCCCCGTCAAATTAGGAAACAATTCCTAAAATCCGCGCTGCCTAGGCGTCGATGTCGGGCGACAAGTTCAGCACGAACGTGCTACTGCCTCTGAAGATGCTTCGCGATCAGCACGAGCAAAAGGGCATTGTTGTCGGCCGACATGTGATGGTGTCTGCCGACACTAGTGTGTGAAAACACACTTTCTCAAAAACAGGTTTGGGGGCACCAACTTTCAACAATCTCCACCTTGACACCGAACTGCGAAATCTCATCGCACATGTGAAATCCCATCACATATAACACCAAGCCGCGAAATCCCATCGCGCATGCGAAATCTCATCACATATCAAAACCTTAAAGCCAAATCACATCGCCCATGCGAAATCACATCGCACTCTATAGTCTCGTCCCTCGTCTTCCTCCAAACGCCCCAACGGGCCTAGTTCCTAGAAGATTGGACCTTCAAAGGTCCCCATGAATCGGAACGTACATATCTGAGTGTCTTCTTCAAGTTGTGAGCCTAATTCGAGATATCCTCTCTCGACCGCTTTCCAAGCGCACAATGCTCAGCAGATTTAGAATCACTCCATCGATCGATATATACTCGATCCTTCTTGTTGACTTTCCTCACATGCCCAAGTCGCACATGGTCCAGTCGTGTAGACTCTTCATCTGAGAGCCTAGTTTTTCCCACGGTTACTTCGTTCACCGCTTCATCTTTATCTTTAAGCTTGGTCACTCCGGCCTTACTTAATTGCGCGCCTCTAAGCCGGATAGACTCTTATACCAAGAGTCGAGTTTCGACCTCAGTTACTTCCTTCACCACGCCTTCTTGGAGGACATAAGGCCGCCTTGCCTTGTCGTCTCCTCCCAACACTACCAAAGCCTCTTCGGTAGCTCTAGAAACTTCACCTTCTCCGGTGTAGCTAGAATTGTACGTCCTCGGTTACTTTGTTCGCCGAGCTTCCATCGAGGACATAAAGACGACTCGCCTTTCTCTTTCCCCGCAATATTATCAAACCACCTTTGGTAACTCTTAAAACTCCACCTTTACAAGTGAGTTTATAACCCTTCATATCAAGGGTACTCAAGGAAATCAAATTTATCTCCAAGTCAGAGACATGTCTTATCTCGCCTAACGTGCGCACCGTGCCATCGAACATCTTCAAACGGATATTCCCAATTCCTTCAATCTTGCACGAGGTGTCATTAGCAATGAACACCACACCATGCTCCAAAGCTTCATAAGTCTCGAACAACGTTCGGTCCTGACACATGAAACGAGCAACCCGAGTTTAAGATCCAATCACCACAAAAGTTGGAATTTTCACCTAGAGCCATTAGTAGATCCCCATCTACTAATCTAACATCATCGGAATTCCAATTAACGGAATTCTTGTTGTTGCTCTCCTTGTTCTTCAAGGCGTAACACTCCGACTTTATGTGTCCCTTCTTCTTGCAATAGAAACACATCTTATTCCCGTGTCGCGAATTCGAATTCCCTGAGTCGCTCCCTTTATCACGGTACTTCTTTTGGACGTTAAGTCCTTCACCCACATTGGGCACACCATCCTTATTGGACTCTATCCTTAGTACATTTTCCCTTGTCGAGAGAGCCGAAGTTACGTCTTTAAACGTGAGGTTATATCGTGAATAGAGAAGTGTTACCGAAAAGCCGCCATCGAGGGGGGTAACGAGCATAGTAATTAAAACGCAAGATCATCATCTTCGATCTTCACGCCAATTTTCCCAAGGTCAGCTACACGCTCCTTGAATCTCGCTAGCTACATGGTCTTGAATCGATGACCCCTCCGCCATCTTGAGGAAGTAGAGACTTCTCTTTGTTGGTGATTTAAGTGAAATCGCTATCCATTTAATGTAATTGGAATCATTCAAGGCTTCGGATTAAATCTAGTCAATATAATATAACTTTGGAGAAGTGTGGAGTACACGGTTATATAAAATTGATACGATTTAAGTATTTGGATAAACATAATAATGCATGTCGAGTGTGATCTCGTGGTTGCATGGTTGCATGGCTAGATGATGATATTACATCATTAATATGATGCAAATTCCAAATTGCATGGCTTGCCATGCAATACAACATGAATAGGTGTCAAAGTGAAAGTGTGTCTTCACTAAAAGGCACCTATACATGAATAGGTGCAAAATGAAAAGGTACCTTTTCTTAAAGGTACCTATTCGACCAAGAGGTGCTTATATTCAAATGAAAGGGTACTTACTACCTATATAAGGGAGTAATTTTCATTTGTGGAATACACTTGAACACACTTGAAAATACCTACAAACATAAGAAGCTTTGAAGCAACAAATAAAGCGGAATATTCCATAAGTTGCTCGTGTTCTAAGCCTAAGACTCGAGTGTCGATATTGTCTTATCCTGCGAGGGATTTCGTGATACCCAGGCTTATAGGGTCGAAATACTCTTTAAGGAAAACGTGTTCAACGTGATTCAATTATCTATCCAAGTCTCCAATCCAGATTCAAGACCGAAGAACCCAACAATCTTAAAGAGTATTTTCATGATTTTCTGGAAATATGGAGAATGCTTAGATATGATGTGGCTTGAACAATTTCGATTGAGTAATGCATGAAGACAAGAGAGTGTGCGGGGCAAAACTATAATGACTTGAAGGGCGCGAGTAAATAGAGAGCAAGGCGCGGTACTTAAAAGAACAAGTGCGAACGCTCGTGAAAAAGGTAACACATTTTCAATGTATTAATTATGTATGAAATTCCAAGTAATCTCGATCAGTCGGGGCGCGGTTGTGTTCTGGGCATAAATTACAACGAGTCTCGACTAGTCAAGACTAAGGTGCGTTCTGGAAAGGAAACGCCGAGTAATTTTGACCGGTAAAGAGCGCGATGTGTGTTTCGGTTAAGGACCACCAAGGTGTCTCAAAGGTCAAAGTGAGGTGCGTACTTCAAGCATGAAACGCTAAAGAGTCTAGACTGGTTGGTGTCCGTTGTGCAATGCAATTGAGATGAAACGAATGTTCGCGATTTGACTCGAATGATTTGGACATAGTGGTTATACTATGGATATTATGTGCAACATAATTATGTCTCATGAATGAGACATCGAGGCGTACCTTGTAATAGGCTGTACTCGGAGGAAATCAATAATATGGAACCTTGTAAATGAGGCATATTGTCTGGTTGAGACAAGTGTCTCGGATAACTCGTGAATCGCAGGGGCATTGCGACTCGAGGATGTACATAGGCATGCGACCTATGGTGATCTTATCTGTTTTATGTTTAACAGTGTAATGACTTTTGACTAAAGTATATAGTCATGAAAAGTCAAAGAACTTTGACGTTATAATTAAACGTGGTTCATGAACTGATCACTCATGGAATAATCTTTATAGATTTGATGAGACGATTAAAAAGAATTTAACTAATCACTTGACGAAGTGATTAGTTAGTGACTTGGTTGTAAAGTCAGTTATTGGGATGAGTTTAAAGCCAATTTTAATATTCAAATATGGGATACCCAATTCACTTCTAATGATATTAGAACATGAATTCAATGTGGAAAGTCTATATTTGAAATTGAAACACAAGTATATGTCTCAGAAGTTTGTGTTTGAACCTGCATGTCATAGGTTGAAGTTTATCTTAATAAATCTTTTGAAAAAGTGCAATTGCAGGGCACGATAAAAGGATTTACCTATATGAGTGCGAAGTGTGGCAACTTCGGAGCTGTGGCTAAGCTTTATATGCACTCACGAATGGATAAGGACACATGGCCTATTTTGTGTCGGATTTCCTTATGGAATTGTATTAAACATGTGTGTGTTTTATCTTCATGTATTCAGATGGGTTGAACGGTTCAATCTTTAAGACACTGTGATTCTCGAATATATGTTAAGTATAATTCACTACGATGAAAATTCAATCTTTAAGACATTTTCATCTTAAGCACGAGTTTGGTTTTATTTGTTGAATTTGTATGATTCAAGGATATATTGCACTTAAATGGGGGAAGATTGTTGGTGATTTAAGTGAAATCGCTGTCCATTTAATGTAATTGGAATCATTCAAGGCTTCGGATTAAATCTAGTCAATATAATATAACTTTGGAGAAGTGTGGAGTACACGGTTATATAAAATTGATACGATTTAAGTATTTGGATAAGCATAATAATGCATGTCGAGTGTGATCTCGTGGTTGCATGGTTGCATGGCTAGATGATGATATTACATCATTAATATGATGCAAATTCGAAATTGCATGGCTTGCCATGCAAGAAAACATGAATAGGTGTCAAAGTGAAAGGGTGTCTTCACTAAAAGGCACCTATACATAAATAGGTGCAAAATGAAAAGGTACCTTTTCCAAAAGGTACCTATTCGACCAAGGGGTGCTTAAGTCCAAATGAAAGGGTATCTAATACCTATATAAGGAAGTGAAAATTCATTTGTTAAATACACTTGAACACACAATTTCACCTACGAAATTAAGAAGCTTTGAAGCAAACAAATAAAGCGGAATATTCCATAAGTTGCTCGTGTTCTAAGCCTAAGACTCGAGTGTCGATATTGTCTTATCCTGCGAGGGATTTCGTGATACCCAGGCTTATAGGGTCGAAATACTCTTTAAGGAAAACGTGTTCAACGTGATTCAATTATCTATCCAAGTCTCCAATCCAGAATGTAGACCGAAGAACCCAACACTCTTCAAGTGTTGCTTGCTGGACACCATATTCTCCACGCACATCGACTCCAACAACTCCCATAATTCATTCCTCCGCGGTCTTCGCCTCCGTCGTTTCCTCGGTCAAAGAATCCGAAACATGAAGCCCTATGGTCGCCATAGCCATCTGATCGAGCTCCTCCCACTCGTCATGCTTCATGTTTTTCGACATGTTGTCAACACCAAGTAGAACAATCTCTTGCTTAAGAGATCTGAGGACTAACCTCATTTTGTGTTGCCAAATAGGAAATGAGATTCAAGTTCGGTAGATTGTACTTCACGCTCGCCATCGAAACCTTGCTCCGGAAGGTAGTAGGATCGTAGTCTGGCTCTGAAAGGTCACGAGATCATTGCCTGGCTCTAATACCACTTGTTAGCTTTTAGAACAAAGTTCTGAACGCCACACGATCAAGACCGGTGCCACTAGATACTACTTGTTGCAGATCGACGATATAAAGAACCCCGAAAATAACTCAACAATAAATAAAGAATGAGACAAGTAAAGTAGACAAGAAATTTACGTGGAAACCTAAATCGGGAAAAACCACGGGAGGAACGAAGAACTTTCACTATAATATTGCTCACGATTACAAGGATTGATATGCACTCTAAAACCCTATAATCTTACACAATAATTATATCCTAATTTTCTGGTGTCTTCTCGTGTTGTTTGTGTCCATGGAGATGCTCTCTTTATATAGAAGGAGATCCTAATTATTGTATGGAAACAATAATTCTCGCCCATAAAAAGTTTAGGAATAGCTAGAATTAATCCCCGTCAAAGTAGGAAATAATTCCTAAAATTTGTGCTGCCCAGGCGTCGATGTCGTCCGACAGTATGTCGGTGTCGGCCGACAAGTTCAGAAGATGCTCCGCGATCAGCATGAGCAAAAGGGCATTGTTGTAGGCCGATATGTGATGGTGTGTGAAAACAACTTTCTATAAACAGGTTTGGGGCACCAACTTTCAACAACTACCATAATTAAAATAATTACAATCTAAGGATTAATAAATAAATGTAAAAGTTGGTTTGGGGCACCAACTTTCAACAACTACCACAATTAAAATAAGGGTCCTGCTATTTGGGCAGAATCTGCCCAAATTTTTTTAAAAAATTATTTAAAAATTATTATAATATTTTTATTATTATTTTGTTATATATTATAATTAAGTACACTATATCAAATATATATTGCACAAAAAAAATAAAAAATAAAAATGTTTAGATAAAGATATTAAATATTTTTTATATTTATACTAAAATAATCAATTGATTAGAAAAAAATTATTTTAATATATAAAAATGAAAGATAAAAAATTTATTTTAGTAAATTTATTAGGTTAATTATATTTATAATCATATAAACATAAAAAAATAAAAAAAACAATAATTTTGGGCAGTTCTGCCCATGGGCAGAATCTGCCCATAAAGAATTACCGTTAAAATAATTACAATTTAAATAAGATTAATTAATAAATGCAAAAGTTCTGGGAAACTTAACGTGAGCAGTACCATAATTAATACAAACCGTTTAAAAATAATTAAAGATTAGTTCACTGAATATATAAAGACTTCAAGAGTCTATCAATACCCACTATCAAAATGGGTTTTGGCCTGTCGCACCACGGGACCAACCTTGAGGGTAGTAGATAAATATAGAGGAATATTTTATTTCTAGTATACACATTTTGCTATTTTATTTTACTAAGTATTATTTGTGAATTGTTGAAAAATATAATAATATAATAATATTATATTATTATTATTATCATCATAAATTACATTTTTAATTTTAAACATTGAAATTATAGTTTTAAGTGGTCATTTAGTGTGGTGGTTTGAAGGGTGAGATGTTATACAGTAATCAAATGTTCATATTCAAGTTCAACGCACTTTTGTCTTCAATATTTTTTTTATAAAAGTGCAATTGACTTTGAATCGGAAAAAATAAGAAACACAAAGAGACTCAAAAAGATACAAGAAAAAATGAATTTTATATATAATTTTTTAAGTTTTATTAATTTTTAATAATAATTTAACTAATTAAAAGAAAAACAAGTATATTTTTTATATAAATTTTCAAGTTTTATTATAATTAATAATAATTTAATTTATTAAAAGAAAAATAACTATAAGTACATATAATTTTCAAAGTTTAATTATTTAATAATAATTAAATTTATTAATAGAGAAATTTGAAAATCTCTACTAATTATGAGAGATTTTGTAGAGTCAAAATATTTTTAATGAAGAAATCATACAAAACTAAAGAGTTTCAAAATTGAGAGAAACTTTAATACTTATAAATTTTTTAACTTTAAAAGTATTCACACTTTTTAATATTTATAGATTTTTTTACTTTTTAAAATTAATAATATTGAATTCTTCAAAAATTTTATAAACGGTTTGAAATCATTCAAATTAAATACTTCAAACTTTAAAAGTTTTAAAAAACCTAATACCATCTAATCAATACACCCCTTAATGAATGAAGTAATCCCTAATTCTAGAGGGAGAGATTGTGCAATGACATAATTTCTATTTATAATATTTATTTTATTATTTTTTATAAAAAATATACTATTTCAATATAGTAGATTATAGATAAATATTACTTTATTTTGTTATTATTGGCATATAATTTTTACTATGTGATATACAGGGTATGTTTTAATACAAATTTAAGGCAATGAATAATCGAAAAATTATACTATATTTTAATAACTGTAGCCCGTAGGTATACAGTTGCAACACAAGTATTTTCATTTTTCAAGTCAATGCCAAGTAAACTAGTTTCTCCTATTTTTTGGGCCACTCACCCGCCCCACTAATTCTACAGTTAATCGGATATGTTTCGAAGTCCATAATTGAATTTTGCGATAATTACAAACACACCCCAAATTATTAACATTATTACAAATTTAAATTTATAAAAAAAGATTTATTTTTGAAACTATCGAAATTCAAAAACAAACAAACAAACTTGCGGTTACTTTTATAATTACCACGAATTTAGGGGTAGTTAATTTTATTTTAAACCTATCGATCATTCTAGAAAATACTCGAGAATACATTTCTCTCAGTTCCTTCGTCGTCACGCTTTCGATCGCCGAGTAAAATCCTCCTTTTCAATCATAATCATAAATATAAAGCCCACAACCAACAAGTCACACTTGCTCATCGCTATCGTATTAGGGCTTACCTCATCATATTGCAATTTCAAACAATTTCCAGAAAAAGAGAAAACACCAGTAATGGACACCGGCAGAAACAACTCCGCACGCGGCGGCCGCGGTCGAGGCGGCGACGGTCGTGGATCTAACCAGAACCAAGGCGGCCGCGGCGGCGGTAACAACCGCAGCAACCCCAATCAAGGCGGCGGAAGGGGGTCGGATGCGCCGCCGTACCGTGGCCCTCAGCAAGCGTGGGGCAACCGACCTCCGTTTCAGCCGAATCAGCCTCCGCCTCAGCAAGCGTGGGCCAACCGGCCTCTCGTTCAGGGGAATCAGCCTCCGCCTCAGCAGCCGGGGGTAAACCGGCCTCCCGTTCAGGCGAATCAGCCTCCGCCTCAGCAGGCGTGGATCAATCGGCCTCCGGTTCAGGCGAATCAGCAGGCGTGGGGCAATCGGCCTCCGGTTCAAGTCAATCAGCCGCCGCGGCCTCAGCAGGCGTGGGTCAACCGGCCTCCGGTTCAGGTCAACCAGCCCCCACGGCCTCAGCAGGCGTGGGGCAACAGACCTCCAGCACCCCAGCAACCCGCCCCGTCTCCTGTGGGGCCCTCAACTGCTCCACCTACTCCTGTTCATCCCGGACCTTCGCTTCAAGCGCCTCATCAACCCTCTGCTGGTATCGTATAGATCTCTCATCCAACGATTTTTTAACCTAATTGAATTTTTGCGTTTTGGTATTATTCAGTTTTTTCTGTAAAAAAAATATACTGTAATTCTCAGATGAAATCGATCTTCAATCTCTGAAGATATCAGAAGAAAAAACTGCAGAGAAAGAACTTCAAGTGATCAAGCGGCCTGACAATGGCGGCATAATCGCCACCAAGAAGATCAGGCTTCTGGTCAACCATTTTCCGGTGAAGTTCAATCCAAATTCAACCATTCTTCATTATGATGTGACCGTGAAGCCTACCAACGACAACGGACCTGTGAAGAAAAAGCTTCCGAAAATCGAAATGGCTTTGATCAGGGACAAGTTGTTTTCCGAAAATGATCGATTGAACAGTAATGCTCTGCTTAAGAAATCTGTTTATGATTCAGAGAAGAGCATCTTCAGTGCAGTCACTCTTCCTACCGGAGTGTACACTGTGGATATTGGCGAAGGAGAGGATGTGAAGCGTGGGTCATACACGTTTACGATTAAATTCGTGAATGAATTGAAGTTGTCGAAGTTAAAGGATTATATTGCAGGGAACCAGTCTTACATTCCTCGTGATATTTTGCAAGGGATGGATTTGGTGATGAAGGACAACCCTTCTAGAAGTAGGATAAATGTTGGCCGAAGCTATTACGCCAATGAATACCAACGCAATCATGACCTTGGAGGCGGAGTCGCGGCGCACAGAGGCTTCCATCAGAGTTTGAAGCCTACGTCAAGAGGCCTTTCATTGTGTCTGGACTACTCGGTTATATCCTTCAGAAAGCCATGGCCTGTCATCGAGTATCTTAAGGAGAATGTTAATGGATTTCGAGGAGCGGATGATGTCAAGAGGTTGAAGAATCAAGTTACTAGTTCTCTGAAAGGGCTGAAAGTTAGAGTCACCCATCGGCGAACAAAACAGAAGTATACTGTTGGAGGACTAAGTTACGAGGATGCCCGTGACTGTTACTTTGAGCTGATTGATCAGGAAGGAATAAATCCTCCGAGAGAGACGAGCCTCGTTGATTATTTCAGGGAGAAGTGGGGGAAGGAAATTATGTATCCAAATGTTCCATGTTTGGAGCTTGGGAGAAGTGCCAACAAATCCAATAAAGTGCCCATGGAGTTCTGTGAATTGGTGGAGGGGCAAAGGTTTCCCAAGGAGAATCTTGAGAGGCAAGCAGGTGTGTTCTTGAAGGATTTATCGCTGGCCAGGCCTCGTGATAGAATGATGGCAATCAATGAAATGGTGCGAGCTAATGACGGGCCTTCCGGGTATGTGACATTTATAGTCTATTTTCTTTGTTTTGACCATGCTTCTAATATTTTTGACCTGCTAGCTCTGAAATTTTAACTTGTCGTTCTGTAATTTGTTTATAACATTTCGTGTTTGCAAATATTTTGTTAGTGATGGTTTAAGATTCTCATTAGTTTTATGTTTCTAGTTCCTATATGTTTTGTTTTGTTTCGAGACATTGATTTTTGGGTTGGATTGATTATGAAAACCATAATTTATCTTTAGGTTGTAGATATGAGTTTTGTTATTTATGCCTTGGCCAATTATTTAATCTTGAGCAACCAAGTGACCAACCACTTTAGTGGAAATATAATTATAAACATTGTATTTTTGGCAAGCACTCGTTTCCGCAATCTCAATCTTGTGGCATTATCTCAATATTGCCAATCATTTATTTTCTCTGCTCTTGTATAATTGCAGGGATGTGACTAGGAATTTTGGAATTGAAGTTGATATGAACATGACAAAGGTTATAGGCCGTGTCATAGGCCCTCCCGTCTTGAGATTAGGGAATTCAGCCAGTGTGAATGTGGATGCTGAAAAACGCCAGTGGAACCTTCTTGGAAAGACACTGGTGGATGGTAGATCCATTGACCGCTGGGCCTTGATCGATTTCACTGAAGGTGACCGCTTTAACAAGCTGGTGGAAGGTGCTTTCGTGAACAATTTGAGAGGCCGCTGCCGAAACCTGAGAATTAATATGGCGGAGCCTCTTGTGTACCGTCGCACTCGTATGCAAGAACTCACTGCCGTCAACAGGCTTGAGAATCTCTTGAAGAGTGTTGTGGAAGAATCCGGAAGAGCCAGCAATGGCAATGGAAAACTACAGTTGATTGTTTGTGCGATGCCAAGAAGAGATCCGGGCTACAGGTATCTGAAGTGGGTTTCCGAGACCAAAATTGGAGTAATCACACAGTGCTGCCTGTCCCAAAATGCCAACAAGGGACAGGACCAGTATCTCGCCAATCTCTGTCTCAAGATCAATGCCAAATTAGGTGGCAGCAATTTCGAACTGCACGGGAAGCTTCCTCATTTCGGTAACGGCGAACACGTGATGTTTATAGGAGCTGATGTCAATCATCCTTCGGCCAGAAACACAGAATGCCCGTCTATAGCTGCAGTTGTCGGGACCATCAACTGGCCTGCTGCCAATCGTTATGCTGCGAGAGTGAGCCCGCAGGCCCGTCGTTGCGAAACAATCATGAATTTCGGAACCATTTGTTTGGACTTGGTCAACACTTATGCTAAGCTCAACGGGGTCAGGCCTACGAGAATTGTTCTCTTTCGAGATGGTGTCAGTGATGGGCAGTTCGAGATGGTGCTTGGGCAGGAGCTGTATGATTTGAAAAAGGCCTTTGGAGAAACCTATCAGCCATCGATTACCGTGATTGTTGCTCAAAAGCGCCACCTGACTCGGCTGTTTTTGGAGAATGAAAGAGACGGTGGCAGAACTGGGAATATTCCACCTGGGACAGTGGTGGACACTGAAATTGTTCACCCTCATAATTTTGATTTCTTTTTGTGCAGCCACTATGGTGGTCTGGGGACGAGCAAGCCCACTCATTACTACGTGCTGTGGGACGAGAATTTCTTCACGTCTGATGAGCTGCAGAAGCTCATATACGATATGTGCTTCACTTATGCGCGTTGTACCAAACCCGTCTCGCTCGTGCCACCTGTCTACTATGCTGACCTCGTGGCTTACAGGGGACGTATGTTTCAAGAGGTGCTTCTGGAGAGCGCGTCACCTTCTGCCCATCGTGCCTCGCCTGCTGGGGATGTTTCTTTTGACCAGAGCTTCTACAACCTTCACTCTAACCTGAAGGACATCATGTTTTTCGTTTGAGTAACTTAGCAGCAGTGAGTTGTTAAGAACAAGCATGTCCAATCTCCTTTCCTGCTCAAGTGAAGGAGTTTGTGCGTGAATCTAAATTCCTTTTGAATGATTGATTTTATTTCGTGGTTTGGAAGTGGTTTACGCGGATGATACGTTGTGCGTTGGCCGTGTGATGATACTTTGTGTTTTGGAGTCAGACTGCTGTTTGTTGTCTTGAATATTTTTCTTTAATGGTGTGGTGTTAGACTGTTTTGTTTGTGTTGCTTTTCTTATGTTATGTTGCATCTGTGGATTTTTTTTTTACTGTTATTTGAATTTTCTACTACTTGTGATTGGGAACTACAGTATATATCTAAGGGTTTAGTTTGGTGTATGATTTTGCAGTACCCATTGGTTACCCTTTAAGCATGTCATCTAGTTAATATTGTGAAAAACTGAAAATACAATCTCTTTTTTTAACCTAACCTTTTTTCTGATTACAAATTTATACGTTATACTACCTTTTTTGTACTAAATGATAGTACTTCCTTTCTAATCAAAGGAAATATGACTGTTTTAAATAAATGGTCCTTTCTAATCTCCTTTCTAATCAAAGAAATTCTTGTCCTAAATCATACGGAGTACTTCTTTCTAGTCAGAAAATACGTCTTAAATAAATGGTCATATTTCCTTCCTTTCTAGTCAAAGAAAATGTCTTTGATATATAAATGATCATACTTCCTTTCTAATAAAAGTAAATATGACAATTCCATTAATTAAATTATATAATAGGAATATTAATTTATTCTTTAATTAGTGAATATTTTAATATATTGAAAATTAAATTATACATATTTTGAAAATCATAAAAGTTGGTAAAAATGTATAATAATAAAGGTCTATAAATTGAACAAGTGTATTATAATTAAAATAATATTAATGGGACGTTTAAATTAATATTAAAAAAAACGCTATTTACAATACCTAAAGCTTCGTTAAGAAAATAAATCTAAAAAAAAAAGTAAAAAGCTACGAATTCAACGAATGAATATTTCCTAGGCCCATATAGCCATGATAGACATGCCCCCGGCCCCCAATAAAACAGCAACGTAGCACCACGTTTGCAGCCTCATACTCTTTTGTAATTTTGGACCCATAAATTGGGCCGCGAGCAGGTCCACCAAAGCCATGTAGTTCAATAATCCAGCCGAACACGCATTGAGCAGGCCCACCACTATTAGGGCTGTTGGGCTGCTTTCACTGTACACTTTCGAAAGCCCAATTCCTATTGCTATCCCAAACGGAGTTGTCGCCGAGAAAAAGAACACCATCGTTGCTTTCATTCTCACTCCATATTCAGCCTAATAAGTTTCATTTCATTTTATTATTAAAATATAAAAGTTATAATATTAGAATAAATATATAATAAAATAATATTCTCTCTTTTCCATAGTAACAAAAAAAATAGAATAATTATTAAATTTTAAAAGATGTGTAACAACAACAAAATATTGGAGATGTGTAACAACTGTTTTGGAACGAAAGAGTATATAATTAACACATATATACCTGCAATATGCATCCTCCGAGACCCATTCCTTCAAATAGCTGATGAAAGCAAATAGCGGCAACCAACGGTCTGATGGTGCATGCATTTTCAGACGCTCCCATCGATAGTCCAATCACTACGGAATGTACAACTATCCCGAGTTCCAGAATCTAATTAACAAACGAAAAATACATGTATAAGCAGTGCAATTTTTAAATCGTGCAGATGACATGCAGTTTCCGTTTCATAACAACATGATCATTTTATTCACAAAATACAAAGAACAGAATCCTATTATTATATAATAGAAGGAGTATTAAACAATCTAAGCAGTCGATTGATTATTTACCTGCGCAATCACTCGATATCGCACCAATTGTCCTGCATGATCATCAACCCTAGCTCCCATTCCATGCCCGTGCCCGACTTCTAGGGCTTCCACCTGATCCACACGATCAATCTTCACGATCCTATCTCCGCCGTCCAAACCACGCTTCCTATAAAAGCTCATCGCGTAAGAATCCACCATTAGGGTTAACACGGCCGACAACATGGCCACGAACGTGGTGAACGAAAACTTCTTCCACGGCCTCTCCGGCAGACATTCCGACGAGAGGTCGTGGAAAGAGTCCGGAAGCACGTGCATGTAACCGGTGGCCAATATGACTCCGGACGCGAAAGCCTTAACGATTGCAAACATGTCTGTGTCTGGCTGAAGAGACGAGATCGAACGAGTGAATATCGGTAGAGAAACTCCGATCATGCTCATCACGAGAATCGAAGCCATTGCAATGAGTTTTAGCTTTAGGGAATCTCCGGTGTCTCGACAGCCGTGACCGGCTGCGGACGAGCTGCATTTCGGAGGCGGAGAGGTTGTTGCGGTGGCGAAGACAAAGAGAGAGGTGAACAAGAGGGAGTATAGAATCTTGGCCATTAGATATGATGTTTTTTTTTTCCTTGCAAAGATAAATTTGGAGTTTTAGCTTGTTAATTTGGGTTGGGGGAGGTTGAGTAGAGATATATATGGAGTGGGGTTTGCATTGAATATTTCATACTGTTGAGATGGACTAAATGGTTGTGTAGTGAAATGACATTGTTGTCGATGAGGGAGGTGTAGGAAAGACGTAGGATAACCAACATGAGGAGGGTATTTTGGGAAATTGGCATGGCGTGTGCCAGGCGTGTGGTAGTGGGAGGGGTGTGCATGCCTACTCATACCTCGTACTTTTCATTGAAGTGATATGTGTACGAATTTAAAGGGTGTCATCATGTCTATTTATTCTACTAAGTGACGTTGCATGTCTATTTGTTTTCTCAGAATTATAAATTTCGCAAAACATATTTATTATTAATAATAGAAGTTTGAATTAGAAAAACATACAGTTACTAGTACTATTTGTTTTATGAAATTATAATAATTAATTTGAACATTATAAAATTAACTTCACGTTTAGGGTTAATATTTCTTAATCATATTTATTAATTAGGGATCTATGATTTGCATAATTATAAAGTAAAACAGGGTTTTTAAATGTTAATTACTTTATTACCTTTAGGCTTTAGCAATATATATACATCCCAATTTATGATGAAATTGATTATTTTAATATTTATTATTTGAATTCAGTTTCTTCAATTTCAATTTCTTCAATTTCAATTTCATACTTCAACAAAATTTTGACTCCATCGATCTCAATAATTCATCTTCAATTTCATCGTGATAAACTCTAAGTGTTGAATTTTCAGTATTTATATTTCATCGTCTTCATGACCATTGATATTATTGAAGTAGCAAGCACAGGATCCAATCTACATTGGCTCCAATTTAGAACTTAGGTGAAAAAGTTTCACATTCAGAGTTGTAGTCGCCGGGTCATCCTAGTCGCCGGATGTGAGACATGATATCATTAGTCGCAGGATATGAGATGTGATATCCTTAGTCGCCAGGTATGAGACATGATATCCTTAGTCGCTGAATATGAGATGTGATATCCTTAGTCGCCAGGTATGAGATATGATATCCTTAGTCGCCAGCTATGGTTGAAGAACCTTCAGTTGCCAGCTTTGGTTCATGAACCTTCAGTCGCCAGCTTTGGTTCATGAACTTTCAGTTGCCAGCTTTGGTGCATGAAGACATTAGTCGTCGATTATGCACATGTGCCAGCAGTCGCCAGATCCGTGATGGAACGTTGTAGTCGCCGACTTGTGTAAGGGACATCAGTCGCCAAAACCAAAGGCGACGACTCCAGTCGCCAGCTCCAAAAGTGGCGACTCCAGTCGCCAATTCCAAATGCGGAGCCTCCAGTCGCCAGATCCATTTTGAAGCTCTTGAAGTGTATATTCCAAGGAATTTTGAATCAAGTCAATCGGAGCTCGCACGAAGGAGATATGATCAAAATCGACGTATTGCGCATTGTGACACCTCCAGTCGCCAGTTCCAAAAGCGGCGACTCCAGTCGCCAATTCCAAATGCGTCGCCTCAATTAGCCAGATCCAGTTTAAAGCTCTTGAAGTGTAGATTCCAAGTAATTTTGAATCAAGTCAATCGGAGCTCGCACAAAAGAGATATGACCAAAATCGACGGACTGCACATCCAAGCGCTTTCAGCGCACGCTGGCGCCGTTTTTCGCCTGCTGAGCTGTGCCAGCGCCAATTGGACATTAAATTTCATATATGTATACGAATCTCTTGAATTAACTCAATCAGAGTTCGCACGAAAAAGATATGACAATAGTCGACGGACAGCTCAAGGAACACACAAAGTTGATGCCAAAAACTTGTATTTACAATTATTAATCCATTTATCACAACTCTGAAATTATTGTTAAAAAGTGTATCATCTAACAACTCAAACTTTTAAAAAAGTTGAATAACTTGAAATTTATATTAGTGGTTTGAGACAAATACTTCTTCTCATTTGTGGGTAATTTCAACTTCTTTGGAGAGGCCCCACAAAGGGATAATAAATTCGATTGAAATCGGTTTTGACGAGAGTCGAACTGATCTGAACCTTGACCATGCATATACTATTTAGAATTTGTATTGTCTAAAAACTCGAATTATTAAGAAAGTTGAGCAACTTGAAATTTATATTATTAGATCAAATATATTTTTCAATAATTATCATTCCATCTTTCACGACTCTTGATTTATATATAGTTCAAATCCATACTAATTAGCAAAGATTATCATTTCTAATTCGTATTGTCAATTTAATTTGCCTAAATTATTTTTCATTGCTTACGAAAAAAATTAAATTTAAATATATAAGTTATTTTCAAATTATTTTAAAAAACTTTATTAAAATATATAGATTCAACCTCAATATTGTATAAAAACACCTAAGTCAAATTAATATTGCAACTTCAACAAATTAAGTAAACAACATACTGTACTCTTGATTTTTATTATTAATATGTTTTCTTAAGAACACTTTATTTTATATAATGCTAGCTCTTGGTTTATTCATAAGACATATTAATTAGCTTATAGTAATCCTTCTTCTTAAGCGCACAACCTACTCAAAGCAATTACCACCATATTAGTGAATTTCTTCACTATCCGGTTGGCATCTTTCAGCTCCTCAGGCACCATAATGTTTTCATATTCAAAAAACGCGAATTCGCAGTTGTCAATATCGCTCATAACTTTGGAAGCACGGATCAAAACAGCTATTAGGACCTCGCGAGTTCTTCTAGGATTCTTCGTTTTCCTATTAATTAGGGAGGCGGACCACGCGTGCATTTCCCGGAGGGCATCCTTGACATTTTCGCGACACACACGGACCAAGTCTTCGTCAAACTTTTTATTCGATTCATAGGCATCCACAAGTGCTCTCACATCCTTCGTCGTGTTTATGGCCTTTGAGGTTAAGAAGCTAAGCAGAGTATCTGCCGAGGAAGTGCACTGAATTTCGAGGCACTCGGGTGATGTCAGCGTTTGATTGCACAACTCATCGTCGATGCTGGGCTTGCAAACACCGGATATCGAAACATCTGCAATACAATTACGAATTACATAAAACAATATTATTGGAACAATAATAAACTGGAAAAACGGATGCTTTCTCATCATCTTTATATTAATTATATTTGTTTTATTTTTTCTTAATATTTTTCAATTAATATTGCAGGATTTATAGAGCAAAGATGGAAGGCAATCAGGCTTACGTACGTACTTGCGTTTTTCAGGCCATTTTTCAATAATTCACTTTGAGAAATCAGCTATCAAAAGCTTAATTAGATAGGTATATGCGTGCGTCATAAATAATACTTCAATTTAGAGCATGTTTGGCTGAGTTTATAAGCTTCTAAAATTTGTTTGGTAAAGTTATATTAAATATCTCGAGACCACGATCCAGAAGATCGGTTTATAACAATTACATTGAGTTGCATATTTAACGAAGATCATTTCTCGGCATTAGGGGGAGATATGAATATTAAAGATATAAATGCCGAGAAATTTCATTGAATGAAAAAGATCTTTAATTCTAGATTCACGCATCAATCAATTGAACCCGAAGTTCATGAAAATAAGTTACTTGCAATGTTCAGCAAGTAATCTGCCAAATTAATGAAAGTGTGACAAAATCACATATATTTGTGATAAATGAACTATAAGAGTTCAAATACCAAAGAGATCAACTCAAATGTTGATTCTAATATACGCCTGAAGCGTAGTAGATCGATCTTAAGATATAAAATAAATCCACGGTAAAACATAGAAATTAAGTCACCCTCAAAATCTCCTGAAGAGAGTTAGATGAAAAATCCCATTGAAAAAGCATGTGCACATGATAATAGAAAATCGTGGGATTGCGGAACAACCAAATTAAATACTTTGGGAAATGATGAAAGATTTGGTTGATAAAATGAATTGTCATCAACATGGAAAAAGTCGTTAACGACATATTTGCCTCAAAAGTTGCTCTAGAAAATTTGGATCCAAAATTTAAATCAATAATAGTGTGCCGGCAGCACTCGAAAAATAAGAAACGAGCAATTGAGGCTGAGTATGACTCTCTAAATAAAAGAGATTTTTGACTCTATAATACACACCTCAAAATATTATCCCAGAAGGATATACGTGGGTGTTCGTATGAAAACGAATAATGATGTGGTGAGATATAAAAGCGAGATTAGTTGCTCAAGAGTTTTTCGCAGAAACTCGATATTTTTCAGGATGACATTAAGTTCCGCTACCTTATACTTCTGGCAGCAGCAACGATAAATATAGATATGAATGAATGTATAATTTGACCATGTAGAAGTCATTAGAAAGATACATACATGAAAATCCTTGATGGATTTGAAGATTCTTAAAATGAAAGGAAATGAAAATCAAAACATGGAAAATATCATATTACATATGGACAAAAATGATATTGAATATAAGGTCTCGAAGACTAGTGATTGGTTCCGAAGACCAGTGATTGCACTCTTTTTCCCTCTACTAAGTTTTTCCCACAGGGTTTTCTTAGTTAAAGGTTTTTAACGAGACAATCACCACAATATAAATTTGAATGTCATGTACACTTTTCCTCGAGTATTTTTTCCTACAAGGTTTTATAACGAGGTTTTTAACGAGACATGTACATCACTCGATATGAGTTTGTTTTCGAAATAAACTGAGATATTGAACTTGAAGTTCAAAAGTAAAATATAATCTTTTAGATGATTGTGAATTGAAGTTCACATTATTCATTTGTTAAGGATTGTATATTCGACATTAGACGCGTCTAATATACTCCTGAAGAGTTACCGCCCGGTTATAGCAATTGCGAATGCTCTAGTCAATAGATGTCTGGTAAAGGCATGTTCCAGAAGGACGAAAAATATACAATAATACAAATGAATGTGAAACTCGACAATTCGAAGGTTGTGTCATGAAGACCAAAATGTATATTTGAATAACTAAGTTTTTCCGTTATGATTTTATTAGTTACAGGTCTTAATGAGATTGATTGATCACCAATAATTTTCAAGAAGTCAAAGATCTTCGGTGATTACAATCAGGGGGAGCAATCTGCACTCTTTTTCCTTCGCTAAGGTTTTGTCCCACTGGGTTTTCCTGGCAAGGTTTTAACGAGGCAGGAATACTGTAAATAATCATTCAAGGGGGAGTGTTATGAATATTATTAATTAGTGAATGACTAGTTTACCCTTTCTTGGTGAACAAGACAGAAACCCTACTTTATATCCTATATAAAGGGGTCTCCCCATATGAATGAATACAAGAATTCATAACAATTATATTCTCCTCTCATTGTCTCTCCTTATACTCTATTATTCTCTCTCAATTCTCTTGATTTTATAACACGTTATCAGCACGACAAGCTCAACCGCGTTCTTCATCCAAGTTCTACCCATCCAAGATCCGAAGTACAAGGCAAGAATTTATATGTTTGTTTATATTCATTAATAATTATAAATATATCTACTTCTCCTCCCTTCTTCTTAAATTTAAATGTTCCCGAAAAACATTATAATCTGATATTCCTGGAGTAATATCAAATAATCCTGAAGAACATTATAATCTGATATTCTTGAAGTAATATCAAATTAATTATCCTGAGTAAATCAATTAAAATTTTAATGTTCATGAAGAACATTATAATATGGTATTCTCGAAGAAAATATCAAAACTAAGTTCCTGAAGAACATGATATGATAATCTTGAAAAATTCTAAACTTAAATGTTTCTGAAGAACATCGTGATATGATAATCCTGTAGAAATATCAATATCAAATTGATTATGATTATATACTAATAATCTCGAATAATATATTTGAAAATTCACCGCGAAAGATCCACTAGTTTTGTGGAAAATTTTAAAAGAAAGATACGATCACCCGAAGTTGGTCTAATTACCAAAATAGTGGTATGATTGACTCCACGTTCGATTACAAGATTTTAATTCTGTCGAGACATTCGAAATAAATTGGTTGTGGAAAAATCATGAAGTCCGACTCACAAGTTTGAGTCGCATTATAATTTGATATTCTTGAAGTACTATCAAATCAATTATTCTTAATATATCAGTTAAATTGAATAATCCTGAAGAACATATACTCGTATTTTAAATATTATAATGATTGTTCTGGAAGAACATCATGATTTGATATTACTCGATAAATATCAAATTAAATTGCTCCCGTAGTAGCAATAAATTTTAAATGTTCCCAAAGAATATTATGGTATGATATTCCCGCAGAAATATCAAATCAAATTGCTTCTGGTTTAGCAATTAAACTTTAAATATTTTAAATTTATATTGATATTCATAAGAAATAATACAAAATATTCTTGAAAGAATATTTTTATTGATTGCTCCCGAAGAAGCAAAGTTCAAATATTAAATGTTTTACTCATAGTAAGCACCATTGTTCCTGTTGAAGTAATGATTATGAATTATCCTTGAAGGATATTTTTGAAAATCAAGAACAAATGTATCTTATTATGTGGGTACTCATGAAATATCGAAAAAGTCGATTATTTTTTTAATGTTTGACGTGTTATTCCTGAAGAATATATACAATTGATCTATTAGATTTGATAAATATTCTAGAAGAATATTTGATTTATTTATTCGTCAATAAAGTTTGAATGACACAAGTATTCCATGAAGGGTTATTGATAAAGATATTGTATCCCGAAGGATCATTGATACTGTTATGCGAATGACATATTAAGAGTGAGCTCCGGAAGAGTTTTACTAATTATCCCCACGAGTACTACAAATGTACTTAAAATGAAGATGATGCATATCATGATTATGCGTGGAAATGAATCAAACATTTCCCGTCTGCGAATTATTTTTATATATGCAAGTTATATTCACCATTAAAGTTTATTTTTATAAGCGGACATAATAGAAAAAAGGTATATTAAATATCTCGAGATCACGATCCAGAAGATCAGTTTATAACAATTACATTGAGTTGCATATTTAACGAAGATCATTTCTCGGCATTAGGGGGAGATATGCATATTAAAGATATAAATTCCGAGAAATTTCATTGAATGAAAAAGATCTTTAATTCTAGATTCACGCATCAATCAATTGAACCCGAAGTTCATGAAAATAAGTTAATCTGCCAAATTAATGAAAGTGTGACAAAATCACATATATTTGTGATAAATGAACTATAAGACTTCAAATACCAAAGAGATCAACTCAAATGTTGATTCTAATATACGCCTGAAGCGTAGTAGATCGATCTTAAGATATAAAATAAATCCACGGTAAAACATAGAAATTAAGTCACCCTCAAAATCTCCTGAAGAGAGTTAGATGAAAAATCCCATTGAAAAAGCATGTGCACATGATAATAGAAAATCGTGGGATTGCGGAACAACCAAATTAAATACTTTGGGAAATGATGAAAGATTTGGTTGATAAAATGAATTGTCATCAACATGGAAAAAGTCGTTAACGACATATTTGCCTCAAAAGTTGCTCTAGAAAATTTGGATCCAAAATTTAAATCAATAATAGTGTGCCGGCAGCACTCGAAAAATAAGAAACGAGCAATTGAGGCTGAGTATGACTCTCTAAATAAAAGAGATTTTTGACTCTATAATACACACCTCAAAATATTATCCCAGAAGGATATACGTGGGTGTTCGTATGAAAACGAATAATGATGTGGTGAGATATAAAAGCGAGATTAGTTGCTCAAGAGTTTTTCGCAGAAACTCGATATTTTTCAGGATGACATTAAGTTCCGCTACCTTATACTTCTGGCAGCAGCAACGATAAATATAGATATGCATGAATGTATAATTTGACCATGTAGAAGTCATTAGAAAGATACATAAATGAAAATCCTTGATGGATTTGAAGATTCTTAAAATGAAAGGAAATGAAAATTAAAACATGGAAAATATCATATTACATATGGACAGAAATGATATTGAATATAAGGTCTCGAAGACTAGTGATTGGTTCCGAAGAACAGTGATTGCACTCTTTTTCCCTCTACTAAGTTTTTCCCACAGGGTTTTCTTAGTTAAAGGTTTTTAACGAGACAATCACCACAATATAAATTTGAATGTCATGTACACTTTTCCTCGAGTATTTTTTCCTACAAGGTTTTATAACGAGGTTTTTAACGAGACATGTACATCACTCGATATGAGTTTGTTTTCGAAATAAACTGAGATATTGAACTTGAAGTTCAAAAGTAAAATATAATCTTTTAGATGATTGTGAATTGAAGTTCACATTATTCATTTGTTAAGGATTGTATATTCGACATTAGAAACATCTAATATACTCCTGAAGAGTTACCGGCCGGTTATAGCAATTGCGAATGCCCTAGTCAATAGATGTCTGGTAAAGGCATGTCCCAGAAAGACGAAAAATATACAATAATACAAATGAATGTGAAACTCGACAATTCGAAGGTTGTGTCATGAAGACCAAAATGTATATTTGAATAACTAAGTTTTTCCTATATGGTTTTATTAGTTACAGGTCTTAATGAGATTGATTGATCACCAATAATTTTCAAGAAGTCAAAGATCTTCGGTGATTACAATCAGGGGGAGCAATCTGCACTCTTTTTCCTTCGCTAAGGTTTTGTCCCACTGGGTTTTCCTGACAAGGTTTTAACGAGGCAGCAATACTGTAAATAGTCATTCAAGGGGGAGTGTTATGAATATTATTAATTAGTGAATGACTAGTTTACCCTTTCTTGGTGAACAAGACAGAAACCCTACTTTATATCCTATATAAAGGGGTCTCCCCATATAAATGAATACAAGAATTCATAAAAATTATATACTCCTCTCATTGTCTCTCCTTATACTCTATTATTCTCTCTCAATTCTCTTGATTTTATAACTTGTTTAACTTAAAAACTGTTTGAAAAAAGTAAGGGGAGAAGTAATTTTTATTAAACAGCTTATAATTCTTCCAACTTAAATAACAAAAGACCAAATTACCCTTAAAATTATTACCTTTTAGATATATAAAAAATTCCAAATTTATTATTTAGTTAATATAATTTTTTTTTATTTTTTTTTTCATATAGAATAATTTATTTTTGGTAATTTTATTTATATAAAATATTAAATTTCTAAACAAATTAACGTCTTATAAGTTTATATATCTATTTTATTCAAACAGTTTAACAACTTAGTTATTAAATAAGAAATAACAGCTCTTGAAACAACTTATAAAACGTCACATCTTATATGATCTTTTACTTGGACAAAAGGAAAATGATTTTTTTAATTAATAAAAGAAGTAGTTTGTGAGTTAAATTTAAAAAATAAATAAAAATTTAATGAATTAAAATCATATTTAAACTAAAAAAATATAAATAATTTAAAAAAAATGAAAAAGGTGAATATGTATATAATTGTATTGAATTAAAATTAAAATAAATATAATTTTTTTGTGAATATTTATACTTATGTTTAGATGCGAAAATTGTTAAAATATTATAGAGACAGAGAAATTATTTATAGATTTTGATTCAACGTATATATTACATAAGATTCTATAGGATTTTTATTTACTTTTAAAGTCAAATAATGAAAAATTCATTTACACTATATCTAAATAGTTCGTTTAAAAGAGAAAATATTTAATATATTTAAGATAAATTAATTTTATTTATATCATGATCATAATCATAGAGAAAATATTGTAGTAGTGAAAAAAGTGAGCTCACAATATTGTAAATATAATTGCAATAATTTGTGCTTTGAAAATAATATACTGTATATTTTTTTTAAAAAAAATACTTTTTCTTACTTAGGGCCTTTTTCCTCTAGTTGCTTTTGTTAATTAATGTATATAAGATCCTTCATATCTACTCAGCATATTTTTTTCTTCCTAACTTGTTTATTATCTTTTTGAATTTTAGTTAATTGATTATTGTTTTTTTCGTCGGATATATTATATTATTATTTGAGCTGGTTAGGGTTTAAAGACGACGCAAAAACACGGATATTTATATGTAAAGAGGGAGCTGAAATGAAATCACACCGAAACTAGGCTTGAATGTCCGAGATTAATATCTCTATTTATTTATTGATATTTAAGGGTAATTTTATTCGTTTTCTTCCTCGAGAATTATTACAGTGGGTCTCCCTCCTTCGTTGTCCCGGATCCCCCCTATTTATAGGAGAATTAAGTAGAATCCACCTGTTCATTATCGACACGTAGTTACACATGCATAAATAGAAACGTCTTCTATTTGTGCTCTTCTACTTGACGTAGGTTTCATCTGCATGATCACCGAGCCGGGTCTCGGAGCCCGAAGCTCGAGTATCAACATATCACCTTCTATAACATTGTGCTCTCGTCGCGTGTCACTCACGGTCTTTGGTGCTCGGGGCTCGGGCCCGCCCCCAAACTCTCATCGCTTCGTCCTGCATGTATGGTCTTCTTCGCCCGTGTTTGGTGCTCGGGAGCGGTCCTTATGCACGTCGGGTTGTCGACGCCTGTACTGAAGGTTTTCGATGCCGATTCAATCGCACGATTACCTTGTTCGTGTGTGCGGAAGCGTGTAAAACAATATAACACGAACAATATTAAAATCTAAGCACACAATATATGTATAAACATGTTTATATATATATATATATAGGAGTATATATATATATATATATATATATATATATATATATATATATATAGAGAGAGAGAGAGAGTTTAACGAGTACACTTACAACCGGTGAAGCGTGCCTCGTTGATGATGAAGGGTGCAATGTTGACGAACCTCGATCGTCCAGAACACCACCATGAAATTGACCCTCTTTGGTATGACCTCTTCACGCCTTGATCGTTCGGATGTCGCAGCCGCACAAATGACCCGACCTCTACGTGTTGCACACGAACCCGAATGATGACTTGCTTGCTTGTAAAGATGCCTCTCCAAGAGCTCTTTTCTCTCTATTTGATGTGGAAATTCGTGGGTAAGCATGAAGTGACATGAAAATCTGATTTACATGTCTCTATTCACCTTCATTTACATCTCCATGTAACCCCCCATTATGTGCATCATAATGCACAAGTAATGGTGGGTTAATGGGGAGATAAAAGGACACCTCCACATAATCATGCACATGTCATAATATGTGGTCACATTTGCTTGTGTGACATGCCATGTCACACCATATGACAACCATTTCATGCAAGCCATGCATCTCATGCATGCGTAAATCCATATATATATATATATATATATATATATATATATATATATATATATTGATTCTTAATCAATATAATTATCAAGCAACGCAACACATCATCGAGTCCGTGTGTGACTCTATGTATGATTATCGATCAATATTATATTGCTCCTACTAATAAATATTATAGACTAATCATTTAACATCAAATGACGACTTTATGACTGTATCGATTGCACAAGTAGGATTTGAAGGACACAACCCAACATGTGCTCGGTGCCCGAGCGCGGTCCGGGGTACGGTACCGGGACCCGTTATTATGTGTTTGGCCCCAGGTCTGGTAGAAGTCTTCTAGGAGTATTCACTTACCGCGGACTGTACATGTGCTCCGTGAAGGGTGGACGTTTCGCCTCGACCCGTCTTCTCGTATAAGTGAGCTTGTAGGTGGTCCCATGACACGTCTGTGGGAGTTTTTTCATGGCTCAACAATTTTTTTTTTAATATTATAATCATAGTTTTCAATTTCAACCCGATCGGGTTGGTTGAGTCCAAATACAGTGACTGAATAAAATAAATCATAAACGCAACATTTAGTTATTAAAGTTGGGTCAATAATATTTTAAAATATTTTGTTAATGTAAGCCTCCGGTTCTTGCGGGCCAAAGTTCGACCTTAATGTATCGATTCGATTATTAACGATTGATGTCGAGAGTGATATACTCATCTCATTGTACCAATAAATGTCTTTTCAGTGCACTTTATGGAACGCTTCTCAAAGTATCACTCATCTCAAAATTAATTATTACAGAGCAAGCACGTTTAACTGTAAAAATCTTATAAGACGATTATTTAAAAATAAAATTATCTTGTTGATATGATTAACATATTCAATTTCTTAAATTACTTTCATTTTATGATTTTTTATGAATCAAATTTTAAAATTGTTCAACTTATATTTGAGTCAAATCACTTGGAAAATCTAATGCTACTACTTAAAAGATACTAAACTGATTCATGAAAAGCCAAGAAACATTGTGTCGTCGGCCACCGAGTATTTTCATTAATTTATTAAAAACAAAAAAAGAAATACTACTACATTCTGATTATCAAATAATTTTAAATCATAAATTATTTTTCAAATAAAAAATCATAACTTTTTTTTTTCCTTTTTAGTATCAAATTACACTGAGATAAAATTTTTATTGGTCTCATAAATGTTGCATTTTCTCGATTTAATCTCACATACATTTGCTTTCTCAATTTAGTCTCAAATACGTCGAATTGAGTTTCAATTTAGTCATTTTTGGTCGGAAAATACAATTTCCGCCAGAATGTGCCCACGTGACCCGCACGTGATCTGAAGACCGGTCATGACTGCTGACTCAGCGACACGTGTCAGTAGGCCATTGGTCATCGACTTTAAAAAAAATAAAAAAATAATAATACAAATTAAAATACATCAATACAATATTATTTGAATTAAAAAAAGGAAATATACACACCAAATACACAACAAATACGATTAATTAAAAAAAAGAAAAAAAATATATTAATTTTGGGAAAGACGAGGAAGACGACCAGCCCCTCCTCCACCACTCCGGCCAGGACGCCATCGACGTCTTCGTCGCCTTCCACCCCGACTCTGCCTGGAACTCCATGGCTCCACCGGCCTCCGCCGTCGCCCTCCTCCCCGCCGCCTCCGTCTCCCTCGTCCTCTTCTGCGAGGGCTTCCTCCCCCACCTCCTCTCCGGCTGCCTGATGGGCATCTGTTGGATCCAGAGCGGCTGGATCGGGCACGACTCTGAGCAGCAATACAGTATTATTTTTTATAATCTGTCTCTTTCAATTGTTGTATTTAAAAAAAAGTGTATATATCTATATACATATATAATCCTGAATCCACTAATCCCACTAATGAGTAGTTTATTTATACTATGTTCAACTGCAAAATAAATAATTATGTTCACACTGCAAAATAAATAATAAAAAATAAAAAATAGGCGGAATCCAAGATCGGGGCAACTCTAACAGTTATATAATAAATACTACCTATACTTTTTCCTTATTATTTTATAGGGCAGTTTTCCAATATTAACCTTTTTTTAATAAATACATATTATCCTTTAAAATTAATGAATTAATTCATATAAAATTAAATCAAACCTAAAGTACTATCCTAGTTTTATATATTTTGTAGTCACACCATCCACTCCCATTTATAGTCCCCTACTATTATAAAACTATTTTTATTGAATAATGAATAACTTACTGATTTTATTTGAATCAACTCTTGTGATTTTATTTGAATCAACTCGGGTGGTCATATATATCTAAGACAATCATGATTACAAAATATTTGTGCCTAAAAAGTAAAAACAAAGAAACAATAAAGTTACAATCAAATGATAAATTGTTATACAAGAAAAATAATAAAAGAAATAGATATCTAACATAGATATTAAGAAGATGATAAAAATCAACACTAGAATTCTATCATAGATATAAAATTACTTAAATTCAAAAATTTGTCATAGATAATTCCTATAATAATATTGATATATCTATAATAGATATGAAACAAAAAATTGAAATCTGTCATAGATATCAAAAGAATTCATAAAATAACATACGTAAACCACAAATCTATTATAGATATTTAGAAACTAAACTAGAAATCTATCATAAATGCAAAAAATATGTAAAAACATTATACAAAAAATGTTCCAAATACGCATCTTATAAAACACGCATCCTCTTGCAGCTCATCCAAAATATATAATTATATTTATATATAATTATAAATATATATGTACTAATGCTTGCGCAAGAGATGTTATATCTTACTCCATAGGAGAAAGATGTCCATCTTGCTCCAGGCTTAATATATAAAAAAATTATGACCCAGCCCAATTACTTGTGCTTACGTCACAATAGTCATGCTTAATTTTGCTCACCCCCAATTAGTGGTTGCTTCCTCATACAAGTTTTTCTCTTTTCGATACTTCCCACCGCCCACACCTCCTGCAAATCATCGCGCACCCCAGGTCGTCGCCTTCTTCCTCTACGCTTCGCTACCGGGTTGTCTCCAAGCTATACTATCAGGTCGCCTCCAAGCTTCCTTCGCGGAAGAAATTAGGTAATTCGATTACACAAGACCTAGATAATTTAGTTTTTAAAATTAATAACCCTAGGTATTTGGTCAAATTTTTTATTTGGTATTTGGTCACTCTTCATCTGTGAAGATGATTTTGCTTGTACCAAGTTTGTTACATATTGTAGAATGCCTACAAAGTTGCAAATGTTCTCAGGCTTCGACTGCTTGAAGAAACAGTAGTGATTATGAACAGTACTCCCAGATTTGAAGGATTATGCGACATTCTTCATAGCATATAACAGGTGTTTTATTTTTCAAACTTGTTTTATTATTATCATAGCACAAGATTGCTTATACAATTAAAGGCTAGAATCAAGCGACACTCACTTTTATCATTTTTTTTTACTTTTTAATGAGACGCTGAACCTCTCTTTTCATCTCATATGATATAGCCTTCATATCTGTCCTGCACTTGTACGAGAGTTTTGGATGGTGGAGAAGGGCTGATTATTTGAAGATTCATTTTGTCGAGAGTTGGAATGAGGTGCACCATTTGCTCATTATGGAGAGGTAATACTTTTCCACCAAGACTCATTAAATATTTTTCTATTTAGTACAATCAATTTATGTATTAACTCTTATCAATAGTTGTTTTCGCCATTAATCCGTTCATTATAACAATGATTGTGCAAGGGAAGTGACTTAGATGATTTAAGACTATACTCATAATTGTTCGTAATTTGTTCAGTGTCTAATTGGTTCAATCCCTTGTTTTTCTTTTTCCTCGCTATCTTTTGAAGGAACTGGGTGGAAATTCGTGGTGGTTTGATCGGCTCCTTGCTCAACACATTGCAGTCTTTTACTATTTCATGACTGTTATCATGTATGCTTTGAGTCCAAGAATAGCATGTGAGTATGAATTTGATGCTAACTAAATGTGCATTTTTTTTATAAATAACTATCTTTTCATATTGTAATGATTCGTGCAGATCACTTTTCTAAATGTGTGGAGGGTCATGCTTTTGAGACTTACGACAAGTTTATCAAGACTCAAGGACGTAGGGCATGTATATGTTGCTAGTTGTCATAGTCTCGAGTAAATTTTGTTTGCTCAAAATGTTGCTAAAAGTGACAAAATCTCCTGTTCAAATCCATAGAGGAGTTGAAGACTTATGTTTAGATTGGAGAATAGTGGGACAAATGGACAATAGATTAGAAATCGACATTTTGTTTGATGTTTAAAAGACAAAAATTAAGTACATGAAAATACATAATAGCTACATCGTGGACTCACTGATATTTGAAGGTTAAATGTCTGGAAGGGGATAATATTTATCTTCTTATAAACATTCGTTTTATAGTATTAACTTTCATTGTCTTCTCAATCTTCCTTTATTTTTTTGATATGAAATTTACTTGACCACATTAATTAGAATGAATCTTATGAGGTTCTTTCGACATACAAAGAAATACAAGTGCTCCGAAAGTGAGTGCAACTTTTGAACAAAAGCATCAACATAAGATTCCTATGATGATGATATGCACATTTTTCATGATGATGATATGCACATTCTGGAAAATGGTTTATTAATTGTCCATACAATGTGTGTTGCAGTATGGTTACTTGCGTCTCATTTTCACTTTTGCTTTTATGTATCAGAGTATCGTTTTATATGTATAATAGTATTTTCCCCTTTATAGTCCATGTAGTTGAGCCTGAACTTTCTATTTGTTTTCCTCTGCAGATTATTACACATTTGAAGTTAAAAATGGACTCATCCAAAGAAAATCAAAAGAAGGTAAAATTTTGTGTTTACTCATACTTCATAACCAGAAATTGATCACATGGAGCAACCTTCTTTCAAGTCGACATAAGAAGAGAAACAGCCACGGTATGGGTTAGAAGATGACTTCTTCGAGCAACCCCCTTTCTTAGAAGATTGGAGATGATTTATAGATGATTTGGAGAATGATTTATAGACTACTGATTGGTGTATGTGGGTAAATGACACACTATAGATGATTTCTACTAGATTTATGGATAAGTGATTGGTGTATGTTGTTTAGTGGATTAATGATATATTTGGTGGATGAATCATATATTCTGCATGATTTGTTGTTGAATGGTAGATGATTCAGGTAGTCTTGTAAAAATACTTAAGTACTTATATGTTTGTTGAAAATGAAAATGAAGGTTACTATTCTGCAATTTGAAGTATCACACATTTAAAAATGAAGTATCATCATTTGAAAATGTAGTATCACCATTATTTAAAAATGAATAATCATTAAAAATATAGTATCACCATTATTTAAAAATGAAGTATCGTCATTTAAAATAAAGTATCGCCATTATTTAAAAATGAAGCGTCATCATTTAAAAATTGAAGTTTCAAACCTTTAAAAATGAAGTATCACCATGGCCGAGGGCAGTATTGTATCGAAGCGAAGCATTGATCTTAGGGGAGAGGCGACTAGCGATTTACGAAGGTGACAATCTACAATTCACATGAAATTTAAACTAATAATTAACTAGAATAATAAATTTATCATTATACATTTCTCAAAAAACATCAATCTTCATTTTTAATTAACATCATTCTTCATTTGTTTTAATATCATCCTTCATTATTTTTAAAGTTCAATTTTCAATTCTTTACTACTCAACTAATCAACAAATATACTCCTATATCACAAGAAAAAAAAAATCAAACTTAAATTGGCAATTCCAATAAAATCATGAAATGATTTTAAAAAATTAAATAAATACATAATGTTCACATAAAATCTAAACCAATAATTTAATAGAATTAATTGTAAATTCATAATTATATAAACGGAGTTTACTCATTTCAGAAGAACATCCATTTTCATTTTTATTAATATCATTTTCATTTTAATTAACATCATCGTTCATTAATTTGAAATTAATTTTCATTTCATTCACTATTAATCAACTATCATCATTCTCAAATGAAAAAAAACACATAAAACATATGTTACAAAAAAGTATACAAATATGCAGTAGTTGATGAAGAGAAAGAATATCAAAGAATATCATCATCCATTCTAGAATGACGTAGATCAGCAGCGGCGGGAATCTCCCGAGCTTATGCTCAAGAGGAGCTTGGAATGGTGTCACACCCATTTCATCGAACACTTATCGGGCAGTGCCTAAGGAGACCTACGTCCCCAAATCGATCGGCTCGCCAGAAACACCACAAACATGAAAGAGGGGCGGGTCGAGGCCTCCGTCGTGATCTTCGGGGTGTTGGACGAGCTCTTCGAGAAATCCAAAGTGCGGCCGAAAGACGTCGGGGTGCTTGTGCTCAACTGCAACCTCTTTAACTCGACGTCGTCGCTCTCCGCCATGGTAATCAATAACTACAAGATGCGTGGGAGCATCCTGAGCTTCAATTTGGAGGGATGGGCTGAATCGCGGGGGTGATCGCCATTGATTTGGCACATGACGTGCTGCGAAAAACCCTAGCAATCACAATACTTTGATCGACGCGGTCAATCTCGGAATTGAAGACACGAAACGCGAACGGGCGACGGTGAACGACGACGGTGGATAAAAGGTGTATGACGAACGCGGAAACATACCGAAGACAAAGGGGGGGGGGGGGGGGGGATCGTGCTACCAGAAGAGAGAGAAAGGGGAGGCGCTGTTAGAAGAGAGAGAAAAAGGAGAGAAAAAAATTAGGTTAATTTTGACTGATTGTTTTATAAGGTTGACCGAGTGTAAGATGTGCATCTTGCATTGAGGAGCAAGATGTAATTTGCCCTTGCGCAAATTAGGTAATGAAAATATATTTTGTTTGCGCAATATATTTTGATATTAAATATCATGCTTGCGCAAATATATTTAGCTCAAATATATTTACATTGTTAAGCAAATATATTTATATATATTAGTAACGCGTTTAATATTAGTAAATATTAAATAAATTAATATATGTTACCGTAATATTATTATATTTTACCAAATATATTTTACCAAATATATTTAGCGCAAATATATTTACATTGTTAAGCAAATATATTTATATATATTAGTAACGCATTTAATATTAGTAAATATTAAATAAATTAATATATGTTACCGTAATATTATTGTAGGGATATTTATGATGTTATACATTTTAAAAAATACCCCTACTTAGTATTTAAAGAATACAAATACTTTAATAAATAAACAAGTAAAAAATATACAACCCCTACAAATTAAGTGAAAAAAAATGGGTGTTGGAAATACTGTAATATTAAAAACCAATCCGCCCCATACCCTAATATTACCTAATAAATATTTAATAAATTTGAATATTAAGAATTTTTTTTTTGTAATTGTACAAGATTTAATAATTAGTTTATTCATATTTATTTATTTATAGTAATGATAAACTAATAATTATTACTAATTTTCTACATTTCTTATTTTCTCTCCAAAATCCTATCACACGAAAATATATTTGCCGCCATCTTCTTCCCGCGCCGCGTTAATTCGAGAAAAAAACCCTCTCACACGAAAAGCATACAAACCTGTCATCTTTTTTCAGCCCCGCGTTGATCCGAGGACTTTCTTTCACCCTTCCAGTTTCATCCAACGTCCGTAAACATCAATCAATTTGTAGTGGATATGTCATACAAAAATTCGACGTCTTGAATATGTTTGTTATTCAGATACAGTATAAGTTTTAAGAGCCTTTATATTTTTTTGTTTAACTTCATATTCAAATAACTAAATTTGAATAGTATTAATATTATAATAAAACGTTAACGATCATGATGCAAACATCGGCTAAAGTACAAGAAGAGCATAGCTATGCCAAGAAATCCAATCAACACAGTTTCTTCAATACTCCAGGTAACTATGTAGATGTTAGTTTTGTTGACAACATGTGGTTGTTGTTTGTTTGTGTTTTCAGGTATTGAAGTGAATGGATGCAAGACTAGCATGGTGATATGGAGTGAGTGAAGTCAAGTGTCAAGTATCGGCAGTAACGGCATCAGGCGCTAGCGCCAACCTCACCAAGTCCAGCACCATCATCACCTGGCGCTAGCGCCAGCAACTCAGTGTCACTCTCTAGCGCAAGCGGCACTAGCGCCAACAACACTACATCCAGCACCCTCACCTTCTGGCGCTAGCGCCAATCTTACCATGTCCCGGCATCTGCTCTACCTGGCGCTAGCGCCAACCTTGCCTGCTCCATCTCTAGCGCCACCAGCAGCATCAAGTCACGCCGTGGTACCTTCTCTCAGTGATCATCTCTTGATGCTGAGAGTGTAACGTCCTATCATCAACGTCAAGTGCAAGTGATACCTATACATGTTCAAGTGTTGATGATGTGTGTATGTTGTTTACTACTTCAACTGTATCGACGACCGTGAAGACGATGAAGTACTGAAGCCTCAACTACGAGTGATCATCACGATGAAGTTGAAGATGAAGTATTGAGATCGACGGAGTCAAGATAATGTTGAAGTCTGAAGTTAAAGATTCGAAGATTCAAGATTCGAAGATTCAAGAATCGAAGATTCAAGATTCCAAGATTCAAGAATCGAAGATTCCGAAAGTGATGTCATCCATGAAATTGTGATGTAGGCCAAGCATGTGGCCAATCAGATTGCTCTATTTCAAGGCCTCACATGTGCGAGATACCTATATATACCCATGAAGTTGGATGACATCCTTTGACGATTTTGAGAGAACGAAATCCGATATCCGAGTATCAACGTTCGTTGTTTACGGCTTTTTGCCTTAAGAGTTTTGGTAGTTGTTTTGTGCTGTGCACCGATAGTAGAGTTATGCGATTTAGCTCTAGGTGACATAGTACTAGATCATTAGTTCGTTGGAGTGCTACGTCACTTGGGATACGACTCTTGATCATTCCGTCTACCTTTCTCCAAAAGTGTAATAGTTAGTTTTGTTTATCAATGAAATGAAACTATTACATAACTTTGTCTTCAGTACTTTACTTTACTCTTGTTAAGTTCGAACACACAACATATACTGAACGTCATCAGAAGCAAGCGAGAGTTGAGTGTGTGAGAACAGAGGTGCTGAAGTATCAGTGTTTAAGACCGACTTCACGAAAAGTTGGTATCCTACGTCGAAGACGTAATTTCAAACTACTTTACCGGATCTGTTTTTTTAAAACATTTTTTCCTGTGATTTTTAATTCGTACGTTTTGTTTTGAATTCGTTATTTGTTCCGGTTCAATTAGTGAATTGATATCTGAATTTAGTTAATTTTGTTACTTTGTTATTGACTGTGTGTGTGACTTCAAAGTTGTGTACTATTTTTGACAATGTTGATAATTATTTTATGTTTTTACATTTCTTGATTCAAACTATATTCTAACCAATCTAAAATTAATAGTTATTTTGAAGAAAGATCTCTTTTGTGGAATTTTCTCTACGGTTGATGTTATATTTTTAGATTGGATATGTTTTTGTATTATTCTTTGTATGCTTCTCTTATTTTGTTTTTGTTTTTTTGTTTGTTTAGTTTGAGAAAGAAAAAAAAATATGTCTACGGTCTTTTTTTTCCTTCATTGAATCGTGTCTATAATTCTTTTCAACCCTTTTTACCTTTTTACCTTTTTTTCTCATGTTTTCATTTTCAGGTTGTAGGCCGGTTTGCGATGCATCAGGGTCGTGTTTTTTTTACAGGTGGTGGCCCATGGGATTTCGGGAGCCGTGTTGTTTGAGATGCTAGAGGGGCTGCGGGTTCTCCGAATAGGATCCCGAGGACAGAAAGAAGTGGTACACGAGATAGATGAAGATAAGCCTGATTTACAATAGCAACTTTGATCTGTACAGACTACAGCGCAGCAGCAGGTGCGAACTGGAAGGATGACTCCTCGTTTTCCAAGCCCGAGAAACTGCCTATATATAGTGCATTCTCTACTATGATTCCGTGTACATCGATTGACCGGTATTTCTTTTGTTAATTTGTTCTTTTTACAGGTCAAATAATAAATTTGATTTTTCGATTTTATTGCTCGGACGTTGTGTCGCTTAATTTATTAGGTTGCCTAATTAATTTTGCATGAAGTTCATCACATCGTCCGGTCCCTCACCCGGTCCCACGTCACGTAGTGCGCCACCTCAGTATGGTTTGTATTGTTGTTCTAATACATATTAATCATACCGAGATTATGTTTTTTTAATTACATGTGGGCGATGATGTTAATTTTAATGTTACAGTCTTGCAGCCAACCCAACTCCTCTTCCAGCTACTCCTTTAGCTACCCCAAGCTCCAATGGATCTTTAATAAGAAACATTGTTTCAGCCATAGTCGAAGGTATACGTGGGAAATTAAATCACTTGGATGATTTCCATGTCGTTATAATATCTATTAATTCGGGCCTTTTTTCATATACCACAATTGAGTTTGGTGGTACAGGTGAGGTTGCACATAATGCCATAGATGATTTTGTACCCCGCATCATTCAAGTTGACACGGTCGCCTCTCGCACCGCGCGATGCATGAAAGCACTTTCCACAATCACCATGAGTGGCTATGATGCTTGCAGTTTAATTTAACAGATCACCTTCTATACTTATGACGTTTAGATTATAAAAAAATTAGTTGGCTTATAAAAATAATTATTCAATTAACAATGTAATTTATAAATTTAATGAGTTATATAATTTAAGAGATAAAAAAACACGTTGAAAACTTGAGTAAGAAGATAATTTATGTTTCTATAAGAACGGTAGAGAATGTTAACTCACTAATAAAACCTAAAATTTTGTTTATTTGGAGATATTTCGCAATTCACAATGAGAATATTTGATTTTATATTTCTCTTTTTATTTTATAATTTGCTTTACATATTAAATATTACTTCAAACATGCATAACCTTTCAATTTTAATAAACATTTCATATTTGAGATAACAATTTATAATGAGATTTAATACGAGTTTACAAATTAGTAGGGGTGAACACTTTGTCCTAGAATTACGATCCTGTCCCGATCTCATCACGAAAGTTAGCGAGACGAGATCAATTTTATAAATTTGTCCACCCTTACAAATTAGAATGAAAGTTCAATTATAAAATAATACAAAATTTTCATATGCATCAATTTAAAAAAAAAAAAAAAAAACCACGTATCGCACAGGCAGTACTAGTTACTAATAAATATTAAAACAAAAAAATTAAATGAACCTCTTAATTAAACTCTTTTTTTTTGCACATCATATATTAATCATATTTTATTAGTAATATATTCATAATAAGACAACACTTTATTTTAATAGAGCTATAATGCTCGATCGTGGTTAATTATTCATGTCATACGACATAATTAGCTAGCTAGTAATCTTTCTTTTCAAGCGCTCAACAGCCCCAACGAAATTATGAACATATCAGTTATTTTAAATACAACTCCGTTGGTCTCTTTCAACACCTCAGGCGCCTTAACTCCGTTGTGTTCGTACTCGATTATGCAAACGTTGACGTCGGTTATAACTCTGGAGGCATGAGTCAAAATATCAGGTAGGGCATCAGCATCAGGGTTTTTCTTTTTCTTCTTTAGGTCTTTTACGGAGGAGGACCATGTCTCTATTTGCCAGAGGGCATATTTGACATTTGTGCGACACTCATAGGTGTGCACAAGTGCTCTCACATTCTTCGTCGCGTTTTTGGCTTTTGAGGTTAGGAAGCTAAGCAGAGTTTCTGCTGAGGAAGTGCACTGAATTTTGAGACACTCGGGTGATGTCAGCGTTTGATTGCAGAACTCTTCGTCGATGCTGGGCTTGCAAACATCGGATATCGAAACATCTGCATAACAATTACGAATTACATAAATCAATATTATTGGAACAATAATAAACCCGGAAACCTGATGCTTTGATGATGATATGCTCATGATCATTATTATATAAATTAATTATATTTGCTGTTTTTTTTCTTAGTGTTTTGCAGTGGATTATTATTGCAGGATTTATAGAGCAACGATGGAAAGCAATTAGGCTTACGTACGTACTTGCGTTTTTAAGGCCATTTTTAAATAATTCACTTTTAGAAATCAGCTATCAAAAGCTTAATTAAATAGGTATATGCGTGCGTCATAAATAAATACTTCAATTTATACTCCTTACATGGACAAAAAGAAAATAAAAAAAATATTTATTTTTAATTAATAAAAAATATAGTTGTGAGTTAAATTTAAAATTCGGAGCATTACTAAATTGAAATATTATTTTCATTATCTAAACTCATTTTGAAAATTTCACTTTCTACCAATTTTTAAGCTCACATAATTCACTAATTATTTTAATTAAAATACTCCAACGATTGACTGGATTGCTTAACTCTGCTTAACTCGGCTTTCAACTCTCCTCATGATATGCTCAAGCCTCAAGGCACATATGGCGATTAATTTGGTCTGATTTTATTGATGTGCAAATTTTTTCTGTCATACGATTTTTATGGAAGGGTCGAGAATCAACCTTGATTACTTCCGGTTTCTTTGAGGACGTAAAGTCGCCTTGCTTGATTTTTTGCTCTCATCATTATCAAGGTAGAAATTTTATTTTGGTCCATTATGAAAATTGTCCATTCTCGATTTTAGATACACATTTTTAATTTAATCCTATATAAATCAAAAAGTGTATCGCTTAGGTGTTTTTTTGCCGAAAAACTTAATTTTGACTGAACAACGCATGACGTAATAGCTTGTATTACCGATCTTTGATATACTTATGCATGTGGCGTTTTTTATTGGATGACAATCAAAAAATTAAACCAATTAAACAAAATAATTTTGACGTCATTTCAGCAATTATAATAAATTATTTTAAATCAAAAAAGATAAAAATAAAATCCATTTTTACATTTAAATAAGAAAGATAAAAAAAAGATTTAAATGTGTGAATTGGTTTTTTTTATGGGACTAAATTGAAATTAACATTTTCAATAGATTAAATCGAATTTTGATTCGTTTTGAAGGACCAACTATTTTTTTCTCCGCTGATATAACCAAAACACTTTTTTTGTTTCTCTGCTGACTCAAAATTGTTATTACAACGCTTTAAAGTGTCACTAATATTTATTTATGATATTAGCTCTTCAAGTGTCATAATATCTACCACCTACCATAAAAACGTCAAATTAAATGACGTTTTTTTCAAAGCGCCACTTTAATAATAGTGTATCTTTATTTTATAGTATCACTAATATAGCTATAATGCTCTTGATTTATTCATATATACCACATCATGGACAT
Organism: Euphrasia confusa; assembly: GCA_954870475.1. Lineage (NCBI taxonomy): Eukaryota > Viridiplantae > Streptophyta > Magnoliopsida > Lamiales > Orobanchaceae > Euphrasia > Euphrasia confusa. The sequence goes on along the minus strand of OX940959.1, from coordinate 5,809,474 downwards.
GGAGTAAATTAATAGTACATATTTCCCAATTTAGATTGAGAAAATTACTAATTTAGTCCTATAAAGATAAGCTGTTTTCTTTTTGGTACTACAAAGTCACATTTTCTCAAATTAATCCAGTAAAACTTCAAATCGAATCGATTTCATCCAATTTTCGCCTGAAATTCAAAATTTGCCGAAAATCGACCGCGTGAGTCGCACGCGCCATTTGAATTAGGGATTCCCGGCAACCTAATCCACGTAGTGACCGTTGATTGGTTGATTTGAGTGTGGTGATGAATTTGGGTGAATTTTACTTTAAATTCGAGAATTAGGGTTCGTGGGGAGAGTACTTTTGGGGATTTAGGGTTTTCTGGAAAAGAATTTGGGGATGAAATGTAATGAAATATATATATTGAAGAACAAAAAGAAAGCTTCAAGCTTTCCTAAAATGGAGAATGAATAATAATGGAAAAGGAATTGTATATCCAATCAATGTTTGGGGCAAAACCCAAATTAGGGTTACTGTCTTTACCCCCCCCCCCCCCCCCCCCCCCCCCCCCCCCCCCGCAATCTGAACGCCGGCGACGTTGAGTTTGTTGCGGAGCCGCGTGAAAGGTTGGTGAGACAGAGCCTTCGTGAAGACGTCGGCGATTTGATCAGTAGCTGGAACATGGAGAACGGTGATAGCCTTGGAATGAACCTTCTCCCGAATGAAATGAAGATCGAGCTCGATGTATTTGGTGCGGGCCTGTGCAATGGCATGAGAAGACATGTTGACAGCACTTAAGTTGTCGACCCAGATAACCAGAGCTGCAATAGGGAGCATTCGAAGTTCTTGAAGAACAAATTTGATCCACATGACTTCAATAATGGCATGAGCGAGGCTACGGTATTCAGCTTCGGCGCTCGACTTGGAAACTGTATTTTGCTTTTTGGAGCTCCAAGATACAAGATTCTTGCCGAAGAAGACACAATGGCCGGATGTAGACCGGCGGTCATCAGGGTCTGAGGCCCAGTCTGCATCAGCAAAGGCGGTTAAATTCAGGTGAGCAGATTTATAGAGATGAATACCCAGGTTAGCTGTTCCAGAAACATATCTCAAGAGTCTCTTTACAGCTTTATAGTGAGAATCAGTAGGGGCTTGCATGAATTGACTTAGTTTGTTGACAGAGAAGGTTATGTCAGGTCTGGTGATGGTTAAGTATTGGAGGCTGCCAATCAGTTGTCTGTAAGGTGTTGGATCAGGAAGATGAGTTCCATCATATTTGGAGAAGGTAGAGGATGAAACCATTGGTGTGGGGACACCATTTGCACCAGCCATGTTAGCTTTGTGAAGTAGTTGAGAGACATACTTCTGTTGAGATAGGTGCATACCAGTGGGAGTATAAGAAATCTCAACACCAAGAAAATAATGCAAAGGTCCCAAATCTTTGAGGGAGAAATGTTTTGACAACTGGTTTATGAGGGATGGTATGGAATTAGGATCACTGCTACTGCTGGTGACTATGAAATCATCAACATAAACTAAAATGTATATGGTGATGTTGTTGGAGTGGTAAAGATATAAAGATGAATCTGCCCTGGAGCTTCTGAAGCCAAGAGAGTGAAGAACAGAGGTAAGTTTGTCAAACCAAGTTTTTGAAGCCTGCTTTAGGCCATATAAAGCTCTCCTCAGCTTACAAACAAGATGTTCTTTGCCAGGTACCTCAAAACCAGGTGGCTGAAGCATATAAATGTCATGATCAGATTCCAAAGAGCCATTTAAAAAAGCATTGTCAATATCCAGTTGTCTCAATGGCCATCCTTTTGCAAGAGCAATGAATAAGATGATTCTGATGGTTGTAGGTTTTATAACTGGGCTAAAAATGTTGGGATATGTCCTTCGATCCTACGTGTGCAATCGATAAAGTCATAAGGTCGTCTATGGATGTTAAATGATTAGTCGATAATATTAATTGTTGGGAACAATATAATATTGATCGATAATCAAACCTACAGGGTCACACACGGACTCGATATTGATATACGTTGCTTGATAATAATATTGATTTAGAATCAATATTTACGTGGATTTTCACATGCATGGGATGCATGGCTTGCATGGAATGCATGTCACATAGTGTGACATGGCATGCCACACAAGCCAATGGGACCACATATCATGATTTGGCATGATTATGTGGAGGTGACCTTTGAACTTCACCATAACACCCCATTATGTGTGGTTATGACACACACATTATGGTGGGGGTTACATGTGAAGTAAAAGAGGTATAATGAGCATGAAAATCAGATTTTCATGTCTCATTCTAACACCATCATCATCAGCCACGAAATTCACACCAAAAGGAGAGAATAGAGAGTGTTCTTGGAGAACCACTTCAAGCAAGCAAGGTATTCATCATCCGGGTTCGTGTGCAACACGTAGAGGCCGGGCCATTTGTGCGGCTTCCACATCCGGACGATCTAAAGGAGTGACGAGGTCATTCACAAGGAGAGCTTCGAGAGACTGATCCATTTGAGGTGGTTCAATCGACTCAACACCACCTCAACGACATCAACGAATCACTTCGTCACCAAAAGTAAGATTTCGTTGATATCTCTATATATATATATATATATATTGGATGTATATATATATATATAAATATATGTGTGTCTATACATATAATGTGAGCCTAGATCTTCATGTTGTTCGTGTTCTATTGTTTTACACGCTTCCGCACACACGAACAAGGTAATCGAGCGATTGGATCGGCATCGAAAACCTTCAATTGGTATCAGAGCCTAGGGCTCGTGCACACTTTTGTGTTGGACACAATATGTTTAAATCAACATAAATGGCTTAATTGTGATTATGTTATTATGTGATTAGATATAAGGCCGGCCACCGTTAGTGGTCGGGTGAATGAAATTGTCGTTTTTTACGTACGATTGGCCATAGTTTTGGAGGGCTGCGTCCCTTGGAATCTTTTGTAATAGATAGGTTTTTTCTATTCAAAAATGTATTGTTCAATGTGTAAGAAATGGATTGAATCCATGGATCGACATTGGATATCGGCTCTCCGGCGAAAACGAGAAGAAACGAAGCAAAACGAAGCGAAACGGGCAAAAACCGGGCTGCTGGAGCAAAACGGCGGGCGCCGTTTGTGCTCCGGCGGGCGCCGAATGGATTCGGCGGGCGCCGTTTTGGAAACGGCGACCGCCGAAAGGCTGATTTAGGTTCTGCCCCCTTCTGTACCCTTTTGGCGGGCGCCGTTTTGGAAACGGCGACCGCCGGAGGTGTTCGGCGACCGCCGGAGGTGTTCGGCGACCGCCGGAGGTGTTCGGCGACCGCCGTTTGTGAAACGGCGGGCGCCGTTCGTGGTTTTTGGAGTACGGACTAAGGTTGACCTAAATCGGCGGGCGCGGAACTGAAACGGCGGGCGTGGACCAGTCCAGAAGATGTTCAAGGCCTATTTTAATGCTTTTAATCTTTTCGTTTGAGAGTTGTGAGGTTCTAGGGGCCTTTCGATTACGTATTTAATTGCTTTGCTAGTTATAGGATGTTTTATGTTATAAATGTTCAACTTACATATAAACACCTATGCATGCAAGTTCCCAAAATAATGAGTATAATGTCTTGTCCAAAAACATCACACTCATGAAGCCCTCGATCATAAGTTGGTAGGTCCGCCTCAGCGGGGTACTACTTGTTATCTTGGGATAAGTGGGAGTAAAGGTTAGACCTTTACACGTGAGTTTGGTTTTCTCATCGATAGATCCACTGCAGGCGTGGCTATCGAGACATGAGATGAGAATGGGACTCTCATAGACCGAGAGTGACATTAGATGTCATTGACATGGAATGTCTACCTATCTTGGACTTCTTAAGTGCGGACTCAGTCGGCTTAAGAATTTGCAAGATGAGGGTCTTGGGATTGTTTTGTTCAAGGGAACAAAGATATTAGATATCGATTGAACAAAATGGAATAAATAAGTAGCTTGTTAGACAACCTTATTTGTTTACCGCTTTGTGAATGTTTACATACTTTATTTATCTTTCTTTTGTAGTTTATCATGCTAATTTCAACTCGATTCAAGTTTGGTTCAATTCTTGATTATGAAAAATTGAACAACATAAATTTTCTTGATTCACAACGTAATTTGAGAATGGTCCTCAAATACGAAGACAATGAAAATGTGTTAAATGACCACATCCTAAGATATCATTGAACAACTCAATAGCATGTTCGGGGAATATGCTAAGATTGAGCGGTTCGGTATGACCAGGGTAATCGCTTCAGCTAGGCTGGAAAAATGGAAATCTATGGAATCACATGTGCAACAAATGATTGGATTATTTGCTTCAAGTGACCGCCTAGATTTTTCCTATGATGATTATTTGGCAACCGATTTCATACTTCAATCTCATGATGGTTATAATGCCTTTAGGCTAAAATTTCCACATGAATGATTTGAAGAAATCGCTTCGTGAGCTCCAAGGGATGCTCAAGGCTGCTGAGCCGGCGATAGATAAGGACCCTAAGAGGGAAATTCTTATGATAGAGGATATGGTATTCAAAAGAGCATGGGCAAGAAGGCTACTAGGGTTCCTAGGGAATCTCAATGCGTCTACTGCAAAAGTGTTGGACACTACTTGCAAACATATAAAAAATTCATATTTTATTCAATTTCAAAACAAATGCCTAATTTGTCTTTCATTTGATGGATTATAAGGTTAGGATTATTTACACCTCGGGGAGTGATTTAATCCAAAACACTTAAGTTCATCAATGACACAAATTAGAGACTTTCGAGCCATTGGATGGCGTGAAACGATTGTCTAGTTGGCTCCCTCATATTTTATGAGAGACAGGGCTTCAATTGCATGATAATATCGCTGGTTAGAAAACTTCGATTTTTCACTTACGATTTATCACGTTTTGACATTGTCTTAATTTTGAATGGGAAATTTGAATGAGAATCAATTATTGGGAATAATTGAATTTGCCCAAAGTTCAAAGAAGATGTGAAGAACGGGGTTGCTTCATCTTCAAGTATTAATGATATAGACATTAAACTTCACAAATTCTACTTCTTGGGTATTGGATGCCAAATGTGGTTCTCACATTTTTATGTGGAGGAACTACAAAGAAGTATAAGTTTGGTGAATAGAGATGTCGATCTACGAGCAAGAAATGGAGCGAAGGTCGCTGCATTAGCCGTATGATCATATGATGTTGTTTTGCCTTAGGGCCTTGTTTTAGTATTATAACTATGTAATTTCGTACCTTCAATAAACAATGAATATTGGTTCAGTATTAGATACTGATGGATTAGTTTTTTCACTATTAAATAGTTTGGTAACTATTTTAATTGTGAATTATTCTTTGTTTTGGTACGATTATTATATTGTTTATGTATACTTTTAACTTGACAAATCATATATATCATTAAGACCAAAGGCCAAATCGAATAAGTATCGATGAGACATAACTGAAACATTGTTGATTAGATCAAATCAAAATCTAAACATGTAACGAAGCTTCTTTTAGAAGGAATTTTAGAATCATTTGACTTGGAGTCATTTGATACATGTGAATGATGTGTGATTGAAAAGATAACAATGTCATCTTTCTTGGAGAAAGGAGAACATGTGAGTAATTAGGGATGATCCATACTGATGTATGTGGAACCTAGTAGTTCACAAGCACATGAAGGTTATGTTTCGGAAAAGAGAAAACAAACTATATTAGATATAGTTCGACCATTCGATGAGAGGTCTAAATGAACTACTGGTCTCTTTTGGGAACACACAATTCTAGACTTCAACTTATACACTGAATAGGACGCTGTCAAAAGCTGTTGATAAGACACCATACTAGGTATGGAAAGGGAGGGTCCCTAAATTGTTTTCATAAAGATTTGAGGTTCTAAAAGCTTCTCTGACGAGATTTATCTCTATAAAGCTTGAACTCAAATGGGATAAAAGTTTCCTTATGGTATGTCCATAAGAAACTCGAGGGTACAACTTCTACGATCTATTTGAGAACAATATTTTGTTGCTCGAGATAGTGATTTTCTTGAAAAGAGTTATCTTTCCTAGAAATTCAGTGGGAGCTCGGTTATCTTGAACGAGGTTCAAGTGAAACAACCAATGATGAATACTCAAGACTGGGTTGAGAGTATTCTTATGGTTTTGGAAGCCATACCAACCCTCGTAGGTCCGGAAGGCATAGATCTATCTCTATTATTCAAATACTTAGATATTGTGACCAATGAGAGATATGAATCCATGCTTTTGGAAAGCGATGAACCTTCGACCTATATTCAAGCTATGACGAGTCCAGCTACTTAAAATTGGCATGGTGCCATGAAATCTGAGATGATATCAATATCTGATAATCAAGTTTTGAACTTGATATATTTGCATCACGGGGTTAGACCCAATGAATGCTAATAGATCTTTAAGATCTAAACAGACAGATGGAAAACCTAGGGTTTTCAAAGCAAGGTTGATGGTAAAAGTTTTATTCACGAGGTGGATTATGGAAAAACTTTCACCAGTTGCTTTGATTAAATCATTCAGATTATCTTAGCCATTGCTACTCATCTTGATAATGAGTTATGGTAATATTGGATGCTAAAACTAACTTCTTGAATTTGATTCTAGAAGAGAATGTGTTTTGACACAGCCAAAGAGTTTTATCGATCCTAATAAGGCTGAAAAATTATGCAATCTTATAATTCCATTTATGGAATAAAGCAAAGCATATCGGAGTAGCAGTCTTCAGTTCAATGAATCCATACTGGGTTTTGGATTTCAGAGGAACTCGTAATTGTTTTACAAGAAGAACAGTGGGAGTTACGTTGTATACATTGTGTTGTATGTCGATGACATACTCCTTATTGGAAACAATGTTTCTATGCTTAATTCTATTAAAGAATGGCTTGGAAATTGTTTTCAATAAAGGATCTTGGAGATGCACAGTACATATTGGGCATCAAGATCTGTCGGAACAGATCGAAAATGATGTTTGGACTTAGTCAAGTGACCTATATTGATAAGGTACTTGATAAGTTCAGAATGAAAGACGCCAAAAAGGGTCTCATTCCAATGAGTCATGGCACATCTCTTAGCAAGATGCAAGGCCCTACGGGACTTGATGAGCAAAAGAGGATGGAAAACATTCCTTATGCTTCGGCAATAGGGTCTATAATGTACGCCATGATATGTACACGACCGGACGTATCGTATGCTTTGAGCATGACGAGTCAGTTTCAAGGAAATCCAGGTGAGGCGCATTAGACTGCGGCCAATAATATTCTTATGTACCTTAGATGGACTAAAGAATATTTTGTTGTCTTTGGAAGACAAAAAGAGTTAATATTAACAAGCTGTTTTAATGCTAACTTCAAAACAGACTAAGATAATTTCCGATTTTAATCTGGTTATATCTTTTGTCTGGTTAGAGGTGAAATTTGCTGGAATAGTTCCATGCAATGCAATATAGCTGATTAAACTACAGAAGCTGAGCACAGTATTGCATTGGATGCAATAATGTTGGCAGTTAAGATTTGAAAGTTCTTGAATGAACTAGGTGGCGTAACTAGCTCAGCCCATCCGATAGTTCTCTATTTATAGTAGAGTTATCGCGCAAGCCAATGAGCTAGGAAGCACAACAAGTCTAAAACTGGTGCTCAGGAAGTTCCACATTATCTGGGAGATAGTTTTGTGGAGACATCAAGATAATAAAGTTGCAACTTTTGGTAAGGTTGCAAACCCGTTTTCTAAACCTCTCTAGCAGTTTAAGCTTGAGGCTTTCACGACTGCAATAGAGATCAGACATCTTAGAGATGGGTTGTGATTTCTATTACTGTATTAGATACTTTTGGAGATTTGGTAAACATTTACTCATATGTATAATACATATTTCTTCATATAAATATGGTTTAATTTATATGAATTGTCCAAATGATTAAGTGATATCAATTGGGTTATGAGGTCGACTTACCGCATAATGAAGTCCCAATAGTTGAACTGATATACTTGAATCATATGATTGTTCCTGGTTCGTATCATCGAGTACGGACAAACCGATAATACAATGAACTAGATTGCAATGTGTACTATAGCGCCACTTCATGGGCTAGTGACGTGGGACGTCAAGTAAAGTTGCATAGATATTAGTTGGGAGCTAATGATCGAACAGACCCGACTGAAATAGTATTTGAGATTTCGAGTCATAATACTATTTCATTGACTGTCGAGCAATTTCCTCTGACCTGAGTAGTCCAGAGTGATTCCATTGTGAAATGGTGTACTTTGATGCAAGTAAACGCCTTTCGTAAAAGGAGGTTATAAAACTTGTTATTAGGTATATCAGGAAGCAAGTGGGAGAGCTTGGATTGACAAGATGGGATTGTCCTCCATTTTATAATGGGATACATGTCTTACCGGCCACTTGGAGAGTCGAGACTGTGGAAAATACGTGGCCACGTCCAGATTCGTATCATAGTGATAAATCTGGTTTTACAGTCTGACTCATAGTCCAAGAAAGGTTTGAACCGATTGAGGATGACTCAAGTCTTGCCTCAAGTTCAAACTTAGACATAAAGTGACAACAGGAAATTGGCAGCACACTGGCTCTGAAGGCCAAGTGGGAGATTGTTGGGATATGTCCTTCGATCCTACGTGTGCAATCGATAAAGTCATAAGGTCGTCTATGGATGTTAAATGATTAGTCGATAATATTAATTGTTGGGAACAATATAATATTGATCGATAATCAAACCTACAGGGTCACACACGGACTCGATATTGATATACGTTGCTTGATAATAATATTGATTTAGAATCAATATTTACGTGGATTTTCACATGCATGGGATGCATGGCTTGCATGGAATGCATGTCACATAGTGTGACATGGCATGCCACACAAGCCAATGGGACCACATATCATGATTTGGCATGATTATGTGGAGGTGACCTTTGAACTTCACCATAACACCCCATTATGTGTGGTTATGACACACACATTATGGTGGGGGTTACATGTGAAGTAAAAGAGGTATAATGAGCATGAAAATCAGATTTTCATGTCTCATTCTAACACCATCATCATCAGCCACGAAATTCACACCAAAAGGAGAGAATAGAGAGTGTTCTTGGAGAACCACTTCAAGCAAGCAAGGTATTCATCATCCGGGTTCGTGTGCAACACGTAGAGGCCGGATCATTTGTGCGGCTTCCACATCCGGACGATCTAAAGGAGTGACGAGGTCATTCACAAGGAGAGCTTCGAGAGACTGATCCATTTGAGGTGGTTCAATCGACTCAACACCACCTCAACGACATCAACGAATCACTTCGTCACCAAAAGTAAGATTTCGTTGATATCTCTCTATATATATATATATATTGGATGTATATATATATATATAAATATATGTGTGTCTATACATATAATGTGAGCCTAGATCTTCATGTTGTTCGTGTTCTATTGTTTTACACGCTTCCGCACACACGAACAAGGTAATCGAGCGATTGGATCGGCATCGAAAACCTTCAAAAAATGTCAAGATAGTCAACTCCTGGGACTTGATGAAATCCCTTGGCAACAAGCCTGGCTTTATGCCTCATGATAGAGCCATCAGCATGAGTTTTTAATTTGAAAACCCACCTGCAACCTATAGGCTTTTTATGAGAAGGCGGAGAAACAAGATCCCAAGTATGGTTCTTGGATAAGGCTGCATATTCAGAGTGCATAGCAGATTTCCATTGAGGAGAAAGTAGAGCTTGATGATGGGAATTAGGTTCAGTGGTGGCTAAAGCATTAATGCTATAGGCTTTGGGTTTGAAAATGCCCAATTTGGATCTGGTCACCATGTGGTGAGAGGGTGCAGGCTCAGGTGTAGCATGATTATGTGGGGAGTTGTTATCATTTTCATGATTATTCTCATGTGGTAAAGGAGGAGAATTAGGAATGGGGATATTGTTGTTGTGTGGAGGAGGGGATGGTGGTGTTATTTTAGGTTCTGAATCAAAATCAGTATGTAAGGGGGTATTGTCTAAAATAGGTAATGGAAGGACAGATTGAGTATGGATTTGTGTGTGAGGGGGGGAGCTGTCTGTAGATTCACTGTGAGCAGGAAAAATATTTTCATTGAAAACTGCATTTCTGGTGTAAATGATCTTTTTGTCAGACAGCTCAATTTTGTAGCCTTTAAACTGTGGATGGTAGCCAAGAAAGATACTGGGAATAGATCTCATTTCAATCTTGTCAGACACATAAGGTCTGAGATGAGGGAAAACCTGGCAATCAAAAATTTTCAGTACAGAGTAATCAGGTTGATGTCCATGCAGAATCTGATATGGACTGATGAAGTTGAGAGTGGATTGAGGAACTCTATTTAGAAGATGGACAGAGGTGGCAAAGGCATCTTCCCAGTAGGTTTTATTCAGCCCAGCAGTAGATAAAAGACTCAATCCAGATTCAACCACATGCCTATGTTTTCTCTCTACAGCCCCATTCTGCTGTGGAGTGTATGGGCATGAAAGTTGATGAATGATCCCAGCATCAGAGTGATGGAGTTGTATTCTAAATGTCTAGTTTAGTGCAAATACGGAACTCCTTATCTATACCTTAATTCGATATATGATTCAAGCATAATTGCACTTTATGCAATAGTCCTAGATATATACGTTGTAGACAGTATGGCGTGAGGAGACACGCGGAAGATCATACTGTCGGTTACTCGTATACTATCAAACAGTAGCTCACGACTTAGATGGACAAGGACAATCCATCGGTACGTCGTTGTGTGACTGGTAGATAGTCGGTCTTGACTATCATGTCATACTCGTACACTTGGTGTATTGAGCAGGACCACGGGAGGGCGTTCGATTTATACTAATCGAAGTAATCGAACTAGACCTCAGATATTACGGATATACGAATTCCTAATCCCTATATAATTATAGGTGCGTGTGTCCAATTCTCGGTTCTTTAACTTGCCAATGAGTGAGACTAATTGATTAGTCAAGATTCTCGGTAAATTAGGAATCGTAATTGTACGCACGGCATGCTATAGATTATAGACAGGAAACCGTGTCCCGTTTATCGGGTTGATTACGTCCCCGAGATGAGCTCATAAAGTTTATCATGTAAACCCTGCAGGTGGATTTGTTCCACATGATAATAAGGATGAGTGGTACTAGTCTCGGATAATAAGAAACGAATTAATTTAATTATTAGTAATTAAATAAATTCGTGGACGTTCGATATCTTAAACACGGGGAAAGTCGTATATGTAATTTCGGCGGAAATATTATTGTTGAAATAATATTAAATTAATTTCGGGAATTCAATTATTATTTTATAGTGGAGTTAATAATAATTAAATTTGAAATCGATTAATTAAGGAATTGCTTTTTAAGTATTCCAAGTTAATTAATATTTCAAATTAGCCCTTAATTAATTTAACCTAAGGTCCCTAACGTAACTCTATATATATCCCCTCCCTTACCCTCTCTTAACCTACAGAACGCCGCAACATTTAATTTTGCTGAGAAAATAATTGCGTTAGCGCAAATATATTTTCTCTGTAAAATTAATAAGGTTAACGCAATAATTTTTCTCTAAGAGAGAAAAATAAATCTGACGCTGGTTGAGAAGAGAGAGCATAGACGGGAGAACTCCAGCGGATCGTTGCCCACACAACGGTTGGAGACGGGATCAGAGGCATACGTTAGAAGCTCTAAGGTCTCAACAATTCGGCTCCTCCGAATCACGCATCAAAGGTAAAGAATCGAAAACCCTTTTCCGCATCTCTTTCGATTCTTCTCGTACGTAATAATACAACGGACCATCGATTGGTAATCGGGGGTCAAGGTATATTTTCTTCGGCTTCTGGGCGGTTGAGGACCGCCGGATCGGTGGCCGGACGGAGAAAAACGGATCGGAAATAGCCCGGAACAGCAGCATCGCGCTGCTGTTCGGACCAGGCAAGCGCCCGCCTGGGTGGCAGGCGCCCGCTCGCGCTGGGTCGCGAGCGACCGCTCGGGCAGCAAGCGCCCGCTTGCGCGGGTGCGCGAGCGCCCGCCTGGGCGGCAGGCGGCCGCCTGCTCTGGGCAGATCGTGAGCCGCGGCTTCGGCTGCGGCGGACGCGCGATCTCTTGGGCGGGCGGCCATGGCTGATCGGAGGTGACCTCCAGAAGTTGATTGGGGACGTCCGGATGTTCGAGGGTTCGAACGGACGTGTCCCGGATAGTCGATTTCCAACAATTGGTATCAGAGCCGGTTTATCGGTTTGTTGTATTGTTCGTACGTTTTTGTGATGCAGGATGAACCCGATTATTATGGCCAACATTATGGGATGTTGTATGATAATTTTGTTGTGGTTTGTTAAACTCTCGGGCTTGTCGAGATTTTTTGATTTTGGAAAACGTTGCTTGTTTGTAATAGATAAAAACGACGGGTTGAGTCGTTAGGTTTATTTATTTTTCGTTGTATCCGGGACATGTATAGGGTCGATCACCTTGTATAGGATCGATGCCGGTTTTAGTAAGTTTATTCTTGTAATTTTTCTTACTAATTTTGGTGGATCGAGACGAGACCAAAACCCGGAGAAACGAGGATCGAGGAGGGCGAACCGGCAACGGGCAGCCATCGAACACACCCCGTGTTCGCGACGGGCAGCAGCGGGGCTGGGGTTCGTTCGACCCCACGGACGACTCAACGAGGCTCGAGACGAGGCTCCAGTGGGAGGAGTTCGTCTCTTGACCCTCGAGCGAGTCGGTGGTGGACCGAGATCGAGACGAGCAACGAGATGAAGTTCCAAGAGACGTGCATTGGAGAATACTTAAGGCCATAATAATCGGGGCCACGTTAAATGCCTTTTACGTGTTTTACGTGCTTTTATTATGCTTAATTATTTTATGCATGTTATCCCTCAATCGTAAAATACTAAGTGGGAGAGGGATTGGAAACAATCCCGCGGTCTCCATTCTCTGTTTTGAAAGTGTTGTGTATCGACTTACGAGTTGGCTTTAGTGTCATCCTCCCTATCGGATAAAGTCGGTACACGGACATCACTTGATCAAAATTCGAATTAAAATTCCACTTATAGAATTGAACAATTATATTTTTCAAAAGCAAGTGCCTAATCTGTCTTTCAAAGACTAAGTTCAACTCGACTCATTCTCACCCCGGGGAGTGGAATGGAGCCAAAGCGCTTGCTTATGTCGATGACACAGATTAGAGACATTCGAGTCATTCGATGACTAGATCGATTGTCTGGTTGGCTCCCTCACTTAGTGAGAGATAGGGCTCAATTGCATGATTGATCGCTGGTTAGAAACTTCGAGTTTCACTTACGAGATATCAAGCTTTGAATAATAAAATTGTGAAATTTAATAAATGTAAGAGTCAATTAACAAAGTTGTTTGTTTTAGTAAACGTCCACACTATCGTGGCTTGCTAAATGGAAACGGTACTTTGGGTTAATTGAGACTCTATGACATTTAAATAAATGGGATTCAATTAATAAAGTTGTTTGTTTTAGTAAACGTCCACACTAACGTGGCTTGCTAGATGGGAACGGAACTTTAGGATTAATTGAGGCTCGACAGTTATAGAAAGTCGTGGAGGACCGCATGTCAACGTAAACGTCCACATGAACGTGGCTTGCGGTGGGCATGTAGTTCCCGAGCGGTGGACTTAGTACTGAGAAATGGTACACACTTAGGTACGCTTTATAGTATCCTCCCCATCGGAGTCACTGCTATAATGATGTACGACCGAAGTAAAAATCCAATCATAAAATCGTTTGGACTGGTAAACGTCCACAAGAACGTGGCTTGCTATGTCTGATGGGATTTTGGAAATGATTGGTAGTTTAATGATATCACTTGAGGGAAATGATATCGAATTAAACTCATTGTTTGTTTTATATGGTATTATTCCCATTAAAAGTCAACAAACTCACTGAACCTGTTTTGTATGGATTAAAGGAGAAACTTGGACATTGTCCTAACTGCAGAGGGGTACAATCATGTACTCCAAGTCAATTGACCTGCTGAACCAAATGATGCTTCCACTACTGAGGAAAGCAAGCTCATGGAAATGGATCAAGGCTCTGAGATGACGCGGAGCTACATTATGGCTTTCATGTCAAAATGTGCTGCGACATCGGGATCAAGCCATGACCATTACCTATGATATGATGCTTAACCTCAAGAAACTTTTTGGTTATCAGGACAGGACAGCCGGGCAAAATGCAATGAGGCAACTCATGACGGCCATCGCATCCGAAGGAACGCCCGTGGGGAATCACGTTCTTAGGATGATGTGCTATCTGAATGAGATAGAGATTCTAGGATCAGTTATCGATGGGGTAACCCAAGTCGATATTGTGCTCCAGTCTCTGCCGAGAAGTTTTGAGCAGTTCCGCCTGAACTATAACATGAATAAGGGGTCTTACTCATTGGCGGAACTCCTGATTGAACTTCAAGCGGCTGAGGGAATCTTTAAGGGCTCTCAAGCACTTGTGGTTGAGAAATTGGCTCTTCCTAGGCCTCCGGGCGGCAAAAGGAAGAAGAAGCAAATACGGAAACCCAGTGGGCCTAATATATCTGGACCACGGAATGGGACAAGCAAGCCCAAGGGGCAAGTGCTTCCGTTGTAAGCAGTCTGGATACTGGGAGTTTTAATTGTCCTCTTAAGCAAAAGGAAGTTGACTCTTCCTTAGTCACCGAAACATGTTTAGTGGTAGTATCTGCCAGTACCTGGTGTGTGGATACGGGAACCACTAATCATGTCTGCACTTAATGCGGGGGTTCCAGGAAACCCGGAGACTTAGAAAGGAAGAAGTTATAACCTACATGGGCAATACTGTTAAGGTAACAGCCGTTGCAGTGGGAGATGTTAAATGTTTTCACGGTAGTTTTTTAGTTCTAATAAATTGTCTTTATGTGCCGGCATTTAGAAAGAATTTTCATTTCGGATTTCTAAATTGGCTTAGAATGGATATTCCGTTTCTTTGGATGGTTTCATACCTATCAGAGTAGGAAACGGGGATATTATCTATTCTGGTACATTGATAGACAATTTAATACTAAATCCATATTCTTCCACGATGCAACACACTGGAGCAAATAACACATTGTCGAACCCCAATAAGAGTAAAGATCCTTCTAGGATGAATCAAATGTACTTATGGAATCTTAGGATAGATCATTTTAACTTGAGTACGATTCAAAGGGTGAAAGCTGATGGACTACTCAGCTATGTTGAAGGAAAGGACTTTCCAACCTTCGAATCATACTTCGAAGTTTTAATGACCAAGCAACCCTTTACGGTTAAAGGGAAAAGATCCAAGAAAGTACTAGAGTTGATTCGCTCTGATATATGCAGACCTCTTTGAGGAGTAAGGCATACTTATCAGAAAATGGGATTAACTCCCGACAGACTACACCATTTATGCCTAGGCAAAATAATGTGTTGTAAAGAAGGAATAGGACTCTTATAGATATGGGAAAGTAGACAATGAGTTATTCGGAGTTACCTAATTCGATTTTGGGATATGCCTTGGAAACAGCGGCGTTTATCCTAAACTTGATTCCTTTGGAAACTTGTACAAGATATTCGGCTGTTTATAGGATACCCTAAGAAAACGAATTGAGATATGTAATATAGTCCAAAGGACCAGATGTTCATTGATTGCATCAACGTTCGGTTCTTAGACATGGACTATATATGCAAGATCACAAGCCCAAGAGTAGAGTAATACTTAATGTGCTTAGAGGAACTGATCAAGACTTAGAACCAGCCTAACTGAGTAGTTCGCTACTATAATCTTTAGTCACTAAAGATACACTGGAGCGTCGTCGTAGTGGGAGGGTTGTTAGACAACCCAACAGGTTCATGTTTATAGGTGAGTCTTCGGACTTGTTACCTGGAGAACATGAAGCCGAACCCTGGATCTATGACGAGACGCTGAAAGATCAAGATGCTCAGTCTTGGCAAAAGTCGATCAGGATTCTTTTGTCTTCACATGGAAGATGGAAGTCAAGACAGATTTCCTAAATCGAAGTCTTGACGGGGCCATCTGTGTGGGACAGCCAGAGAGATTCATCGAAAAGAGCCAAGAGCATTCGGTAAGCAAGCTTAATCAATCTTAGGATTGAAGGAAGCTTCAAGATCTTGGACACATGCGGACCTATGAGAAAATCCATTTAATGGATTCATTCAAGGCATGTTTAGGTCCTGTGTGTAATAAAGATGTGGTGTTTTCTCATTATTTATGTAGACGACATCCCTCTAAATTGGCAACAATATGAAGGATGTTATCGGACATAAAGGGATGGTTGTCCGAGTAATTCAATGTAAGAGACTTAGGAGAAGTCGGGAATGTTCTTGGGATCAAAGTTATAAATGATCGCCAGAAAAGGACATAGAACTTATCTCGAGCCTCATACATAAATACAATTCTTGCTCGTTGCAGCATACAGAATTCCAAGAAAGGTCTTCACCTTTTAGATGTGGAATTCATCTATCTAAAGTTTTGTGTCCGACACAATAAAGGAGATAGATGAAGATTAAGCAGTTCCCTACACCTTAATGGTGGGAAGCTTAATGTATGTAATGCTATGCACGAGACTGATATCCACTATGTCGTGGGCATGGTGGTGAGATATCATAGTAATCCTGGAAAGGATCACTCGATTGATGTAAA
Source organism: Euphrasia confusa (assembly GCA_954870475.1). NCBI lineage: Eukaryota > Viridiplantae > Streptophyta > Magnoliopsida > Lamiales > Orobanchaceae > Euphrasia > Euphrasia confusa. The sequence continues at coordinate 5,792,770 of OX940959.1, read as the reverse complement.
GAACATGTTTAGGCTCCTGCAGAGGACCAGGAATTATGTTCTGAGTTACAAAGCAGTCAAGTTGTTTCCTTTGGATTACATAGAATTGGATTTCCAAATCAAACAGGGACAGTCGAAAGTCGAAGTCAGGCTATGTGTTCTCACTGTGAAGTGGAGCAGTCACATGGAAGAATGTAAAGCAGCGATGTATTACGGACTCTACCATGGAAACTGAAAGGATAACGGCCTCTGAGGCAGTTAAAAGGTCAGTGTAGCTCCAGAACTTCCTAAGGGACTTAGATGTGGTTTCTAGTTCACCCAAAGCTATTTTGAATAGCGGTATTGGAAAACTTGAAATGCCACGAGTCCACAGTGGGAGATAACATGTAGAGCGCAAGTACCACCTGATTCGAGAGATCGTATAGTAAGACGATGCAGTTGTCACCTAGATAGCATCGAGAGGATTGCCTGGTAAAACCATTCACAGAAGCTCTTCCAGCGGAAGCGTTGGGTAGGCGTGATAAGGTTATGGGAATCTGATGTTTGGTAGAGGGCGACTAGACTTTTAGTATAAGTGGGAGATTGATGGAGTTGTATTCTAAATGTCTAGTTTAGTGCAAATACGGAACTCCTTATCTATACCTTAATTCGATATATGATTCAAGCATAATTGCAATTTATGCAATAGTCCTAGATATATACGTTGTAGACAGTATGGCGTGAGGAGACACGCGGAAGATCATACTGTCGGTTACTCGTATACTATCAAACAGTAGCTCACGACTTAGATGGACAAGGACAATCCATCGGTACGTCGTTGTGTGACTGGTAGATAGTCGGTCTTGACTATCATGTCATACTCGTACACTTGGTGTATTGAGCAGGACCACGGGAGGGCGTTCGATTTATACTAATCGAAGTAATCGAACTAGACCTCAGATATTACGGATATACGAATTCCTAATCCCTATATAATTATAGGTGCGTGTGTCCAATTCTCGGTTCTTTAACTTGCCAATGAGTGAGACTAATTGATTAGTCAAGATTCTCGGTAAATTAGGAATCGTAATTGTACGCACGGCATGCTATAGATTATAGACAGGAAACCGTGTCCCGTTTATCGGGTTGATTACGTCCCCGAGATGAGCTCATAAAGTTTATCATGTAAACCCTGCAGGTGGATTTGTTCCACATGATAATAAGGATGAGTGGTACTAGTCTCGGATAATAAGAAACGAATTAATTTAATTATTAGTAATTAAATAAATTCGTGGACGTTCGATATCTTAAACACGGGGAAAGTCGTATATGTAATTTCGGCGGAAATATTATTGTTGAAATAATATTAAATTAATTTCGGGAATTCAATTATTATTTTATAGTGGAGTTAATAATAATTAAATTTGAAATCGATTAATTAAGGAATTGCTTTTTAAGTATTCCAAGTTAATTAATATTTCAAATTAGCCCTTAATTAATTTAACCTAAGGTCCCTAACGTAACTCTATATATATCCCCTCCCTTACCCTCTCTTAACCTACAGAACGCCGCAACATTTAATTTTGCTGAGAAAATAATTGCGTTAGCGCAAATATATTTTCTCTGTAAAATTAATAAGGTTAACGCAATAATTTTTCTCTAAGAGAGAAAAATAAATCTGACGCTGGTTGAGAAGAGAGAGCATAGACGGGAGAATTCCAGCGGATCGTTGCCCACACAACGGTTGGAGACGGGATCAGAGGCATACGTTAGAAGCTCTAAGGTCTCAACAATTCGGCTCCTCCGAATCACGCATCAAAGGTAAAGAATCGAAAACCCTTTTCCGCATCTCTTTCGATTCTTCTCGTACGTAATAATACAACGGACCATCGATTGGTAATCGGGGGTCAAGGTATATTTTCTTCGGCTTCTGGGCGGTTGAGGACCACCGGATCGGTGGCCGGACGGAGAAAAACGGATCGGAAATAGCCCGGAACAGCAGCATCGCGCTGCTGTTCGGACCAGGCAAGCGCCCGCCTGGGTGGCAGGCGCCCGCTCGCGCTGGGTCGCGAGCGACCGCTCGGGCAGCAAGCGCCCGCTTGCGCGGGTGCGCGAGCGCCCGCCTGGGCGGCAGGCGGCCGCCTGCTCCGGGCAGATCGTGAGCCGCGGCTTCGGCTGCGGCGGACGCGCGATCTCTTGGGCGGGCGGCCATGGCTGATCGGAGGTGACCTCCAGAAGTTGATTGGGGACGTCCGGATGTTCGAGGGTTCGAACGGACGTGTCCCGGATAGTCGATTTCCAACACAGAGAACAATTTAGCAAGAGGTTTGTACTCTGTTCCTCCATCACTTTGTATGATTTTAATTTTGGCATTAAACTGGTGTTCAGCATGATTTTTGAATTGAATAAAAGCAGCAGCAGTAGCACCTTTAGTAGGTAGAAAATAAATCCAAGTATACCTGCTGAAATCATCTACAAAGGTAACATAATATTGATTCCCATATGCAGATTGAAGAGGAGCTGGACCCCACAAATCAGTATGAATGAGATGCAGGGGTGTATTTGATCTTTGATGCTTATGATGGAAAGGTAAAACATGTGACTTAGCTTTAGCACAATCACCAAAGAAAGAAAAGAGTTTATCATTAATAAAAGGTATCTTACAAGAATTCAAAGCTCTCTTAGTAACATCCACAGAAGGATGTCCTAATCTTTTGTGCCATAATTCTAAACTCCTTTTATTTCTTACTAAAGCAGAAAAACTTTTAACAGGATAATGCTGATCTGCAGCTTTTTGGGAAGACTTCATGTGGTGATCAACATGCTGCAACTGGAATCTGTATAAGCCATGCTCAAGAGTCCCTGTGAAAAGAGCCTCCTTTGTTGCCTGATCTTTAACAACACAGAAATGAGGGTGAAACTCAAAAAACACATGATTATCCTTAGCAAATTGTGCTACACTCAGTAAGTTTTTAGTTATTTCTGGAACATGTAATAGGTTGTTAAGGTGATAAGCATGTTCTCTGTCTGGTGTAACCAAAGTTCTACCAATGTGAGTAATGTTCAAGTTACAACCATTACCAATCTGAACTTTGTTGTGTCCATCATAACCAGATGCAAGGTTGATATTAGAGAAATCATTTGTTATATGGTGAGAAGCTCCAGAGTCAGGATACCAGTTGGATTCTGAATTAGCATTCTCTGATGATGAATAGTATGCAGAACCATGATTGTTGCTGTTGCCCTGCTGATTGTAGGATCCATGTGAGAAGCCATGATTCTGGTTTTGTCCTTGCTGAGATATGTGAGCTTGACCAAAGGGTCCCTGACTGTTAAACCTGTTCACATTGCCATTATCAGTGTTTTTCTGTGAATTGGTTTTAGGGAAAAAATCAGTCTCAAATCTGTGGTAACATTTGTCTGCCATATGATTAGTATAGTCACAGATTTGGCATTGAACCCTATCACCAACATTTCCTCTACCTCCTCTTCCTCTATAACTCCCTCTACCTCTGTTATTAGATGTTCCCCTTCCTCTGTAATTGTTTTGCTGACCATTTACTTTGTCTTTTTGTGCCACATTAGCACTGGGGATGAGCTTGTCAGAGAGAGCAGAAGCTTCAAGCCTATTTTCATAACTGAGAAGCAGAGAGGTAAGGTTTTTCAAACTGCAACTTCCACCATGTGCAGTCACAGTCACTACAACCGCATCATATTCACTACCAAGTCCACTCAGTACATGTAGTATTTGGTCTTCTTCCTTCATTCTTTCACCAATACTAGCTAGGGCATCACAATAGGATTTTATTTTGTTTAGATAATCTCTCATGGACATCCCACCTTTTTTGAGATTTTGCAGCTGAATCTTGTATTGCATCTTTCTTGCAACAGATTGGCTAGAAAATGTTGTTTCAAGGGTCTCCCAGATTTCCTGTGATGTGTTAAGACCAACAACAGACACTAGTATTGTTTCAGAGAGGGAGGACAAAATCCAGGAAGCTAAGAGGTTATCTTGCCTCTGCCATAAATTATATTCTGGGTTTATCCTTAGACTGCCTTCATCTCCAGAAACCAGAAACTTTGAGGGCTGTGGATTGGAGCCATCAAGAAAACCTTCCAAGCCATGCCCTTTCAGAGTGATGAGAACCTGTTGTCTCCATACTAAGAAATTTTCATCTGTTAGCTTCACAGATATTAACTGATGACTGAGCTGCATCAATGACATCTTGGTCACTGTGTTGTTTGTTTCTTCCATATTCAGAGAAAAACAGAAAACGGAGCCTGTCTAATTCCTTTTTTTAATGCTCTGATACCATAATGAAATATATATATTGAAGAACAAAAAGAAAGCTTCAAGCTTTCCTAAAATGGAGAATGAATAATAATGGAAAAGGAATTGTATATCCAATCAATGTTTGCGGCTGATACAAAGAAGTATTTAAATACTAAAACCCTTAGCTAAAAACCCTAGTGGAGAAGAAGGTGGACAGATGCACGACACGTGTACAAATAATCCAAGGGTAGATAATAAGGGGTAATAGAGTAAAAGCCAACTAAGGCAAATTGGGGGGCAAATCGATTTCAAAATATTGGGGCAAAACCCAAATTAGGGTTACTGTCTTTAAAATGAATGAAGCGCGAATATCTCTCCCGCTTTTTTAATCTAAATTCATTTTCTTTTTGTTTTTATTATTCATGTAATATTCACGTGGCGACAAGTGAAATTTCTTTCTTTTGTTGTTTTTTTTAACAGCCACAGCCAATCAACTGTCGTCACGTGGATTAGGTCGCCGAGAATCCCTAATTCAAATGGCGCGTGCGACTCACGCGGTCGATTTTCTCCAGATTTTGAATTTTGAGGCGAAAATTGGATGAAATCGACTCGATTAATTGAAGCTTTACTAGATTAACTTGAGAAATTGTAACTTTGTGGTACCAAAAAGAAAATAACCCATCTTTATGTGACTAAATTGGTAATTTTCTCATTTAGATTTGAGGCTTCCATTCAAGTAGGGCAACTTGTATCAAATTACTAACATTAATCACTACATAGTTGGCCCTGATAAGCGCCTCCGGCTGCGCAGCTTTGACATCTTTAAAAGTGTGTTTGCAAGATTCAATACCAGCAACAACTTTGGAAACATGAAACAGAATACTCTTTACTTCAGTTTTTGTAGGAATTTGATCTTTCTTCATACCCTTTATGAAGGTTCTGCATTCATCTAGTTCAAGGACTACACCTCTGATATCTGCAAAACACGATTGGGCCACCTTCCCGACAATCGTATTATTCGCTTTGCCGGCTTGAACAGCTGCTGTAGCCTCTTTTGTCGCATTTCGGGCTTCTTTGACTAGGTATGTAAATAATTAATTAATTAATACAATGACGATGAGGATATCATCATCATCATCAAAATATATATATATATATATATATATATATATATATATATATATATATATATATATATATATATATATATATATATATATTTTAAATCAAGTAAGAGAGGTGTGAATTTCAGTGGATGAATATTGCAGAATTTATAGTGACTATCAAAGGCTTACTTACGTCGAACTATAAAAAAAGTGACGTAAGATTGTACTTTTTTCGTTACGTGTAATATGCACCACTTTGTTTACTATTTATATATTGTTGTTGTTAAGGACGGATCTAAAAAAAAAAAATTGGAGAAAATTGGAGAGGGCTAAAACTTAAAGGGAAGAAGTTCAAGAAAAAAATGAAAACAATAAGGAGGCTAGAGTTCAAACTCTAGATCTTTTGGATAAGAGACAGGTAGGCTGACCACTTGAGCTACCTTTAAATTTGTAAATAAATAGTACAAATATATATTTAAGGGCGGGCTAGAGCCCGGCCTGACCACCCTCTAGATCCGCCCTTGGTTGTTGTACCCCATTTTCTCAGGCCCATCATGACCGGTCCATATCCATGTTTACCAGTCCACGTCTAATTAGCGATCGCGTTTACCCGAACAAGTCTCTCGGTCAGAAACTGTTGGAAACTTGTTCGCCATCCCTTGTCCGGAGGGCAATCTCTGTTCGCATAGCATGATTTAGTGAAGGATAGATGCATGGAACCTTATGCTTGTAAATTATTCCTATTGAGGCGGAAAAATGAAAGAAAACAAAATAATCATTTGTGATCTCTTGGAAATAAAATTAATAATACATAGTATCAATTTTTAAAATAATATTTATTATTTTAACTATATATGCATCACTTCCTAATTAACAATAGCATAAAAAGGTGATCGAGTTGACTTAATAGTAATTACTATTTACATACTAGTACAATTTATAATTTGTGATTTGAAAAGAAAAGAAAACATTTAAATAATTCGTGATTTGAAACTATTGCTACATAATTTAAAAAGAAAGATTTTCTGCTCATTTAGGGGCTATTTTGTTCTTATAAATTGAAGTATATAATATTTCCTTCTGATCCACTCATAATTTTTCCTGGAGGTTTATTATAACTTTTGAAGTTTAGATAATTAGTTTTTTTTTTATATTTCAATTTTTTTTATAAAAATACATACACACTTTTTTTTAGTAATGCATGTATGACCGAGTCCTCCTCGAGTCATGAAGATCAAGTGTTGTTAAAAAAAGTTTATTGTCTTATATATTTTGCTAACATATAGGAGTATGTTTGAAATTACATATTCATCATGAATTCTTAATTAGTTTGATTTATATAGTTCAAACCCCTACTAATTACGAGCAAGCATGTCAAACCATTTGTTCTTGTATGTTTTGAAATTATTACAAGTACGAATATGACAACATTAGTACACAATATATTAGTCGTGCTGTCCCCAGGAGCATAGCCGAGTGGTAAGACCTGTGATGATGTGGGTGTAATTCCCCGGCGACGCAGGGTTCGAATCTCGGGTGAGACAAATTTTATTGAAATATTATGAAGGTTTGTCCTGTGGTTCGACCTGTTGGCTCTCTCGCACATGTGTCTGCTACTCGGGCACATTCCTCGATTTACATCCTACCCGGTCGAGGGACCTCCGATCGGGTTGGGGTGGAGTTTCTCGTCTCTCCTCCTTATAAAAAAAAAAATATATTAGTCGTGCTAAAGGAATTAGTATGTATTTCTTCTTTGTTTTTATAAGAAAGTTGACATATTTATGCGGGAAAGAGACAATACTAGCTATAAACCTTCTACATGATCTTCATGGATCGATGACTCGGCCCTAACTCCTACACGACCATTCTTGGTCATAAGTCAACTTGTTCAAAACCACTTGCTTAGTTCATGTAACATATTTCACTTAAAAAAACTTTTAAATTCAACTGGTTACTTTATTATTTTAATAAGTTCATTATCTCAACTTAAATATGTTTAATTCTAGTTTATTAATTCAACTGGTTACAATTACACGCGTAAAAACTTTAATTTTTTTATTTATGTGATTTGGTTAAAACATTTGTAGTGGGCCACATGTTAATTTAAGTATGGATTAGAGCAGTACCCATGTTGGGTAAGCATAAAATAAACCTTTAAATATTAAAGCACTTCTCAAAATTCATGAGTTTACAGGGAGCATAAAATATACTACTTCTATCACATTGATTTTTTTTACCGCTCAATACATATGATAAAAGCAGTATACAAAAATTATGGGAAAATAAATAAAATAAAATTTAACTATTAAATTTTATTTTAGTTATTTTTTCATAATTTTTGTATATTGTTTATCATATGTATTAATCGGTCAAAAAAAGTCAACGTATCTATAAGAGGAAGAGTACTTATCATTTTTATAATTAATTCGCAAAACATTTTTTATTCATTTTTATTATTTATATTATTCATAATACAACACTTCATATTTTATATTCATACCACACACAGTAATTAGTAATCTCAGTACATCTTTCCCAATTTACTTTGTAGGGATCATAAACTTGCGAGCACTAACTAGTAACATACTAGCTAAATTCTTTACCACGTTGTTGGCCTCGATCAGCCGCTCCGGCTCCTCAGCTTCTGCATCTTCAAACACTTCTTCGCATGATTCGATGTCGGTTAAAACCGAGGAAGCGTAAGTCAAAATATCACTAACCAGACGAGATGTGGGGCCCGATTTCTTTTTCTTGATGGCGTTTATGGTGTGGTTGCATTCGTGTAGATCATCGAGGGCAGAGTCGATAAATTCCCGACATGCATCTCCCACGATTTGGGTGATTGCTTTATCGCGTTTCACGAGTTCCTTGACCTTTTTCGTCTCATTTTTGGCTTTTGAGATTATGAAGCTGCAAAGAGCGTTGGGTGTAGAGGTGCAATTGGCACACTCGGGCGAATTCAACGTTTGATTGCAGAACTTCTCGTCGATGGACTTTGAACCGGAGCACACGTCGGATATGTTAACGTCGCCTGCATAACAATTATGAATGCCGCATAATAGTATAATTAGTAATACATACAACAGCTTTGATGATGATGATAATATGATCATCATCATTATAATTATATGAATAATTATATTTGCAGTTTTTTTTTTTTTTTTTGAATTGATTATTAGATTTTCGAATCAAGTGAGAGGTGTGAATTTCAATTGAAGAATAATGAAGGATTTATAGGGAAGCAATCAAAAGATTACGTACGTACCTGCATCATTAATTAAGGGTTGTGAAAGGCCATCAGTTTTGATTATATATTTTATACCCAGCTTCATCCTTATTACGCATTTTTTTTTAATATAATTTTACAGTAGAATATATTTATAATAAATATTACTCCCTCTAATTTTTTTTATTTGTCCTTCTAACTTTTTTTTATTTTGTACAATTTAATTCTCGTTTTAAGATTTTCTCTCTTATACACCCCTATGCATTAAATACATTATTAATTAATTAAATTAAAAAAAAATCTAAAATTTTAAATATTTACTGTTGGTTTAGTATCTTACTCTAGTTTTTAATATTATACTATGGAATTTTACAAATCTTTAAATTGTAAAGAATAAAAAAATAAAATTAATAAAATATTTTCTTTATATGTTGTGAAAAAATTTACGCAATTCATTTTTTAGACTGTTTAGTTTTTAGACGGTTTAGTTTTAGATTAATATTATGTAAAAAAACTAAATTTGATTACAATAAAAATATTTATATATTTTAATCGAAAAAAAATCTAAAATATTTTATTTATACGTTGTGAAAGAATTTACGCAATTCATTTTTGAGACGGCAGTTTTTTATTAATATTATGTCAAGAAACTAAATTTGATTTCAATAAAAATACTCATATATTTTAATGGAAAAAAAGAGTTTAAAATATATTATTTATATGTTGTGAAAGAGTTTACGCAATTTATTTTTGAGACTGTTTTATATTAATATTATGTCAAAAAACTAAATTTGATTTTATTTTAATGAAAAAAGAGTCGAACAGTTATGGATTTTTTGTAAAATTAGTAATTATCTTAAATATAATTAGGTTAATGAAGGGTAAGTTCCAATGCCTAGGACGACAAATAAAAAAAATAGGAGGGAGTAATTTGAAAGTAAATAAATGAATTAGTTGAAAAAATAAATACTGTAAATAAATATGTATTGAGAATATAAGATTGTGAGTGAAATATATTTAGAAAGTATACTTTTCTAAGATATTAATTATTAATATAAATATATTAATTTATAATCATTAAATTAAAATAAAATTTTAAATAGAAAGAAAGGATGGGTCAATCTTGGATTAAGAATAGATTACATATATATTGTGGGTGGAATGTATTTAGAACATAAGAGTATCTCCAGTGGTAGTTTCAACTTTTGGGTGAGGAGTAAGCCACCTATGCGCCAATTAATACTTTTTCTACTTCTACCTAAAAAAAACTTCTATCTCATCCAACAGTTCTGCCTACAAAATAAATTTTAAGTCTCACCACTAACTTATTTTTTTATTTTTTATTTAATATTTATAAAAATAATTACGGATATGCTGATTTTAAAATTTTAACTATTTCAAAATTTTCATTTTTAATTAAATTTTATATAAAATAAAAAATAATTTCTAACGCTAAAAATTTAACTATTTCAAATTTTTTATTTTGTATTAATTTTTATATAAAATAAAATAATTCGTTAAAATACAAAATAAGTTAAAATTTAATTTATTTCCAAATTCTTAATTTTAAATAATTTTTATATATTCAAAATTTTTATTTTTAATTAATTTTTATATAAATAATTTTTAACGCTAAAAATTTTAAAAAAAAATTATTTTGTAATAATTTTTATATAAAATAAAATAATTCGTTAAAATACAAAATAAGTCAAAATTTAATCTATTACAAAATAAATAATAATCATGGCAGTATTAATTTTGTTAACTAATAATACTAAATAATAATAATAAATTAATAATGATAAATAATAATAATAAAATAATATTATTTTTCATCTCTACCCTCTACCCCAGAAGTTTTAGGAACTTCTAATCTCAACACGTTAATGCAGCTCTAATGATTTCTACTCGTTTTTGGGATAGAGGTAGAAGTAAACATAGACTTCTACCTCACCATTGGAGATGCTACGGGTTTTGGCTATAGTCTGAATATATTTATTCATAAAAAATGAACACTTAAATAATTAAAATATAGAAGTATATAGTAGTATAATAATATTAAGAGTGAAATTAAAAAGTGAGTTGACCTAATAGTAAATACAATTAATAATTTGTGATTTGAAAAAGAAAATGTATTAATTTGTGATTTGAAAATAATTTATAATTTTAAAAGAAAAGTATTTTAATTTGCTTTAGGGAGGGCTTTTTCTCTAGGTCCTTTATAAATTATGGACGTACGTAGTATAAGTAGTATAAGATTTCCCTCGATCTCATTGGCTATTTTTTCTCTGAACTAGTTTATTACCTTTTGATTTTAGTTATCTCTTAGTATTAACTTATTTTTTATTTTTTATTTTCAAAAAAAAAACTTACTTTTTGTGGTCATATGCTTGAAATTACAAATTCATCTTTCAAAATTCGATTTATATAGTAATTGAAATCCTACAAATTAAAGAAAACATTCAAAATGTCATTTGCTATGCAAATGTATATAGGAGTATTAAAAATGAAACCATTATTTGTACGCAATAAAATTTTTAGACCAGAACTTGATTCACTAGAAATAATTTTATTGATTTCTTAAAAAAGTAAAGTTTCAATCTGGTTCATTAAAAAAAATCGATTTCAATTTAATCTTTCAAATCATAAAACTGTAATTTTATTTAATTCAATTTGATCAAATTTTAAATTTTAGCCAAAAAAAAACACGCGAACATCAGCTTTAATAAAAAAATTGTTCCTAAGAAAGTTCGAACTCTAATTGACTTCTCTTATTTGAATTTTAATGATCCAACAAAAAAATGAAAAATTTAGATAAAAAAAAAAAATCTTATTTGAATATTTATGAATTATGATTCAACAAATTGAAAAGACCACTTTTGTTTTCAATTTATTATTAATTTATTCATATATAAGACAACACTAATTTATTCGATGGTACATATATAGAGCTATAATGCTCGTGCAACTAGTATCATATCAATTAACTTCTTTGCTACACCGTTAGCCTCGATCAGCACCTCCTTCTCCTCCTTAGCTTTGATATGTTGTAACGCTTTGCCGCAAGCGGAAATATTCGCTCCGGCCGTGTAAGCATGATCCCAAATTTCATGGACCTCGAGCATCGGGACTGTATATATCGTAAGTTAGGGCTTTTATGGAGGTGTAGCATATTTCCAGTTCATCGAGTGCGTGGTCCGTATAATCGAGACACGCATTCGTGATTCGCCAAGTCTTTGGAAACCGTTTGATTCTTTTTACCTCCTTGCACGAGTTTCTTGATCTCTTTCATCGCGTTTTCGGCTCCTTTGACTAGGAATGTACACATACCTTTGGTTGTAGAAGTGCACTTGTCGTGGACACATTTAGGCGACGACAACATTCATTTGCAGAAATTCCTATTGATGTTGTGGTACGAGCAAACATTGGAGGGATTCCGAGCACGATCTACGTAACAATGACGAACCCATAACATCACGATAATACACACGAAAACCGGAGCTTTGAAGACATAATTATTATTTAATTAATTAGTTATGTTTTTTTGCAATTTGATAGTACGTAATTAGCTTTTGAATCAAGTGAGAGAGGTGTGATGTTTTGTGGATGAATATTGCAAGAACATTTATAGAGCAATTATCAATGGCGCTTACTTATGTACATATATGTGCGTGTCAATTGTCATATTTTTAAGTATTAACCGTCTCCAACTTTCCATAACTAATTAAATTAATATTTACTTAATTATAAAATTCTTATAATTAAGAAAAGTAATTAATATTTATATTATTAACCATCCCCATAACTAATTATTAATTAATATTTACTTAATTAGAAAATTCATATATTTAAGAAAAGTAATTAATGTTTTTATTTTGTATTGCGAACGACCTTATTTTTAATGGAGTGTGATAAAGGAAATCCAACTTATATTTGAGTTTGTAATCTAACTTATATTTGAGCTTTATGATCTATTTACAATCGATGTGAGATATTTAACACGTCTTCTCACGAGTAGGCTTGTGATAAGGTAAAATCAATCGGTGAAATCCATCTTATATTTAAGCTTTATGATCTAAATTCAACCGACGGTGAGATATTTAACACATTCAATCCCCTCACGAGTAGGCTCGATTTTATCGACTCTACTCGTGGACATAGTGTCTTCTTTGGGCAAACCGAAAATTTTATCGGGGCTGGGCACCAATCATCTTGTTGGACATAACACCTTAAAGGACTTTGTTAAAGTGATAATGTAATTCTATCAATTTATATTTGAGCTTTATGTAGAAAACAATGGTATGGGATGAGAACAAATAAGGACTTTGATTAATGATATGTTTGATGATTCAATACAAAGCACGGCTGCATGTTTATATAATACATGCAGCAAATCCTAACCCTAAAACAGGGACCTAAAGGTAATAAACCCAAAATATAAAAGCAACTAATGGAAATTGCTAAATAACCCCAAACGCGCAAACCCTAATAAACATGCATGTAGGAGTCGGTTTGGAGTGAAACCAGTTGCAATGCAGCTGCAATGTACCATGAACATATACTTCAATACCCCTCCTCAAGATGGGCATATAGATCCTTTATGCCGAGCTTGGACAATAGGGAATGAAAAGAATGCGCGCATAAAGCCTTTGTGAATATATCTGCCACCTGGTTGGCAGTGTTCATGTGGAACGGTTTGAACAAACCTTTTTGTAACCATTCTCTTACCAAATGACAATCTATCTCAATGTGCTTAGTCCTCTCATGAAAAACCGGATTAGATGTTATGTGTATAGCTGCCATGTTGTCACAATAAAGGAGAGCTGGCTGTGGATGTGGTATGCCAAAATCCTGGAAAAGCTTCTTGAACCAGAGTAACTCACAAACACATGATGCCATTGCTCTATACTCAGACTCTGCAGACGACCTGGAGACAGTTGTTTGCTTCTTAGATCGCCACGCAACCAATGATTCACCAATAAAAACACAATAGCCGGTTACTGATTTTCTTGTTTGGGTGTCTGCAGCCCAGTCTGCATCACAGAAGGCTTTCAAATGCAATGTATTATGTACGGGATAGTACAGTCCTTGACCTGGTGACCCTTTAAGGTATCTCACCACCCTCAAAGCTGCTGCCATGTGAAGCTCAGTAGGTTGTTCAAGGAATTGACTTAAAACTTGTATGGAGTAACAAATATCAGGCCTAGATAAAGTGAGGTATAGTAACCTCCCAATAAGCCTTATGTACTCTGATGGATTAGGTAGATAATCACCTTCATCTTTGGTCAACTTTAGACCTTGTTCAAAGGGAAACTGAACTGGTTTGTTGTCCAATAGGCCACAATCAGAAATGATATCCAATGTATATTGTCTTTGATTAATGACTAAACCTTCTGCATTTCTAGCTACTTCAATGCCAAGAAAGAACTTCAGATCACATAAATCCTTGAGCTTGAACTGGCCACCGAGGTAGTCTTTTAACCTTTTAATGGCAGCAAGATCATTCCCTCCCAAAATGATGTCATCAACATAGATGAGAAGGAAAGTAATGGAGGCTCCAATGGTGAGGATGAACAGTGATGAATCAGCATTGCTCTGGACAAAACCATAAGCAAGAATCACTGAGGATAGCTTCTCATTCCATTTTCTTGAAGCATGTTTTAGCCCATATAATGATTTATGTAACTTATAGCATAATGACTTGTTAGATTGTGCAGAATAACCTTCTGGGATAGACATGTACACTTCCTCATTGAGTTCCCCATAAAGAAAAGCATTATTTACATCTAACTGGGTGAGATGCCAATTGAGAGAAGCAGCTAGAGCCAAAACAGTTCTCACAGTTGCAATTTTGGCAACTGGAGAAAATGTTTCAAAGAAATCTAACCCTTCTTGTTGTGTATACCCCTTTGCAACTAGCCTTGCCTTATGCCTCTCAATGGAACCATCTGCTTTCCTTTTGAGTTTATATACCCATTTACAACCAACTGTCCTTTTTCCTGGTGGTAGAGGCATGACTGTCCAGGTATGGTTTGCTTCCAAAGCTTTAATTTCCTCATCCATTGCCTGTTGCCATTCAAGATGATGGGATGCTGCCTTGAATGTTTTAGGCTCAGAGTTTATTACTGTGGACATCACATATGTTAAATATGGGCTTCTTATTCTGTCAAAACTGAGAGAATTACTGAGTGGATATTCTGATGCAGGTAATGAATACCTTTTATTTTTGACCTTTCTGATGAGATTACACTGATAATCTCGCAGGTAACTTGGTGGTTTACTTGTCCTTCCAGTCCTTCTAGTGGATAAATGAGGCTCAGCTGAAACAGATGTATCACTCAGATGATGAGTGTTATTGGTTGGCTCTGACTCAACTTCTGAAATTGGATTGGCATTTGTTTCTTCTATTTCTTCAAGATCAGTACCTGCAGCTTGGTTTGGGGGGTCTGTGGTGTCTGTAGGATAATCAAAGATGTCAGGTAGAGTTGTGATGAGTTCATTGGATGATTCACCTGAGTTATCATGAAAAGGAAAACTCTCTTCATAGAAAACAACATATCTTGCTGTGAAGATGATATGATTATCAAGATCATATAATATGTATCCTTTGATCCCTTTAGGATAACCAACAAAGATGCACTTATGAGCTCTGGAGCTGAACTTGTCTCTTTTAGATCCAGATTTGTAGCAAAACATAGACAACCAAAAATTCTGAGAATGGATAAATTTGGATATTTTCCATACAATATAGAATAAGGAGTATGATTATCAATGACCTTAGAGGGAGTTCTGTTGATGAGGTATGTAGCAGTGAGTATACATTCACCCCAGAGATCCATAGGGACATTTGATAGAACCTTGAGAGATCTGGCCACCTCAAGGATGTGTCTGTGCTTTCTTTCCACAACAGAGTTTTGTTGAGGTGTACATACACAACTCATCTCATGCTCAATCTCATTTTCTTGATAGAAATTACTCATCTCAAACTCTCTACCTTGATCAGTTCTTATTTTCATAACAGTTGTTTTGAACTGTGTTTTAACAAGCCTCACAAAATCTTGTAGCAGCCCTCTTGCTTGGGACTTAGAATGCATCAAGAAAATCCATGTGAATCTTCTTTTATGCTCTACTATTGTTAGAAAATATCTGTTTCCATTATGAGTGCTTACTAACAAGGGTCCCCAAATATCAGCATGAATCAACTCAAAAAGCACTAGTGTTTTCTCAATGTGAGTGGGAAATGGTAGTCTTGTTTGCTTTAGTATCAACCAGTAGCTTACTAACTGAGATGAGGTTGAACTGAAATGAGGGGACAAGTAAAACATTTTTCAGAACGATATGAGGACTCAAGATGACTGTCCCCACATGAGTAACCACTGTACTTAATCCATTTGGCAGCCTTAGTACAATGGGATTACTAGTTCTGATATTCTGCATATTTTTCAGATTATTTGTTATGTGATCACTTGCAGCAGAGTCAAGGATCCATACTTTATTGCTTATACTTAATGAATAGTGAGAGACAGGAGTGTAAGCATCATTTGTACCTCCTTTGTTCTGATGTGAGCTCTCATATGAATTCTGATTGAAGCCTTGTGGGAGAGCACACAGTTGTCTATACTCCTTTTGTGACAGCTTCACCTCTTGATCTTTCTCTTCAACCTGCTGATCAACTTGATTGACACTGGCCTTCTGTTGGTTATTCCATGGCCTTGTGTTGTTAACTGCCTTGGTGTCCTTACTGGGGAAACCATGGACTTCAAAACACCTCTCAACTATGTGGTTATTTCTCCCACATTGAGTGCATCCTGTACTGCCCTTGTTAGCATCACTGGAAAAATTCTTTCCATTTCCTGGTGGATATCCATACAGCTCCCAACATTTATCCACAGTGTGGTTGGATCTCCCACACTTTGTGCATAATGCTGATCCTCTTTTTCCATTTTGGCCTTGTGATGATTTATTCCATACCTTTTGCTCACTGTTCTTGTTGTAATCTTGCCTAGCTGCTGCCATGGCATTTGCTTGTGTGTTTCTAGCACTTAAGCTTTGCAGCTCCAGGTTTGATTCCTCTTGTGAAACCAAGTTGAACACCTGATCCAATGTGGGTAAGGGGTCCCTGAGTAGTATCTGGTTTCTCAACTGCATATACTCATCAGTTAATCCCATGAGAAAATACATTATTTTCCTTCTTTCAATTTTTTGTTGTGCCTCTATCATGGCAGGGCATCCAGTCATGGGAAAAACACAGAAAGATTCATGTGCTATAAGTTCATCCCATAAACCTTTAAGCTTGGCAAAATAGACACTGATTTTATCACCTTCTTGCTTTGTTAACATCAATTTTTGCTCAAGTGTATAAACCAAATTGTTATTTGTTTTTGAAAACTTGGTTTTCAATTCAATCCATACCTGTCTTGCAGAACTTGCGTAGGCTGTGAAGACTGCAAGTTCAGGAGAGAGGCTAGAAGAGATCCATGTTAGTACCATCGAGTTACATCTCCTCCAATCCTGGTACAGTGCATCTGATGGCTGCGGCTCAAGTATTGATCCGTCAATGAACCCTAACTTGTTCTTTGCAAGAAGGGCTTGCAACATGTTTCTACTTCATACTTGGTAATTCTTTGTATTCAGAGGGTCGTTGACAAGCTTTATTGCTGGTGACTCTCCATAGTGCAGGAAATAAGGACTTGAAAGTTTGGAGGGATCCATATGATCCGAAGTGGAATCACTTGAACCTTCATCCTTCTTGGGATCTGATTGGGTCATGATTTTCTTGCGGAATTATGGCTCTGATACCATGTAGAAAACAATGGTATGGGATAAGAACAAATAAGGACTTTGATTAATGATATGTTTGATGATTCAATACAAAGCACGGCTGAATGTTTATATAATACATGCAGCAAACCCTAACCCTAAAACAGGGACCTAAAGGTAATAAACCCAAAATATAAAAGCAACTAATGAAAATTGCTAAATAACCCCAAACGCGCAAACCCTAATAAACATGCATGTAGGAGTCGGTTTGGAGTGAAACCAGTTGCAATGCAGCTGCAATATACCATGAACATATACTTCAATACTTTATGGTCTATTTCCGACACATATGTGATATTTAACAAAATCTTTTATTTATATTACATAGGAGTATGTCCTATTTAAATCAACGACATAATTATGAATAATTTGCGGCTGCAATTTAAGAAAGCGACCCATTAGTTTCATTGTAAAGGGGTAGAAACGCCCTTCTTCATTAAGCTTGAGGGTATTATTGAGTCTTCGAACAAGAGGGTGAGAGGAGAGTACGTGCAGTGGACGGAGCGGCTCCAACGATTCTTCTTATGGCTGAGTCGAGGTTGAGTGGGTATAATTGTCCATTCCTCTATGAGATTTCTAAATTTGACAGGTGTAAGTGGTTCTCTTGTAATTTTATGGAACAATTGATGGGATACCCCATTTCGCTAGTAGGTTTTACTAAATACCCCACTATTTTAAAAAATAAAAATAAAAATAAAATTAAAACGAATTTATTATTGTTAGTATTGAAATGTCTTAAATGTCCCCATCTATCTCATCTAATTGTCAAGAAGTTTTTTTACGTGTCAGTTCCCAAATCCCCGTCGAAACAATTTGTGTTTTCTTCCTTCGATATAATCTCAACCCCTAAATTTCCCTGCTCGAAATCCCTAAATTTCCCACAGCTAAACATAAACCCTACCCCACAACGCCGGCGGCTCGATGTGCTAAATCCCACAACTACGGCGGCCGAAACCCCTAAATCAAGAAGAAGCCCTTTTGAAATCAACCCTCAATGTCGTCAATTCGAAATAAAGGGTTGAAGGATCAAGTAAGTTAATCCCTTTTCATGCTCGGTTAGTTTGAAATTTTCGATTTTGGGTTAAAGATTTTTCGATTTTGTTTGTTGTTGTGTGTGCGCGGATGGTTTCTTCTTTTATTTTTTTCGGTATGCCGCTCTGCGAGCAATGAGAGAAAGAACGAAGTGTGTTGTTGTGATGTTCGAATTTTCACGTATTTTGATCAGTTCGCTAGTTCCTTTGATCTCACTCGGTCTTCCTTTTCCATTTTCTTCTAATAGTTCGACCTATCCAGAAAAAATGTCGGCCTACGAATGTGGTTTCGATCTTTCCCGTGTTAAAGATTCGGTTTTGTGTTAATAATTTTTCGATTTTTTGCATTGCTGAAACAAATTTATTTGAGGGAATTTCAATTTCAATGTTAAAAAGATGAATGTATTTTAGATGTGCTAATTGTCTCTACTACAAGAAAAAAACGTTTTAGAGACAATTAATTTGTTTATTTTTAAGGATCAACTTCTCCCACTCCTCAGTGTCTTTTTCTAGTTCATTTCTCAACGCTATTTTTGATGAAGGAAAACATAAACAAAACCTATTGACGATTGAACTAAAAAAAACCATATATGATTAGGGCGACTTCGTTGTGTTGTTTGATTTTTTTTTTATTTTTTTGTCTTTGTTTTTCTACTGAATTAAGTGGAGATTTCAGTTTCCTGCAAATAAGAATGAAGGAAGGACATCCCGACTATCATCGATATGAGCCCGACCTTCCATGGTATTTTTATGTTATATTGTAACAGGAATTCCCTTGATTGGCTTCCCACTAAGAGAGTGGCCATGGACTCCCTATCACGAGGATGATATTATTACAAATTTTGATAAGAGATTCAAGATTTAATAGGACTTTTTTTTTTAGAATAACATTTGTTTTAATGTATTAAGATGTAAGTACTCTACTGTATTTTATAGTATACAATGTAAGTATTTTTTATTTATATTATAAAGAAGTTTAGTTTATTTTCTTAATAATATTTTTTTTCTTTTGCTTTTAATATTATATGTTTGTTTTAATATTAAAAAATAAATAAATTTATAAAATAAAATTTGGCAAGATAATATAACAAAAATTTGACATTGGAGAGTTTGATGTGTTTTTTTTTTTTTTAATATTCCACAATTTGAGTTTGGTTTGGATTTGGTAGGAGGGGGTGAAAATTAAAATGAATGATTTTTTTTAATATTTCACAATTTGAGTTTGGTTTGGATTTGGATGGAAGGAGTGAAAATTAAAATGAATGATTTTTTTTAATAGTCCACAATTTGAGTTTGATTTGAATTTGGATGAAGGGAGTGATCTATAAGTGACCAGTTTTGTATAACATATATATAATACTCTCTCTCCCCCGAACTAATAGTTATACTTACTTCACAAAATACAAAAGTATTAATCTGATTGGGAGGGAGTAGTATATATAATAGATAGAGTTTCTATATACTTAAGAATGAATGTCATATACCTATTCATTAGTTTCATACACTTAAGAATGATTGTCATATACCTATTTATAAAAACTTTGATAATTTATTTTTATATTTTTGAAATTTACTGTTGTTTTTTATTTTCTCGACTACTAAATTTTTTAGTGTTTTTTTATATTTTTTTTATATTTTATTTTATTTCATCGAATACTAAATTTGGTAATGTTTTTATTTTGTTTTATGGACTACTTAACTTTGTAATTTTTTTTTCTATGTTTGTTTTTTATTTTATTTTATCGAATAGTAATTTTTTTAGTGTTTTTTATTTTTTTTTAAAATTTAGTGTTTTTTCTTATCCACTACTAAATCTTATAGTATATTTTTTTTTTAATACAAAACTTTTGTACTGATTTATTTTATTCTAGCCGATTTTCTAATAATTTTTTGAACTTTATAGTGATTTTTAATAATTTTGAATTTTAGTATTTTTATTTTATTTTATTGACTACTAATATAAATCCATTTTATAACAAATAATTTTTTGAACTTTATAGTGATTTTTAATAATTTTGAATTTTAGTATTTTTATTTTATTTTATTGACTACTAATATAAATCCATTTTATAACAAATGGACAGCTAACAAATCAACACCCAAGAGACATCGTGATCGTAAAAAATAAAATCCCTTTATAACAAAATCCCTTTATATAACATTGAATTGGGGGTGGATGGGAGACAAAGTAGATGATTCGCTCACGATTTTAACAGATTTCTCAAGAATCGATTTCGAATAAATTGAGGGTTACGGTAAAAGAAAAAAAAAACATGATGGATTGCTGCATCATATACCATAACCCACAGTCCTACACCCAAATTAATAAATTAAGAATATAAAACACTAATTAATTAAGTCGATTACGCACCACCACCGTTAGCCGCCGTTACATCAGGATGATTAGCTGACAGAGAAAAATTATAAGCACTATTCCAAAATCCTAACTCGCCGATCGTCCCCATGGCGCTGCCTCGCCTCCTCCTCCCATTTCCCCTAATCCGCCGGCGCCGGCGAGAGCATTCGTTGCCCTCGCTGCGACTCCTCCAACTCCAAGTTCTGCTACTACAACAACACTTCTACTAGACCTGACGCTGCAAAAATTCGAATTTGATGAATTGGGTTTGGATTAATAAATTGGGTAGGGTTTGGGTTCGGGTTTTGTGGGGGACTTGATGAAATGTCCTTTTCATAACTTAGCATTTACGATATAGGCCTCTCTTAAATATAGTTTACCGTATACCCCATTACTTTAAAAAAAATATATTACTCCCTCCTATCTTTTTTATTTGTCGTTCTAGACATGGACACATTTATTAATAAAATTTTATTTTTCCCAACTTACCCTTCATTAACTACTCTGTTAATTATATTTAAAATAATTACTAGTTTATTTCTTCCCAAAAAACCATTACGCTAATTTTTTTTTCTATTAAAATATATAAATATTTTTATCTGAAACTGAATTGCGTAAACTTTTTCAGAACATATAAAGAAAATATTTTATTGATTTTAAATTTTTATTCTTCACAATTTGAAGATTTGTAAAATTCCAAAATATAAAAAAGAAAGAATAAAATAGAGTTGGACACTAAACCATAAATATTTAAAATGAATTGCCTTTATTGATTTTATTTTATTTTTATTCACAATTTTAAGATTTGTAAAATTCTAAAGTATAAAAAAAAAGAATAAAATATAGTAGGACACTAAACCATAAATATTTAAAATGAAATGCCTTTTTTTGAATTTAATTAATTAATAATGAATTTAATGCAGGGGTATATAAGAGAGAAAATTTTAAAACGACAATCAAATTGTACAAAATAAAAAAAGCTAGAACGACAAATAAAAAAGATTGGAGGGAGTAATTATTTATTCATTTCCCTTTCCTTCCCGTAAAAAACAGAGCTGCCCAAAATTCCCAATTTCTCAACCCTATTTCACGCTCCACAAAAATCTCTAGCTGCTAGCATCGTCTATAGTGATTTGAAGTCGGGGAACATGATGGTTCAGGATAACGGCCACATAATGGCTAATGTTGTTGGACTTCGATCCCTCGACGAAGCTCCCGTCGAAATCTCCAGAATCTCGCTCGATTCCGGATCGACGCCGCCGCAATTCGCATCTCTGAAGGAGAGATTCGGTTTCTTCGGCAACCGCCGCGAAAAAATTGGGGATATCGTCGGAGAGCTCGGAGGCGGAGTCGGTGGAGAAATCGAACTCGTTCGTGGGGACGGAGGAGTACGTGGCGGTGGCGCAAGAGGTCATCCTGGGCGACGACCATGATTTCTCCGTGGACTGGTGGTGATTGGGAATCGTGCTGTACGAGATGCTCTACGGGACGACGCCGTTAAGGGGCTCCAACCAGAAGGTGACATTCTACCGCATCGTATCGAGACGACGGACCGAGATGGAAAGTGCAGCGACTTCGGGCATTAAACTGTCGTCGCTCACTAAAATTTTGGAGACGTGACATACTCGGTTTTAAAGATCGTAAAGTCTAGTTTCTGGAGAGTTTTGAATCAAGAAAATCGGAGGTCGTATGAAGAAGATATGACTAAGAGACGTTCTACCGGATTGTATCTGTTATGCAAATGTTCATCGCCTCCTTCATCAATGCTCATCGTCTCCTTCATCCATCTGGTTTGGAACAATTCATCTCAATTGGAGCTTAATTCGTTCTAAGGTGATGAACTCATTCATGCGATTTTGTGTTCTTTTTTTGTTTATGTGATTTTGTGTCCTTAAATTGTTCTTTCATAAATTTCGTTACTGATTTTTCTTTTTCTTATATTGATTCTGTTGGCAGCGCATCAACTTCTTCCGATGCATTGTTGGTAGCAACAACAATTCATTCCCGATGCAGCCACAACATTTTTTTCTTACATATTGTTTGATGTAGCAACATATTTATTTTGTGTTTGATTAATGTTTTGTATTTGAAGAAAAATCATGGTTTTATTATGTATTGTGGTTGAAGAAGATTATATATGAATCTGTTTGGTCTTAAATTGTTGTTTTAATTAATTAGGTGTATAGAAGTTGAAAAATAAATAAATTGTTGTTTGTTTTAATTAGTTGTAATAAAAGTTAAAAAAAAAACGTGAAAGAAAAAAAAAATGGGGAAAGAAATTATTGTTTTAATTAATTAAGTGTACCTAGTTGGAAAAAATTGTTTGTTAATTAAGTGTACAGTAGTTGAAAAAATGGTGAAAATGTTTGTTTTAATTAATTAAGTGTATAATAGTTGAAAAAATGATGAAAAAAAACCAAAATGGTGAAAAAAATTTGTTGTTTGAACCAATGACACAACATAATCATGTAAGAAACAAACCCATCATCCTACCATTAGATCTAAACATGATTCTCAAAATTCTATGATATTTTTATTACTTTATATTGTCAATGTTATGTATTCGAGTATATAACTAATTTGCATGAAGTGTACGATATTATGTTCTGTGGTATATGAAATTTATTCATAGGTATATGACAATATAATATTTCTTGTTGACATGATTCTTGTTATGAGGTGTACGAAATATTATGTTATGTGATATATGAAATTTATTCATAGGTATATGTGTCAACATAATAGTTCTTGTTGACATGATTCACACGCTAATATTCTTATTCTTTGAGTTACATAATGGATCAAACTTCGTCATTACACCCATGATCGTGATAACATTGAATCACATCTTACATATTGATTATTCATTACTATCATACATATCTTATACGTTATGCATGCATACACATTCACTATCATGATTGTGATTTTTATAAACTTATATATTCATTATTCATCACTATCATGATTTTGATTTTCATACTTATACGTTAATTATAACTTATTTTCTTAATTTTTATATGATACAATATTTATCAATTATAAATTTTATTTGTTATAATTTTAGTTTGAAAATTATAACTTATCTTATCACACATTAATTTCATAATTTCAATTTTCAGTTCCCTCCTTTATTTTCATTTTTTTTTTTACTTTTTCCTCAAAACCAAATATTTTATCCCCAAATCAAAACATTCCCTCCTTTATTTACAAATTTCAATTTCAATGAAGAGTCAGTGCTTTCTGCATCCGACCTAGTTTCATAACTATTTTTAGAAACCCCTCATCTCTTCTTCTCTCCGCAGCAACTTCTGCCGAGAAAAATCAGTAAACGCAGCCCAAGGGAGATGCTATATTCGGCAGCGCCAAACTCAATTTCGCCGAGAGGAATCGACTATTCGTGTTTTTTGGACCTTTGAAAATGAATCTCAGAAATTTCTCCAAGTATCACATCGGGTTTTCAAAACCCTCCGAATTTTGCTGTACTCTTGGCTTCAAATGTTGCACTTCTCTCCTTAGGCTATTTCGCTGATTTCTGCACAACCTCCCGTTTATCGTCATATCTTCTTCGTTCGAGCTCCGATCTTGGTGATTCAAAATTCCTAGGAAAGTAGACTTCGAGATCTTTCCTTTCATGCGTTCCACGTTGCCAGGAACTCAGCCAGTGATAACAAATTTTCCAGCGAAGTTGTTGCTTCAATTATCCAATTCAAAACCTTGAAACCTTGCTTCTTGCGACAACTAGCCGTAAGGACAACACATCCTGCATTGCACAAACCTTACTTTTTCAAGAATAAGGTCAACACAGCCTTGGTTTCTTCTTTTTCCGCTCCTAGCAAGTTCAGGGGCACTAGCTGCAAGCTAAGCAATCCATCTCCACCGTGCTTTGCTCGAGGAAAGAAAGCCCTCCGAGAAATAGTCAGAATACCTCTGCAAAATGAAAAAAAGAGAGGATATGATCATTGCAATCAATCCATGACAGCAACTAATCGTGAGGTTCAATTACAAAAACAATACCCTCCCTTACTGTAATATGAAAACACAATATTTATGCACTCATCATTTTCAACCAGAAATTTAAGAAATAAGTTCTAAAAGAATCGAAACTTTTACATATAAAATGAACAGCACACGATATGCAAGATCAGAAAATCGTTCACCTCGATTGAAATTAAATTAGGGAAGAGTCCTTAATAAACAGAACCAAGAATAAAAAAGCGATTATTTTTTCTTTTCAAAAAACAGATGCTCAGAAACAAACAAAACACTGTTTCTAACATACAAACAAAAATTAACTACAAAGAACACTAACATAAATTCATCCAAAAACAATTTCTCACTTTTATAATTTTTCTCAAACTGCATTGATTCCTTTTCCATCCAAAATATATGTAATATGTATTGAGACATTTTATCAAACACTTTCTATACATCCCCGAACAAAATGGAGGATTCCGGCGAATTTTCGCTAAGATGTGTCAAGAAACGGAGAAGCATGATACGCAAACACAAACAACGCCAAAAACAGATGAATTAACTAACAAACAACGCCCAATTGATGGACGGATTGAATCAAATGACGGCCGCAATGCCTCCTTCGCAGCACCCAATGATTTTTCTGGGGTTTTCCTTCGATTGCTTCCGACCTTCAACCATTCAGCCGTTCGATTTCTTGGATCGATGATAAAGAGTGATTTTTTTTAACCAGAGGACTACTTCACTCCGAGAGAGAACCCATCCTGAACCCATCCTAATTCATGTTTTTTTCGGGCAGTTTGTTCAAAAAACGGGCAACTAACGAGTATTTGTAAAATACTTTTTATAAATGCATTATATAAATAAAAATAAAAAATAAAACAGGGTATTTCATAAAAAGGACATTTAAAATAGGCCATTTCATAAATTGTTCCGGGTTTTGTTTGGATTGGGTAAAATTTGAAGATGGGTTGAAGGGTAGGAAGGTAATTCAATATTTATTTTAATGAGTAAATATAAAAAAGGGTATAGTGTAAAGAAAAACGGTGAGGGGGTTCTTTCATTAATAATCACTTGACTGTAGGGCATTAGATCAAAGCCCCCTAATTTTATACACGAAATTAATTAATAATTACTTCATTGGTCTCACAATAATAGTTTTATGTAATTAAAAATAAAAATTAAAAAAATATTGTTTTATTAATTTTAAACAAAAAATTAAGTGTAAAAATATAATTTTAAATTAATAAAAAAAATAGTTAAGAGTATTGTTTAATTATATGTGTGATAATTATTATAGATGACTAGATTGAGTTTTAGATTAAATTAAAATTTCATTTATAAAAAAAAGATGCTATTAATCCTATATTATTGGATATATCCATTTTTTTTCAAATGGAGTGTAGATTGATATTGAGAAGTGGGAAAGAAAAATGAAAATGTAATAATATTGTATTTGAAAGATAATTTATGATATATTAAAATAATTGTCTTAGATATTTTTATTTTTTTTAATAAATTCATACAAGATACTCCATCATTTTGCGCACAATATTTTTTGGCTTTTCATGAACTCGTTTATTACCTTCTGATTTGCAGTAGGTGTTTGCGTTTGTGATTTTTCATTTTTTTTTTTTTTAAATACTTCTTATTTTTGTATAATATTAATATATTTTTTGCGATTTGACGAAAATAAATTAGTTTTTAAATAAGATGAATAAATAATAACTTACTCTTTCCGTCCTACAAGTGTTTGTCAAACTCTCAGAGTGAATAATACTCTGCGATTTGACCAAAAGGTCATTTTTTTTCTTCCAATTTTATTATTAATTTATTCATATATAAGACAACATGCTTTATTTACTTTATTTGATAGTACACATAATATAGTAGTATATATATAGAGAGAGCTATAATGCTTTTGCATTATTCATACGACATAATTAGTACTAGTACTAATTAAAATTTTTAAACATGAGTAGTGAAACTAGTATCATTTCAATTAACTTCTTTGCTACACTGTTGGCCTCGATCAGCAACTCCTTCTCCTCTTTAGCTTTGACTTGTTGTAACGCTTTTCCGCAAGCGGTCATATTCGCTCCGGCCGTGTAAGCATGACCCCAAATTCCATAGACCTCGAGAATAGGGACTGTATCGTTTGTTAGGACTTTTATGGAGGTGTAACATATCTCCAGTTCATCGAGTGCGTGGTCCGTAGAATCGAGACACGTGGTGGCCACGTCTTTGGAAATCGTTTGATTCCTTTTACCTCCTTGCACGAATTTCTTGACCTCTTTCGTCGCGTTTTGGGCTGCTTTGACTAGGAATGTACAAAGACTTTTGGTTGTAGAAGTGCACTTGTCTTGGATACATTTAGACGACGTCAACGTTTGGTTGCATAACTTCTGATCGACGTAGATGAACGAGCAAATTACATCGGAGGGCTTCTGAGCACGATCTGCGTAACAATGATGAACGCATAACATGAGTACATAAAACATAACTGGAACGATAAAACACACGAAAATAGGATGCTTTGACGACATAATTATTACTATATTAATTAACAATTTGATAGTAATTAGTTTTTGAATCAAGTGAGAGAGGTGTGAAGTACAGAAACATTTATAGAGCAATTATCAAAGGCGCTTATTCGGTTAGGCGTAATAATATAATTTATTAATAATAAACAATCAAAGGCTTACCTACGTATTGACGTAATTAATAATTTTTAAATAATTTATTTATTTAATATATAAATCCAGATTTTATTGATCATTAATGTAAACAAAAAATAAATAAACTACAAATAATAAAAATAAACATGTTCACATTGTACAAAGTTTTATTAGTCAAGATATTCTTATTAAGTTTTTTTTTACCATTATTAATTATGACGTGAGTTTTAATTTAATTACTTAAATAATAATTCTATATTCACTACATTTTTTAAATTCCATAAATAAATTGTTATAACCGAAATTTTAATTATTTTAGATTTCCATAAATAATTAATAGTAACAGAAATTATAATGACAAAGTAACAAATTACATGTAGAAGACAAAGTAATTTTTATTTTTCATTGCCTGAAACGAACCTTCTCATTTTCTCAATGGAGTACTCTTCTATTTATATATTCAATTTAAATCAACGATATAATTATGAACAATTTACCGCTGCAATTTAAGAAAGCGATCCATTTAGGATTTGGGTCATCTCGTGGCTCGACCACATTAAAATAAAATTATTTTAATTTATTTTATAATATATATTATTTATATAATATAATATATATTATAAATAAATTATCATAATTAACTTTCTCTTAATAGTGCGGTTATCTGTCTGTATATTATATTTGAACATACCCATAAAATAAAAAAGATGATGAGACACACCAGTATGCTGCGTAATCTGCAAAAAAAATGAAATAAAATGAGAAAATAAACATAGAGAACAATAGTTGGGTTTTAGATTGTGAAGAATAATTTAACACTTCAATCCGAAAAGTGTTGTAGACACTGCGTAGCACGAGAAGCAACACGCAATAAGCGATCCGTTCGATTTACGTTTTCGCATCGAAGACAAATAAGTCTTCTAATCTATTTTTTTATGGAATTGCAATTTCTTCAGTCTCATTGTAAGGTCGAATCTTGACATATGTAAAGGAGTAGAAACGTCCTTCTTCATTAAGCTTGAGGGTAATCTCTTCGAACAAGGGGTGAGAGGAGCGAGTACAGATCGGCTATTCTTCCTATGGCTGCAAGAACATCTTCGTGTTGAGGTTGTGTGGGCATAATTAGTTGTAAATTCCTATTGGAGACTATATTCGGCCCACTATAAATGTCTAGTTGTCCAACTTCTCTAACAGTTCGAGCTTTTAGATGAAGC
This sequence comes from Euphrasia confusa, assembly GCA_954870475.1. Classification (NCBI taxonomy): domain Eukaryota; kingdom Viridiplantae; phylum Streptophyta; class Magnoliopsida; order Lamiales; family Orobanchaceae; genus Euphrasia; species Euphrasia confusa. The sequence continues at coordinate 5,764,133 of OX940959.1, read as the reverse complement.
GGTTTCTAACATGGTATCAGAGCCTAGCCTTGTGGCAGGTCCTGGGTTCGACTCCCGCCATGTGCGATTCCACCCGGATTAATTATCCACTTGTTGGGCCTTCCCCTGAGGTTGAAATCGGCCCACAAGTGAGGGGGAGTATTGGAGAATATATTCGGCCCACTATAAATGTCTAGTTGCCCAACTTCTCTAACAGTTCGAGCTTTTAGATGAAGCGGTTTCTAACAATTCGTCTTATACTCCTCTCATACTTAGTTATAGCATTTATTTTGTAAATAACATAACAAAAGAAGTGTGACAAGACAAATATAGTATTTCTATACACGATATTAATTAATAATTACGTGATATGCTATTAAACATAAAAATTAAAAAAATATTATTTTATTAATATTTTGACCAAAAAAAGTAAGAATAAAAATATTTTTTTATATTAATAAAAATAAATAATTGAAATTAATGTTAAAAAGTATATATGTCTTTTAAAATTAAAAAATAAAAACAATTATTTAGTTAAATGTTAGAACAAAAAATAATAATTACATAAAACCTTTTTAAATTAATAACTTCCATCGTGAAATTTTATTAATTTAAAGAAATTATTAATTTATATAGTTTATTTTTTTTCATTTAAATGACTAAGGATCGAGAAATTCTATTAATTTAGAATGTTTATTAACCTATATTAATTTATAGAGATATAAAAATAATTTATGATATAAAGTAATTGCATTATATTTTTTAAATTTTTTAATAAATTCATACTAGATACTCCATTTAAATAATTTATGGTATAAATTAATTGTTCTAGATTTTTTTTAATAAATTCATACAAGAAATTGTTTTGGCTTTTCACAAAATTGTCTTTTGGCTTTTCATGAAATTGTTTATTACCTTTTGATTTGCAGTAGATCTTTGTAGATCTTTTCATACAAGAAATTAGTAAATTGTGAAATTTTAATTTCACAATGTCTTTTGGCTTTTCATGAAATTGTTTATTACCTTTTGATTTGCAGTAGATCTTTGGGTATATGATTTTGCTTTTTTTTCTTACTTCTAATTTTTGTATAATATTAATATAGTATTATTTTTTGCTAACAAGTTTGAAATTATAAATTCATCCTTCAAAATCCGATTTATAATACTCCGATATAGTTCAAATTACTTCCTACGTATTACAATAAAAAAATTTGAATGCCTTTTGTTGTTTTACATTTTAATTATTGCTAGTAAAAATGTTGTTATGTTTTATCTTTTAAAATAATTGATTAAATTACTAAAAATTAAAATAATAAATTAAAATGATTGTGATTATGTTCTAATTTTTTGATATATCTAAAAAAATAATGTCATTAAACACTTCAACAATTTTTTTTATATATCTAGATTATCTATCGTCTATCGTTGAGGAGCTGCCGCCACGGTCAGTCGGCCACCGTCCCTCCCGTCAGGAGCCACGGCTTCCTTCCACCATTTTTCTTGCCAATAAATATTTACTTTAGCACTTTCTATAAAGTCAACGATGATACTAGAACGAACAAAGAAAAAAAAGTAATAATAAAATTTTCATTTGAAAAATAATTGCCTTTAGAATATTTTATAGTAATAAAATTCATAGAGTACAAGATTTTCCTCCACCAGCGCACAATGTTTTTTGGCTTTTGGTGAACTGGTTTATTATCTTTTGATTTGTGAGTTAGATGCATGTTTGCGTTTATGATTTTGTCTCTTTTGTTTTTGGTATTGTATTACGAATTTGTAGTACATTATCTTATATATTTTGCTCATCATTAGAAATTATACAAATACACCATTTGCATCGGAACGAAAAAATGACTCTAATTAATAAAATATAAAAATGTAAACAAAATACACAACTAGAAGTCCAAAAGTTAAAATAGAACTCTAAATTTTTAGTAAAATGTTAGTTGTATAATGATTTGTAACCATAATCAGAGACTAACTAAACAAGTCTGCAATTAACTACAAATCACTCATATATATTAATGTACTATATATACTTCTTCAATAATTTTATAATTTATTCAAATTTGGTCAATATGCATTTTAATTGTGTATTGGTAAAGTGATAAGATTGTGTTAGCTTTTAGGATCGTAACCTGGCTCTAATATCACTTGTTACGGGACAAAGCTCTGAACGCCACACGATCAAGACCGGTGCCACTAGATACTATTTGTTGCAGATCGACGATGTATAGTATGAATAATAATGTGGAACCCCGAAAATAACTCAACAATAAAAAGAAGGAGACAAGTAAAGAAGACAAGGAATTTACGTGGAAACCCAAATCGGGAAAAACCACGGGAGGAACGACGAGAACTTTCACTATAATATTGCCGATGATTACAAGGATTGATATCCACTCTAAAACCCTCTAATCTCACACAATATTATCTCTCTCTATGATGGTATTAGCTCGTGTTGATTTCTCAAATAATTATGTCTATGGAGATCCCTATTTATAGGTGTAGAAAACCCATAAATTAGGCAACTAATAGGAATAGGAATAAACCCTTTTCCTAATATATGACTCATAAATCCATAAGTAATAGAATTATATTATATTCAATATAATTCTAATTTTCCTAAATAAGGAAACAAAATTCCTACGGATTCGAGTCATATTTTAACAATCTCCACCTTGACGAGAAACCGCGAAATCCCATCGCACATGTGAAATCACATCACATAACACCAAGCCGCGAAATCTCATCGCACATCAAACCATAAAGCGAAATTACATCGCCCATGCGAAATCATATCGCACTCCAAGTCTCGTCCCTCGTCTTCCTCCAAATTCCCCAACGGGTCTAGTTCCTAGAATTTTGGACCTTCAAAGGTCCCCATGAATCGGAACGTACATACCTGAGTGTCTTCTTCGAATTGTGAGCCCAATTTGAAATATACCCTCTCGACCGCTTTCCAAGCGCACATGGCTCACCAGGTTTAGAAACACTCCATAGATCGAGAAACACTCGATCCTTCAAATCAACTTTCCTCACATGCCCAAGCCGCACATGGTCTAGTCGAGTAGACTCTTCATCCGAGATCCTAGTTTTTCCCACGGTTACTTCGTTCCCCGCTTCGTCTTTATCTTTAAGCTTGGTCACTCCGGCCTTCGATTGCATGCCTCTATGCCGGATAGACTCTTCTACCAAGAGTCGAGTTTTGGCCCCGGTTACTTCCTTCAGCGCGCCTTCTTGGAGGACATAAGGTCGCTCTGCCTTTTCGTCTCCTCCCAACACTACCAAAGCCTCTTCGGTAGCCTCAGAAACTCCACCTTCTCCGGTGTAGCTTGTACCAACCTCGGTTACTTCTTTCGCCGAGCTTCCATCGAGGACATAAAGACGACTCGTCTTTCTCTTTCCTCGCAATATTACCAAACCACCTTTGGTAACCCTTAAAACTCCACCTTTGCAAGTGAGTTTATAGCCCTTCATATCAAGGGTACTCAAGGAAATCAAATTCCTCTTCAAGTCAGGGACATGTCTTACCTCGCCTAACGTGCGCACCGTGCCATCGAACATCTTCAAGCGGATATTTCCAATCCATTCGACCTTGCACGAGGTGTTATTAGCCATAAACACCGCACCATGCTCCAAAGATTCATAAGTCTCGAACAACGTCCGGTCCGGACACATATGAAACGAGCAACCCGAGTCTAAGATCCAATCACCACAAGAGTTGGAGTTCTCGCCTAGAGCCATTAGTAGTTCTCCATAGAAATTCCCATCTACTAATCCAACGTCACCGGAATCCTTATTACCGGAATTATTGTTGTTGCTCTCCCTATTCTTCAACGCGTAGCACTCCGACTTTATGTGTCCCTTCTTCTTGCAATAGAAACACGTCTTATTCCCGTGTCGCGACTTCGAATTCCCCGAGTCGCTCCCTTTATCACGGTACTTCTTTTGGACACTAAGTCCTTCACCCACATCGGGCACACCATCCTTGTTGGACTCCATCCTTTGTACGTTTTCCCTTGACGAGAGAGCCGAAGTTACGTCTTTAAACGTGAGACTATCTCGTCCATAGAGAAGCGTGTCCCGAAAAGCCGCCATAGAGGGGGGTAGCGAGCATAACATCCAAAACGCAAGATCATCATCTTCGATCTTCACGCCAATTTTCCCAAGGTCAGCTACACGCTCCTTGAATCTCGCTACATGGTCTTGAATCGACGACCCCTCCGCCATCTTGAGGAAGTAGAGACTTCTCTTCAAGTGATGCTTGCTGGACACCGTTTTCTCAACGCACATTGATTCCAACAACTCCCATAATTCCTTTGCGGTCTTCGCCTCCGTCGTTTCCTCGGTCAAAGAATCCGAAACATGAAGCCCTATGGTCGCCATAGCCATCTGATCGAGCTCCACCCACTCGTCATGCTTCATGTCTTTCGGTTTGTTGTCAACACCAAGTAGAACAATCTCTTGCTTAAGAGATCTGAGGACTAACCTCATCTTGTATTGCCAAATAGGAAACCTTGTGTTGAGACTTAAATTCGGTAGATCGTACCTCACGCTCGCCATCGAAACCTTGCTCCGGAAGGTAGTAGGATCGTAGTCTGGAAGGTCACGGGATCGTTGTCTGGCTCTGATACCACTTGTTAGCTTTTAGGATCGTAACCTGGCTCTAATACCACTTGTTACGGGACAAAGCTCTGAACGCCACACGATCAAGACCGGTGCCACTAGATACTACTTGTTGCAGATCGACGATGTATAGTACGAACAATAATGCGGAACCCCGAAAATAACTCAACAATAAAAAGAAGGAGACAAGTAAAGAAGACAAGGAATTTACGTGGAAACCCAAATCGGGAAAAACCACGGGAGGAACGACGAGAACTTTCACTATAATATTGCCGATGATTACAAGGATTGATATCCACTCTAAAACCCTCTAATCTCACACAATATTATCTCTCTCTATGATGGTATTAGCTCGTGTTGATTTCTCAAATAATTATGTCTATGGAGATCCCTATTTATAGGTGTAGAAAACCCATAAATTAGGCAACTAATAAGAATAGGAATAAACCATTTTCCTAATATATGACTCCTAAATCCATAAGAAATAAAATTATATTATATTCAATATAATTCTAATTTTCCTAAATAAGGAAACAAAATTCCTACGGATTCGAGTCATATTTTAACAGATTGATCAACTTAAATTTGAATTCAAAATTATTTTTCTGAACGATTTGTAAAATCTAACAAGTCCCCTCACGAGTATGATCAATTTTTTCGACAACAAGTCCCCTCATTAGTATGATCAATTTTTTCGACTCTATTCAGTGAGTATACATATCATTTATTGGCAAGCCAAAAATTTCATATGCTTAAACATCTTCTTGGGTGTGACTATAATATTATATTGAAGTTAAGTATACACATTAAAAATACCATTATATATATAAGCCTAAGTTATTAGTCCTATATTTCTAATTAATTTTAGGATAAAATCTATCTAGGTAATATGAGTGTTTTTTCCTGGTTTTCGTGTGCTAGGCAGAATTAAATATATATATTAGATCCAGTACATATCCATTATAATTAAACATTAATGAAACAACAAATTGGGTCAACCACAATTATAAAACCTATTATCTCACGTTCGTGAGTGTTTGTAAATTACAAATTAAAGCTACAAATTAAAGAAGCTGACAAACACTGACAATTTCTATCGTACACATATGAGTACATCATATTTGACTTTTTCTATTATATCTATTTTCCATATTTTTCTCCGATATTCCGATTTTTTTTGCGTAATATAAAATTTAATTTATTTATTTATATCTCTTTCCATATTTTTCTCTTATATTCTGATTTTTTTGCGTAATATAAAAATTAATTAATTTATTTAATTTATTTGTTTGCTTAATATTTTTTTGCATAATATAAAAATAATTTTTATATAATATAAAAAATAATTTATTTATTCAATTTATTTTTTTGCGTAATATTTTTTTGCCGTAATATAAGAATTATTTTTTATATTTTTTTCGTTGAAAATTGTACGAATATCTTATATACTAAGATTGTTGTATTATTTGATGAAGATTTGATTGTTGTATTAGTTTTTTTTCATAATATTTTTTATGCTTATTTTTTTCACGTTGAAAATTGTACATAATGAAGATCTTATATAAGATAAATGAAGATTATTGTATTAAATGATAAAGATTTAATTATTAGATGAAGATTTGATAAATATAATGTAAATGGATGGATGAATATTTGATTTTATTGAATAAATATAAGATTATTAATATAAATTTAATGTAAAATGATGAATATGAAATTTAGTAAATGAAGATTAATTTATTAATGTGATGTATATTTGATTTTATAATGAATATTAATAATATTGATATAAAATAAAAAATGATTTTTTTATTAGTTAGAGATTAAATAATCGTTTTAAATTTATATTTTTGTATTGAATAAAGTTTATTTTATTAGTTTTTTTATTTACTATTAAGAGGAATTAACGCTAAATTAAAATTTGAATTTGAATTTTTATTATTAAATAAGTTGTATGTATCATGTATTGTACACCTAGTTGCACGATATACGTACTCACAAACATTCGCCAAGATTGAGTGGATACATTTTTTCGCCATTATAAATTTTAGAATATGTTAATCATAATTAAGAAACGATAATCCCAAAACATATTATATATAATTTTTTATTAATAATTTATTCATAAGACTTTATTTTATAGGGGTATAATTAGTACATATATTTATGGTTAAGCTTTTTTGAAGGGCTCAACATTCCACAGGCCCACAACAATTAGCAACATATCAGCTAAGTTGTATGCTACCTGGTTGGCCTCTTTGAGCACAGTTGGCACCGGAGCCTTGATATCCTCAAACCCTTGTTCGCAAGTGCTGATATCGGTTATAAACGCGGAAGCATAAGTCAAAAGGTTAAAGGCATCGGTAGTCAAAGGCTTGCTGGTTTTCAGCTCTTTTACGGAGGTGAAGCATTCCTTCATTTCATCGATGGCATCGTCGTAATTGTCGTGACACGCATCAGCCACGGATTTGACAACCGTTTTGTTCGATCGGAGGAGTTGCACAAGTGTCTTCGCATCTTGGGCCGCGGTTTTTGCTTTTGAGATTAGGAAGCTGCACAGAGTGTAGTTTGAGGAAGTGCACTTAACTTTGAGGCATTCGGGGGACGTCAATGTTTGATTGCAGAATGCATCTCCGATGATGGGGTTGCAAACAGTGGATATCGAAACATCTGCATAACAATTATGGATGCATAACAACATTAATACACAAAACAAAACCGGATGCTTTGACGATGATGTTATGATGATCATCATCGACATTGTATTAAATATTAATTGATAATTAATTAGATTTTTGAATCAAGCTAGTGAGAGGTGTGAATTTCAATCGACGAATATTGCAGATTTTATAGAGCAAAGATCAAAAGATTACGTACGTACCTAACCTGCGTTATTAAGCGTTGTGGAAGGTTCATCTTAGGGGTACCTTCATTTTTTGAGGGTTTTACTAGAGGCCTTTTTAATAATTTATACTCTTTATTTCTCATCAATAGTTTAGGAGGAAGGAAGTATACTCCTTTACTTTTTTTATTATAGAGTATATCATAATCTCTTTGTTTTTAAAGACTTTGCCTAAACAAATTGACACAATAAAAAAAAAAAAATTATTTTTTAAATATAGTATTCTTAATCAATACGTACGTAAGCAAATAAAGTAGATATTTAAAAAGTGATAAAAATAAAAATAAAATTAAATGTTCAATTAAAAAGAAAAGTTAGTTGAAAGGACAATTAAAAAAAATTGATAAGGAGGAGAGACGAGAAACTTCACTCCCACCCGATCGAGATCGGGTGGGATATAAATCTCGGGTGGGATATAAATCGAGAAATGTGCCCCAGAACAAACTTTCATAATATTTCAACAAAAATTTGTCTCACTCCAGATTCGAACTCTGCGTCGCCGAGAATTACACTCACATCATCACAGACTTTACCACTCGGCTATTCTCCTGAGTACAAGGACAATTAAAAAATTGATAAAAAAGCATGCAAATAATTATATTTAATTTGAAATAAAAAAAATACATTTTTTGTTGAATATACACGTGTCACGTAAGATGAGAATTCAGTATTTCTTCTGATGAAAATTTTATGTGCACTATCTGAATATATAGTTGATAGTTCATTTAAATAAAATAATTGTTTAATTTTTTTAAATTGTAAGAAAATTATACAATACAATTAAGGTATATATCATACATTTGTTGAATTATTAAATTTAATATATTAATTCATAAACATTATATCACATTAAAATTGTAAATTTTAATTAACTTGCATCGAGTATAACACTATAATCTAAATAAAATTATATTTTATTTTAATTAACTTGCATCGAGTATCACATTAAAAGTATTTTACTTATGAATGAAAATGTATTTTATAGTTTTCCATCATAACACTATAATCTAAATAAAATTATATTTTATTTTAATTAACTTGCATTGAGTATCACATTAAAAGTATTTTACTTATGAATGAAAATGTATTTTATAGTTTTCCATCATAACACTATAATCTAAATAAAATTATACTATATAAAATTAGGTTAACTAAACAATTTTGTGTTTGGTTTCATTTTATTCGGCCCGCTTTAGATAACAGGCCTGCTATTAATTACTGTTTACTTTTGAAGGAGTTATCGGTCCAAAATGGGGAGTTTGCGTGACCTTATTTAACAGTAACTAGGTTAATATGTGAAATTCCTGAATTACCCTCCATGTATATAAGGCTTGAAATCACATCTGCTTTTCATTTTCCTAATTCACTTTCACCTTCGTCTTCCGTAGATTCAAAAGCTTAAGTTCCTACTGTTCATCTCTTCAACTCTTCACATAAATATAATACGGAATTTCACTATAATTATTTTTAAAATAGGTGTAGAGAAGACGAGGGATTTTCGGTAATTTTTGTCTGCTTGTGCTCAACGTAGGATTATACGGACTTCTCGGCCCACCGATGATTATTGATTTTAGCCATGGATTGGGGTAGTAAGGTGAAGTTTTACGAACTTTTGAGGGAGTGTCTATGTGTTTATTTATTAACTTTTTTGTTTTGTTTTTTTATTTAATTTTTGTTTCTAAAAAAGCAAAAATAAAATAGGATTTAAAAGGGAAGATCATACTCATGTGATTAAGGGATCGGGAATGAGCTTCTCAATTTCTGTCTTTCTTGAGAAAAAATTGCAGTGAAGAAAAAAATAAAATTAAAAATACAATTAGAGGGCACTTTTGTCATTTTAATTTTGAAGAAGGTTAAACCTACTGCAATAGTGAAAATATATAGATGTGCATAGATGTGCACCAAACACCAATTTATTGATAGCACGTGTATGTTAAGATTCTTATTTCTTTAGATAACTTATCCCATGTTTATTAGTTTGGGCTACCAAACAAGTCCTAAAAGTTTAAAATATACAAGTATAAAAATATTATTAAGAGCGGAAAAAGTGAGTTGACGCAATAGTAAATATAATTCATAATTTGTGTTTTGAAATAAAAATGTAATAATTTGTGATTTGAATATAATTTATAATTTAAAAAGAAAGGAAAAAGTGAGTTGACGCAATAGTAAATACAATTCATAATTTGTGTTTTGAAAAAAAAAAAATTCAATAATTTGTGATTTGAATATAATTTATAATTTAAAAAGAAAAGAACATTCGCTTTAGAGCATGTGTTTTTTCTTTAGTTCCTTTATAAATTATAAACGTACTATACTGTATAAGATTTCCCTCGATCTCATTGATTTTTTTTCTCCAAATTAGTTTATAACCCTTTGAATTTTAGCTATTTCTTACTATTATCAAATTATTTCATTAATCCGCTTTAAAACCGGACCGGATTAAAATTTATCGATTTGGTTCGGTCCAATTTCTGAGTCATGATTTCGGTACTGATTTTATTTGATTTTATTCGGTTTTGGTCTGAATTTGAACCGATAAACACTTATGTACGATTTATATGCTCCTTTTATCCCATACTTATAGGCATGCTGGTTTTTTTTCTGTCCAATACATATGATAAACACTATAAAAAAATATAAAAAAATAACTAAATAAAATTTAATATTAAATAATATAATTGAATACTGTATATTACTTATAATTGATTTCATAAATAATAATAAAAGCGATGATTTATTTTGTAATATTAAATATTGTTAATTTATTTTGTAAATAAAGTAAATGCGGTGGTTTTATGTGCTATATTAATCCTATATACTCCTATATTATTTGATATATTAAAAAAATTCAATGGAGTATATTTTGATATGGAGAACTGGGAAACAAAAATTAAAAATGTAATAATTTGTTATTTGAAAATAATTTATAATATAAAACAATTATTTTAGATTTTTTTTAATTTTTTAATAAATTCATACAAGATACATACTTCATTATTTGTGCAAAATGTTTTTTTGGCTCTTCAAGAAATCGTTTAGTACCTTATAATTTGCAGTAGATGTTTGCGTTTATGATTTTGCATCTTCTTGATTTTTTTAAATTTCAAATTTTTGTATAAGATTAATATATTTTTTGCTAAAATATATATTTGAATGAGATAATATCGCAATCATTCATGTAAATTTGTTTAGGGGTGGAAATTTTGTTCCGTAATCCCAATTTCGTCCTAATCTCATTTCGAAATTTAGCGGGATAAAATGGAATCAATTTTGAAATAGGTAATTCCATCCCGTCTTGTTTCGTTTTTTTTTCATAATATGACGAGACGGGATTGAGACGATCTCATTGTATCCTGTCCGGTCTCGCAAATTTATTATTATAAATATAATTTTTGTTTTTTCACATAAATTAATAAAATTATCAAAATATTAATCACACTTTTAATTAAATTTATTATTTAATTAATATATTTTCACAATTGAAAATGACACGAAATCCGCGAGACTTTGCGCACAAGAAAGAGATCCGCGCTGCCCAAGACTAGGTCAACAGTCGCTGAATACGAACATCGACCGCTGTTCATCTCGTTCCGCAACGTCGAACATTGTGCACGAAATCAACAAGGTTCAGCACCCGCTGGCCTGCTGCGGCACCTGCTGGCCTTCCGATTTCGTTTTCTTCCTTTTTCGTCCTCGATTTTGACTCCACATCCCAACAATCTCCCACTTGTAGGCAAATTTCGATCACCTCCCACTGCAGCGGCGTCCCCGATTCTCACTAATATCGTTCAGTCAAAGTTTCCATCAATTGTGCGGTCCTATGCCATGTAATTTTGCAAAAAAAAAAAAAAATTGGCAATCGGACATGGCACCATCTTTGCGGTCCTATGCCATGTAATTTTGCCACCTATGGCTATAGCCTATAAGGGTCTCACAAAGGATTTGGAGTCTGTTTGGAAGAACTTATAAGCTCTTTAAAACAGCTTATAAGTTGTTTAAGAGCTTATAATCTCCTAAAATTTGTTTGGTAAAATTTAAAAAACAAAACTCTTAAAAAACTTTAAAATAAGCTGATTAACATCTTATAAGTTGTTTAAAAAAAAAAAGTAAGGAGGGAGATACTTTTTTTAAACGGTTTATAAGCTTTTCCAACTTAAATAATAAAAGACCAAATTACCTTTAAAATTATTACATTTTATATATATACAAAAATTCCAAATTTATTATTTAGTTAATATAATTTTTTTTACATATATAACAATTTATTTTTGGTAATTTTAACTATATAAGATTGTCAAACAAATTAAAATTTTATAAGTTTATATACCTATTTTATCCAAATAATTTAACAACTTATTTATTAAATAAAACATAACAGCTTATCCGCTTTTGAAACAACTTATAAGACGTAACATCTTCTAATCCAAACGGACTCTTGAACTATTCACTTCTTGCAAAATAATAAATTGAACTATCACTTCACAAAGAGACCTCGTATATTTCAATCTTAAAAATATATATATCTTATTATATGACTTTATAATTGTACAATAAAATATTTTAATTAAAATTTTTAAATTTTAATATATATACATTTAATTATTTTATTAAAATTTCTTGAATCAAGTTATTTTATAAATTTATACTCACTTTTATCATTAATATGAGTTTCTTGGCTCTACTCTTGGCCTCGATCAGCTTCTCCTTCTCCACCTCGGCTTCGACGGACTCTAACTCGTTGCCGCAAGCTTCCACATGGGCTCCGGCTGAGTTAGCATAAAACCAAATACTATGGACCTCGTTAGGCGTGACCGCCCTTTGATGCCGGTGAACGAGCAAACATCGTAGGGTTTCCAAGCATCTGCATAACAATTATGAACGCATAGCATCAATGCATAAAGCATAACTAGAACAATAATAGAACATCCCAAAACATGCTGCATTATATTATTAATTAGTTAATTAATTATATTTAAGTATATAATTACTTTTGTGAATTTGAGTAGATGAATATGTGAAAGTCGTAGGCAGTAAATAAAACGCAGTGAAATGCGCTGCCCAGACAAGGCAATGTTCTGCGGCAGAACAGCGTATGCCGCAGCACGATGCCTTGGACAGAAAAATCGTTCGTTTTACGTGATTTACTTGATTTAAGTATTTTATCCAGATTAATCAGATTGTTTAAGTGATAAAATAATATGTGATATATGTATATGAATTGCAGCGGAATTAATAAAAATAAATCACTCCGAACGAACACACACACACGTACGTAAAAGTAAAGAACACAAATTTAAATCTTTGTATGTGTATTTAAATTATACACATACGAAACGGCCTTACGGCCAGAAACTTTATTAAAGAACGAGTCTTTACAAAATGATACTCTTGGATTTATAAAGATAATTACCAAAGGCTATACACATGTATGCCTTCGTATTAATCGTATCCGAAGAGTATGAACAATCAACAACAAAACCTAGCTACTGAATTGAACACCTATTCTAAGCTATCGAATCATCAGCTGAAGAAAAGAACTCTCTTAGGAACGAGAGAACACACGGCACGACGAGCTTCACAAGTGAAGTCGCGGCTCTAAAAGCTCGATGATCGATCCTGTAATGAAAATGTGTTTCTGAGGTGTTGTGTTGTATTCTGGATTGTTGAGAAATGCAGCTGTAGACGTCCTCTATTTATAGGTGAGAGTATTCAACTAATTCCCTTGAAAAGCTAGGTCAACAAGCGGTTGAGAGAAACCAGGGCAGGCTGCTTTGACTGCTGCCGCAGGATGCCTTCTGAAGTTCTTCTGGAATTCACTGCCACACTGCACTGCCTTCCATACTATCTGGACTTCAGCATTCCCTTGCCCTTATATCATGCTTCGCTTGATTCTCTGAACTCAACCTCTTGTCCAAGCCTTGCACTGCTTGCGGCATAACACTGCCTGGCTGTGCTGCGGCAGAAACCTTCTATGTTGATTGTTTTTCAAGCACGTTCCAACTAATGAACTATGCTAAATCAAAACAGTTTAAATTGCGAAGAAAGAAGAAAAAAAATAAATATGTTAGCAAAACAACTTCTGCCTAGATCCTTTAAGGCATTGTAATACCCTAACATATTTATCCTTACAATATGAATATTGCCGGATTTATAGAGCAAGGAAACGGGGAGCCACGTGGGCCCGCCCAGAAAATTAAATACGTGCATGAATGTATATACTATTATTATTTAATTTTGTGTATATACCCAAGTTCGATCCTGGATGTGTGCACTATGGGAAAATGTCTCATAGACACCGGGCATTGACCGGTGTTAAAAAAAAATTTGTCTGGTGTTATTGTGCGTGGTGTTAAAGATCAACTATGTTTTAACACCAGTCATCGACCGGTGTTAAATATAATTTATAACACCGGGTTTTGTGACTTGGACCGGTGTCTATATTATTAAAGACACCGGTCAGTTTCATGAAAACTAGTAAAATAAACCGGTGTGAAAAGTAATAACACCGGTCTGTTTCATATATGACCGGTGTCTATAATAATTTTTGAAATCAGTTTTAAACTCTAGGATAGGTGTCTAAGATTGTCTTTAACATCAGTTTTAAACTCTAGAACCGATGTCGTTGATAATAAATAAAATAAAATATATATAATTTTATGAATTACCAATAATTAAAATTATATTAGAATTCAAAAACAATATTCAAAATACCCAAATCTCCAAATCCTTACAATTTTCAAACGACAATATTCTATAAACTTGTCAATACAAAACATTGAGTACAAAACATGAACCTATACTAGATTTGTGAGTAGGAGAAAGCCTTCCCTCGGTTGTTCACCTTGCCTCTAGATCAACCTTGCCTCTAGATCAACCAATGGAGTTGTGGGGTAAAGGACTGCCCTTTGTGCACCGTAGAATACTTGTACCTTCAAAACAATTAGAAACCATTGCAATTAACCAAAAATTATCATTCTATTTGAAAACAAAAAAATATAGAGCATGCCAGAATCAGAAATTTTGAACCATTATCTCTAACCTGAAACATATTAGCCGGAACATACTACGCAAGTCTCAATCTCCCTTAATTTTTGTATGAGGGGAACCATTTCATCACTCAAACTGATCTCAAAATTAATATAAATGAAGTTTTACCTACCAAGCTCAAATTCAGTTTCTTTACAAGAGAAAAGACAAAAGGGTGCCAGGTACCACTAGCTTGAAGTACTAAATTTACATTCCAGTTCATTCGCCTTATTGTAATGGGCTACATGTTAAACTGTTATGTCTGGATCTCAAACACATTTTCCAATTGCAAAGCATATAAAAAATGATATGGTGTTCAACTGATGACAAGTATCATGGTTGAAAAGTGAAAAAATTGTTTAATAAATCACAATTTTGACCTTCACTTATTTGCTTGTCATCCTATTTAAAGAAACTATATCAAATATGCAAGAAAGCAAAAATAACTGGAGTCAATACCATATACCTAGTAGCTGGAGTCAATACCATATACCATCTCCGGCACGAGCTGTTCCATCACAATAATTCTCAAATTTACTTTAAAGCATTAATTAGAAAAACACAATGAAATCAAAGCAAAGCTATGTTCATATTCATTATGCATTTTCAAGTTAACTTTTAATACTATAAAACTAGTTAAGGGCTCAGTGGACTAACCTTTGAACCTCGCTTTCCATAGTAACTGCCAAACAATGGTTGTCCCCGCAAGCAATTTGTTTAATCTGCAAACCTTGTAAAGCCTTGATTGGTTGAGGAGAAAACAAGTCACTAGAGTTCCCATGTGGCCATGTCCTAACCTCCCAAAATCCCCCATATAGAATGATTGTATAATAGTCTAACGAGTTAATAAAATCCCATCATAAATAGTAAAACAAAATTTACACTAGGACTTACCATCCCCAGCTGTATACTTGAAATTTTGATTCGGAATATGCAATCGCGTGATCAGCTCCACAAGAAACAAAAAACTATATCTTGATCATCCAATGCACTCAGCTGAGTAGGGGAAAACCGGTATTCGACATCGTCGTGGCCTAACTGCCCATCTTCTCCCCTTCCCCATGAGCAAACAACGTTATCGGCTGCAGTATACAATGACATCAATAATTACATTCCATAATCAACCCCACACAATTCAGAGCTGAATTTTCAGAATCCAAATTAAACACACACACTCAAAATTCAGAAGATATTCTATGCATTATAGCCGAAACACAAAATGAAAATAAAAAAACAGTCGCGGCGAAATCAGAAAAAAGAAAGAGACGATACCTTCTCCAACTGACAATAACCCTAAATTCAGCCTTAACTAAATTCACCTGAGAGATAAATCGAGAAACCTATTTGCAGAGCTTTACAGATATAAATCCAGAAACCCTACTTTGGAACGAACGAAGGAGACGACGCCGTCGAGTTCAGATCTAGTGCCGACGTCGGCGGAGTGTCCTCGTTGCTGGATCTGAGCTTCCGAGTGCTAGGGTTTGGTGTTGTCGTCTTCAATTTAAGGTTCGGAGATGCTGTTACGATGTCGAAATTTTTAGACCTCATCGACCTCATCCTTTGACATAATTGTGTGCTGGTGGAAAAGATGAATTCAGTTTTAGAGAGAGCACTTTAATTAGACGCTACACAGAAGAGAAAAGAAGAATGAGTAATTGTTTGGACGGGGAAGGAGACTGAAAGAGGAGAGTATAAATCGTAGTAGTATATTGTAAGTATAAATGTAAGTTTACGAGTAAAATACACGTTTCTATAATTATATTCGAAGTACATTTTAAGTTTTTTTATAACATCGCTCCTGGTTAATAGAACCGGTGTTAAAGAAATTTATAATTTTAAAAAAAAAATTATAATACTATTAACACCTGTCTAAAAAAAACGATGTTATAAATGAAAATTAAAATTTGAAATGGAATATTTAACACCAGTTTGTATAAAAACCGGCGTTAAAAATATTTTAACCTCCATTTTTTTCGCGACCGGTGTTATAAACATTTTTAACACCGTTCCCAAAGGCGCCCGGTGTCTATGAACTGGTGTCTATGTGACATTTTCCCATAGTGGTGGGCACACATCCTCTTTTGCTGACATGTGGATTCCACTAACATTTTTTATTGTATTTATATCTTTTTCATTTTAAAATTATTTTATGTTAATTAATACTAATAACTAAAGAGTGTTATCAATTTAGTACTATTTAGTGATCTAAATTTATTAATAAACGTAAATTATTTTTTTAACAGTTTTATAGTTAGAAATTATTTGCTTCCTTTTAAACAATCTTGCAACAAAATTTAGAAATAAATGTATGATTTGTATTTTCATCTTTTTACAAAAAAAAATTATGTTGCTTTTTTGTATTTTATTTTATTTTTATTTTTTATTCAAAAAATAAAAATGTTTATATTTTTGTATGTTTTATTAAAAATATAATATTTCTTAATATTTATTTATTTGCTATTCACTTTTAACTTATTTTATGTTTATCTAATATACTATACCTAAATATTGTGTCAATGTATGATTATTGACCAAGTAAATGACTTGTTAACTTCACTGCTTATTTTTTCATAATATTCTTATAAATTTATAAAATATACAAATTAGTTTGCTTATTTTTTCATAATATTCTTATAAATTTATAAAATATACAAATTAGTTAAAAAGAATCAAAATAATTACTTAAACCAAAACTTTAAGAATAACAAAATTTATAAAATATACTATTTTCTCACAAAACACTTTTCTTTTTAGATGTCTAACAATAGTTAATACACTAAAAAATAGAAATAAATATTTTAATTTTTTTCATTTTTAAATATAATTTTACCTTTACTTTATCCAGTTACATTTTAAATTTTACTCACAATTATTATTTTAATTTAAAAATATATCTTTACCTTTTACTTTTGTAGGAGAGAATACAAAATATTAAAAAAAAAGAATCAAAATAATTACTTATAAATTATACTATTTTGACCAATTATTTATATAAAAAAATATATTATACTACCTAGCATTTTCAAGCGGATAAATTATACTTTTTCTCAGCCAAATTAATTGTCACAATTTTTTTTTTACAAATTACAAAAAAAAATGACAATTAATACGGTTAATTCTTGGCTACCCCATGGGTAGTGCCCTAACCCATGGGGATTTTGCCAAGTGTCCAAGTGATAAAAAAATGCACATGAAAATGTAAATGTAAAAACAATCACTTAAACACTTGGGTGAGAAGGAGTATACTCAATCCATCTTAAAAAGTATCTCTTTTATATTTCACAAATGAAGTTGTCACATTTCTCTAAAATATAAGTAAAATATTTTTTTATAGTCACTAAAATACAAAAATTATTGTGAACTAGAATAAAAAATAAAATACAATACAATATAAATATTTTTTAAAGAGATGAAAATACAAAACATACATTTATTTCTAAATTTTGTTGCAGTTATTAAGAAGCAAATAATTTTCTAACTCAAACAAAAATTGTGCACTTTTTTTAAACTTACGTTAATTAATAAATTTAGACAACTAAATTGATAACACTATTTAGTTATAATTAATAAACATAAAATAAGTTTAAAATGAATAAGAAATAAATACAATAAATAAATGATAGTTGAATTCACATGTCAGCAAAAGAGGATGTGTGGGCTGTGCCCACCCATCCAGATCAACTTACCATACAAATTGATAATAATTACACATATTCTTATTTTGGATTTAATTTCAACTCTCTATTACTTTTATTATTATTATTATCGTACTTACTTTCAATATTCTATTTTTAATATTTTTTTAATAAATTATAATTTCAGCTCTCTATTAATTTTGTCATTATTATCGTACCTACTTTCAATAATTTATTTTTTATATTTTTTCATATTAATAATATGTATATTTTTCCATAATTAAAAAAAAATTACACGATAATAATTTTATAAAATTATAAAAATTGATTTAAAAAAGATAGAACTCCATAAATATGAAGACAAAAAAAAATATCATTTGTTATAGAAAAAAAAGCTCACATATTCCGGGGAAAATTCAAAATTTTCTTTTTAGGCTGATCTTTTTAGTATCCACTTTAATTGACCTAATTAGAAAATTTATATAATTAAGAAAATTAATTAATATTTATATTTTCTACCTAAATTATTTAGGTTAATTATATAACACAAATTTTCTCTTAATGGAGTCTTCTATTTATATTACATAGATCCTATTTAAATCATCAACGACATAATTAGGAATAATTACAGCTGCAGTTTAAGAAAATTGATCAGTCTCATTGTGAGGTCGAATCTTGACATCTGTATATCTTTTGTTAATATTAGATTAAATTAAAATTGTATATAGAAAAAAAAAAGTATGCTATTAATCCTACTAGTAAAATCTGCCCGTGCGATGCACGGTAATATTTAATATGATTTATTTAGTACTAAATAAAAAACAAATAATAGAATTATAAGTATTTTCATAGAAATTATAAATTTTATACTAATTTTAATTACAAACAATTTTTTTAATTAGTATATCTTTAAATAATTCTTTACTTAGTTAACATTTTATTATGGTAAGAGTTCAAATAAATTAATTTCATTCGAGAAAATTAAATTTTTTGAAAAGTAAATATTAATTATTATTGTAAACAAAAAAAAATTCTCTTATATTCAATTAAAGATTGACATTTGGATTAGTAACTTATTAATTTAAAGTTATAATCTAAAATATTTAAATGAAACGCAAAACAAATTAAAAAATTAATATTTTTTTTCAAACAATTATATATTTAATAAATAAATATTGAATTTAATGTCTTGACAATGTTTTCAAATATTAACTTACAATATTTTTTTCATTTTCTTGAAACATATAATTTATGTAAATTATAAAAGATAATTGTATGGTTAATAAAATAAAATTATTAAAATAATTCTTTTGTTTATATTATCAATTTTCTTTAAAATTATAAACAAAAAGAAAACTTGAAAATATTTTTCAATAATATTTTTTTAATTTTATCATTAATCTTTTAAATCATATAATACGTGTAAATTATGATTAATCTTTTAAATCATATAATCCGTGTAAATTTTATCATTAATCTTTTTCCAATAGTTGAAAATTTAAAAAAATTAAATTTTTAAATAATTATTTTGTTTGTATTTCAACGATCTCTCTAGTTATTTTTTTAATTCAAACTTCAGAAGTTTATGAACTATTTTAATAAAATTAAATTGATAAATAATTAATTTTGTGTGTTTGAAACTATATCTCATTCTCCATTAAATTAATGAAATAATATATAAAATATTAATTACGAATTAAATACGTGTTCTTTTGGACTCAAAATTGCTTAAACTTAATAGGTCTGAACTGAACTAAAATAAAATAATTTAAGGTCAATTAAATTAATTTTAAAACATTAAAATAATAATAATAATAAAAATGATTTAACTTATCTAAAATGAATTGGGAATAAGTCCAACAGGTCCTAAATCATATCAACATTAAGCATTTGCCCTTGTGTACTGAACTTAATTTATCTGAACTAAACTTAATGAGTCTGAAATGAACTGAAGCGAACTTAGAATAAGTCCAAAAGAACAGTTCCTAAGTGATGCTAAAAAAATATTTTTTCATGTGTGTAAAATTGAAAAATCTTTTTAACTAAAGAATTGTTCTTTTTTATTGAAACCGGATGAAACTGAATTCAAAAGGTCTTAACTATATTGAACTAAAATTAAGTTCAATTGAATTTAATTTAAAAATATTGAAATAATAATATCAACAACAACAACAACAACAACAATAATAATAATAATAATAATAATAATAATAATAATAATAATAATAATAATAATAATAATAATAATAATAATAATAATAGTAGTAGTAAATGACTGAACTTAATATGTCTGAACTGAACCGAACTTAATATTGTATGAACTAAATGAGTCTGAACTGAACTGAATTGAGGGAACTGAGAATTAACCGTCCCAAGTTCACTAAGTTTAGTTCAGATATACACATGTACACATGTTCTTTTAAACCAAAACTTGCTAAATTGAATTGATCTGAACTTAATCGGTCTGAACTAAATTGAAATTAAGTTTAATTTAATTTAATTTTAAAATATTGAAAACAAATGTTCGAAAAGAATTAAGTTCAGTTGAATTATATTTTAAGATGTTGAGATAATAATAATAAAAAAAAAAAAATAAAAAAAAAAATTATTAACATTAATCACTGCTTTTTTAGAGTTATTCTTAGTTCGCTTCAGGTCAGTTTAGACATATTAAGTTCAGTTCAGTGCTGAACTAACTAAATTGAATTGAACTCAACTGAAGTGAACTGAACTTAAGGATTGTATCGAACTCAGTTTAACTTAATAGATTTGAACTGAACTCAACTAAACTTACTCAACTAAACTTAATAGGTTTGAACTCAACTGAATATAATAGGTCTTAATTGAACTGAAATTAAGTTAAATTGATTTTAATTTTAAAATATTGAAATTATATAAAAAAAAAAGAACCAAATGAACTGAACTTAAGAGGTCTGAGCTGAAATAAAATGAACTAAATAGGTCCTAATAAAACTAAACTGAATTGAATGAGTTTGAACTGTATTGAACTGAGCAAACTGATAATAAGTCAAAATGAAAAGGTCTTAAGTCCATTAAGTTTAATTCATTTAGGTTCATATCAGTTTTTGTTTAGTTTAGTTTGAAGACCTTAAAACAAAATGAATTGTCTGAACTGAACTGAATGAATTTAATAAGTATGAACTGAACTAAATGAAATGATATTAATTTAATAGATCTGAGCTGAAATGATCTTAATAGGTCTGAACTTAACTGAACTTAATAGGTTTGAACTCAACTGAACTGAACTTGACTAAACGAAACAGAGCGAAACTGAACTGAACTAAGCGAATTGAGAATAAGTCCAAAGAACATGTCCTAAATTATTATCAACATTATTGACCTGTTCTTTCAGACCAATTATGTTATACCCAATTATGTTATGTTCAGTGTTGAACTGAACTGGTCTGAATTGAATTGAAACGAAGTGAACTGAACATAATAAGTTTGAAATGAACTTAACTGAATCTAATAGGTATGAACTAAACTTAAATTAAGTTTAACTGAATTTAATTTTAAATATTAAAATAATAATTAATAAAAATAAATGACAAAACTGAACTAAACTTTAGAGGTCTAACTTAATAGGTCTAAACAAAACTTAACTAAATGATTTTGAACTGAACTGAACTAAGATAAGTCCAAATGAACAGTTCATATTAGTTTTGTAAGTTCAGTTCATACATATTAAAGACATATTCTTTTGAACTGAAACTGGATGAACTGAACCGAAATGAAATGAACTGAACTTGACTTAGGAGGGTGTATTCAATCAGGATTTTAATGGATTTTTTAGGATTTTTAAAAGTCCGTGGATTTTTGTGGATTTTTTAAATCTACGGAGTCTAGGAAGAGTTTGATTGACTTTTTCTTATTGATTTTCACATAGACTTTACATAATTGTGAAATTCATTTTTTAATTGATTTACTTGAATTATCATAGACTTTTACATATAAAGAAATCCAAATTGTTTTAAAATAAATTCAAATTGTTTAAAAAATAAAATACAAAAAATGCATTAGTTTAAAAATAAAAATTATAATTATTCAACATTATTATTCCTATTTTTATTTATATATTGTTATACGACATCATTTTTCATAAACCATTAGCAAGCAATACTCATTGTATGAATTAGCTTGTTCATTTTCCAAATACCATTAGCACGCAATACTCAATACTCGTTGAATGAATAGCTTGCGTTTTTTGTTTTGATGTAAATAGTATTCATGATATATATATATATATATATATATATATATATATATATATATATTATTTTTTGATTTCTTTATTTATTAATGTTTTTTTAAATTCATTATGTTTATTTATATATTTTTAAAATTTTATTATTTTTTCAATAATTAATTAATAATTTTATTTTATCTATTTTATGTTTACTAATTTTATTTATTTTTATTTATATAGTTTTAAGTTTTATTATTTTTTTAATAATTAATTTGTCAATTGAAATAGAAATCCGTTGAAATCTCATGTATTTGGGAGAGATTTCAAATAATGGATTTCCTTTATATTTTTAGGATGAAATCAATAGAAATCCATTGATTTTTAAAATCTTTTAAAATCCATTGAGTTTTGAATACCTGTAGATTTTAATAGACTTTTTAAAATCTGAATTGAATACCTCCGAATTTTAATAGACTTTTAAAATTTTGGATTAATACCCCTGGACCCCTGGATTTTAAAAGTCCAAACAAATCCTACAAAGTCTTAAAGGAATACACCCCTCTTAATAGATCTGAACTGAACTTATTGAATCTTAAATGAAGTGAAAAAAGAACAGTTCCTAAATTAAGTTTAGTTTAGTTTAGTTCAGTTTCAAGACCTTAAAACAAAATTAACTACGAAATAAACTGAACTGAACTGAAATTAAGTTCAATTGAATTTAATTTTAAAATATTCAAATAAAAATAATAATAATAAATTATTAAGTAACTAAACTGAACCAAATTTAATAGTTCTAACATGAACTGTACTAAACTGAAATAAATGAGTCTTAACTAAATTGAACTGAAAACTGATCAAAATGATTATTAATGGCCTGTAAGTTCAGTTCAAACCTATTAAGTACCTATTCTTTTGGACTGAAATAATCTGAAATGAAGTTAATAGGACTGAACTGAAATAAATTTTAATTTAATTTTAAAACATTGAAATAATAAATAAAAAATGAAATGAATTGAACTGAAATGAATTTAATAGGTCTGAACATAATTGAATTTAATAGATATGAACTGAAATGAAATTAAGTTCAATTGAATTATATTTTAAAATATTAAAATAATAATAATAATAATAATAATAATAATAATAATAATAATAATAATAATAATAATAATAATAATAATAATAATAATAATAATAAATTACTGAACTTAATAGGTCTAAACTCTAACTCAACTGAACTGAACTTGTTACTGAGTATGAATTGAATTGAAGCAAATTGAGAATAAGTCCAAAAGAATATGTTCTAAATCATTATCAACATTAAGGACCTGATTTTTTGGACTTATTATCAGTTCGTTTCAGTTTAGTTCAGTGCTCAACTAACTGAATTGAAATAAACTTGTCTAAATTGAACTCAACTGGAGTGAACTGAACTTAAAAATATTGTATTGAACTGATAGGACTTAATAGGTTTGAACTGAATTCAGCAGTATTTAATAGGTCTGAACAAATCAACTGAACTTAATAGGTCTGAACTCAACTGAACATAATAGGTCTGAATTGAACTGAAATTAAGTTAAATTGATTTTACTTTTAAAATATTGAAAAAAAATATGACTAACTAAATTGAACTCAAGGGGTCTGAACTGAACTCAAATGAACTCAATATGTCCGAATAAAACTGAACTGAAATGAATGAGTCTGGACTAAATTGAACTGAGCAAACTGAGAATAAGTTCAAATCAACATGTCTAAAGTTCAGTAAGTTTAGTTCAGTTCAATTCAATTTCAAGACATTAAAAAAAATGAATGGTGTGAACTGAACTGAATTTAATGGGTCTGAATTGAAATTAAATGATTTAAATTTAATGTTCTGAACTGAAATAAAACGACCTTAATAGGTATGAACTTAACTGAATTTAAATTAAATTCAATTGAATTAAATTTTAATATATTGAAATAATAAAAAAATTAAAATTAAAAGTTAAATGACGAAACTGAATTGAACGTTAATTAATAGGTCTGAACTAAACTGAACTTAATAGGTTTGAACTCAACTCAACTAAACTTGACTTAATGTAACTAAATTGAACGGAATTAAACTTAGCAAACCAAGAATAAGTCCAAATAACATGTCCTAAATCATTATAAACATTAGGGGTGTTCACGGGCGGGTTTGGGCGGGTTTATCTCTAAATAATGAAACGACCCAATGATGGCGGGTTGCCACTTTTATCAACCGTACCCACCTTTATTTTTACACCAACCATGCGGTCGGGTCAAAACGGGTGCGGGCGGATGGCGGGCGAAATAGCGGGTTTAAATATGTAACTTGAAGTGATTTATCAAATTTTATGTACCGTTTAATTTCGAATGGACGGCATATTCACGAAAGCTATAAATTACAAGATACTTTAATTTCTTCGTCTTTCTTGAACCTCTTGAAATGTTGTCACACCCATGATTTTCGGTTTTCAAATTCATTATCGTTTGTGTACTCACCATTACAGACATTAGTTACTGGTGAATTATTATAGTACTAATATTTTGTTTTCTTGGAAGAATTAAACTTTTACTATGTTATTGTCTATCACTACTAAAAAAAGTAGATTAGATATCACTTCAAAGAAATCTGTCGATGATTCAACTGATTTCTATGACACCAATGATATCAGTCCTAGAAATAATGATATATTTGGTATCAACGAAATATTGTTTGAATAAACCAATTACTATGACTTCATTTTTAAAATGCTATTTTATTTAGTAATCGGTGATAATAAAAAACCGATATCTTTGTGTATTTTATTTTTTTATGAAAATTTACTAAAGAAAAATAAGAAAAAGAAAGTCTCGTACTTCACGTCTCCCCTTCAAACACTTTAGAAAAAAACTTACCATGAGTATTTATCTAAGTACTTACTTATTATCTGGTTCATCATTCATTTCCTTCTTTTCTCACACACAAACCCTACCTCAAACACCTCCGCCGCTTCCGCCCCTTCGAAAATCTATCGCAGCTGCGACGTCGCCGAAGCAAGAGTAATTACCACCACCGGAATCGAGGAAGGCTTCTCCGTCGAAGAAGGCTCCCCCGTCGAAATCCCACTTTACTCCCGTCGTTGACTCCAACCCTCACTCTGGCACCGGCAGTCACCAGGAACACCACGACCACCGCCGACAACATCTACCCCCACCCCGACCTTGCTCCTGCAGAGGCAGCACCAGCCGACGCGCGCGACGACCCAGTGCCTCCGGCGACTCCTATCCTTGCCGAACGGCTCCTCCGCGTCTTCTCCTCCGCCTCAGTGCCATTATCGCCGGCTTCCGAAGGTAAATGGTTGATTTGAATTGAAATTGATATGAAATTGTGGATTTGAAATTAGGGTAAACCGTTTTCTTCTCCGCTGCCACCGCTACCTCCGTCGTCGGATCGTATGTTGCCGCATTCCGGTCCGAAGGCGTTCCTCATCGGAGAATCGCCAACTTACAGAACGTGTCGATTCTGTCTTCGGCGAGGCTCAATGTGCAGTTTCGACCCGTTAGATCATTTTCCTCATTAGGTATGTGAAAGCTCGAGTTCACTTTCCAAGGGTTGATTTTGACCTCTTTTTGTGTGTATTATGTTAATCTTTGATTAGAGCTGTTGTAAACATGTTAATCTCTAGCTTATAGATTAAGTGGAATTTCTAAGATTTTGTGTTGTGTTTGGATAATGAACATATTTGATTGTTTGTTTAAAGAGAATTAGCATTGCATTGGGAACAAAAGTCCTCTTATTCTAGATTCATTTGCGTCTAGTATATTGCCATTGTTGGAGCTGTGCTCACATTTTTTATTGCATGTTTTACTTTTCATGGTTTCATTTTCTTCATATACAAAGTTGCAGCCATAAACAATTGTAATTTTATTGGCAATCTATTGAGCATTGTAATGTCCATTTGGGTGTTGTTATTCTGCTTGTTCAGTGTCCACTGAACAAATGTTGTTTCTGAAAGCGAAACCTTAGTAATATCCTGTTTTGAAGCTAAATTGATGTTCTTTTGTTGACTCCACTCTTTGTTGAATACTAGCCCTTAGTTTTAGGTTTAATTAGTTATCAATTACTCTTTGCTTTGTCTTTGCAGATATACAAGCTTCATTCATCCCGTGACTGCCTGCAAACTTTACAATGATGTAACATTCTTTCATGTTTAGTTACTGTACTTTTATTTATTCTAATTTTTTCCTTATTTTTTTATCACTTATTTTCGTAATTGCTACAGATCAAGTCACATAAAGATCTAGTGCACTTTGAAACTGTTTATGTTGTCAAGCTGAACCGCGTGGCAAGGCTTGCACCACTCAATCTGTTAGTGCCTCCCTTTGGATGTCAGTTAATTAGTAATTTATATATAATTGTCTGGTTTTATCAAATCACTTCTCCATATGGCAAATAGGTCTTCACTTTTGCCCACCCAGAAGATTTGACCAAGACGAATAATCAACGTTATAAGAAGCTTCGTTTTGAAATTCCGAGTGAGACTGGCTCATCTTTGATTCATGGTACGTGTGGTTTAGTTATTACACCTTTGATTTTCATATTTCAAAGGTGCTGACTATACTTGCAAGCAATAGTACTTCAGGGCCTGAGGCTCTCGCCAACTTCTGCTAATGAGGATTTTTTAGCAAGTGTAATTTTGCGCTTTGCTTAAATTGGGAGATGGAACTTTTTATCCCAATAGTAAAGCTATCCAGCAGATGTATAAACTTTCCAATGAGTGAATTATTATCCAGCAGATGTATAAACTTTCCAATGAGTGGATTTATAATTGAAGTTTTATTTTTGGAATATTTTATTATTTGTACAAAATTTTAGTTTGTCCATCTTTTACTCGTACAGATCATTATACTCTAGATTCAATATTTTGTATGAATGTTTCAAATATTTTAAGCTTGATATTTGATAGTTTTATAAATTTGTACAATTTTGATATAAAATATTGATTATATTGAACAAAATTACAGAAATTATATTATATTTAAATCTTTCTATAGAAATCGGTTTTTAAAATAAAAATGATTATGTAGTACTATACAGTTATCAGTTCTAAGCTAAATAACTGATATTAAAGGAGGTGTTAGATATCAGTTGGTTTTGTGGGTTAGTACCCGAAATCAACCGATTTCTATGAACACAAAAGAAATCGGTTGGAAAATAAAAACTGATTTCTAAAATGTAAATAGAAATCGGTTAATCACCGATGTCTATAGTTGCAGACTATAGATATCGGCTCCATCAACATCAGTCCTGATTTTCATAGAAATCGGTGAATAACCGATTTCTAATGTAATATTTTTAGTAGTGTATCTGAAACAAACAAACAAATAAATAAGTCTAATTAAAAAAAAATCTGAAGACAAAAGAGAAGTTAAAGAACAAAGAAACAAATAAATTTACCAAATTATTATATAGTATTTATTTATTTAATATATATATATATATTTATTTATTTATTTATTTATTTATTTATACGGGCGGGTCGGCCTATTTGCGGGTAGTATCTAACGAAACCGCTACCCACCCATTTTTTGGCGGGTGCTAAAATTTCTAACCGACGGGTAATTTTTTCAAAATTAAACCGAAGGTTTTGGGCGGATTTCGGGCGGTTTTGCGGGCGGATCGGGTTTGGCGGTTTTTTTGAACACCCCTAATAAACATTAATGACTTGTTCTTTCAAACCAATTAATGTAACTAAACTGAACTGATCTAAATTGAACTGAACTGAACTTAATAGGTCTGAAATGAACTTAACTAAACTTAATATGCCTGAACTTAACTGAACTTAAATTAATTTCAATTGAATTTAATTTTATAATATTGAAATAATAATTAAAAAAAAATGACATAACTGAACTAAACTTTTGAGGTTTGAACTGAACTGAAATTAATAGATTTAAACAAAACTAACTGAACTGAACAGAAAATAAGTCCAAAGGAACATGTCCATGGTTTTTGAAGTTCAGTTCATACATATTAAAGACCTGTTCTTTTGAATTGAAACTGATTGAACTTAACCGAACTGAACTGAACTGAACTGAACTGAACTTAATAAGTCTGAACTAAACTGAAATTAATTACAATTTAATTTAATTTTAAAATATTAAAACAAAAATTTAATGGTTGAACGGAACTGAACGGGACTATCTGAACTGAACTTATTGAATTTTAAATGAAGCGAACTGGACTAAGAATAAATCCAAAAGAATAGGTCTAAAGTTAAGTTTAGTTCAGTTCAGTTTCAAAATATTGTATTTGTACGCAATTAAAAAAATAAATGAAACAATCTTATAACATTATTTATACCATTATTTATTTATAACCTTTTAATCAATTAAAAGTATAGTTTAATTATAACAAAAATGAAGAGAAAATTAAAATTAAAAACTCCATTGTAATAGTATGTACTTAAGTCAGAAAAATTGATTAATATTAATATTAATGTTAATATTATTCTTGATATTATTATTATTATATAGGTATGATGGGAAAAACAAATAAATAAAAGACTTCTTATCTATTATTATTTTAATTTGATAAATAAATACCAATATTATATTTCAATACATTATTTATAAAAAAAAAAAAAGAACTATAAATTGATATCATAAACTCTCCTCCAAATAAAATAAATTCACATCAAAAATTAATTAACTTTAAATCTGTCAAATAAAGAAAAATTAATTATATTATAAAAACCAAATAAATATTATAAAAATAATTAAAGAATACAAATGAATTAATAAGATAAACACAAATTAATTAGATTATAAAAAAACGAATAAATATTAAAATAATAATTAAACAATACAAATTAATTAATAAGATAAACATTGCAAACATTAAAATGATAAAAGATGAAAAAATAACCAAATCATTTACCTCTCTCAAGTAGCGTAATATAAAGGATTTTTAATATTAAGTAACGAATCTTAATGGTATTTTAATAGTTATTTTTAATAGTTATTTACTAATCAAACTATCCGTTACCCTTAAAATATTTTTTTGCGTGAAAGTATAAATATAATTAATGCTGTACAAATTAATTTTTATATATTTTATAATTCTTTATTTGATTGATCATTTAACATTATAATATAAAAATAATTCTCATTTAATGATTGTACGAAGGATAGATACAAAAAATAAAATAAAAGATAGATTTATATAAATTATATATTTTATGGTCAATCATCCATCTTAAATATAAATTGATACTGTCAATTATTCAATTATTCTCACATATTTCACGTTATTCTAAAAATAAATATGGTAATAATTATGATAAATGATTGTAATATCATTATCAATTTTTATTTTTATATTTAAAATTTGAAAATATTCATACAATTTTTATTTGTAGATTACCATGGAATGAGATGTTTAATTCTTGGAGATGTCCTTACCATTTATTATTATTACAATAACAGCATTGAGTAATAAATATATATTACCATAGTCAATTAATTATTATTATTATTAATTATTAATATAGAAAGTATTACCATAAAATCAACGATTATTAAATATATGTAAAAAATTATATCTTATTATTATAACTTGTGTTAATTAACTTCTGCCATTTATATAATTATTTGTTAATATGCATTCATTAATAGGTAAAATTAGGAGATAAATAAGGAAAATTTCATTTTGAATTGATAGTAATTATAGATATATATATTTTAATAAGGAGATATATTTGAAGCATATAATTATTTTTTAATGTTATATTGAATTATATCATAGACAATATATCTAATATATCATATTCATATATTTATATATATTTTAATGTAACTAGGATCTTTCAACCCCGGGCGATGCTCCGGAGTAAAACTCAAAGTTTTACCTGGAGATATTTGAAACTTAATTTAAGTATATATGTTTAAACAATTAAATAAATATATATATATTTATGTTTGTATACATTAGTTTGAATTATTTTTTTGTGTAGTACTCAAAGTTTTAGGCAATTTATACCGTGTTTCTAGGAGTTACGTTCATTAGTATGATAAGTTAAAGAATATAATAATTGTTTTTTGAAATGAGGATTTTTTAATTATTAAATGATGATTTTATTGGGTTTTTATATTTTTAAAGGTGAGAGTACGATTCTAATTATACTCCTATGAGCATGATATAGGTATTGAAAGTTTTACCTGGAGATATTTGAAACTTAATTTAAGTATATATGTTTAAACAATTAAATAAATATATATATTTATGTTTGTATATATTAGTTTGAATTATTTTTCTGTGCAGTACTCAAAGTTTTACTTGGAAATATTTGAAACTTAATTTAAGTATATATGTTTAAAACATTAAATAAATATATATATTTATGTTTGTATACATTAGTTTGAATTATTTTTTTGTGCAGAGTAAAACTCAAAGTTTTACCGAGCACTTATATGATGAAAAAAGTTTTATAGTTCAAATCTATAAAACGAAAGAGTAATTTTGTATTCTAATTTAATAAAAAAAACTATTAATTAATAATTAATAATAGAAAAATAGAAAAAGTATATAGTTTTTTACTGAAGTAGAATTGATAACATTTCTATTTTTTAAAATATAGTTAAAAATTATGTTATATAGTGTAATATGTATCACTAAAAAGTAAAAATTAATATTAGAATATTTATGTGTAATAAAAGAATTTTAAAAGATCATTTAATATATTATAATTAAAAGATAAAGATTAATATTAATATATTTATTTGTAATATTATTTGGTATCATTATATTCCCATTTATGAATTGTTGTTCAATTAATTTATTAATGTCTATTAAGAGTATAAAAAACAATAAAATCTATAACATAGCAAAAAAAGAAACTATATTATTAAAAAAAAAAGTTTTCTTGAAAAATAGTATTTTAAATTATAGTGTTTTGATTGAATAATAATATTTGTTTGTTTTATTTATTAATTTTTATATTTAAGTTTATAATAGCGATATAATTGATAAATAAAGGAATATAAAAAACTTAATATAATTATTAAATGGAATCAAATATGATAAATCTCAATTTAATAAGTTTGAATGAATTGAAAACAAATCAATAATAATTTAAACATTTTTATTATTTTTTTTAAACGTATATCTAAGTGTGAATTATAATGGTTAAACTTGAATCTCTTTAAACTGAATTATAATGTTTGAATCACACTAAGATAAGATATTTTAATATATGGTAAAATATATATTTTATATGCATATAGAAAAATCGAAAATTAAAAAACAAAGAAATTGAAAATTGCAATTAATTTAGTACCTAGACATGCGGAGATAGAATGCCATTCAAAAGTACACTTTGAATATCCAGACCAAGAATAATTAAAAATTAAAAAAAGTAAACAATAAGAAAACAAAAAGGAAATAGAAGCGCCTCTCAGGAATTGAACCGCGGCGATAGGAACTGCCGTCACCACGGAAACTATTAAAATGACAAAAGAGCATTAAAATGTTTGTACGGAGACACTCCAGAAAGACTCAATCTATGTTTAGGCTCAAGAACTACCTAATTAAATTCTCGATCACTGGAAACAAAACATTGCACAACATCATAAATCAACACAGGACAAAACGTACTCAATCGGAGATTTTTTTTCCCTAACAGTCTAATGAGATTGAACAATAAAAAAATCTCAATCGACAACGAACAAAATTAAAGCTCGGAATATTGTAAATTTAGCTGATAAATAAGCTGAGAAAAAAAATACCTAGAAGACATTAAATTTTACCTGGAAAATGATTGACGAATTCAGTACTTGTTTGTTGCAGGGGGCTCTTGAAGACAATAAGCGTCGTTTTGTAGAACCTACTGCTTGCCCACTATCTCGTTTACGACTATTGCTCACACCGGCATAAGGGTTCCCTTACAAAAACATATTGTATATGATTTCATATATATAATTATAAGCAATGAAATAATAAAATCATACAACAATATAAATTTTTCAAAGAAAATTATACTACTATACCTGTATCGTGAGCAGTGTTAAAAGTGGAATACAAATTTCTTACAGTGTTTGGAAACTGGTTTAGTTGAGACTGGTTATTTATATCGAACGATTCCAGGATGTTGACGGGTTGAGTTTCAGAAGTGGAACTCAACACTAAAAATGTAATTAAATTCAGTACTATATTAGATATTAAATACTCTAACTGCAACAAAAATGGAAATACCGTTTGTGACGTCACGGATTTTCTTTCTTGAACATGAGTGGACGGATTAATTTTTTAATTTACTGTTTTCATTTTTTTACTCGTAATTTGTGTAACTCCAGAAAGGGACTGGAGATACAGTTGATAATGG
Organism: Euphrasia confusa; assembly: GCA_954870475.1. Lineage (NCBI taxonomy): Eukaryota > Viridiplantae > Streptophyta > Magnoliopsida > Lamiales > Orobanchaceae > Euphrasia > Euphrasia confusa. The sequence continues at coordinate 5,731,385 of OX940959.1, read as the reverse complement.
AGGATAAGAAGATATAGGAGAAATCTGATCTCGTGCATCCCAGCTCCCACCTAAAAAATTGAAATCTGGACATAATTAAAATACTTAATGTAATTATAAAACATTAAAAATTCAACAGATTTATAATTATTAAGTATTGTTTCATAAAAAACTCATTACGCCCATATCCTGAAGATTTCTGAATATTGGAAGAGCTATGTCCACAATCCTGAACATCTGAAGACTCTAAGAGAAAATAAAAACATATATTTTCTATATAATTCGAAAATGAGAATAATGAAGTTATATTCCTCAGCGTGTGATGATTAATTTTAACAGGGATGAATAAAAAATTAGACAATCAATTTTAACATGGATGAAGAAAAAAGTAGACGGTCCTTTATTCTATATTAATTTTGTATGTGGATTAGTAAATCCAGAACCTGGAACCCAGCGATAAGTTGGATACGGGATAATCCATTGAATTAGAAGGATTCAAACTTTGTACAATATGAACTCCACCTAAACAATCATATTTTGCTAAACCATTAAAATCTGTTCAAAGTAAAATATATCAATTCATTGTCCGAAGTAAAAAGTCTTGACTATTTTTATCATTAATAAACAATTACCTGCACCTGACGACGATCCTTGAATAAAAAAAGATGTCCCTCCAAGATAACGAACATTAGAATTCTCAAAACGAAAAGGATAAGAATTTGAAAAAGATATTAAAATAAACAATTTCAGTTATACTGCAAACCGCGTATCAGAATATCGATCACATGGAGGTATAATTTCATAAATTAATCAACATTAAATAAAATAAATTTCAAATTAAAAAAGGTTCTTCACAAAATTGGCACCGGAGATATATTGGATAATGTAGGGTTACTTGAATAAGGAGGATTGCGATTTCGTACTTCAAGAGTCCCACCTAAAACATTTATTACCAAACAGAATTTTAACAATGTTCGACTGATAATAAATATAGCGATAATATTCCAAACTAAAAAGTAAGTATAATTTTTTTTCATATAACAGAAATACCTTCAATTTCAGTCGACATATGACTCTTAGAAGAGCTTCCTCCAAGATTATGAATAGCAGAATCCTCAACAACAAATGGAGAATCAGCTGGGGGAAAATTAACAATATTAAGAGTAATATCTCACTTTTTGATGATTAAGAATTTATACGAACGAACCAAAAAAAAATATTAAATAATAAGTATTTGATTTTTTTACTTGAATTATTATTCGTACACTTGGCATTTGTAGTTCTTCAAGATCTTCCACAGCTCGAATTTTCATGTCTGTATTGCCTTCAAAATCTATAAAACCATTGTTCCGTAAAACCATCAGTTGGTTAATAGCAGCATATCATGCATAAGATTACTACAGTAAAACAATCCAAATCAGAAAATTGAGATATAATAGATAAGCCTACCAAACTGATCCACTTCTTTCAACTTGAGTTTAATTTGATTGGACAACTCAATAGTCTCCAGAGTCTACAATTCCATAAGATTTACTAATTATATTTCAAAAAAATAGTAGGGCTAGAAGGGGATGAATTGATATACAGAGAAACACACCTGTGTAACTTCTGATACCGAGATCGCTATAGCTGCTTTAGCATCCTCTTCATCAAGTCTCTTTAGAGACCTAGAAATCTTACGGTCACACTCAACAATAAGTCAGACCACAATGATACCTAAGGGAAAAACATTACCATCCACTTCACAACGAATAAGCATGCCAATATTATACAATACAAACAAATACACACAACTGCAGTGAAGTAGCAATAGTAATTAGGAATTGATGAACCCATCATTGCATACAGAGAGAAAAACATAAGAAACCGAATTCAGAGAGACGAAAACACAAACCTCGGAGTTGGCTTTAGAGTACATAATCTCCTCAGCTTTCAAGACAACAATGGGAAGCTTCTCTTGCCACTACCTGTTCTTCCTCGTAGCCGAAAAATGAACCTCATTCACAACCCTAAACCCCAAAAACAAACAAACATTTTTAATGAAAATAAGGTCGTCTCCCCCAAAACCCACAAACCCACACACACAAACACACAATATTTCAGTCATCTCATGAGTCTTCTTCTGCAAATCACACACAGAGAAAAAGTTTTTTTACGAATTGGTCTGGAAAAATTCGAGAGTCAGGATACTGAGATTCATACGGTCTTCTTCGCCGGAGGCATGGTTGATTGAGTCGGTGGATATTCCTTGGCACAGAGCGGCTGCGGCGGCGATGAATGAAACCCTAGCTGAAACCCAAACGGAGACGGCACTTGACTACTTGAGCAATGAAATAATCGAGATAATCGAACGGAGTCACCGAGCGCAAATTCCAACCGAGCTTCGCCAACACCAGGAGCTCCATTCTCTGTACAGTATCAGCGTCGAAAACGTAAGCCGCGCCGAGCCTTTGCAGGTCCAGAAGCAGAGGTACAGATAACTCCTCCATTTTCGCCGCCAGCGAAAGGCACGCCACAGCCAGAAGCTGAAACGCCCATCCAGTTTCGTGAAAATAGATTTCCCCCAAATTACCATATCAATTAAATATAATTAAATCTGAAAAAAAAAAAATGAGTACAGGTACCGGAAGTTCGTGGGCCGATAAAAACCGATCGAAATAGTGGATGGAGAATCCCGGCTGCGTTTCATCGGTGATGACCGGTGAGAACATAATCTGCAAAAAAAATAAAAAAAATTAACACCATCATTACCGTTCACCATGGCCCAATACACCGAGCAATTCCTCAGCGTCATCTTGTAGCGACCTAATTTAAGTAGGTAACGTAAGATCTGAAAAAAAAACAATAATTGAAACATTTGAGAAGAAAGCAATTCCTCTGCGGAAACAATCAGACAAATATGAGAATAGACGAATATGAATTTGGAACTGAAGATTGCTAAATTCAATAGTTTGAATCGAAAAAAAAAAGTATGGCCATTCGAAAAAATTTTTGAAGATATTACCTGTGAGATCGGATTCAACAAAAAATTATACAGTTGAAAATCCGAGCGTCGTAAGCAAATCATAGAACCAATGAAGGTAAAAAGGAAATGATATGAAAAAAGAGGAGAATATTGAGAATGAACAGAGCAAAAGGGAAGGGGAAGAGAATGAATTAAATTTAGAAAATTTGACTGGCATTTATGATTTTCTTTATTAAATTTTAGTTTTTTAATTTTTAATTGTGAGAATAGAATTCAAATTGATGTACATGTGGCAAAATTGAGAAATTCTATTGGTTAATAGAATCTAAAATTGAAAAAGAAAAGTTAGGCTATAGGGGAAATTGAGCATTCTGATTGGTTAATAGATATGACTTGGCAAAATTGGCTGTTTCTATTGGCTGATTGGAATTATTTGCTTCAGGATTTATATATTATAAAGATAACCGCAAGTCAAAAATATTAATTGGAAGTTTTTATAATTGATAATTATTATAGAAAAGAATGATTTATCATATACCATATACCGTTATAAATATTAATTAGTATTGTATTAATTGGACGTTTCTACTTATTCACAAATTGAAAAGAGATTTTAAATAATGAATTGGAAAATATTAAATATGTTAAAAATAATCATAAGATTATTTATTCTATAATTATGGCCTTTATATATAGGAATGAATAGTCTATTCTATTAATTGAATACAAACAATTTTGAATAATGCAATATTTTCTATTATGAGTTTGGAAGTGTGCTTAATAGTACAATAACTTTATTTGAAGTAATGCAATATTTTCTTAAATTGACAACTTTAAAAAAATTGTGATTGATAAAAATAATTTATATTGAATGAAAAATTATTCAATATTATTGATAATTGATTCAATATTAATTAATTTAATCATGACTAATAAATAAAATAAAAATCTTTTATTTGATTACAATATAATAGGTCAAATTTTGAATAAAAAAAATTAAACAAATACTTAAATATGTAAAACATTGACTTGATTAAAATAAAATAAATAAACAAAATATTCAAATATTAAATTAATTTTTAACATATACTCCAAAATTTCCTTTGGGATTCCGTAATACTTGGATACAATGTAAAGATATAAATTTCCAAAATATTATTGATTCTCTCTCCCAAAATTATCAATAAATAAATAAATAATGTATTGTGTGGTATCACAAACAATCCGACTAATTGTTTTTTCTGAGAACGTGAAAGAAAATCGAGAAAACCGTCTGCTAGTATTTCAAATGGGAGAGTCTTCCATTAGTTGTTCCATGTGATATGCTATCAACATCAAAGAAAGTAGCAAATATGTGCAACCTGTTCAAAAAAATGCAAAAAACAATACGACACTAATTGAAAAATAAATATAAAAATAATTTAATTACCTTTGAATCTGCAAAGAACAATAGAAATCAATAAAAATTATAAAAATAAATATGTAATTTACAAAAAATACAAACAATAGATGATTATATAATAAAGGATGAAACAAAATATTTAAATACAACCAATAAATTAATGCTTATTTACCATGTGTCCTGAAAAGAAAAATAGCATTATCAATTATTATGAAACAAAATATTACAATAGAAATCAATAAAAATTATAAAGGTAAATAATAAACTTTTTGCGTTAACTGCAAACAATAACACAATAGATGATTTTTTAATACAGAATCGAAACAAAATATATATAATATATATATAAATTAAAGAATCGAAACAAAATATATAAATATAAAAACGATAAATTAATACTTACCTCTCTACCTGCAAAAAAAAAAAACAAATTAAGAATAGTTATTAATTGTTATGAAACAAAATCGATATAACTACGTAAATAAATAAATAAAAAATTGAATCATAAAAGGTAGAGACTGAAGGAAGAAATAAAGATTGAGTGAAGAAGAAGCTCTATTTATACATAAGGAATTATGTATAAATAGTTAATATCAATCACTAATATCTTGCTATAATTAATGAATTGATTTATGTAAAATATAATTAATATTATTATTTATAGTAGATATAAAATGTATTCTCTATAATTAAGGACATAATACTTGGTAATTATGTGTGATTTATATTAAATCCCAATTTTTTTCTAAAACAATTAAGATTGAAATTTAAATTATTCAATTTAAATCCACGTCATATTTATTATCGATAAAAAAATCCACGTAATCAAATATTTGACCAATAAAAGTTTTGTCTATGCCACATAGTGTGAACATGCTCTTTTTTTATAGTGTAATTTGGTGCGTTCACATTTGCCACGTGAGATCAGGAAAGTCTGAATTTATATATTAAATAGATATTATTTGATGTATTCAAATTTTCTCAAATGGAGTATAGCTAGTTTGATATTGAGAAGTTGAAAAGAAAAATAAAAAATGTAATAATTTTTTATTTGAAAATAATTTATGATATAAAATAATTGTTTTAGATTTTATTTTTATTTTTTTAATAAATTCATACAAGACTCCATCATTTGTGCACAATGTTTTTAGGCTTTTCATGAAATCGTTTATTACATTCTGATTTTATACTTCCAATTTTTGTATAATATTAATATATTTTTTACTAACATGTTTAAAATTATAAATTCAACCTTCAAAATCCGGTTTATATAGTTCAAACCCCTACATATTACAATCAAAAATTAATTTTGAATGTCTTTTTCTGTTCCTCTTAGATCTTCCTGCTTTATGCGATAAAGGTTTTCACACTCAACACAACTCTTGAAATTACGTCTTCGACGTATGATACCAACTTTTCGCGAAGTTGGACTTAAACACACGAACACCAGCTTCAGTCAAGGTAACACTCACACAAGTTCGTGGAATGAAAGACGGAAGACAAAGACAAAGTTATGTAATATGTTTTCATTCCATTGAAACAACGAAACTAAACTATTACACTGAGTATGGTAGGCAAAACGATTACAAGAAGTTTCCCGAGTGTCGCAACAACTCCCACTAACTTGCAATCTAGCACACTAGTGCCTAGAGCTAAATCTCCTAACTCTTATCTTGGCACAAGGCGCAAACGCTACTACACAAACTCGAAGCTCGAAGTTGTCGGTCACGATTCTAAAAATCAGATTTCGTTCTCTCAAAATCGTCAAAGGTGAAATCGAAATCCATGGGTTTATATAGGCAGCCCGCACATGTGAGGTGATGACGTGGCACGTTCTGGTTGGTCACATGCTTGGCTGATGTCACTTCTCCATGGATGACATCACTCTTGTAGAACTTGGATTCTTGAATCTTGGAATCTTGAATCTTCGATTCTTGAATCTTCGAATCTTGAATCTTCAATTTCAAAGTCAGAACTTCAATTCAATCTTGACTCCGTCGATCTCAATTCTTCATCTTCAAACTCTCGTGAAAAACTCTAAGTGTTGAAGCCTCGGAATTTCATCGTCTTCATGGTCGTCGATATCATTGAAGTAGAAAAACACTGGAACCATTCTTCATTCCTTGATTTGTGTACTTGGTGAAAGAGATCACGTTGAAAGTACTTAGGTGAAAATCGTCGTTGAAGAATGTCATAGTCGCTGGCACCGTGCCTTGAGGACAAGCGTCGCGGAACCCATGCCAGTGCCAAAACCGGCGACGCCAGTCGCCGATTCCGTGTCAATGCCACATGCCAAAACCGGCGACAGGAGTCGCCGATTCCATGTCAATGCCAATGACACAAACGGCGACTCCAGTCGCCGTTCCAAAGAAAACCAAAAATGGCGACGCCAGTCGCCGTTCCATCCCATGTCAAAAGCGGAGACTGTTGTCGCTGGTTCCATGGATGCCAAAAGCGGCGACGCCTGTCGCCGTTCCACTGCCATTCCATGTGTGCACAAAAACGGCGACTCCTGTCGCCGTTCCTGTCATGCCAAAATCGGCGACTCACGTCGCCATTTCATGGTCATGCCATCGTTCCAAAACCGGAGACTCTAGTCTCCTTTTCCATGCACCTGCAAACCTGAAAATCAACAAAAACACAAGTACAAAAACGTTGTCGCCAAAATCAACATTTACAATCTCCCCCTTTTTGGCACAACTCATGAACACGAAGTTAAGTAAAAAAGAGATATACGTATCTCCCCCTCAATCGAATATCAACACAAAATAAGCTAAGTAAAAGATGGAAAAACATCAATCATTCAATCAATGAAAACCATAAAAAGACTTAGCCAAAATTCAAACCAAACATCAAAAATACTTAGATAAAAATTCAATCCAAAACATTATCCAGAGATAGAAAAATTATGAAAAACATATGCATGGACGAATTCAGAGTTTGATGCATGCAGACACAAAATATGAAAAACGAATTCCAGAGTTATGAAAAACGAAAATAAAAACTTGGGATAAAACTTGAACTTTGTAATGTGGAACTTAAGATCTTGAGTCTTCATTCCTTTGGCGAGCCAGTTGGAGAGGGTTCACGTTCTGGACTCTCGATCACGTCCTCTTCATCTTCGCCATAGACGAAGCCATCATCAGAACTGGAATCTTCTTTCTCATCGTCGTCGGTCTCCTCGCCCAGACCAAAGATCTCGTACTCGCCGAAGTCTTTTCCACCTTCATCTTCGACATCAAGAATGTTGACATCAGCGTCGACATCCTGATCTTTCAATCCACCCGACGGCATAGCTCTCGAAGTTTCACCAACCTTCGCCTTTCCCTTGTCACGGATATCCATACATCCTTCAAAAATGTCACCGTCCGTCTTCTCGCCATCATCAGCTCGGGGTACCTGTTCAACTTCAATATTGTTACCTTTGGCTAACTGAACATGCGCCTCTTGGATAGCGTCCCGGATCATCTTCAGAAGGAACGTGTCCTTCAAACTTGCATCGGGGGCTCCAACATCTCCGAGTCCTCCCCCTTGTTGGATCTCACGCTGAAGTTTGTCAAAGGATGACTTCTGTTTCTTCTGCGCGTCAATCATTTTGTTATAGGCCACGGCGTGTTCCTCTTGACACTGTTCCAGAGCCAAGGTGTCGGCATAGAATTCTTTGACACAAGCTGATGGCACCACAGCACGATGACTGTGGATAGGATGATAAGGATTTCTGTAAGGCGGAACTTTAGAGTAAGGCCCAAACTCGCGAGGAACGATTCTGGGCTGTTGTGTGGTTTGAGGTTCCGCCTCATCAGCTGCAGCTGTGGATTCATTCTTTTGTCGCTTAGCCGAGGGAGATTTGTCTTTCTTGGCGATCGACTTTCTCTTTCTTTTCAGTGGAGATGGCGGAGGAGTTAGAATCTCAGGAAGTGCATTCCTGTCAACAAAGTCAAACCACGGGAGATCGATGACACGTTTGGACGGATTGAGGTACGTGCCAGTGATCTTGACAGCGCCATTTTTCTTTAACTTTTTCTCAAAGTCATTATCAGGAGTAAAGCCTTGAGCGTGAAGCATGCCGTAGATCAAACACGGATGCGTGAGTTGAAGTTTCTGTGCCTCTGGCCAGTCAGCTTGGCGAAGAATGGTCTCGTCCGTCGTCCTGGCAATCTTGCATAAGTCATTGAAAATTATTTTGCCAAGGTTGATTTGTTCGCCACATCCAAGGCGAAAGATGATGTGCATCAGTTCCGGAGTCAAGACAGATTCGTCCTTGTATGCTGTCCAGTTGGACATGCCAAGACGCTGCAAGATGCCGTAAAAGGCAGACAGTTTGTTCGGCGGCGGCAGTGCAGACTTAACTTTCTTTTGAGTGACGAAAGTGCCGATGGTAAGATCTTCGGTCCGTTCCTCAGCTGAGGGCGAAGTCCAGTTAGAATCAACTTCCAACCTCTCTAGAAACTTGTTGATGGAGAAGGGACGGAATTTGTATAACTTCTCACGGAAAACAAAACAGCCATACAGACGGCTCTTCGGGTTCGCAAAGTCAGGAGACAAGCTGGCGTAAAACTTGTTAAGGATGGGAATGGAATAGCGGTAAGTCAAGCTCACGGATTTGAGCATATGCATCTTGGTAAGGAAATCAGTTATGCCGTGACGGTCATAGTCTTCCTTCAAAATAGTTCGATCGGTAAGGATCGGTAAAGTCTGGATGAGTTTGTGGCGACGTTCAGCAGTCGCAGTGAAGAAATCGCGAGAATGTGGTTTAGGACACTCGGAAAAATCCGAGATATACTTGAAGCCGTCAGTCGACTTCTGCGATCCAGCTGATCCAGAAGATAGTGGCGGTTTCTGCGAACTATGAGTTCGAGACTTGGTGACTTGTCCACCAGAGTTTTTCGGGGTGGATGTTTTCACACCACCACCACTGGCGGATGGTTTCTTGCCTTCGGCACTCCCAGCTGGAGTCGCCGATTTCTGTCCCGAACCTGACGGCGACTTAAGTTTTGGATCTGTGCCAGCAGTCACAGTCACAGTAGAAGGAATTTTGACAATCTTTTTGCCATCCTTGGTTATCTCGCCAGCCGCGAGCAACCTATGGTATTCAGCCTTGGGTACGACCCCACTGTAGATGCGGAAGGAAGCATCTTGGAATTTTGATTTCCCTGCCTTAGGTTCTTTTCCCGGTTGACGGGCAGATGAGTGTGCCGGTGGGGCAGTAGTAGTCAAGTCAATGGACGGTTCAGCAGACGCAGCCTTGCGTTTCTCGACTTTTTCTAAGTGAGCTTTAAGCTCTTCATACGCCGCCTTCTTAGACGTGGGCGACGGAGCCTGTTCAAACTGTTCATTCAGATAGACTGTCATGTCAGCGAGCATGTCATCCAAGTTCTTGGCAGCAGACATATCGGAAAATTTCGAAAAATATTCTAACACTTCAAAAGTAACACAATCACAGAAACGATGGACAGGGCGCCGGGTGCGCGAAGCTAGAGTTGCTGGATGCAACGGAAATTGGAAAAACTTAGAGTCTAGGAACGATGGACAAGCAGTCAGCAGCTGAGAGTCGAGAGTTCGAGAGTTCTAAATTGCGATGTAAGCGTAACCATGATAGAATCACCCTAGGGGCTATATATAGGAAAATTTTGGGCCGCCCGTCCGGATTGAAAATACACAGCTCAAGACCTGTAAAAAGCCCATCTCAAGAAGAAAATTTGAGCCCATTAGACGAACAAAATTTTATTAATTTGAAAATATTATTAAAATAATAATTTTCAAAAATAATAAATAAAAATAAAAATTAAATAAATAAAAATAAGAAAAACCGAAGATCAAACCGAAGGTTGGAATGACGAAGTTCAGTGCCATAGGTTCGAGTCTCCGGAAATGGGCATGACGTTGGACAGCGACCCTAGTCGCCGGTTTTGCGGAGTCCGTGGTCTCCGGTTTTGGCATGGGCAAGTCTCCGGATTTGTCACTGACATGAGTCGCCGCTTTTTCGGCGACAGGAGTCTCCGGAAATGGAACACTTTGAGTCTCCGTTTTTGGAGAATGGAGTCTCCGATTTTTGATATTCAAATTTCGCCAACATTTGAACTTTGTCGTCGCTGCACTCAATGTTTAGACATCCGAGATGGTAAACCACATAGCCCTGGAAATGAACTACAGAAATGCCAAAACAAAAACAACACATCCCGAGTTAGTCATTCAAGAGTTCAACACACGCAAACATTCAAACACATTTTAGTGGAGATTTGAGGGGTGATATTAGGCAATGAAGAGCAAATATTTTCCCAGAAAAGAGACACTTCCATCATTTTTCCAAAACCAAAAATTTCACACGAGGTGAGTAGAACTTTGAGGTAATGAAAAGTCTCTCATATTAAAAACCGGTGAGATGGACCGAAGTATGTGATAGACATGTTTACTTGTCCTTCGTCTCAGTCACAAGGAAGCAGACGTGTTTCGTCGAAACATATTGGCAGAGTTAGCACCGCACAAGAGATTTTAATTCATGAATGCAAGGTGAACACTTAAGGCACTCCGATCAGGAACTAGCATTACTTCAATCAGAGGGGAGCCGGGGTAACCGGCGTCCTCCAGACGAGTTTATAGCTTTAAATGAAATGCAACAGACACTCATTACAGCAGTCAGAGGGGAGCAAGGTTCACTTGCGTCCTCCGAAGTGTGATAGGAGAGTGTCTTAAAGATCTGCGTCCATGTACAACCTTTCGAAGAGGGGAGCCGGGGTAACCGGCGTCCTCCGTTACTTGGCTTTATGGATCTATGCAAATGAAGCGAGGAGTTTAAGCCATGTTCACATGTTCGCATTCAGCGGAATAAATACTCTTGTGTCCGAAGACTAGAAGCGGCCTCGAATCCATGTTTGTCTGACTAGACTAATCCACGACGACTCCGAGTGCATATTCAGAAGTAAAGAAACTACTCTTTCAGACTTCAAAATTTTTCGTGAACTCTTAGAGAGAACACATGCAGAGAGAATTCCTTAAGGTTTTGAATCTCTCAAATTCAAGAGGTTTGGTAAAGATGTCAGCAAGCTGTTTTTCCGTTGAAATATGCTGTAGACTGACTATATCACGATCAACCAAATCTCTAATGAAATGATGTCGAATGTCGATGTGTTTAGTTCTTGAGTGCTGGACAGGATTTTCGCTGATTTTGATGGCACTCTTGTTATCACAATACAGCACTAATGGAGCACTCTCAAGGAGATAGTCATTCAACATCTGTTTTAACCAAAGTAGTTGAGTGCAGCAACTTCCAGCCGCAACGTACTCTGACTCGGCAGTAGACAGTGCGATACAGTTTTGCTTGCGACTATGCCAAGACACAATGTTATTGCCAAGGAAGCAACAGCAGCCAGAGGTACTCTTTCGTTCGTCCGTGTCCGTCGCCCAGTCAGCATCAGAAAAGCCAACAAGGTTGGATGAAGTGTCGCGCGCATACCACAGACCTAGCTGAGAAGTTCCAGAGATGTAGCGGAGAATCCGTTTCACAGCTCTTAAATGGTCCTCCTTTGGATCAGCTTGGTACCTGGCACACATACAAACACTAAACATAATGTCAGGACGAGTGGCAGTTAAATAAAGTAAACTCCCAATCATGGAACGATAAAGAGTTTGGTTTACACTCCGACTTTTTGTTGACATTGACAAGCGTTCCGTAGTCGCCATAGGAGTGTTAGCTGGCTTGGCATGATGCATTTCAAACCTCTCAACCATGTTTTTGGCATACTTACTTTGAGATACAAATATCCCATTTGGTCGTTGAGAAATCTGAAGCCCAAGAAATTGGTGCAGCTCTCCCTCAAGGCTCATCTGAAAGGTCGAGGACATAGCTTCTGTGAATGAAGTCACGAGTTTGGAACAAGTCGCTCCGAAGACAATGTCGTCAACGTAAATTTGGGCAACAATCATGTGTTTGCCTTCTCGCTTGATGAACAAAGTTTTGTCCACCGATCCACGCTCAAAGCCGAATTTTAGAAGAAAATCCGTAAGACATCCGTACCAGGCGCGAGGCGCTTGTTTCAAGCCATATAGAGCTTTGTGAAGCTTGTAGACATGGTTTGGCTTTTTCGGATCCTCAAAACCCTTAGGTTGGGCAACGTAGACTTCTTCTTCCAGAACACCGTTTAAGAAAGCAGCTTTGAAAATCCATTTAGTTCCAACAACATTGATGTTTGAAGTTCGGGGAACTAAGGACCAAACATTATTCCGTGTGAACTCATTTAACTCTTCTTGCATAGCCATGATCCAAAAATCATCTTGCATGGCTTCCTTGTAATTTTTCGGCTCATTTTCGGAGAGAAAGCAAGTGATGCCGATTTCATTACACACAGCAGAAGTACAAATGTTGTAAAGTTCGTCAGGAGAGTTCATTGGTTTCTTTGAGCGTGTAGTTCGCTCATTCAAACTTCCGATCATTTGGTTTGGTGGGTGACGTTTTTGAATATGACCAGGTGCCTCTCTCGGAGCGTCAGCTGGGTTTTCAACTTGATCATCATCGTCATCCTCAGTTACCGAAGTGTCATCGTTTCGGTTGCTAGTCTCTCCAATTTCAGGTGAAGTATTAGGAGTAGCATTTTCGGAAGTCACAGTAGTGGGTGTTGAAGGAAATGTTCGAACTTCAAGAATTCCTTCCTTAACCCAATCAGCCTCTGCATCTTTTCCTAGGAAGTCTTGTTCATCAAAATTGATGTTGACAGTTTCTATGACTTTCCTCGTTCGTAGATTGTACGCACGGTAGGCATGACTGTTTTGGCTATAGCCAACGAAAATTCCACGATCTGCTTTGGCTTCAAATTTCTTTAGAGGATCACGATCCTTCAAAATATAGCAAGTACAGCCAAAAACACGAAAGTGTGCCACCGAAGGTTTCTTGCCATTGACAAGTTCATAGGCAGTAGCAGTGGTGCCAGATCGAATACTTATTTGATTCAAAATGTAGCCAGCTGTAGAGACAGCTTCTGCCCAAAAAGTTCGAGCCAGATTTTTAGAAATTAACATCACACGCGCCATCTCTTGCAGTGTTCGATTTTTCCGTTCGGCGATCCCATTTTGTTGAGGCGTTTTTGGGGCCGAGTATTCATGATGGATTCCTTTCAGCATACAAAATTCATTGAAGCTAGCATTTTCAAATTTAGTGCCGTGATCACTCCTGATCCTTTTAACCTTAGCTTCATGATTCGTTCGAATCCATTTCACAATACCTTTGAAGGCATTGAAAGTCTCATCCTTGGTCGCCAGAAATCTCGTCCATGTGTATCGGGAAAAATCATCGACAACAACCAACACATATTCTTTCTTAGCTAAGCTCTTCACCTCCATTGACCCATCAAGTCCATGTGTAGAAGTTCAAAGGGGGCTGCAGTGCTCATTAGAGTTGGAAGTGCCGGATGAGGAGTCCTTGTCAACTTGCCCTTCTGACAGTCACCACATACTCGCTTCTCGATTTTGGGGAGTTGAGAGATTCCTCGAACTATCTCCCCCTTAACCAGTTTGCTCAGATTGCGAGTGCTAGTGTGGCCAAGTCGTTGGTGCCACAAGTCAACTTCATCAGGAACGGTCACGGAGAAGCAACTATACTCAGTTGTATAGCAATTGTTTTTAGCACGTGGACCTTCCATTATACACTTTCCCTCAACATCAAAAACTCGGCAAGAGTCCTTATCAAAGCTAACATTGAATCCTTCATCACACAGCTGACTGATGGAGATTAAGTTTGCCACAAGTCCCTTGACATGGACAACATTTCTGATTGGTGGTAATCCTTTGATTTGAAGCGTCCCCTTTCCCTTGACAACACCTTTTGCTCCCCCTCCAAACACCACGGGGGAACCAGTCATCGGCTCATATTCTTTCAAGAATTTCTTTGTGCCGGTCATATGTCGGGAGCAGCCACTATCAAAGTACCAAATGCCTTTGTTGCCAGCTTCAGAAGCATTTAGTGCAACATGGCAGAAAATCAGTTCTCTTGGTTTCCAGTCAGTTAACATGGTGGAGTTAAGTTTAACTTCACTCTTTTGAGACTTGGGCACCCATTTCTTCTTGCCATTCGTTTTGACATCTCTCTCAGTCACAGCCTTCAGAGTTTGCTTGATTTTCGAATTTGGAGAAACAGACTTCCTCATTTCCTTAGTCATTTCCGACTTCTTTTTCATAATCATAAGTTCTCTGTTCATGTCCTCTTTCATTCTATAGCAAAATGGTCGAATGTGTCCAGGTTGATTACAATAGTGACAAACATATTTTCTTCTTTGACGATTCTCAACCTTCGTAGACGTCTTGACCAACACAGTTTTAGTTCGAGAGGACTGTCCATTTTTCTTCACGTTCTGAGATTTCTCTAAGTTCTTCAGCAACGTCTTTTCATAAGGTAGGATACCACGAGGAAGTTTGACAATATTCTTCGGAAATTGATATGTCTCAAATTTTGAAGTCGAGATCGACTTTTGAGTTTCTAGTTCTGGAGACTTAGCAATCTTCTTCCCTTCAGCAATCTCCTTTCGTTTAGATGATTCAACTTCATCCTTGCTTTTATCCTCAGATAGATCAACTGACGCCTTAACAAAACTCACATCTTTCTTCTTCTCAGGTGTCGAGTAAATAGACTCAAAAACTTTTTGAATCCAAGTCCGTAACGATTAGGATTCATATACGAAGCAGCATTGTCAAACACGGAAGAGTTCGTGTTCATTTTCCTTAGTAGCTCATCAGTCATATGAAGTTTTTCTTTCAACACATATCGTTCCTTGTCAGTCATGGCAAGGTCAGTTTGAACTTTCATTAGTGAAGACTTTAGTTCATCATTTTCAGCATCGGAGTTCTTAAACAGAGTCTGCAGTTTCTTCACTTCAGTTGACTCCTTTTTCAGTGACGTCTTCAGCTTTGAGTTTTCAGAACTCAACTTCTCACACAATTCTCTCAGTTCGACAACTTCCTTGAAATACTTATGCCTTTCTTCGAAAAGGTCATCAAATTTGACTTTAAGAATTGTCAGAGAATTGTTCAACTTCTTCTTCTCATCCTCAGTCTTCTCAACTGAGTTTCTCAACACTACAGCTTCACCACACATCTTGAGTTGTTCATTCGAGAGTTCATTAAAAGATTCAGTCAAGCACTTCAGAGACACTTCAAGTGTGCTATTCTCAGTGATAGCTGTGTCACACAATTTTTCGAGTTTAGAATAACTCTCTTTCAGATCAACCAGTTCAGTAGACTCGGTCACACTTTGATTGACATCAGATGTCATCTCTTCCCTTTCGGCTTCAGACTCAGATTCATCATCCGAGAAAATGTTATCATCACAAAAATTTCGGTTTGTCGATGCCACACAGAAAATGTTGTCTGCAGTTGCAGTGTCTTTCAGAAATGCATCAAAAACAAAGTTTTCGACCTCCACATTTTCGAGATCAAATGATTCACCAAAAGTGACAACTAGAGCGTTGTCTTCATCATCGTCAGAATTGTTGTCTTCAGACTCGTCGTTCTCAGAAATGACATCCTCATCGTCAATCACAACATAGCTAACTGGTAGCTTCTTCTTACGATGTAAATTAGGACATTCATTTTTAACGTGTCCATATCCCTTACACTCATAGCATTGCATCTTGGAGACATCCTTGCCAGTAGAGGAATATGGTGAGAGTTTCGTCCCTTTAAACTTTTTGTCCGACGACGATCCCTGATTTCGGTTGTCAGGAGTATTAGAGTATGAGTTAGAACTTTTCTGAAATTTTCGAAAATTTCGTGCACGGTTATTTCTCTTAAATTCTTGTTTCACAAGATAAGTGACTATCTCAGTCAGTGCAGCAAGTTTGTCCGGATTATTGGAGTTCATTAGCTTCTCGATTTCCTCAGCTTCCTCATCATCAGATTCACCCAGATCAGCGGAAAAACTACTTTCAGTTTTCTCATTTTTCAAATGAGTCTTTCGAGAGTTAGAGCTTCTTGAACTTTTTCCTTTCTCTGAAATTTTGAGAGCAGTCATCGGTTCGTAGACAAGAGACATGTCTGGGTTGCTTCGAACTTTTAGTGTCAGGTCATAGTTTCTCAAATCAGCTATCAAGTCGGCATAGTCCCAGTTTTGGTTCTCGTCATTGCGTGCTTCGATAGTCAGCACCTTGCTCTCGAACCTAGTGCTAACACTGGAGAGGACTTTCTCATATACCATGGGAGCAGGAAAAATTTCTCCAAGTTCAAAGGCCTCATTTACATATCTCATGATCTTGTCCAAGTAGTCATTGATGTCTTCATCCTCCCTCATCCGGAGTTGATGGAATTGAGCAGTGATAGTTCGGATTTTCGATCGCTTAACAGCATGGCTTCCCTCACAAGTTCTTTGTAACGTTTCCCATGCATCTCTGGCAGATGTGCAATTCTTGACCAGCTGATACATACTGAGGTCTAGCCATTCACAGATAATAAGTAAGGCTTTGCTGTTAGCCGTGGACAAGTCATGTTCCTCTCTCGTCCAACTACGTTCCGGTTTCGGAATTCTCACGCCATCGGCGTCTTCCGTATATGGGCGTTCCCATCCTTCTAACACTGCCATCCAAGATCTGGAATCAAAACCCTTAATCCTAGCAGATACTTTGGCCTTCCAATTCGAGTAGTTCTGATGAGTTAGCATAATCGGTTTCTGGACAAACATGGACGACTCCATTGTAGCGGAAATATGAAGTCAAGTAACGGATCACGTCTTATACGTATGACGTCCCTCTCTGATACCAATTGAAATTACGTCTTCGACGTATGATACCAACTTTTCGCGAAGTTGGACTTAAACACACGAACACCAGCTTCAGTCAAGGTAACACTCACACAAGTTCGTGGAATGAAAGACGGAAGACAAAGACAAAGTTATGTAATATGTTTTCATTCCATTGAAACAACGAAACTAAACTATTACACTGAGTATGGTAGGCAAAACGATTACAAGAAGTTTCCCGAGTGTCGCAACAACTCCCACTAACTTGCAATCTAGCACACTAGTGCCTAGAGCTAAATCTCCTAACTCTAATCTTGGCACAAGGCGCAAACGCTACTACACAAACTCGAAGCTCGAAGCTGTCGGTCACGATTCTAAAAATCAGATTTCGTTCTCTCAAAATCGTCAAAGGTGAAATCGAAATCCATGGGTTTATATAGGCAGCCCGCACATGTGAGGTGATGACGTGGCACGTTCTGGTTGGTCACATGCTTGGCTGATGTCACTTCTCCATGGATGACATCACTCTTGTAGAACTTGGATTCTTGAATCTTGGAATCTTGAATCTTCGATTCTTGAATCTTCGAATCTTGAATCTTCAATTTCAAAGTCAGAACTTCAATTCAATCTTGACTCCGTCGATCTCAATTCTTCATCTTCAAACTCTCGTGAAAAACTCTAAGTGTTGAAGCCTCGGAATTTCATCGTCTTCATGGTCGTCGATATCATTGAAGTAGAAAAACACTGGAACCATTCTTCATTCCTTGATTTGTGTACTTGGTGAAAGAGATCACGTTGAAAGTACTTAGGTGAAAATCGTCGTTGAAGAATGTCATAGTCGCTGGCACCGTGCCTTGAGGACAAGCGTCGCGGAACCCATGCCAGTGCCAAAACCGGCGACGCCAGTCGCCGATTCCGTGTCAATGCCACATGCCAAAACCGGCGACAGGAGTCGCCGATTCCATGTCAATGCCAATGACACAAACGGCGACTCCAGTCGCCGTTCCAAAGAAAACCAAAAACGGCGACGCCAGTCGCCGTTCCATCCCATGTCAAAAGCGGAGACTGTTGTCGCTGGTTCCATGGATGCCAAAAGCGGCGACGCCTGTCGCCGTTCCACTGCCATTCCATGTGTGCACAAAAACGGCGACTCCTGTCGCCGTTCCTGTCATGCCAAAATCGGCGACTCACGTCGCCATTTCATGGTCATGCCATCGTTCCAAAACCGGAGACTCTAGTCTCCTTTTCCATGCACCTGCAAACCTGAAAATCAACAAAAACACAAGTACAAAAACGTTGTCGCCAAAATCAACATTTACAACTCCTAAATAGATTAAAATACAAGTTGGATTGCTTCGCGTCTTTTGTGTGCAATAAATATTTTAAAGATATTATTAATTCAAGTTCACGAATATTGTATCAGAAAAAACCAAAGATAATATATAATGGATGTTTTAACCAATAAAATTTTCGATTTGCTCAAAAATTGTACAAAAGACTGATCAAGAGTAATATCAACAAGTACAGAACTCGTTGTGATGTACGTGTTGATACTTTTTAAGATTTTCCAAAACATAATTATTATTATTTTTTCAAATTTATTAACAATATATTCATAAGACAACACTTTATTTCAATAGAGCTATAATGCTCAATCGGTTTATTCATACGACATACATAATTAGTAGTAGTAGTAACATTACTTAAAAAGCACTGTTGCGTTTTACTGAGGAACATGACAACAGAAGCTTTTATCATAAATATGAATTTCTTCGCTTCACTCTTGGCCTCGATCAGCGCCTCCTTCTCGTCCTCGGCTTCGACGGACTCTAACTCGTTGCCGCAAGCTTCCAACTGGACTCCGGCTGCGTTTGCATGATACCAAATATTATGGACATCGTTAGCCGTGACCGCCCTTTGAGTTTTTATGGCTTTTACGGAGTCATAGCATATTTTTAGTTCACCGATTGCATCAGCGATACTAACGAGACATGCATCGACCACTTCTTTGGAAATATTTCCATTCTTTTTACTGCCGGCTAGCACAAGGGTCTTGACCACTTTCGTCGCGTTTTTGGCTTGACTGACTAGGAACATACACAGTGCTTTGGTTGTTGAATTACACTTGGCTTGGGCACATTCAGGTGACGTCAACGTTCCATTGCATAAATTTGTATCGACGCCGGTGAACAAGCAAACATTGGAGGGTTTCCAAGCATGATCATCTGCATAACAATTATGAACGCATAACATTAACATCAGTACATAAAACATAAATGGAACAATACTACACCCCAAAACATGCTGCATTTTAGTAATTTTTTTTTGTTTTTTTGAGTTGATAATTACATTTTACTGCAGGAATATTTATAGAGCAATTATCAAAGGCTTACGTACTTGCGTTGTAAGAGACTGGTGCGTATACGCGCTTGTCGTTATTAAAAGAGTAATTATAAGAAATGAAAACAATAACATTTATTTCTCATTTTAATTATATATAATTATACTCATATATTTTTATTAATTTTTACTCGCAACTATTTTGATTTTTCGTCTTAAATAATTCTGTCATACTCTCTACCTATGTTCATATTAAGTTGGGCACCAAAATTAAAAAATATGTTACATTTTGATTTTTTAATCAACAAATAAAAAGAGTGTATTTTTAAATTGAAAATTAAAATACTACTTCCTCCAAGTCTACTTATAAGTCATCTTAAGCTCATTGGACTATTAACTCTCTATTTTGTTATTTATTAATTATTTTATAAATTTAGATAAAAAAAAATTAATTCATATATAAATAATTTTAATTAATGTCAAGGCAATTTTGTAAAAAAATATATTTAATGTACCTGAAAATTCTTAAGATAACATTTAAATTGAAAATAATCTGAAAATGCCAAAACGACTTATATAAATAAATGGATAGAGCACTGAAGAAAGTATTAAAAATGGTAAAAAAAAATTGATAAAATTATATTTTAAATTAAAAAATAAATATATTATTTCTTTTTTAAGTATAAATATTAATATATAACATTCTAAAATGAAGAGTGTAAATGTTATTGTTACACAAGAGAAGTAATATTTTACTTCTACATTTTTCTCAATATAATAAAATATATTAGTATAATATTTTTTTTCTTAATCTCTCTCATCCACAAAGTATTTTGATATTTAAAATATTTAATAAAATAAATCAAGTAAAGTGCAATTTAAAAATAAATATTGCTTAGTGTGTTTTATTAAATAATCTTTGGAAGTAAAATGCAGCTTTTACAAAAAAAATTGAAAGTTTAAAATATTTAACCCTAAAAATTTATATTTTTGGATGATTTCATGTGTAAAAAATATTTTTTTTGGTAAATATCAATCAAATAAAAATAGAAAAGAGTATGATACAAAACAGCGTGTATAGAGAATAAAAAACCCAACCGCATGACCGAACTCTCTCCATCCAAGCTTACTAAACATATAACACTAAAATATTATTCAGAATTTCTCGTTTTTTTTTAATAATTTATAAAAAAGTATTATTATTTAGTATTATAAAAAATCAGTTTAGCGATCAATTCAATTTTACTTGATCCGGATTAGTCTGATAGAAAACATACTATAATTCTAAAAAAAAAATGTAACTCGATGTATATTATATTTAGGGTATAGCATAGCATATACATAAAATATGAAACCGTACAAATTATGTAGTATGACAATTAAAAGCGAAAAATATGAGTTGACATAATAGTCAATAAAGATCATAATTAAGTTGACATAATAGTAAATAAAGATCATAATTTGTGATTTGAAAAGTAAAAAAAATATTGCAATAATTTGTGATTTTGAAAAGAAAAGAAAAACTAAAAAGAAGAGAACTTTTACTTATTTAGAGGCTTTTTTTCTTTCTTTTATTTGTATAAATATATGTATATAAGATTTCCCTCATATAAGATTTCCCTCGAATTACTCAACAATTTTTCTCTTGCAAACTCAATTTTTTTTTTCTCTTGCAAACTCAAATTTTATTTTTGAGGGGTTGAATTGGTTTTGGAGTTTGCAGGATTTTTTAAACTATTAAAATGGATTTATTAAAATTTATGAAAAAAAAGAGATTTCAATATGATTTAAAAAAAAATTTTTTTTAATAATCAATAGGGTTTCTTGTTTT
This sequence comes from Euphrasia confusa, assembly GCA_954870475.1. NCBI lineage: Eukaryota > Viridiplantae > Streptophyta > Magnoliopsida > Lamiales > Orobanchaceae > Euphrasia > Euphrasia confusa. The sequence goes on along the minus strand of OX940959.1, from coordinate 5,710,153 downwards.
ATTTAAAACTAGAATTACACCCACTCGTTAAACACGCAAAATAAAAATAAATTAAAATTATTAGAAGTTTTTGAAGTGTTTGAAAGAATTTACAATTTTACTTTAATAAATTTGTACAATTATCACATAAAAATAATTAGACAAAAATATCATAAAAATTCTAATTTTTCTTAATAAATATTAAAAAAAAATCACATCATTAAATTGTACTAATTTTTCAATTGATCTTTCAAGGTGTCTCAATTATATAAAACTATTCTAAAAATAGTTTTCACTTTTTTATAATTTAAATATTTTATACTATTGTAAAAAATTATAATAAGTTTTATTTTCTTTATTTTAAATTTATCAATCAAATAGAATCGAATATCAAATAATTTCAGTGAAAATTGTATATAAAAATACACAAATAAATGGATATGAGTTTTGAGATAGGTAGAGAAAGAACGTGTAGGTATTTTATAATAATATTAATTAAACAAAATTAAAATATTAATTTTATAATATATTTTCAATTACATGTTTTCAAAGTTTTATTATTTTAATTTTATTTTATTATTATATTAATTAAACAAAATCAAAATATTAAATTTATAATATATTTTTAAATAAATGTTTTATAAATCTATCATTTTAATTTGTATGTGATTGTTATATTATTAGTATATTTTTATTTGAAATTTTAATAATAATTTTTATCATCTTCTATAAATTAAAGTGAATTTTTGTTATTATTATATTTTCTTTCCTAAACTATTTTTTAAAATCAAAATAAAAAAAATCTTTAATTTATTCATTTTTTTCATTTTTTTCGTTACAAACTAATCTCTATACATTATTTAAGTAAATAGTTATTTTTATTTTTCATTTTAATTAATTTTACTCTTATTTTTTAATTTATTTATTTTTAAATTTATTCACAATTATAAATACTTTATTAGTTACAAAATACATTTATACTCTTAATTTTTTTTATCAAAAAATTAACAAAACAATATTTTTTTTGTTAACAATTTTAATTATGTCTTCTAAATTTTAATGATATAACAAATATTAAGGTGATAATTAAGTTCAATGAATTTGAATTCAATATTGAATAATGTGATCAAGAAACATCTTATATTAATTTAATTAGAATAAAAATAAGATTTGCCTAAACAAGAAAGTTCTTTCTTATCTTATCTCAATTATTTCTCTTTCTATGATTGTGTTTTTTTTCTTTTTAATATTTTGCCATGATTTATAATTTATTTACTAATTTTCGATAATATTTATGTATAATTTTAATATAAATAACATTTACTTTTAATTTTTTTTTTCTCACAACGTCTTTGGTGTAATTCTAGTCCCTTGAAAAGATTAAAAAGTTATAAGATTTAAGTGTAAAGTCTCGTGAAAAGATTAAAAAGTTAGGCGCATGTTTTGTAAGGGTTTGAATCGTGTAATTAGGCATCAAAGGGTGGATTTGTAATTTCGGAGCTTAGTGCCAAAAGTGTAAAAATGTAAATTAAAATGGAGATTATAAAAAAAAAAAACATACAATTAACTAACTACAATTCAAAAAGGCAATGAACGAGTTCGTAGAGAAAAAAAAGGCATACATTAAAAATTATGAATTGTTTTCAATTTACAAATCATCACATTTTCTATTTTCAAATCACAAATAATTAATTATATTTTACTATTACATCAACTCACAATTTGCTCTCTTAAAATTGTTCCTCTAACTATTTTGAGTCAATTTTATTTTATTCATATATTTTTGTTTATTTATAAGTACAATACAAATTATTACACTAAATTATTACATTTATATATTCAAACTCACTATTAAAATTACAATTTTATTTTATTATATTTAAATTAATTAATTGTTTTAATTAATAATTTTTTACTATAATTTAATTATTTTATAAAATAATTATATAATATATTCAAAAAATAATAATAAAATTATACTTCATGGTGTTAAATTTTAGAAAATTTTTGGAAACAAGGTAATTAAATATAATCATATACTAAAATAAAAAATCAATTATATTTGTAATATTTATTTATAAACCAAATATATTTTCCTAATGTAAGCCTTACCTTTTATTATTTGATTTGTTTGCATTCATAATGCGTTTCTCAAGCGTTTGTTTAAGTTAATAGACAACACCTTTTGGAAAAGGTACTGTTAGCGATACGTAGGGATATGACCATATCGTTTCTTATTTGTTGTTTATCTTTTTTCCTTATTTTACGTATCTTTTGTACTATATATTTTGGCCATCAGTAAAACATTTTTCTTGAGGCAAATATATTATTTACTATCATGGTATCAGCCTAACGTTGGCCTGAAACCCTAATTCTTTCTCTATTTTTTTTGTTCCGCCTCCGTAGCTCATCCTCATGGCTGCAACCGAAATTCCTAACCTCCCTCTTTCTACCATGATACACATGGTAAATATTAAACTCACCTCCTCAAATTATCTCCTTTGGCATGCACAAATAGAGTCATTGCTTACTAGTCAACAGTTTATGCCATTACTAGATGGATCCTCTCTTCCTCCATCTAGCACCATCCGCACAGCAGCAAACCCCACAGCCCCCAACCCTGACTTTGCCGCTTGGCAGCAGCGGGATCAGACGGTCAAGCTATTCCTCGTGTCTACTCTTACAGAGGAATCGATGGCCGTCGTTATTGGTTGCAAAACCTCTAAGGAGGTATGGGACGCACTTTCTCGGGCCTATAGTCATAACTCCAAAGCTCGTGAGCTCAGTCTAAAGGATGACCTACTCTCCACCAAACGGGGCGATAAATCTGTCGCCGAGTATGCGCGCCACTTCAAGACTCTTTCAGATCAACTCACCGCCATCGGTCGATCGATTGACGCCTCAGATCAGTCTCACTGGTTTCTTCGCGGTCTTGGTTCTGAATTTGCCGGCTTTACGGCTGCACAAATGGCGCAAGATCCATTACCCGACTTCAGCACTCTCGTCGCCCGAGCACAATCTCATGAATTATTTCAAAAGTCCCTTGATTACACTAACTCTTCTCCAGTTATGTCACAGGCAGCTTTCTCCGTCGTTACTCGCGGTGGACGCGGGCGAAGTTCTGGAAATCATCGCGGTCGTGGCTCTTCCTACACAAGAGGCCGTGGTCCTTCTAACAATAATGCCGGAAATTCTGGAAATGGACGCGGTCGTCGCAATTTCACCCCACGTTGTTTCTTTTGCCGAGAGACGGACCATGACGGTTTTGATTGCCCTAAACGTTTCGATCGCTCCTACGATCGTTCATGTCGCCCCGCCAACACCGCAAACACCGCCAACATTGCCGAAGCTTTTTCCGCGGGCTGTAACGTCTCTCCCTCTAATCTATCCGATTGGTACTTAGACACAGGTGCGTCGGCTCACATGGCTGGTGATCCATCATCTCTTGATCATGCGTCATCTTACTCTGGTACAGATCATGTCACGGTTGGAAACGGTGCGAATTTATCTATTTCTCATTATGGTTCTCTCAAACTATCAAGCTCACTTACTTTACGTAATGTTTTTGTGGTCCCTGGTCTCACTAAAAATTTGTTATCCGTGAGTCAACTGACCCGAGATCATCCGGTCACTATTATTTTTAATGACACAAAATTTTCTGTTCAGAATCGTCTTACAGGCCAGGTTCTCGCAACCGGCACTCTTGACCGTGGTCTTTACTTGTTGGATTCGCCGGCACACGCTCTTGCCGCTGTACATGGACACAAGAGATTATCTGCCTCCTTTGAACTGTGGCACTCTCGTCTTGGGCATGTTGCCGTTTCTACAGTTTCTTTATTACATAAACTTGGTTTAGTATCGGTTAATGCTTTATTACCTTTACCTACTGTTTGCAAGACATGTCAACTCGCCAAAAGTACTCGTTTACCGTTTGTTGCTAATAATAAACGAGCGTCTGGTATTCTCGATTTAATTCATTGTGATTTGTGGGGACCTGCTCCTATTTCGTCTACTACTGGTTTTCGTTATTATGTGATTTTCATCGATGATCACTCTCGATTTTGTTGGTTTTACCTATTACGTGCAAAGTCCGACTTCGTGGCTACATTTCTCAATTTTCAGAAATTTGTCGAGACTCAATTTTCACGGAAAATCAAACAATTTCAAAGTGATGGTGGTACGGAGTTCACAAATCATCGTCTACGTTCTCATTTTATGTCGTCCGGCATTCATCACCTCATCTCTTGTCCGCACACTCCTGCTCAAAACGGTAGAGCCGAACGCAAACATCGTCATATTACCGAGATGGGTCTCGCCTTACTTTTCCATTCATCAGTGCCTTTATCATATTGGGTGGATGCCTTCAGCACGGCTGTCTATATTATTAATCGGTTACCTAGTGCCGTTCTCAGCAACAAATCCCCTTTTGATGTACTGTTTGGGCGTTCACCTGCATATGATTCATTTCATATTTTTGGCTGCAAAGTGTACCCTTGTCTTCGTGACTACGCCAAAACGAAGTTCGCCCCTCGTAGCCTACTGTGTGTTTTCTTGGGCTATAGTACACATCATAAAGGTTTCCGTTGTCTCGACTACTCAACCCGTCACATTTATATAACTCGGCATGCTCGATTTGACGAAACAATTTTTCCATTTGCTGCTACTAATGGTACCTCTCGCTCATCCTCGTCACTCATTCTCTCCGAATTTTTTGTTGCATGCGACTCGCCTTCTACTACGACGGATCCTCCTTCACAACCATCTACAACACCTACATCTCCGCTGCCTCCGCATTTTATTTGTCCAACTGCTGCATGCTCACCAACTCCCCACCATTCATCACAGCCTGTACAAACACCTCCTGCTCAACCACTCCAACCACAAGTTATTCCACAATCTGATGTCCAGCTACTTCCATCACTAGCTGGTCCATCAGCCTCTCAACCCGCACAACCGCCACCACCTTCTGGGCGCTCTCATCCAATGCGCACTCGCGCACAATCAGGTATCTTCAAACCCCGATATCCGGCCGATGTAGCTCTTCTCGAGTCAAATCATTTGTACTCCGCTCTCACCGCCGTCACTGAACCGAAAGGCATCAAAACCGCACTTAAGAACCCCGCATGGGTTCGCGCCATGGACGAAGAAATGACAGCTCTTCGTCACAATCGAACATGGGAACTTGTCCCTCGCCCTCCTCACACGAATATTGTTGGTTCCAAGTGGGTGTACCGCACTAAGTTTCTCGCCGACGGCTCCGTGGATCGATATAAGGCTCGTCTTGTCGCACAGGGTTTCAGCCAAATTTCTGGTTTTGATTTTACACACACTTTCAGCCCGGTTGTTAAAGCCTCCACTGTTCGTATTATCTTGTCCCTCGCCGTTCTCCAATCTTGGCCATTACATCAACTTGATGTTAAAAATGCGTTTCTTAACGGCGTTCTAACCAAACCCGTCTATATGGAACAACCACCGGGCTACATCGACCCTCTACATCCAAATCATGTTTGTCGTCTTCGAAAGGCGTTATACGGGCTCCGACAGGCACCTCTAGCTTGGTATCAGCGACTGCGTGGTTTTCTCTTACAGTTGGGATTCAAGTGTAGTACTTCTGATACATCTCTTTTTATTTTCCGTCGCCAAACCCATCTTATATACCTTCTCGTCTATGTTGACGACATCATTATCACCGGCAACCATAACGTTTCACTACGTACTCTGTTGCGTCAGTTAAGCAAGGAATTTGCTTTAAAAGACCTCGGCCGCCTTGGATATTTTCTGGGCTTGGAAGTCTCATATCCTTCGTCTGGACTTTTTCTCAGTCAAGCCAAATATGCCCACGACATCCTTGTTCGCGCCGATCTTCTGGATTTCAAGCCTGTTTCCACTCCCCTTGCTCCCGGGGCCTCCTTCACCTCTGCCGGTACCGCTTTTTCCGACCCTACTCTTTATCGCTCTTTGGTTGGCGCCTTACAGTACTTGACCATCACTCGCCCTGATTTGTCCTATTCTGTGAACACCGTAAGTCAATTTCAGCAACACCCAACAATTGAACACTTTCAGGCGGTTAAACGTATTCTCCGATACGTCAAAGGCACCCTTAGTTTCGGCCTTTCATTTTCTCGCGGTTCTTCCTCGCTCCTTGGTTACTCTGATGCTGATTGGGCCCGCTGCCTCGACACCCGGCGTTCTACTTATGGCTACGCCATTTTCCTCGGTCCAAATCTTGTCTCTTGGAGCGCCAAGAAACAGCCGACGGTGTCCCGCTCCAGTTGTGAATCTGAGTACCGAGCCTTAGCAAACACGTCGGCCGAGCTCGTTTGGGTCTCCAATCTTCTTCGAGATCTTTCTGCCTTACCGCCGACGCCACCTGTCCTTCTTAGCGATAATCGTAGTGCCCTTTTCCTCACTCAGAATCCAGTCTCGCACAAGCGTGCAAAACACATTGACATCGATTGCCATTTTGTTCGAGAGCTTGTTGAATCCGGTCGTCTTTCTACTCGGTTCGTTCCTTCCAACCTTCAACTTGCAGACATTTTCACCAAGAGTTTGTCTCGTCCACTGTTTGAAATGTTTCGGTCCAAGTTTTGCGTTCATCCTAGTCCGACGCTTCGCTTGCGGGGGGGTGTTAGCGATACGTAGGGATATGACCATATCGTTTCTTATTTGTTGTTTATCCTTTTTCCTTATTTTACGTATCTTTTGTACTATATATTTTGGCCATCAGTAAAACATTTTTCTTGAGGCAAATATATTATTTACTATCAGGTACCGTCCCTCCACTCTTTATAATTCTTAAAATTATTTTTTTGTATAATCATTCACTATTTAGATGCACAATTTTTACGAAACTATTCATGTCACCCAATTTGTTTTCTTATTTACCTATTGTTCGTACAAATTACAATATCGTTGTTCGAATATGCAAGAAATGGATTTCTCCTAGATTAAGGATGTTTCTGCACGGTTTTGAAATCGTTGGTCAACTTAAATTAATAGGTGGTCAACTTAAATTTGAGTTCAAGATTATATTTCTAAACAATATTCGATATCTAATACGTTTCCTCACGAGTATGATCAGCTTTTTTGGCTCTATTCGTAAGTATATGTTATCTTTGGACAAGTGATCAAAATTTCATATGGAGTATATATTTTTTATTAATAATTTATTCATAAGACTTTATTTTATACTTGTATAATTTAGTAGTACATATATTTCCCCATCATTAATTAACCTTTTTTTTAAGGGCTGATCACCACTCCACAGGCCAACAACAATTAGCGACATATCGGCTAAGTTATATGCTAACTAGTTAGCCTCTTTGAGCACAGTCGGCACCGGGGCCTTGATATCCTCAAACCCTTGTTCGCAAGTGCTGATATCGCTTATAAACGCGAAAGCATAAGTCAAAAGGTTAAAGGCATCGGTAGTCAAAGGCTTTAAAGAAATTACAAAGGTTGTAAAAAAAGGGAATTAGGGTTTTGGGAAGGAACCCTAATTAGGGTATATTATTATTGTGATCGAAGGTTAAATTACAATGAATCATCAACGCGCAATATATAGGTATAGAGTTCTGCAGTAACTAAAACTTTAACCCTAATATCCTTCCAACAAATCAGCAACTAAAAGATAAATACGATGAAATGATAAACAGTTGGAATCCTATATAATAGGACTTCTGTTCTGCATGGCTCGTTGTGCATGGTTGCTTTCAGGCTTGCTGGTTTTCAGCTCGTTTATGGAGGTGGAGCATTCCTTCATTTCATCGATGGCATCGTTGTAATTTTGGCGACACAAATCAGCCACGGTGTTCACAACCGTTTTGTTCGATCGGAGGATTTGCACAAGTGCCTTGGCATTCTGGGCCGCGATTTTTGCTTTTGAGATTAGGAAGCTGCACAGAGTATAGTTTGAGGAAGTGCACTTAACTTTGAGGCATTCGAGGGACGTCAATGTTTGATTGCAGAACGCATCTCCAAAGATTTTATTTGTTTTAAATATAGTATACTTAATCAATACGTGTGAGCAAATAAAGTAGATATTTAAAAATTGATAAAAATAAAAATTAAATTAAATGTTCAAATAAGAAGAAAAGTTAGTTGAAATGAGAATTAAAAAATTGTTAAAAAAGCATGCATATAATTATATTTAATTTGAAGTAAAAAATACATTTTTTTTAAATATACACGTGTCACGTAAGATAAGAATTCAGTATTCCTTCTAATGAAAATTTCATTTGCACTATCTGAATGTATTGTCGATAGTTCATTTAAATAATATAATTGTTTAATTTTTTAAAATTGTAAGAATTAAAATTATACAATACAATTAAGGTTATATATATCATACATTTGTTGAATTATTAAATTTAATATATTAATTCATATACATTATATCACATTAAATTTTAAATTTTAATTAACTTGCATTGAGTATAAATACACATACAAATATTTTACTTATGAATGAAAATGTATTTTATAGTTTTCCATCATAACACTGTAATCTGAATAAAATTATACTATATAAAATTTGAAACCTTAAAAGTTTAAAATATACAAGTATAAAAGAAAAAGTGACTTGACGCAATAGTAAATACAATTTATAATTTGTGTTTTGAAAAAAAAAATGAAAATAATTTGTGGTTTGAAAGTAAATTATAATTTAAAAAAGTGACTTGACGCAATAGTAAATACAATTCATAATTTGTGTTTTGAAAAAAAATTGAAAATAATTTGTGGTTTGAAAGTAAATTATAATTTAAAAAGAAAAGAACATTTGCTTTAGAGCATTTGTTTTTTCTTTAGTTCCTTTATAAATTATCAATGTACTATACTGTATAAGATTTCCCTCGATTTCATACAGTACATTTGCTTTAGAGCATTTGTTTTTTCTTTAGTTCCTTTATAAATTATCAATGTACTATACTGTATAAGTTAGTTGAAATGACAATTAAAAAATTGTTAAAAAAGCATGCATATAATTATATTTAATTTGAAGTAAAAAATACATTTTTTTTTAAATATACATGTCACGTAAGATAAGAATTCAGTATTCCTTCTGATGAAAGATAAGAATTCAGTATTCCTTCTTATGAAAATTTCATTTGCACTATCTGAATGTATAGTCGATAGTTCATTTAAATAATATAATTGTTTAATTTTTTAAAATTGTAAGAAAATTATACAATACAATTAAGGTTATATATATCATACATTTGTTGAATTATTAAATTTAATATATTAATTCATATACATTATATCACATTAAATTTTAAATTTTAATTAACTTGCATTGAGTATAAATACACATACAAGTATTTTACTTATGAATGAAAATGTATTTTATAGTTTTCCATCATAATACTATAATCTGAATAAAATTATACTATATAAAATTTGAAACCTTAAAAGTTTAAAATATACAAGTATAAAAGAAAAAGTGACTTGACGCAATAGTAAATACAGTTCATAATTTGTGTTTTGAAAAAAAAAAAATGAAAATAATTTGTGGTTTGAAAGTAAATTATAATTTAAAAAAGTGACTTGATTCAATAGTATATACAATTCATAATTTGTGTTTTGAAAAAAAAAAATGAAAATAATTTCTGGTTTGAAAGTAAATTATAATTTAAAAAGAAAAGAACATTTGCTTTAGAGCATTTGTTTTTTCTTTAGTTCCTTTATAAATTATCAATGTATTATACTGTATAAGATTTCCCTGATCTCATTGATTTTTTCTCAAAATTAGTTTATAACCCATTGAATTTTAGCTACTTCTTACTATTATCTAATTATTTTATTAATTCGATCTAAAATCAGTCCGAATTGGAATTTACCGGTTTGGTTCGGTCCAATTTCTGAATCATGATATTGCATGATTTTAGTTCCGGTTTTATTCAGTTTTGGACCTATAAACACCTCTAATTCTTAGTTCGATTTATATATGTAGTTCAAACCCTTACTAATTACGACCAAACATTTCAAACCATTTGCTCTTGTATGTTTTGAAATTATTACAAGAATGACAACATTAGCACTGTTGAGAATTCGCGCAACAAGGTCTAGAATAATCGAATAAATTCGATTAAACTAAACTTTCATAAACCACACGAATATAAATAATTCAAAATCGCACGAATATGACTTGACTCTCAAGCTCACGATCTCTCACGTATATATGAACTCACAAGAACTTGAAAGCAAATTAAACGAAAAGCACAAGACAAGATTTACGAGCTTCGATTTCGTGCTGCGCAGCAGCAGAATCCTACGTGCTCGGGGAGAGGGGTGTTTCTTCTTTATTATATGAAAAAAGAGATTACAACTGTTCCTAGTAACCCTAGAACCAACAAGGTGTAAGCGATTACAAGTTTAATTAATCTCTAAAGAAGAAGTATAAAACTCGATTCTTTCTCTCTCGCGCTACAATGGCTCCCCCATGCTCCATCGATGCATCTAATCGAACGTCCTTTTATAGAGGACCTAGACGTCGATTTATGGTAGGAATAGGTTCCTTGTGCTCCAAGGATTCCGTAGCCTTTTGAATCACCTCAATCGGATAAGTATGGAAAGAGATATTCATTTTTTGGTTTATTACCAAAAATAGAAGATGCTGCATCCTGCCAGGAAACCGCCTGCTGCGCAACGCCTTGCTGCGGCAGTGACTCTTCCTTAGCACTGCTGCAGCGTCCTGCCTTAGAATTTCGAACATATTTCCACAAATCTCTACCTTGTTCAAACTTCTAAACCCATGTCCACCATCTTGCAGCAATGATCAAGTACTGCTCAACCCAGATAAGCCAAAATCCAAACAACTCCTTTTGCTACGACACCTTATTCACCATGCCATGATCAAACCCGATCATTCGACTCCAGTCCAGTATGATTTCGAATCACACTGCTCTCATATGATCATACCCGATCATATTTCTCCTAGTATTGACATTAGGCATCAGCCTGCCATGCCCAATACTACCGCAGTCCCTGCCATAGGCACTGCTTTCCCAAATTCTTCAACACCACCATGCGGCATTAAGAATCTGTACATGACATTAGTCATAATCCGAAAGTAGATGTTACTCCACCTTTCCGCACCTCTAGAAACCTCCAGAGACGACTTCATCAAGTTAGCAACTCAGAGCACTGCCTGCCGCAGTCTGCATCTCGTTGCCTAACTTGGCCCCCTGCAGCAGTATGAAGCCTGCCACAACCCCTGCAGCATCACGAAAGTGCCTACCACAGTCCCTGCGGCACCACGAAAGTGCCTGCCGCAGCTCCTGCACAATTTTAGCATTGTGAGGTTGTCCTCTTGGGACTTGGTGCAAACATGCACATCCGACATGAAATATGGAACGCGATCCATTTTCATATCCCGAAAATTTGATGTAGATCATCTTTCCCCACCTCCAGATATCACCAGAGCGTGAATCCTCCAAGTAAAAAACTCACAGAACTGTCTGCCGCATCCTGAGTCTTGTCGCATCCTGAACCTTGCAATAGCATCGCAATGCTTACTGCAGCCCCTTAAAAATGCTCGGAAGCTTGTGAAACAGTCCACGAGGGACCAGATGCCGATGCACGTCCCTACTGGTACTCTTTGCCGCAATCGCCCTTGCGGTAGTTGCTACCGTAGTCGCTATTGTAGTCTGTGCATGCAGTCTCTACCATAGCCAATGCCTCCACCTCGAGAAGCATTATATCCCGTTGAAGTATCTCGAACGAGTCTAATCAACCCCATGCATCACATCACCATAACAAGAGTTTTAGCATAACCGCTTCATCTTGTTATAACGGCAGAAGAACGCTGTATCTGCCCCTGCCATGCCATATGGCAGACCCAGCCATGCTTGTACCCTACCACACTAACAACTGAATGCTTAAATGTTTTGCTTTCCGGTAGTTACACCACACAGCTACCTGTAGTATTCAGCTCTACGATAAACCTTACTGCCTCTGCCTAGGCAATAATAGTCTCTACCTCCACTTGGATATAGTGGAAACCCTCTGCCTCTTTCCCGGACAGATTTCAGGCCCTGTTGCTTCTCCTTAAGTAGATTAGTGGTGGTAAGAATCATCAATTCCAACCAATCCTCCTTGGTACGCCTTGCACAAACATCTGCTCCATGTGGAACCCCTCCCGCAGCGGCAGCTACACCAACAATAGTCCTTGTTGATTTTCTAGTATCAAGACTACCAAAATCAACATCCCCACATCCAATTCGAGCATCATCCCTGACCTCCATCTTTTTGGACGTGAAACCTTAACCAAAGGTTACATTGACACACCTCAACAACCTTCGAACTCCCACCAGCGAATCCCGCTCATAAACCTCGATATCACATCTCATAACATGGTCAATATCATAGCATGTATGAGACTTCCCAATACTCTTCCATAAGGCACTGCTGCTCTGGCTGCTGCGGTTGTTCACCCTACCGCAGGGCAATTCTCTACAGAAAATATTAAGTGCTGCCTAAGGAATGTTGCGCAACTCCACCTAAAAAATAACAGCACTAACCCTCCTTTATGCATAATTGGACAACCGATACACTCCCGATCAGTTTTATTTTGAGTATTATCAATCAGGGTAATCGTTGCTACGATTCTCTTCATGGCAGTCGTTGCTGCAGCTGCGGCCTTCAGAACCACTGGCACTGCTGCAGTTGCTGCTTTCAGCGTTGCCTCCACCTTCAGCGATGTCTTGATCATTCTGAAGCCTTTTAGTCCGGTAATCGATGCTATGATTTACCCCACGACATTCGCTACCGGAATCAATGGCAATGCCATTGCTGCTGCCCTTACCGTTGCCATCGACGATGCTTTGGCCATTGTCTCCACCTTCAACGATGTTTTCTTCATCTTGAAGGTTGGTAATATGGTAGTCGATGATGCGATCTACACCAGCGCAGTTGCTGCCGCACTCAATGCCACTGCCTGCTGCTGCTGCCTTTGACAATGCCTATGTTGCAGCCTCGAGCGACATCTTCGTCGATGCCTCCACCCTCAGTAATGTTTTGATCATCCCGAGGTCTTGGAATCTTGGTAGTCTCTGCTTCTGCATTCTCTACCGCAGTCCTTAAGCCGTTACTGCTGTCACTGCCTTCCTGGTAGTTTCTGCTGCCGCAGTGTCTACCGCAGCACCTATGCCTGCTGCTGCCTTTTCCAATGATGGACATGAAATACTTTCCACCACCTTTCTTCCTCGTTCTAGATGGACTCCAGAGATCGGAATGAATGTAATCAAGGCAGCCCTTGGTTGTGTGCCTCAGAGTGCCAAAGCTTGCCCTTGCAGCCTTGCCTAGAGCACAACGATCACAAAATTTGAGTGTGCGCATCTTATCACCTGAGAATGCCCTTTGCTTTGCCAGCTCCAGCAGCCCTTTCTCTCCCAGATGTCCAAGCCTTTTGTGTCATAGCAAGATCTTGTCACTAGATGTGACGGCAGACCTTGACTGCTGCAGGTGCTGCGTTAATTCATGTAGCTGCTGCATCACCTGCTGCTGCCACCGCAGTGCTGCCTACAACAGCCACTGCCCTGCCTCTCAAATAATACAACTCATTCCTCTTCTCTCCTTCTAGCACTGTAGTGCTGCCTCTCTTCACTTGGAGGCATCCTCCACTAGAAAAATATATATCCCGAGCTATCAGATTGACCAAGGGAAATAAGATTTCTCTTGAGCTCCGGGATACATCTCACCTTGGTTAGAAGCTTCGACGAGCTATCAACCAAGCTTCAGTATAGAGTCGAACCACCTCAACTTTACAAGTTAGGTTAATTTCCAAGAATTATAGAACCTCCATCCATCTCCTCAAAACCATTAAACCACTGCCGCATGGGTCTTATGTGAACCATGCACTCTGAATCTTTGATCCACCTTGCTCCCTTCCCTGAAGTGACAATTGAAGGCATGTTGCAGTTCCCTCTGCCGCAGTTGCTGCCTCAGCAACATCATCGTCGTGATGTGCTAGATCCATCCTCGATTCAGCTTCTTCTTAAAGAGATGATCTCTCCTTGAGAACCTGGTTTTGTTACCTTTAAAACATCCCTTTGTCACGCCCTAAATCTCCTGGGTCTAGCATCCGAAACGAAGGCAGCGCAACATCCTTCGCGCTGCTGCATGGCTCTGCCTTTATGGCCTGCCTTCTATTATGCTATCCTGCAGTGTTGCTTGCATCGCACAACACTGTCTTCCTGTGCACAACTGACCCTTGCTGCACTCTCCTGCATTGATGTACAATCTTGATCCTTATGCCGCATCGTACTGCCTTGCTGCACAGCACCGTCCTTCCGCACAACTCTGCCTTTGTGCAAGGTCACAAAGAGGCTGGACGTGACACCGTGCCTTCATGAGATGATGACTCGTTCCCACTCTTTCGACTCCTCTTCTGAAGTTCCCTTGATTACCAATTCTCAAGTTCCTGCCGTGACGTCTCGACAGCCGGCTCCTTGGACACAACAATAATTAACATTCCTCCAAAACACCTAATCATCGTCGTAGTGCCCCTGCGAACAACCCTTGCCTTCAGGTTCTCCCATAGTGCCTGCCTATTCAGTACCTGCCGAAACTTCGTCCTGCCGCAGGGCCTACCTGAGTACCTGCTGTCGCAGCGTCAGCTGCATCATCCATAGGTTTTTCAGTTCCCCTTGCCTGGAGAATGGCAGTGCTAGCAGCAACCCCCTGCTGTGTTTTCATCGCCGTGCCTTTGATCCTCCAAGGACCAAAGTTGTTCTTGTCGTGAACTTTTCAACCTCATACTTCGGCGATCCAGACTTCATCTTCTCCTCGTGATTTATACTTCCCACAGACGGCGCCACTTGTTGAGGATTCGCGCAACAAGGTCTAGAATAACCGAATAAATCTGATTAAACTAAACTTTCATAAACCACACGAATATGAATAATCCAAAACCTCACAAATATGACTTGACTCTCAAGCTCACGATCTCTCACGTATATATAAACTCACAAGAACACGAAAGCAAATAAAACGAAAAGCACAAGGCAAGATTTACGAGCTTCGATTTCGTGCTGCGCAGCAGCAGAAACCTACGTGCTCGAGGAGAGGGGTGTTTCTTCTTTATTATATGAAAAACGAGATTACGACTGTTCCTAGTAACCCTAGAACCAACAAGGTGTAAGCGATTACAAGTTTAATCTCTAAAGAAGAAGTATAGAACTCGGTTCTTTCTCTCTTGCGCTACATCGCGCTCCCCTATGCTCCATCGATGCATCTAATCGAACGTCCTTTTATAGAAGACTTGGATGTCGATTTATGGTAGAAATATGTTCCTTGTGCTCCAAGGATTCCGTAGCCTTTTGAATCACCTCAATCGGATAAGTATGAATTTTGTTTTTTCAATTTTTGGTTTATTACCAAAAATAGAAGATGCTGCATCCTGCTAGGAAAACGCCTGCTGCGCAACGCCCTGCTGCGCAACGCCCTGCTGCGGCAGTAACTCTGCCTTAGCACTGCTGCAGCGTCCTGCCTTAGAATTTCGAACTTATTTCCACAACCACACAATATATTACTCGTGCAATAGAAATTATGTATTTCTTCTTTGTTTTTTTTTTGTAAGAAAGTTGACAAATAAACCTTCTCGGTCAGAACATGATCTTCATGGATTGATCACTAGGTGCTACGTGGCCGTTCCTGCCATAAGTAAACTTATTCAAAACCAGCTTCTTAGTTCATGTAACATATTCCACTTAAAAAGTGTTAGTAACTCAACTTAAATATTATTGCATCAAAGCACGTCCAAAAAAGCCACAACCAATGAAATTTTGAATGTGATTAAAATTGATACGTAATTCTACAAGTAAAACCGATAAATTTTAGTTTAACAACTGAGAGAGCGTAAAATATACTGTATCATTTTTATAATTCTCAAAACATTTTTTATTCATTTTTATTATTTATATTAATTATAATACAACACTTTATATTTTGTATTGCCGAGGAGAGTATTGGTGTCGGTAATGGGGCTAGAGCCGGGTGGAGGAGTGTGGTAGATGAACGACGAATGGGTCGAGAAGTAGACGCAGAATACGGGAAGTATTGTTCATCGAAGACCACGTGACGAGAAATAATGACTTTATTAGTAGAAGGATTATAACACCGATACCCTTTTTGATAAGGTGGGTAACCGATGAACACACATAAAGCAGACCGAGGTGCGAGTTTGTGTGGGGCTTGAGAATGAAGATTAGGGTAGCAGGCACATCCAAAAACTCGTAGGTGAGAGTATGAGGAAGTCATACCATAGAGCGACTCATGAGGAGATTTGTTGGAAAGAAGAGGAGTCGGTAAAATATTTAGTAAATAAGTGGCGGTGTGGAGGGCTTCAACCCAAAAGGAGAGAGAGGCAGATGCTTGGAATAAGAGGGACCTGATCATGTTTCCAATGGTACGATTAAGACGCTCGGCTTTTCCATTTTGTTGTGAAGTATAAGGGCACGATGAGCGAAAACAAATTCCATTTGAAAGACAAATTGTTTGAAATGTGCGATTTGTGTATTCAGTCCCATTGTCACATTGTATAGTTTGGATAATCGTATTATGCTGTGTGCGAAACATATTCAGAAAATTAGTAAAGTGAAATGACACTTCAGACTTATGTTTCATAGGATAAATCCAACAGTAGTGTGTAAAATCGTCAAGAAACGTTAGAAAAAATTTATAACCAGAACAAGATAGAATAGGAGACACCCAAACATCGGAATGAATTAACTAAAAAGAGTGTTTTGATTTAGATGTAGAAGTATCAAAAGGAAATCGAACATGCTTTCCTAATTGACAAGCATGACAAAAACAAGAAACAGTATTTTTATCTGGACGATAATGTATTAAATGTTTAGTTGCTAAGGTAGAAATAATTCTAGAATTGACATGTCCTAAGCGACGATGCCATAAGAGTGGAGTTTCGGAGGCGGCAAGAGCAACATCAGGAGAAGATGGAGCAGAGGCGACTGGGTGGGTGTATAAACCGGTGGTACTAATGGATGTGAGAAGTGGTGTCTTCGTTTGTAGATCCTTAACACAAACACCAGAAGGAGAAAATTCAATTAGACAATGATTATCAATCACAAATTAACGAACAGACAAGAGATTATGTGTAAGGTGGGGAGAGCAAAGCACATTACGGAGGGGAAAATTACGCGAGGAAGACCGAATATTAGAAGTACCAGAACATGTAATCGGTAATACACTACCATTGCCAACACAAATCCCGGAAGAGACAAATTTATTATCAACAGTAAGAAGGTTACCTGCGTTGTTAGTCATATGGGTAGAGGCCCCTGAATCAAAAATCTAAGATGGTTGAGAAGCATCGGTGGCCGGAAACACGTTGAAAGCCTGAGGAGTGGCATCGTCTTTCTTCGGAACGAATGGGCAATATCGGACTGTATGGCCATGTCCCCCACATCGATAATGCTGGGATTCGATGTCCCGGGCTATCAAAAATAATGCGGAACCGATAACCCGATCGAAAACCCGTCGCCGGAGATCGCACGAACACCGACTCATCCGCAGGAGTCCGACCTTTGGAGACTACGCGCCCGAAGACACGCAGCCCGCCCCCAGTCAAAATCCCCCGCGAGTCGGAAACTACGAACGCGAACCACACGCGAAGAACCGGGCTCGACAAGAGCATCGCCGCGGGATGAACCCGCGACTAAACCCTAGCCGAACCCCATCGCGGCTGGGGTTCGCGATCGCCGTGCATGGCGATCGCTGGGCTGCTCCGGCAGCCCCGGGCGGTGAGTCCGGCGACTCACCGCCATCACCGACAGGAGGGGGGGACCACCAGTCGCGGCGCGAAGCCGCGACGGTCCCCGGCGATCGAGCTAGGGCTCGATCGCCCCAGCCGCGGCGTCCAGCCGCGGCTTCTCTCCTTGCGCGCACCACCGGCGAAGGGAGGCCGGGGGGTTCGACCCGCCGTGGCACCAGCCCACGGCCGAACCCCCAGCGATCGACTTCACGTCGATCGCTCGCCCCGGCGTCCAGCCGGGGCTTCCCTCACGCCCGCGCGCCGGCGGTCGAACCCTAGGGTTCGGCCGCCCCCTTGTTCGATCCCGACGGGGATCGCGAGATCCCCGTATCCCGGTCTCGACGTTCCCGGATCGTCTTGTTCATGTACATATTACGATTAATACAAGCACATAATCAAAGAGGGGGTTCTCGATTATATTACCTCGATTCGTTGTACGGAGAAACGAATCCAATTGACGACCTTGCGATCTTCCTACGTATTCCTCGCACTTCGTCTGAACGTCGTGTGGGCGACGATCTATCGGATTCCTATGGATCTCCTTCACTCTTCAAGACTTTATGATTGGCGTATCTTAGGTTAATGAATTGTGAAGACCATGTAGTGCTTATATAAGCTACGTAGGGGATCATAAGGAGACTAAATATTGGGCTTCTAAATATTGAAGATTAAATTGGGTCCAACCCAAATCCATTAATCCTTATCAATATTAAATTTTATTTATTTTTCACTATATAAATAAAATTGCACTCCCAATATTAATCCATATTATATCAAATAATATTTCTCCGATTAGTATTATTTATTCCGTGTATTTAAGATTTAAATATCCATGAATAAATTTATTTATTGCTCAATAAATAATAT
Source organism: Euphrasia confusa (assembly GCA_954870475.1). Taxonomy (NCBI): domain Eukaryota; kingdom Viridiplantae; phylum Streptophyta; class Magnoliopsida; order Lamiales; family Orobanchaceae; genus Euphrasia; species Euphrasia confusa. The sequence goes on along the minus strand of OX940959.1, from coordinate 5,691,534 downwards.
TCATATCTTATATCCGAGACTAGTACCGTTCAAACTTTATTATTGTGCGGAACGAATCCACTCATGAGGTTTACACAATAATTCCTTATGAACTCATCTCGGGGATATTATCAACCCTTCCGGGATACACTTTCCCGTCAAGTATTCACGGCATGTCATATATAAAATATAGCGACCCAATTTTACCGGTAATTAACCCAATAATAAAATCGGTTAATTCCTTTGGAAAATCAAAGTCCCTAATATTAAATATACACACCCGCAATAATATCGGGGATTAAGAATAAAATACTCTGAGATTTAAATTGATTATCCAAGGCAATCCTAATCAATAAATCTCAAGCGATCCGCCCAATACACCAAGTGTACAAGTGTGATAAAATAATTAAGATAAATTATTTTCTCTCTCACACAACGACTATACCGATGGATTGGTCCGTGTCCATCTAGGTCGTGAGCAACTGTTCGATTAAATACGAGTAACCGATAGTATGATATTCTGTGCGCCCATGCACACCATACTAACTACAACGTATAAAATCTAGGACTATATTTTTGCATAATTAATTAATAATAATTAATTGCAAATAATTGTTTATTAATTAAATAGGTTAAATGCTATGACGGGGAGTTTACCGATACTTAAATCTAGACATTAAGTACACAACTCCAACAATCTCCCACTTGTACTAAGGTCTAGTCATTTCCTCCAAACTCCCGACTCCCATACTCATCACGTGCTTAAGTTATACTTCCCAGAAGTATTATGTGAATGAGCAATCTAGGTTGCCGCTCTGAAGTTATCTTGGTGACTACTGCGTCGTCTCCCTTGACGATGACTCGTATCAGGTGGTACTGGCTCTATGTGTTATCATCACCTTTTTGAACTTATGACTTCTTCCAGTTCTCCACGCACCGCTATGTACATAGCCTTTGGTGAACCAAGAGTCATATCCAAGTTCAGAGGTCATTCCGGAACCTAACCAAAACTTCCGCTGCCTCTGAGGCTGCTATTTGGTTTATGATAGAGTCCGAGAAGCATTACGCTTATCACTCTTTCATCCTTAGGTTCCACCTCTTCTAAAAGTGAACACATAGCCTGATATCGACTTACACTGGTCCTTCTCTGATTTTGGATCTTAGAAACTGTAATCTAAGAAGATTTCGTATTGCCAGTAATCCAGTACTTTCAAGTACTTTTACAGCATTCGAGTACCTCTTATCCAGATTACTTTGATATCCTCCCACTACGCTAACCGCATAGTTGATATCAGGTATATGTTTTTCAACATTGCATCTACAAAGCTTTCTACACTTGAAGTGTAGGTAGCTGCTTTGTCTATATCTATCTCCTTCATGTGTTCAAGACACATACCTTAGATAGATGCATTCTGTTCTCGAAAGGCAATAACCTTTCTCAGAATTGTGCATGTTTAAAACAAACCATAATCGTATAAGATATCTTAAGAGAAGTACAAATGTTCTTATCTAGAGATCGAAAGATTTCTAAGAACATGATCCAACTTCATCTTAATCTTATATCTCGATTTATTTAGACAACCTCTATTTTATGTCTGACAACACTTTTACATTGTTGCCAACGATGAAGTGTTATCTACACAAAATTCCGAGAAACACCACCTTTGTTTCCATTACGTCTCTAACACACCTTTCTCGCAAATTCTTATGCAGAACTAGGGATCGATTTCATGTCTACTAGATCCAGAGTTCAAAACTCCTCCAGTCTTATGAACATCTCTGGTTGGTTAACAACCTCCCACTGCAATGGCGTTCCGGTGTATAACAGTAACAACATTAGGTGCAGTTAGTGGTGTATCACTACTCGGCCAGGCTGGTTCTCAGTCTTTTCCTTTCCTCATTTTAAAGTACTTTGTCAGTTAGGGCATTGTTGTTCATCTAATAGTCTTCCTCTAAGAACCGGGCGAGGACACCCTTCTGGTTCGTAGTACTATTGAACATACAATTACTTGTTCTTCTAGGATATTCTACAACCATATAGAATGTGCTGTTGTATCCAGAAATATCCATAGAACATAGGTAGTTCCGAACAAACTTGTTCTTTTACTATTAGAATTCCATTTCTTATTCCTGACACACCATATCCACACATCAGTGTATGGTGCAGTCGTTTGAGACTTAATCTCAACCTTTGATTTATGCTATGTGTTATTTAGATAGGTGATAGCCTCCGCGAACAAGTCGCAGGCTTCCAATGGATATACTTTGAAGGTTCCCCATAATGGCTTTGTGTTGAAAACACTCTGCTTTTATGGCACATCAAGTATTCTAATCCATCTTCGAGTATTCTTGAAAGAACGACTCGTACCTCTCTAATTACACATGTCACTGCATTAATCATAAATCATTTTCAATACTTGTCCGAATCCCATCCTTTATCCAGAAAGGTTAACTCAGTTGTATCACCTTTCAAGATCGATTCTTAGGTCGGGAGGTCCATTCCTCCAACTATAATTGATCAAATCAATTTCGACCTTTTGAATCCCTTTTGAATAGATACTACCAAGTTCAAGAATTCACAAGTATAATGATTAATAAGAGAAATACATCTAATAAGTAAAACAAGTTATACATAACGGTTTGTTGCATCGTGGTAGACTAAGGATTCATCATTCACATATTGCTATCTAATGTACCAGAATAGATATCACCATTATTTCTTATCCAAACCATCAAATGATTAAAGAAATAAAATATCCATTAATAATAAAGAAAACCAGAACAAAAGTTCTTTTTCAAAATAAAGGGGTACATAAAGCAATGACTGAAATGAAATCCTAAAACAGCTAAAAGCAGATAAATGTCTTCCACTGCAACCGCTGCTACCCCAACAGCTTCGCCCATGTAGACTCGAACTCTTCTTCTCTAAGTCGCCGGGTTTTCTGGAACCCCTGCATTTAAAGAAATGCACATACCGTCAGTGGTTCCATATCTACACACCAGAATTCTGGTAGATAACACCGCTGACTATGTTTTTACGACTAAAGAAAAATTCGTACCTCTGAGAGGACATTCAGACTTCCAGTGTCCAGACTTGTTGCATCGGAAGCACTTGCCCCTTGGCTTACTAGCCCCCACTCGTGGTCCATTCCTCTTGGCACCACTGGGTTTTATGGCTTGCTTCCTTTTCTTGCCCCTACCTCCAATAGCTTTCAAGCTTTTGGACTTGGTAGCCACAAGCGCTTGAGACTTGCCCTTCTTGTAGATCCCCTCTGCCGCCTTCAGTTCAGTCAGGAGTTGCGCAAGAGTATAAGATAGTTTACCCATATTATAGCTCATACGAAACTGCTCAAAACTAGGGGTCAGAGACTGGAGTATGATGTCGACTTGTGTCTCACCATCAATCATAGCTCCTAGGACCTCCAATTCATTCAACAGACTCATCATCTTGAGAACGTGCTCCTCAACGGGCGTTCCTTCAGACTGAGTAGTCGACATGAGGACTCTCATTGCTTCTTGCCTACCCGCACGGTCATGATGCCCAAACATCTCCTTGAGGTTAAATAACATATCCTCGGCAGTGTTCATCGGCTCATGTTGGGTTTGGAGTACATTTGACATGGAAGCCAAAATATAGCACCTAGCCATCTCATCAGCCTTTTTCCACTTCCGATATGCTTCTTTTTCCTCATCAGTTGAGGCGGCCGTGGGTTCAGCAGGGCATTGCTCATAGAGTACAAACTTGTACTCTTCAGCAGTCAGGACAATGTCCAAATTTCTCTTCCAATCAATGTAATTGGGACCAGTGAGTTTATGTTCCTTGAGTATCACAGAAAGTGGATTCATAGCTATTCTCTAAAACTATAAGCACATGTAAACAAACAATCAATTTAATGTCCGATATTATCTCCCTCAAATAATATCATTAAATTACTAATTGCATCTAAAATCCCATCAGGTAAGGCAAGCCACGTGGTGTGGACGTTTACCCACCCAAATGATTTAGCAATTAGATTTTCTTTGGTCATACATCAATCATAGCGTAACTTCGTGGGGAAGAATACTATAACGCGTATCTAAGTGTAAACCATCACTCAGCACTAAAGTACATCGCTTGGAATTGCTACGTCACCGCAAGCCACGTGGTGTGGACGTTTCGACAATTTCACAACTCTTTACAATCACTTATAACTGTCTACATCAATTAATCCAAAATCCGTTAGCATAGCAAGCCACGTGGTGTGGACGTTTACTACACCAAGAGATTTTTATAATTGACTCCCAATTACAAGATCCATTCGATTTCGTAGATCAAGACTTGGAGAATCATAAGTGAAACTCGAAGTTTCTAACCAGTGATTCACCATGCGAGCGACCCTATCTCTCATAAATGAGGGAGCCGAGCAGACAATCGACCCACCTATCAAAGAATGGTACGAAGGTCTCTAATTTGTGTCATCCACATGACCAAGTGGCTCTGGCTCCATTCCACTCCCCGGGGTGAGAATGAGTCGACTTGAAGTCAGTTTCAGAAAGACAAATTAGGCATTGTTTGATAAACTTGATCAATGTTTCTTGTAAGAGGAATTACAAGAATTCTCCTCCAATGACTTGTCTATATGAACTTCGAAAGTCCATAAAAGTCACCAAGAGAACAGTGATGGAGACCATGGGAATGTTTCCATCCCCTCTCCCATTTAGCTTTTTACGATAAAGGGATACGCTATCTAGTGCATAAAATAAACACATATAGCATGCATGTAAACAATAAAGCACATAGATCACATAGTCAAAATAATGCTAGAGAAATTATTTTTCCCGACTATCATGGCTTTATCTTCATATGCATCTTCTAGTCTTCAGTCTTCATTTCTTGAATGCTCCATGTGACGAGAATATTAATTTCCAATATTTAAATCTATTTATTTTCAATTAATCCAAAAGTTACTTAATTCGAAAATTAAGTCAATTGAATATATCAAAAATAAAATTAAATATTATTAATATTTTTTATTTATTTATTTTCCTATCTAATTCTATTAAATCTCTAGAATAATCTATCCAAGTAAAACTTGGAATATTCTAGAAGATATCTATAATAGAACAAGGAAATAAAAAATAAATTAGGACTACTACTTTCCATTTATTTTTATTCCTAATCCATGAATATTCCCATGAGTAGGAATAATCAAATAGGAAAAATAAATTTAGTACTAAATTAATTAAATTCCTAATCTTTGAATAATTCCATGAAGGAAATAAATCAATAGGAATAAAATTAATTCAAATTAATTCTTTTCCTAATCCATGAGAGTTTCCAAAAGGAGAACACTCAAATAGGAAAAATCCGAATTAATTAGGAAAGTAATATCTTGGTAGGAATAGCATGGGATTGGGAGACCCCACACCATCCCCACCGTCGACCTCCACCGCCCGGGACCACCACCACCGCCGCCCCCAGCCCACGCGCCACCACCACCGGTGGCCGGCGTGGCCGGAAGCCCTAGCGGGCAGCCCCCGGGATGGGGTCGATCGATCCTCATGGGGATCGATCATGGGGATGATCGACCCCCCCCGGTTTTTCGTCCTCTTCGTCTTCGTCACACGTCTTCGTCTTCCGGCGATCGTCTCATCATCGAACCAACGTAAATAAATTACAAAATTTAAATTACACTATCCGGTATCGATTCTATACATGAAATCGACCCTATACATTTTCCGGAAAATAAAGAGCGTAATAATAAATCCTATATTCGGTCAACCCCCGAATTTTTACTATTACAAACATTCAACCACACAAAAACGAATCTCGACATGTCCGAGAGTTTAATAAATAATCATGATAATTAATTAAGCAATAATTAAATCAACCATGATAGCCGGAAATCCTGCAAGGTAGAACAATAATCGAACATATACATGAACACGAAACCAAACGCTCTGATACCAATTGCTGGGATTCGATGTCCCGGGCTATCAAAAATAATGCGGAACCGATAACCCGATCGAAAACCCGTCGCCGGAGATCGCACGAACACCGACTCATCCGCAGGAGTCCGACCTTTGGAGACTACGCGCCCGAAGACACGCAGCCCGCCCCTAGTCGAAATCCCCCGCGAGTCGGAAACTACGAACGCGAACCACACGCGAAGAACCGGGCTCGACAAGAGCATCGCCGCGGGATGAACCCGCGGCTAAACCCTAGCCGAACCCCATCGCGGCTGGGGTTCGCGATCGCCGTGCATGGCGATCGCTGGGCTGCTCCGGCAGCCCCGGGCGGTGAGTCCGACGACTCACCGCCATCACCGACAGGAGGGGGGGACCACCAGTCGCGGCGCGAAGCCGCGACGGTCCCCGGCGATCGAGCTAGGGCTCGATCGCCCCAGCCGCGGCGTCCAGCCGCGGCTTCTCTCCTTGCGCGCACCACCGGCGAAGGGAGGCCGGGGGGTTCGACCCGCCGTGGCACCAGCCCACGGCCGAACCCCCAGCGATCGACTTCACGTCGATCGCTCGCCCCGGCGTCCAGCCGGGGCTTCCCTCACGCCTGCGCGCCGGCGGTCGAACCCTAGGGTTCGGCCGCCCCCTTGTTCGATCCCGACGGGGATCGCGAGATCCCCGTATCCCGGTCTCGACGTTCCCGGATCGTCTTGTTCATGTACATATTACGATTAATACAAGCACATAATCAAAGAGGGGGTTCTCGATTATATTACCTCGATTCGTTGTACGGAGAAACGAATCCAATTGACGACCTTGCGATCTTCCTACGTATTCCTCGCACTTCGTCTGAACGTCGTGTGGGCGACGATCTATCGGATTCCTATGGATCTCCTTCACTCTTCAAGACTTTATGATTGGCGTATCATAGGTTAATGAATTGTGAAGACCATGTAGTGCTTATATAGGCTACGTAGGGGATCATAAGGAGACTAAATATTGGGCTTCTAAATATTGAAGATTAAATTGGGTCCAACCCAAATCCATTAATCCTTATCAATATTAAATTTTATTTATTTTCCACTATATAAATAAAATTGCACTCCCAATATTAATCCATATTATATCAAATAATATTTCTCCGATTAGTATTATTTATTCCGTGTATTTAAGATTTAAATATCCATGAATAAATTTATTTATTGCTCAATAAATAATATTCATATCTTATATCCGAGACTAGTACCGTTCAACCTTTATTATTGTGCGGAACGAATCCACTCATGAGGTTTACACAATAATTCCTTATGAACTCATCTCGGGGATATTATCAACCCTTCCGGGATACACTTTCCCGTCAAGTATTCACGGCATGTCATATATAAAATATAGCGACCCAATTTTACCGGTAATTAACCCAATAATAAAATCGGTTAATTCCTTTGGAAAATCAAAGTCCCTAATATTAAATATACACACCCGCAATAATATCGGGGATTAAGAATAAAATACTCTGAGATTTAAATTGATTATCCAAGGCAATCCTAATCAATAAATCTCAAGCGATCCGCCCAATACACCAAGTGTACAAGTGTGATAAAATAATTAAGATAAATTATTTTCTCTCTCACACAACGACTATACCGATGGATTGGTCCGTGTCCATCTAGGTCGTGAGCAACTGTTCGATTAAATACGAGTAACCGATAGTATGATCTTCTGTGCGCCCATGCACACCATACTAACTACAACGTATAAAATCTAGGACTATATTTTTGCATAATTAATTAATAATAATTAATTGCAAATAATTGTTTATTAATTAAATAGGTTAAATGCTATGACGGGGAGTTTACCGATACTTAAATCTAGACATTAAGTACACAACTCCAACAGATAACAAGTAACAGGCAAATGGAAGTGTTGTGGTGTAACCGAAGAGGATGTTGGTGGTGGTCCAAGAATGGAACCAGCAGAGGACTGTCGTTGCGTTCGGAAAGGCTGGAATCGAGAGTGACTTGGACCACGACCACGACGACCTCGATTGCTGTTGGAGGTACCACGCGAACCTGGTCCGCGACCACTAGAAGTACCTCGACCAATGTTTTGGGCGAGAAGAAGTTGATCAGGGGGTTGCAAAACAGAAGCAGGTTGTTGCGATTTCAGTTTGGATTCCTCCAATAATAACATGGATTTCATCTAATCGAACGTAGGAGAGGGTCACTGTGTAGTAAAAATGGAGGTAATGGTATTCTACTCCGGTCCAAGACCCATAACCAATTGAAGCAAGAGATCGCGCGACGAGAGTGTATCACCAACAGAGATTCGACAATCATATAGATCCTTGAGTTTGAGAAGAAACTCCTGCACAGTATTGTTGCCTTTCTTGAGACTATAGAATTCTTGACGCAATTGAACTATGCGGCTCTCCACATGATCACGAAAGAGAGCATCAATTTTAGACCAAGCCTCTGCAGCAGTCATAGGCACACCGGGAGTGATAATCGAATGTAATATATCTCTGGAGATAGTAGAGTGAATCCAAGATAAAACCAAGACATCAATTTGAAACCAAGAAGCATAATCAGAAGAGTCAATTGCAGGAGCGGGTGTACCATCATTATGAACCATGAGCTGGTACGCGCGAAAAATAGGGAGAAATAATTCTCGCCAAAGGAGATAGTTGCTGTAATCGAGAACCTCTGTAATATGAGAACGGATGTTAGAAAGAGATAGAGCGGGATGAGAATTATAGCGAGGGACAGAGACAATCGAAGAAGAAGAAGTGGTAATAAGATTCTCCGTTGGTTCAACCATTAGAGCAGCGGCAAGAAGAAAAAAAAGATTAGAGTTTGAAGAATGGCTCTGATACCATGAAATTGTATAATGCTCAATGGAATAATTGATACACAGTACACGAATATATGCATTGTGATACAAGTATTGGGCTAGGCCCATATATACAAAGCATATCTATCAATATCTCTAACAATTAGTGTTGTAAGATCGGACGATGTATAGTATGATAATATCAATAATACCGAAGAAAAGAAATCAACGAAAAATAGAGAAGACAAGAATTTACATGGAAACCCAACTGGGAAAAACCACGGGAGGAACGACGAACAATTCACTATAATATTGCTTCATGATTACAAGGATAATATACGCTCTAAACCCTCAAATCTCACGCAATAGCTATAGAATTATAATCGGTGTGTTTATGCCCATGGAGTAGCTCTCTTTATATAAGGGAGAGACCTAATTAATGTATGGAAACATTAATTCTCGCCCATAGCATGCCTTGAAGGAGAAGGAAACCAAAACGGACCAAAAATAGAATTTTCCTAAAATCCTCCGCGCCTGGTACATTTGGCGACCGCCGTTTGCAACCGGCGGTCGCGGGATCATTTCGGCGGGCGCCGTTTTTGTACAGACCCGACTTCGTCAAACTCGACCTTTTCGGCGGGCGCGGAACCTCGTTTGGCGGTCGCCGAACCTAAACGGCGGGCGCCGTTTTCCTTCGGCGGTCGCCGAAGCTTCATCGTACCTTCGATGCTCCAGGTGACGTAAACGGCGGGCGCTGCCCTCTTTCCGCGATCGCGGAACGTCCACCGGCGACCGCCATTTCCAAACGGCGGTCGCCAAAAGCTTCAGTGTGCCTCCTTCTTCGGTTTCGTGGCAAAACTCAACAAATCTCCACCTTGGCACTAAACCGCGAACTTCCTTCGCTTTCCGCCTTCCTCCAAAAGCCCCTAAGGGCTTAATCCCTTGATCGAAGTCCAACCAAGCTAGAGCAAAGCTCAAACTTGGTTGCAGGTAAACTCTTCGTCAACATGTCCGCCGGATTGTCGTGAGTACTAATCTTACTCACCTTAATATCGCCTCGAGCGATCACCTCACGGACAAAGTGATAACGAATATCAATGTTCTTCGTTCTCTCATGGAACACTTGATCTTTTGTGAGACAAATCGCACTTTGACTATCACAAAAGATGGACGTCATCTTTGAACCCTTCAAGAGCTCTCTAAACCAACCTCTCAACCATAACGCCTCCTTGCAAGCCTCGGTGACCACCATATACTCCGCCTCGGTAGTAGATAAAGCCACCGTACTTTGCAAAATAGCTTTCCAACTAATGGCACACCCACCAATGGTAAAAACATACCCGGTAAGAGATCTTCTTTTATCTAGATCACCGCCATAGTCGGAATCCACGAACCCTCGCACATCATCTTGATTCCTCCCGAACACTAGCTTCTTGTTAGACGTACCTCTCAAGTAGCGCAACACCCACTGCACCGCCTTCCAATGCTCTCTTCCCGGATTCGCCATATACCGACTCACGGCACTCACGGTGTGGGCCAAATTCGGACGCGTACACACCATGGCGTACATCAAAGACCCAACGGCATTGGAATAAGGGACTCGAGCCATATCCTCAATGTCCTTCTCCGTAGTTGGAGAGTAAGCAGAGGTAAGTCTAAATTGTGTTCCAAGGGGAGTACTTACCGGGTTCGCATTCTCAAGGTTGAACCGACGTAGCACCTTCTCTATATACCCCTTTTGGCCAAGATACAACTTGATTTCTCTTCGATCTCTCGTGATTTCCATTCCTAGGATCTTCTTTGCCGCACCAAGATCCTTCATCTCTAACTCCTTACTAAGTTGTGCCTTGACTCTCTCCACCTCCGACTTATCCTTAGCCGCTATCAACATATCGTCGACGTAGAGGAGAAGATAAACTAAAGACCCATCACGGCCTTTCCGAAAATACACACAACTATCATAGGAGCTCCTTCGGAAACCATTCTTAATCATAAACGTGTCGAAACGTTTATACCATTGTCTAGGAGACTGTTTCAAACCATATAAGGACTTCTTGAGAAAACACATCTTGTTCTCTTGGTTTGAACCCTCGAACCCCTCGGGTTGGACCATGTAGATATCTTCATCGAGCTCCCCATGTAGAAAGGCCGTTTTCACATCCATTTGCTCAAGCTCCAAATCATGCATTGCTACAATGCCTAGAATTGCCCGAATCGAGCTATGCTTGACCACCGGTGAAAACACATCATTAAAGTCTACTCCGGGAATTTGGCTAAAACCTTTAGCCACCAATCTCGCATTGTATCTCTCGTCCTCAACCCCAGGGATGCCCTCCTTCTTCTTGAAGATCCATTTGCACTTGATGGCCTTCTTGCCTTTAGGGAGATCAACCAACTCCCAAGTGCCATTCTTATGAAGAGACTCCATCTCTTCTTGCATAGCCAAAACACATTTACTCGAGTCATCACATGTAACCGCCTCGGCATACGAGGAAGGTTCCTCATACGAATTAACTTCATCGGCTACGTTTAGAGCATAGGCCACTAACTCATACTCGGCTAACCTTTTAGGTGGTCGAGACTCACGCCTTGGCCTATCTCGCGCTATGCATTGCGGCTCCTTCTCTTTTGGATCTTCCGGAGTAGTCGAACTACTCGACATATCGGTCGGGGAACTTGACCCATCATCTTCCTCTTGCACCCTGTCTGGCTCCACCTCAATAGGAGTACTTGGAACCTCGAGATTCCCTTTAGACGACCGATCACCCATCATAGAAGCCTCATCGAAGACTACATCACGGCTTAGTATGATCTTTCTCGTCTCTGGACACCAAAGCTTGTATCCTTTAACTCCTTCCTTAAAACCAACGAATATGCACTTCTTAGAACGTGCACTCAATTTCCCGTCGTTGACATGCATGTAGGTCGGACACCCAAACACCCTCAAGTCCTCATAATTCGCCGGAGATCCCTTCCACAATTCTTGTGGAGTCTTCTTATTAATCGCCATGGACGGGGAACGGTTGATAAGGTAACATGCTAAAGAAACCGCTTCAGCCCAAAAACCTTTACTCAACCCAGAAGTCGCTAACAAGCAACGTACCTTGTCCATAATCGTAAGATTCATTCTCTCGGCTACTCCGTTTTGCTGAGGGGTGTGTCTCACAGTGTGATGCCTCACAATCCCCGAACCCTTACAAAATTGGTTGAATTCTTCGGACACAAATTCTAGGCCATTGTCCGTATGTAGGTTCTTCACGACTTTCCCGGTTTGTTTCTCTATCATCACCTTCCAATCTTTGAAAGTAGAAAACACGTCGCTCTTGTGTTTCCAGAAGAACGACCAAACCTTTCGGGAATAGTCATCGATGATGGTAAGCATGTAGTAAGAACCTCCAGTGGAGGGGACCGGGGATGGTCCCCATAGATCGGAATGGACATACCCGAGTATCTCTTTAGTCGTGTGAGCGCCGGTAGTGAATTTCACTCGCGTTTGCTTCCCATAGACGCACTGCTCACAGAACTCCAACTTCGACAAGCCCTTATCCCCAAGAAGCCCTTGTCTACTCAACTCGGCCATTCCGGAATCACTCATATGCCCTAGACGCATATGCCAAAGTCTCGTTGTATCAACATCCGGGACTTTGGAATCACCCACGGCTACTTCACCTTTCACCGTAGTGCCTTCAAGAACATAAAGCCTATTCGACTTAAGTTCACCTCTCATAACCACCAACGAACCGCTGGCAACCTTCACGACTCCACCTTCTCCGGTGAACGAGTAACCCTTAAGCTCCAAAGTACTAAGAGAAATCAAATTCCGCTTTAAGCCGGGAACGTATCTAACCTCGCTTAGGGTGCGGATCGCGCCGTCAAACATCTTAATCCGGATGCTTCCTATCCCTTCGATCTTGCATGACGCGTTGTTTCCCATAGTCACCGCACCTTGCTCCACCTTTTCAAAAGTATCGAACCACTCACGATTCGGACACATGTGGAAAGTACATCCCGAGTCTAGAATCCATTCCTCGCTTGATTTGGAGACCTCACCCAAAGACATGAGAAGATCACAATAATTCTCGGCTACACCAACTTCACCGGAACTCTTACCGGAATTATTATTGTTGTTGTTGCCGCCTTCTCTCTCCTTCCTATTCTTCAAGGAATAACAATCGGCTTTGATGTGACCCTTCTTCTTGCAATAGTTGCAGACTTTGTTACTATGTCGTGACTTCGATCGAGACCTATCTTGCCCCGTCGAGAACCTTGTGTTGAGATCTAGCAACGGTATGTCATACCTCACGCTCGTCATCCTTAGCTCTGATACCACTTGTTGTAAGATTGGACGATGTATAGTATGATAATATCAATAATACCGAAGAAAAGAAATCAACGAAAAATAGAGAAGACAAGAATTTACGTGGAAACCCAACTGAGAAAAACCACGGGAGGAACGACGAACAATTCACTATAATATTGCTTCACGATTACAAGGATAATATACGCTCTAAACCCTCAAATCTCACGCAATAGCTATAGAATTATAATCGGTGTGTTTATGCCCATGGAGTAGCTCTCTTTATATAGGGGAGAGACCTAATTAATGTATGGAAACATTAATTCTCGCCCATAGCATGCCTTGAAGGAGAAGGAAACCAAAACGGACCAAAAATAGAATTTTCCTAAAATCCTCCGCGCCTGGTACATTTGGCGACCGCCGTTTGCAACCGGCGGTCGCGGGATCATTTCGGCGGTCGCCGAAACCTTTCGGCGGGCGCCGTTTTTGTACAGACCCGACTTCGTCAAACTCGACCTTTTCGGCGGGCGCGAAACCTTGTTTGGCGGTCGCCGAACCTAAACGGCGGGCGCCGTTTTCCTTCGGCGGTCGCCGAAGCTTCATCGTACCTTCGATGCTTCAGGTGACGTAAACGGCGGGCGTTGCCCTCCTTCCGCGATCGCGGAACGTCCACCGGCGACCGCCATTTCCAAACGGCGGTCGCCAAAAGCTTCAGCGTGCCTCCTTCTTCGGTTTCGTGGCAAAACTCAACAAATAGTAATCTCAGTACATCTTTCCCAATTTACTTTGTAGGTATAAACTTGCGTACGGTAACTAGTAACATACTAGCTAAATTCTTTACCACGTTGTTGGCCTCGATCAGCCACTCCGGCTCCTCCGCTTCGGCATCTTCAAACGCGCCTTCGCAAGTTTCGATGTCAGTTAAAACCGAGGAAGCGTAAGTCAGAATATCACTGAGCAGACGAGGTGTGGGGCCTGATTTCTTTTTGATGGCGTTTATGGTGTGGTTGCATTTGCGTAGATCATCGAGGGCAGAGTCGAGAAGTTCGTGACATGCATATCCTACGTTTCGGGTGATCGATTTTTCGTGCATCACGAGTTTCTTAACCTCTTTCGCTTTGTTTTTGGCTTTTGAGATTATGAAGCTACACAGAGAAGTGGGTGTACAAGTACACTTGGCACACTCGGGCGACGTCAACGTTCGATTGCAAAACTTCTCATCGATGGACTGTGAACCGGAGCACATGTCGGATATGTTAACTTCGCCTGCATAACAATTATAAATACCGCATAATAGTATAATTAGTAATACATACAAGTGATGCAACAACTTTAATGAATGATGATGATATGCTCATCAGCAATATAATACTATGAATTATATTTGCTTTTTTTTTTTATATTTGAATTGATTATTAGATTTTGAATCAAGTGAGAGGTGTGAATTTCAATTAATGAAGAATATTGCAGGATTTATAGAGCAAACAATCAAAAGATTACGTAAGTGCCTGCATCATTAAGGGTTGTGAAGGACATCATTTGTGATTATACGGTGTATATTTTATATATACTCTCTTCATCTCTAAGACTTTGCCTAAAAAAGCTGTAAGACTTTACCGAGAGAAATTGAAACAATTTTTTTTGTGTGTTAAATATTACGTAGTTCTTTTGACACAGGGAGTGTTAGAGTAATTAGTGGTGATTGATTTACTCATAGAATAATTAGTGATTTACTGTTAGAATAATTAGTGGGTGATTGATTTAATTTCTTTATAGAAAAGAATACTATGTAATTATGTACCGTAACTTTTGCTGTAAACTCCCTATATAAGCTTGGGATATACATAATATCAAATCATCAATTGAATAGAAATTTCACTCTTCATAGTATCAGAGCAATACAGGGATTAAAAAAAAATCCCTTTCTTGTTCAATTTTTTTGTCCGTCTTCAATTCAAAATATGGTTGACGGAAATAACACTCCATCTCTTTCTGATTCTCTATCCTTCAACACCATGCTACACATTCTATCTAATATCAAATTAAATTCTACAAATTTTTTGATGTGGTATGATAATATTTACCCTCTATTTGCTTGCAAGGGATTTCTACCCCATCTCACTGGTGAGTCCATCTGCCCAAACCTCACAAATCCTCCTGACCCTGCTTATACTGCTTGGATCGACAAAGATCAATCTATCAAATTACTCTTAAATATTTCCTTAACCGAAGAAGCTATGGCTATTACAATCGGTTCTAGAACCTCCAAAGAGGCCTGGGATGCTTTGCTCATCACATTTCGCCAAACTTCCAAATTCAGAGAGCTTCGTCTAAAACATGATCTTCAACTAATAAAACAAGGCGCTCGATCAATATCTGATTATGGGCGGGAATTTAAATCACATTGTGATCAACTTGCTGCCATTGGAAAGCCGGTCGATGAAGCGGATAAATCTCATTGGTTTCTTTGCGGTCTTGGATCAGATTTCATCAACTTTCAATCCTCTTACATCGCTCTTGGACTCTACCTCCGTTAAGCAAATTGTTATCTCGGGCAGAAAGTTTCTCTCTATTTCACAGGCCCGCCACCACTGATACGTCTCTTTCGGTTAGTGCCTCTTCTCCACTTATGGCATTTTCTGCTCAACCCAAATCTTATTCTTCCCAACAGAATAACGGATATCGCGTACAATCAAGTTCTAATGCTCGAGGGGCTCAGACTTATACCAATCAAAATAATAACAGAGATAATCAAAAGCCCAAACGAATACCAAAGTGTCAGCTTTGTGGTGAGGAAAAACATTACGCCGATTCATGCCCTCGTCGTTTTGACAAGAGTTATGTTCGATTTCCAAATTCTCGTTCTGGTCCAGTTGCAAATTTGGCAGAAGCTTTCTCTGCCCACTCAAATGTTTCAACTCCTGACTGGTTCATGGACACCGGCGCTTCTGCTCATATGACTGCGGACATCTCTGCCCTAGACAACACCCTACCATATTCTGGTAATGAAAAGGTCATCGTTGTTAACTTGCTGATATTTTATTTTAGTATTTTTCTCATAATTTTTGTACAATATTTATCATATGTATTGAACGAACAAAAAAAGTCAAAGTTGACCCCCTGTGACTATTGCTTTGGGTGGGAGGGAGTATTGATTTTGGAATAAGACAATCACATTTCTTATACGAACAATAATAATTTAAAGTTGTTGGCTATCTCATGTTCCTATTTGATTATATAAAACGGTTTAATTAGATTGTTATTATTTGGATCCAATCTTGTTTTATGTGTCCAAGTTTCTTACAAAAGAAATAGGTTTTAACCTCAGTGTTCTTTTGTTGTTTCTGGTGTGCTGGACCTTCAGCCGTAGCAGCATTCTCAACATATTTTTCTTTCATGCCCTTTCCTTTATCTTTGGAATTAGTGGCCAGTTGAGCAACATCAACGCTTCCATGCTTCAACCTTTCTTCTTCTTGCACACAATGAGAAATGAGCTCATTAAGAGTCAATTTCTCCCTTTGACAGTTGTAACTGACCTTAAAATGACTCTAATGTGCAGGAAGAGACAATAACACTAAATGCACGAGTAAGTCCTCAAACACCTCGACCTTTAGCACACTTAACTTTGAAGCATAATGAGACATCTCCATGATGAACTCCATTATATTCCCTTACCCTATGGATTACATAAGACAAGATTGGATGTTATAATAGTGTTTCTCAATGGTGACATTGTTGAAACGGTATGTATGGGGCAACCAGAAAACTATGTGTCTTGAGACCCAAAGAATATGGTTTGCAAATTAAAGAAATTTATCTGATGGACTCAAGCAAGCTTCTCGTTAGTGATACCACAAATTTCATGAAGTAGTTATCTCGTTTGGTTTTGAGATAAATATTAATGATGATTATGTGTATCACAAGTTCAATGGGAGTAATTTATTTTTGGTCATATATGTCGATGACATATTGCATGCGACCAATTATTTAAGTTTGTTGCACGATACAAAGATCATTCTATCAAATTTATTTGAAATAAAAGATATTGAGAAAGCTTCTTTTGTATTATGAATCAAAATATATCGAGATCGTACTCAATATATTATTGGATTATCACAGAAGAGATATATAGAAAAAGTGCTTCAAATATTTGGTATTCTTAAACCCCTGTGGCTAAGGGAGACAAGTTTAGTCTCG
This sequence comes from Euphrasia confusa, assembly GCA_954870475.1. Classification (NCBI taxonomy): domain Eukaryota; kingdom Viridiplantae; phylum Streptophyta; class Magnoliopsida; order Lamiales; family Orobanchaceae; genus Euphrasia; species Euphrasia confusa. The sequence goes on along the minus strand of OX940959.1, from coordinate 5,674,295 downwards.
ATCAGTGCCCCAAAATTAATTTGGAAATCCAAGATATGCAAAATATTCCATATGCTTCGGCTATGTGGGAGTTTTATGTATGCGCGGGTCTGCGGGACCTGACTTGAAATTTATTGTTGGTATATTTGGGAAAATACTTAAGTAACTCTGGTTTGAACCTTTGGAAAATAGTCAAAGCGATAATAAGGTATTTTACAGAGAAATAAGAACTATATGCTTAAATGTGCAAAATCAAATAAGTGGGAGATCATTAAAGTTTATGATTTTGATTTTGTTGGATGCCAAGTTATTAAAAGATCCACTTTGGGCTACATATTAGTAGCATATGAAGTTGTTTCATGTAGAAGCACTAAGCAGACATTTGGATTGTCTTCTACATGATAACATAATTTATAACTTATTCAGAAGCATCAATTCAGGAAATATGGTTATGTAACGTTGTCACAAGTTACATAATTTTGGGGTATTGAAAGATCATTTAAGTTCTGTTGTGACAAATTTTTGTTACTGCCATATTTCAATAACAATAAGAACTCGACTAAGTCAAAACATATTGACATAAAGTTCTTGATTGTGAAGGAAAATAATACAGAGTGATCAAGTTTATATAGAGCACTTTGGAACAGACTCAATTATTACGGATCCGTTAACTAAGAGTTAACCACCCAAGGTCTTTCATGGACATACTTCCAGTATGTGCATTATGTTGTTTTAAGATACTTAGGTTTAGTGGGAGTCTGTATGCATATAAGGTGTTTTATGGCTCTATATTTGGACACATTCTTGTGTATTTGGGATAATTATGTGCGCAAATAAGGTTTCAGTTTATTTATACTCTGTTATTGGTTTATGTTGATCTCACTTTGGAATTAAGGAGGACCAGTTAGAAATAGACGTGTACGATCACATTACATGTAATTTCCATGCTACACACCATGATTGATCTATCATTGATTGTAGTGACATATGTGATTACTGTTGGGTCTAGTTACGCTTAATTTGACGAAAGCCTCTTTAGTCCTTTGTCAGTGCCGCCGATGATAAGATTGTATTAAGGATACTTATATATATGACAACACTTTTGAGCTCATTTTGGTAATACACATTTGTTCGGTGTCACATGTTTTCCCAAGTGGGATATTGTTGGATAAATTCAACATATTGGGCTTTCATGTGTCAAATTAAATGTGTATGGTTGACTTTAAAGAAACCCATTGTAAAGTGATCAACTAAAGATTAAAGTTGGGCTTATATAAGTATAAAATAATTATGGGCCTTATGTGTGGATACCATTAAGTGGGCTTTGATTTGATGATGGACCAAATCAATACCCTCAACCTCCTAATCTCGATCATCTCGATCATTCTATGAATTCATGTTGGAAATCGATCACCCGGAATCGTCGTAGAACCGACTCCGATCGACGTCCCGAAAACCACGACGGAACAGCCCGGAGCCACCGCCCGAGGAGCGTTCGATCGAGCCCTAGCCGCGGCGAAGCCGCGACTTGTCGATCGCTCCCCGCGGGGCGATCGCCCGCCGCCAAGGCGGGCTGTGGGCTGCCCAGCCGAGGGCTCCCACGCGGTGATCCTCCAGCCGGGTCCTCGAGTCGCCGGCGGTCCAAGACCGCCACCTCCCGACTCGTCCCGGTTTGGATCCCCGTTTATCGGATCTTGTTTTTCGATAATATTTCAATAAACATGAATTAAATAGCGGAAATATTTAATTCACCTTTAGATTCGTTGTGCGGAGAAACGAGATCTTATTGAAGACCTTGAGACCTTCTCACGTATTCCTTGCACTCGTTCGAACGTCGGGTGGGCGACGATCCTCCGAACTCTATAGATCTCCTTCTCTACTTTCTCTCTCTAGAATTGTGATCTTCAAGTTATGAGAATAGAGAAGACCATGTAGTGCTTTTATAGGCTACGTAGGGGATCTTAAGGAGGTGGAATATTGGGCTTCCAATAATAGTGATTAAATTGAGCCCAAGCCCAAATCTATTAATCCTTACTATTATTAATTATATATTAATTCCACTATATAAATATAATTGCACTCCCAATATTATACCATATTATATCAAATAATATTCTCCGGTAGTATTATTTATTCCGCATGTTTAAGATATAAATGTCCATGAATAAATTATATTTATTGCTAATATTATTTATTCATCTCTTATAATTTCGAGAATAGTACCACTCAACTTTATTATCATGCGGATCAAATCCACTTGCAAGGTTTACATGATAATCCTTATGAGCTCATCTCGGGGACATTATCAACCCTTTCGAGGACATGCTTTCCCGTCAAGAATTCACAGCATGTCATACACAAAATACAGTGACCCAACTTTGCCGGTAATTGACCCAATATACTAACCGGTCAATTCCTTTGGAAAATCAAAGTCACTAATATTAAATGCACACACCCGCAATAATATCAGGGATTAAGAAAAAAATACTCTGAGATTTAAATCGATTATCTAAGGCAATCCTAATCGATAAATCTCAAGCGATCCGCCCAATACACCAAGTGTACAATTATGATAAAATAATCAATACCGATTATTTTCTCCCTCATACAACGACTATACCGATGGCTTGGTCCGTGTCCATCTAGGTCGTGAGCAACTGTTCGATTAAATACGAGTAACCGATAGTATGATCTTCCGTGTGACGACGCACATCATACTAACTACAACGTATATAATCTAGGACTATAATTTGCATATATTTAAATATAAATAATTAAACGCAAATAATTGTTTATTTAATTAAATAGATTAATGACAATGGATCGGGAGTTTAATATCACTTAATTTAGTCATTAAGTATACAACTCCAACAATTCAGGTACGCATTCGCCTTATGTATTAATATTCTCATATGTTTCGGTTAATCTTCATAGAAACAATTAGGGTAATTGATGAAGCATGCTTTATGTGATTAAATTATGCTTATTCGGTATTTAATTACTAACATCTACATGTCACACTCTCTTCAGCGCCCGTGCTTAAAGAGTGTTCAGGAGCTAGCCGTAACGAAACGATCCTGTCACGAACTATGGTAAATACCAAAGTAGCCACAACCTCTGGCGACACTGATCGAGCCTCTCGAATACGTATGTTCCTTTCCTTTCATATCATGTACACTATAGCAGCAAGAAAACCACAACTATGTGCTTGTTAGAAATATTGTGTACAATATTTGTTCCCTACCTTACATAGTGTTCGGTTCTCTCTCTTTTCTTATTCGCCAGAGTTTCTATCAGGTGTGCTTCAGATTAGAAAACGATTGAAGTCGTTATATCTTTAAAGACTATAAGCGTCACAAAACCTTAGCAAACGCGGGCCAGAAAGTGCAAATGTCTCTAGTCTCGCAATTCAGACGTTATAGTATTAATTACTTTATTCTACCGTACTCTTATGTGTACCAAGTATTGTACACATAGTATTAATTATAATGATGATTGAATGATTATTAATGAAGATTATATTGATACATAATGAATATTTTCGTAAATAATAATTTATGTTTATGTAATGATGATTTTAATTTTATTGAATGAATATTATTTATCTTTTATATTTGTTATGTATTTTTTTTATTTGTATTCAATGATGATTATTTACTTTTGTAATAAATATTATGAACTTTAAGTGTACAATGTTTTATACACATGTGTATGATAGATGTATTGAATTATTAGTACTAATATATGTCAGATTAATTTTATTTTGTATTGGAATTCAAACATTGGTACAAAATAATCAACAGATGATCACAAAAGTTGATGAATAAAATTGACAAAACCGAACTCGTCGTGATACTTTTTAAGATTTCCAAAACATATATGTTTTTTCATATTTATTAATCATACATTCATAAGAGAGGACACTTTATTTTAGGTGTATTAAATAAAAGTACATCTTCTAATTATTTCTAAACATGACTAGTGTAACTAGAGCCATTTTAATTAATTTCATTGCTACACCGCTGGCCTCGATCAGCACCTCCTTCTCCTTCTTAACTTTCACAAATTCTAACTCCTTGTAGCAAATGGTCATATTCTCTTCGGCCGAGTAAGCATGACCCCAAACTTTATTGACCTCAGGAACCGAGACGGTATCATTTGTTAGGGCTTTTATGGAGGTGTAGGCGTGTAGCATGATTTCAGTTCATCGAGTGCGTTGTCGATAGAACCGAGACACGAGGTGGCCACGTCTCTCGAAACCGTTTGATTCTTTTGACCGGCTTGCACACGTTTCCTGAACTCCCTTGTCGTGTTTTTGGCTTCTTTGACTAGGAACAAGCACTGAGCAATAGGTGAAGATGTGCACTTGTCCGTGACGCATTTAGTCGAATTCAACGTTTGATTGCAGAACTTCATATCGACGTGGGGGAACGAGCAAACGTTGGAGGGTTTCCAAGGAAGTTGATCATCTGCTGCATAACAATGATGAATGCATAATAACATCAGTACATAAAACATAAATGTAGCGATAACCGACGATGACATGCTCATCATCGACATTATATTATAGTATTAATTAGTTATATTTTTGTTTTTGTTTTTGTTTTTGCAATTCGGTAGTAATTAGTTTTTGAATGAAGTGAGAGAGGTGTGGAGTTTAGTGGATGAACATTGCAGGAATATTTATAGAGAAACTATCAAAGGCTTACGCACGCATACGCGTAATTAATCCTTTTTAAACAATCAAAGGCTTACGTAAGTATTTGCTTTATTAATTAACTAATTTAAAATAATTTATTGTATATAAACTATCGAGGGTAGATGTTTGCGTTTAGGATTTTGCTTCTTGTTTTTCTTTATACTTCCAATTTTGCATAATATTAATACTATAAATTTTGCATGTTTGAAAGAGATAATATCAAAATTAGCTTTTGATCGATTTCACGATCAATTTGCAAAAATCGAAATAAAAAAGGAGGCAATCCGACGTGGCACCATCTTTGCGTACCTATGCCACGTAATTTTGTCACATATAGAAGCATCCTCAATGATAGGTATAATTAATACATGATATGAAATTGTTGCTAAGTACACTATTGCAAGATGAGGTACAATTTTATTAAGATAGAGAAAGTTGAGAATCTAACTTTAGATACTAAGGAGAAGGAGGGTGTTGGTTTGAAATTTTATTGGATTCTTTCAGACTTTTAAAGTCTGGATGTATTCAATCCGGATTTTAAAAAGTATATTAAAATTTTGGGTATTTAACCTGGATTTTAAAAAGTCTATTAAAATTCTGGGGTATTCAACCTGGATTTTAAAATGTCAATTAAAATTTACCGGTATTCAATAGTTTATGAATTTTTAAAAATTTTAAAAGTCAATGAATTTTAAAATATTCTCTTTAAAAAATACAAAGCAATTCCACCTTTGCAAATCTCTAATAATTATGAGAAATTTCTACGGATTTCTTTTAATTAACTTAATTATTTTAAAAAAATAATAAAAACTTTTAAAAAATATAAAATTAAATAAAAAACAAAATATGAAAAATAAAAATTTCTTTTAATCATATTATTTTTAAAAAATAATAAAAACTTAAAAAAATTATATAAAATTAAATAAAAAAAGAAAAAATATGTTTTTAAGAAAAAAAATATTTAAAAAAAAAAAAATTAAAATATTAAATAACAACTTGGTTTAACTATTAATAAAATTTCAAAAAAAAAAATAATTTTTTTTATTATAAAATAGTTAAAGATATTTTTAAAAAATTTAATGATATAAATAAAAATAAAAATGATACTATATTAATATTTTTTTGAATAATTTAAATTAATTTTTTTTAAACAAAAATGTGTTTTATATAACGGTTATATCAATAAATAATGCTCGAAAATTTATGAAAATTTATGTAAATCAATAAAAATAAATGAAAAGCATATTTCAATTTTTTTTTGAAATCTATGAAAATCCGTATAAATCAATAACAGAAGTCAGTCTCCGTAGATTTTGAAAATCCACTGACTTTTTGAAATCCATAAAAATCCAACAAAATTCGAATTGAATAAACCCTCCTAAGTATAATTCTAATTGTGGGCCCAATATGTCATTTTTTCTATTAATTCTTTTATAATATATGTGCGTAAATAAAATAAAAAATTATATAATGTAAAACCTACAATAATATGAAATGTACCTTGTATTGTTGGAGAGTGTAAATATAAATTAATAAATATAATTTATGTGACATGTGATTAAATTAACTTACCACTTCACCAAAAGACCTAAACCAAAAAAATTTTATCTTAAAAGTATATATTTTATTATATGACTTTATAATTGTAGAATTGAATATTTTAATTAAATTTGTTAAATTTTAATATATAAATGTAATTAGTATATATGTTATTATATGACTTTATAATTGTACAATTGAAAATATTTTAATTAAATTTTGTTAAACTTTAATATATATACATTTAATTATTTTATTAAATTGTCTAGAATCAAATTATTTTATAAATTAATACACACTATTTCATAATAATATAAGTATTTTTTAAATGAATATTTCACAATAATCTTAATTTTTATAATGAAAAAAAAAGGTAATTTGGATACATGTATCAAAACCAAGATTAGGAATTTTCGATGAACCAAGCTGAATACCATCACCCTTACGACTTCTTCAGATTTTTTTTTTTTTTTTTTTTTTATAAATTTTAGGTATACATTCATTGAAAAAATTGGTTTCGCCGCTCCTAGTTGGTGTGCTTCAAACTGTAAGACGATTGAAGCCGTTTTTATCTTTGAGGACTATACACGTCAAAAAATCATAACATAAGCGGGGCATGTATATTAGTGTTGCTGACAGTACTGCAAACGCCTCAACTTCTCGCAATTCAGACGTTGGAGTGTTTTAATTATTATTTGTATTTTGGAATTGTTATAAAGATCAATAGTATTGTTCTATGCTTAGATTTAATTTAATTTAATTTTGTGTTTCGGATTTAGAAATTCGTGCAAAATAACCAAAAGTTGACGAGTAAAATCGACAAAATAGAAGTCGTTGCGATGTGTTCATAAGACAACACTTTATTTCAATAGAGCTATAATGCTCGGTTTATTCATACCACATACATAATTAGTAATAGTATTACTGAACAGCACACTGTTGCCCTTTAGGGAGGAACATGGCAACAGAAGCTTTTATCATATCTATCCATTTCTTCGCTTCATTATTGGCATCGATCAGCGTCTCCTTCTCCTCCTCGGCTTTGACGGAATCCAACGCGTTGCCGCAAGCGACCGCATAGTCTTTGGCTGAGTTTGCATGAAACCAAATACTATGGACCTCTTTAGTTGTGATCGCCGTTTGAGTTATGTTTTTTAAGGAGTCGTAGCATGTTTTTAGTTCACCGGTTGCATTGGCGATACTACCGAGACACTCATTGACCACTTCTTTGGAAATGATTCCTCCGTTCTTTTTACCACCGGCTTGCACAACGGTTTTGACCTCTTTCGTCTTACTTTTGGCTTGATTGACTAGGAACGTACACAGAGCTTGGGTCGTAGAAGTGCACTTGGCTTTGGCACATTCAGGTGACGCCAACGTTCGATTGCATAAATTCGCATCGATGCCGGTGAACGAGCAAACATCGGAGAGCTTCTGGGCTTGATCGTCTGCATAACAATTATGAACGCATAATAACATCAATACATAAAACATAACCGAAACAATAATAGAACACCCCAAAACATGCTGCATTATATTATTAATTAATTATATTTATTTTATATTTTGAGATGATAATTATATTTGTGAATTTGAGTGGATGAATATTGCCGGATTTATACAGGAAGGAAAGGGGGAGCCACGTGGGCTCGTCTAGAAAATAAAAAATGTGGCAGGAATATATATAAGATTATTTAATATCAGTTCGGTTCACTCTCATTTATTTTATCTCTCTAAATTACTTTTATCAATACCACTTTACCCACTTTCAATATTTTATTTTTAATGTTTGTTTTCATAAATTATTTTATATAACTAAAAAGATAATAATTTTATAAAATTATAAAGATTGACTTAAAAATGATAGATCCTTCTCCTTAAATATGAAGAAAGAAACAAAAAAAATATCATTTGTTATAGGAAAAAAACTCACATATTCGCGGAAAAAATTTAAACAAAATTTAGGCCGATCGTTTTAGTATCTACTTAAATTGACCTAATTAGAAAATTTAAATAATTAAGAAAATTAATTAATATTTATATTTTATACCTAAATTATTTACCATAATTATATCACACAAATTTTCTCTTAACGAAGTCTTCTATTTATATTACATAGGTCCTATTTAAATCATCAACGACATAATTATGAACAATTTACAGCTGCAATTTAAGAAAGTCAGTCTCATTGTGAGGTCGAATCTTGACAAATGTAAAGGGGTATAAACGTCTTTCTTCAATAAGCTTGAGGAAATTGACTCTTCACGTACCAGCAGTGGGCGGAGCGGCTCCAACGTGATTCTTCCTGTGGCTGCCGCCTGCCGGAAAATCATGGATTGAGGTTGAGCGGGTATAATTGTCCATTCCTCTGCGAGATTTCTATATTTGACAATTGTAAGTTGTCTCTTATAGTTATAGTTTTATACACAACATTAATTAATAATAGTCCTATATGTGATCGACTAAAAAAATTTTAAAAAATATTATTTTTATTGATTTTTTAACCTAAAAATGGAAGATAAAAATATTTTAAAATTAATAAAACTAGTCTTTTTGCTTATGCATTAATGAACGTGATTAATTTCTAAACATGACTAGTGTAACTTTTATCATCTCGATTAATTTCTTTGCTCCATTGTTGACCCTCTTTTGGAGTCCAAATTAATTTAATTAATTAATTTTGGCTTTAATTAATTTTGACTTTTTTTGTGAAATATTTATTTTGGGAATATTTATTATTGGGAGGAGAATCCAAAATGAAAGAAGTTTTTTTACCATAAAAACTTATTACTTGGAGGAGAAGACTTGTGTCTTATAAATTGAAGAAAGAAAAGCTGGAACGCCATATTTTAGAGAGAATATTTTTATGCACATGTTTTTATTTTTTAGATATTTATACGAGTAGTAACTATTCAATCTCGTGATTGTTTAGTCTTTATTTCTTTTTCTCGAATTATTTTGTATTCACGATTAGGAGTGGACACGGTCCGGGACGGTCCGGGATTAAGGGTGTCCCGTTCCAAGTCCCGGTTATATATATATCGGTTCGGGATCGGTCCCGTTTAGACTATAGTCCCAATTGAACATGGTACTATTCGGGATCGGTTCGGGACCAATTCGGGACCATGTTAATTTGGGACATAATAAATAAATAATCCAACTAAAAAATAAAATAAAAACATCCCAAAATTTAAACATTAAACCAACTAAAAAGGCATCTATAAGTTTAAACAAATTTAAAAAAATCCAAAGAGTTTAAAAAACATTAAAACAACATTTAATGTTCAATGGAACTAAACACAACTATTTCTGTCTTCAATCTTCTTCATGCCATTTCATTTTTTTAGGTTTGAGTTTTTTAGGAATTCAATTAATAATTTAAGGGATAATTATAGTTTAGTACCTGAACTTAGGTCACTTTTGCACTTTGATGTCTGAACTTTTTTTTTTTACATTTTAGTGGCTGATCTATGCATTTTTTGCATTTTGATGTTATTTTTACCGGAAAACCGGCGATAGTAAGTTTATAGTGGCATTTTAGTAATTTTTATGTATTTCATAAACCTGCAATTACCCTTATACCCTTGTGTGTATAAAAAAATAGATTAAATGTTTTATTAACAAAAATGTGGCGTACACACTAATAAAACAAATATAAATAATAATACAAAACATAAAAAAACACAAATAAACTCAATATTAAATCTATACCTAAATCTAAATCAATATTTAATTAATCATAAGAATATTTACATCTAGATCTATCTTTGGCGGCGAGAAACTCCGAATAGGTAGCAACATCCTTTTGCATCGATGACGAATGTTAGGGCTGAAGGAGGAGATTTAGATCTAAGCCTCACATTTTCTCGAGCACAACTGCACGATGCCTTTGGCGTGGGAGGACCCAGCAAAGGGCTTCTTCCATTCATTCTCGAGAACGGTGGGACTTGAGCTTTCGACCGGCTCACAACAAACAGTTTACGGACATTTGATCTACACACATTCGCTTTGAATACTAAATCAATGCTAAAACAGAGATATGGAATTAAATGAAAGAGGAGATTTAATTAGATCTACCTCAATCTTCGTCTCATGTTTTTTCGCCAATTTCTCAATTTTTTTCTACACAAGATCTTAAATTCTCCTACGACACCTCCTCCTGCTTCGCGACAAGACCACCCACACTCCCTTTCCTCACCCGAAACCACCCACAATGAATTCCGCAGCCACGAATCAGGAATCTCCGACGTCGCCTTCTTCTCTGACGGTCGATTTCTCGCCACGAACTCCGATGACGACTGCCCCGTGCGCCTCTGAGTCATCGCCATCGCCATCGGCTCCCTCCACAAAACCCTAACCGGACACATCAACTACGTTTTATGCATCAATTTCAACCCCCAATCGAACATGGTCGCCTCCTGGTCCTTCGATGAGACCATCCGCGTTTGGGATTATGAAGTCTGGGAAGAATTTGAAGGTCTTCACGGCGTACTCCGTCGCCCCCAATTTGTTTTTTCTATATGTTTAATATTTATTTTATATTTTAATTTTAAAGATTTTCTAATATTATCATATTTATATTATTTTTTTAAAACAAGGGTATAAAATACATAAATATTACTAAAATGTCACTATAAACTTACTATTGCCGGTTTTCCGGTAAAAATAGCATCAAAATGCAAAAAATGCATAGATCAGCCACTAAAATGTAAAAAAAAAAAGTTCAGTCATCAAAGTGCAAAAGTGACCTAAGTTCAGGTACTAAACTATAATTATCCCATAATTTAATATAAAGTATTAATGTATTATATTATATAATAATTTAATATTTTTTTCAATCGGGACAATCGGTACGGAACGGGACAAAAATATTTGGACCTTGTAATGGTATTACTTCAATCGGAACGGGACCGGGATCGGAACAATAAATAGTGTATCCGAACGAATATGCTATTTTTCGGAACGGAACCATATCGGTTCGGAACAGTTCGGGAAAAATCGGGATATTCGCCCACCCCTATTCACGATTATAGTGAAAGTTTATTGCTTTTGAAGAAGCTTGGTAGGTTGTATTGATTAATATAACTTACGAAGATTATATCTTTGTTCTCTACTTTTTCCAGTTGCTGTACTTTTTACTATTTCCGCTGCATAACTGAATCTGTTGTTCTGTGACAGCAGTACTCAATCTGTTGTTCTCTGGACAACAGAATTTAACTCGTTACAGTGACTGACTTTTCTATTTCAGCACGTTGACTGCGAGTCGACCTCTTTTTCAATTGGTATCAGAGCAGGTCACTTGACATACGAAGTGAGATCCGTGCAGTCGACTCAACATGGATTCAAGCTACTTGATTCGTACTATTGTGCTTGATGGATCCAACTACTCCCACTGGAAGGTACGTACTCGTTCTAAAATTAAATCTATTGACACACGTGCGTGGGATGCAGTTGAAGATGGATGGGAACATCCGATGCATGATGATCGTGGAGATCTAGTTCACAAGCCCTCAAAGCTATGGACGAAGGATGAACGAGAAGCTGCTTCCGCAAACGAAAAGGCGTTGACGGAACTCTACAGCTCTGTCGACAAAAATATGTTCAAACTAATCAAGAACTCAAAATCAGCAAAGGAGGCTTGGGACACGTTGCAGATCCACTGTGAAGGAAACAAGTCCGTGAGGGAGTCTCGACTGAGGGTTCTCGCAACTAAGTTTGTGAACATGAGGATGAGAGAAGATGAAACAACAACAAGCTACTTCAATGCGTTGTATGACATTGCCAACAAATGTGCAGAACTTGGAGAGCCTATGCTCAACAAGACACTCGTATCCAAAGCCTTAAGAACACTGTCCTCTAAATTTCTTATCAAGGTAATGGCTATTGAAACGGCAAAAGTTGCAGGTGACATCGAATTTTCAGAGTTAATGAACGATATCAAGACGTATGAGATGATAATGCTTGAGAGAGATCAACGTGGTTCCAGTACTCGGAACGTCACAACACTCTGGTCAAAAGGAGACCAAACAGGCGGTACACCACAAGCTAGCAGTTCCAGACCTCTGTCCAGTCAACAGACTGAAGATGATGATGAAGAGGCTGATCTGATGGAACTCCTGAATGCTAGTACTGAGGACAAGGTAGCCCTGTTGACCAGACAAATGAAGCATCTGTACAAGAGGCGTTTTAGTCAGGAGACCAGGAACAAAAATTCTGAAGGGCAGTTTCAGCAAGGTACCAATACTGGGAGTAACAGCAACCAGCTGAACACTCCACAAAGACCTGAAAGACATACTGATAGTCCTCCGACTAGCCAAAGACGTGCTTATTCTGACAACACCATATCGAAGAATCTATCAACTATTCAATGTCATGAATGTAAGGGGTTCAGACACATTGCCAATGAGTGTGCAAACACGCTACGGAGATTGGGAAGAAAAGTCATCTATGTTGCTTTAGATGATGACAACTTGAGTGAAGACGAAGGTGACATCAGTACCCCAACACATGATCAAAGTGCCTTGTTCGCAAACATTGATAAGGGGACTCTTTCAGACTATGAGTTTGATGACTCAACAAATTCTGAGGCTATGCACTACAAAAAAATAGGTTTTTGCTTACGCCCCAATCCGTAAGCAAATCCGTAAGTAAACGGGTTGCTTACGGATTTGCTTACGGATTGGAGCCGTATGTAAATGTCTCGTCAGTAAATTTTTTGCTTACGGATTGTTGATGCCGTAAGCATTTCCTTACGGCTTTCTTTACGGCCGATCCGTAAAGAATTGTCGTCTGCCCATCAAGAATTGCAGACGCTTTTGCTTGCGGATTTGTTTACGGTCTATTCCATAAGGAAATGCTTACGGTCTATTTCGTAAGCATTCGTTTACGGACTTATCCGTAAGAAAATCCTTACGGCTGGAGCCGTAAGCAAATCCTTACGGCTGGATCCATAAGGAAATCCTTACGACTAGAGCCGTAAGCAAATCCTTACGACTTGAGCCGTAAAGAAATCCGTAAGCAAATGCTTATTATTTTTATTTTTTTTTAATTTATATTTTTGTAATTATTTTAATTAATTTTAATTAATAAATAATAAATTTAATTATAAAATTTCAAAATATTCTTAAATAAAATTCAAAATATCGTAACAATCTAAAACAAAACAATCCAACGTTAGTAAAATTCAAACAGTATTATAACATCTAACTAACATATATAACAAAATCAAGAACTCGAGAAAGGACTAGAAGGCATCTTAAATTTGATCTTTGCAATTTTTGCAACAAGTCCCCTAGTGAGCTCTGTCAGCTCTGCCACTCGTGACTCGACAGCAGTATTAAGGACTTCTGCCACGCGTGACTCGACAGTAGTGTCAATGATTTCCTGAATGCGCTCCTGAGACATTGCAGCACGTGTCGTCGTCGAAGATCCACACAACAACGTCCTCCCTAAGAGGTCGGTCCCAAATATGTGATTCTTCTTCTTCGGGACAACGCTGGCGTAAATCTGGTCAATGTCGGGCTCGGCCTGTGTCTCTACGCGTCTCTCATTCACAACAGCTTCTACATCAGCCTGCCCAAAATCAATTTAATAATTTCAAATCAAAACTTTTAAGAATACATACTAACAATATAAATAAGTACATATATAAATTGTTTCAAAACTTACAATAACACGAGCAGCTCGCTGAGACGTTGTTGTGCCGTCTTTCCTAAAGTGTAGACGTGGCCTCTCGACCAAGCTCCTGAGACTGTACATATACAACTATTAATTAAAAATTATTTAATATTTTTTAGCCTCATCATTTTACTAATATAAAAAAAATAGAAGTTTTTTATTACTTACCAAGACCTCCTTGTGTTTGAGCGTCGAACGAGACCCTCCCGTATGCCTCGACATACCAGTGCCCGGTCCGTCAGGCTCGCTGCAGCGATTCAAAGTGTTCTGAGCCGACTTCTTCTTGAAGTCATCAGTGTCGTACACTACCAGCCACTGCTTCCATACTTCGTCACACAAATGAAAGAGAAAGCGTTTTTTACCTCGCTTCAAAACCGAAAGTGCGTTGTACCCTACCACTCGAATTATCAATTCGATGGAGGGTTAGAGTGAGAGGTTCTCGAGTCATATCTCATGCAATCAAAGCAAAACATAAATGAGAGATAATAAAGCAAGAAAATGGGGATGAAAGTAGCAAGTAAAAGCAAGTAGAGACAAGATATAAGAAATGATATAAAGTGAATGATTTCGTTCTAGAGAGATTTCCGGATGTGTTTGTTTTTCTAGTCACACAACCATGTATCTAAGTTCAGAAAGGAGCTTTGACATTTTCAAAGTGTAAATTGTTTAAACTTCCCTAAAGAAGCACTTCGAAATGGTAGTGAGTTATCTAGTAGCTCGTTTTCGTTCTTTAGTTTGTTGGTACTTATGTTTAGTAAATCGAACCTTGAGAAGAAAAGTCTCGCACCAAGGCGACTAATCGATTTAATTACTAATCGACACCAATCCCGCCCCACGGTGATTAACATCAATTGTGGTTCAAAATATTACACTAAAAACCAAAATTAATTCTCTCAATTATTTAATCAAACCTTATATACAAGTCTCACATCTCATCTCCTACTCAAATTTAGCCAATAATGTTCATAGAAATCATCACAATGAACATATAAATCATACATCCAAACATATTCATCAACATCCAATACGAATCCAATTCTCAAATCACAAATCAAATGCCCAAGTCTAACAATTCAACTACAAAAGCAAATAAAAGTGTAGGGAAAAGAAATAGCCAAAGGAGAAAAAGAAGGATGAAGTAGAAATCGTGGAGTAGTCGTCGTCCTAGTCGATCTCAATCCGGCGTCAACGGATTGATCTCGATCGGAGCTTGGAACTCTTCCTTCTTTTCTCTTCAATTTGATCCCTTCTCTCTCTAAGGGTTTCCACGTAAAAAAATTTATCTTCTCTTTTATTGTTGATTTTTTTTTCGGTACTCGTTATTATTGTACTATAAATCGTCCGATCCACAACATAATAAATTTGTGAGATTAAAAAGTCAAATTTTAGCTATGGTCTCCGCTCTATTTTGACATCATGGATCCATTTCGAATATTGTTTTCTCTAAATTTCACTATTAATTATCTTAATATTATTACATTAAAACATGAATATTTTGGAAAAAATGAATTTTATGTATTTCAGAATACTTGTCTCACACTTCTTAATTTATATATATATATATATATATTATTGCAAATTCACCAATTAGTTCTTTTTTCACTATAAGTGCAGTTTTAGCTAATTAATAAAAGTAGTGGAGGATTAAAGAAATTGATCATCTCCAATTTGAACAATTGAAAAAAAATGCAAAGAATAAAATTAAAAAATAAAATCAAAAGTTGTTCATCTTAAAAAAAAAAAAAAACAATACGTAAAGTTGTTAAAGTTGAGTTTGAGATTTCACTCGTCAATTGTTCCACAATCAATTTGTGCGGGAAGGAAAACTCTTATAAGACTTATTTGGTGTCACTGTTAAATACACGATAGTTAAGAGATAACTAGATAATTTGATGTTTGGTTCTATTTATGTGGGTTTGAGATAGGTTAAAGGCCCGTTCATAATTGTGCACCTTTAATGAATTTATCAGCCAATTTAAGGTGATGGGCTGTCCCATTTTAATAGTGAAATGGGTTGGTAAGGATTATTACTAATTTATCCTCGATTTATTAAATATCAAAAAATATTCCATAATTATTTGTTTTCTATTTCTCAAGTTTATTCTCTCCTAATTTCTTCTGCATAATGATTCTTCATATTTTCATATTCTCTTTTCATATGATTTTTCTAGTGTTTGTGGCAAGGAAGATTTTTCACACAAGGAAGATGAAGGTTGAGAGTCGAATCGCCAGACCCGATTGACGAGGGTCGCGAAGAGATGAAACGGTACGAGCTTACCGTCGGCGAAAATTCATCGACAAGGAGAATCGTAGTCGGATCTTCGAGGCGCGACTCAAAACCTGCGAAATCGTTACTAAAATTTCTAGATCTGGTTCCGTTGCCTCCGCATTGACCGCTATCGTTTGCTGAGTCTTCAAGAAAAGCTTATTTTTTGTAAATTGAATTTTAAATTTTCTTTCTTTCTTGAGAAAAATGTATGGAATTAAAAAATAAAAAAAAGAAGAGCAATTTTGTGATTTGATTACAGAACAATAATGACAATCAGAATGCAACAATATTAATTCAACTGATAGCAATTCTTCTTTAAGTGTTTTGACTTATTGCAATGGTAGCATTTTTTTGTCTCAAAGGTTGATGCAGAAGCATCACCACCTCCTTATGGCTTCTTCTTGTTGCCCATTTTACCCCATGACTTCTTCTTTGAAACAGTTAGACCATCTGGATTTTGGGGATGTTCTTTGGCCTTGGGATCTTTCTTGTTCAACTCCTTTGATCTCAATGCTACCTGCACTTCTTCAAGAGTCAACTCATGAACCCTACCATACAACAAGGCATCCTTAAACTGATCATATGCATAAGGTAATGAGCTCAATAGCAACAGAGCTTGATCCTCCTCCTTCATTTGACCATCCACATTTTTTAGATCATCAAACAACCTCACAAAGTCATCCATATGGTCAACTAAAAATCTATCAGAAGACATTCTAAAGGTATAGAGCCTTTGCATCAGATACAACCTGTTTGCCAAGGATTTTGTCATATACAAGCTCTCCAGCTTCTTCCATAGGCCATATGCAGTTGTCTCCTTGCATACTTCCATCAACACCTTGTCACCAAGGCTCAAGATGATCACACTATGAACTCTCATGGAAATCTCAATTGGATCAGGTGTTGAGTCACTAGAACCTGACTTCTCTGCCTCCTCTGTCTCCTTCCCTTTGGACTGCAGTTTAGGTGGTGGCAACGGAGTATCCAACGCAGAGATCAGGCCTTATTGAACCAGCACATCGTTCACCTTGATTCTCCAAAGGTTGAAGTCATTTTTGCCTGTGAATTTCTCCAAATCGAACTTTGCGGATCCACCCTTCATCATCTTCGCAGCAGCTGGATTAGATTCCCACCGACGGCGCCACTTGTTGAGGATTCGACAAGATCACAAAACAATCGAGCTGCGCGAGCTCAAAAGCTTCAAACCAGAGTTTCGAGCCCAACAATGGCAAAATACGAAACCGGCGTTATGAGTTCGATCTAACACACCTAAAAGTATCTCTGGTCTTGAAATACTCCAGACCCAGCACGCTTAACATTGGAGTTGTTAAAATATGACTCGAATCCGTAGAAATTTTGTTTCCTTATTTAGGAAAATTAGAATTATATTGTATTCAATATAATTCTATTCCTTATGGATTAAGGAGTCATATATTAGGAAAAGGGTTTATTCCTATTCCTATTGGTTACCTAATTTATAGGTTTTCTACACCTATAAATAGGGATCTCCATAGACATAATTATTGGTGTGGAACACGAGTTAATACCATCATAGAGAGAGATAATATTGTGTGAGATTCGAGGGTTTTAGAGTGGATATCAATCCTTGTAATCGTCGGCAATATTATACTGAAAGTTCTCGTCGTTCCTCCGGTGGTTTTTCCCGATTTGGGTTTCCACGTAAATTCATTGTCTTCTTTACTTGTCTCCTTCTTTATTTTATTGTTGAGTTATTTTCGGGGTTCCACATTATTATTCGTACTATACATCGTCGATCTGCAACAAGTAGTATCTAGTGGCACCGGTTTTGATCGTATGGCGTTCAGAGCTTTGTCCTGTAACAAGTGGTTTCAGATCCAAGTTACGATCTTTAAGCTAGCAAGTGGTATCAGAGCCAGGCAACGATCCCGTGACCTTTCTGAGCCAGACTACGATTCTACTACCTTCCGAAGCAAGGTTTCGATGGCGAGCGTGAGGTACGATCTACCGAATTTAAGTCTCAACACGAGGTTTCCTATTTGGCAACACAAGATGAGGTTAGTCCTCAGATCTCTTAAGCAAGAGGTTTGTGTACTTGGTGTTGACAACAAGTCGAAAGACATGAAGCATGACGAGTGGGTGGAGCTCGATTAGATGGCTATGGCGACCATAGGGCTTCATGTTTCGGATTCTTTGACCGAGGAAACGACGGAGGCGAAGACCGCAAAGGAATTATGGGAGTTGTTGGAGTCGATGTGCGTTGAGAAAACGGTGTCCAGCAAGCATCACTTGAAGAGAAGTCTCTACTTCCTCAAGATGGCGGAGGGATCGTCGATTCAAGACCATGTAGCAAGATTCAAGGAGCGTGTAGCTGACCTTGGGAAAATTGGCGTGAAGATCGAAGATGATGATCTTGCGTTTTGGATGTTATGCTCGCTACCCCCCTCCATGGCGGTTTTTTGGGACACGTTTCTCTATGGACGAGATAGTCTCACGTTTAAAGACGTAACTTCGGCTCTCTCGTCAAGGGAAAACGTACAAAGGATGGAGTCCAACAAAGACGGTGTGCCCGATGTGGGTGAAGGACTTAGTGTCCAAAAGAAGTACCGTGATAAAGGGAGCGACTCGGGGAATTCGAAGTCGCGACACGGGAATAAGGTGTGTTTCTATTGCAAGAAGAAGGGACACATAAAGTCGGAGGTCGGAGTGCTACGCATTGAAAAATAGGGAGAGCAACAACAATAATTCCGGTAAGAATTCCGGTGACGTTGGATTAGTAGATGGGCATTATAATGGGGATCTACTGATGGCTCTAGGCGAGAAGTCCAACTTGTGTGATGATTGGATCTTAGACTCGGGTTGCTCGTTTCATATGTGTCCGGACCGGTCGTTGTTCGAGACTTATGAATCTTTGGAGCATGGTGCGGTGTTCATGGCTAATAACACCTCGTGCAAGGTCGAAGGGATTGGGAATATCCGCTTGAAGATGTTCGATGGCACGGTGCGCACGTTAGGCGAGGTAAGACATGTCCCAGACTTGAAGAGAAATTTGATTTCCTTGAGTACCCTTGATATGAAGGGCTACAAACTCACTTGGAAAGGTGGAGTTTTAAGGGTTAACAAAGGTGGTTTGGTAATATTGCGGGGAAAGAGAAAGACGAGTCGTCTTTATGTCCTCGATGGAAGCTCGGCGAAAGAAGTAACCGAGGTCAATTCTAGCTACACCGGAGAAGGTGGAGTTGTTAAGGCTACCGAAGAGGCTTTGGTAGTGTTGGGAGGAGACGAAAAGGCAGAGCAACCGTATGCCCTCCATGAAGGCGCGGTGAAGGAAGTAACCGAGGCTGAACCTCGACTCTTGCTAGAAGAGTCTCACCGGCTTAAAGGCATGCAACCAAGTAAGGCCGGAGTGACCAAGTTTATTAGAGATGAAGCGGTGAATGAAGTAACCGTGGGAAAAACTAGGCTCTCGGATGAAGAGTCTACACGACTAGACCATGTGCGGCTTGGGCATGTGAGGAAAGTCGATAAAAAGGATAGAGTGTTTCTCGATCTATGGAGTGTTTCTAAAACTGGTGAGCCATGTGCGCTTGGAAAGCGATCGAGAGGGTATATCTCGAATTGGGCTCACAACTCGAAGAAGACACTAGGGTATGTACGTTCCGAGTTATGGGGACCTTTGAAGGTCCAAACTTCTAGGAACTAGGCCCGTTGGGGCATTTGGAGGAAGACGAGGGACGAGACTATGGAGTGCGATGTGATTTCGCATGGGTGATGTGATTTCGCTTTATGGTTTGATGTGCGATGTGATTTCGCATGCGCAATGGGATTTCGCGGTTTCTCGTCAAGGTGGAGATTGTTAAAATATGACTCGAATCCGTAGAAATTTTGTTTCCTTATTTAGGAAAATTAGAATTATATTGTATTCAATATAATTCTATTCCTTATGGATTAAGGAGTCATATATTAGGAAAAGGGTTTATTCCTATTCCTATTGGTTACCTAATTTATGGGTTTTCTACACCTATAAATAGGGATCTCCATAGACATAATTATTGGTGTAGAACACGAGTTAATACCATCATAGAGAGAGATAATATTGTGTGAGATTAGAGGGTTTTAGAGTGGATATCAATCCTTGTAATCGTCGGCAATATTATAGTGAAAGTTCTCGTCGTTCCTCCCGTGGTTTTTCCCGATTTGGGTTTCCACGTAAATTCCTTGTCTTCTTTAATTGTCTCCTTCTTTATTTTATTGTTGAGTTATTTTCGGGGTTCCGCATTATTATTCGTACTATACATCGTCGATCTGCAACAAGTAGTATCTAGTGGCACCGGTCTTGATCGTGTGGCGTTCAGAGCTTTGTCCCGTAACAAGTGGTTTCAGAGCCAAGTTACGATCCTAAAAGCTAACAGGAGTTCTTATAAGAGGATGCCCAGAAAAGAAGATGCATCTTGTTGGTATGAGTAGCATATTCGATTCCTTTATGCATTTGAATTTTCTGGGGCATTATAATCACCCCACCTTTTATGCGCAACGTCTTCGTTGTGCGCCTTACTTTCCCAGGACCTACCATCCGTGCAGGATTCTAGAGGTGGCCCCTACGGGTACTCTCACCAACTTCAGGGTGGAGCACTTGGTCCCGCATGGCACTTAGTTCCCGTAATTACGGTCGGCACCTGCTCTGATACCATTTGTAATGCCTCGACCCGTTGAGGGGCCGAAGCCCGACCCTAATGGGTCGGCTCGGTTACCAATGACTACCGTCGGGAGTGATTTCTGGCCCCACTGTACCATCACTTGTCTTTTCCAGCACACTTTGTTCTCACTCGTGCGCACCCCGGGAGAATTCCCAAGGGGTCACCCATCCTTGAATTACTCAAGAGCCAGCACGCTTAACTTTAGAGTTCTTATAGGAGGATGTCCAGAAAAGAAGATGCCTCTGTTAGTATAAGTAGCATATTCAATTTTAAACCTTTGAATTTTTTGGCGCGTTACAAAAAATAACACAGGATTTTACGAGCTTCAATCGACTGAAAGTCGACCTACGTGCTCGGGGAGGGAGGTGGTGCTCTGATGATATTCAAGCTCTCAAAGCTATTGGAATAGACTCTGATACGAACCTCGTTGGGGATCGAAAAATAGAAGAGAAACGAAGAACAAAAGAAGATAGATGATACCGATGGAAGGTCCCAAAACATCTGGATCTAACCCACCAAATGATTTAGGATCGATCTCCTAAACCCCAACGTGACGTTGATGAAGCAACTCGGATATAATGTAGGCACACGAACGAAGGGTGATCGCTTCGTTGATTCGTCGGTTGAATTCTTTGGAATAATCGGGTAGAATTCGAACCCAAGAGAGAATTTTATAAAAATTCATAAAACCTAATTTTTATTTTCAAAAGTCTTAATTAAAACTGTTGTAAGATCGGACGATGTATAGTACGAACAATATGCGGAACCCCGAATATAACTCAACAATAAATAAAGAAGGAGACAAGAAAAGAAGACAAAGAATTTACGTGGAAACCCAAATCGGGAAAAACCACGGGAGGAACGACGAGAACTTTTACTATAATATTGTCGATGATTACAAGGATTGATATACACTCTAAAACCCTCTAATCTCACACAATATTATCTCTCTCTATGATGGTATTAACTTGTGTTAACTCGTGTTCTAATTGTGTCTATGGAGATCCCTATTTATAGGTGTAGAAAACCCATAAATTAGGTAACCAATAGGAATAGGAATAAACCCTTTTTCCTAATATATGACTCCTAAATCCATAAGGAATAGAATTATATTATATTAAATATAATTCTAATTTTCCTAAATAAGGAAACAAAATTCCTACGGATTCGAGTCATATTTTAACAATCTCCACCTTGACGAGAAACCGCGAAATCCCATCGCGCATGCGAAATCTCATCGCACATCAAATCATAAAGCGAAATCACATCGCCCTCAATAGTCTCGTCCCTCGTCTTCCTCCAAATGCCCCAACGGGCCTAGTTCCTAGAAGATTGGACCTTCAAAGGTCCCCATGAATCGGAACGTACATACCTGAGTGTCTTCTTCGAATTGTGAGCCCAATTCGAGATATACCCTCTCGACCGCTTTCCAAGCGCACATGGCTCACCAGGTTTAGAAACACTCCATAGATCGAGAAACACTCGATCCTTCTTGTCGACTTTCCTCACATGCCCAAGCCGCACATGGTCTAGTCGTGTAGACTCTTCATTCGAGAGCCTAGTTTTTTCCACGGTTACTTCGTTCACCGCTTTATCTTCAATGAGCTTGGTCACTCCGGCCTTACTTGGTTGCGCGCCTCTAAGCCGGATAGACTCTTCTACCAAGAGTCGGGTTTCGGCCCCGGTTACTTCCTTCACCGCGCCTTCTTGGAGGACATAAGGTCGTCTCGCCTTTTCTTCTCCTCCCAACACTACCAAAGCCTCTTCGGTAGCCTCATAAACTCCACCTTCTCCGGTGTAGCTTTTATCAACCTCGGTTACTTCTTTCGCCGAGCTTCCATCGAGGACATAAAGACGACTCGTCTTTCTCTTTCCCCGCAATATTACCAAACCACCTTTGGTAACCCTTATAACTCCACCTTTACAAGTGAGTTTATAGCCCTTCATATCAAGGGTACTCAAGGAAATCAAATTCCTCTTCAAGTCAGGGACATGTCTTACCTCGCCTAACGTGCGCACCGTGCCATCGAACATCTTCAAGCGGATATTACCAATCCCTTCGACCTTGCACGAGGTGTCATTAGCCATGAACACCGCACCATGCTCCAAGGATTCATAAGTCTCGAACAACGACCGGTCCGGACACATATGAAACGAGCAACCCGAGTCTAAGATCCAATCATCACACAAGTTGGAGTTCTCGCCTAGAGCCATTAGTAGTTCTCCATAGAAATTCCCATCTACTAATCCAACGTCACCGGAATCCTTATTACCGGAATTATTGTTGTTGCTCTCCTTTTTCTTCCACGCGTAGCACTCCGACTTTATGTGTCCCTTCTTCTTGCAATAGAAACACTCCTTATTCCCGTGTCGCGACTTCGAATTCCCCGAGTCGCTCCCTTTATCACGGTACTTCTTTTGGACGCTAAGTCCTTCACCCACATCGGGCACACCATCCTTGTTGGACTCCATCCTTTGTACGTTTTCCCTTGACGAGAGAGCCGAAGTTACGTCTTTAAACGTGAGACTATCTCGTCCATAGAGAAGCGTGTCCCGAAAAGCCGCCATGGAGGGGGGTAGCGAGCATAACATCCAAAACGCAAGATCATCATCTTCGATCTTCACGCCAATTTTCCCAAGGTCAGCTACACGCTCCTTGAATCTCGCTACATGGTCTTGAATCGACGACCCCTCCGCCATCTTGAGGAAGTAGAGACTTCTCTTCAAGTGATGCTTGCTGGACACCGTTTTCTCAACGCACATCGATTCCAACAACTCCCATAATTCCTTTGCGGTCTTTGCCTCCGTCGTTTCCTCAGTCAACGAATCCGAAACATGAAGCCCTATGGTCGCCATAGCCATCTGATCGAGCTCCACCCACTCGTCATGCTTCATGTCTTTCGGCTTGTTGTCAATACCAAGTAGAACAATCTCTTGCTTAAGAGATCTGAGGACTAACCTCATCTTGTATTGCCAAATAGGAAACCTCGTGTTGAGACTTAAATTCGGTAGATCGTACCTCACGCTCGCCATCGAAACCTTAGCTCTGATACCACTTGTTGTAGATCGAACGATGTATAGTACGAACAATATGCGGAACCCCGAATATAACTCAACAATAAATAAAGAAGGAGACAAGAAAAGAAGACAAGGAATTTACGTGGAAACCCAAATCGGGAAAAACCACGGGAGGAACGACGAGAACTTTTACTATAATATTGTCGATGATTACAAGGATTGATATACACTCTAAAACCCTCTAATCTCACACAATATTATCTCTCTCTATGATGGTATTAACTTGTGTTAACTCGTGTTCTAATTGTGTCTATGGAGATCCCTATTTATAGGTGTAGAAAACCCATAAATTAGGTAACTAATAGGAATAGGAATAAACCCTTTTTCCTAATATATGACTCCTAAATCCATAAGGAATAGAATTATATTATATTAAATATAATTCTAATTTTCCTAAATAAGGAAACAAAATTCCTACGGATTCGAGTCATATTTTACAAAAACAATGTCTTGGGGGGCCTTTAAATAGGCAAAACCTAAAAATAAAACAAAAGAAATAACTTGGAAAATAAGTCACGAACAAAAGGAAACAAAATATCATAAATTTGGAATTGCTTGTCCTTGGGTTGCATCATTCCCCTCCTCTTCTAGAGGATTTGTCCTCAAATCCAAGACTATGTCAGGCTCGAACACCACTCTCACGAACAGACTCGGGACAATGTCAGTCTGATGCTCAATCCCTCGAATCGATGACAAAACAGGAAATGTATCCTCACGGAAAACATCATCAATTTCCTGTAAAATAACACGAATAGAGGGGAGTAGAGAAAATATAACGTTAGTGGTAATTAGCTCCGTCTTACAAAACATCACCAATGTCGCTTGCCCATCATTCACTGCTTGTTTCTCCTCAATGACACCAGTCCCATTCAGCCACTGTAGTCGACTCGGCTCAGGGTGCTTCACCATGGGTAACTCCAACTGCCGAACTACGGTTGCACCAACCTCCTCAATGGTTAGAATATCCTCCTCCTCGGACTCCACCGAAGCCTCCTCCTTGGACTCCACCGAAGCCTCCTCCTCGGACTCCACCAAAGTCGACGGTCCTGACTTCTTGCCCTCATCAACTGTCACTACTTTCCCAGCCTCCATTGACGCATATGTTGCAATAAATTGTGCTTTAATTCAATTTACCACGGCTTGATATTCAAGGCTTGCGAAAATAGTTCGAATAATATGAACCGCACACACACACTCTTGTTTGTAGCGAAGAAAAGAAATAAAAACGGGACACACGATATTACGAGGTTCGACAATTAATGTCTACGTCTTCGGGCTCACACCACACTCTTTTTATTACTTGGAGAAATGATTACAAGTTACACACACTTGAAACCCGAACAAGCTCGACTTTGTTCTAACTCACGCTTTAGTAATAAACTCTATTGTGTTGGAATGATTTCGATCAACACTTTGATCACCCTTTTATAGTTGCCAATCCATGGCATATTTATTGAAAACATCAATGAAAACTTTGGCCCTTCAAATTCACCGGAAGCCAAAGAGTCACTTGCCTCTTCAAATTCATGTATTCAAAGAAGCTAAAGAGTTTTTCAACATTACTTCAACAATCTCCCACTTGTTGGAAGACTCACCATGGCGTTAACACTTTTTTTTGGACTTGCGTACATCGCTTCCTCTCCGTTTGTGTATCAGTCGTCTCTCTCTTGACATTTGAGAGACCAACGAATTTTGAACCACTCTTGATTTTCTCCACCGTGACCACTTTGGTTAGCATGTCCGCCGGGTTTTCATCGGTATGAACTTTCACTAACGAGAAACTGCCTTCATCCAACAACTCCCGGATGAAATGGTACTTGACATCAATATGCTTTGTTCTTGAATGAAAAGTAGCATTTTTGGCGAGGCAAATTGCACTTTGGCTACCTTAGAAAAGCCTGCAATTATCTTGTTCGTGACCTATTTATTTTAGAAGACTTTTGAGCCACGTCATCTCTTTACATGCTTCCATTGCCGCCACATACTCGGCTTCGGTTGTTGACAAAGTAACCAACTTTTGAAGTTGGGAAACCCAGCTTATTGCTCCACTCCCGAGCGTGAACACATAACCTGTCGTGCTCCTTCGGCTATCAACATCGCCAGCAAAGTCGGAATCGACATACCCTTGTAATGCAAGATCACTACCGCCATAGCACAAGGCGTAGTTAGATGTCCCTCGTAGATAACGCATTATCCACTTCACCGCTTCCCAATGCTCCTTGCTAGCTTTGGAAGTATATCTACTCACAACTCCCACTGCATGTGCAATATCGGGTCGGGTGAACACCATTGCATACATAAGGCTACAATTAGCCGATGCGTAGGGAAACATCTTTGATTGATCTTGGTCCTTGGAGCTTACTTCCTTGGACAATTTGAAATGAGCTCTGAGTGGAGTACTAACGGGCTTAGACTCCTCCATTTTAAATCGAGCTAACACTTTCTCAACGTATTCGGACTGTGAGAGCCATAATCGTCGTGAGGATCTATCTCTAGAAATTCTCATGCCCAGAATTTTCTTTGCATCTTTAAGATCTTTCATAGCGAATTCCTTTGATAAGCTTGCCTTCAATTTCTCGATTTCTCTCTTATCCTTTCCGGCGATTAACATGTCGTCCACATACAACAAGATGATATAAGAATCACCACATGATTTGTAGTAGCAACAATGATCTGATTGACTCCGAGAAAACCCTGTTTCATCCATGAAGTTATCAAACTTTTTGTACCACTGTCGAGGCGCTTGTTTGAGGCCGTATAAGCTTTTCTTTACACGACACACAAGACTTTCTTTGCCTTTCTTCGCATAGCCCTCCGGTTGGAACATGTAGATCTCCTCCGATAGATCTCCATGTAGAAACGCTGTATTCACATCCAACTGTTCGAGGTGGAGATCCTCGACTGCGACTATGTTCAGCACCGATCGAATCGTCGCCATTTTCACCACCGGCGAGAAGATTTCGGTGTAGTCAACACCTTCTCTTTGTTCGAAGCCTTTTACGACCAGCCTAACTTTATGTCGTAAACTCCCATCGGCTTCCTTTTTGATTCGATATATCCACTTATTGTGGAGTGCTCG
The DNA here is from genome assembly GCA_954870475.1 of Euphrasia confusa. NCBI lineage: Eukaryota > Viridiplantae > Streptophyta > Magnoliopsida > Lamiales > Orobanchaceae > Euphrasia > Euphrasia confusa. The sequence continues at coordinate 5,647,299 of OX940959.1, read as the reverse complement.
CTTGCCCTCCAGCAAATTCACCAAATCCCAAGTTTTATTAGATGAAAGTGACGACATCTCGTCATTCATCTCTGACTCCCACTCGCCCGAGTCACCCTGCACCTCAAGGGCTTCTTTGTAGGTTTCCATCTCCCCCGAATCATAAAGTAGCAAATAGTGGACATAGTCGTTAAACTTGTCAGGCATCCTCCTCGATCGCTCCAATCTCCTGAGTTGGATTTGGGCAGGCTCCTCCTGCTGATTTGGGATTTCAATTTCTTGTAAAGGAGTGGGCTTATCAGGGGATTCATATGACACCTCCACATACTCGTTCTCCTTGTTGTCAGAATTGGTCTCCTTGCCCCAATCCTTGTACAAAGCCTCCTCATTGAACACCACATCAACACTCCTCTTAACTCATTTTGCCTCAAAATCATAGAGACGAAAACCATAGGAATCACTCCCATAGCCTATGAAAGCACATTTTTTGGACTTAGCATCGAGCTTACTTCGATCTTGAGGATTTAAGTGTACATACGCCGTACACCCAAATATTCGGAGATGAGACAAATTCACCTCCTTGCCGGTCCAGACTTCTTCAGGTATTTTTCCGTTTAGGGGACTCGGGGGACCCCGATTGATAAGGTAAGCCGCCGTAGACACCGCTTCAGCCCAGAAATTTTGAGGAAGACCACTATGAATTCTCATACTTCGGGCGCGCTCCATGATCGTCCAATTAATGCGCTCGGCAACTCCGTTTTGCCTCAGCTTCATAGGCGTGGTCAAAATTCTCTGAATTCCGTTGTTTGAACAGAACTGTTCAAACTCCTCACCACAAAACTCCCCACCGTTGTCAGATTTTAACGCCTTCAACTTTAGTCCGGTTTCAGTCTCTACACAAGCTTTCCAAGTATTAAACACACCAAAGACATCGGATTTGTGTTTCAAGAAGTACACTCATAACTTCCTTGAAGAGTCATCGACAAAAGTTACATAGTACCTCGATCCACCGATTGAGGGAACAGGAGCGGGGCCCCAAACGTCAGAATGAACAAGTTCTAGTTTCTCAGATTTCAACCCCCGGGGAACCTTCGAGAAACTTACTTGTGTTTGTTTTGCAAGGACACAATCCTCACAAAAATCGAGCTTAATTTCTCCGCACCCGTCAAGATTCCCGGAAGACTCCAAGATCTTCATTCTAGTTTGACTCATGTGGCCGAGCCTTCGATGCCACGTGGATGCATCTGTTGTTTTCGCCACCATGAAGTTTGGTATTAAAGTCCCGTTGGCGACATACATCGTCCCCTCCTTTTTGTCGCGCGCTAACATCCTAGCGCCCTTGGACACCTTCCAAGACTCGGCATTGAACATACATACCATGCCTTCTTCTGATAGTTGGCCCACCGAGATGAGATTCTTCTTAAGACTTGGAATGTGACGAACGTCCTTCAATTGAATCTCAAATCCATTAGGAAGAGATAGGCAAACATCTCCTTTGCCCACAATGTCGCACGTCTGGTTGTCGCCAAGGTAAACTCGGCCAAAGTTCCCGCTCACATAGTTCTGTAGAACATTCTTTTGCGGAGAAGCATGAAATGAGGCGCCGGAGTCGATGATCCAAGACTCGTTCTTGGTTTCCAACGAGCAAATGAGGGCTTCATCTTCCTTCACAACATTGGCATCACCTTTGCCGTTGTCGTTGCTTGCCTCCGGACAATCTTTTCCGATGTGGCCAATCTTTCCACAATTGTAGCACTTGTATTTGCTATAGTCGCGACCCTTCGAGTTCGACCGCTTTGATGGTCCTCGACTTTTGGATCGACTTCGAGCATCAAAGTTGCTTTTGCCCTTGCTCTTATTTCCTCGTTCTCTCCCACGATCTTTCGAGCTAAAGTTCAGCGAAGAACTAGATCGTTCTGACTTCTTTCTCCGAACCTCCTCTCCTACAAGTAGAGTCACCACTTCATCTTGACGGATCTGGTTCTTCCCACATGAATTGCTCACTGCAATAATAAGGGAATCCCAAGAGTCCGGTAGACTTGATAGAAGGAGAAGGGCGCGAATTTCATCATCAAACTTGATGCCCACCTGGTCGAGTTGATTGCACACGGCATTGAACTCATTCAAATGCTCTGACACGGTTTTCGTCTCTTCCATATGCATATTGAACAGAGTCTTCATGAGATGCACTTTGTTGATGGCGAATGGCTGCTCGTACATGTCTTCAAGTGCCTTCATGAGGTTCGCCGACGTCGTGTACTTGATGACATTAGAGATGACGGATGGAACTAGAGTCGAACGAATCAACCCTAGCGCTTTGCAATCCATCTGAAGCCAATCCGCGTCTTTGATGTCGTTCGGTTGAACACCAAAAACCGGTAGATCAAGATCTTTTGCATCAAGCAAGTCCTCCAGAAGGACTTTCCACATGGCGAAGTTTGTGCCATCGAACTTCTTGAAGTGATTAACCTCCTCGGCCATTATTCGAACCTTCTTGAATATCTAGAGAACGAACACCTTCGGCTCTGATACCACTTGTTGCGATAAATTGTGCTTTAATACAATTTACCACGACTTGATATTCAAGGCTTGCGGAAATAGTTCGAATAATATGAACCGCACACACACACTCTTGTTTGTAGCGAAGAAAAGAAATAAAAACGGGACACACGATATTACGAGGTTCGACAACTAATGTCTACGTCCCCGGGCTCACACCACACTCTTTTTATTACTAGGAGAAATGATTACAAGTTACAGACACTTGAAACCCGAACAAGCTCGACTTTGTTGTAACTCACGCTTTAGTAATAAACTCTATTGTGTTGGGATGATTTTGATCAACACTTTGCTCACCCTTTTATAGTTGTCAATCCATGGCATATTCATTGAACACATCAATGAAATCTTTGGCCCTTCAAATTCACCGGAAGCCAAAGAGTCACTTGCCTCTTCAAATTCATGTATTCAAAGTGTTGGAAATCATTATCCCGGGTTATTAAAATTTGCGGAACCGATAACCCGAACGAACCCTTTGCCGGAAATCATACGCCGACTCATCCGCCGGAGTCCGGGCTTTGGAGACCACGCGCCCGAAGGCACGCAATCCGCCCCCACCCAAACCCCCGCGAGCCGGGGTTCATATAATCGACAACCTCAATCGCCGGAGAAACCACGAGCCCACGCGAACCGGGACCCGACCGAACGCGTCGCGCGCACGAGGCACGCGGACGCCCAGCCGAGTCCCCGCGTGGGGACTCGCGATCGCTACGGGCGATCGCTGGGTTGCTACGAGCAACCCCGCAGCGGATCCGTTGATCCGCTGCTACGCGGCTAGGGCTCGCGTCCAGCGAGCCGCTGCGGGGAAACCCGCAGCTCGCTACGAGCTGCTACGGGTCACGCCCCGTAGCCCTAGCGATCAGCCCCGTAGGGCTCGATCGACCCTCGGCGTCCAGCCGAGGGTTCACGCGTTCGATCCCCATGAGGGATCTACGAGCCGCCGGCGGTCCGGTGGTCCAACCACCACCGCCCGGCTCGACCCTCATCCCGGGGTTCGATCCTCGGATCTTTGTTCTACGGTATTCTCGATAAAAACAAATCGAACAATTATCAAGTTAGTTGAGAATTGTACCTACGATTCGTTGTTCGGAGAAACGAAATCGATGACCTCGTGATCTTCCCGCGTATTCCTTGCACTCCGTTCGAACGTCGGGTGGGCGACGAGCTATCGAACTCTATGGATCCTCTTCACTCTACACGACTTTATGATTGGCGTATCTTATGTTGTGAAAAGTGAAGACCATGTAGTGCTTTTATAGGCTACGTAGGGGATCAAAAGGAGAATAAATATTGGGCTTCCAATATTGAAAATTAAATTGGGTCCAACCCAAATCCATTAATTCTTATCAATATTAATTTTATTTATTTTCCACTATATAAATAAAATTGCACTCCCAATATTATTCCATATTATATCAAATAATATTTCTCCATCTTAGTATTATTTATTACGTGTATTTAAGATTTAAATATCCATGAATAAAATTTATTTATTGCTTAATAAATTTATTCATCTCTTATATCCGAGAATAGTACCACTCAACCTTATTTATTATGCGGAACGAATCCACTCGCGAGGTTTACATAATAAATCCTTATGAGCTCATCTCGGGGATATTATCAACCCTTCCGGGATACACTGTCCCTTCAAGAATTCACGGCATGCCATATATAAAATATAGTGACCCAACTTAGCCGGTAATTAACCCAATAATTAAATCGGTTAATTCCTTTGGAAAATCAAAGTCACTAATATTAAATATACACACCCGCAATTGTTTCAGGGATTAAGAATAAAATACTCCGAGTCTCAAATCAATTATCGCCGAGCAATCCTAATTGATGAGTCTCAATCGATCCGCTCAATACACCAAGTGTACAAGTGTGATAAAATAATTAAGATAAATTATTTTCTCTCTCACACAACGACTATACCGATGGATTGGTCCGTGTCCATCTAGGTCGTGAGCAACTGTTCGATTAAATACGAGTAACCGATAGTATTATCTTCTGTGTGCCCATGCAACACCATACTAACTACAACGTATAAAATCCAGGACTATAATTTGCATATATTTAATTAACAATAATTAAAAGCAAATGAATGTCTGTAATAGATAGGTAAATGAAAGTGCATACAGAGTTCAGAATACTCAAATCTAGACATTAAGTATACTACTCCATCAATCTCCCACTTATACTAAGGTCTAGTCTTATCTTCCAAACTTCTGACTCCCAAACCCTCCAAGTGCTTGTAATATACTTCCTTAGGAAGTATCTTGGTGAAAGGGTCCGCTAGGTTGTCTTCCGAAGCTATCTTGGTGACTATCGCATCGCCCCTCTTGACGATGTCTCGAATCAGGTGGTACTTGCGCTCTATGTGTTTCGTAGCACTATGGGACCGTGGTTCCTTACTGTTTGCCACTGCACCGCTATTGTCACAATAAATTGTCATAGCCTTGGGCAAACTCGGAATCACATCTAAGTCCTGGAGGAAATTAAGGAACCACACTGATTCTTTCGCTGCCTCTGAGGCTGCAACATATTCAGCTTCCATGGTAGAGTCCGAAATGCACTTTTGCTTAACACTCTTCCATGATACGGCTCCACCTCCCAAAGTGTACACATAGCCTGATGTCGACTTACGCCGGTCCTTATCAGCTTGGAAATCCGAATCTGTGTAACCCAAAGGAATCAGATTGTCTGCACTGTATCTCAGAACATAATCCTTAGTATTTCGCAAATACTTGAAAATGCTCTTTACGGCAGTCCAATGAGCCTTTCCAGGGTTACTCTGATATCTCGCTACTATGCCAACGGCATAACAGATATCAGGCCTCGTGCATAACATTGCATACATTAAGCTTCCCACAGCCGAAGCGTAGGGAACCGCTTTCATGTCATCTTTCTCCTTCTGTATCTGAGGACACATTTCCTTAGAAAGATAAGTTCCTTTACTGAAGGGCAGATCACCCTTCTTGGAATCTTGCATGTTAAAACGAGCTAGAATCGTGTCTATGTAAGATTGCTGGGAAAGACACAATGTTCTATTCCGGCGATCCCTTATAACTTTGATCCCTAGAACATGTCCAACTTCTCCCAAATATTTCATATCGAATTGTCTAGACAACCATCCCTTTATGTCTGATAACATCTTTACACTGTTGCCAATGAGAAGTATGTCGTCTACATAAAGCACGAGAAACACCACCTTCTTTCCATCACGTTTCCAATACACACACGATTCGTCCATGCTTTGAATGAATCCAAAAGATTGGACTACTTCATCAAATCGCAGGTTCCACGATCTCGAGGCTTGTTTCAATCCATAAATGGATCGATTAAGCTTGCACACTAGATGATCTCGCCCCTTAGCAATGAATCCTTCTGGTTGTTTCATATAAATCGTCTCGTCAAGACTTCCATTAAGGAAAGCTGTCTTGACATCCATTTGCCACACCTCATAATCCATATGAGCTGCTATGGATAAGAGAATCCGGATTGACTTTATCTTGGCTACCGGCGAGAAGGTCTCCTCATAATCGATTCCCTCTTTCTGAGTATATCCTTTCGCAACAAGCCGAGCTTTAAAGGTTTCAACCTTTCCGTCAGATCCTCTCTTTCTCTTGTAGACCCATTTACACCCAATTGGCTTTACGCCGCTTGGTGGTTCTACAAGATCCCAGACTTTATTAGAATCCATAGATTCTATTTCGGATTTCATCGCTTTCTTCCAAGAAGGCGCATCTATATCTTGTACCGCCTCATCATAGGTCCAGGGATCGACTTCATGAACTCCGGGTGCCGAGTCCGAAGACTCACCCAGTCCAATCCATCTGTCCGGTTGTTTAACAACCCTCCCACTACGACGGCGTTCCGATGTATTAACAGTGATAGTATTAGGTGCAGGTTCTAGTGGTGTATCTATACTCGGTTCGGCTGTATCCAGGTCTTCCTCGTTACCTCTCAACTCATCAAGTATTATGTCACTTTTGGGCTTGTGGTCCATGACATAGTCTTCCTCTAAGAACCGAGCGTTAGTACTTATAACGATCTTCTGGTCCGTAGGACTATAGAACATGCCACCCTTAGTTCCTTTCGGGTATCCTACAAACAGCCGTATTTCTGATCTAGGTTCTAACTTATCGGCGCCTTGTCGCAACACATGTGCTGGACATCCCCAGATCCGAATGTGTTTCAAGTTAGGCTTACGCCCACTCCACAATTCCATGGGTGTAGTTGGTACCGTTTTGGTCGGAACCCTATTCAGAATGTACGCCGCTGTTTCCAAGGCAAGTCCCCATAACATAACAGGTAAATCCGAGTAACTCATCATTGATCGCACCATCTCCATAAGAGTCCTATTCCTTCTTTCTGACACACCATTCTGCTGAGGAGTATATGGTGAAGTCAGCTGGGATTCAATCCCATTCTCTGCCAAGTATGCCTTGAATTCTCCAGACAGGTACTCGCCTCCGCGATCAGATCGCAGGCATTTTATGGATTTACCACGAAGGTTCTCCACAAGAGCCTTGAATTCCTTGAACTTGTCAAAAGAATCACTCTTGTGGCGCATCAGGTAAATATATCCATACCTTGAGTAATCATCAGTAAAGGTGATGAAATACTCGTACCCTCCCCTTGCCTGAGTAGACATAGGTCCGCATACATCAGAGTGAATCAAATCCAATACTTGTTCAGCTCTACGTCCTTTACCAGAAAAAGAACGCTTGGTCATTTTACCCTCCAAACAGGATTCGCAGGTTGGAAGGTCCTCTCCTTCTATGCCGCTAATGAGACCATCAGCTTTCAACCTTTGAATTCTATTCGAATTAATATGACCTAGCCTTAGATGCCACAAGTATAATTGATTCATTTTAGAAGGTTCCTTTCTCTTATTGGTGTTCGTAGATGTGTTATTACTCTCGGTTAGTTGCACCGTGTTAGACTCAGGATTCAGAATATACAAATCGTCTACCAATGTACCAGAACAGACAATCTCACTATTTCTTCTTATGACCACAGAGTGATCAAAAGAAACAGAATATCCATTCAGAATTAACTTAGAAACTGAAATTAAATTCTTTCTAAAATTCGGTACGTAAAGACAATTTTGTAAAACCAAAACCCTATCACTACTAAAGCGTAAGTGAACGTCTCCCACTGCAACAGCCGCCACCTTCGCGGCATTGCCCATGTAGACCACGATCTCTCCCTCTCTAAGTCTCCGGGTTTCCTGGAACCCCTGCAATGAATTGCAGACATGGTCAGTGGCGCCCGTATCTACACACCAGGTGCTGGTAGATATCACCGCTGACAATGTTTCAGTGACTAAGGAAAATTTCGTACCTTTGATGAGAGGACAATCAGACCTCCAGTGCCCAAACTGCTTGCATCGAAAGCACTTGCCAGAAGGCTTGCCTTTCCCAATCCGTGGCTTTGAGCCACTGGGTTTCTTTGCATGCTTTTCCTCCAGCCTTGCCACAAAAGCTTGTGATTCTCTTAACTTACGCACAAACTCCGCTCTCGTTGAATCCTTTTTAAGGGACTCATTGAGAGAGAATTCTGTGAGTATGTTAATCACCTCTTGTCCGGCTTCCACGCTATGTCTCAACATCATTCTGAGGTCATTTCGAATGTCCTCATCAGTTGGGACAACAGTGGATTCGGAAAGCTCAACAGTCTGGACAATGTCCAGATTTCGTTTCCAATCATCACCATATGGAACCGGTGAGTTTTCATCCTTAAGTATATCACAAAGTGGGGTCACAGTCATTCTTAACCTATAAGCACATAAAACAAACAAACAATTTAATATCCGATATTATCTCCCTTAAATAATACTCCCTCGGTCCAAAGACAGTTGTCATACTTTCCTTTTTGGGGTGTCCAACAATAGTTGACACACCCCAAAAAAGGAAATAATTATTCTAACTTTTTCATTTTAATATACAATTTTATTCTACTTTACCCCACTTACTTTTTAAACTTACTCACAACTACTTTACTTTTCACTTTTAAAATATATTTTTACATTAAAAAATAACAATTTTCTTAAACTCCGTGTCCAGCAAAGTATGACATCTATTAATGGCCGGAGGGAGTATCATTAAATCACTAATCACATCTAAAATCCCATCAGGTAAGGCAAGCCACGTGGTGTGGACGTTTACCCACCCAAATGATTTAGCAATTAGATTTTCTTTGGTCATACATCAATTATAGCGTGACCTCGTGGGGAGGAATACTATAACGCGTATCTAAGTGTAAACCATCACTCAGTACCAAAGTAAGTTACTTGGAATTGCTACATCACCGCAAGCCACGTGGTGTGGACGTTTACGATAACTTCACAACTCTTCATAATTACTTACAACTGTCTACATCAATTAATCTAAAGTCCGTCAGCATAGCAAGCCACGTGGTGTGGACGTTTACTACACTAAGAGACTTTTATAATTGACTCCCAATTACTTGATCCATTTAATCTCGTAAATCAAGACGCGGAGAATCATAAGTGAAACTCGAAGTTTCTAACCAGTGATTCACCATGCGAACAACCCTATCTCTCATAAATGAGGGAGCCGAGCAGACAAACGACCCATCTATCAAAGAATGGCACGAAAGTCTCTAATTTGTGTCCTCTACATGACCAAGTGGCTCTGGCTCCATTCCACTCCCCGGGGTGAGAATGAGTCGACTTGAAATCAGCTTTGGAAAGACAAATTAGGCATTGTTTGATAAACTCAATCAATGTTTCTTGTAAAAGGAATTACAAGAACTCTCCTCTAATGACCTATCTATATAAACTTCAAAAGTTTATAAATGTCACCAAGAGAGCAGCAATGGAGACCATGGGTATGTTTCCATACCCTCTCCCACTTAGCTTTTTACAATAAAGGGATACGCTATCTAGTGCATAAAATAAACACATATAGCATGCATACATGTAATAAAGCACATAGTATTATCACATAGTCAAAATAATTACTAGAATATTATTTTCCGACTATTATGGCTTCATCACATCCCCGTACGCATCTTCTAGTCTTCAGTCTTCGTTTCTTGAATGCTCCATGTGACGAGAATATTAATTTCCAATATTTAAATCTATTTATTTTCAATTAATCCAAAAGTTACTTAATTCGAAAATTAAGTCAATTGAATATATCAAAAATAAAATTAAATATTATTAATATTTTTATTTATTTTATTTTCTTTTTCCACTTCATTAAATCTCTAGAATAATCTATCCAAGATATTCTTGGAATATTCTAGATGATATCCATAATGAAATAAAGAAATAAAATAATTAGGACTATTATACTTTTCCAAATTTATTTTATTCCTAATCCATGAATATTCCCATGAGTAGGAATAATCAAATAGGAAAAATAAATTTAGTACTAAATTAATTCTTTTTCTATTTTTCTAGAATATTCCATAAAAAAATAATCAAAATAGGAAATAATGAATTAATTAGGAAAGTATATTTCCGGTAGAAGTAGCCCGGGTTGGGAGACCCCGAGCCACCCCCACCTCGTCCGACCGGCCAGCCACGGGGAGGAGCGCCGCCGCCCAGTTACGCCGCCAACCACCGAACCGGTGGCAGCCGCGGCTAGGGCAACAAGCCCCTCGCCCATCGCCATTCGATCGGGCATCCATGGGGATCGATCCAATCGATCCCTAGCCCTTTCGTCCATCCCGTCACTTCGTCTTCTCCGGCGGTCTTCGATTCGTCGATCCAATCGCAAAATAAATTTACAAAAATCTAAATTGCAATTCCGGTATCGATTCTATACACGAAATCGACCCTATACATTTTCCGGAAAAACAATGAACATAATAATAAATCCTAAATTCGGTCAACCCCCGAATTTTTACTATTACAAGCATTCACCACCAAAAACGAATCTCGACATGTCCGAGAGTTTAATAAAACCAACAATCATGACAAAATAAATTAAGCGAATAATAAATTGAGCCATAATAGTCGGAACCCTGCAAGGTAGAACAATTTTATCGAAAATACCGCGAACGTAAACCACGCTCTGATACCAATTGTTGGAATTCGTTATCCCGGGTTATTAAAATTTGCGGAACCGATAACCCGAACGAACCCTTTGCCGGAAATCATACAAACGCCAACTCATCCGCCGGAGTCCGGGCTTTGGAGACCACGCGCCCGAAGGCACGCAATCCGCCCCCACCCAAACCCCCGCGAGCCGGGGTTCATATAATCGACAACCTCAATCGCCGGAGAAACCACGAGCCCACGCGAACCGGGACCCGACCGAACGCGTCGCGCGCACGAGGCACGCGGACGCCCAGTCGAGTCCCCGCGAGGGGACTCGCGATCGCTACGGGCGATCGCTGGGTTGCTACGAGCAACCCCGCAGCGGATCCGTTGATCCGCTGCTACGCGGCTAGGGCTCGCGTCCAGCGAGCCGCTGCGGGGAAACCCGCAGCTCGCTACGAGCTGCTACGGGTCACGCCCCGTAGCCCTAGCGATCAGCCCCGTAGGGCTCGATCGACCCTCGGCGTCCAGCCGAGGGTTCACGCGTTCGATCCCCATGAGGGATCTACGAGCCGCCGGCGGTCCGGTGGTCCAACCACCACCGCCCGGCTCGACCCTCATCCCGGGGTTCGATCCTCGGATCTTTGTTCTACGGTATTCTCGATAAAAACAAATCGAACAATTATCAAGTTAGTTGAGAATTGTACCTACGATTCGTTGTTCGGAGAAACGAAATCGATGACCTCGTGATCTTCCCGCGTATTCCTTGCACTCCGTTCGAACGTCGGGTGGGCGACGAGCTATCGAACTCTATGGATCCTCTTCACTCTACACGACTTTATGATTGGCGTATCTTATGTTGTGAAAAGTGAAGACCATGTAGTGCTTTTATAGGCTACGTAGGGGATCAAAAGGAGAATAAATATTGGGCTTCCAATATTGAAAATTAAATTGGGTCCAACCCAAATCTATTAATTCTTATCAATATTAATTTTATTTATTTTCCACTATATAAATAAAATTGCACTCCCAATATTATTCCACATTATATCAAATAATATTTCTCCATCTTAGTATTATTTATTCTGTGTATTTAAGATTTAAATATCCATGAATAAAATTTATTTATTGCTTAATAAATTTATTCATCTCTTATATCCGAGAATAGTACCACTCAACCTTATTTATTATGCGGAACGAATCCACTCGCGAGGTTTACATAATAAATCCTTATGAGCTCATCTCGGGGATATTATCAACCCTTCCGGGATACACTGTCCCTTCAAGAATTCACGGCATGCCATATATAAAATATAGTGACCCAACTTAGCCGGTAATTAACCCAATAATTAAATCGGTTAATTCCTTTGGAAAATCAAAGTCACTAATATTAAATATACACACCCGCAATTGTTTCAGGGATTAAGAATAAAATACTCCGAGTCTCAAATCAATTATCGCCGAGCAATCCTAATTGATGAGTCTCAATCGATCCGCTCAATACACCAAGTGTACAAGTGTGATAAAATAATTAAGATAAATTATTTTCTCTCTCACACAACGACTATACCGATGGATTGGTCCGTGTCCATCTAGGTCGTGAGCAACTGTTCGATTAAATACGAGTAACCGATAGTATGATCTTCTGTGTGCCCATGCAACACCATACTAACTACAACGTATAAAATCCAGGACTATAATTTGCATATATTTAATTAACAATAATTAAAAGCAAATGAATGTCTGTAATAGATAGGTAAATGAAAGTGCATACAGAGTTCAGAATACTCAAATCTAGACATTAAGTATACTACTCCATCACAAAGAAGCTAAAGAGTTTTTCAAGATTACTTCAACATCATGTACTAGCTCCTCTAACAAACGCTCAATATTGTTCCACCTCTCGCGCTGGATCGCAGCTCTGGACCTCCTCTCATCAATGTCTGAAGCTTCATCCTCCTCGAAATAGAAATTCCTATATTGACCATGGGCTCGATGATGGACATTCCGACTTCCTCGGTATTCTCCGCCTCGCCGATGAGATCTCTCCTCTCGTGCATACATACTCTCAAACTCAGTAGCCAAGAACAAAATTTGTTTTTTTTAAAGAAAAAGAAACGAAAATAAAGAAAAATAAAGAAAAAAAGAACGAGGTTACGTATTCAAAAAACAAAGAACCCTAACCTGAGCTCTGATACCAAATGATACGAACCTCATTGGGGATCGAAAAATAGAAGAGAAACGAAGAACAAAAAAAGATAGATGATACCGGTGGAAGGTCCCAAAACTTCTGGATCTAACCCACGAAATGATTTAGGATCGATCTCCTAAACCCCAACGCGACGTTGACGCAGCAACTCAGATATGATGTAGACACACGAACGAAGGGTGATCGCTTCGTTGATTCATCGGTTGAATTCTTTGGAATAATCGGGTAGAATTCGAACCTAAGAGAGAATTTTATAAAAACTCATAAAACATAATTTTTATTTTCAAAAGTCTTAATTAAAACAATGTATTGGGGGGCTTTTAAATAGGCAAAACCTGAAAATAAAACAAAATAAATAACTTGGAAAATAAGTCACGAACAAAAGGAAACAATATATCATAAATTTGGAATTGCTGATCCTTGGGTTGCATCACACCCAGTTACAGTTCTAGATCACACACAACTCGTGAATTGAAAACATATACACGCACCCGAAAACGCCCAAATCTGCATGCATATGAACCCTACGATCAAGCCGAATTGGGCGAATCTCCACCACAGATTTCTAACAGAAATTGTGGTGCGTATGCTGTACGTGAGATGGCGAGGAACTCGGGGCACATGGAATCTCGGATTTTCATCCACAAACACGTGAGGAATCGATCGATCAAGTTAGTCCGCTATTGTGCGATGTCCGCTATTGTGCGCTGCCCCGGAGGAACGGTGTCGTTTTGTCCAATACGGCGTCGTTTTAGTGTTGGCGGCAGATTCAAATTCTGTTGAAAACACCACTTTGCTCCCGAATCTGTTTTGTGTAAAAACACTTCTAAAATTCAAAATTTGTGTACTTTTTAACACTATAAAACATATGATCAAATGGAGTATTAGATTAAATTAAACTTTTAAATAGAAAAAAGATGATGCTATTAATCCTATATTATTTGATACATTCAATTTTTAAAAAAAATGGAGTATAATTTGATATGGAGGAGTGGAAAAGAAAAATGAAAAATGTAATAATTTCATATTTGAAAATAATTTATGATATAAAAATAATTGTCTTAGATTTTTTATTTTTTTAAGAGTTAATATCATTTTTCGTCTTGTAACTAAGGCCGAATCCAATTTTGGTCCCGTTTTTTTTAAAATCATCAAATGTCATCATTTCCGTCTATTTTTGCTGTCGTCCGTTAATAATCGCTGACGTGGAAAGTGGTTTGCATTTTCTTAATAAATACAATGGCATTTTTGTAATAAGGGACAAATTAAAAGAATAAAAGAGAGGATTATCTCATTTCCTCCGTTTCATCTTACGAACTCTCATCAGAGAATCTCAATTCCCCCACCACCATCTCCCACACCCCTCCGCCGCCGCTACCGACCGCCTACTTCTCCTGCGCTCGGTCCGGACGACGGCTCTGATGTTGTATCTGTCCAACGAGGAGGTTCAACCTGAAGATCTCACAAAGGCTAGTTGTTCATCATCTCGTCGAGCTCGACATCCTTCATGTCGAGGAGGGTGTTGACGGTGAAGCCGAGCTCGGCTATTTTGGTGGCGGTGAAATATCTGATCCCGTAAGTCTGGAAAAGCTCCTTCGATCTGACAGAGTAGGTAGGAATCCTCTGGTTGAAAGGATGGAATAAAAACGCAAACAAGTAAGGTCGGTATATCGATGATCTCTCTCTCTCACCCCGAGCAATTAGCTGGATTAGCGTCCGTGTATCGCATCAGCCCTATCCGCCGCCACCCCGGCCGAATTGAACGCTCATGCTCGGGAAACCTGTTATTATCGAGTAGCAGAAATCCGACTGAAACTTATATCCATCGATAATGTTTCCGGGCATCGATGTCGTCAGTGCACTACGGAAGGGGGTCAGCGCTCTCCCGGAATCTGCGGCGCCGTCTCCCAAGCTCAACTTACCGCTCGTCGTTTTCTGCGCAGTAGGAAAATTTAGTCGCGTCGGGTTTCCTCTCCTTAGACCTACACTGGCCGTCGCTTGATCGTATTTAGTTGCGCACCCGAACGTATTTAGTTGCGCACCCGAACGCGAATCTCCGTGGAAAAATCGCCGACGGTTGAGGAACCATCGTCGTATGTCATGTCGTACTCAAAAGCAGAGCTGGGGCACGGAGATCATTAAATAATTTATTTTGCAATTAAAACTCGGCTGGAAGCAGGGCTGTCATAAGAGCCAGAGGCGGTTGGTAGCGACGGCGGAGGGGTGTGGGAGATGTAGGTGGGGGAATTGAGATTTCTCCAAATTAGGGTTCGTAAGATGAAACGGACGAAATGAGATAATTCCCTCTTTTATTTTTTTTAATTTGTCCTTTATTACAAAAATGCCATTGTATTTATTAAGAAAATGCAAACCACTTTCCACGTCAGCGATTATTAACGGACGGCAGCAAAAATAGACGGAAAGGATGACATTTGATGATTTTAAAAGACACGGGACCAAAATTGGATTTGGCCTTAGTTACAAGACGAAAAATGATATTATCTCTTTTTTTAATAAATTCATACAAGATACTCCATAATTTGCTCACAATGTTTTTTGGCTTTTCATGAACTCGTTTATTAGCAGTAGATATTTGCGTTTATGATTTTGCTTCCTTTATAACATACTTCCAATTTTTGTATAATATTAATATATTTTTTGCTAACATGTTTGAAATCATAAATTCATCCTTCAAAATCCTCCACTCCTACATATTACAATCAAGAATTTTGAATGCCTTTTGCTCTTTTATGTTTTAAAATTATTGCTTGTAAAAATGTTGTTTTGTTTTAATTTTTAAAATTATTACTAGTAAAACTGAACATTGGTACGAAATAAACAATCTGGACCAGAAGTTGACCTTGGCTCAAAGACTTGGTGTTACATGACTAATTCAAGATCATTCTCTGGGAAATTTAACTTTCGTCCAAAAAGTATTAAAATCAACGAAAATAAAACAAAATATAATGATACAAGATTTACAGGGATTTATCCTTAAACAAGAGTTGAGTCCACTTTATCGTTGTAATAATTTTCACCATAACATATGTTATAGATTGATTGGTGCATTTTTTGTGCTCGTTTCGGTTTAATTTCATAGCATATTATATTTTCGATAGTTCGTTTTACCCGTTTAGTGGAGAATAATGTTAATATTTGATAAAACGGTTTGATCGACACATTTTCATGACATGTAGGTGAAAACGGTGTTAAAATTAAGCTTTGAGATGTAGAGATGGAGAGACGAAGAAGCATGCCGGCGACCAGCACTGCGCAACTTTGGAATAACTGCATTTCCTGCTTCGTTAACCGTCGGATCAGCCCCGAATTTGGACTGTGTGTTCATAACTTCAACCTCTACATGATCAACGGTCAAGATCGTGTTTTAATGCTCGAGCAAGGAGTTATGGATCGACGAAGGCACCAGCAATTTCCTTAGGCGAATTTGAGTAGGAATTAAATGTTTGACTTTGTTTGACCCTTTTACTAAGGGTATAAATAGTCTTTTAGTGTGAGACTTGTAAAAAAACACTTTCACAACCTTTCATTCTACAATTTTACACATTCCATTTTTAGCTTTCTCCCCAAGCAACATTGTTTCTCAATTGTTTTTCATTCAATTCAATCAAAGATTCTAGATCTACTTTTCATACGTTTGGAATTCGACAAAATCTCATTCACAAACGTTGTTCACCTCATCGAGACGGACGTTTCCATCGGATTAGTTTTTTCGTGTGACAAGTTGAAGCTCGGTCCCGATTTTGGAAGCTCTTTTCGATTGCCTCGTTCATCCATCGATTTCTCGATTCCCGTGGTGAGATTTCTATCGTCTTCTCGATTATGGAATATTCGTCTATGGATTTTTGTATTGAGTGCTTGATCATGACTAGCTAAACCTTTTGTAAGGGTGTTTGATGAAATTCCTCAATGAATTAGAGTTGATTTCTTAAGTAGTTCGATTTCTATTAATTGGACAATTACACCTCTCGATTTGTGGTCTCGTGTGGAACAACTTCGTAGTATATCGCTAGTGGACCATACGGTCGATGTGTAATGTCGAAACTCGAAATATCGGCATGCCGAGTAGAGGGTCTCGAGGGGTGAAACTCTCGTGTGTTTCGTGATTGAGTGTAGACAATCATTGGTAAGGGGTAACGTGACAACACCGTGATCTCTAGTCTGATTATTAGTTAATTGAGAGTTTTATAAATCTCGTCAACTCTAGTTCATTAGGAAGAGTAATCGTAACACCCTTGCTTCCCAAACACCTTTGTTACGACTTGCTCTTAATTACTTGCTTTAAATATTCGTTCTTAGTTGATAATCAAACACTCATTGCGACCCCCCTTAGACGTTAATGTTCAACTTTCTTGTTGCGAAATTCGAACTTAGCATATACAAAATGATATTCACGTGCCGATAGCATTGTTCCTCGAGAGATCGAATCGGGAGATTTACATACGTAAATCTTTCGGATTTTATAAATTAGTTTTTGAGCAATCAAAGATCTCAATTAAATATGAGAATTATAGTTGTTTATCCGTTAAAGCTCCTAAGTTTAATAATTTAAATTCTTTCACAGTTAGGGTTTAACCCTAAATTCCTAAAGGGTTATATATTTATAAGAAGATAAAACTTGAATATAAAATCAAAATTCACGTGCTCAATAAAACAGCGAACAACGTCATATGTATCTAGCTATGTGGCTGTGGCCCCGATGAAATTGTGTATAATGTACTATGATCTACCTGTAGAGAAGTAGTGAAGAGTAGAGTACAATTACTTAACACAATTTGAGATTCTATAAAGTAAACTTGTATTGATCTTGTAATGGGTGGAACCACTTTACAAAAACATCTACAAAATTCTAGCGAATCTTGTAGAAAGGTCACACGACCAAAAACTAAGTCTAGGTAGAACTAATCTAACGATGAGTACTACAAAGACTAAACAGAGGGTATGAACGGAGCTTTCTAGCGAAGTCTCTTGGTCTACAATAATTCTCTCTCTACAATATGTCTAATCAAAAGTGTAATGAATGAAATCCAACAACCCACTATTTATAGGCATCGTAAAATAGGATTTCCGGAATTCACGCTTAATGAGCCAAGCCCATGACGGCCCAATGGAACAAACGAGCCCAAGTCATCATCGACGAATATTCCATTGTTCCGTACTTGATGAACGTAGCTCTACCCGCTACCACATTAGCATGTGTTCGCGTTTCGAGCTTGTCGCATGCACAACTAGTATATTTGGTATTTTCTTCTTGGACTTGAATTCTTCTAGCGAAGTCTTCTAGTCGCACCCGTAGCTGGTTTCATTCCTTAGCAGTCATTCCCCCAGCTCCATGTCTACCTGTGCTTGCTCTGTGTCCATCAATGTGTTAGCACTGATTCAAGATCTTCATACGGTAGAACTTGAACTCTCTTGTTGGTGGTGCAACAGTGAATTCGAGAACCACACTGGTATACATAGAACCACGTGGGTCATTCAAAATTATGCACTCGGAGAACTCCATGTTGTTTGTATCGCCAAGTCCGCTAGTCCAACGCTGAGTACACTTTGCATATCGTGGCTCCAGGAAGGACCACTTGTATTTCCCAATTAGCACTACTCATACCTAGCAGACTTGTATGAATTTAAGTAAGTAAATCATACAAACAATACACATGAAGTTACTACAAAACAATAGTGTATAGTTCAACGTAGTTCAAACAAGAACAACATGGTTCTATGTTGAACTAGGAAGAACTACACACTAACAATCTCCCCCTTTTTGAGTCAACTTCATAAGTGGGGGTTCGTAGAGAAGCTCCCCCTCAAACGAGTATCATACTCAAAAAGTAAACGTATGACAACATGCATATAATTAATCATGCGAACAGCGAAGCACAGAAAATAGTCATTCATACGAATAAGAAGCAGAGATAGCAAAATAAGATAACTCAAACTGAGAAAAACAGAATAGCAAGAGTATCAAACAGAGTAGAACAGAGATATGAAAAACAACAGTGAAATAAACATTGTTCATGGGTAGAGTAGGGATAGAAAACACTTGATATGAAGAATTTAATCTTCATTTGCTCCTTCCTCGTCAGAGTCCATGGGAGGCGTGTGTTGACGTAGATCTCAGGTGTTGTCAGGATCAGAGAACTCTTCCTCTTCGTACTCCTGCTCTTCCTCATCGTCGGTTGGCTCATCAATAATTCGCCTCTTGGATTTGACTGGCGTCTTGGTAGCCAGTTGTTTCCTGCGTTGACCTGTTCCCTTTCTCTTTTGCTTGATTGGTGAGAGCCTTAATGGTCGGGCGCAATACTCTGCATTTTCTTTGCAGTAGTTCGGAGGATCAAGAGCAAGTGCAGTTTTACCAGCCCCGGGTCCACGCTTCAGTACTGTCTTGGGAGCACCATAGTTAATGAAAGTGACTTTGGGAACCGTGGAGCCAGTTACTTTAGATTTCTCAGCACCAGTTTTAAGGATCCCCGTAGATCCACTCATTTTGCCCTTGGCAGCAGTCCCAGAGCCCGAAGAGCCAGCTCCCTAGGCTTTTTCCTTCTTCTTCACTTCATCTACCTCCCTCACCGTACCATCATCTTCCTTCACTAAGTCACTATGCCCAAGGGCAGCTTCAGTCCTTCTTCTCTTACGCTCCGCGCGTAACAAATCATCCTCATTCACCGGTTCATCTTCATCCTGGTCAACGTCCACCACTTCAACTTTCCTTTTCAAATTTTTCTTTTCTTTCTTGCTGGGTGGACGGTCAGCAGCGTTCCTTGAGGCCTCCATTTGTTCCTCAATTAATTCATTCACAGCAGCTAAACGTGCATGTAACACCTTCAATGGTCCTATGTCTTCGTAGGACGACCCATCTCCCCCTAGACGGGCCGCTCTACGTGCTTTGTTGTGCATATGACCGCACAGTCCCGAACTCATGTCAATAATATAATTTAACCTTTCAAATTCACGTAGAAGCGTGCTCGGCTGACATAGATACAGTTCGTCCTCCGAAGAGTCAACTTCATCAGACGAAGAGTCCAGTTCTTTTTGTAAAAGACGCTGCGTACAGCGGGAGGACTTGGAGTTACCACGTTTTTTACCCTTATTTGGGAGTAGAGGAAAAACCGGCCCAGCGATGAACAAGGCACGATCTGCTTCAACATTACCAAGTCTACTCCAAGGTAGATCCTTCACCTTGCTAGCATGTTCATACGCACAGTCAAAGCGAAAACTTGTGATCTTGGTCAACGGAGCATCAGTTTTTCTGTACCTGAATCCTTGATTGAGCAGAATAGTACTTATTAGGTGTGGGCACGGCAGCTTGGCACTCTGAATCTGGTTATCAGTCATTTCACCGTATGACTTGATTTTATTGAACACAACCTGTCCAAGGTCCCACCTGGATGCCACGGCTAAGTTTATACATTAAATGTAGGGCATCTGCGTGGAGCACACCAGTGTTGGACGTAGGGATCCAATTGTTAGCAACCACCCTGTTGAGATGAGAGAAAAAATGAGTGAGTTTGGAAATGGGTGGCTGATCCGTAGAGACAAGGCCACCGGTGACAATAAAACCCATTAGCTTGCCGTCAGGGTGATTCGTAGAGGGCTCCTCCCATGTAGCTTGGATCCGCGAACGACGAAAAAGTTGTTGATTGTGCGCGGGCTAAAATCATATTCCGTTCCACGGAGAATCACTTTCCCGTAGGACCCAGAGTCAGGAGTTCCAAACGCCCGGTCTACGTGGGCGAAAAATACACGGTGAACAAACAGACTGTAGTCCACGTCGAAGTTAATAGAATCAGATTAATGCATCTCACGCATGAAGGCCTCTAGTCCACGTTTGACCCACTTACTCTGCCCATAGTAACATTCAGAGTTTACATCATGTGCCTGCAAGAATTCGTACCGGATGGCCGCCAGTTCTGTGTGGAAGTTATCAGAGAATCCAGGCCCAACAACCCGTGTTGGCGAAGCTCTTACAATTAAATTTGAGGCAACCTTGCGTTCCTCTTCAACGAATGGCGGCGTGGAGTCACGTACGGCCACAGTGGTGTCAGTGGACTGGTGAGCGGGTGACACCGTGGGAGAAACAACAACATCAGGGCTATCAGGGGTGGGGGTGCGAGTAGCCGAGTGTTCAATCACTTGAGTCTGCGGTGAAAGAGCGTGGGCTATTAGTGTGTTGGTTTCATCAAGTCGCTTTTGTTCCATCAAGGCTCTACGGTCAGCCTCTGCCTTTGCCTTTTTATCATTTTCTTCACGAATGCGTAGAGCATCAGCCTCTGCCTTTTTCCTTTGTTCTTCATCTACTCGGGCAGCCAACTCTTGTTCCTTTCTTTTCCTTTCTTCTTCGGCTATGCGTGCCTCCTCTTCTTTCTTGCGTTGTTCCTCCTTGGCCCTACGTTCTTCCTCTTCTTGTTTCAGTTTCTCTAAACGTAGAGCCTCCAGTCTTTCCTCCTCATCCTTTTTCTCTTTGGCTATACGCGCAATTTCCTTTTCAGCCAGAAACTTGTTCCTTTTGTGTTCAGTTATTTTTTTTTTCGTAGATCAGAAATCTGAACTCCAAGTG
Organism: Euphrasia confusa; assembly: GCA_954870475.1. Lineage (NCBI taxonomy): Eukaryota > Viridiplantae > Streptophyta > Magnoliopsida > Lamiales > Orobanchaceae > Euphrasia > Euphrasia confusa. Next base: position 5,625,963 of record OX940959.1, on the reverse strand, counting down.
GTTCTGCCTTGGAGAAATCTTCTTCTTCGTCAAATTGTTTTTCAAGTACGGCCACCTGGGCGGTGAGCTCAACGATTTTCGCCGCGTAGAATTCAGGGGTTTCAAAGGTAGACATATTTTGTGATGCTTGTGGTTGATGGGTGTAGCATAGTGAGAAGAAGTAAATGACAGGGTAGATGATATGAATTCGTGCGCAGACAAAAAGAACAGCTTGAAGATAGGGTTTTGCTCTCGAAAACACGTAGTGAAAGGTGTACTATGTGTTGGCCGAGAGGGGGTATTTATAGGGAAACTGTAGCGGTTCAAATTATGTGGTCCAGATTTAACCACGTGTATGTAGGGTTGATCAGCGTGGAGGTAGCAGACAGAATACACTGTGTGAGCCGTAGCCCAAAGGAGGAAACGTGGAGACACAGATTTAGGTAAGATAGTAAAAAACTAGGTCATCGTGGACCTGCAAAAAGAAAACACAAACGGAGACACGAATAGCAGTAGTTGGGTTAGGGAATAACAAGAAAAGATGTATATAAATATGTAAGTACAAAAACCCGGGAATAATGGATGGCGAAACGTGAAGGAGATTGGCATTGAAGGTATGACAGGGCGTTGAACAGGGAGACTTAATTTGATTCTGCCCATTTGCACAGGCACCATGAACAAACTGAAGCAGGAGAACTCAAAGTACAAGAGCAGCAAAAAGTTTTCATGAGAACTCAAAGTCGTATACGTAGAGCAGCAAAAAAGTAAAAAATACAAAGAGTAGCACGCGAGACAGGAACAGTTTTCATGAGAACTCAAAGTCGTATACGTAGAGCAGGAGTAATTACACATAGACCTACACTGAAATACCCAGATTTGAAAATTCACAAAAATTGTCTTAACCAACAAAGCCTAAAGAAGCGCTTCAAGGTAGAACAAGCAAGCTTCGTTGATCAGAAGAACTCTGCAAATAAAAATGAAATTCAGTTAAAGGCATAATAAGCACACACAAGGTGGACATACGTACCACCACACAGTGAATCAAAATCGCTGGAAAGAACATTAAGTAGAGATATTGGAGGTAGAGTGACAGTGCTTTATGGACGGTATTGCTATTTTGGCCATTTCAGCGTGTAACCACGACCATCTCACTTGCTTTTTGGGCATAGATCAGACCTATTAGGACCCAATCAGTGATATGTGTTATAGAATGATGTTTCATAACATATTTTTTTGTGTGTGTTTTCATCATTATATGTATAAGGCCATGTCTTTTGCAATTTCCCGAAGACCTAGTCATTCAAGACTCGAGTCCATCGAGGAAATCTTTTAGGCCGACTTTTCCTGCTAGACGAAGAACAGACATAGTCCACTCCATCGAATTGCTTATTTAAATATTTAAAGAACAGTACGTCCAAATACTACGTCACTTTGCAACTGTCAACTACAAACCTCACCTTGCTCTACCTCATGGTTCCATTGACAAAATAAACGGCTGTGGGTGGAGGTAGCCATTTGCGGCCTACTACCCTTCAAAAAGCAGCCATGCTGAGAGACTTCCTTAAAAACAAAAATCTTTCCGAAGCAAGTGGTTTGGTGAAGAAGTCTGAGAGTTGTTTCTCGGTAGGAACAGGTTCCATTACAACCTTACCCCGTTCAACCAAGTCTCGAATGAAATGATGTCGGATGTCAATGTGCTTGGTCTTTGAATGTTGTACTGGATTCTGACTTATCTTTATAGCACTTTCGTTGTCGCAAAACAAGGTTAGTGGTGTGCTCTCAATTTGATAATCCGCAAGAATTTGTTGTAGCCATAACAGCTGGGTGCAGCAACTGCCCGCAGCCACATACTCCGACTCGGCGGTAGAGAGAGCAATGCAATTTTGTTTCTTGCTATGCCATGAGACCAAGTTGTTTCCCAATAGGCAGCATCCACCACTAGTGCTCTTTCTTTCATCATTGTCACCCCCCTTATCAGCATCTGCAAAACCAACAAGATAAGAAGAAGTATCTTTAGTATACCATAAGCTAAGGTTGGTAGACCCGGCAACATATCTAAGGATACGCTTTACGGCAGCAAGATGTTCCTCCTTGGGTTGAGCTTGGTAGCGGGCACGGAGGCACACACTATACATAATATCCGGTCGGGTGGCAGTGAGGTAGAGTAAGCTTCCAATGAGAGATCTATAGGTGGAGATATCAACATCCTTGCCATTCTCTACCTTGCTTAACTTGTCAGTGGTAGCCATAGGAGTCTTCATAGGTTTAGCATCCGCCATATCAAATTTCTTCAACATGTTGATAGCATACTTTGTCTGAGAAATGAAGATGCCATTGTGACGTTGCGAGATTTGAAGCCCAAGAAAATGACTCAGCTCTCCCTCCAAGCTCATTTGAAAAGATGAAGCCATGGCTTCCGTGAATTCTTTCACCAAGCGGTCATGGGTGGCACCGAACACAATGTCGTCAACATAGATTTGGGCAATGAGCATTTCGGTCTTGACGATTTTTATGAAAAGAGTAGTATCGGCATGACCCCGAGTAAATCCAAAGTTCAATAGAAACTCCGTCAAACAGCTGTACCAAGCGCGGGGTGCTTGCTTCAATCCATAAAGTGCCTTGTGGAGAAGGTAGACATGATCTGGTTTGTGGGGATCCACAAAACCTTTAGGTTGTTCAACATAGGCCTCTTCATCCAATACTCCATTTAGAAAGGCTGCCTTGACGTCCATCTGCCGTAACGGAATATTTTTGTAGCAAGCCACCGCAATAAGAAGTCTGATTGACTCTATGCGTGCCACTGGGGCAAATGTTTCTTCAAAATCAATTCCCTCTACCTGGGTGTACCCTTGAGCAACTAAGCGTGCCTTGTTTCGCACTATTTGATTGAATTCATTGGGTTTGTTCTTATAGATCCACTTAGTCCCAATCACATTCACATTCTTTGGTTTAGGAACCAGCGACCACACTTTGTTTCGTTCAAACTCATGTAGCTCTTCTTGCATCGCCGCAATCCAAAATTCATCATTGATGGCTTCCTTTATATTTTTTGGCTCAATTTCAGAGACGAAACTCATAACGCCCACATCCGGAGACAGAAATGCCAAATTTGAAAGTGTGTTAGAATAGGTAGCGGGCAAGGTGTTGGTAGAGTGGGTAGAGCGAGTGACTCGTTGATTGAGATCTCCTATCATTTGTTGATCCGGGTGTCTCTTTCGAATGTAAGCGGCTGGACCCGAGTTTGGAACTCCGGTGGAAGTAGAGGTGTCAGTTGTACCTAGATCAGGGTTAGAAGTAGCTTGAGACAAATCTTCATCACCATTACCGGAGGGGGAAGAATCACCCGAGTTTTGAGAGATAGAATTTTCATGAGTTGGTATGAGTGGTCCTTCACCTTGATCTATCTCCCCCTCAACCAAACCATCCGTTGGAGATAGAACAGGGTGTTGTTGCATGATAGATTTGGAAGGGCGTTCATGAAAATGGTGTTCATCAAATTTGATGTTTGTGGATTCTTGCACGGTCTTTGTTCGAAGGTTGAACACTCGATAGGCATGGCTGTTGAGGGCATAGCCAACAAAGATAGCTTTGTCTGACTTAGGATCAAACTTTCTTAAGGAATCCCTATCATTCAAGATGTAGCATATGCAGCCATACACACGAAGATGAGCTACATTTGGTTTCTTGGAAGTTAATAACTCGTAAGCCGTACATTGCGTTCCTGCACGAATGCTAATTCTGTTCACCACATAGCAAGCCGCACTTAAGGCTTCTGCCTAAAAACCCTTTGCCATACCTGCAACCACTAACATAACTCTTGCCATTTCTTGTAGAGTCCTGTTCTTCCTCTCTACAATTCCATTTTGTTGTGGTGTCTTGGGCGCAGAGAATTCATGATGAATCCCTTTACGAGTGCAATATTCAACGAACACCCCATTGTGAAATTCACCACCATGGTCACTACGAATGCGTTGGACCCTTTTGGCGTAGGTGGTGCGGATCTTACGAGTTAAGGATCGAAAGGCTTCGAATGCTTCATCCTTTGTTCCAAGGAAATTCACCCAGGTATACATTGAGAAATCATCTACAATGACAAGGGTATACCACTTATTTCCCAAACTTTGTACTTCCATAGGTCCCATAAGGTCCATGTGAAGTAATTCAAAACACTCAGTAGTGCGGTTGTGAGTAGAGATAGCTGGATGGGGGGATCGAGTTTGTTTTCCCATTTGACAATCTCCACAAACTCTTTTGTCAATCTTGGGTAAGCTATCTATTCCTCTGACTGCCTTTATTTGAACCAACTTCTCAAGGTTTCGAAGACTGGTATGACCAAGTCTTTGATGCCAGATATCTATCTCGTCATGAGTAGAGGCATTTAGACAAGATTCACTGATGGCATAGCAGTTGTTCTTTGCTCGGGCAGCAGTGAGAATACGCTCTCCTTTAGCATTGTATACTTCACAATTTTCTTTGTTGAACTTCACATTTAGTTCATCATCACACAATTGGCTAATGCTTATAAGATTAGCACAAAGACCGTCAACAAGTAAAACATTCTTCAATGCGGGTAGACCTTTAACATTCAGGGTACCACTACCCACAATACTTCCCTTTGCTCCCCCTCCATAAGTAACGGGGCCACCGGAGTGTGGAATAAAATCGATCAGGGAGTCTTTGGTGCCGGTCATGTGTTTAGAGCACCCACTGTCGAAATACCATGTCTCTTTTGTAGTACCTTTTGTTGGAGTTGTGTACTTAATGTCTAGATTTAAGTAAAGGAAACTCACGATCCATTGCCATTAATCTATTTAATTAAATAAACAATTATTTGCGTTTAATTATTTATAATTAAATATATGCAAATCATAGTCCTGGATTTTATATGTTGTAGTTAGTATGGTGCAAGCATGGGCGCACAGAAGATCATACTATCGGTTACTCGTATTTAATCGAACAGTTGCTCACGACCTAGATGGACACGGACCAATCCATCGGTATAGTCGTTGTGTGAGAGAGAAAATAATTTATCTTAATTATTTTATCACACTTGTACACTTGGTGTATTGAGCGGATCTGCTTGAGATTTATCGATTAGGATTGCCGGCGATAATCGATTTAAGTCTCAGTGTATTTTATTCTTAATCCCCGATACTATTGTGGGTGTGTATATTTAATATAAGTGACTTTGATTTACCAAAGAAATTAACCGATTTAATTATTGGGTTAATTACCGGTTAAGTTGGGTCACTGTATTTTATATATGACATGCCGTGAATACTTGACGGGAAAGTGTATCCCGGAAGGGTTGATAATATCGACGAGATGAGTTCATAAGGAATTATTATGTAAACCCTGCAGGTGGATTCGTTCCGCATAATAATTAAGGTTGAATGGTACTAGTCTCGGATATAAGAGATGAATAAATTAATTAGCAATAAATTAATTTTATTCATGGATATTTATATCTTAAATACACGGAATAAATAATACTACCGGAGAAATATTATTTGATATAATATGGTTTAATATTGGGAGTGCAATTAATTTTATATAGTGGAAAATAGAATTAATTAATAATAGTAAGGATTAATAGATTTGGGCTTGGTGGGCTCAATTTAATCACTATTATTGGAAGCCCAATATTCCACCTCCTTAAGATCCCCTACGTAGCCTATAAAAGCACTACATGGTCTTCACAATTAGACATGACAAGATAATCATACTTGATTAGTCTAGAGAGTTCGTGAAGGAGATCCATGGAGTTCGGTAGATCGTCGCCCACACGACGTCCGGGCTAGTGCAAGGAATACGTGGAAAGATCTCAAAGGTCATCAAATTGAGTTCTACGTTTTTCCGAACAACGAGAACGAGGTAAATCGTAAAACCCTCTTTATGATTTTATCGTTTATTTATCGTGAGAATATCATGAACCAAGATCCAAGGACGAACCCCGGAAACGAGGAACGAGCCGAGCGGTGGTGGTCGAACCACCGGACCGCGGCAGCTCGTGGATCCCCGTGGGGATCGAACCACAAAACGCCCCGGCTGGACGCCGGGGACGTGCATGAGGAGCCCTCGGCCGAAGCCGAGGGGGCGATCGCTGCCCTAGGGCACGATCGCCGGGCGGGCGGCTGGCGCGCCCGCAGCGACTCACGGTTGAGTCGCCCCTCCACGGCGAGCAGCAAGTCGCCGGACTTGCTGCTGGGGGGGCTGCCGGAACAGCCCCGATCGATCGCACCCCGCGATCGCTACATGCGATCGTGAGCCCTCCTCGCGGGGGTGCGGCTGGCCGTGCGCGCGTCTTCGGACGCGGCGTGCGTTCGGTCGTATCCCGGACCGCGTGATGTGCTCGCGTAGATTCCGGCGAAAGGTTTTTTCGATTGGATTGTCGGTTCCGCAGTTTTGACAATCCGGATATTCGAAGGATTTCGGTCGGAATTAATTAGATAATTTATTTATTTAAATTTATTAATTCCGGGATATCGATTTCCAACAATTGGTATCAGAGCGTTGGTTTTAGTTCATGGTATTTTTCGATAAATTGTTCTACCTTGCAGGGTTTCCGATTATTATGGCTAGATTTAATTATTGTTAATTAATGTCATAATATTTCTCTTGATTATTTAACTCTCGTTGATGTCGAGATTCGTTCTTGTGTGGTGAATGCTTGTTCTTAATTTTTCCGGAAATTGTTTGAGGTCGTTTTGTAGAGAATCGATACCGGATAGCGTAGTAATAAATTTGTAATTTATTTTACGTTGGATCGAGTCCGAAACGACGACCGGAAAAGTGTGACGAAGGAGACGAAGAGAGGGAGGATTCCGGGGATCGATCAACCCCATGATCGACCCCAAAGGAAGGATCGATCGAAGGGGGAGGGGCTGCCCGCGGCCTTTCTCGGCCGTGATGCCGCCGGCGACGGTGGCTGGCCGGCCGGGCTGTGGTGGTGGAGGCTCCCCTCTCGGCCAACGATGATGGTGGTGGGGCGCGAGGATCCCCAACTCGTGCTCTCCCGCCAAGATCCTACTTTCCTAAATTATTCGGTTTTCCTATTTTGAGTATTCCTATTTTTGGGAATTCTCATGGAATAGGAAAAGAATAAATTTAGAATAAATTTATTTTTCCTTATTGATTATTCCTATTCTTGGGAATATTCATGGATTAGGAAAAGGAATAAATTTGGAATTAATTTTTTTTCTTATTTAATTATTCCTTTATGGAATTTTTAATAGATTATGAAAATAATTAATTTGAAAAGTTTTAAGAGTCCTAAATTAATTTTTCCTTATTTAATTATTTCTTTATGGAATTTTTAATGGATTAGGAAAGGAATTAATTTGGAAGGACTAGGAGTCCTAAATTATTTTATTTCCTTATTTAATTATGGAAATCATCTAGAATATTCCAAGTGGGTCTTGGATAGATTATTCTAGAGATTTAATGAAGTAGAAAGGGAAAATAAAATAAATTATTTTATTTCCTTATTTCATTATGGAAGTCTTCTAGAATATTCCAAGTGGGTCTTGGATAGATTATTCTAGAGATTTAATGAAGTAGAAAGGGAAAATAAAATAAATAAAAATATTAACAATATTTAATTTTATTTTTGATTTATTCGATTGACTTAATTTTCGAATTAAGTAACTTTTGGATTTATAAAAAATAAATAGATTTAAATATTGGAATTAATATTCCCGTCACATGGAGCATTCAAGAACGAAGACTGAAGACTAGAAGATGCGTACGGGGATGCGATAAAGCCATAATAGTCGGAAAATAATATTCTAGTAATTATTTTGATTATGTGATAATATTATATGTGCTTTATTTCATGTATGCATGCTTATGTGTATTTAATTATGCATTAGATAGCGTATCCCTTTATTGTAAAAAGCTAAGTGGGAGAGGGTATGGAAACATATCCATGGTCTCCATTGCTGTTCTCTTGGTGACTTTTATGGACTTTTGAAGTTCGTATAGACAAGTCATTGGAGGAGAATTCTTGTAATTCCTTTTACGAGAAACATTGATTAAGTTTATCAAACAATGCCTAATTTGTCTTTCTGAAACTGATTTCAAGTCGACTCATTCTCACCCCGGGGAGTGGAATGGAGCCAAAGCCACTTGGTCATGTCGAGGACACAAATTAGAGACCTTCGTACCATCCTTTTGAAGGTGGATCGATTGTCTGCTCGGCTCCCTCATTTATGAGAGATAGGGTCGTTCGCATGGTGAATCACTGGTTAGAAACTTCGAGTTTCACTTATGATTCTCCGCGTCTTGATTTACAAGATTGAATGATTCATGTAATTGGGAGTCAATTGTAAAAGTCTTTTGGTGTAGTAAACGTCCACACTATCGTGGCTTGCTGCATTGAATGGGATTTTGGAACGATTGATGTAGACAGTTATAGAAGGGAGTAAAGGAGCGTATGTTAACGTAAACGTCCACACTATCGTGGCTTGTGGTGAATATGCCTGTCCCAAACAATCTTCTTAGATACTGAGTAATGGTTTACACTTAGGTACGCTTCTTAGTATTCTTCCCATCGAAGTAACGCTAATGATGATGTACGACCGAAGGAAATCTAATTGCTAAATCATTTGGATAGGTAAACGTCCACACTATCGTGGCTTGCCATATCTGATGGGATTTTAGATGCGATTAGTGGTTTAATGATATTATTTGAGGGAGATAATATCGGAGATTAAATCGATTGTTTGTTGTTATATGTGCTCATAGATTAGGATATGGCTTTGAACCCACTTTATGTGATACGTAAGGATTTTTAAACTCATTGGTCCCTGAATGTAATGATTGGAATAGAGATCTAGACATTACCCAAACTGTTGAAGAGTACAAGTTTGTACTCAGTGAGCTTTGTCCTCCCGAGCCTACAAATGTCTTAACTGATGAGGAAAGGACTGATTTTGATATCATGTTCAAACTCAAGGAGATGTTTAGACATGGTGTAGAGGCTAGACAAGAGGCGATGAGGATACTCATAAAGGCCAGTCGATTCGAGGAAACGCTTAAACACGTTTTTGAGATGATCGACCTTTTAGACGAGTTGAGACGGAAATCGCAAGCTCTTGTAGCTAATGCTAAAGGTTTCGAGCCTATGGGCAAAATCGGGGGAAAGGAAAAGCAAGCAAAGAAACCCAGTGGTCCTAAGTTTCTTGGACCACGAGATGGGACGAGAAAGCCAAGAGGCAAGTGTTCTCGATGCAAACAGTCTGGGTACTGGAAGTCTAATTATCCTCTCAAAGAAAGTACGAAATTTTCTTTAGTCGTAAAACATAGTCAGTGGTATTATCTACCGGAACCTGGTGTGTAGATATGGAACCACTGACGGTGTGTTTTAAATGCAAGGGTTCCAGGAAACCCGACGACTTAGAAAAGAAAAAATCGTAGTCTACATGGGCAATGCTGTAGAGGAGGCAGCAGTTGCAGTGGAGGACATTATATAGGATTTCATTTTGAGTTATTGCTTTTATGTACCTTTCATATTAGAAAGAACTTTGTTCTGGATTTCTAATAAAAGGATATTTTATTTCTTTTAATCATTTGATGGTTATAAGAAGAAATAATGATATTATCTATTCTGGTACATTAGCTAGCAATATATAAATGATGAATCCTGAGTCCACCATGATGCAACGAACCGTAGTATGAAACTCGTTTTACTAATAAGAGATTTCTTTATCAATTATACTTGTGGATTCTTATGCTGAGTCATGTTTATTCAAATAAGAAGTTCAAAGGTCGAAAATTGATATTTGATCAATTAAGTTGAAGGAGTGGACCTTCCGACCTAAGAATCTAATTTGGAAGATAATATGACTAAGCAATCCTTTATGGATATAAGATGTAAGATCCGGACAAGTATAAGAATTGATTGACTCTGATGTATGCAGACCTATGCCTACTCAGACAATAAGGTTTGAGTACCTCATTTTATGATTACTCGAAAAATGGATTAGAATACCTGATGTGCCACAAAAGCAAGTGTTTTGACAAGTCAATGGACACTAAGCAATTGTGGAGATCCATCAAGGTATATCCATTTGTAGCCTGCGATTTGATCGCGGAGGCAAGTACCTGTCTGAGGAATGCATGGCATACTAATCAGAAATTGGGATTTGATCCTAAATGACTTCACCATACACTGTTGTGTAGAAATGGTGTGTCGTAAACAAGAAATGGAACTCTTATAGAAATAATAAAATTATGAGTTATACGGAACTACCTATGTTCTATGGATATGTCTGGAAACAACGGCGCATTCAAATGCGGTTGTAGAATATCCTAGAAGAACAAAAGATGTGTGTTCAATAGTACTATGAACCAGAAGGACGTTATAAGTTCTAACGCCCGGTTCTTAGAGAAAGACTATATAATGAACCACAAGCCCAAGGTGACATAATGCTTTGAAATGAGAGAGAAAGATTAAGACTTAGAACCAGCCAAACCGAGTAGCGGTACACCACTAACTGCACCTACTGTTATCACTGTTTATACACCGGAATGCCATTGTAGTGGGAGGTTGTGGAACAACCGGAGATATTCATAAGACTAGGAGAGTCTTCGGACTCTGGACCTAGTATACATGAAATCGATCCCTAGATCTACATGAAGGCCGTACTAGATCTAAATGTGCCTTCTTGGAGAGCAATAAGGATTATTGCTAAGAGGCGAGATCATTTAGAGTACAAGCTTAGTTGATCCATTTATGGATTGAAACAAAGCATTGAGTTCGTGGTACTTGCAAATTGATGAGATAGTCCATTTTATGGATTCATCAAAAGCATAGACGAATTGTGTGTATTGGAAACGTGATGGAAAACAAGGTGGTGTTTCTCGGAGGTTTTATGTAGATTACACTCTTATCATTGGCAACAATGTAAAGATGTTATCAGACATAAAATGATGGTTGTCTAGATGAATCATTATGAAAGATAAAGGAAGAAGTTGGACATGTTCTTGAGATCTTGGATCTCTAGAAAGAACATTGTACTTCTCCTGGACATCTTACATAAATGATTATGGTTCATTTTAACATGCAAGATTCCGAGAAAGGTTCGTTACCTTTCAGAGACGGAATGCATCTATCTAAGGATATGTGTTTTGGAACACAAAAGGAGATAGAAGCAATTAAAGCAGTTTCCTACACTTTGAGTGTGGAAAGCTTAATAAATGCAATGTTGAAAAACGAGAACCTGATATCGGCTATGCGGTGAGCATAGTGGGAGGATATCAAGGTAATCCTGGAAAGGAATATTCGACTGCTGTAAGAGTACTTTCGAAGTACTGTTCTAGACTACGAAGCAGACGAGTTTTTCTTTTGGATTACATTCTCTTAGATTTCTAATCAAATGAGGACCGGTGTAAGTCGATATCAGGCTATGTGTTTCACTATTGAAGGAGAAGGAGTTTTAACATGGAAGAGTGATAAGCACGATGCTTTTCGGACTCTGCCATGGGTAACCAAATAGCGGCCTCAGAGGCAGCGGAAGTTTTGGTATAACTCCGGGATAATCTCTGGGACTTAGATGTGATTCTTAATTTGCCAAAGGCTATGTAAATAGCGGTGCGATGGCAAATGGTAAGAAATCACGAGTCCATAAGTGTAAGATAACACATAGTGCAAGTACCACCTGATACGAGTCATCGTCGAGGGAGACGACGCTGTAGTCACCAAGATAACTTCAGAGCGGCAACCTAGAGTGCTCATTCACATAGTACTTCTTGGAAGTACAACTTAAGCACGTGATGAGTATGGGAGTCGGGAGTTTGGAGGAAATGACTAGACCTTAGTACAAGTGGGAGATTGTTGGAGTTGTGTACTTAATGTCTAGATTTAAGTAAAGGAAACTCACGATCCATTGCCATTAATCTATTTAATTAAATAAACAATTATTTGCGTTTAATTATTTATAATTAAATATATGCAAATCATAGTCCTGGATTTTATACGTTGTAGTTAGTATGGTGCAAGCATGGGCGCACAGAAGATCATACTATCGGTTACTCGTATTTAATCGAACGGTTGCTCACGACCTAGATGGACACGGACCAATCCATCGGTATAGTCGTTGTGTGAGAGAGAAAATAATTTATCTTAATTATTTTATCACACTTGTACACTTGGTGTATTGAGCGGATCTGCTTGAGATTTATCGATTAGGATTGCCGGCGATAATCGATTTAAGTCTCAGTGTATTTTATTCTTAATCCCCGATACTATTGTGGGTGTGTATATTTAATATAAGTGACTTTGATTTACCAAAGGAATTAACCGATTTAATTATTGGGTTAATTACCGGTTAAGTTGGGTCACTGTATTTTATATATGACATGCCGTGAATACTTGACGGGAAAGTGTATCCCGGAAGGGTTGATAATATCCCCGAGATGAGTTCATAAGGAATTATTATGTAAACCCTGCAGGTGGATTCGTTCCGCATAATAATTAAGGTTGAGTGGTACTAGTCTCGGATATAAGAGATGAATAAATTAATTAGCAATAAATTAATTTTATTCATGGATATTTATATCTTAAATACACGGAATAAATAATACTACCGGAGAAATATTATTTGATATAATATGGTTTAATATTGGGAGTGCAATTAATTTTATATAGTGGAAAATAGAATTAATTAATAATAGTAAGGATTAATAGATTTGGGCTTGGTGGGCTCAATTTAATCACTATTATTGGAAGCCCAATATTCCACCTCCTTAAGATCCCCTACGTAGCCTATAAAAGCACTACATGGTCTTCACAATTAGACATGACAAGATAATCATACTTGATTAGTCTAGAGAGTTCGTGAAGGAGATCCATGGAGTTCGGTAGATCGTCGCCCACACGACGTCCGGGCTAGTGCAAGGAATACGTGGGAAGATCTCAAAGGTCATCAAATTGAGTTCTACGTTTTTCCGAACAACGAGAACGAGGTAAATCGTAAAACCCTCTTTATGATTTTATCGTTTATTTATCGTGAGAATATCATGAACCAAGATCCAAGGACGAACCCCGGAAACGAGGAACGAGCCGAGCGGTGGTGGTCGAACCACCGGACCGCGGCAGCTCGTGGATCCCCGTGGGGATCGAACCACAAAACGCCCCGGCTGGACGCCGGGGACGTGCATGAGGAGCCCTCGGCCGAAGCCGAGGGGGCGATCGCTGCCCTAGGGCACGATCGCCGGGCGGGCGGCTGGCGCGCCCGCAGCGACTCACGGTTGAGTCGCCCCTCCACGGCGAGCAGCAAGTCGCCGGACTTGCTGCTGGGGGGGCTGCCGGAACAGCCCTGATCGATCGCACCCCGCGATCGCTACATGCGATCGTGAGCCCTCCTCGCGGGGGTGCGGCTGGCCGTGCGCGCGTCTTCGGACGCGGCGTGCGTTCGGTCGTATCCCGGACCGCGTGATGTGCTCGCGTAGATTCCGGCGAAAGGTTTTTTCGATTGGATTGTCGGTTCCGCAGTTTTGACAATCCGGATATTCGAAGGATTTCGGTCGGAATTAATTAGATAATTTATTTATTTAAATTTATTAATTCCGGAATATCGATTTCCAACATCTTTAGCCACAGTGAATGCAACATTGCATTTTACTTCTTCCCTTCTTTTCCAAATTTGCTTTGGTTTGACTTCCACTGGTGTGGGTAGAGCCACTTTAACCTTCCAGACTTGTTTAACTCTACTTTGTATGGGTCTCCATATTTGCTTCAAGGTAGCTCCATGAGAGGTAAGTTTTTCAAGACGTTTATAGCAAAAAGGTTTGATATGCCCGTTCTTCCCGCAATAATGACATACATAAATTCTTTTATGAATGGTGGATGACCTTTTCTTCTTCAACACAGTCAAACCCGCAGCAAGGGGTGCCGAAGTGGAGATGTTGTTTCGTCCTTTCCACAGTGTTGCATTTTTAGATTGATATAACTTGGAGCGATCCGAAACATTTCGTGTGAAGGTGTTTTTATCTTGGGGAGAGCTAGACTTCTGAAGTTTAGTCGGTGTCATCGAGGACAATGAAGCATTAGAGGGGTTAGAGATGTTTCGTGTAGGGATTCTAACGTTCAAGGTAGAGGCCAAGTTTCCTTTGGATGTTCGAGCATCCTCCGGCTTAGCCATATTAGATTCAATAGTAGTTTTGTCATTATCACGCACAAATTTAGGACAAGCATTAAGAGAATCGGAGTAAACGGAATCAAAGGTTTCCTTAAAACCAAGACCAAAATGCTTGGTGTTAACACAGTTTAACATAGAGTCAAGCTTAGAAGTGCCAGTGTTAATCTTTTTAAATAGACAATTTGCAACATCCAATTTGTCCTTTGCTTGATAAAGCTCCTTGGTGCGCATAGCATAGCCTTCCTTCATCTTAGCCAGAGAATCTCTGAGAAAGTCCTTCTCGGAGTCTTCCTTGTTGACAATCGCTTCCAACTCCTTCACTTTCTTCAAAGCTCTCTCTAGCTCCAACTTCACAACATCAAAATCCTTCTTGTTCACCTTCTCAGCAGAGGGGGTAGAGATGGCATTCTTCCCAGTCATGCCTGCAATCACAGAGGTATAGCAAAAAATATTTTCATGAGTGGCCAAATCAGCTTGGTCTACCTCATACTCTTCATCACTCTCACTGTCAATAGCACTTAAAAGTGCATTCACATTATTTGGCTCCACCATCTTTCCCTGCTCTTCCTCAGACGAATACAAAGAGTCATCTCCATCAAACACCAAATAGCTAACATCCATATTGTTTTTCCGGTGTAGATTTGGGCACTCATTCTTCACATGCCCCATTCCCTTGCACTCAAAGTACTTGATCTTAGACATGTCCTTGTCGGGGGTGCTGGCAACAAACCTACGGTTGGGGCTATACCCTTTAGAGCCAGCAGCAGGTGGAGTAGAGTAGGAATTTCCAGGGCTTCTTTGGTTACTAAATTGTTTGAACCTCCTCTTCCTCTTGATGTCTTGGCGGACCAAGTAGCTTACCGAATCTTGGAGGGCAGCAAACTTATCGGGATTGGGAGAGTTGAGAAGAGAAAGAGCTTCACTCTCATCATCGGAGTCTTCAGCAAGAAAAGCATTCTGATCGGTAGACTGAGAGAGATGTGTTACTCCTTCGTTGTTAGAGGTAGAGCTGGAGCCACTCTGAGTGATTGCAAGTGCCTTCATAGAATTTTCAAATGGAGTCATAGAGTAGGACTTGTCCTTCAATTTCAGATTCAACTCGTAATTCTTCAAGTGACTCATGATCTCATTGTAGTCCCCAGAGAGGCCTAGCTTAGTATCTTTCATAGTTGTCACTTTGACGGAGAACTTGTCCGTTACACCTCGAAGCACCTTAGTGCAAATGAGCGGTGGAGGTATGGGATCTCCAAGTTCTTGGCATTCACTGACTATGGCCATAATCTTGTTGAAGAATGAGTCAAGGTCCTCATCTTCCCTCATTTCAAGTTTGTGGAAGGTAGTAGTAAGTCCTCTTAGCTTGGACCTCTTGATACTCTCACTTCCTTCGCACATTCTCTCCAATGTGTCCCACACATGCTTAGCAGATACAAGGTGCCTCACGACCGAAACATATGGACGTCGATGAGATCGGTGATAATGTGGATGGCCTTCGAATTGAAGGTTGCAGCTTCATGTTCGGTGCTAGTCCACGTAGTTTCTTCCTTCACACGCACATCACCATCTCCATCAGTGTAGGTTGGCGGACTCCACCCGTGTAGAACAGCAGCCCATACACGTGAGTCTACGTTCTTCAACTTCAACCTTGTCTTGCTCTTCCAGTAGGAGTAGTTTGTCGAGTTGAGAATGACGGGTTTGAGGACGGTAAATGACTCCATGGTAGAATCTCTTCCTAGGATCACACCGAAAGGGGTGAACTTGCTCTGATACCAATTGAAATTGTGTATAATGTACTATGATCTACCTGTAGAGAAGTAGTGAAGAGTAGAGTACAATTACTTAACACAATTTGAGATTCTATAAAGTAAACTTGTATTGATCTTGTAATAGGTGGAACCACTTTACAAAAACATCTACAAAATTCTAGCGAATCTTGTAGAAAGGTCACACGACCAAAAACTAAGTCTAGGTAGAACTAATCTAGCGATGAGTACTACTAAGACTAAACGGAGGGTATGACCGGAGCTTTCTAGCGAAGTCTCTTGGTCTACAATAATTCTCTCTCTAGAATATGTCTAATCAAAAGTGTAATGAATGAATTCCAACAACCCACTATCAATGGCGGAGCCAGGATTTTTTTCCGAGACGGGCTAAAATATTAAAGCCTTAACTTAAATAAAAAATAGAAAAATAAATAAATTATGATATTAATGAAACAAATATGAATAAAATATAAAAAAGAGGTAAAATTAATGATAGTAAAAAAAATAAATATGAAAATATATAAAAAAGAGGTAGAATTAAGATATTTTATATATATTTTTTTAAGAAAGTAAAGGAAGAAAATAAGAAAATATATAAAAAGGAAGAAAATTGAGAGAAGGAAATGATCGAACCCTTAACTTTTGAAGATTTTGGGGGTGGGCTGAGCCATTCCGGCTACACATTTACTTGGATTAAAACTGCATGTTTATGAATATTTATTTAAACTTCTAAAAATCAGAGTGGGCTTAAGCCCACCCCAGCCATAACGTGGGTCCGCCCTTGCCCACTATTTATAGGCATCGTAAAATAGGGTTTCCGGAATTCACGCTTAATGGGCCAAGCCCATGACGGCCCAATGGAACAAACGTGCCCAAGGCATCATCGACGAATATTCTATTGTTCCGTACTTGATGAACGTAGCTCTACCCACTGCCACATTAGCATGTGTTCGCGCTTCGAGCTTGTCGCATGCACAGCTAGTATATTTGGTATTTTCTTCTTGGACTTGAATTCTTCTAGCGAAGTCTTCTAGTCGCACCCGTAGCTGGTTTCATTCCTTAGCAGTCATTCCCCCAGCTCCATGTCTACCTGTGCTTGCTCCGTGTCCATCAATGTGTTAGCACTGATTCAAGATCTTCATATGGTAGAACTTGAACTCTCTTGTTGGTGGTGCAACAGTGAATTCGAGAACCACACTGGTATACATAGAACCACGTGGGTCATTCACAATTATGCATTCGAAGAACTCCATGTTGTTTGTATCGCCAAGTCCGCTAGTCCAACGCTGAGTACACTTTGCATATCGTGGCTCCAGGAAAGGCCACTTGTATTTCCCAATTAGCACTACTCATACCTAGCAGACTTGTATGAATTTAAGTAAGTAAATCATACAAACAATACACATGAAGTTACTACAAAACAATAGTGTATAGTTCAACGTAGTTCAAACAAGAACAACATAGTTCTATGTTGAACTAGGAAGAACTACATACTAACACCCGAGAGCCTCCAAAAACGCAGAAAATCTTTGGTACTCCTTTGCTTTTGCGTCTAGCGTAGCATTTCCGGATGGGCCGAGCCACAAGGCGGGGCTTGGTCTATCCTAAAAAAAATTGTTTTTATTTTTTAATAAATATAATAAAATTAATATTTTTCTTAATCATCAAATTATGAAGATAATTACGTAACAAAAAGAGTAATATGTTATAACCTTTTTGTCTTATAAATAAGAGAAAATTAGCAAATAAAATTATCCTTTTTGCCAATTCTCCTTATAAATAAATAAACTTTTATTTTTAGTTTGTCTTAGACACCTTCCATAAAAATAGATAAATATTTTTATTCTTTATTATAAATATTTTTCTATACCTTTTTAAATTTTTATTTACAATTACTTTATCTTTAATTTAAAAATACATATTTACTATACTAGAAGTATTTTTTTTTACTTTATAGTACAATACTATACTATTTTTCTAATGAAAAATTGAATCAACATTCTGATTTTTATAAAAAAGGTAAAATTGTGTTATATAAATATTTTGTTTGGTCAAATAATTAAACACTTTTGTATAATTTTTAATACATACTAGTATAAGACAACACTTTTATTTCAATAGAGCTATAATGCTGTTTATTCATGCGACATAATTAACACTTTATTTCAATATAGAGCTATAATGCTCGGTTTATTCACACGTAAGTAGTAATATTACTTCAAAGCACACTTTTGCGTTTTAGGGAAGAACTCGACAACTGCAGCTTTTATAATATCTGTCAATTTATTTGCTACACCGTCACTATGAGAAAATGTCTCATAGACACCGGGCATTAACCGGTGTTAAAAAAAATTATGTCTAGTGTCTTTGTGCATGGTGTTAAAGATCAACTATGTTTTAACATCGGTCATCGACCGATGTTAAATATAATTTATAACACCGGATTTTGTGACCTGAACCGATATCTATATTATTAAAGACACCGGTCAATTTCATAAAAACTAGCAAAATGAACCGGTGTGAAAAGTAATAACACCGGTCTTTTTTTATATATGACCGGTGTCTTTGATAATGACTAAAATAAAAAAATATAATTTTATAAATTGAAAATAATTAAAATTATATTAAATTCTTGGAATCCAAATACAATATTCAAACTACTAAAATCTCCAAATTCTTACAATTTCATGAACTCCAAACATTAGTAAAAATACCAAAATCTCCAAATCTTTACAATTGTCAAACAACAATATTCCATAAACTTAGAGCATCATCAACCTTTTGTTCTCCTGATCTAGTATTTTTTTTCTCTTCAAACAGAGCATTCACCTGAAAGTAATCAATCAAATAAGTTTGTTAGCTTTATAATATCGTATCACTTGAGCCTTATAGTAGGTATCTTCAATTAACGGGCAACATCAACAATAACAACGAAATGATACTACATTATTTGTGTCCTCATAAGCAGGCACCAAATATTCCACATATAGTACGTAAGAGATCAACACAAAAAGTATATAAAAAGATATGCAAATGAACCAACCAAAAGGGCACCTTCTAACAGCAGTTCAAAAGTCAACAAGGCTACCTAGAAAAATATTATTTTCTGTACAGTTTGGCTCACAAATGTAACCCAAAAAATTATTATTTCACTTTGAGAATTCTTCCATATTCAGTATAATAATCCCATTTATATTTAGAAGAGAAAATTCGACATTTATAGTTAAAGTTCTCACCAAGACTTTAGCTTGCCTCTTTTCCCATCTAATGCTTGCCTCAAACAGTAAGCAGTGAACAAGATTAAAATATAAAACTACAATGCATCCACTATAGTGAAGAAGTTAGACAAAGTTCTAAGTAAGATAGTTCTAGCCTTTTAGGTAAGGTCAAACATTGCAATAATAAAACTAAGTATATAATATAATTCATGTACTTCAAACCTTAAATAGGAATATCGACACAAGTTATAGCAAAACACTTGGGTGCCTGAAAAAAAAAAGAATCGAAATTAAAACAAACAAAAAAAAGGTACGCAATAATTAGAGTGTAGAAAAATATAAAAGGGCGGCGTCGGCAAACCATCTCAAGGGGAGCGTAGATTGTGTAGAAAAACAAATCCTCTTCACGAGCATCAAAAGTGAAGTTGCATAATCAAAATTCCACAATCGAAGAACTCAAATTCAGCTTTTAAATGAAACCAGTAATGTTACCTTAAGCTCCATTAGCTCCTCCCTAACATACAAAATTATAATTTTATCAAAAAAATAAAAATATTATTAATATCGATCCGAAGAAAAAATGGTGTTATAAATAAAAATTTAAATTTAATATAGAATATTTAACACCAGTTTGTATAGAATTTGGCGTTAAAAATAGTTTAACCTTCTTTTTTTTTGCGACCGGTGTTATAAACATTTTTAACACCGTTCGCAAAGGCGTCCGTGTTGGGATCGATGTACACTACCGAGGAAGGCGGGCGGTGCTTTACGTCAACGAGACCACCGACTACACGTCGGACCACCGGGACCCGCTCCTAGAGCACGAGGACCTTTTTCTTGACTCGTCGATTCCCGATCGATCGGACACGCCCAATGCGTGACGGAAACTCCAATCGATCTCCAAACGAATCCACCCCGTACTCGATCACCAATCCCCCGAGAACAAACGACTTCCAACCGTTGTCGGGAATCCACTCAACCCGAGTGTTCCGAATTCCCGACCAACCAACAACGACAACCAATCAATCACAAGCAATACGTATATATCCTCAATGCACCCAAGCATACACAATATACATATTCAAGCAATAATAGAGATATCCACAATCGAAGCAATCAACACAATACGAGAAACGAGAAAGCAAATAAACACGACACCGAGAATTATAGTGGTTCACCTTTAAATAGGCTACATCCACTTTGCCGCCACGATCTTTTCACTAGATACACCGAATCGATACACCGAGCTTTACAAGAATTCTCTCTTGAATCCTAACTCTCTCGACTCTCTCTAGGACCCTCACACTCTAGCCCACCCAACGAGATACACCGAAATATAAACGAGAGCTTCCAAGAGCTTACAAGATTTTTCTCCCAAAAATCTAACTCTAACCCTCTTCCTATATTTCTCTCTCTATAATGGTGGCTACAAATGGTTTTGGATAAGATACATGTGAGGGAGGAGGTAGTATATATAGTACTAGGGTCAAGACCTAGTCAAAGCCCCAAAAAAGGCCCAAAAAAGCTCCAAAAACGAGTTGGCCCAAAAGCTTCCAGGAAGTGGCACGAACGTGCCAGTTTTGGCACGAACGTGCTACTGCCTCTGAAGTTTTGGAAGAATGGCACATTCTGGCACGAACGTGCCAGTTCCTGAGTTTTGAGAAACTCTTCCTTCGCGCTCGTTTTTCGTCGTGGCTTCGTCGGTTTGGTTTGGCTACACCAAACCCAACAGTCCGGTGTCTATGAACTGGTGTCTATGTGACATTTTCCCATAGTGCGTTAGCCTCGATCAGCACATCCTTCTCCTCCATGGGTTTGATGTACTTCAACTTGTTGCCGCAAGCGTTAAGATTGTCTCCAGCTGAGTTCGCCTGAAACCAAATCCTATGGACCTCCTCTGTCGTGATATTCGTCGTTCGACTTATTGTTATGTTTTTGACGGTGTTGTAGCATGTATCCAGTTCATCGATTTCTTCGTCCATAAAATGGAGACAAGCGATGGCCACGTCTTTGGAAACCGTTTGATTCTTTCTACCGGCTTGCACAAGTTTCTTGACCTCTTTTGTCGCGATTTTTGCTTCTTTGACTAGGAATATACACATACCTTTGGTTGTAGATGTACACTTGTCGTGGACGCATTCAGGCGACGTGAACGTTCGGTTGCAGAAATCCGTATCGATGCCGGTGGTCGAGCAATCATCGGAGGCGGAAGGGGGTGGTATCAATGCATGATCTGCATAACAATTATGAACGCATAACATGATCAGTGCATAAAACGTAATACACCCCAAAACATGCTGCATTTTATTAATTTAATTTATAATTATATAGGATTTTTTTTTTCTTGAGTTATGATAGGGTTTTATCTATGCTACTACAGGTGGAGTACACCATGTACATCTTGACCGTAGATTTAATATTATTATTATACCATGTTAGGATTTATATAATCCAACAAGGGTTAAAGGAAAGGAAAAGATAAACGTAGAGAACTTGTGGTATTAGAACAAAATAAGCGTTTATAAGCGTTATCTAAAATATACAAGAGAGAGGCAAAACAAAAGGTAAACCCTAATCCTATAAACAAAAGGTAAACCTAATCCTATAAATATAATAACTAATATATTCTAACACCCCCTCTCAAACTCACGATGGTATAGCAAGAAGCATCGAGAGTTTGTCAACGAAAAATCTATGAGCGCAACCATATAATCTGAGCTGTAGTGGAAGCCATAGCACGATAGTCGGCCTCGGTGGATGGAAACAAAAGACTCTGAAGCCACATCCAAACGAACACCAATTGACTGCAACGATTCCTCACTAAGAGCCATTGGAAAACAAGCGAAACCGAAAACGCCAATTGACCAAAGCAAACAAAAATTAACCAACAACCAAAACGAATCAATTATCCAAAACGAACCAAAATTAACCAATTAACCAAAACGAACCAAAATTAACCAACAACCAAAACGAACCAATTAACCAAAACGAACCAAAATTAACCAATTAACCAAAAGGAACCAAAATTGACTGGCGAAACCGAAAACGCCAACAACCAAAACGAACCAAATTTAACCAAAAGGAACCAAAATTGACTGGCGAAACCGAAAACGCCAACAACCAAAACGAATCAAAATTAACCAATTAACCAAAAGGAACCAAAATTGACTGGCGAAACCGAAAACGCCAACAACCAAAACGAACCAAAATTAACCAATTTAACCAAAAGGAACCAAAATTGACTGGCGAAACCGAAAACGCCAACAACCAAAACGAATCAAAATGAAAACATTGGGGCTTCACCCTGAACCCCGAAAGGGGGCGCGCTGCCCCCCGTACAAGGATTAACCTGACTCTGATACCATGTTAGGATTTATATAATCCAACAAGGGTTAAAGGAAAGGAAAAGATAAACGTAGAGAACTTGTGGTATTAGAACAAAATAAGCGTTTATAAGCGTTATCTAAAATATACAAGAGAGAGGCTTTATATAGCCAAAACAAAAGGTAAACCCTAATCCTATAAACAAAAGGTAAACCTAATCCTATAAATATAATAACTAATATATTCTAACAAAATACACACGCAATCACTCACACTCGACGTGTATGATGTATGCATCTACGGTTAAGATGTCACCAAGAGTAATGCTTCAGGAGTAGCATCTCATAGACCGTTATGATAGCTAGTTATATTTGTGAGTTTCAGTGGATGAATATTGCATGAATATTTATAGATTAATTATCAAAGGCTTACGTATGTACAACGTATTTGCGTTGTAGAGCCAAGGTACGTATACACGCGCGTCATTAAAGAAAGAGAGTAATTTATATACTTTCGGTCTTATTTACTAAGTATATATGCGCGTCATTAAGAATAAGAATTTAATAGGGAACAGGTTCAACCCTTTAACCTCTCTTGCAATTAAAAAATAAGCTGATACCATTAAATTCATAACAATATAAATAAAACAATAATTTAGAGTAAAACATTTATAAATTAATAAGATTTGAATCATGAAATTTTAATAATTTAGGGAGTTATTAATTCATCAATTTATTTTTTATTTAAAATATCGAAGATTCTATTAATTTCGAGAAATTATTAATGTATTGATTATTAATAATTTATAGAGGTTTATTTTTACATGTATGGTCTTTCTATTTCTATATTATTAAATTAATTTGTTTTTAACAATTAATTTTTCTTATTAAAATTATATCCTATACTTATTTTAACTAGTTATATTAGATTTATTAGAATGTGTGTCATGTTTAAATTAAATTAATATAATAATATTATATTTATTTCTACAATAATTAATCAATATTTATTTAAAATTAATATAATTACTTGTTGTAATGATTAATTATTTAATTATAAAAAACTAATATAATTATTTAAACTAATTATTTTTAATTTATTCGATTTTGTATTTATTTATTACCGACCACATCGCTAGCTGAGGTCGCAGCCCGTCGTTGACGTCGCCACCTTGAGCAGCCAGGTAACGACCCTTAAGGTTGAATTCGAAAAGTTCCAACTTGCTATCGACAATGTCTACCGAAAGCTCAACACCAACCAACCCCGTGCTTGAGCGCACCCTTGGTGGTGATGAACCCGATCCATATGATGGTACACATCTATTTAATGATGGGTATCCATTTGTACATTGGGATACTGATTCGAAAGACGAATCAACCCCCATCTCGAATGAAGAACGATCTGAGATGACGAACCGATTTGAGACGACGAGTCAATCTGGAACAACGAGCCCGCCAAGCCGATTTGGGACAACGGGCTACTTCATCAAGCCACTACCAATGAGTGGCATCTTTGTAACGCCCCGTATTTTTATAACAGCGGAATGTTTAAATTTTGAAAACAACATTTAATAAAGTGCGGACGTCACAAAATTTTATTTGAAAAGACAATAAATTATTACTATGTTGGAAAATAAACTAATAATTCTATTAAATATATAAAACAATGTTATCACATGCATATATACATAGACACAAAACATACTTTTATATATATATATATATATATATATATATAAATACAGCAACACGAAGCATGTTAATCATATATAAATACTTAAGTATATATAAATCTATATTTAATATCATATTATACTAACAGAATATTGAAATCATATGATGTAATTTCTAAAGAATTCATATGCATGCAAACATATATGTACGTAAGATTAATTATATG
This sequence comes from Euphrasia confusa, assembly GCA_954870475.1. NCBI lineage: Eukaryota > Viridiplantae > Streptophyta > Magnoliopsida > Lamiales > Orobanchaceae > Euphrasia > Euphrasia confusa. The sequence goes on along the minus strand of OX940959.1, from coordinate 5,601,642 downwards.
TTTTGTGCATCCTAAAGTCTACTAACAAATCATCAAATACATATGGACGTAGTAATTGAAATAGATGTAAAACATAAAATTCATAAAAAAATCAACTTTGGGAAAACTTTGGAAAAACAATAAGTAATATCATAATCCATTATAAAATAACTCATGATAAATTATGCACAAAGTAACATTTATTTAGTTTCATTTATCTTCCATCCTTGATCACTCTCCTCGCTCGGTATCCTCGTGTGTACTTAAAAATAGTTGTTGTCGATAGGGTGAGCTCAACGCGCTCAATAGGGTCATTACCTCATCTAATACCAGAATCAAATACATGTATAACCGATGAACATAACATGAAAATATTGTAATTTTAATAAAACATGATATCCATTTAATAATCTGGATAACATGAAAATATTGTAATTTTAGTAAACATGAGATCCATTTAATAATCTGGATATTGCGAGTTGCGCCAACTATTAATGCGTTGGTCCCCTTCGACCCTTTTCCCCGGTCTCCGGTTACAACGAAAAATATATTTTAATAAATTCACATAAATGCACACATAGAAACACACATAATGAAACAAGTAGTAAACAAGGTAAATCGACAACATGACACCTACCTCAAAGAGCTGGAACGTGAACGTGAAAATCCAAAGAGCGTCTAAGTCCATAAAGGCTGAACTAGAAACTTCTAAATCTCCAAGAGCTGAATATATAATTTTAAGACTTAGTGTGGATTTAATAATATTATTAGAATTTATTAATGGAGTGGCCCATAGTTTATCAAAGTAGAAGGACCTTAATGAAATTCTTCTTTAATTATTTAAAAGTATGCGGCCATTATGGAAATTGGGAGAGAGAGTAGAATTAGTTTTACCTCTTTCTTTTATTTGCAACTTAGAGTTTTAAGGACAGAACGTGAGCGGTGGCGGAAATTCCGGTGAATGGCTCTCGATTCTAAAGTTGTCGATCATCATTGGGAAGCCCACGATGGTGAATCTGGTTGTATATGTGATGGGGCCTCAAGCAAAATCTACATTGGCGATTGACGGAGGTAAAACTTCGGTGTATGGCCAGCGGCTCAACGGACGGATCTGATGGGTCTCATCGGCACCTCCGACAACTGGACTGAACTGTGAAGACAATAAAGTGATGATGACTGGTGTCGATCAATTATTTTACAGGCCAAAGAGGGGCAGCGAAGACATCTTTACTCTCGAAAATTCTTCGATCCAATGTGCAGCTGCGGTTTAGGGGTGGAGGTTGAAGTTGAATACGGGTGAACAAAGGTTGGTCCCGAATGGTTTTCAAAGGTTAGAGGATGGACTTGATATGTGTTTTGGTCAAGATTAATTGTGTAAGTATGTATGAAAGGCAAGGAAGGAAGAAGATTAATTGTTTGGGTGGAATAACAATGAACAGAGAAGAGAGAGACAACTATTTGTTTGAGTTCTTTCTTACGGACTTCTTTCTGGCGGTGGTAGGAGATTAATATTTATAAAGGTACAAATTAGGGTTTTTATTTGGTTATGGTAAGTTTTAAATATTGGCATGACTTGGGTGCTAAGATATCTTTTAATAATTAAATTTTAAATTATATTAATTATATTGGATGAAATTAAATTTATAATTATCATTATATTATTTATTAAATTTAGTGTTAAATTAAAATATATTCTATTTTAAAATTTTAATTTATTAAATTTAGTTTATATATTTGTATATTTATTTAGGTGAATTTAATGTTCTAGTAAATAAAATTTTGGGTTTTTACAATCTACACCCCTTAATTTTAATTTCGTCTTCAAAATTTGATAACTTAATAGATTTAAGGATAATCCAGCAATATTTATACGACTGTAAGTTTTCAGCTCCTAATTTAAAGGCTCTAGCAACCTAAAATATTAAATAAAGTTAACATGAACATGTAAATGGTTTAAGTGTGACGTACCTTGAGGAGCCGACGAGACATGACGAGGATGGAAGACTGGTATATTAATTTTCAAGTATTACACATAAGAGAAACAACTAAGAATCGTAATGCTCTAATATCAACTGTAACGCCCCGTATTTTTATAACAGCAGAATGTGTAAATTTTGAAAACAACATTTAATAAAGTGCGGACGTCACAAAATTTTATTTGAAAAGACAATAAATTATTACTATGTTGGAAAATAAACTAATAATTCTATTAAATATATAAAACAATGTTATCACATGCATATATACATAGACACAAAACATACTTATATATATATATATATATATATATATATATATAAATACAGCAACACGAAGCATGTTAATCATATATAAATACTTAAGTATATATAAATCTATATTTAATATCATATTATACTAACAGAATATTGAAATCATATGATGTAATTTCTAAAGAATTCATATGCATGCAAACATATATGTACGTATGATTAATTATATGTGTGTGCATCCTAAAGTCTACTAACAAATCATCAAATACATATGGACGTAGTAATTGAAATAGATGTAAAACATAAGATTCATAAAAAAATCAATTTTGGGAAAACTTTGGAAAAACAATAAGTAATATCATAATCCATTATAAAATAACTCATGATAAATTATGCACAAAGTAACATTTATTTAGTTTAATTTATCTTCCATCCTTGATCACTCTCCTCGCTCGGCATCTTCGTGTGTACCTAAAAATAGTTGTTGTCGATAGGGTGAGCTCAACGCGCTCAATAGGGTCATTACCTCATCTAATACCAGAATCAAATACATGTATAACCGATGAATATAACATGAAAATATTGTAATTTTAATAAAACATGATATCCATTTAATAATCTGGATAACATGAAAATATTGTAATTTTAGTAAACATGAGATCCATTTAATAATTTGGATATTGCGAGTTGCGCCAACTATTGCGTTGGTCCCCTTCGACCCTTTTCCCCGGTCTCCGGTTACAACGAAAAATATATTTTAATAAATTCACATAAATGCACACATAGAAACACACATAATGAAACAAGTAGTAAACAAGGTAAATCGACAACATGACACCTACCTCAAAGAGCTGGAACGTGAACGTGAAAATCCAAAGAGCGTCTAAGTCCATAAGGGCTGAACTAGAAACTTCTAAATCTCCAAGAGCTGAATATATAATTTTAAGACTTAGTGTGGATTTAATAATATTATTAGAATTTATTAATGGAGTGGCCCATAGTTTATCAAAGTAGAAGGACCTTAATGAAATTCTTCTTTAATTATTTAAAAGTATGCGGCCATTATGGAAATTGGGAGAGAGAGTAGAATTAGTTTTACCTCTTTCTTTTATTTGCAACTTAGAGTTTTAAGGACAGAACGTGAGCGGTGGCGGCAATTCCGGTGAATGGCTCTCGATTCTAAGGTTGTCGATCATCATTGGGAAGCCCACGATGGTGAATCTGGTTGTATATGAGATGGGGCCTCAAGCAAAATCTACATTGGGGATTGACGGAGGTAAAACTTCGGTGTATGGCCAGCGGCTCAACGGACGGATCTGATGGGTCTCATCGGCACCTCCGACAACTGGACTGAACCGTGAAGACAATAAAGTGATGATGACTGGTGTCGATCAATTATTTTACAGGCCAAAGAGGGGCAGCGAAGACATCTTTACTCTCGAAAATTCTTCGATCCAATGTGCAGCTGCGGTTTAGGGGTGGAGGTTGAAGTTGAATACGGGTGAACAAAGGTTGGTCCCGAATGGTTTTCAAAGGTTAGAGGATGGACTTGATATGTGTTTTGGTCAAGATTAATTGTGTAAGTACGTATGAAAGGCAAGGAAGGAAGAAGATTAATTGTTTGGGTGGAATAACAATGAACAGAGAAGAGAGAGACAACTATTTGTTTGAGTTCTTTCTTACGGACTTCTTTCTGGCGGTGGTAGGAGATTAATATTTATAAAGGTACAAATTAGGGTTTTTATTTGGTTATGGTAAGTTTTAAATATTGGCATGACTTGGGTGCTAAGATATCTTTTAATAATTAAATTTTAAATTATATTAATTATATTGGATAAAATTAAATTTATAATTATCATTATATTATTTATTAAATTTAGTGTTAAATTAAAATATATTCTATTTTAAAATTTTAATTTATTAAATTTAGTTTATATATTTGTATATTTATTTAGGTGAATTTAATGTTCTAGTAAATAAAATTTTGGGTTTTTACAATCTACACCCCTTAATTTTAATTTCGTCTTCAAAATTTGATAACTTAATAGATTTAAGGATAATCCAGCAATATTTATACGACTGTAAGTTTTCAGCTCCTAATTTAAAGGCTCTAGCAACCTAAAATATTAAATAAAGTTAACATGAACATTTAAATGGTTTAAGTGTGACGTACCTTGAGGAGCCGACGAGACATGACGAGGATGGAAGACTGGTATATTAATTTTCAAGTATTACACATAAGAGAAACAACCAAGAATCGTAATGCTCTGATACCAACTGTAACGCCCCGTATTTTTATAACAGCGGAATGTGTAAATTTTGAAAACAACATTTAATAAAGTGCGGACGTCACAAAATTTTATTTGAAAAGACAATAAATTATTACTATGTTGGAAAATAAACTAATAATTCTATTAAATATATAAAACAATGTTATCACATGCATATATACATAGACACAAAACATACTTATATATATATATATAAATACAGCAACACGAAGCATGTTAATCATATATAAATACTTAAGTATATATAAATCTATATTTAATATCATATTATACTAACAGAATATTGAAATCATATGATGTAATTTCTAAAGAATTCATATGCATGCAACCATATATGTTACGTATGATTAATTATATGTGTGTGCATCCTAAAGTCTACTAACAAATCATCAAATACATATGGACGTACTAATTGAAATAGATGTAAAACATAAGATTCATAAAAAAATCAATTTTGGGAAAACTTTGGAAAAACAATAAGTAATATCATAATCCATTATAAAATAACTCATGATAAATTATGCACAAAATAACATTTATCTAGTTTAATTTATCTTCCATCCTTGATCACTCTCCTCGCTCGGCATCCTCGTGTGTACCTAAAAATAGTTGTTGTCGATAGGGTGAGCTCAACGCGCTCAATAGGGTCATTACCTCATCTAATACCAGAATCAAATACATGTATAACCGATGAACATAACATGAAAATATTGTAATTTTAATAAAACATGATATCCATTTAATAATCTGGATAACATGAAAATATTGTAATTTTAGTAAACATGAGATCCATTTAATAATCTGGATATTGCGAGTTGCGCCAACTATTGCGTTGGTCCCCTTCGACCCTTTTCCCCGGTCTCCGGTTACAACGAAAAATATATTTTAATAAATTCACATAAATGCACACATAGAAACACACATAATGAAACAAGTAGTAAACAAGGTAAATCGACAACATGACACCTACCTTAAAGAGCTGGAACGTGAACGTGAAAATCCAAAGACCGTCTAAGTCCATAAGGGCTGAACTAGAAACTTCTAAATCTCCAAGAGCTGAATATATAATTTTAAGAATTAGTGTGGATTTAATAATATTATTAGAATTTATTAATGGAGTGGCCCATAGTTTATCAAAGTAGAAGGGCCTTAATGAAATTCTTCTTTAATTATTTAAAAGTATGCGGCCATTATGGAAATTGGGAGAGAGAGTAGAATTAGTTTTACCTTTTTCTTTTATTTGCAACTTAGAGTTTTAAGGACAGAACGTGAGCGGTGGCGGCAATTCCGGTGAATGGCTCTCGATTCTAAGGTTGTCGATCATCATTGGGAAGCCCACGATAGTGAATCTGGTTGTATATGTGATGGGGCCTCAAGCAAAATCTACATTGGCGATTGACGGAGGTAAAACTTCGGTGTATGGCCAGCGGCTCAACGGACGGATCTGATGGGTCTCATCGGCACCTCCGACAACTGGACTGAACCGTGAAGACAATAAAGTGATGATGACTGGTGTCGATCAATTATTTTACAGGCCAAAGAGGGGCAGCGAAGACATCTTGACTCTCGAAAATTCTTCGATCCAATGTGCAGCTGCGGTTTAGGGGTGGAGGTTGAAGTTGAATACGGGTGAACAAAGGTTGGTCCCGAATGGTTTTCAAAGGTTAGAGGATGGACTTGATATGTGTTTTGGTCAAGATTAATTGTGTAAGTACGTATGAAAGGCAAGGAAGGAAGAAGATTAATTGTTTGGGTGGAATAACAATGAACAGAGAAGAGAGAGACAACTATTTGTTTGAGTTCTTTCTTACGGACTTCTTTCTGGCGGTGGTAGGAGATTAATATTTATAAAGGTACAAATTAGGGTTTTTATTTAGTTATGGTAAGTTTTAAATATTGGCATGACTTGGGTGCTAAGATATCTTTTAATAATTAAATTTTAAATTATATTAATTATATTGGATGAAATTAAATTTATAATTATCATTATATTATTTATTAAATTTAGTGTTAAATTAAAATATATTCTATTTTAAAATTTTAATTTATTAAATTTAGTTTATATATTTGTATATTTATTTAGGTGAATTTAATGTTCTAGTAAATAAAATTTTGGGTTGTTACAATCTACACCCCTTAATTTTAATTTCGTCCTCAAAATTAAAGTGCATATAGCACAACACTTTATTTCAATAGAGCTATAATGCTCGATGGTGATTTATTCATACGACATAATTATTAATAGTACTATTAATTAAAAGTACACTTTTTCTTTTTAGGGAGTAGCATGGCATCAACAGCTTTTATCATATCTATGAATTTCTCCGCTTCATTGTTGGCCTCGATCAGCTTGTCCTTCTCCTCCCCGGCTTTGACGGACTATTAATAGTACTATTAATAATTTTAGATTATTTGTTTAAAATAATCTAAAATTTTATTTAATCTCCAAAGTATTTAGCCAAAAAATTATTAATGGATTAAGAAATTATGTTATTTAATAATCGAACTCTCACTTAAATTTGTAAACTTATTAACAGTTATCTTAATTATGAAAATTTTATCATTTTCAAGGATTACGTCTGTTTGATGTAATTTATAGTGTGTAAGCTTCTTGGTGCATAGTCGAGTGGTAAGATTTGTGCTAATGTTGGTGAAATTCCCCGCTGACGCAGAGTTCGGATCTCGGATATGACAAAATTTCATTGAAATATTATGAAGTTAGTCCTGAGATTAGACCTATTGGCTCTCTCCCACATGTGTCCGCTACTTGGGCACATCCCTCGATTTACATCATACCCGATTGAGACCTATTGGCTCTCTCCCACATATGTCCGCTACTCGGGCACATCCCTCGATTTACATCATACCCGATTGATGAGCCTCTGGTCTAGTGGGAGAGGAGTTTCTCGTCTCTGCATTTCTTGACTTATCTAACAAATACCTAAAACCAGTGAGAGAAAAATCAAAATAAATGAAAAATAAAAATTATAAAGATTGAAAATAAATAAAAATATAAAAAAAATTGAATTTACTTAATGAATATGAAAGGGATGGGATGACATAAATGTAATTATATTAATATAACGTACGTTAATATAACTAAATAATATACCTAAAAAGTTTGATTAATTTTTTTATTAGAAAATAGGAAGAGATCGAACGGTTAATTGAAATTAAATTAATATTAATGAAATAAAAAAGAATAATATAACTAAATAATATACCTAAAAAGTTTAATTAATTTTTTATTAGAAAATAGGAAGAGATCGATTTTTATGAGATACGATTAATTGAAATTAAATTAATATTAATAAAATAAAAAAGAATTTTGAGAAGAAAAATATAAACGTATATATTTAAGATAATTATTAATTATTATTACAAAAAATATATAATTTCAAATTACTATTTATAATTTTTATATAATAATTTAAATATGCTTAATAATATTATTATTTATAATTTATAATTTATTTATTTATAATTTATAGTGTGAACACAACATTATTATTGTCTTTCTATTGGTCCATGTAGGATCCTGAAATTATATATGTATAGATAATAATTTAACAATTTTTCAATTTATCATTCCACTATTTATTCAATCTTCAATTATTCACACCATAACCCACAACTCACCCCAACCCACTTCCATTTTTTTTTAATTTATTATAATAAAAAATAACGCACATTTAAAAACAATCAAATTATTAATAAAATTTAAACACAATATGAAGTATAAAAATATAAAAAAAATTATAAAATTATTTTAAAAATATATTAATATGAATTTCTATTTGTACAGAATAAAAAAATAAAATTTTGATTTGAATTATATATATACTTTTATTTAATAATATTATAAAAATCAAATTATAAATAATTATTTAGATATTCTAGAAGTGACAAGCGTCAAATACGTGAACCCATTTATTGTCGCACATTCTTAAAGTGGGCAATTTCATACAATGGTAAGCTCACTTCCAATTATTTGTGGACCTCATTTAAATACTAATATTATTTTTATTATTATATTAATAATAAAATGATAAATTTTATAATTTAATTGTAGTTTAATTAAATAATTTTAAAATTATAATAATCAAATTAAAGCGATCAAAATTTTACAAAATATTATTAGTATAAAAAATATATATAAAACAATTTCAATGAAAAATATTACAATAAAAACAAATTTAAGAAAAAATATTACAATAAAAAAATCACATAGTTGAAAAAAAATATTACAAATTTTTTTTTTTTTATTATTATTATATTAACAATAAAAAGATAATACCTCTGTCCCAATAAATTATACACGCTTTTTTGATCATTTTGATTATTAATGTGAATTTTTTAATTTTTTAATTAGTTATTAATATTTAATTATTGTTAAAATACTAATACTTATGTCTCAATAAATTATACACACTTTCTTTAAAAATTAAAAAAAATGTGAATAATTTATTGATACAGAATCATAGTATTTTAACAATAATTAAATATTAATGACTAATTAAAAAATCAAAAAATTTACATGAATAATCAAAATAGACTATCATAAAAGCCATGCTCATTTATTTTTTATTTTTGGACAAATACTATTTTTTTTATTTTTTGAAACTCAGTTCATTTTACATGGCACAAGGTGACCATATGGACATTGTTGAAGATGCTCTCACACATTCAAGTCATGAGACCTTCCATTTTATTTTTTATTTTTTTATTATATTCGTTTTTGTCTTTTGTGAGAGAGGGGAAGGGGGCGTCCACCATCCACGACCCGATAAACATGTGGGAATACCGGATTCAGGACCACCTCATAAAATAAATAAGTTCTGAGGCCCTGTCCATAAAAGTAGAAGTTTATTAGGCAATTGGCTTGGAAAAGTCCACTGCCCTCGTTGTTTAAAAAATGAATATAAATTGAATATGTAATTTAAATAGAATTTCTGTTTTAAAAATTAATAATAAAACTCCAATACAATTTCAGACCATCCACGGTTAAAGTACGCCGTTAGACTATGCACGATAATAAGACACCGTGATACCATCCACGATAAATGGATACCGTGAGGACATCCACGATAATCGAACACCGTGAATTCATCCACGATAAAGAGAGACCGTGTGACCATCTACGATAAATGAACACCGTGAGAACATCCACGATAAATGGACACCGTGAGGACATCCACGATAAATAGAGACAGTGTGACTATCCACAATAAATTGACACCGTGAAAACATATAAGATAATTGCACACCGTGAGCTCATCCACGATAGTCGCACGCCGTGAGACAAATCACGATAAATGGACAGCGTGACGCATACACGATAAGTCAACTCCGTTAGACCATCAACGATAATCATACGTCGTGAGACCATCCACGACAGTCATACGCCGTGTGACTAGCCACGATAAATGGGCGCCGTGGCATCGTATACGATAATTAAAAGCGACTGTGATAATTTTGATTGAGAATATGAAATTGGACAAATTTAAAATAAATTTAAATCTTATAATTTAGAACAATTGATGAATCAAAACTCTAAACCCTAAAACTTGAGAACAATTGATGGATCAAAACTCTAAACCCTAAACACCATCGGTCAGCGTAATACAACAAAAGATGAGCAAACAAAAAGAATAACAAAGCACACAGAGAATCTCCTCTTTCGACATTTGGTCAGCAGCACGGATTTTTGAGCCTCAACCAGAAGTGAAACGGCGATGGAAGACCTAACTGGTGATTTCAACGGAGATAAGGAACTCATGTGTTCGCGTATCATTCCACCCGAAACCCCGAAACTGGTGATTTCGACGGAGATAAGGAACTCATGTGCTCCCGTATCATTCCACCCGAAACCCCGAATCATCTCTGGTGGAAGATAATTCAGGGGAATATTGCTTTTATTTTTGGAAACTCGAGTATCTCGATACAGTAATGAAACTATGAAAATCGAAAAAGTGAGGTGATAAGTACTGCTCCATGAAAAAACCAGAACAAAACAGAAAAATGGATTATTAATGGGTATAGAAAAATAGAGTTCTTTCGTTCGTATTTATAGGCTTAATATTCTGATCTAATTTAAGTCATCCAACCACCAGGATTTCAATCGTTCCGCGAAACGATTCAAATGCCATCTACACTTATTAATTACTAGTATTAATAAAATTAAAATTTATAGAAAATCGCCCCATTAAACACGCTATCCATTAATTTGATATGACCATTCAATTCAGGGAATTGATGCATCTCTGTTCTGAGTCATCCCACCGCCGAATTTCAATCGTTGCACGAAACGACTCATCAACTCCCAACCACACCCATTAAACACGTTGCGATTAATTAATTAAGAAAATAAACAAAACCCTAGAACTGTGTCGCCGTGCGGTTACCACGGTGGATTGTAACACCGTGCAACTGTATTCGATAGAAAACCCTAAAACCTAATGTGTCGTCGTGGTTAGATCACGGTGGATTGTAACACCGTCGTATGAAAAAGATATTGCAATTACATAAAACAGTGTCGCCTTGGGTATTTCACGGTGATCTAATAATTACACCGTGAAATAATATTACACCTTGAATTAATATACACCGTGCAATTATTCAAGGTGCTATATCATATAACCTTATACCGATGCACGGTTACACACACCCGTATTCAACACGGTAATAGTACACGGTAAAATAAATAGTAAATTGTAATTTTAATTTTAATTTTAATTAATGAAATCCAGGCGGAGCGCCAACGCGTCTGGCAACTACGGCCGTCTCTTAATAATTAATACGTATACTGATAGATTTAGGGTTTCTATATTAATGAGTAACCGAGTGAATGTTTTAGCAAGATTAATAAATGACGGTGATATTAAAATCTTTTAATGATACATTTAAGGAAAAAGTACAGTAAACAATTGATTGATGGTTCAAAACCCTAAAACCTATTGTGAAAAATTGATGGATCAAAACCCTGAACACTATCTATTGAAAAGTAGATACATCTTGAAAAGCCGCTTGACCCTGTACATGAATAATGGGAAGCTCGGAAGACATAACCGGATCGGAAGAGATCCCGATCTATCCCCATCAAGTTGCACAGTCTGACGAGAGTCAAGAAGATGGAGGCCGATCATGAAAGATAAGAAGATGGTTTTCTTTTGGAAACTCGAGTATCTCGATAAAGTAATGCAACTGTGAAATTCGAAAAAGAGTGGTGATAACTGCTCCATGAATAACAAGAACAAAACAGAAAAATGGAGTATTAATGGGTATAGAAAAATAGATTTCTTTCGTTCGTATTTATAGGCTTATATTCTGATCTAATTTTAAGTCATCCAACCACTAGGATTTCAATCGTTCCACGAAACGATTCAACTGTCCACGATGCTTATTAATTACTCGTATTAATAAAATTATTATAAAATCACCCCATCCAACAATCCCTATCCATTAATTTGATATGACCATTCAATTCAGGGAATTGATGAGTCTGTTCTGAGTCATCCCACCGCCGGATTTCAATCGTTGCAGAAACGACTCAACTCCCAACTACGCCCATTATATACATTGCGATTTATTAATTAAGAAAATAAATAAAACCCTAGATCTGTGTCGTATTGGGGTTCCCTCGGTTAGCCACGGTATTAGGTAGAAAATCCTAAAACCTAATGTGTCGTCGTGGTTTGGCACGGTGGATTGTAACACCGTGGAACTCTCATAAATGGGATATAAAACCCTTGGAACATTTTCGCCGTGGGGTTCCCTCTGTGGATTGTAACACCGTGCAACGGTATTAGGTAGAAAACCCTAAAACCTAATGTGTCGTCGTGGTTTGGCACGGTGGATTGTAACACCGTGGAACTCTCATAAATGGGATATAAAACCCTTGGAACATTTTCGCCGTGGGGTTCCCTCTGTGGATTGTAACACCGTGCAACGGTATTAGGTAGAAAACCCTAAAACCTAATGTGTCGTCGTGATTATATCACGGTGGATTGTAACACCGTGGAACGCTCATAATTGTGATATAAAACCCATAGAACAGTGTCGTCGTGAGGTTCCATCGGTAGCTAATAACACCGTGCAACCGTATCATGCAGAAAACCCTAGAACCTCATGTGTCGCCGTGATTCAAACACTGTGGATTGTAACACCGTTAAAGATCTTAAATGGCATAGTAGACGAGGGTATCCAGTTTTAGAATACACCGTGAATTAAAATTACAACGTGAAGGTATTATATAACGTGAAATAATTCACGTAGATAAATCATTACAGTCTTATTACAATTGATGGATCAAAACCATAAACCCAGAACGCTATCAAAATTAGCCGTATTACAATTGATGGATCAAAAACCTAATGGGAATTAAAATTGATGGATCAAAACCCTAAAGCACCGTCCCTTTATAGAAAAGTAGCAACTTCTTATTTAAAGAGACTCGAGTGAACAAAGAAAAAAAAAAAGACATCACACCCGTCTCAGAATATAATCTCTGGATCTATAAAATTAGAACTTGAATCGCTTGATCCTCGATAGTGAGACGAGTGACGAGATGATATTCAAAACCTTCTATTCCCCGTCATTGATGATCTAGGGGAAAGAAGGTTTTCTTTTGGAAACTCGAGTATCTCGATACAGGACTGCAGCTATGAATTTGAAAGATGCGTGGTGAAAACCGCTCCATAAGAAAAAAAACAACGCAGAAAACATGGAGAAAAAATTGGGTATAGAAAAAAAAAGGGTTTTTTCGTTCGTATTTATAGGCTCAATCGACTCACGAAACGACTGACCTCTAAACTACGCCCATTAAACACATTGCGATTAATTAATTTATTATTTAAATAAAAACCTAGAACTGTGCCTCCGTGGGTATTTCACGGTTGATTAAATCACCGTGTCGCGGTCACTGTGACTTTGGTAACGTGACTACACCTCTGAATGGGTCGTCGTGATGTTAGCACGGTGCATTCTAACACCGTGTACGTACATATTATAGGTGACATAAAAAAACCTAATCCTCCGTCATCGTTGGTATCCCACGGTGCGTAAGCCGTGGTATGTTCATATATGACATAGAAAACTTAACCCCCCATCCACCACGATATCCATTAATTAGATATGACCGTGAAATTCAAAGAATTTATGATGTGTGTCTGTTCTGATCCTCCTCCCACGACCCAACCCAACTTCCAACTACTGTACGCTCATTGATGGTCCAGATATGATATGATATGACCATTCAATTCAGGGAATTGATGAGTATCTGTTCTCACATCATCGCCGGATTTAAATCGTTTCACGAAATCACTCAATTCCCAACCACCCCCATTAAACACATTGCGCCGTGGGTTTATTACAGTGGATTTCCTCACCGTGTAACGGTTACTGTGACGGTCTATGTGACACTAATAACCCTTGATAAAAACCCTTACCCACCGTTGTCGTTGGTATCTCACGGTGTATTGTGAAACCTTTATTAGTTTATTAACCCCTCAACTACCCACTTTTGGCGTGTATACATAAGCACCGTAACACGCTGAAAACCCTAATTTTTATAAAATCAAATTTCATATTCAATGGCCACCCCAATCCCGATTTGTAGATTCTTCAAAGTTCTGAACACCGTTGATTTCCGCGAAGTTTGTCGTTTACCTTCTGATTTTGCTCATGAACATGAGTATCTGGCAGGCAGGGCTACTTTGCTTGGAGATTGTGAGACACTCGCCTCATTTGTAATCGCTCGTGCCCCGTGGTCCGTGGAAATCTCTTGGGTCAACGGTTACGTGTGCTTTCATCGTGGCTGGGCCGATTTCTGCACGGCTCATCATCTTAAATTCGGTTATTTTTTGGTTTTTCACTACGCCAAGAAATTGGGTCCTTTCTTTGTCAATGTATACAATAAAGATGGTCTCGAGATTCGGAACTTTTCCGATCCTAATGCCCCTGGAGACCCCCTTCTGCCGAACATATCTAAGGTTGTAGAAGAGATCCTGTTTGAGAAGGTGGTGGAAGTGGTGGAGCTCTCGGACGATGAGGACGATATGGACGATGAAGCAGACGATAAGGACGAAACGACTGATGAAGGCGATGACGCAGATGGCGAGGATGATGAACCATGAATGCAAAGAATGTTTCTTTCTGCGTTTTGTTTATGAATAGTACTATGTTTTTATTTTTGCTACACTACGTAGTCTACGTTATTATACTGTACTAGTGCTTGTTTTTCTTTGTTAATATATTTCGACCTTCTCCCACCGTGCACGAGTAACCGTGTGACTTTAGCGTTTGAAGATATTACCGTGCGCCAAAGGTCGTGTGATTGAACCGTGGCAAAAGGCAACCGTCCTCTCTTTTTTTTTTTTTTTTTTGGTTTTTGGGAATCCCGGTAATTTAATTTATTAAATATTAAAAGATGAATAAAAAGGTTGAATAAACCTGCGGCTTCAAAAGCTAGTCTGTTCACTGACAAAACCCTGCCACGTAAGTATCTGTTTACATACATACATTGATTTGACCCTCGCACGGTACTGACTCACGGTGAGGTCTCACGACATTACCGTGTAAGTATGAACAATGACGTTTTCACGTGATTCTTGCACAATCGCGATAATTTTTTTGGCAAAATGCTTAAGCAAAGTTACTTTCCTATGGAATTGATTATATTGAACCTAAAAAATTCCACAATAATCCATCAAACGATTAAATTTGACATACCATGTGCAATATGATCACACTTGAGAGTAAATTGTTACCAATGAACTACACATCTCTTGAATTTGAGACATGCACTACTGCAAATCGCATCGTACGTCTTCAATTTCAAATACCATACGTCTCCTAGCCTGAAACATGACCCCGTTGATGGTAACGACGCCTTAAAAGTGTATACAAACGATTGACCATCGTTTTTTTGCGGGTTGAACAAGCCACGGTGTAGATGTATTGATGACCAACGTAACGCCGTGCAGATACAACCGTGAAACTAAATGACCGTGCGAAACGGCTTCCATCCTCTCATTTATTTTCCGGTGTTTTAACTCGAATTTTAAATAAAAGAATAAAGGATGACTATACCCGCCTGCAAAAGCTGTCCTGATAACTGACACCACTAATATTTCGCGTGCATCGGTTATCCCGCTCCAATACGAAAATACGCCATCTAAAAAAAGAACTCGTTCAATTTCAAAAATGTTTAAAATTGATTTGATAACCACACGGTGTTGTATCACGGTGACGTCTCGTGAGGTCACCGTATGAGCATGAACACTCACGTTTTCGTGTGATTCTTGCACAATCGCAATAATCTTTTTGGCTAAATGCCTAAGCAATGTTAATTTCCTATGGAAATGATTATATTTAACCTAAAAAATCCACAATAGTCCATCAAACGATTAAATTTGACATACCATGTGCAATATGATCACACTTGAGACTACTCCAGATTGTTACCAATTTTAAGTTTTAACTAAACATCTCTTGAATTTGAGACATGCATTAATACAGATCACATCGTACGTCTTTAATTTCAAATACCGTACGTCTCAATGCCTGAAATATGAACCCGTAGATGCTAACGACGCCTTAAAAGTGTATACAAACGATTGTCAATCGTTTTTTTCGGGTTGAACAAGCCACGGTGAAGATGTATTGATGACCATGTATCACCGTGCGTATACAACCGTGAAACTAAATGACCGTGCACAATATACGTTTTACTGAGCCGTGCGTAAAACGGCTTCCCCCTCTCATTTATTTTCCGATGTTTTAATTTTAATTTTAAATAAAAGAATAAAAGATGAATACCCGCCTGCAAAAGCTGTCCCGATATTTTTAGAATGGATTTGATAACCACACGGTGTTGTATCACGGTGACGTCTCGTGAGATCACCGTGTGAGAGTGAAGACGTCTTAAAATTCAAATACAATAACCGTCGCCGTTGGTATATCACGGTATATTGTAAAACCGTGCCACGGGGCATTGGTATACCGTGCTGATACAAGACCGTAAGTGCACACGGTGATCAACAGTTTTTTTTTAGATACAGTCATTGATAGTTTTGCACACGGCGCTGATCAACCACACGGTGATAAACACACGGTTATACATACAACGGCATACAGTATATGAAAAGTTTACTCTCTTGCAAACCAAAACGAAACCAACTGTTATCCATCCCTTAATCAAAAAGGGAGTTCAATGTCTTTGCAGGACATCCAAAATATCTTCAGTGCTATGTTTTTTCTGACAGCTTTGATATCGATGTCGTCCGCATTACGATACAATGATGGGTCGGTGAGCAATCGTTCCAAATACATTGTGCAGAAAGGACCGCAAGAGTGGTTGTCATCTTGGGCAAATTGGTCTTCGGCTGGCATGACCTTGAGCTTGAAGTCTTTTGTTTTCACAGGTAATCTTTTTCTTTCCCAGTAACCTGTTTCCTCCAACATTCGAGGTAAGACCTTCAACAAACACTCGAACTCAGGGGCGCGAGGGTTCACACCAGGCTCATAGTTATGAGCTAACGAGTCATACAGCTCGACAGTCCAATCATCAAAACAAATTCGAACTACGACCCAATGTCCCGGAAGATGACAAACCATGACGGCCTTCACATAAAATAAGTAAACGATATCATGAGTGCTTAATTAGTGTTAAGAGTTTGTGATTTAGGGTATATGATTGTAGTACTTACGTGGGAATATCTGAACCATTCGAAATCGTCTCTTAAACTGCCTGGGAGTTCCCCATTTGGATTGTTCAATGAGTTGTAAGCATGTTTGAAGGTCATCTGAAGACGTGCAACGAAAATATATAAGGTCATAACTCATAAGTGAGCTAGATTTTATTGAGTTCATACCACGGAGTTTGTGAAAACTTACAAAATAGTTTGGGGGTAAAATTATGAAGGATTCCTGAGGCCACTTTTCCTTTTCCATTTTTAACTCCATGTAACTGCAGAAGGTAGTCATCACCTGATATAAAAAGACTAGTTGGTAAGTATATAAACTTTATTTCTGAATTATACTACTATACACCTTTAAATTTACAATGGTTACCTCCCCGTCGAAGTCCCAGTTCACGTTTTCAATGTCAAGAAACGTTTTCCGTTTCACGGTAATTTGCGTGCCACGGAAATGTACACAATCGACAGAAGATTTGGTCCGTTTGGATTGTCTCAGAAACGACCGATATGCTTTTACAACGGCTTCAAGTCCTTCACTGGGAGAAAGTGGTGTCTTACCGTGAGTTTGGGGAGCATTTTTCGCCGCTTCAGGCTTACGAGTTCTCAGCCTACGGGGAGAAACAATTGGCCTACCAACATTTTCGCACGCATCTGTGGGATTCACTGTGAGCTGATCGGTGGGATCAGCTGCGTTTGATGAACTGTCGAGATCAACCGCCGCCAAGTGATCAGCCACAGCGGTTGTCGAGGCTACGACACTGGCCACATCAGCTACCATCCCGGTATCAACTGTTGGCGATAGCTCAATGTTTTCTTCGACTTCTCCGGCAGGGAGTGTCGAATCTAGGACACTGGCTTCATCTGCTGAAAGTTGTCCAACAATAGACATCACTAAGTCGTTGGGATCAATGGGTTGGTCGACTTCGACGGTATCAGAAACAGGGAATGTGAATGTTTGGTCGTTGGCTTCATCAGCGACAATGTTTGGTCTAGTGGGTTGGACGACTTCCACGTAATCAGAAACAGGATCTTGCTCCGGTTGAACGTGGTTGTTTTCGACTTCTCCGGCAGCAACTGTCTGATTTTGGACGTCGGCTTCTCCGGTAGCCTCACTCGCTGTATTATTGTCTGATGTGATCGGCGATACAGGTCGGCGCAGATCTCCCGGCGACTCATGCAGAGACGCTCTCTCATGAAGTTGTTGTGGAGTGATGCCTTTAATCCGCTCAAAGATATATCCAGCAAAATCTGCAATCAATCCTTCATCAGACAAAATCCGTTCATGATCGGCTCTCAATTTGGCCCTCAAAAGCCCAGTCAGTCGTCTGTCTTCATCAGAAGCATCTTCATGTGGGCAACAAAGTGTACGCCGACAGCACACAGGCCTACAACACACATGCCCACTTGGACCAGGAGTACTCTGCTCAGAAGCACGTCGTCTGCGTGATCTAGAAACGGGCATTTCAATATCCGTGGTTGCAGCACGCTTTTTCGAACAAGGCTTTTTGGTTTGTGTAATTTTCTTCTCCGGATTTTGTTTGGCTATGATTGGATTACCACCATTGCGTACTGGGCGATTGTACTCAACATGAAATGGTCTGTCATGTACAGAAAGGTAACACGGCTCATTTTTCTCTTCATCAGTAGGAATCAAGGTTTCATGAACAACTTCAATCTGAAACTTATCAACACAGAGTATTAATATTCCACCGCGTGAAACAAATACTATTACTAGCAAAATATAAGTAGGAGTAGATGGTTACGTACCTCTCCTTGGAAGAAAAGATCATCGCAATCAGTCTTTGTTGTAGATGTACTCCACATCAAACAACGTGGCACTTTCATATTCGGATCACGTTGACCACATAACTGACCGATATTCGGAACGGACTCGAACATCCAAATTATAAAAGCCCAACTGGGGCCATAGACGTGGTACGAAGTTTTTTCTGCTAATTCAGGGTCCATCGCTGTTGTTTCGAGGTAGTAGCTCAGAGCCTGGTAGGAATAAGCGCCCCATGGAAAACACTGCCACTTTTCCGGCTCATCCACTAATGCCCATGCCCAGTCCTCGACATACATTTCAGCGGATCGACAAAGAAAGAAGGAATAGTAGACGATGAGATTGGCGACTTTAATGTAATCCTCCAACGAGGCAGGTTGTTCCCCATCGAAGAGTTGTTTGGCCGCAAATAACTTGCGTAGATCATTGCTTCTTACACGCGACCCACCGAATAGCCGCTTATTTAAGCTACCTGGAGCAGACTGGGGTGTGGCATGGATGTCAAATTCATCGTAGATGCCGAAATTCAGTCCCGTTACAATGGCATAAGCGGCGAGTGTGAGTTTCGCAGTCTTACCACCGACGTAGAACCAATGCTCCTTCTCCGGTATTGACGGACCTGACAACTCTCGACATACGAGGTGGTGCAAAAAATTAGTGCTTGATTTGGCAGTAAATCTTATTCCCAGAACACTTTTCATGTAAGGCAGCGCAAAAAAATCGCGAACTGCGACAGCATCACCCCCGATATCTTTTATTGTGTCCGTGATCAGTTTCGGAACTTCGTAGCGAGTATACAAATTGAGACTTAAAGTGACCGACTGCAGATTGGTTGGTCTCTTCCATTCAAATCCAGACTGAAATATGAAATAAATAAATAAGTATTAAAGGATAAAAAATGAGAAATATAACGACACGGTGAAATTACACCGTAAGAAAAAAACCATAGAATATCAAGGTGTAAATTCACCGTGAACATACAAAGCTGTGTTCTTCCACGGTGAACATTACACACGACCTTGAACATATGGTGAATATGTTTTTCCACGGTTTACTTTATACACGGTGTTTGTACACCGTGAAATAAAACGCTGTCGTGGATCGTGCTCGTACAAGACCGTAAGTACACATACACCGTGAAATAAAACACTGTCGTGGATCGTGCTCGTACAAGACCGTATGTACACATACACCGTGAAATAAAACACTGTCGTGGTCCTCGTGGACCGACCTCGTACAAGACCGTATGTACACATACACCGTGAAATAAAACACTGTCGTGGACCGTGATCGTACAAGACCGTAAGTACACATACACCGTGAAATAAAACACTGTCGTGGATCGTGCTCGTACAAGACCGTAAGTACACACGGTAAATGTACACCGTTAGATGAATCATAGTCGTAAATCGACAAGACCGTAAGTAGACACGGTGTATGTCACCCGTGAGATATATCACCGTCTTAAACTCTACCGTGATAATACACGGTGATAAAACTCACGGTTGAACCGTCGTCTACTAGAACTGACACACAAACGCATGCGAAAAAATTGCAGAGAGCAATAAACCATTAACCATTTAAAAATGTCGGAAACAAAAACCCTATCTTGAAAGGATATACCAATATCAAATTACAATCGAATGATTTACAAACATCAAAGCTCGAATAATCGAAAGTTCGAAAGCTAGGGTTATGGACTTACCGGAGGTTCAGCGCGATTGTCTGGGTTGTCCATGTTGTCACTGCTTGCCATAATGATGATCGTCGGAGACGGAGTTGAATAGTTGATACGATAACGGTCGGGGCTGGTGTTTCACCGTGGCGGCGCTCGTCGTGCGTGTGAATTTCAAACGTCGAAAATTGATTTTGTGGGGCAACTTTATTTTTCTGATATTCTTTTTGTTATTTTGTAATATTCGATTTGTTTTTTGTGAGAAAAGATAACTTTTGAGGGCACTTAAGTCCTTTCATTCAAATTTGCCTACTTAACTTACATTTTTATGGACGGGGCTTCAGAACTTGTATACTCTTATGCTTTGGCCTTAAAATGCCTCCGCCCCAATAAACATTGTCTCAGGTAACGTATACACGCGTTTCATTAATTAAGAGAGTACACATATTAAAAAAATTTTATTTTTAATAAAAAAGTAGAGACTATAAATATATTTTTAAATTAAAAATAAATTATAAATAAAATTTTAAAAAATAATTTAATAAAATAAAAGTAGAATTGTATTATTATTGATGAGCACACATAATAAAAAAAATATTATTTTGACCAAAAAGTAGAAAGTATAAATATTTTTTTAAATTTAAAATTAATTATAAGTAAAGTTTAAAAAAATAAATTAATAAAATAAAGGTTGAATTGTATTTTAGAATTAAAAAATCCAAATATCATTTTTAATTTTTTTTTATATATCAATTGTAGAAATTTAAATACTTAAACACATGTTGTCTCATGATGAACCTTAAATCTTAAGGTTCTTCAATCAAGTGTTCAACCAACTGAACTAACAACATTTAATCATTTTTAAATGATTGTTTATATTAAATTTAGACATAGGAATAAGAAAATTGTGCATCATTAATTGGGATAGAGTATGTTGAAAATAAATCTTAATTTTTTTTACATTTCATCTATTTTTTCAATTATTTTAGAACAGAAATAAATACATTTATTTTTTTATTTTAATTATAATATACCTTTATGTTTTTATTAGATAATATTAATTTTAGTCCTTTAATATAAGAGAAATTTTGAATAAAGGAGATTTTTTACAGCTTGGTTGAAATTAAATTACATACTTTTTCTTAATTAAAAATTAAAGTGTTTTATTTAAGTTTATTATAATTTTATAAATTTACATAATTATTAATTAATATTAATTAGATGAAGTATACGATTATTACACAATTTCATAATTAAAATTTTATAACTACTCTTATTAATAAAACATTTAAAATAATTGCACATTTGTAAACTTAAATTTATGAATAAAAATTTGGAATTTTAAAGAAAAAGAATAGTTTGGGTTTTAAAATTAGAAGTTTAACTTTATAAAATACACTTTGTGTTGAAGGTATAATTTTTTTAACTTATTTATTTATTAGGTATTATTATTTGTATAATTATAACAAAAAGTAAATTTAAAAAGTTTAATTAATTTATTGTTCTTACTTAAATATAACAAAATTTTATTAAAATTAATTGATTTGTTAACGTAATGCAATTTTATATTTTGAAATTTTATTTTTTATCTCTCACAACCGTCTTGTTGATACAACATTTTATTTTATTTATTTAACAATTTAAAATTATATTTTATTAAAATAAATTTATTTATGTTAACTTAATCCAATTTCATATTTTGCAATTTTAATAAATTTATTTTTTTTCTCTCTTTGTAAAGCAGTTTTATTTATTTTTATTTGATAATTTAAAATTCTTTTTCTCTAACAATCGTTTATGTTGGTACAACAGTTTTTTTTATTTGACTATTTAAAGTTATTTTTATTGTAAAAATAAAAAATAATAATATTGATATGAATCCCTTAAATTATAATTAGGATAAAATAAATTATTTAATTATAAGCAAACAATAATAATTACCTTTAATCTAAATTTTACCTCTAAAAATTATTAATATAAAAAAATCATATTACACTCTTTTATAAAAAAAAATTAATCTACACGCTATTGGTTGTTAATCATTATACAAAAAGTCAATTATCTATGACTATGAGACCATATCTATTTAATATATAAATCCAGACTTTGCTGATCCCACGTGTCAGTGTGAACACAAAAAATTACACTACAAAAAATGAGCGTATTCACACTACTGGCACAAACAATGTTTTGATTGGCCAAGACATTCTTATGTGGCTTTATAATTCTTATGTGACTTTATTATTTATTAATTACATAATAATTTCATATTCATTATATTTTTCAATTTCCATAAATACTAATCAATTTACGTCAATTCCTTAAATCGATATTAATCTAATTATTTTTACTAATCAATTCCTTAATTTTCTCAATTATATTAATTGACCATTTACTATAAATAATTTATCTAATTGATTTCTTACTTAATTCATCTATTCTATTACATCTCTTACCATATATATTAAAATAACAATATAGAAAAAATTAATCAATTCCTATAATTTCTACAAAATTAATTAGCAAATATTAATATAACGGTAAATTAATAATTGATTTTTTTTACGACTAATATTATAAAATAATAAGTAATTTCTTAATATTAATTTAATTTATTTATTTTAAGAATCTTAATAGAATATTCTATGCACTATTTATTATTTCTATTCCAATTTTATGCATATATAATATTTATATAAGAGCATATTTTTTATTCATATTCCATATTATTATTATTTTAAATAAAAATATCTTTTTTTGGAAATAAATCAATATTTATTGTTTCACTATATAAATAATGCTTATATCTACTTAAAAAATTTAATTATGACAACTTCTCTCCTCATATTCAAATCTTTCATTAATATTGTCATTATAATTTTTTCCATAAATATTCTTTTCCTTTTAAATAATAATAACAATAATTAATATATTCTAATTCAAATCTAATGCTATAAATTGGTTTTCTTCTTCACTCATTCTTTACCTCTCACTTTTCATTTCTCTCATTTTAGTTTTTTTTTTTACATATTATTGTTTAAATATTAATATATTCACTAATGATTCTAACACTGTACTAATGATTCTCACAATATTTTTTTGTAGGAACTCTATGTAAGTAATTTTCTTGCTTTTATTTATTGCATTTTTTTTCATTTAGTATGTTTACTATATTTTATATATTTTTTTTGTAGGAATTGTCAACACGGTAAGTATTTTTATTGTGTTTTTTTATTGTATATTTTATTATATAATAATTATTGTTTTAATTTTTTGCAGTAAAGTATTTTCATTGCGTTTTTCTACTAATTTTATTTTATAATAATGAATAATTATTCTTAATGTGCTATTTTTTTAGGACACAGTAAACATTAATTTATTGATTGTATTTAAATATTTTGTTTCATCTTTTATTAAATAATCATCTATTGTTTGTATTTTTGTAAGTTATATATTTGTTCTAATAATTTTTATTGATTTCTATTATTCTTTGCAGATTCAAAGGTAATTATATTGTTTTTATATTTATTTTCTAATTAGTATCATATTTTTTTTTTTACAATTTCTAATTCTTATTATAATTTTTAATTTTATTTTTATATTATAATTATGTCATTTTATTATAATTTAAATCACAAATTTGTTTGCAGATTCATTGTTTAAAAAAATATCATATTTTTATCTTAATAGGTAAATGATATAGTTATTTATTTATATTTTTTATTTTAATATTTGTAGATGATTATAACTTATTTAATTTTATTATTATTCTTATTCATTTTTTATAATCTAATTAATTTTTTTATTTTACAAATTTAATTTAAGTTTGAAATTGTTTAATATTTTTTTTCAAAAGGCCTTTATGATTTCAATTTGTAGTTCATTTTATTTTTAAATAAAGTATACATTAAATTAAAAGATAGAAATTTATTTATCTCATTTGATTAATAATAAGTCTTTTATTTATTTATTTTTCTAATCATACTTATATAATAATATCAATAATCATATTATCAATAATAATAATATTATAAAAAAATATGACTTATTACATTTTATTACAATTATTTTTACTTTTAATTAATTAATCGATTATAAATTAATAATATATAAATAATAAGTTAAAAAGTAGTATCATTTATTTTCTCACTTACAGTACAAATACAATATTTTTTAGCACTAACTTAATTTCTCCAGATCTATCATAAACTAAAATTAAAAAATAAAATTTACTTAATATAAATTTATGTTTTAAATTTCACTTATCTATTTAATATATAAATTCAAATTTTACTTAATATATATTCGTTACATATTAATTAGCTACGCTAACTTACATTTATTTTTGTAAATGGTAATAATCTTATTTGGTAAGAATTTTATAATTTAGTCAAATATATCTTTATTAACCCAAATATTATAGTATAAAGCTTTTTACACAAAATATGGTCAATTAATTTGGATTTTCCATAATTTTATCTTCCTTAATTATCCTTCAAATCTCAAGATTTCCATAAATGTAACATTTAAGTTTTGAATCAAATTATATATTGCCCCATAATTTAGGGATTCTTAATTATCTATGGGTATTTTTATTTTCATATTATATACGTATTATTATTGTAAATATCAAATTAAATACGAATAATGATAATGATTATAATAAATACGTATTGCTATGGTAATTTTCAAATTAAATACAAATAATGAGAATGAATATAATAAATATGTTAAATTATAATATTTATATATATGTTATGGAAATTATAATAATATAAATTTTATCTATTTTATAAATAAATATTTAATTAATTATATTTCCATAAAATTTTACGTGGACTTTCTTATACCAATTATTTCCATAACAATTATTTTCATATACTTATTTTTTTTTATACATTATTCTTATTCTTTTTTTATAATCTAATTAATTGCTTTTTATTTTACAAATTCAATTTTAGTTTGAAATTGTTTAATTTTTTTTCAGGGCACGCATTATTCTTATTTTTTTTATAATCTAATTAATTGCCTTTTATTTTACAAATTCAATTTTAGTTTGAAATTGTTTAATTAGTTAGTTCAGATTTATTAAATTCATTTCAGTTCAGATTTATGATCCATTAAGTTCAGTTTATTTATTTAATTTTTGATTTTTTTATTTCATTATTTTTCTTATTATCATTTTAATATTTTAAAATTATATTATATTAAACTTAATTTTAGTTTAGTTAGTTCAGATTTATTAAGTTTATTTCAGTTTAGTTTAATTCACTTCAGCCAATTTCAGTCCAAAAAAGCAGGTTGATAATGATTTAGAACATGTTCTTTTAGACTAATTTACAATTCGCTTTATTTCAGACACATTAAGGTCAATTTATTTTATTTCAGCCATTTTGATTCTTAAATAACATGTCTTTAATTATAAAAAAATTATATATTTAGAACGTATTTTCATTAAAAATTAAATAAAGTTACAAACACAAAAAAAATTTATTATTTATCATTTTTTTTGGAATAGTAAATAAACTTCTAAATTTAGAATTTAAATAAAATACAAACAAAATTATTATTTAACAATTTATTTTTTAAACTATTCAACTATATTCACCATTCATAATTTACACAAGTTATATGATTCAAAAGATGAATGATTAACTATTCAACTATTCACAATTCATAATTTAAACGGGTTATATGATTCAAAAGATTAATTAAACTGAATTTAATAGATCTCAACTGAAGTGAACTAAACTTCATAGGTCTGAACCGAAATGATATGATCTGAAATTAATAGGTTTTTAATGAACTGAATTGAATTGAATTGAATCAAACTGAACTAAATTGAATCGAAATGAAATAAAATTAAGTTCAATCTAATTTAATTTAATTTTAAAATATTTAAATAATAATAATAAATAAAAACAAAATTAAATAGAACTGAACTTAATGTAGATGAACGAAAATTAACTTAGTACCGGTTCTTTTAGAGTTATTCTTATTTCAGTTCAATTTACATGTTCTTAATTGATCTACACTCAAGTAAAATTATTTTGGACTTATTCTCAGTTTACTTCAGACTCATTAAGTTCAGTTCAGTTTATATAAATTAAATTAATCTATTTCAGATCCATTAAGTTCAGTTTATTCGTTTAATTTTTAATTTTGTATTATTTTATTATTTTTCTTATTATCATTTTAATATTTTAAAATTAATTTATATTAAATTAGTTTCTGTTTTGTTAGTTCAAATTTATTAAGTTTATTTCAGTTCAGTTTAATTCAGTCAATTCTCTTTATTCCAGACGCATTAAGTCCAGCTTATTGTCAATTTTGAGTCTTAAAGAACATGTCTTTAATAGTCTTTAATAAGTAATAAAAAAATTACTACCTCTCTCTCATTTTTATAGTTACACTTTCTTTGTTATTTGTGAAGGAAGTGTGACCATTGTTTTGGGATAAAGGTAGTATATATCCAGTGGTAATAATAATGTTACAAAATATCAATCACACAAATAATAAAAATTCTTATATTATAATCTTAACCATATAACCACGATTTATAAATTCAATCTAAAAAATCTAAATAAATAATTAATTAAGATTGTTATACAAATGATGTTATATTTTTTTTTAGAATTTATATATCAATTACACAAATAATAAAAATTCTTATATTATAATCTTAACCATATAACCACGATTTATGAATTCAATCTAAAAAATCTTAATAAATAATTAATTAAGATTGTTATACAAATGATGTTATATTTTTTTTTCTTAGAATTTATATATCGATCACACAAATAATAAAAATTTTTATATTATAATTTTAACCATTTTACCACGATTTCTGAATTCAATCTAAAAATCTTAATAAATAATTAATTGAGATTGTTATACAAATGATTTTATATATTTTTTTAGAATTTATATATCCCGCGCATCTGCGCGGGCAGGTATTACTAGTTTATTCACAACCTACCGGACTTCGACTTTTTAATAAATTATTCATTTCACTCTTCTCCGCATCATCAATTTATTACTTTATTCAACCTTCTAATTTTTCATCACTTATCCACAACTTACAAGTTACAACCCATTTCAACTTTTAATTTATTATTATTATTAAATAATTATATAATATTTGTTTATTAACTTTATATTTAATATAAATTAAAAAATTAATAAATTATTAAAATGATTCAATTAATAATTTTAAAAAAAAATCAACAAATAATATTAAAAAGTAGTACATTTTAAATTTTAATAAATTGTATATTTACAAAAGATTTGGAGGTTTAAAGTATTTAATCCTATAAAAAATATTAATAAATGATTTCATGTAAAAACAATAATTATTATTATAATTATAAAAAATAAGTTTAGCTCAATTCAATTCAGATGATCGGTACATTTAAAAAAAACGCTTAATTAGTCGTGATAAGAACATATTATTCTAAAATATAAAAGAAAATTTATATATAGTTCTAAAAAAAATGTAGTATAACAATTAAGAGCTAGTTGACATAATAGTAAATAAAGATCATAATTTGTGATATGAAAATAAAAGAAAATATTGCAATAATTTGAGATTTTGAAATAACTAGTACTAGTGCCCGTGCGATTCACGTGATTTATTTGTTTGAAATAATCTAAAATTTTATTTAATCTCCAACATATTTCGGCCAAAAAATTATTAATCGACTAATAAATTATTTTATTTAATAATCGAACTCTCACTTAAATTTGTAAATTCGTATTAATCTCATTATTAACCGTTATCTCAATTGTAAATTCGTATTAATCTCATTATTAACCGTTATCTCAATTATGAAAATTTTATTATTTTCAAAGACTACGAATGTTTAATGTAATTTATAGTATGTCAGCTTCTTGGACATAGCCGAGTGGTAAAGTCTCTGGTGATGTTGGTGTAATTCCTCGACGACGCAGAGTTCGAATCTCGGATATGACAAATTTTCATTGAAACATTATGAAGTTAGTCCTTGGATGAGACCTATTGGCTCTCTTCCACATGTGTCTGCTACTCGGGCGCATCCTTCGATTTACATCATACCCGATCGAGTAGCCTCTGATCTGGTGGAAGAGGTGTTTCTCGTCTCATCCTACCCGATCTCTCTCCCACATGTGTCTGCTACTCGGGCGCATCCCTCGATTTACATCCTACCCGATCGAGGAGCCTCCGATCTGGTGAAAGAGGAGTTTCTCGTCTCTACATTTCTCTAGTGTCAAACGCATCCAACAAATACTTAAAACCGAGGGGAAAATCCAAATAAATGGAAAATAAAAATTATAAAGGTGAAAAATAAATAAAAATATAAAAAAAATGAATTTACTTGGTGAACATGAAAGAGATAAGATAACACAAATGCAATTATATTAATATAACGTATGTTAACCTGCAAAATAAATTTAACATAACTGAATTAAGGATAAACTAAATATTAAAAAAATATATATAGTCAAACATAATTAATAACTCGACAATTTGATTATGAATCTGCGAAAAAATCATAATTAATACAAAAAATTTAAAAAATCGAAGAAAAAATGAATGAATAGAAGAACGTATACATGTAAATCGATTCAATGTTAAGAAAAATAAAAAAAGACATACGAAGCAGATTACAGCAAGAGAAAATCATATACCTAAAAAGTTTTATCAACTTTTTTTAACTTGATGGATTAGAGAATAGGAGGAGATCAATTTTTATGAATTAAGATTAATTGAAATTAAATTAATATTTATGGTTATATATTTAAGATGATAATTAATTATTATTACCAAAAATATATAATTTCAAATTACTATTTAAAATTTATATATAATAATTTAAATATGTTTAATAATATAACTATTTATACTTTATATTATTTTTATTTATAATTTATATTGTGAACACAACATTATTATTGCTTTTCTATTGGTCCACGTATCCTGAAATTATATATGTATAGATTACAAAAGATTTTTTTTTGCTTATTTATGGGATTTATTTCTCTTATTTTGATAAATTAATGTATATATAAGATTTTCCTGGATTTACTCTTACTTGTTTTTTGCAAACTAAGTTTACTTATTTTTAAGGGATATTGATCGTGGAGTTGGTAAGAGTTTTTACACTTTTAATTTTTAAAGTAGGTTTTTAAAAGTATAAAATTTTGAGTTATTCATTACGAATTTTAAAAAATCAAAAAAAATCTATAAGGTATTAATCAATTTCTACATCGTACTCATTCAATGAATTTTCTTGATTGTTTTGGGTCGTTTTGATCGGATATTATTATTATATATTATATGGGCTGGTTTCGAGGGTTTGATATACGACACAAAAACATGTAAATTTATATGTAGAAAGGGCTGAAATGAAATCACACCGAGACTAGGCTTGAATGCCCGAGATTAATATCTCTATTTATTTACTGGTATTCCCAGATATTCTTCCTTGATATTACAGTGGTTTTATCTTTTAGGTAGAGTCCCGGATCGCCCATCCCGGTTCCTTCCTTCTATCGTCTCGATCTAGTCTATTTATAGGAGAATTAAGTAGGATCCACCTGTCCATTATCGACGCGTGGTTTCGCATGCATAAGATAGAAACGTCTTCCATTTGTGCACTTCTACCTGGTGTAGGTATTACCTATATGTTCACAAAGCCGGGTGTCGGAGCCCGGAGCTCGGGTTTTATCTTATTACCTTCTTTAACTTAGCTATCTCTCCGCAACGCACATCACTCGCGCGATGGTCTTCGGTGCTGGTGCTCGGCGCTCGATCGCGGTCCTGGGTCTCGAAGCCCTGCCGTCCTGCATGTTCTCGGTCGAGGCCCGTGCCGGGGGCTCGGTCGCGGTCCCGGGTCTCGGAGCTCTGTCGCCCCGCACGTATTCGGTCGTCGTTTCCCGTGGCGGGCGCTCGGTCGCGGTCCTGGGTCTCGGAGCCCCGACGTCCCGCTTGTATGGTCGTGGTTGCCCGTGTCGGGTGCTCGGTCTTGGAGCCCCATCGCCCCGCATGTATGGTCGTGGTTGCCCGTTTCGGGTGCTCGGTCTCGGAGCCCCGTCGCCCCGCATGTATGGTCGTGGTTGCCCGTTTCGGGTGCTCGGTCGCGGTCCTGGGTCTCGGAGCCCCGGTGGTAAATCCCGGTCTCTGATCTCGCAGCTCTGTCCTCGGTCCCCAGTCCCGCAGCTCTGGCCCCGAGGCGGGAAGATGTCTCCTTCGGGTCTCTTTTTCCAGCGTAGGGCGTACCTGTGCTCCGTGAAGGTTGGATGTATCGTCTTGAACTGACTCCCCGTATGAGTGAGCTGATGGGTGGGCCCATGGCACGTGTCGATGGGGTTTTTTATGGCTCAACACTGGCCCCCAGAGAAGTCCGTGGAGGAACTCCGCTGATTTCTCTGTAGGTTGAGTTAAATTTGGTCTTTGGTTTGCGCATATGTTGCTTTTTTTCTTTAATGGAATGGTTGGGCGTGATTGAGCGTCTCCTCTTGTTGACGCTTTGTGTCGGTACTCCATCGCGGATAGGAAATGTATTGCCTCGACCGAAGCCTTTGAACGGTTCTAGTCTGTTTAGTCTCCGAAGGATGATAGGTCACAGGGTCTTAGAGACAAGCTGTGTAGCCGTTGTTTGGCGTCTGTGCATGGTAATGCATGTCTTGACTTGAGAGGTGGAACTGTCGGTCCTATTCCCGGGCCCGGATTCCTGAGGATTCGTCTTGTATCACTATTCTTGGGTTTTGTCGATGATTTTCGATGACCGGTTTTCTCTTTCTTTGTGGCACTCGGGGACCATCCGTCGGATATATCGAACTACTCATAGATCTTTGATCATTTCTTCGTCGGGTCCTCGGGCTCTGGATACTCGGATTTGACTAACCCTCCCTGGATCTGGAAGAGGATTTCAAAACTGATGTGAAGGGGTGGTTGGGACACAAACATCTTATTCGTACGAGCCCGACGTCTGTGCCCGATGTTCTTATAACTCATTGGCTTGAGGGCACTATGTTTCCCTCGGTGATGAACCAAGGCGGAGTCTGGGACCCGGGTGTGGAACTTTGTTGCGGTTTAGGGATATCTCGATTTTTTAGATTTTTAATAATTTTACCCGTCTCGTTTACCACCATTGCGTTTTGAGTTCAGATTAATTTTGATATTTGAGGTTTTTTGATCTTCCCTCGGGGTGATTTGATTATTTAGTCTGCTTTGTAAAATGAGCTCGTTTTGCCTTACCTTCAAAGTAGTGTTGGCTTTGTCTTTGAGGTGTTTCATTTTTATTTCCTCGTTCGGGCGGCGAGTTTAGGTGGCCTGGATAGTTTAGTTGTCGGGATTTATTCTAGAGAAGTTTGTTTCATTTAGATGTTTGTATCCGTATACGATGTCTCTTTTATTTGAGGTTGCACCGGTTTAGGCGGTGTCTTTTTTGTTTGAGACTGCACCGGCTTAGGCGGTGTCTTTTTTTTATTGAGACTGCACCGACTTAGGCGGTGTTTTCTTTGTTGGAAATTGCACCGGCTTAGGCGGCGTTTTATTAGTTGGAAATTGCACCGGCTTAGGCGGTTTTTTATTAGTTCGAAATCGCACCGACTTAGGCGGTGTTTTATTAGTTTGAAATTGCACCGGCTTAGGCGGTGTTTTATTAGTTTGAGACTGCACCGGCTTAGGCGGTGTCTTCTTTGTTGGAAATTGCACCGGTTTAGGCGGCGTTTTATTAGTTGGAAATTGCACCGGCTTAGGCGGTGTTTTATTAGTTTGAGACTGCACCGGTTTAGGATGTGTCTTCTTTGTTGGAAACTGCACCGGTTTAGGCGATGTCTAATTTATATGATTTTGCGTCGATACGTGACGTCTTTTTATACGGACATGTTGCTTCAGACTTACAATATTTTTTAGTCGTTAGTTGATTTAAAAGATTTTAACTTTTTCCAAATTATTTTAAACATACATAAATTCGATTGGGTCGTTGGGGTCGTTCCTAAACTATGTTTGATAGAGGGAACTGGTATCAGGAATGTGGTGAGTCAACAAGAAAGTTCATGAGTTCATGCGGGCAAAGGGGTTCTGAGGAGTAATGTTGTTTCTAGATATATTCGAAGGAGAAAACTTTTACTCTGGTGTGAAACATTTTATTGAGGTAACGAGCAAAACAAGTATGCTGGTCAGGAGAGGCGTTGCTAGAAGAAAACTCTAACCCTGATATAATCATCTCGCTAAGGCATCCGGCAGAGCAAGTCATGCCGGTCCAGAGAGGCATCGGGGGGGCATATCCACACAACCCGGTATAATCATCTCGCTGAGGTACCCGACAGAGCAAGTCATGTCGGTCCAGAGAGGCATCGGAGGGGCATAACCACACAACCCGGTATAATCATCTCGCTGAGGTACCCGGCAGAGCAAGTCATGTCGGTCCAGAGAGGCATCGGAGGGGCATAACCACACAACCCGGTATAATCATCTCGCTGAGGTACCCGACAGAGCAAGTCATGTCGGTCCAGAGAGGCATCGGGGGGGCATAACCACACAACCCGGTATAATCATCTTGCTGAGTTACCCGGCAGAGCAAGTCATGCCGGTCCAGAGAGGCATCGGGGGGGCATAACCACACAACCCGGTATAATCATCTCGCTGAGGTACCCGGCAGAGCAAGTCATGCCGGTCCAGAGAGGCATCGGAGGGGCATAACCACACAACCCGGTATAATCATCTCGCTGAGGTACCCGGCAGAGCAAGTCATGTCGGTCCAGAGAGGCATCGGAGGGGCATAACCACACAACCCGGTATAATCATCTCGCTGAGGTACCCGGCAGAGCAAGTCATGCCGGCCCTGAGAGCAGGGGATGATGGAATCGATTTCGGCATTTTGGGTGATAAAGAAGTTTGGCGAAACACTTGGAGATGGATAAGCATTTTATGGTCAGTGGCGAAAGGATTCTGGTCGGCACTCTAGGAGAGTCTTGCCTCGGAAGGAGTTTCCTTCTTTGAGTGAAAAATTAAATTCTAGTTAAACTTTAATATTTATAAGTGTTTGTCAAATATGTTTTAGCTGCAGATGATTTACACATTCATGTTGTTGCTTGAACACTATCTTTGTTTTTTGTGCTTATTTAGTTGTTTTAGTTATTTTTACGCGTTAGCCCGCTTTAGACTCTGGTCCTCACAATATTTTTTAGAACGACGAGGGATAATCTTGTTCTTACTGTCTTTTTGTTTAAAAGCTTCGGCCCCGGATAACTCGTGGTCTCTCAGACCGTACTTATTTTATTTGTTTTTTTGAATTTAGTTTGTTTTAAGGGCTTGTAGCCCTTTGGATATTTTTCGATCCCTAAGGGTCGCTTTTTGCTAAATGTTTTCTTAAGCATCATTTGTCTCACCGCTTTTGTTTTGGTGAATAGTGTGTTCTATCCCTGTGTAGTTTTTTCGGGATTTTTTCTGATTTGAGTAGAACACCGGGGTATGATCCCGGGTTAAGAAGCATCCGAGACGGATTCCCGGGATGGTGAGTGTGATAAACCGAGATGCGGTCTTGGCATATTTTTGACCCAGAAAGTGACTCGGGGGTTTGTTCGACCCGGGACGCGACTCGGGGGTGCGTCCTTGTTGTGGTCTCGGTGGGCTCGGCATCTCGGGATCTTGGCCCCGGAGACACCTTGAAGTGCTGCCTTGGATCATGTGTGTTGTTTATCCCGGGATGGATCCCCGGGGACCTGATCTCTTTTGTGATTTTCATGGATGCTCGTTGGCTTCCTTTTTGCGAAAGTTTTCGTAGGTCCTCCGTTCTCCTATGACTTGGGGCTTCATGAGCCTCAAGAGTTTTCGGAGTTTTATCGGAGGTGGCTCGTAAGCTGTGCGGAAGTATCCGTTTTTATATTTTCCCCCGTACGTTATGACTCTTGACCTGAAGGTCTTTTTAGGAGCTCGTCAGTTTTACCGGGATCTTTGGCCTTTAAGCTGTGCGGAAATATCCGTTTTTATATTTTCCCCCGTACGTTATGACTCTTGACCTGAAGGTCTTTTTAGGAGCTCGTCAGTTTTACCGGGATCTTTGGCCTTTAAGCTGTGCGGAAATATCCGTTTTTATATTTTCCCCCGTACGTTATGACTCTTGACCTGAAGGTCTTTTTAGGAGCTCGTCAGTTTTACCGGGATCTTTGGCCTTTAAGCTGTGCGGAAATATCCACTTTTGTTTCATTACCTGATATGATACAAGAGTACGTTTTTTGCTCATCTCGGCCCTATCTTCTTGTGGCTCTTCTTCATTGGTAGAGACTCTTCAAATGTTGTGCGTTTCATCGGTGTTGGTCCGGGGTCCCGTCTGGTAACTCCAAATCGTAATCTTCGTTTAGCAAGCACTTGGAGACCCGGAATGATCCTTCCCAAGTCGGGCCGAGGGCCCCGGAATGCGTTCCGATCAACTTTTTCAACACCAGGCCCCCGAGGCTGAACTTTCGGGCTCGAACCTTCGTGTCATAGGCGACGTGGGTATTTTAGAAGCCCAATATGTTTAATTAAGTCATTTATATTATGTTCTTGTCGTCTGAATTTACTCAGTTGTTTTTTATATGATTAAAAGATGTTCTTATGAATGATTGTAGCATTGGCTACATCAGTAGGCCTCGGCAACCCTTTGTTTTGATTTGTTTCCCCCGCTGTGCGGGTGACATTTTTGCTTCCCGGCCCCTGCGCCTGGGGTCACGTTTAACCATTCGGGTTTAAGTTAATTGCGTTGGGACTTTAATGACCTTTTTGGGATTTTTGTGGATAAGTCCAACGAGCTTTTGATTTTCCCTCGCGCTTGCAACCTGGGACACATTCGTGAGTCTCCTAAGTTGAAGACTAAATGGGTTCATGGATTTTGGAGCTTTTGCGAATGAGTTCGCAATTTATTTTTGTATTGTCCCTGCTGCCGTGACTCGGGATTTTTTGTTAATCTCTTTTATAGTCGTGACAGAAAAAAGGGTTCTCGATTGTGGCGTTTATCTTTCTCTAGACATTTATTCATTTATTTCTTGTCGGTTACCGGCTTCCGGCTCCCGACTATATATTGCGGACACGTTTTTTCTTTTCCTGGGCCCTGGACTTAAGTTTATATATATGTGTATATATATATATATATATATATATATATATATATATATATATATATATATATGTGTGTGTTTAATATTTAGTGGGCTCGGTATATGTATATACAATTATATACAGATTTAGATACATATAACATATAATATGTTTTTGGTCTTTTCTCTTCCCGAGACCCGGGATACGCTTTGTTTTTCTTTCAGTCTGGCCTCTAAAGGGCATGTGTACACATACACACATAACACATTCATAAAACTTATTTTTACTTTATGAAATTTGTTTCCCAGGCTCTGGGTTTAGGAATACTTAAGGCCGTAAGCGGCACATGATTCCAACATCATCGTTATTTTTGTAGAGTAAAATATACCGGCTAACTCGGTGTTTATTTTTCTTTCTTTGTTTTTGTTTTACTTTATGTTTATTTATCGTATTATCAATAATTTAGATAACACAATTTGCACATAAATATATAAATCAAGAGAGAGATCAAGTCAGCCATACTTTTCGGTTTTCTCAAAACCAGGAATCGGATTCCCGTGGGTTCGGATGAAGTGGCGCAGCAACCGGACGATCGGGCTCGTCGGGAAGCGGCGGATGGAATGGGCTGACCTCGACTCCTCCTCTTGGATGTGGAAACGAAGTTAGACAGCAGCAACTCGTCCTCCATGTATGCAGCATGTTGGTCCCACAGCAGTGGCTCCTCGACGATCGTGGCAGAAGCTCGGGTGTGTGTGTGCCGCGGCTGATTGTTGTCGGCTCGCCATGGCTCATATGGACAACAACTGTCTTGCCTGGCCACGGACAGCTCCTTATCCTCACGGCAGCGGCATCGACGGCGTGGCAGCGGCGGTAGCGACGTTGCGGCGGCTGTTCGTGAATGGTACGAGCAGCAGCTTCTTGGTCTGGCAATGAACAGCTCTTCGTTCTCACAGAAGCGGGCCGCGACTTGTTCACACGTGGCGTGGCAGCACTGGACACGACGTTGCGGCTGCTGGTCGCGACTGGTACGGGCAGCAGCTGCTCGTCGCGGTGGCTGGACGCTCATGGCTCGATCGACTAAGATTCGATCGTGCTTCGTCTCGTCTCGTTCTTTGTTTTTATTGCCGGTTACCTGGCTTCAATACATATGATGTATATACACAAGTAATGTATCTCTCTCTATATATATTATTTTTTATTTTATTCCTGAGACCCGGGTTACGTTTTTTGGCGGACACATAGTCTCTCGCTCCCGGATCCCGGATACAGTATCCGCACACACATAGTATGGGTGTGTGCTGCATTTGGCTCCAACCTCTTTCCACAGTTTTTTTTTATTTATGTTTTATTTTTACTCATCGTATTATCAATATATTAGATAACACCATTTGCACATAAATATGTAAGTTAAGGGAGAGAGATTAAGTAAATCATACTTTTCGATTTTTAGGACTCGGGATCCCGAGGGTTCGGACGAACCGGCGCGGCAACCGGACGATCGGACTCGTCCGGAAACGACGGACGGAATGGGCTGACCTCGGCTCCTCCTCTAGGACGTGGCAGCGACGTCCGACAGCAGTAGCTCGCCTTCTATGTACGCAGCATAATGGTCGCATGGCGGCATCTCGAACGTGTCACGGCTGATTGTCGTCGGCTCGCCACAGTTCACACAGACAACAGCCGCCTGACCTCCCATTTGATATATAGCTCCTCGTCCTCGCGACAGCGGGCTGCAACTCGCCCACACGGGTACGGTATTGACGGCGTGGCAGTGGTGGTGACGTTGCAGCGGCTGGTATCGACTGGTACGAGCAGCAGCTGCTCGTCGCGGTGGTTTGGACGCTTCTAGCTCGATCGACTAAGATTCGATCGTGGTCCGTCTTGTCTTGTTCGTGGCTTTTATTGCTGGTTACCTGGCTACAATACATATGATGTATATACACAAGTAATAGAAATATATTTTATTCCCGAGACCCGGGTTAAAACCTCTTTCTGGACATTTTGTTACTTGTAGCCGGATCTCGGGTATAGTCCACACACACACAGTATGGGAGTGTGTTAGCACGTGGCTTCAACCTCCTTCCACTCATTTAGCATAATATGCGAAGTACACATATAGTAACATAATAATAATATGATATATGTATATATCATATAAATATATTTACTACCAGGTGTGTACGGCGTGCGTGGTTGATCTTTATCTGAGCCCGTACAACTCGCCTCATACGGAGCCGCACACTATCTTTATTTATCTCGGGCACACAAAGCCAATGAGATGATTTTTTATAGGTTTTGGCAAGCTTTGGTTTTGTCGAAGCGCCACTCCCCGATAAATTGTTAAATATTTAAAAAACCGAGGACGGGTGCGTGCCCATTTTATTTAATACTATCCAATGTTTCCAACCCCGAGCTCGGTATATGTATAAATTTAATTTTTAAAGGGGTTCAGTATCTGTATGTATTAATTTATATTTACATAAACACAACACAGAGTTTTTATTTCCTTCCCGGGTCCCGGGTACCGGTGTAATTCTTCTGAACACATTTACCATTCTCTTTCTTTACCCGGACCCGGGTTCCATTTTTCTTTCAACTTGGCATTTAGGGGGTCAAGTTCACACAACACACATATATAAACAATTTATCTTTATTTTGTGTTTTTCTTCCCCGGGTCAACTAAGACGCTTTTTACCAACATTAAAATTATTCTTCCCCGTGACCCGGGTACATGCACAACTATGTAAACATCTCTTTTATTGTTTGTTTAAGTGCTCAATAGTTTAGAAATTTAGATTTAATTAAATAATTTTTAATTTTATCTTTAGATGGTGTATTTAATTTTATTTTGGTCTGTTTCTTAATTTGCATCTGTCCCGGACCCCGGACCTCGACCTCGGGTAAGATCTTTCTCTTTCTGTTGCGGCCGGTTACAGTGCATATGTATACAAGTATATGTATATGTATATTATATATATATATATATATATATATATATATATATATATATATATATATATATATATATATATATATATATATATATATATATATATATATATGTATATATACTGAAATTACGTCTTAGACGTAGTATACCAATTTTTCGTGAAATTGACTAAGTATGAAATACTTGACGTGTCAAACTCAATGCAATGCAACTCAGCGCAATTCGACTCAGCTCAATGCGCTCAGGCGCTCAGACAACTCAACTCAGTCGCTCAGACGCAATGCAACTCAGACGCTCAGCGCAAAGCAACTCAGACGCACAGCGCAATGCAACTCAGACGCTCAGCGCAGTTGCAGCACTGTGCGACGCAACGACGCAACGACGCAACGACGCACTGTGCGACGCAACGACGCACACACAGCGCAACGCGCACAGGCGCTCACACGACTCAGCTCGGTTGCAGACGACTCAATGCGCTCACACAGTTCAGCTCAGTTGCAAACTTGAAGTAATGAAAACCAAGAGAGTTTGACACAAGTGTTTATGTAATTGATTTCATTTCATTGAAAATAAAACGAAACTATTACTGATGGAGTTGTATTCTAAATGTCTAGTTTAGTGCAAATACGGAACTCCTTATCTATACCTTAATTCGAGATATGATTCAAACATGATTGCATTTAATGCAATAGTCCTTGATGTATACGTTGTAGACAGTATGGCGTGAGGAGACACGCGGAAGATCATACTGTCGGTTACTCGTATACTATCGAACAGTAGCTCACGACTTAGATGGACAGGGACAATCCATCGGTACGTCGTAGTGTGACTGGTAGATAGTCGGTCTTGACTATCATGTTACACTCGTACACTTGGTGTATTGAGCAGGACCACGGGAGGGCGTTCGATTTATACTAATCGCAGTAATCGAACTAGACCTCAGATATTACGGATATACGAATTCTTAATCCCTATATAATTATAGGTGCGTGTGTCCAATTCTCGGTTCTTTGACTTGCCAATGAGTGAGACTAAATGTTTAGTCGAGATTCTCGGTAAATTGGGGATCGTAATTGTACCCACGGCATGCTATAGATTATAGACAGGAAACCGTGTCCCGTTTATCGGGTTGATGACGTCCCCGAGATGAGCTCATAAAGTTTATCATGTAAACCCTGCAGGTGGATTCGTTCCACATGATAATAAGGATGAGTGGTACTAGTCTCGGATAATAAGAAACGAATTAATTTAATTATTAGTAATTAAATAAATTCGTGGACGTTCGATATCTTAAACACGGGGAAAGTCGTTTTATGTAATTTCGGCGGAATTATTATTGTTGAAATAATATTAAAATTAATTTCGGGAATTCAATTATTATTTTATAGTGGAGTTAATAATAATTAAAATTGAAATCGATTAATTAAGGAATTGCTTTTACGTATTCCAAGTTAATTAATATTTCAATTTAGCCCTTAATTAATTTATCCTAAGGTCCCTAACGTAACTCTATATAAACCCCCTCCCTTACTCTCCTAAAACCTAACATTCGCCGCTATTTCATTTTGCTGAGAAAAACAATTGCGTTAACGCAATTATTATTTTTCTCTGTAAAATTAAATAAGTTTGCGCTAATATTTTTCTCTAAGAGAGAAAAAGATATATTAACGCTGTTGTTGGTAGAGAGAGTACAGACGGGAGAACTCCAGCGGATCGTTGCCCACACAACGGTTGGAGACGGGATCTGAGGCATACGTTAGAAGCTCTAAGGTCTCAACAATTCGGCTCCTCCGAATCACGCATCAAAGGTAAAGAATCGAAAACCCTTTTCCGCATCTTTTTCGATTCTTCTCGTACGTAATAATACAACGGACCATCGATTGGTTTCCGAGGCTTGGGATCGATGTTCTCAGACCACTGGGAAGTCGCTGACTTCCGGTGTGGTGGTCGGATTGAGAAAAACGAGCCGGAACAGCCCGAACAGCAGCAATCCGTTGCTGGAATCGCGACGCCGTCGGCCGACAGGTATATGCCGTCGGCCTCCACTGCCCCGTCGGCCGACAGCTATATGCCGTCGGCCTCCACTGCCCTGTCGGGCGACAGCCTTATGGCGTCGGCCGACAGACAGGGCAGAAGCCCCGTTTTTGCGCGGTCGTGCCTCGAGTGCGATGGCTGGGCGTGATTAGGGTCTGGGACTTCGTCGTGAGTGAAATAGGGATGCTAGGGGTCGACTGGGATTGTCCGGATGTTCGAGTAGTCGAACGGACATGTCCCGGGTAGTCGATTTCCAACAATTGGTATCAGAGCCGGTTTATCGGTTTGTTGTATTGTTCGTACGTTTTGTGATGCAGGATGAACCCGATTATTATGGCCAATGTTGTGATGGATGTTGTGCTTTAATTTTGTGGTTTGATTAAACTCTCGGGCTTGTCGAGATTGTTTTGTTTTTGGAATAACGTTGCTTGTTTGTAATAGATAAAAACGACGGGTTGAGTCGTTAGGTTTATTTATTTATTTCGTCGTTTCCGGGCATGTATAGGGTCGATCACCTTGTATAGGATCGATGCCGGATTTAGTAGATTTATTCTTGTAATTTTTCTTACTAATTTTGGTGGATCGAGACGAGACCAAAACCCGGAGAAACGAGGATCGAGGAGGGCGAACCGGCAACGGGCAGCCATCGAACACACCCCGTGTTCGCGACGGGCAGCAGCGGGGCTGGGGTTCGTTCGACCCCACGGACGACTCAACGAGGCTCGAGACGAGGCTCCAGTGGGAGGAGTTCGTCTCTTGACCCTCGAGCGAGTCGGTGGTGGACCGAGATCGAGACGAGCAACGAGATGAAGTTCCAAAAGACGTGCATTGGAGAATACTTAAGGCCATAATAATCGGGGCCACGTTAATTGCTTTTTATGTGATTTACGTGCCTTGTATTATGCTTAATTATTTTATGCATGTTATCCCTCAATCGTAAAATACTAAGTGGGAGAGGGATTGGAAACAATCCCGCGGTCTCCATTCTCTGTTTTGAATGTGATGTGTATTGACTTACGAGTTGGCTTTAGTGTCATCCTCCCTATCGGATAAAGTCGATACACGGATATCACTGGATCAAAATTCGAATTCAATTCCACTTATAAAAATCGAACAATTATATTTTTCAAAAGCTAGTGCCTAATCTGTTTTTCAAAGACTAAGTTCAACTCGACTCATTCTCACCCCGGGGAGTGGAATGGAGCCAAAGCGCTTGCTTATGTCGATGACACAGATTAGAGACATTCGAGTCATTCGATGACTAGATCGATTGTCTGGTTGGCTCCCTCACCTAGTGAGAGATAGGGCTCAATTGCATGATTAATCGCTGGTTAGAAACTTCGAGTTTCACTTACGAGATATCAAGCTTTGAATAATAAAATTGTGAAATTTAATAAATGTAAGAGTCAATTAACAAAGTTGTTTGTTTTAGTAAACGTCCACACTATCGTGGCTTGCTGAATGGAAACGGTACTTTGGGTTAATTAAGATTCTATGACATTTAAATAAGTGAGATTCAATTAATAAAGTTGTTTGTTTTAGTAAACGTCCACAAGAACGTGGCTTGCTAAATGGGAACGGAACTTTGGGATTAATTGAGGCTCGACAGTTATAGAAAGTCGTGGAGGACCGCATGTCAACGTAAACGTCCACATGAACGTGGCTTGCGGTGGGCATGTAGTTCCCGAGCGGTGGACTTAATACTGAGAAATGGTATACACTTAGGTACGCTTTATAGTATCCTCCCCATCGGAGTCACTGCTATGATGATGTACGACCGAAGTAAAATCCAATCATAAAATCATTTGGACTGGTAAATGTCCACAAGAACGTGGCTTGCTAAGTCTGATGGGATTTTGGAAATGATTGGTAGTTTAATGATATCACTTGAGGGAAATGATATCGAATTAAACTCATTGTTTGTTTTATATGGTATTATTCCCATTAAAAGTCAACAAACTCACTGAACCTGTTTTGTATGGATTAAAGGAGAAACTTGGACATTGTCCTAACTGCAGAGGGGTACAATCATGTACTCCAAGTCAATTGACCTGCTGAACCAAATGATGCTTACACTACTGAGGAAAGGAAGCTCATGGAAATGGATCAAGGCTCTGAGATGACGCGGAGCTGCATTATGGCTTTCATGTCAAAATGTGCTGCGACATCGGGATCAAGCCATGACCATTACCTATGATATGATGCTTAACCTCAAGAAACTTTTTGGTTATCAGGACAGGACAGCCGGGCAAAATGCAATGAGGCAACTCATGATGGCCATCGCATCCGAAGGAACGCCCGTGGGGAATCACGTTCTTAGGATGATGTGCTATCTGAATGAGATAGAGATTCTAGGATCAGTTATCGATGGGGTAACCCAAGTCGATATTGTGCTCCAGTCTCTGCCGAGAAGTTTTGAGCAGTTCCGCCTGAACTATAACATGAATAAGGGGTCTTACTCATTGGCGGAACTCCTGATTGAACTTCAAGCGGCTGAGGAAACTTTAAGGGCTCTCAAGCACTTGTGGTTGAGAAATTGGGTCTTCCTAGGCCTCCGGGCGGCAAAAGGAAGAAGAAGCAAATACGGAAACCCAGTGGGCCTAATATATCTGGACCACGGAATGGGACAAGCAAGCCCAAGGGGCAAGTGCTTCCGTTGTAAGCAGTCTGGATACTGGGAGTTTTAATTGTCCTCTCAAGCAACAAGAAGTTGACTCTTCCTTAGTCACCAAAACATGTTTAGTGGTAGTATCTGCCAGTACCTGGTGTGTGGATACGGGAACCACTAATCATGTCTGCACTTAATGCAGGGGTTCCAGGAAACCCGGAGACTTAGAAAGGAAGAAGTTATAACCTACATGGGCAATACTGTTAAGGTAATAGCCATTGTAGTGGGAGATGTTAAATGTTTTAACGGTAGGATTTTAGTTCTAATAAATTGTCTTTATGTGCCGGCATTTAGAAAGAATTTTCATTTCAGATTTCTAAATTGGCTTAGAATGGATATTCCGTTTCTTCTGACAGTTTCATACTTATCGAAGTAGGAAACGGGGATATTATCTATTCTGGTACATTGATAGACAATTTAATACTAA
Source organism: Euphrasia confusa (assembly GCA_954870475.1). Taxonomy (NCBI): domain Eukaryota; kingdom Viridiplantae; phylum Streptophyta; class Magnoliopsida; order Lamiales; family Orobanchaceae; genus Euphrasia; species Euphrasia confusa. Next base: position 5,557,839 of record OX940959.1, on the reverse strand, counting down.
ATCCGTGTTCTTCCACGATGCAACACACCAGAGCTAATAACACATTGTCGAACCCCAATAAGAGTAAAGATCCTTCTAGGATGAATCAAATGTACTTATGGAATCTCAGGATAGATCATTTTAACTTGAGTACGATTCAAAAGGTGAAAGCTGATGGACTACTCAGCTAGGTTGAAGGAAAGGACCTTCCAACCTTCGAATCATACTTGGAAGTTTAAATGACCAAGCAACCCTTTACGGTTAAAGGGAAAAGATCCATGAAAGTACTAGAGTTGATTCGCTCTGATATATGCAGACCTCTTCGAGGAGTAAGGCATACTTATCAGAAAATGGGATTAACTCCCGACAGACTACACCATTTATGCCTCGGCAAAATAATGTGTTGTAAAGAAGGAATAGGACTCTTATAGATATGGGAAAGTAGACAATGAGTTATTCGGAGTTACCTAATTCGGTTTTGGGATATGCCTTGGAAACAGCGGCGTTTATCCTAAACTTGATTCCTTTTGGAAACTTGTACAAGATATTCGGCTATTTATAAGATACCCTAAGAAAACGGATTGAGATATGTAATATAGTCCAAAGGACCAGATGTTCGTTGATTGCATCAATGTTCGGTTCTTAGACATGGACTATATATATGCAATATCACGAGCCCAAGAGTAGGGTAATACTTAATGTGCTTAGAGGGACTGATCAAAACTTTGAACCAGCCTAACTGAGTAGTTCACTACTGTAATCTTTATTCACTAAAGACACACCGGAGCGTCGTCGTAGTGGGAGGGTTGTTAGACAACCCGACAGGTTCATGTTTATAGGAGAGTCTTCGGACTTGTTACCTGGAGAACATGAAGCCGACCCCTAGATCTATGACGAGACGCTGGAAGATCAAGATGCTCAGTCTTGGCAAAAGACGATGAAATCTGAGATTGAATCTATGGATTCAAATCATGTCTGGGATCTTGTAGCACCTCCCAAAGGTGTAAAAGCAATTGGATGCAAGTAGGTGTACAAGAGGAAAAGAGGGTCTGACGGGAAGGTGTAAACCTTCAAGGCTAGGCTTGTTGCGAGAGGGTGCACTCAGAAAGAAAGGGATCGATTATGAGTAAACTTTCTTGCCGGTAGCTATGCTAAAGTCGATCCGGATTCTTTTGTCTTCACATGGAAGATGGAAGTCAAGACGGATTTCTAAATCGAAGTCTTGACGGGACCATCTATGTGGGACAGCCAGAGGGATTCATCGATAAGAGCCAAGAGCATTCGGTAAGCAAGCTTAATAAATCTTAGGATTGAAGGAAGCTTCAAGATCTTGGACACATGCGGACCTATGAGAAAATCCATTTCATGGATTCATTCAAGGCATGTTTAGGTCCTGTGTGTAATAAAGAAGTGATAGAAAAGATGTGGTGTTTTCTCATTCTTTATGTAGACGACATCCTTCTAAATTGGCAACAATATGAAAGATGTTATCGGACATAAAGGGATGGTTGTCCGAGTAATTCAATGTAAGAGACTTAGGAGAAGTCAGGAATGTTCTTGGGATCAAAGTATTAAATGATTGCCAGAAAAGAACATAGAACTTATCTCGAGCTTCATACATAAATACAATTCTTACTCGTTGCAGCATACAGAATTCTAAGAAAGGTCTTCACCTTTTAGATGTGGAATTCATCTACCTAAAGTTTTGTGTCCGACACAATAAAGGAGATAGATGAAGATTAAGCAGTTCCCTGCACCTTAATGGTGGGAAGCTTAATGTATGTAATGCTATGCACGAGACTGATATCTACTATGCCGTGGGCATGGTGGTGAGATATCATAGTAATCCTGGAAAGGATCACTCGATTGATGTAAAGAACATGTTTAGGCTCCTGCAGAGGACCAGGAATTATGTTCTGAGTTACAAAGCAGTCAAGTTGTTTCCTTTGGATTACATAGAATTGGATTTCCAAATCAAACAGGGACAGTCGAAAGTCGAAGTCAGGCTATGTGTTCTCACTGTGAAGTGGAGCAGTCACATGGAAGAATGTAAAGCAGCGATGCATTACGGACTCTACCATGGAAACTGAAAGGATAACGGCCTCTGAGGCAGTTAAAAGGTCAGTGTGGCTCCAGAACTTCCTAAGGGACTTAGATGTGGTTTCTAGTTCACCCAAAGCTATTTTGAATAGCGGTATTGGCAAACTTGAAATGCCACGAGTCCACAGTGGGAGATAACACGTAGAGCGCAAGTACCACCTGATTCGAGAGATCGTCTAGTAAGACGATGTAGTTGTCACCTAGATAGCATCGAGAGGATTGCCTGGTAAAACCCGTTCACAGAGGCACTTCCAGCGAAAGCGTTGGGTAGGCGTGATGAGGTTATGGGAATCTGATGTTTGGGAGAGGGCGACTAGACTTTTAGTATAAGTGGGAGATTGATGGAGTTGTATTCTAAATGTCTAGTTTAGTGCAAATACGGAACTCCTTATCTATACCTTAATTCGAGATATGATTCAAACATGATTGCATTTAATGCAATAGTCCTTGATGTATACGTTGTAGACAGTATGGCGTGAGGAGACACGCGGAAGATCATACTGTCGGTTACTCGTATACTATCGAACAGTAGCTCACGACTTAGATGGACAGGGACAATCCATCGGTACGTCGTAGTGTGACTGGTAGATAGTCGGTCTTGACTATCATGTTACACTCGTACACTTGGTGTATTGAGCAGGACCACGGGAGGGCGTTCGATTTATACTAATCGCAGTAATCGAACTAGACCTCAGATATTACGGATATACGAATTCTTAATCCCTATATAATTATAGGTGCGTGTGTCCAATTCTCGGTTCTTTGACTTGCCAATGAGTGAGACTAAATGTTTAGTCGAGATTCTCGGTAAATTGGGGATCGTAATTGTACGCACGGCATGCTATAGATTATAGACAGGAAACCGTGTCCCGTTTATCGGGTTGATGACGTCCCCGAGATGAGCTCATAAAGTTTATCATGTAAACCCTGCAGGTGGATTCGTTCCACATGATAATAAGGATGAGTGGTACTAGTCTCGGATAATAAGAAACGAATTAATTTAATTATTAGTAATTAAATAAATTCGTGGACGTTCGATATCTTAAACACGGGGAAAGTCGTTTTATGTAATTTCGGCGGAATTATTATTGTTGAAATAATTTTAAAATTAATTTCGGGAATTCAATTATTATTTTATAGTGGAGTTAATAATAATTAAAATTGAAATCGATTAATTAAGGAATTGCTTTTACGTATTCCAAGTTAATTAATATTTCAATTTAGCCCTTAATTAATTTATCCTAAGGTCCCTAACGTAACTCTATATAAACCCCCTCCCTTACTCTCCTAAAACCTAACATTCGCCGCTATTTCATTTTGCTGAGAAAAACAATTGCGTTAACGCAATTATTATTTTTCTCTGTAAAATTAAATAAGTTTGCGCTAATATTTTTCTCTAAGAGAGAAAAAGATATATTAACGCTGTTGTTGGTAGAGAGAGTACAGACGGGAGAACTCCAGCGGATCGTTGCCCACACAACGGTTGGAGACGGGATCTGAGGCATACGTTAGAAGCTCTAAGGTCTCAACAATTCGGCTCCTCCGAATCACGCATCAAAGGTAAAGAATCGAAAACCCTTTTCCGCATCTTTTTCGATTCTTCTCGTACGTAATAATACAACGGACCATCGATTGGTTTCCGAGGCTTGGGATCGATGTTCTCAGACCACTGGGAAGTCGCTGACTTCCGGTGTGGTGGTCGGATTGAGAAAAACGAGCCGGAACAGCCCGAACACCAGCAATCCGTTGCTGGAATCGCGACGCCGTCGGCCGACAGGTATATGCCGTCGGCCTCCACTGCCCCGTCGGCCGACAGCTATATGCCGTCGGCCTCCACTGCCCTGTCGGGCGACAGCCTTATGGCGTCGGCCGACAGACAGGGCAGAAGCCCCGTTTTTGCGCGGTCGTGCCTCGAGTGCGATGGCTGGGCGTGATTAGGGTCTGGGACTTCGTCGTGAGTGAAATAGGGATGCTAGGGGTCGACTGGGATTGTCCGGATGTTCGAGTAGTCGAACAGACATGTCCCGGGTAGTCGATTACCAACAATTACAAGTAGAGAACGGTAGGCAAACGAATACTAGAGGCAGTCCAAGTGACGCAGCACTCCCACACTCTAGAATCCCAACACTTAAACGCTTAGAGCTAAGTCACATAACCCTAGTATGTTGCGTCAAGCGAACAGCACTACAACGAAAACTCAAACACGGTGCGCACAACACAACGCCTAAATTCTCCAACTAAAACAAACTAAGCAAAAACCTAATTCGGAAAGTGTATCGGGAGAAGTGATTTTCCAAATCGGGGTCACGGGTATTTATAGGCGTCTTGCACGTGTAAACACCGGAGTTCGCACGTGTAAACGCCGGGCTGACGTCACACGGAAATTCTTGACGTCACACTTCCGGAATCTTCGAATCTTCGAATCTTGAATCTTGAATCTTGAAACTTCGAATCTTGATTCTTGAATTCGTTGAGCGCATGAATTCTTGAGCGCTTCAACTTTTACTTAGCTCCAATGCACCTCAACGCTTCAACTTCACTTGGTCTTGAAATTCTTCTAAGTGTTGAAGTTGAACGCATCGTCATCTTCATTGCATGGAAGAACTGTTGACACAACGCATTTTGAATCTTGCACGCCTGAATTCCGGAAGGACATCACAGCGTACGTCGCGCACAAGAGCGCAGCGCAACGCATGCGCTCGTCACTCGGAAAGGAGCGCATTCATGCGCTCAGTTATGCCACGGAGCGCAAATGCGCTCAGCGCTTCTTCTGGTGCGTTCATGCGCTCGGCGCTTCATGCGTTCGGGCGCTCATGCGCTCGGCTTCCTGATATGGAGCGCATTCATGCGCTCGGATGCTCATGCGTTCAAACCTGTTTACCTGCAACACAAACAAGCAACAAACACAAAGACGAGTCGACGCCAAAACATACATTTACAATCTCCCCCTTTTTGGCGCAACTCGTGAAACAGTTGAGTTTAGAAAAAACTCCCCCTTCAACTTTTACTTAGCTCCAATGCACCTCAACGCTTCAACTTCACTTGGTCTTGAAATTCTTCTAAGTGTTGAAGTTGAACGCATCGTCATCTTCATTGCATGGAAGAACTGTTGACACAACGCATTTTGAATCTTGCACGCCTGAATTCCGGAAGGACATCACAGCGTACGTCGCGCACAAGAGCGCAGCGCAACGCATGCGCTCGTCACTCGGAAAGGAGCGCATTCATGCGCTCAGTTATGCCACGGAGCGCAAATGCGCTCAGCGCTTCTTCTGGTGCGTTCATGCGCTCGGCGCTTCATGCGTTCGGGCGCTCATGCGCTCGGCTTCCTGATATGGAGCGCATTCATGCGCTCGGATGCTCATGCGTTCAAACCTGTTTACCTGCAACACAAACAAGCAACAAACACAAAGACGAGTCGACGCCAAAACATACATTTACAATCTCCCCCTTTTTGGCGCAACTCGTGAAACAGTTGAGTTTAGAAAAAACTCCCCCTCAACTAAACAATCATGAATCAAGAAAAAATAAGAAAAAAATGCTAAGTAAAAAAACTTAACTAAAAACTTGAATTCAATCAAAAACATAAAAGCAATGAAAAGTTCAAGGTTCGAAAACCCTTAAGCATAAAAAGTTCAAAGATCAAGAGAACCTAAGTTCCAAAACATGCATGCAAGAGATAAGAGTTTTATGCATGCAATATTACAAACCAAGTTCAGAGAAAATAATCATTCATAAAAGAGTTTATGGTGACGCCTCTCGTGCGTCTTCGTCATCAGTTGCATCTCCAACTTCTACGACATCTTCATCATCTTCATCAGTAAATCCGTGAGTGATTGGCTCAGTGAACACTTCGTCATCGTCAGTTTGTTCATCGCCATCTTCTTCTTCATCATCACTCTCAACCACAATGTCCTTCCCTTTATGCAATCTCTTCTGCGCTTCAATCGCGCTCTTCGTCGTTTGGAGAGTTGGAGTTTTTCCGGCACCAGATGAAAGTGGCGAGCGCAGCGCTTGAGCGTCGCCTTCCAGACCTGCAGACACAAGAGGATTTCCAATAGTTGGAATGTTAGATTGTGAACCGCCTGCATCGACATCAGAGAATCCTGGAGTAGGAATCTCAACAGTGAGTGATTTCTTCTTCGCTGTTGGCTTGGTTGTCTGAGTAGCATCAGTTGATGGTGTAACTTGAACATTTTCACTTCCTCCAGCGTTTTCCAGTGTCGCTGTCACCCCGATGTCGCGCATGATATCCATCATCACGCTGTAAAGGTAGGTGTTGCGCAGCGGCTCCCTACTATCACATCCAATTCCTCCCCCTTGACGCGCCGCCTGATGATAACGATCGAGAGACGCAAAGAACTCATCTTCGGCGTCCAGAACCTCATTTTGAGTTCGAATGTTAGCTTCGCGCTTCCGAGCAAGGTTGTTTGATTTTAAGATAAGGTCGTTCAACAGGCGGGACGGCACGATGGAGTAACAGCCATCCATTGGATGTCTGGTGTAGCGCGGGCCCGGGGGAACTTGAGTGTCGACCGTAGGTATCTCGATCCTAGGACGCTTGGATGGAGGAGAACTTGGTGCCTTAACATTTTTCCGCTTGACAGCTGGACGTTTTGACGCCGAGCGCTTAGGCGACGCAGATGGAGATGGTGGTGGTGTCTTCGGTTCAGGCACAAGCGCTTCATCAACAAACTTTTTCCACGGGAGGTCGTTGCGACGCTTTGTTTGCTTCAGGTAGTTCGGAGACATACGAATTGAAGACGTCTTCGTGATAGGGTGTTCAATTGCATTTTCATCAGGGTCGAGCTCAAATTTTTGTTTCAGCAGCATGTGAAAAATAAGACAAGGGAACGGAAGAACCATCTGTGGAGTTAACTTGTCATTCGGCGTTCGCACGATCTCTGCCATCTCAATAAATTGCAGCATTCCAACGTCAATCTGCTGCTTTGTGCTGAGTCTATACAACACATGAAGAATGAGAGGGGTGATGGTTTTGTTGTTCGCATGCGGACACCAGTTCGAAGCCACGATGCGTGTGAGCAGACCAAACATAGTTGTAAGATTTTCAACTTTTGGAAGTTCGGTTTTCCTTTTTCCGTCAGTGAGAAAAGTTCCAATCTTCAAATCTTGTTGAGCAACCTCGTCTGTGGGGCATGTCCAGTTGCACTTGATATGAGATCGCTTAAGAAACTCGTTGATCTCACGAGGTTGGAACTTATAAACTTTTCCCCGAAACACAAACCGTCCAAACATCGGGCTTTTCTTGTCAATGAAATCCTCGTCAATGCATGCATAAAACACGCGAGTGATATAGGACGAATAGTGATATGGGAATGCAGCAGCATTAAATAGAGAGAGTTCGCGCAACAACTTTGTGATGCGAACCTTTTCAAACTGACCTTTGCTAAAGGTTTTGTCAGTGTGAATCTCCATAATCTTCATCTCGTTGAAACGCTCCTCATGAGCTTTCTTGTAGAATTCAGACGAGTAAGGAGCCGGAATCTCGTCAATCGACTCAACATATTTCACACGCTGACGAGGTGGGACTTTGGACGGTTCAGGCTGAGGGACAGATGCAGGCATGGTTTTGGGAGATGGCATGACCAATGCTTCAGCAGACGCCTTGGCAGCGATTTCCTGGAAGGTTAGCGGAGTTGACACAGGTGACGCAATTTCCGCGATAGGTTCAAGTTCCTTTCGAGGTGTTGGTGTAAAACCCTTGCACACCAACTCACCAGCATCCACTTTTTCTTGAATCGTTTTGGGCGAGAGAACACCCAACGAAGTTCTGAGTTTCCCAGTCGGAATTTTGATAATGTTCCGCCTGCGCGACCCGGAGTCAGAAGATTTTGGGGTTCCCGACGACTTAGCAGATTTTTCAGATTCTTTGGTTGACGAACGCGCGCCGTCCTTCGACTCAGAAACCGTTTTTAGCGAGGCAGTGGGTGAAGGCAACACACTCGTCGTTTGCGACGCCATCAGCGCCTTATGCGCTTTCAGTTCAGCATAGGCTTCATCTTTTTCAGACGCTGGCGCATTCTTGAGTCGTTGCGTCAAGTACGCAAGCATCACAACATTCGAGTCGTCGTTAGCAGGGAGAGACATGGTGCCTGAAAAATTGATTTCCACAAACACAAAATCAAGTGTTAGTCATAGAATCGAACTATTGAATGGATCGAACAAACACGAAATTTAGAATCGAATTAGCAAAACATAATCCGTACTAAGAAAATTTTTGAAGAAAGATATGAATGTTCTTGAGAGATCTTGAGAGTAATCGAATGCGTAAAAAAAAATGAATGAAAAAAGAGGGCTATTTATAGTTTCAAAAACCTAGAAATTCGATTGGGCCAAAAACGAGTGGGCTTTATACCCAAATATCGGCCCATTAGCATGAAAACAAGGCCCAAATTCATTATATAAAAAAAAACGTTAAGTAACCGAAAGAACGAGCGTCACAGGAGATGCGCATAGCGCGCGGGCGCACAAGTGCGACTGTCCGTAGGAGCGCATGAGCGCAGGAGCGCACGAGCGCATGAAGCGCGAGACGCATGGATGGTTGAGCGCACAGACGCACGGACGGTTGAGCGCACAGACGCGCGTATGCGTTGAAGCTCATGTCGGAGCGCATATCTGAGTGCACAGGCGCTTTTGTTCATGATGAGACACTCTGTTGAGATAGACAATCCACATGATGCTGTTAGATCTGTAAAATACAATTTCAAAACAGTACATCCCGAGTAAGCACACCTCACGTTACACACAATCAAAACATTCAAACACATTTTAACGGAGAGTTAGGAGGTGAAACGAGGCAGTAGAAGCAGAAATTTTCATTCCTAAAGACAAGTCACGCATTGTTGCCCAACCAAAAATGGATTTGTCAAACAAGGTGATAAAAACTTTGAGTTATAATAAACATCTCTCATGAGTAAAAACCGGTGTTACGGACCGAAGTATATAGAGAGAATTTCACTCGTCCTTCGTCACAATCACAAAGTTTCAACAACGTGTTTCGTCGGAACATACTGGTTGAGTTAATGTTGCACAAGTGATAGAATTCTTAAGCGTGTGAAGTGAAGAATCAAGGCAATACTCAATAATAAATAGCTCAACTGCAATCAGAGGGGAGCAAGGTTCACTTGCGTCCTCCAGACGAGTTTGCGAGCATGAATATGAGAATGCAACAGATGCTCTATACATCAGTCAGAGAGGAGCAAGGTTCACTTGCGTTCTCCGAAGTGTTTATTATCTTACGAGCATCTTAAGAATAAGCGTCCATGTGCGACCGTTCGAAGAGGGGAGCAGGGGGATCCTGCGTCCTCCGTTACTTAGTATTATGGATCTATGCAGCATGAGAGAATAGAGTTTAGAGCCATTTGATAAATTCACATTTCAGCACTTAGAGGAAAGTATACACTTGGGTCCGAAGACTTAAGCAACCTCAACCATGTTCGCTGATTAGACTAGTTCACGAGTGAAAGCAGCGTGCATATTCAGAAGTAAAGAAAAATACTCTTCCAGACTTCAAAAATAATTTCGTGTCTCTTACATAGAGCACATGCAGAGAGAGTTTCTTATATTTTTAAATCTCTCAAAGTCTAGAGGTTTGGTAAAAATGTCAGCGAGTTGTTTTTCGGTAGAAATGTGCTGTAAACTGACAAGATCACGCTCAACCAAATCTCTGATGAAATGATGTCGAATGTCGATGTGTTTAGTTCGAGAGTGCTGGACAGGATTTTCACTGATTTTGATTGCACTTTGATTGTCACAATACAGCACCAGCGGTGCACTCTCAACAAGATAGTCATTCAACATCTGTTTGAGCCATAGCAACTGAGTGCAACAACTTCCAGCTGCAACATATTCAGACTCAGCGGTTGATAGTGAGATGCAATTCTGCTTTCGACTATGCCATGAAAAAATATTGTTGCCAAGGAAGCAACAACATCCAGAAGTACTTTTGCGTTCGTCTGTGTCACTTGCCCAATCGGCGTCAGAGAAGCCAACCAGGTTCGATGTAGTGTCGCACGCGTACCAGAGGCCCAGTTCCGAAGTTCCGGACACATAACGAAGAATTCGCTTGACTGCCCGTAGATGATCTTCTTTGGGATCTGCTTGGTACCTGGCACACATACAAACACTAAACATTATGTCAGGACGAGTAGCAGTTAAGTAAAGTAAGCTTCCAATCATAGATCGAAAAAGAGTTTGATTAACGCTGCGGCTCCTGGTAGATTTTGAAAGACGTTCAATTGTTGCCATAGGGGTGTTTGCTGATTTCGCCTTATGCATATTGAACTTCTCAACCATGTTCTTGGCATATTTGCTTTGAGAGACAAAGATTCCATTAGGTCTCTGAGAAATTTGAAGGCCAAGAAACTGATTCAATTCCCCTTCAAGACTCATTTGAAATGTAGACGACATGGATTCTGTGAAGGCTTTCACGAGTTTAGAGCAGGTTGCTCCAAAGACAATGTCGTCGACATAAATCTGAGCGACGATCATGTGCTTGCCTTCACGCTTGATGAAAAGAGTCTTGTCAACTGAGCCGCGCTCAAACCCAAACTTCAGAAGATAATTCGTCAAACAACCATACCAGGCACGAGGGCTTGCTTCAACCCATAGAGAGCTTTGTGAAGCTTGTAAACATGATTCGGCTTAGAAGGATCCTCGAATCCCTTAGGTTGAGCGACGTACACTTCCTCTTCTAATACTCCGTTTAGGAATGCCGCTTTTACATCCATTTGTCGCAATTTGATGCCCAGGTGGCATGCAATGGCGATTAGTAGACGGATAGATTCAATTCTGGCGACAGGAGCAAATGTTTCATCGAAATCAATTCCTTCGACTTGTGCATATCCCTGAGCGACAAGACGAGCTTTGTTTCGAACAACTTGATTGTGTTCATCGGTTTTGTTCTTGAAGATCCATTTTGTCCCAACAACATTTATAGTTGAAGTTCTGGGGACTAAAGACCAAACATTGTTTCTAGTAAACTCATTCAACTCCTCTTGCATTGCCATGATCCAACAATCATCCTTCAATGCTTCTTTGTAGTTTTTCGGTTCAGTTTCGGAGAGAAAACAAGAAACGCCGATTTCTGAACAGATTGCAGATGTGCATATATTGTAGAGTTCTTGAGAGCTTGTAGACTTTTTGGATCGAGTAGTGCGCTCATTCAAGTTCCCTATAATTTGTTCACGCGGGTGTCGTTTCCGAATGTAGCCAGGTGGCTCACGTGGAGTATCGGCTGGATTTTCGACTTGAGGTTCATCAGGTGATTCATCGTCAGAAGATGATTCATCTTGAGTGTTACTGGTCTCACCTATGTCATGTTGGGAGTTAGTAGTTTGCTTTTGAGGAGTTTCTTCAGTCGAAGTAGTTGAATGTGGTGTGAAATCCAAAATTCCCTCTTTTGCCCAATCTTCTGATTCTTTCTTACCCAAGAAATCTTGTTCATCAAAGTTGATGTTCACTGTTTCGATCACTTTCCGGGTTCGAAGATTGTACGCACGATATGCATGACTATTTTGACTATAGCCAACAAAAATTCCACGGTCTTCCTTGGGATCAAACTTCTTCAAATTGTCATAGTCGTTCAGAATGTAACACGTGCACCCAAATATTCGGAAATGTTCAACCAATGGTTTCTTGCCATTCAAGAGTTCATATGCAGTTGCATTTGTGCCAGAGCGCACACTAATGCGATTCAAGATGTATCCGGCTGTTGACACGGCTTCAGCCCAAAATGATCTCGAAAGAGATTTGGATAAGAGCATAACACGAGCCATTTCTTGGAGAGTTCGATTTTTACGTTCAGCAATTCCATTTTGCTGGGGTGTCTTGGGTGCCGAATATTCATGATGAATTCCTTTTAGAAGACAGAATTCGTTGAACAAAGAGTTTTGAAACTCAGTTCCATGGTCGCTTCGGATTCTCTTAAATTTTGCCTCATGATTCGTGCGGATCCATTTCACAATGCCTTTGAAGGCGTTGAAGGTTTCATCTTTTGTCGCCAAGAATCGTGTCCAGGTGTATCGAGAAAAATCATCAACAACCACTAGCACATATTCTTTACCGGCCAGACTTCGAGTTTCCATTGGACCCATCAAGTCCATGTGCAGAAGTTCAAAAGGAGCTCCAGTGCTCATCAAACTAGGAAGAGGTGGATGAGACGACCTTGTCTGTTTGCCTTTCTGACAGTCACCGCACACCTTTTTCTCAATTTTAGGGAGCTGAGGGAATCCTCGAACTATCTCCCCCTTAACAAGTTTACTTAGATTTCGAGAACTAGTGTGTCCGAGACGTTGATGCCATAGATCGACTTCATCAGAAACGGTTACAGAAAAACAACTATACTCAGTGGTGTAGCAATTGTTCTTTGCACGTAGTCCTTCCATGATGCACTTCCCTTCACCATCAAACACTTTACAAGAGTCTTTGTCGAAACTGACATTCAGCTTTTCATCACACAACTGACTTATGCTGATTAGATTTGCAACAAGTCCCTTTACATGAACTACATTCTTAATAGGTGGCAAGCCTTTGATATGCAAGGTTCCTTTTCCCATAACGACACCTTTAGCTCCCCCTCCAAACACAACCGGGGCACCAGACATTGGTTCATAGTCTTTGAGAAATTTTTTAGTCCCGGTCATATGACGGGAACATCCACTATCGAAGTACCAGATGCCCTTGTTGCCGTTCTCTGAAGCATTCAATGCAACATTGCAGAATATGAGTTCACGAGGTGTCCATGTGCTGTTCGAGATAACATTAGTTGTTTTAGGCAACTTGCGATTCTTTTGAATTGAAGTCGAAGATTCGACTTTCTTAGTGAATTCATGATTTTTCTTGTAAGACCCATTTCTCTTTTTCACAACAAAGAGACCACGATTTACATCATTTTGCATTTTGTAACAATATGGTCGAATGTGACCGGGCTTATCACAATAGTGACAAATGAATTTCCTCTTCACTTTTCCATCCTTCTGGTTCTCAGTTCTTGCAATAGTAGAGGATTTCATTTTTTGTGTTTGTATTTTAGAGATTGGAGACTTGTTTGTTGTCAGCTGAACTTTGTCGAGTGGGAACGTTCCCCTTGATTTGTTCCCAAGATTCATAGAGGTAGGCTTCTTCTTTTCGAATGGGTGAGACGAGAGATTTCCAGAATTTTCACCAACAATCTTCTTTCCCTCTTTGATCTCCTTTCTCTTGAAAGTTTCAGACTCAGCCTGATTTTCAGTTTCAGCTGTCGAGATGTCAGAGGTAGAAGCTTTAACAAAATCAACTTTCTTCTCTTCAGGAATGACAAAAATAGATTTGGCAACACTTTGGAACCCAATTCCTTGTCGTTTGAGATTTGTGTATGCTGGGAGAGTGTCATACACAGTTTTAGCTTTGTTAATCTTTTTGAATAGATCTTCATCAGCTCTGAGTTTGTCTTTGAGGTTGAAACATTCCTTCACACTCATAGCAAGTTCAGATTCCGTTTTTAGCAGTGTAGATTTCAGCTCATCATTTTCAGCATCGGAGTTTTTGAATAAAGTTTGAAGTTGCTTAACTTCAGCTGTTACCTTCTTCAATGATGCTTTCAGCTTGACATTCTCAGTATTAGTTTGTTCAAGCAAACTTTTCAGTTCAACGGTCTCCTTGAAATATTCGTGTTTCTCATAAAACACGTCGTCAAAAGATTGTTGAAGTTTCTTTAGGTCATTCTTCAGTATTTCTATCTCACTGCTCTTATCATCATTCAACTTTTGAGAGATTGAGAGTTTTTCTTTCAGTTCTTCCACTTCAGCAGACGTTAGTTCAGCTTGAAATGAGGAGTTTTCTTTCTCGCACTCAACTTCATCTTCAGAGTCGGATTCAGACAAGATTTCATCATCGCACAGATCTCGATTTTTCGAGGCAAGACAGAAAATATTATCAACAGTAGCTGTGTCTCTCAACATGTCATTGATTTCATACTCTTCACAAAAGGTAACAACAAGAGCATTGTCTTCATCTTGTGACTCTTCACATTCGGAATCTTCATCTTCAGATAACACGTTTTCATCATCTATAACAACATAACTGACAGGCAAGTTCTTTTGACGATGTAGATTCGGGCACTCATTTTTTATGTGTCCAATCCCTTTGCACTCAAAACACTTCACTTTCGACATATCCTTGCTACCAGATGAGTAGGGAGACAATTTCGTGCCTTTGAGCTTTCTTTCGACACCAGACGACTGAGTTCTGGCATTAGGAGTGCTCTGAGTAAAATTCAAGTTTTTCTGAAATTTTCTGAAGTTCCGTGCTTGGTTTCTTCTTTTAAAATCTTGTTTGACAAGATACGTGACGACCTCAGTTAGAGCTGCAAGCTTGTCCGGATTGTTGGAATTCAGCAATTTCTCAACATCCTGACCGTCGTCGTCATCAGACTCATCAACATCAGCAGAAAAACTGTTATCATTAGTAGTGCTAGAGTTCTGAGAGTGAGTAAAGTTTTGTGACTTGGCACTTCTTGAGCTCTTTCCTTTTTCGGAGATTTTCAATGCAGTCATCGGTTCATACACTAGAGACATGTTAGGATTCCGACGAACTTTCTGAGTGAGATCATAGTTTCTTAAATCTGCCATGAGATCAGCATAATCCCATCTCTCTTCTTCTGGCTTTGCTTCCAATGACAAAACCTTGCTTTCAAATTTCGAGCTCAGACTATGTAGAGTTTTGTCATAAACCATGGAGCTAGGAAATGGTTCTCCAAGTTCTTGAACCTCATTCACATATCTCATAATCTTGTCAAGATAGTCGTTTATGTCTTCGTCCTCTCTCATCTGAAGTTGGTGAAACTGAGTAGTAATAGTTCGAACTTTCGATCTCTTGACGGCCTTACTGCCTTCACAAGTTCGTTGCAACGTTTCCCAAGCTTCTTTTGCAGACGCACAATTATTAACAAGTTGATACATGCTAAGTTCGAGCCAGTCACATATAAATAGCAAAGCTTTGCTGTTTGCTGTAGACAACTCATGTTCTTCCTTAGTCCACAATCTCTCTGGTTTCGGAATTCTAACCCCATCATCATCAATGGTAAACGGTCGTTCCCAACCTTCTAACACGGCCATCCATGCGCGAGAATCATGTCCTTTGATTCGTGCAGACACTTTAGCTTTCCAATTCGAATAATTCGAGTGTGTGAGAATCAGCGGTTTCTGAACAAACAATGACGACTCCATTTCAGCGGAATTTATGAAGTCGAAAATCTCGGATCACGTCTTATACGTATGACGTCCCGCTCTGATACCAATTGAAATTACGTCTTCTTTGCCGGTCGAGCTTTTTTTCTTGGAATATTTTTCTTCTCTGTTCATCGTCTTCTCGCCGGATCTTCGGTTTAGTTTGATTTCTCAGCCCCCTCCTTCTAGCGCCAAATGTTTTGGGTCGTTTTGATCGGATATTATTATTATATATTATATGGGCTGGTTTCGAGGGTTTGATATACGACACAAAAACATGTAAATTTATATGTAGAAAGGGCTGAAATGAAATCACACCGAGACTAGGCTTGAATGCCCGAGATTAATATCTCTATTTATTTACTGGTATTCCCAGATATTCTTCCTTGATATTACAGTGGTTTTATCTTTTAGGTAGAGTCCCGGATCGCCCATCCCGGTTCCTTCCTTCTATCGTCTCGATCTAGTCTATTTATAGGAGAATTAAGTAGGATCCACCTGTCCATTATCGACGCGTGGTTTCGCATGCATAAGATAGAAACGTCTTCCATTTGTGCACTTCTACCTGGTGTAGGTATTACCTATATGTTCACAAAGCCGGGTGTCGGAGCCCGGAGCTCGGGTTTTATCTTATTACCTTCTTTAACTTAGCTATCTCTCCGCAACGCACATCACTCACGCGATGGTCTTCGGTGCTGGTGCTCGGCGCTCGATCGCGGTCCTGGGTCTCGAAGCCCTGCCGTCCTGCATGTTCTCGGTCGAGGCCCGTGCCGGGGGCTCGGTCGCGGTCCCGGGTCTCGGAGCTCTGTCGCCCCGCACGTATTCGGTCGTCGTTTCCCGTGGCGGGCGCTCGGTCGCGGTCCTGGGTCTCGGAGCCCCGACGTCCCGCTTGTATGGTCGTGGTTGCCCGTGTCGGGTGCTCGGTCTTGGAGCCCCATCGCCCCGCATGTATGGTCGTGGTTGCCCGTTTCGGGTGCTCGGTCTCGGAGCCCCGTCGCCCCGCATGTATGGTCGTGGTTGCCCGTTTCGGGTGCTCGGTCGCGGTCCTGGGTCTCGGAGCCCCGGTGGTAAATCCCGGTCTCTGATCTCGCAGCTCTGTCCTCGGTCCCCAGTCCCGCAGCTCTGGCCCCGAGGCGGGAAGATGTCTCCTTCGGGTCTCTTTTTCCAGCGTAGGGCATACAGTAGATGTCTCCTTCGGGTCTCTTGAACTGACTCCCCGTATGAGTGAGCTGATGGGTGGGCCCATGGCACGTGTCGATGGGGTTTTTTATGGCTCAACATTGATCAATTCTATTTAAAATATATAAATAAATTTAACTCTCCAAAATCTCTTAAAATTATTCGAAATTTCTCCGTATTCTATCATAAATATTCTAAAAATGAAATGTAAAAAGACAAAATTATTGTTTTTTTTAACAAATTTACTACACAAATCTTTTGTGATCTTTATTTATAAAATATTTTTTTTAATATTACCACTATAATTTTATTATTAATTTAATAATATATTTTTTATTTTATTATAAAATATTAAATTATCATAAAAACCTATTAAAATAATTAATTAATTTAAATATAATAAAATAAAATAAAATT
This sequence comes from Euphrasia confusa, assembly GCA_954870475.1. Taxonomy (NCBI): domain Eukaryota; kingdom Viridiplantae; phylum Streptophyta; class Magnoliopsida; order Lamiales; family Orobanchaceae; genus Euphrasia; species Euphrasia confusa. Next base: position 5,540,938 of record OX940959.1, on the reverse strand, counting down.
GTAATTTTCGTAGTGAATTTGCATAAATGTAATAATTTAGTATGATAATTTTTGTATTCTACAAATGAAAAAAAATATGAATAATTAAAAATAGACTCAAAATATTAAGTGGGACAATTTTAAGAGCGAACAATGTGAGTTGATATGATTGTCAAATACAATAAATAATTTGTGATTGGAAAATAGAAAAGGTTATAATTTGTAATTTGAAAACAATTCATAATTTATAATTGTTTATTGCCCTTTTGAATTTGAGTTGGTTAATTGCTTATTATATGTTTTTTTATCTTGATTTTAATTTTATCTTATAGACTTTTGGGCTCACTAAGATTTGAAATTACAAATCCACCCTTACACAATTCAAACCTTTACTAAAAATGCGCTTAACTTTTTAATCTTTTGAAGAGACTAAAATTACACCTAAATATAATCAAAAGTGAATTTTATTTATATTTAAATTATACATAAATATAATTCAAAATGAATAAGTAAATAAAAATTATTAAAAAAAATTAAAAAAAACAATCATTTATGATAGAAAAATAATTAAGATAAGATAGAACCTTCTTTTTTAGGCGTGTCTTTTTCTTGGTCTAATTAAATTGATATAAGATTTTTCTAGATCACATAATACAATATTTTATTCAAATTCACATTAACTTAATTATCACTTTAATATTTGTTATATCATTAGAATTTAGAAGAAAACGTATTACTTAAGGGTGTCAATGGGTCATGGAAATCCATCGGGTCAAGTTTGTGTCGTGTCAAAGATATTCTCGAGTTACAAATGTAACTTAAATTCAACCCATTTAATAGTTGTATCAAAAAATTCAATTCAAACTCCAACGATTTATAAATAAGTTAACTATTTATCACCCGTTTCCAATCCATTTAACTCATTTAATAAATAAATAAGTTGTATTATGTTGGATAAATGACATTCATTTAAATAATTACTCGATTAATTTTACAACAAATTAGTATTTCCTCTCTCTCATAAAAATTGCAATATTTTCATTTTTTGGGTGTTCCATAATTGTTGATAAATCCCAAAAAAAGAAATAAATATTCTTATTTTTTCATTTTAAATTTATACTTTATTCACCTACTATTTAAACTCCACTTACAACTAACAATACATACATATCATAGTCTCGGAAGTAAAACATAAATAGTACTCTCGCCCTTTCAAATATAAAAGCCTAATAAAATCAAAACAATTATTATAAACATTAAATTAGCATACTAATGAATATATTAACATTAATGAATATTTATCCACAAATACATGAAGATATACTATTGGGTGTACAATTAGAATCATACTCCAACCAGTTATAAATTTACTTTTCAATTTAAAAATACATAAAAACCCTTTATTTTTTATCAAAAAGTCAAAAAAACAATATTTTTCTTAAACTCCATGCAAAAAAAAAAAAGTATTGCATCTTTATATAGTTGGAAGGAGTACATATTATCACAAATCAATAGAGAGAAAAATTTATAGTGTTATGTTAACTATAATTGTAATAAATAAAATAATATATTATTATTTTTATTATTATTTAAATATATCATCCATGATGTATTGAAATATAATAATGAATAAAATTAATTTTAATAAATAGATTAAACAAGTTAATTTCGAGTTCACGAGGCGATTTACGATTGACCCAATTAGTAAATGGGTTATGACGGTTGACCTGCATTTTAAATCGTAAATTGGGTCAACCATCATAATAAATCGTAAATGGGTTATAACTTCAAAGCCCAACTTGATATTCTTAATATTTTTTTAGCCCAACCCAATTTAAATCAAATTATTTCAATTCAAACTCAACAAAGCCTAAAAAACTAAGTAGAAATGCAACTTGGCTGAGTTTATTTACATCTTCCACGTTACTAAACTTGGATTTGGATCCTCTCCTCATCAAAATTTTCCTAATATTTCCTAATAACAAAATCTCACCTTCCATTTTATTCCATTTAAAATGAACGATCAAGATTTCTTTTTTACTTATACTTGATATATACTTAAAATTTGATTAAAAATATAAAGTACTATGTATATAACAAATATATGATACAGACTTTTGTAAATAAATTTAAAAACTTTTTAATATTGATAAAATATATTTAAAATAAAACATTAGTTGTAAGATAAAACTAATATTTTATTTAGACATATAAAAATATTAGTATATTATTTTGAAGGAAATGTATTGAAATTAATATTTTTATTAGGTTGTACAACATTAATATTTTTGTCTAAATATATATAAAAATATTAATTATTATACAATTAATAATTTAATTAAAAATATATTATGTTTTTTTACAACGAATATATATATTTTAAATATATTCTTTTAAAAATATTATTCTAATATTTTAATATGTCTAAATAAAATAAAATTTTAGTTTTATCTTACTACTAGGGATGACTATTCGGTACGGACAGGTACTCGCACCCAAATTTTTCAGGTGCCCGTATCCTAATAATCAAAAAAATTCATCTCATAATCCGACCCTTTTTAGTAAATCGGGTACCCAAAACTCGGGCCGGATAAACACTACGGTAATCGGGTACCCAAAATTACCCTAAAATTTTAATTTACAAAAAATCAATAATAATATTTAAATTCAATGATTAATTTTCATCAACAAACAATAAAAAAATTATCAATCAAAGTTTAAAATTGCAATAAAAAATAAAAATAAAAATAAAAAATAATAATAATATGTCATTTATTATATATATAATATTTTAGATTTTTAATTAATATATTAATATATTTATTATTTTAATTTAAATAATTAATCGAGTATTTCGGGTATACCCGAACGGGTAATCGGGTACCCTAATACCTAATATTTTTTAAAGTGAATTCCACAACCCGACCCTTTACCCAAATTTATTGGGTACGGGTACCCAAAAACCCTAACGGGTGCGGTTATTTCGGTACAAACCCGAATACCCGAACCCGAATAGTCACCCCTACTTACGACTAATGTTTTATTTTAAATATAATTTATGTTGCGCTCTTTACGATCCTCTGACATCACTTGTTGCGATATTGAAACTAAATCACTCACGACTCTCGAAATATATATGAGATGCGAAAAAAAAAGATAAACAAAAGAACGAAAACACAAATTTACAAATTTACGTGGAAACCCAAACACGGGAAAAAACTACGGGAAGAAAGAAATCCACTACATCGTTGAGGCTTACAATTCACTCTATGCACTCTATGATTATCGTCTACCGGAGAACCCCAATTTATAGGTGTAGCAAACCTATCAAATTGGAAACAATTAGAATTAGGAATAAATCATTTTCCTAATTTTATGACTCCTAAATTAATAAAGAATAGAATTATAATCCATATAATTCTAATTCGTAATTAAATAAACTCACGCAAATAACTCCAGTGCAAAAAATCCACGCAAAAAAGCCTAAGCGCAAACTTGCGCAGAAATCCCGCTGGGACAAAAATGGCGACCACCATTTTCATTCGGCGGTATGGGGACAATCTTTGGCGGGTGCCGAAACCTCTTCGGCGCCCGCCGAAACCTCCTTCGGCGATTTTGACCTCTTTTGCGTTCCGATTCGAGTTATAAACAACAAATCTCCACCTTGACGAGAATCCCCGCGACTCCAAGCCGCACCAACCTCCAACGATCGTAGACTAAATTTTCTTCCTTCCACCCACCCCCGCATGACTCACTCAAAACATGAGCAACCTAAGTTTGAACCGCACCAAACTTAGTACAAGAATGTGAAGTTGCACCGATCATCCTTTGGGTACCACCAAGCTCTATGACCTTCACGCAATCTCCATTCTCAAATCTCGCATTCCCACTACTATCAGCACCACCTGCATTCGCTAATCATCCAGTGCTATCCATAGTACGCCTAGGCTCGATTCTCCTAATTTGAATACTATTCGGGTTAGTACTCCCAGTGTCCCCGACACCAACACACATGTGCATGACTTTTAAAAGGTGAACCCGACTCACCTTCCATCGAATGAATTCCTTGGGCAGAGGCAGTTGCCCACTTGGTAATTGTGTTGCCGCATAGCTCATAAAATCCACCAAATTTTTCTCTCGCTTCGCAAAATAAGTCGCCCCGACTAACTTTCAACACTCCACCTTTACCGAAGTTGATACTCATTCGGATCTAAGGTCTGAGAGAGATACAATTACCATTCAGGACCGGAACGTACCTTGCAGTACCGAGGGTTCGAATATGCTCATCGACCATCTTGATTCTCACTGTTCCCGTGCCGCGTATCTCACACGATGTGTCATGCCCCATGACCACCGTTCCACCGACACTCTCATCAAACTTGTCAAACAAATCCATGTTTCGACACATGTGATGCGAACAACCAGAATCCAAGATCCACCCCTCACACGTTCCCCAAATTAGAGACAACCAGGAATTCCCCATCGATGAAACCTCCTTCTTTGGAATCGGCCACCTTCGATTCCTTTCTCCGATTCTTCAGGGCCTGACAGCCCCCCTTCACGTGGCTCTTTTCCTTGCAGTAGTGACAAACCCCTTAGATTTTCTTCCATGCTCCACCTTGGACATTAAGAAATTCACCTAGATTTTCACCACTCCCTTTTACTTGCAGTAATGACAAAACCCCTGGAATTTCTTCATCTTTGTCCAACCCTGGACACCAAGACATTCCCCCGGATTTTCACTACTCAAAACCTCCTTCATCGTCTCCCTCGATCGCAAAGTCGCGGCCGCATGAAACAAATCACTGGAGGGATAGAGTGCAATTATACCTCATACCTTTCTATTCTTCCAAACCTTCTCTTCTGGCTCCATCGTGCTTGACATCTTGACCATGTCCCAACAACGCACATCAAGATCCATGTTGGTTAGAACCACTGAACCAACTCCACCTTGAATCGCCATGAAGAGAACCACGTGTTCCGATCTAACACTGAATATCAACCATCGTCGCCATCTCCCAAAATATTTTCGAGCTCCACCTGGATCTAGAAACACCAATATCTGCAACGCCCGCTTCGTATGGATTCCGCGTCCGGGATCCCCAACGAAAGCTCTTGATAGCAGGTCGCAGGATCGTAACCTAGCTCTGATACCACTTGTTGCGCTCTTTACGATCCTCTGACATCACTTGTTGCGATATTGAAACTAAATCACTCACGACTCTCGAAATATATATGAGATGCGAAAAAAAAGATAAACGAAAGAACGAACACACAAATTTACGTGGAAACCCAAAACACGGGAAAAAACCACAGGAAGAAAGAAATCCACTACATCGTTGAGGCTTACAATTCACTCTATGCACTCTATGATTATCGTCTACCGGAAAACCCCAATTTATAGGTGTAGCAAAACTATCTAATTGGAAACCATTAGAATTAGGAATAAATCATTTTCCTAATTTTATGACTCCTAAATTAATAAGGAATAGAATTATAATCCATATAATTATAATTCCTAATTAAATAAACCCGCGGAAATAACTCCAGTGCAAAAAAGTCACGCAAAAAAGCCTTAGCGCAAACTTGCGCATAAATCCCGCTGGGACAAAAATGGCGACTGCCATTTTCATTCGGCGGTATGGGGACAATTTTCGGCGGGCGCCGAAACCTCTCCGACGCCCGCCGAAACCTCTTTCGGCGATTTTGACCTCTTTTGCGTTCCGATTCGAGTCATAAACAACCTATTGAATATTAATTTTTTTTTAATTTATTTACAAAAAATAAGTATCATATATTCCTTATATATTTTTCAATAAAATTTTAAGTATATTAATTATAAGTATAAGTATAAAAGAAATCTTGATCGTTCATTTTAAATGGAATAAAATGGAAGGTGAGATTTTGTTATTAGGAGTCGAGGGTTGTTAGCTCAGTTGGTTGAGCACTTGAATTGGGGACTTGAGGTCCTTAGTTCGAATCCCAAAACACTGCAATTGACATAGACCAAAAAAAAAAAAAAAGATTTTGTTATTAGGAAATATTAGGAAATTTTTGATGAGGACATGATCCAAATCCACTAAACTTACCTCATTTTTTATTTTTTTGATTTTTTTACATTAGTGAAATATCTATATTGCCCTTTTTAATGTTAATTCTTTGCACATAAACTTGAGTATTAAATTTAAATGTTTAATAAATTCATGAGCAGAACAGAAGTTTCCACCGGCCACCACTTTATATTCAACCTCCTAAGCCGATTAACAACCTCTCACAATAATCCACGCATAGCAGCGAGAGCAAAACTTCACCTCATGCCGATTTTCCGACTCCAAACCCAACCTCGGCTCAATCCCTAATTTAATTTTGCTTATCCCCAATCTAAGAAATTAATCTTCCCCGCCAACTCGTTCTCCGGCTTACTCACGTCGTCGATCGCCGCTATCAAATTCCTAGTAACCCTCTACCTTTTTAGAAATCATTTATCCAGTTCACTTCCCATCTTGTGAGCCTTGAACAAACTCTCCGGTCTGACCCGACGACTTAAGCTACAATAAACTCACCGATCCAATTCCTCTACTTCCGCCGACTGAAGGTGTTGGCTGTTAATTTTCATTCGCTTTCCGGTTCGTTAATCCAAATGTACCCAAATTACGTGAAACACTAATTTACGGTTTGTGTTTTCTATGTTTGTCTGTATAGTTTGTCTGTACACTTTTTATAATGGCGGGTAAGTTTGGTATTTTGGAGGGGATGTACAGTGTACTCATCCAATTAACAAAAGTAAAAAGGTAAACTAATATAAAGGGCAAGTTAAAAAATGTAAATAAATTCATCCATGTAACTAATACCTTGTTTGCTTATAAGCTCTTAAAATTTATTTTGTAAAATTTTAAAAAAAGATATTAAATTATTTTTAAATAAACTATTTAACATCTTATACGCTATTAAAAAAAAGTAGAGAGATGTACTAGCTCACGAAACACAAATACAATTAGCTCAAACTAAATTGATACATACCCAATATATAAGGCTAATTTATAAATAAAAATTGCACATTTATAAATGAAAAAAAAAATCACAATTTTAGCTTATCAATACACATTTATTTATATTTATAACACTCATTTTTTTAATTAATTATTTTAATAGTTAAATATCAATACTTATTATTATACCCATAATTTATATATTTTTCAACATATAAAGAATTACTTTTTTCTTAAATTAGTTTTTATGCACAATTTTAAGGGATGGAAAAGGTAGACAAATGAAAAAAATAAAAATCCAAATTATTTAGTTTCATTATCATTGATCATTTATTCATAAGACTAACATTTCCGAAGCGACTATTAGCATATCAGCTAATTTCGTCACATTATTGCTGGCTTCCTTGAGCTTCGGCGGCTCGTCGACATCGACGAGCACGTCTTCGCAAGTGGCGAAATCCGTAATAACCGCGGAAGTCGTAGTCTTGATATCATCGACGGTCCTTTCATCCATCCTTTTCTTTCTCAAGGAAGTCGAGACTCCGTTTAGGTTCCCGATGGCTTCTCCCATAGACGACAAACACGTGCTCACCACGTTCGGGTCTACGTAACCGCCCATATTCGCCACCGTGTGATTAGCTGTTTTGGCGATGCTTTTGGCTTCTTGGACTATGAACGTGCACAACTTTTTGGGCGAGGAAGTACAACTTTTTTCGACACATTTCGATGACTTGAGCGTTGCTTCGCAGAAATCTTGGTCGGGGATCGAGGCAGAGGAGCAAACAAGGGATATCAGAGCGTCGTCTGCAAAACAATTAGTGCTATTAATGCATAACACGTACAATATTGAAAAAAAGATATAGCCGAAAACCGACTGCTTTGCCGATATGCTTCTCATTATATGTATTTTTTTTTTCTTTAGGTTTCGAATTCACGTGAAAGCAATGAATATTTGCACGAGGATTTATAGGGAGGGAGAGAGCAATGCACAAATGATGATGATATATTAGCTAACTGACTATATGCTTTATGCATGCGTACGGATTACTATCTATTCTAAATATTTAATTTATAAAATAAAATAAAAATGAAAAATATACTATTGTATGTCTGTAATTAATTTAATTATTTAATTTAGTGATTTTTTTCTGTTTGTAACAAAAAAACATAAAATTAAAATAGAAAATAAGATCATTTTAAAGAAGGTAATAGACTCTTATGTTCCCAACATGAATTTATTTAAGTCGATAACATTTTAAATTTTTTTATTAAAGTGATAAAATTATTTAATTAGTAGTATTCAATTTTAAAACAGATTAAAATATAAGTTGGAATGCTTTTTTTTTTTATTTAAAAAATATTTTAAAATATTATTAACTCAAATTAGCAATGTATCAGAACAAACTAAAATAATATATAATGGATTCTTTAACCAATGTATTGCTCAAAGATGATACAAAAGTTCAAGAGTAAAATGGACAAAAGAGAGGGGGAATTGATGGACTAGCCAATGTGTCCCTTGTATTTCATCACATGCCCTTGTATTCTCTTCGTATTTCGGTAATAATTAAATAAATACAAATACATGAGAATACATGGAAAACTGATGAAAAAGTCTTATATGCCCTCATTTAACTCTACTCTTTTTCATTACAATTTCACAACTGAAATTCAATCTCTTCTTCCCCTCGACGCGAAGCACAGAAATACTCAAGCACTGTATTTTTTTTTCCAGTCGAAATCAATCCCAGAACATGTCAAAATTAAACATAAACCCTATCCCACAACACCTTACTAACTTAAACCCCCAACGGTGTCGAGCTACGCGAGCGGGAACCGAACCCTAGCCCACAATGCCAGCGGCCGAATGTGCTAAATCCCCAACTCCGGCAGCCCCCAATACCGGTGGCCCCTAATACTCCGGCGGAATGAAGCTGAAATATACGTTAAGCCCTGCCGAAAGATCAAAGGAATTCAAATTGAGCAATCGTAACCAATTGAACGTTGTAAGAACGGTTTATGAAGGACTGGACGCTCGTCGTCGGAAATTGTTGAAAGGTGGCTGCTTTAAACATCTGCTTTCCATGCCTGATTTGAAAGTATCAGGTACCATAATTCATCATCTTATTATGCGTTCATCGGAGACAATAAGTGATGAGGAATGCTGGTTTATAATTGGGGGGAACCCCCTTCGCTTTAGCCTTATAGATTTTGGTTTAGTTACTGGATTGAAAGTTGGTAGTGTAGATTTGGGAGTAGATGAATCAGTTGGAAAAAATTCCCCTCTAGTACAGAATTATTTCAGTCATTTAGTAAAAGTTTATAGAGAGGATGTTTTGAAAGCATTTGGGAGTCCAATCTGCACCAATCCTGTAGACAAATACAAGTTGGGACTGATTTTGATCTTAGCATATGTTGTTATTGGCCTTGATGATGTCAAAGCGATTAGTTTTTGGTGGTTTGATTTAGTTGAGGATTTGAAAAGTTTCAACAAGTACCCTTGGGGAATTTTATCTTACAAGATGACAACAGAGGTGTTGCGTCGTGACTTATCTGTTCCTTTGAATAATAAGACGGTTGCGTATGCAGTTCATGGATTTCCTCTTTCCATCATGGTATGTGTAAAAAGAGCAGTTTTTTGTTTAATTCCTTCATCTGATTTTACATTCATTAATTGTAGATTTGTATCGCATTGCAGGTCTGGGCATTTGAATCAATTCCTTCAATTGCTGAATATGCCACCAAACTTGAAGTTGAAAAATTCCCTAGGATGATGAACTGGAAGTTGACTAAGAAGAGGTTCAAGTCGAGTGAAATTGAGGAAGCCTTAGAAATAGAAGAGATGGTATGTTTGTGTCTTTTTATATGCTAATTGTGATATGTTTGTATAACATGTGCTTATAATCAGTCTATATTTTTATAGGCTGTAATTTCTGAATTGGTGATTACCGACACTGAGCGAAGATGTATTTTTGGAGCTGTTGATACCTGTAATGCTGAAACTGAGAAGAAAGAACCGGATGAAAAATGCGGTGAGGTGAAGATTCTTAAGATATTGCATCAGTTGGAAGGGGAAATAGATGCCTTTGTAGAAACAACATCTATTGGTGAGAAAACTGAGTTTTTGAAAATGTTACATAGGTTGGAGAGGAAAATCGGGGTCAATATTGTAGTGTCAGGTTCAGAAGGTAATGTCGATTGAATTCTTTAATTTCAAGTTGGATGGTTGATTTGATCTCTTTTCATGATTCTTTCATTGTAGATAAGAATGAGAATGGAAATGAGGAATTCAGTGTTGTGGACAAGGTTGGTGCTGTAATTAAGGAATCCACTGACCTGGACAATGTTTGTGCTGTAATTGAGGAATCCACTTACCTGGACAAGGTTGGTGCTGGAATTGAGGAATCCACTGACCTGGACAAGGATGGTGCTGGAATTGAGGAATCCACTGACCTGGACAAGGATGGTGCTAAAATAGAGAGATCCAATTTTGTGGTGAAGGCTAGTGGTGTACGAAAGAAACGAGGGAAAAGTAAGTTTGAAATCATTCAAGGTAAGTTCTTTTTGGTTATGTAGATGTTGAGGTTGAAATCTTAATTAACAATTCATATATTGTTAATTTCTGGTGTTGTAGATGTTGAGGTTGAAAAGGCTGAACAAAAGGGAAGAATGAAAGGGGGTAAAAGACGGAAGTTTGAAAGAGTTGTAACTGAACATGATCCTTTGACTGAAATAGATCCTGCGAAGATTGAGTATCTTGATAAATGGTTGGTGACTGATGCACTAGTGAGGCATGATGTTAGTGTGTTGCATGATAGAATTATAGATTCAAATGAGCTTAAGACATTGTTGAAAACAGGATGGATCTCAAGCCCGGTAATGTTTAATAATTTCAATTTAAATGGTAACTGCATATATGTACTTCCTTCTTGTCATGAGCTGTGGATGTTTATATTGTTAGGTGATGGAGGCAGGAATAGACATTTTACGTGAGCGCATGCGAGAACAACCTACAAGATTTCAGATTGGTGCATGTATTATGGATCCATGGTTTTCAGGATTTGTGAAAAGATCATGTAAGCAGTCATCCAGCTTTATAACACTTGATAATAGAAATATGCTTCCAGGAATTTTAGGTGGTCAGACCTGGTCTCAGTCTAGACATATATACTTCACTGTTTGTTCAAATAGTCATTGGTTTGCTTGTAAACTAGACATAACGGAGCAATGCATCTACGTATATGATAGTCTTCCCAAGCATATCAGAAAGTCTGAATTTGATGAGGTCATGAAGCCCTTCTCGGTAATGATACCACTGATATATTCTTTAGTTGGGGGAGGTGCCAAGCTGACCCTAACGGTTCAGAAGGTGACTGGGTTGGTTGTACAAGAAAATGGGTAAGTTGTAAATCTTAAAATTCATTGTATGCTTGTTTGTTTATAATTTATATGTCATTTTCTAGGAACGATTGCGGTTTTTATGCGATGAAGTTTATAGAGTGCTTGGTCCGGAAGCAAGATCTTGGAAGATTGAAGTCATTGGACATGCATCAGTGTAGAAAGAACCTCGTCGCGGAACTTCTCTCGGTTAACAAGACTGCATGTTCTGAAACAGAATGATATGTGTTTTGTTTTGAAACCCAGTATAGTATAAGTGGGCGCTTCAGTTCAGTAATTGATGTTATTATTAGAACAAAGACTTAATGTTTTCTAATTAAATATTTTTCAAAGAATACACTTACAAAATTGGATTGTGTGTGGTTCGATTGGGATTTCTCTTTTTGAATGTTCTCAGATTAAATATTTTTTAAAGAAAGCATTATCTTAATTATATAGATTAATGAACCAATATTGAACAAAGTACATCAACATGTTCTGAGTTTATCAAATAACACAAAGTACATTACAACTTCAATCATAACGGACGTCTTCAGCTGTAGTCGTAATCCCTGCGTTTCCAGCAAACACGCATATCAAACACCCATACGGCAGCCCTTCATTATTAGTGGTCTTGGATACCCTCTTGATTTCCCGGTGTATGAGTTTTCCAATGTCGACCATATGATTCTTTAAGATAGCATATATCAGCAAGCCCTGTTCAACAGTTAGCATGTAGGATCCTAACGGTGGTAATATACGATGAACAACACCCAACCTCAAATAATTTGCCTCAAGGCTAAGATGGTCAACGGGAAATCCAACAATATTCCCAGCAAAATCAGCTACATAATCACCCTCATATGTAATTTCATGCGCTATATACCTCAAAAACTTTGACTTGGATATAAAGTGAGTCTTAAAAAAATCTGGGGTGATGTCAGAGCATTTCAAATATGAATTTATAAACGCAGGATCGTAACGGATCTTAACCCCTCTAACAGTGGCTACATCGACAACAGACTCTGTATGGGCAACGCTTGCATAAAATTCTCTTACAATTGATTGGTTACATGGACGACTCATGTTCAAAAAATCACCCCAACCTCTCTGTTTCACTTTATTATACAAATCATCTAAGAGCATACGTCTCCCATCATCAACACGCTCGTAATACACATATCTATGTTCCCAGTCCGAAATAAAAGAATCACATATAGTACGATTTTCAAAGCGGTTCAGAGAAATTCGTACCGGGGTATTTTCGTCTTCGTCAAATTGAAACTTATTCGAAGAACTCATTCCCTGCTAGACGAAGAAAAGAAGGATTAGAACAAAATTGTTGAAAAAAAAAGTAAAATCATGTTCTTGGATTGTGACAAGTCGTTTTCGTACGGTTTAAATAAATTAAATTTGTATCGAACTAGTTATCGAAATAACTCGCCCGAGTCGGTCTCGAGGAACACTACTATCGGCGCGTACACGTGTTTATTTGTTTGCAACGGAGGAAACGAAAGTGAAATAGCATAATGCGTACTTTGATTTTTGGGTTTTGTTTAAAATCTAAATTCTATCTACGAATTGAAAAGACAAGAAAAACGAGAACAATCTATCTATGATGAACTAGGGTTTCGAAATTAATAGTTCTAATCGATGAACAATTGAATTTTAGAAACAAGGAATTCATGAAAAACAATTTGTAAACTAAAGATCAAAACAAGAGATCGAAAACGAGATTGAAAAGCAAACCAATCGAAAGAGAAATAAACTTACTAGATGAATATTTGAATCCCAAATTAAGGTACCCGTCGGCGGAATCTCCGACTTTTACCGAGTCGATTACAATCCAAGAGCAAGAAAAACGAAATAAAAAACTTAAACGATGAGTTCCCAAGAGCTCTCTCCAATCCCAGAAATACAATTCAAAAGTGCGTGTTTTTGTTTTTGGGACGAAGCCCTAAATATACATCCAAGAATTTCCGCGGTCAACTGGGGTCAAAGCTGAAATCAGGAGGAGGCGGTCGCCGAGTAGGCAGGCGATCGCCTGAGCGAGGTCGCGAGCGACCGCTCAAGGAATGGGCGATCGCCTGCAATAATTCTTCTTCACCTGTAAGTCAAGAGCAGGCGATCGCTGGGAGCGTGGCCGGTCGCCTGAAGGTCTTCGCGAGCGATCGCCAGGTACGCGAGCGGGCGCCTGGTACTGTATGGCAGACCTGCTTTGCCTCGACACCAATCCTGCTCGATTCTTCGATCTTTTCCACGTCACACGTCCTAAACCCTGCATACTCAACAAACCGTCAAACATACCACTACCACGAGGAAAACGTACACAAAAGACGCAAAACATAACAACTCACGTACAACTCAACAAAGAAAATCGACACAAAAACGAATACGTCAACTCCCCCACACTTACTTCTTTGCTTGTCCTCAAGCAAACAACACAAGAGCATAACACGAATCAAACAAAATGCCAATCAAGTATTCAATTCCTCAAAAGCTACGAGTAAACCCCCGGTGCGTACGGAAAAGGTAAACATGAATAAAAACTTGACCCAAAATGACTAGCAACCACAAAGATCAAAAGAGAATCCTCACAAGTCACCATTCCACTTTCCCTCGCTAAGATTCACTCTATTCTTTTTACTCTCGAGAGGGCTCCACTCAACATCGCACACAAGTGAAAGAAACAAACAATGAACAACTTGTGCACTCAAGAAAGAAAATAAGCATAAATGGAACAAAGGATGAGCTTCAAATAATGTCATGTGCGCCTAAGAACATCAACTAAACACGTACTCAAATCGTATTCTCCACTAATCAAAGTATGCCATCTCAAGAATCAAGGGAGGTCGATAAATCGGGTGTAATGGGGCTCGGCTAAGGGTATTCGGGAATATTTGGGATAAAGTGGACTAATCTTGAACAATCACGCGTCTCCTCCACACCAAACATCCGTCAAATTACACAACATCCCCTACACCTCCAACAATGAAACGTGCACCAACACTCTACAAATCAACCCGAGCAAACGACTATACATATTATTTGCTTCTACTAACTTTTTTTTTTTTTTTTGGAGACTAAACATGTCTCAATTTTCTATTTTTTTTTTTGGAGACTTATAACTTGTCTCATTTTTCTTTTTCTATTTTTTTTTTTTTTTGGAGACTTATAACATGTCTCGAATTTATTACAAAGGCAAAAATAACAATGAGCACAATATCAACACCCTTCAACTCACACCCCAACCAAAAGAATCCTTCGTCTCCCTCCTTCACGGTAAATAGGACAAGAAGAAAAAGGCTTAACGTAGGCTCAACGGGGCTACTAGGGTGTCCCTCGACGGGCTCCGGGTCAACAAAGAGAGGCTAAAAAGGGTTATCCTAATCGATCCTATCCCAATCACTTTCAAGATCAAGCAAGTTATGACATAAAGTCTCAAATAGCAATCTAAACACGGTTTAGTTATCTCTAGTCCATACGGGCACACATGACATAGAACAAAGAAAGTAAGAAGCTCGAGAAATGCAACGAAAGATATCACACGAAGAACAAAGCTAATACGGCTCAAAATCTCACAAGGGTATTCGGAAAGTGACATAGCAACATGCAATTATCTCAATTCACTTCACAATGACTAATCACGGGGTCAAACATTATTCAAGCACCGACCTCTAGCACCAAAAATCCACCAATAACTCAAAGAAACGAAATAAAATAATTGCCATATGCATCATCTATCGCATACTCTCATGATAATCATCACTCACATAAAATGGGGGGAGTGGACACGACATCAACCAAGAAGAGACAATCACACAAGAAGCACACAAAGGGAAAAAGTAAAGCAAGAGATAAGAAGGCAAACCCCCCCACACTTGGGCTAATCCGTGTCCTCATGGATAACGAGCTCCGAAAGTGCGAACCCTACCGAGTAGTCCAAGAGTGACGAGGAGTGTCGACCTGCACACACGAACAAAAACAAACCACACCACACCAACGAAGAAGTAGAAACAAAAAGAGAAAAACATGACAAAGGAGAAAAGAAAGACACTATGTACATACCACGACCGTACGAAGGTACGGTCGATCCTCATGGCTCGGGTGGCGAATACTGTGGCCCTCGGAACATGGCCATCATCGATGCATACTGAGATGCGTGGTACTCCCTATCGGCGGCGTACTGGGCAGCGTGATATGCGCGGTCATCGGCCTGATACTGGACATGGAAGGCGTGCTCTGTGTCCAAGCGAGAATCAATCCGGCTGACCTCGGTAGTGACCCGTGTCTCTAGTCTGTCGAGACGATCGTCGAAGTAAGCGCGATCAGCAGTAGAAGTACTCTGGAAGTCAGTCCGTAGAGAGGAGAACTGATCAATCATCCCATGGAAGTCGGACGTATACGAAGGATAGGTCGGGTACATAGTCGGGGCTCCCATGGCCGGAGCGGCAGCTGGTGGAGGAGGGGGAATAGGAGCGTCGCTCCCAACACGCTCGGCATGAGGACGGAACACATTGTCCTCGTCAATCAAGTGGGACTGCCAAAGCTCCTGGAGGTCAATAGGTCGTGGAGTCTCCAGGGGAGCAAGGTCGTCCGGTAAGTCACCGTTGAGGTCGATGAAGTCCAGCTGGTGGGCAAGGCGAGTAGCGATGTGGAAGAACGATGCATGGTGGGCTTTCCGGTCGACTGTCGTCTTAATCTGGGAGAGCATGTAGTCGACCAAAGATGATGTGAGGCCCTGCTGTGCCCGGTTGAGGAAGAAAAGCTCGCACTTGTTGACTTTGTTACCCTCGTCCTTCCCCGAGATGTTGTACGCAATGTACCTATGTACGAGGAGGAGGGCCGGGTCGGCAATGTGCGCGCTCTTCCCGGTGTGAGAAGGGAGTGATGCAACATTCCTCCACGCCTCGTCCTTGTCGATGGTCTGGGGAACATACCTTTGAACGCCGGAAGTCGGAAATCCGAAAGCCACTCGGAGCGTGTCGACGTCGAAACGGGCATCTTGCCCCATGAACCGGCATGTGTAGAACCTCCCATTCGAATGCTTTTCCAACGTACAAAGCATCTCGAGGCCCAATTGCTCGGAATAACGATGGTCTTGTTGGGCGATCGTGTTGAGTCCCAACAACTTCAAATATTTCTCAACATCATCGGCCAAGTCCATACCCCGTAGAAGATTCCAATCAAAGGGGCGGGGATATTCCAACGTATGTTTACGAAAGGTTAGAAGGAGTTTACCTTCGTCATGATCGTAAATGGGGAAATCCGAGTCGTACTCGTCAGCGAGATCAACCTTCGGAGGCGGGGGTGGTGGTGCGACTTCGGTCGATGGCCCGGCTTCGTTTCGGGCCCTCTTGGCCGAAGGAGCGTTTTTATTTCCTCCTCTTGTATTCACCATAGTAATAGGAAGAGAAGAGTCGAGGTTACCGGGGGCGAGAGATGACGACGGCGACGGAGCTCGGGTCCTCGGTGAAAGCTCGGCTGGAGGAGCTAGGGCAGGCGGCTGGTGAATTGGCTCCGGCTGAACGAGGCGACGGCGGGCGGTGGTTGCTGGAGACAGTTGGCCGGAGATGGTGGTGGCTGACGATGTTTTCGGTGAAGCGGCTGATGGTGGACGGAACTGGCAGTGAGCGGGGCTGATGGAGGGTAGGTCGCGGATCTTGGGTCGGTTGGTCGGAGATGATGAAGGTGTCGACAGGGCAGAGTTCGGGTCGGCGGCTGACGGTGGTGAGGAGAGTTTATTTGTGGAGGAGGCAAGGTTTCGCAATCGGATTTTTGAAAAGGGAGGCGGGGTGAATTATATTAGGGTTACTCCTTATGTATTCGCCCCCTTTCAGAATTGCCAATTTTAATTAAAGGCAGGCGACCGCTGATGGATGTGGCGATCGCCCGCGATGGGGACTCAGCGACCGCTGATGTTCCAGGTGATCGCCTGCAAGATTTATACTCCACCTGCAAGTTACGAGGAGGCGACCGCTCATGGAGCCAGCGATCGCCCGCGGCTGAAGGCAATCGATCGCCCAGAGGGTCGGCGATCGCCTGCAAAAATCTGTGGAATGCGAGGCTCACCACGCATTTGGCAAGCGATCGCCCATGAGGCTGGCGATCGCCTGCTCTATGTTTTTGGCAGCACCTGATTTTCAGTTCGACCTTCACTTTTTCTCCCGTTTTCGCACCCTTCGGACTACCGTATCTCCTGAAAATGACAAGACACATACTCGTTTTACGTCTTGAGCTTGACAATTCGTGGGTAGGCCCCCACGCGGCGCTCATTTTGGGAACCGAAAGAGCATTACGGTCCGTGGACTAGTCTCCACGCGACGCTCGTTTATCGTCTCGAGCTCGACCAATAACTTCTTTACTCATAAGAAGCCTCCCCGAGTAGAATAGACTCTACTCCGATGTATGGGGTTTCGCTCTCAAAGTATGGCTTCACACGGTGCCCATTGACTTGTATCGTCTCCCTCGTATGCTCGTTGTAGAGCTTGACTACACCATAGGGGAATACTTCGACCACTTCATAGGGTCCACTCCATCGAGACTTGAGTTTTCCGGGAAAGAGTTTGAGTCTTGAATTGTACAAGAGAACTTGCATCCCGGCTTTAAGTTCCTTGTTCTTAATACGCTTGTCATGGAACTCTTTCACTTTGTCTTTATATATCCGGGAGTTCTCGTACGCCTCATTTCTCAATTCATCCAACTCGGACAAGGTTAGAGCTCGGGCTTCTCCGCCTTGCATGAGATCCATATTTGTGGCCTTAATCGCCCAATAAGCCCGATGCTCAACCTCAACCGGCAAGTGGCAATATTTCCCGAACACGATTCTATACGGACTCATCCCAATCACCGTCTTGTACGCGGTTCGGTACGCCCATAGTGCCGAGTTGAGTTTATCGGACCAATCTTTCCGTGAGGGTCGGACGGTCTTCTCGAGAATGGCTTTGATTTGACGGTTGCTCGTCTCGGCTTGTCTCGATGTTTGAGGGTGATAAGGAGTCGATATCTTGTGATTGATCCCATTCTTGACCATGAGTTTCTCGAAGAGTTTGTTGCAAAAATGCTTCCCACCATCACTAATAATGGCCTTGGGGAATCCAAACCTACACAAAATATTCTCCTGCACAAACTTGAGAACAACCTTAGTATCACACGTCTTAGTGGGGATTGCTTCAACCCACTTAGACAAATAATCAACGCCAAGCAAGATATACTCGAACCCATTAGACTTAGGGAACGGTCCCATGAAGTCTATGCCCCAAACATAAAAAATATCAACAGCAAGATTAATATTCATGGGCATCTCATCTTTTTTACTAATATTTCCCATTCTTTGACACCTATCACATGATTTGCAATATTCTTGTGCATCACGAAAAAGGGATGGCCAATACAAACCTGATTGGAGGACCTTGAAGGCGGTTTTCTGACCTCCATAGTGTCCCCCACTCTCGTCGTGATGGCAACACTTAAGTGTTGGAGTTGTGTACTTAATGTCTAGATTTAAGTAACGGAAACTCTCGATCCATTGCCATTAATCTATTTAATTAAATAAATAATTATTTGCGTTTAATTATTTATAATTAAATATATGCAAATTATAGTCCTGGATTCTATACGTTGTAGTTAGTATGGTGTGTCGGGCCCACACAGAAGATCATACTATCGGTTACTCGTATTTAATCGAACAGTTGCTCACGACCTAGATGGACACGGACCAATCCATCGGTATAGTCATTGTGTGAGAGAGAAAATAATTTGTCTTAATTATTTTATCACACTTGTACACTTGGTGTATTGGGCGGATCGTTTGAGATTTATCGATTAGGATTGCCGGCGATAATCGATTTAAGTCTCAGTGTATTTTATTCTTAATCCCCGATACTATTGCGGGTGTGTATATTTAATATAAGTGACTTTGATTTTCCAAAGGAATTGACCGGTTTAATTACTGGGTCAATTACCGGTTAAGTTGGGTCGCTATATTTTATATATGACATGCCGTGAATACTTGACGGGAAAGTGTATCCCGTAAGGGTTGATAATATCCCCGAGATGAGTTCATAAGGAATTATTATGTAAACCCTGCAGGTGGATTTGTTCCGCATAATAATTAAGGTTGAATGGTACTAGTCTCGGATATAAGAGATGAATAAATTAATTAGCAATAAATTAATTTTATTAATGGATATTTATATCTTAAATACACGGAATAAATAATACTACCGGAGAAATATTATTTGATATAATATGGTTTAATATTGGGAGTGCAATTAATTTATATAGTGGAAAATAAATTAATTAATATTGATAAGGATTAATGGACTTGAGCATTGGGCTCAATTTAATCTTCAATATTAGAAGCCCAATATTCCACCTCCTTTTGATCCCCTACGTAGCCTATAAAAGCACTACATGGTCTTCTCTATTCTCATAACTTGAAGATCACAATTCTAGAGAGAGAAAGTAGAGAGGGAGATCCATGGAGTTCGGAAGATCGTCGCCCACCCGACGTTCGAGCTAGTGCAAGGAATACGTGGGAAGGTCTCAAGGTCTTCATAGATCTCGTTTCTCCGTACAACGAGAACAAAGGTAAAATCACGAACCCCCTCGATGATTTTAATTTAATTATCGTCATATGCACATGAACCAAGATCCAAGGGACGTACGAACCCGGGGACGAGGATCGACCTCGCGGTGGTGATCGAGGATCACCGGACCGCGGGAGGTCGAGAGATCCTCGCCGGGATCGAGAGGACGAACCCTCGGCTGGACGCCGAGGGTGGCGGTCGAGCCCTAGGGCTTCGACCGCCGGCGACGCACAAAGGACCCCGGCTGGACGCCGGGGATGCGATCGAGCGCGTGCTCGATCGCGTGGGCAGCGGGCTGGTGCCGCTGCTGCTCGCACGGCGAGCAGCCCCTCCTCCCGTACGCGTCGCACGGGACTCACGCGGGCTGCTACGAGCAGCCCCGCACGGCTGTCGCGAACAGCCGCGAGCCCACGCGTGGTGGCTCGATCGAACAAGCCACGGGCTATCCCCGTGGCGGGTTTGTTTGATTAGGCTATCCCCGTGGAGGTTCGTGGTGGGTTTCCGGTAACCGGGAGTCGATTGGATTGTTGGTTCCGCAATTTAGACAATCCGGATATTCGATCTCCAAAGGATTTCGGTCGGAATTAATTAGATAATTTATTTATTTAAATTTATTAATTCCGGGATATCGATTTCCAACAACTGGTATCAGAGCGTTGGTTCTAGTTCATGTGTATATGCGATAAATTGTTCTACCTTGCAGGGTTTCCGACTATTATGGCTAGCGTTTAATTATTCGTTAATTATTGTCATAATTGTTTTAAACTCTCGGACATGTCGAGATTCGTTTTATGTGTGGTGAATGCTTGTAATAGTAAAAATTCGGGGGTTGACCGAATTTAGGTTTATTATTACGTTCTAGTTTTTCCGGAAAATGTATAGGGTCGATTTCATGTATAGAATCGATACCGGATAGTATAGAATTTATTTTGTAATTTATTCTATGTTGGATCGATGCCGAGACGATCGCCGGAAGACGAAGACGTGTGACGAAGAAGACGATGGACGAGAGGAACGATCAACCCCATGATCGACCCTCACGATCGACCGCGAGGAAGGGGCCGATCGCCCCTCGGCGGTGGGCTGCCGCCGGCGTTGGTGGTGGCTGGCCGGCTGGGGTGGCGGCGGCGGTGATCCCCTCCGGTGGCCGGTCGATCATGGTGGTGGGGGAGGTGCGGGGACTCCCAACCCGCGCTACTCCTACCATAATCCGACTTTCCTATTTTAATTCGGTTTTCCTATTTGATTATTTCTTTTATGGAATATTCATGGAATAGGAAAAGAATTAATTTAGTATTAAATTTATTTCCCTATTGATTATTCCTACTGTAGGAATTTTCATGGATTAGGAAGAAAATAAATTTAGAATTAATTTTTCCTATTTTATTATTCCTTTAAGGAATTTTAAATGGATTAGGAAAATAATTAATTTGGAAAGTTTTAAAGTCCTTAATTAATTTTTCCTATTTAATTATTCCTTTATGGAATTTTTAATGGATTAGGAAATGAATTAATTTGGAAGGATTAGGAGTACTAATTTATTTTATTTCCTTATTCTGTTATAGAAGTCTTCTAGAATGTTCCAAGTTTGACTTGGATAGGATTCTAAAGATTTAATAGAATTAGAAAGGAAAATAAAAATAAATAAAAATATTAATAATATTTAATTTTATTTTTGATATATTCGATTGACTTAATTTTCGAATTAAGTAACTTTTGGATTAATTGAAAATAAATAGATTTAAATATTGGAATTAATATTCTCGTCACATGGAGCATTCAAGAACGAAGACTGAAGACTAGAAGATGCGTACGGGGATGCGATAAAGCCATAATAGTCGGAAAATAATATTCTAGTATTATTTTGACTATGTGATAATATTCTATGTGCTTTATTTCATGTATGCATGCTTGTGTATTTAATTATGCATTAGATAGCGTATCCCTTTATTGTAAAAAGCTAAGTGGGAGAGGGTATGGAAACATACCCATGGTCTCCATTACTGCTCTCTTGGTGACTTTTATGAACTTTTGAAGTTTGTATAGATAAGTTATTGGAGGAGAGTTCTTGTAATTCCTCTTACAAGAAACATTGATTAAGTTTATCAAACAATGCCTAATTTGTCTTTCCAAAGCTGATTTCAAGTCGACTCATTCTCACCCCGGGGAGTGGAATGGAGCCAAAGCCACTTGGTCATGTAGAGGACACAAATTAGAGACCTTCGTACCATTCTTTTATAGATGGATCGATTGTCTGCTCGGCTCCCTCATTTATGAGAGATAGGGTTGTTCGCATGGTGAATCACTGGTTAGAAACTTCGAGTTTCACTTATGATTCTCCGCGTCTTGATTTACAAGATCGAATGGATCAAGTAATTGGATTTCAATTATATAAATCTTTTGGTGTAGTAAACGTCCACACGAACGTGGCTTGCTATACCGAATGAGATTTTAGAATAATTGATGTAGACAGTTATAGGGAATTGTGAGGGATTGCGAGTTATCGTAAACGTCCACACGAACGTGGCTTGCGGTGGCATAACAATTCTAAACGATTCGCCTTAGTACTGAGTAATGGTTTACACTTAGGTACGCTTTATAGTATTCTTCCCAACGAAGTAACGCTATAATGATGTACGACCGAAGCAAATCTAATTGCTAAATCATTTGGGTGGGTAAACGTCCACACGAACGTGGCTTGACTTACCTGATGGGATTTTAGATGTAATTAGTGGTTTAATGATATTATTTAAGGGAGATAATATCGGAGATTAAATCGATTGTTTGTTGTTATATGTGCTCATAGATTATGGATGGCTTTGAACCCACTTTATGTGATACTTGAGGAATTTAACTCACTGGTCCCTAAATGTATTGATTGGAATAGAGATCTAGACATTGCCTAGACTGTTAGAGAGTACAAGTTTGTACTCAGTGAGCTTTGTTCTCCCGAACCTACTAATGTCTCGACTGTTGAGGAAAAAACTGATTTTATCATGTTCAAACTCAAGGAGAAGTTTAGACATGACATAGGCGGCTAGACAAGAAGCGATGAGGATACTCATAAAGGCCAGTCGCTTCGAGGAAACGCTTAAACACATTTTTGAGATGATTGACCTTTTAGACGAGTTGAGACGGAAATCGCAAGCTCTTGTAGCCAATGCCAAAGGTTTCGAACCTAAGGGCAAAATCGGGGGATAGGAAAAGCAAGCAAAGAAACCCAGTGGTCATAAGTTACATGGACCACGAGATGGGACGAGAAAGCCAATAGGCTAGTGTTCTCGATGCAAACAGTCTAGGTACTGGAAGTCTGATTATCCTCTCAAAGAAAGTACGAAATCTTCTTTAGTCGTAAAACATAGTCAGTGGTATTATCTACCGGAACCTGGTGTATAGATATGGAACCATTGACGGTATGCGCATTCTAAATGCGAGGGTTCCAGGAAACCCGACGACTTGGAAAAGAAGAAATCGTAGTCTGCATGGGCAATGATGTTGAGGAGGCAGCTGTTGCAGTGAAGGACAATTATAGGATTTCATTTTGAGCTATTGCTTTTATGTACCTTTAGAAAGAACTTTGTTCTGGATTTCTAATGAATGGATATTTTATTTCTTTTAATCATCTGATGGTTATAAGAAGAAATAAAGATAGTATCTATTCTGGTACATTAGCTAGCAATATAGAAATGATGAATCCTGAGTCCATCACGGTACAACGAACCGTAGTACAAAAACCCGTTTTTACTAATAAGAGATTTCTTCATTAAATCGATTATACTTGTGGATTCTTATGCTAAATCATGTTTATTCAAATAAGAAGTTCAAAGGTCGAAAATTGATATTTGATCAATTAAGTTGAAGGAGTGGACCTTCCGACCTAAGAATCTAATTTGGAAGATAACATGACTAAGCAATCCTTTATGGATATAAGATATAAGATCCGGACAAGTATAAGAATTGATTGACTCTGATGTGTGCAGACCTTTGTTCACTCAGACAATAAGGTACGAGTACTTCATTTTATGATTACTCGAAAGAATGGATTAGCATACCTGATGTGCCACAAAAGCAAAGTGTTTTGACAAGTCAATGGACACAAAGCCATTGTGGGGAACCATCATGGTATATCCATTGAAAGCCTGCGATCTAATCGCGGAGGCAAGTGCCTGTCTAAGGAATGCATGGCATACTGATCAGAGATTGGGATTTGATCCCAACTGACTACACCATACACTGTTGTGTAGAAATGGTGTGTCGGAAATAAGAAATGGAACTCTTATAGAAATAGTAAAAACATGAGTTATACGGAACTACCTATGTTCTATGGATATGTCTGGAAACAACGGCGCATTCAATGCGGTTGTAGAATATCCTAGAAGAACAAAAGATGTGTGTTCAATAGTACTATGAACCAGAAGGACGTTATAAGTTCTAACGCCCGGTTCTTAGAGGAAGACTATTAGATGAACCACAAGCCCAAAGTGACGTAATACTTTGAAATGAGAGAGAGAGATTAAGACTTAGAACCAGCCGAACCGAGTAGCGGTACACCACTAACTGCACCTACTGTTATTACTGTTTATACACCGGAATGCCGTTGTAGTGGGAGGTTGTGTGACAACCGAAGATATTCATAAGACTAGGAGAGTCTTCGGACTCTGGACCTAGTATACATGAAATCGATCCCTGGATCTACATAGAGGCAGTACTAGATCTAAATGTGCTCTCTTAGAAAGCAATAAGGTTTATTGCTAAGAGGCAAGATCATTTAGAGCACAAGCTTAGTTGATCCATTTATGGATTG
Source organism: Euphrasia confusa (assembly GCA_954870475.1). Taxonomy (NCBI): domain Eukaryota; kingdom Viridiplantae; phylum Streptophyta; class Magnoliopsida; order Lamiales; family Orobanchaceae; genus Euphrasia; species Euphrasia confusa. Next base: position 5,516,198 of record OX940959.1, on the reverse strand, counting down.
GAGCAAAGCATTGAGTTCGTGGTACTTGCAAGTTGATGAGATAGTCCATTTTATGGATTCATCAAAGCATAGACGAATAGTGTGTATTGGAAACGTGATGGAAACAAGGTGGTGTTTCTCGGGTTTTTATGTAGATAATATTTTATCATTGGCAACAATGTAAAGATGTAATCAGACATGAAATGATGGTTGTCTGGATAAATCATTATGAAAGATGTAGGAAGAAGTTGTACTTCTCCTGGACATCTTACATATATATGATTATAGTTCGTTTTAACATGCAAGATTCCGAGAAAGGTTCGTTACCTTTCAGATACGGAATGCATCTATCTAAGGATATGTGTTTTGGAACACAAAAGGAGATAGAAGCAATTAAAGCGGTTTCCTACACTTGGAGTGTGGAAAGCTTAATAAATGCGATGTTAAAAACAAGAACCTGATATCTGCTATGCGGCTAGTATAGTGGGAGGATATCAAGGTAATCCTGGAAAGGAATACTCGACTGCTGTAATGAACATTTTAAGTACTTTTAAGTACTGGAAACTATGTTCTGGATTACGGAGCAAACAAGCATTTCCTTTGGATTACATTCTCTTAGATTTCTAATCAAATGAGGACCAGTGTAAGTCGATGTCAGGCTATGTGTTTCACTATTGAAGGAGAAGGAGTTTTAACATGGAAGAGTGATAAGCACGATGCTTTTCGGACTCTGCCATGAGTAACCAAATAGCGGCCTCAGAGGCAGCGGAAGTTTTGGTATAGCTCCGAGATAATCTCTGGGACTTAGATGTGATTCTTAATTTGTCAAAGGCTATGTAAATAGCGGTGCGATGGCAAATGGTAAGAAATCACAAGTCCATAAGTGTAAGATAACACATAGAGCAAGTACCACCTGATACGAGTCATCGTCAAGGGAGACGACGCTGTAGTCACCAAGATAACTTCAGAGCGGCAACCTAGAGTGCTCATTCACATAGTACTTCTTGGAAGTACAACTTAAGCACGTGATGAGTATGGGAGTCGGGAGTTTGGAGGAAATGACTAGACCTTAGTACAAGTGGGAGATTGTTGGAGTTGTGTACTTAATGTCTAGATTTAAGTAACGGAAACTCTCGATCCATTGCCATTAATCTATTTAATTAAATAAATAATTATTTGCGTTTAATTATTTATAATTAAATATATGCAAATTATAGTCCTGGATTCTATACGTTGTAGTTAGTATGGTGTGTCGGGCCCACACAGAAGATCATACTATCGGTTACTCGTATTTAATCGAACAGTTGCTCACGACCTAGATGGACACGGACCAATCCATCGGTATAGTCGTTGTGTGAGAGAGAAAATAATTTGTCTTAATTATTTTATCACACTTGTACACTTGGTGTATTGGGCGGATCGTTTGAGATTTATCGATTAGGATTGCCGGCGATAATCGATTTAAGTCTCAGTGTATTTTATTCTTAATCCCCGATACTATTGCGGGTGTGTATATTTAATATAAGTGACTTTGATTTTCCAAATGAATTGACCGGTTTAATTACTGAGTCAATTACCGGTTAAGTTGGGTCGCTATATTTTATATATGACATGCCGTGAATACTTGACGGGAAAGTGTATCCCGTAAGGGTTGATAATATCCCCGAGATGAGTTCATAAGGAATTATTATGTAAACCCTGCAGGTGGATTTGTTCCGCATAATAATTAAGGTTGAATGGTACTAGTCTCGGATATAAGAGATGAATAAATTAATTAGCAATAAATTAATTTTATTCATGGATATTTATATCTTAAATACACGGAATAAATAATACTACCGGAGAAATATTATTTGATATAATATGGTTTAATATTGGGAGTGCAATTAATTTATATAGTGGAAAATAAATTAATTAATATTGATAAGGATTAATGGACTTGAGCATTGGGCTCAATTTAATCTTCAATATTAGAAGCCCAATATTCCACCTCCTTTTGATCCCCTACGTAGCCTATAAAAGCACTACATGGTCTTCTCTATTCTCATAACTTGAAGATCATAATTCTAGAGAGAGAAAGTAGAGAGGGAGATCCATGGAGTTCGGAAGATCGTCGCCCACCCGACGTTCGAGCTAGTGCAAGGAATACGTGGGAAGGTCTCAAGGTCTTCATAGATCTCGTTTCTCCGTACAACGAGAACAAAGGTAAAATCACGAACCCCCTCGATGATTTTAATTTAATTATCGTCATATGCACATGAACCAAGATCCAAGGGACGTACGAACCCGGGGACGAGGATCGACCTCGCGGTGGTGATCGAGGATCACCGGACCGCGGGAGGTCGAGAGATCCTCGCCGGGTTTGTTTGATTAGGCTATCCCCGTGGAGGTTCGTGGCGGGTTTCCGGTAACCGGGAGTCGATTGGATTGTCGGTTCCGCAATTTAGACAATCCGGATATTCGATCTCCAAAGGATTTCGGTCGGAATTAATTAGATAATTTATTTATTTAAATTTATTAATTCCGGGATATCGATTTCCAACATTAAGCACATGTGGTTGCTCGTCTTCCGGTAGGCATCGTCGTATCACTTCATCTTTCCCGACCTTATAAAGGTAAGGATCAGCCCAAAAATAGTTGTGGGAGAGGTGCTCGAACCTCTTCCTTTCTTGTGACGTCATGTCCGTCCTAAGTGCTCCTGCAGCCAAAAAGTTAACAATATCCGCATACCAAGGTACGGGGGTGATAGCCATGGCCGTTTCATAAGGAAACACGTCAGGAATAACATCTAAAGCACGATCGTTAGAGAACTCAACATGATGCTCCATCCTAGACAAATGATCCGCTACGGCATTCTCACATCCCTTCCTATCCTGAATTTCCACATCAAACTCCTGAAGGAGTAAGATCCACCTAATCAATCTAGGCTTAGCTTCGGACTTAGCCAAAAGGTGTCTAAGGGCTTGGTGGTCGGAGTGGACAATGACCTTGGATCCTATGATGTAGGGCCTAAATTTATCCAAGGAGAACACTACGGCTAGCAACTCCTTTTCGGTGGTAGTATAGTTGGCTTGGGCACTATTCAAGGTGAGGCTCGCATAGTAGATGACCCTAAGCAACTTATCGACTCTTTGTCCTAAGACGGCTCCTACGGCGAAGTTAGAGGCATCACACATAATCTCAAACGGCTCCTCCCAATTTGGTGCTACCACTATAGGTGCGGTGATAAGTTTCTCCTTAAGGGTGTTGAACGCATCTAGACATTTCTCATCAAATTGGAACTCTACGTCCTGACTCAAAAGGCGACACAAGGGTTGGCTAATTTTTGAAAAATCTTTGATGAATCTCCGGTAAAAACCGGCGTGCCCCAGAAAACTACGAATCCCCTTAACATTGATAGGTGGAGGTAATTTTTCTATGGCTTCTATCTTAGCCCTATCGACCTCGATACCCTTCTCGGACACGACATGCCCTAGGACAATCCCACTCGGCACCATAAAGTGGCTCTTCTCCCAACTCAAGGTCAAGTCAGAGTCGATACACCTATTCAAAACATTATCAATCTTGTCCAAACAATCATAAAATGAATTACCGAAAACGGAAAAGTCATCCATGAATACCTCAAGGTAGTCGCCGATCATCTCGGAGAAAATAGACATCATGCACCTCTGGAATGTGCCGGGTGCATTGCATAACCCGAACGACATCCTCCTCCAAGCGAAAGTGCCGAAAGGCGTGGTGAACGTCGTCTTCTCCTGATCCTCCGGTGCAATAGCAACCTGATAATATCCAGATAAACCGTCAAGAAAACAATAAAATTTATGTCCAGCGAGTTTATCTAACATCTGATCAATGAACGGAAGAGGGAAATGGTCCTTGCGAGTCGCGGCATTGAGCTTCCGGTAATCAATGCACATGCGCCACCCGGTGGTGACTCTCGTCGGTATCAACTCGCCTTTGGCATTTTCCACGACCGTGATTCCTCCCTTCTTCGGTACTACATGGACCGGGCTTACCCAACGGCTATCCGCCACCGCATAAATCAGCCCTTCTTCAAGGAGCTTGTAAACCTCCTTCTTGACAACTTCCATGAGAACGGGATTGAGACGTCGTTGCCCGTCTCTCTTCGGAGTAGCATTCGGCTCCAAAACAATACGGTGCATGCAAGTGGACGGGTCGATCCCTCGTATATCACCCAAACTCCATCCGAAGGCCTTCTTGTTCTTTTTCAAGACCTTCACTAGAGCTTCTTCTTCCTCGGTGGATAGCTCGACAAAGATAATCACGGGTTTTTGTTCCCCGTCGTCCAAGAACACGTACTTAAGGTGCTTCGGTAGCTCCTTAAGTTCAACTTTGCTAGCGGGAGCCTCGATCTCGGCTGTCCGCGAACTAATATCCTCTTCCTTGAGGTCGTCGACTCGTGTCTCAACCTCACTTTCTTCCACGGGGTTCTCCTCCGTGACGAAGTTTAGGGACACTTCGTCATCCACGGAATCAACAAACGAGCACGTCTCTATAGAATGAGCGGCGGGCTCGGCCTTCTCGGTTCGTACCGAGAAGCGCACTTCTTCACCTAGCACTGTCATTTTCAAGGTTCCCTTCTCGACATCAATCACGGTCTTCGTCGTGGCCATGAACGGCCTACCCAAGAGAAGTGAATGGTCCCGACCATTCTCCGGGACGTGTCCGACATCGAGGACAACAAAATCGACTGGGACAATGAGTCCCCCAACTTTCACGAGAATGTCCTCGAGGATTCCCTTCGGGTATCGAATGGAACGGTCGGCTAGCTGCAAGCACATGCGAGTGGGTTTGAGCTCACCCAAATCTAGCTTCTCATACACGGCATAGGGCATCAGATTAATGCCGGCTCCAAGATCGAGCATGCCTGAGACTTCACGGCCATTCCCAACGGCAATCGTCACATTAAAACTCTCCGGATCACTCTGCTTCGGCGGAAGAGGGTGCTGAAGTATCGCACTAGCTACCCCGGTGACAACCACCTTCTCGTCATCTACAAATTTCCTCTTGTTCGAGGCGAGCTCCTTGAAGAACTTCACATAAGCGGGCACATTCCGGATGATGTCGAGGAGAGGTAAGTTCACGTTCACCCTCGAAAGCAACTTGTAAATCTCGGAGAATTGTCTATCTTGCTTGTCATTCTTCATTCGGCTCGGATAAGGGAGCGGTGGTCGGTACGGGTTCTTCGTCTTATGTAGGGTGTGAGTGCCCACTTCGGGCTCTTTTGCTGGGACATCCGGCTGAATCGGCTCAGTCGGTTCCTCCTCTACTAGGACTTCCTCCGTTTCTTCCTCAACCTCTGGCTCATGTATCTGCTCTCGGATAGGAATTTCAACCTTATTGTCGATCACTCGACCACTGCGGAGGACGGTGACGGCCTTAGCCTGATGAGACTGGCTAGGGAGCTTGTCCTTCTGATTCGGTTGCGTCAACTCATTAATTTTTCCAGCCATTTGCCCGACCTGGTTCTCGATTCTCTTAATCGTCGAATTCTGATTGGTCAATGAGGACTCCAACCCATCCATCCTCTGCTGGTTATGTTGCATGTACCCCTGGGTCGAGGACATAAAGGCCGCAAATTTCTCATCCAAGTCGGAACTCTTCTGAGGCGTCTGCTGAGGTGGAGGTGGGGCCTGATAAACGGGCTGATGTGGCTGATGATACTGAGGCCTCTGGTAGTTCTGATTATTCTGCCAGTTTTGGTTGCCTTGGTTCTGGTAGTTCTGGTTCTGGAATCGGTTTTGGTTGTTGTAGTTCGACTGAGAACCTTGCCCTTGTATCTGTTGCTGGTCCTGTTTCCACGAGAAATTGGGGTGATTTTTCCACCCAGGATTATACGTGTTCGAGTAGGGGTCATTCCTCTGGTTGCCCTGTTGATTGTACCCCTGCATCGCATTCACCTGTATCTCGGGACCGAAATTCTGATCCATCATCTGAGGTGGAGATGGCATGCTCTGGCCACAGGTGCTGGAGAAATGGCCAATCTCCCCACATAGGCTACACGGCTCTACATGGTAAACTTGCCTCTTGGGCTGCTCCTCGGTAGTCTGTAACATCTGAACCTTCTTAGTAAGGTCGGCGACTTGCTTCGCCAACTGAGCATTAACACTCCCATCAGACCTGGCATAGTTGCTACTTCCCCTTGAACTCGTCTGCCTAGACTCAGCTGATAAGGACTTGAAGATCTCCGTCATCTCGTCGCTGGTCCGACCACTGATATTTCCGCCGGCTGCGGTTTTCACCTCTCGCTGATCTTCTCTATTCAAGCCCTTATAGAAGAACTGGATGATCGAGTTGGGAGTGAGGTCGTGGTGTGGGCATTGCCTCAATAGGCTCCGGAATCGCTCCCAAGCCTCATGGAAAAACTCTCCCGGCTCTTGCTCGAAAGCACATATCTGACCCTTCAAGTCGAAGGTCTTCTGCTGAGGATAGAACCGAGTAATAAACTCCCGGTACATGTCCGTCCAGGTAGTGATCGAGTCCGGCTCCAAGGACAGCAGCCAGTTCTTCGCCCTATCTCTCAAGGCATACGGGACACACTTCAACCGGAGCTGATCGTCATCAAGTGCCCCGATGGGGAAGGCCTGCAAGGCTGTGTAGAACTCTCTGATGAAGTTTAGGGCGTCCTCGTTAGTGGTTCCGGAGAACTGAGGAAGCTGAGCAAGATGGTGTGCCTTGAGGTCGTATCTTCGGGCGGCATCACTTAAGACGATGCATGAGCTAGCTCCGTCGATTTGCGGATGCGTCAGATCTCCAAAGAGGGGTGGTGGGGCACGGCGGTTGTTGTTGTTGTTGTTGTTGTTGTTGTTGTTGTTGTTGTTGTTGTTGTTGTTGTTGTTGTTGTCTACATTGTTAACGTCGCGTTCGTCCATGAGTACGGTTTCGGTCTCGGGTTCGGAGTCGGTAGTGGTAGAGTCAGACGAGGAGTCTTCGCCTAACTTCGTGCACCGACTGATGCTCTTGCGTCTATTGATGTTTTCTATCACGGGTGCAAGCTCGGTATTCGCTCTTCGTGTACCTACCATGCACCAACAAAGACAAACAAACAATCAAACGCACCTGCTCATGTAAATAAATAAATAAAAAGAAAAAAAAATAAAAAAAATGAAATTGTTGCAAACACCTAAACACTAATACTAGTGCCTAAAGCGTTCCCCGACAACGGCGCCAAATTGACAAGTCGTTTTCGTACGGTTTAAATCAATTAAATTTGTATCGAACTAGTTATCGAAATAACTCGCCCGAGTCGGTCTCGAGGAACACTACTATCGGCGCGTACACGTGTTTATTTGTTTGCAACGGAGGAAACGAAAGTGAAATAGCATAATGCGTACTTTGATTTTTGGGTTTTGTTTAAAATCTAAATTCTATCTACGAATTGAAAAGACAAGAAAAACGAGAACAATCTATCTATGATGAACTAGGGTTTCGAAATTAATAGTTCTAATCGATGAACAATTGAATTTTAGAAACAAGGAATTCATGAAAAACAATTTGTAAACTAAAGATCAAAACAAGAGATCGAAAACGAGATTGAAAAGCAAACCAATCGAAAGAGAAATAAACTTACTAGATGAATATTTGAATCCCAAACTAAGGTACCCATCGGCGGAATCTCCGACTTTTACCGAGTCGATTACAATCCAAGAGCAAGAAAAACGAAATCAAAAACTTAAACGATGAGTTCCCAAGAGCTCTCTCCAATCCCAGAAATACAATTCAAAAGTGCGTGTTTTTGTTTTTGGGACGAAGCCCTAATTATACATCCAAGAATTTCCGCGGTCAACTGGGGTCAAAGCTGAAATCAGGAGGAGGCGGTCGCCGAGTAGGCAGGCGATCGCCTGAGCGAGGTCGCGAGCGACCGCTCAAGGAATGGGCGATCGCCTGCAATAATTCTTCTTCACCTGTAAGTCAAGAGCAGGCGATCGCTGGGAGCGTGGCCGGTCGCCTGAAGGTCTTCGCGAGCGATCGCCAGGTACGCGAGCGGGCGCCTGGTACTGTATGGCAGACCTGCTTTGCCTCGACACCAATCCTGCTCGATTCTTCGATCTTTTCCACGTCACACGTCCTAAACCCTGCATACTCAACAAACCGTCAAACATACCACTACCACGAGGAAAACATACACAAAAGACGCAAAACATAACAACTCACGTACAACTCAACAAAGAAAATCGACACAAAAACGAATACGTCAGATTGCAGAGGAATCGATTGTTATTTTGAATGAAGTATAGCAAACGAATAAGCACACGAATTAAGAGAATGCATTACCCTTTAATTGCAGAGGAATCGTGAAAATCTCGAATTAGGGTTTCTGAGGAGAATCGATTGTTCAAAGAAAAATAGAATGGATGAATTAATCTAATCTAATGTAAGGGCATGGTCAAAGTCGGAGTTTGAAAGGAATTTGAATTTTTTGCTGGAATTGGAAAAGTGAAAATGAAATTGTAAACGAGCGGGAGGGGACGAAAAAATGGTAGCAGGGAACGAAAATAATGGCGGAAGGAAACGAATCTTATACACTTTTAAAATTTGCAGACACATACCTAAGACTAGATGTAATATACCTGATGCGAATTCTAACTCGGTAGTATGAAGAACCTTATAGACAAAGGCATGTATATGTAATCCATCTTGTATCCAGAGATAGCATAGGAAATAGAACGATTTTCAATACACCTAAGAATAACTGTCATATACCTTCATGCAATTAAATTTGTATTAAGGATTAAATTTCATGTAATTAACTTTATATTAAGGATTAAAATGTGATTTCATGTAATTAACTTTGTATTAAGGATTAAATTTCATGTAATTAACTTTATATTAAGGATTAAAATGTGATTTCATGCAATTAACTTTGTATTAAGGATTAAATTTCATGTAATTAACTTTATATTAAGGATTAAAATTTGATTTCATGCAATTAACTTTGTATTAAGGATTAAATTTCATGTAATTAACTTTATACAGTAGAAACTCTATACAGTCATATCGTTGGGACCGGGAAAAAATATTAGTATAGAGAGTTATTCTTATATAGAGTTTTACAAAATAAATATAATTTTTTCTTATAAAAAATAATATAAATATTAAAATTACATATATATTGTATAATGGAGTATAATTTTGAGTAAAGAATTTTGACCACCATATTATATATAATTTTGAGTAAGGAATTTTTGTGTATAATATATAAATTGAATGAAAATATTAATGAATTAATATACACCTTGACCATCATATAATATGTGTATAAATTTTGAAATATAGAGTAATTCTTGTACTTACACATCAAACAAAATGGCATTCAAAGAGAAAAAAAAAAAAAAAAACAAGAACTCAAATTCCTGAAAAAATTAGGGTTGAGTTGTATAAAAAGAAAGATTTTCACCCTGAATATGATAGTGTTGTACAAAATTAGGATTGAATCGGGCAAGAAGCCGAAGGAGATAATCCTGAAGATGATAGTGTTGAACTACCACAAGTTTCGTGTCATGAAGCTTTAGTTATGTTTAGACAAGTTGGAATCATTTTGGCTTCAACATGAAGGATCACATGCAATGGAGCTATTGAACACTCGCAAGTTGAAGGACCAAGCATCCATGTTTAAAATTAAGTCGATGTCACAATGGACTATAAATAAATATTTTAAGTCATCTTAAACATTATTATTGATATTATTGATTTTGATAAATAAAAATATTATTAATAAATATTTTTATAATATATTATAATCATTTATTCCTGTATAGAGGTATAAATCCTTAAGACGGGACTAAAAATATATGACTTATGACAATGTGGAGTTTATTCATATTTATAACTGGTTCCAACTTGGGACCAGAGTTTTTTATTACTATAGAGAGTTTATTCCTATAAGGAGTATTACTATATAGAGTTTCTACTGTATTAAGGATTAAAATGTGATTTCATGCAATTAACTTTGTATTAAGGATTAAATTTCATGTAATTAACTTTATATTAAGGATTAAATGTGATTTCATGCAATTAACTTTGTATTAAGGATTAAATTTCATGTAATTAATTTTATATTAAGGATTAAAATGTGATTTCATGCAATTAACTTTGTATTAAGGATTAAATTTCATGTAATTAACTTTATATTAAGGATTAAAATGTGATTTCATGCAATTAACTTTGTATTAAGGATTAAATTTCATGTAATTAACTTTATATTAAGGATTAAAATGTGATTTCATGCAATTAACTTTGTATTAAGGATTAAATTTCATGTAATTAACTTTATATTAAGGATTAAAATGTGATTTCATGCAATTAACTTTGTATTAAGGATTAAATTTCATGTAATTAACTTTATATTAAGGATTAAAATGTGATTTCATGCAATTAACTTTGTATTAAGGATTAAATTTCATGTAATTAACTTTATATTAAGGATTAAAATGTGATTTCATGCAATTAACTTTGTATTAAGGATTAAATTTCATGTAATTAACTTTATATTAAGGATTAAAATGTGATTTCATGCAATTAACTTTGTATTAAGGATTAAATTTCATGTAATTAACTTTATATTAAGGATTAAAATGTGATTTCATGCAATTAACTTTGTATTAAGGATTAAATTTCATGTAATTAACTTTATATTAAGGATTAAAATGTGATTTCATGCAATTAACTTTGTATTAAGGATTAAATTTCATGTAATTAACTTTATATTAAGGATTAAAATGTGATCTCATGCAATTAACTTTGTATTAAGGATTAAATTTCATGTAATACAAGAAAGTCAACCAATTTGAAATACAACAAAGTCAACCAAATTGAAATACAGGAAAGTCAACCAAACAATGTGGATCATTTGAATGTTCAACCTAATATAAATCGAACAAATTGCGCATTTTCTTACGACTCTTCCTCACTGTCCCGACCACTCCATTCTGCTCACGGCTCGTACCTCCGGTCTCCATCAGATCCTCATATGGCCTTGCTCCTTCGATCTGGTGTTGGTGTGGCTGCTCCTCAAGATCAACCGGTGGATGATGCTCATCAAGATCAACCGGTGGCTGCTGCTCATATGAATCAACAGGTGGCTGCTGCTCATATGAATCAACAGGTGGCTGCTGCTCATATGAATCAACAGGTGGCTGCTGCTCATATGAATCAACAGGTGGCTGCTGCTCATCAACATCAACGGCTGTTGTACGCCTTTTACGTCCTTTCCTCAACTCCCAACGATCTCTAGCTTCTCCATCAGATTTTTTCCGAGGCATTTCTGGTCTACCAACTGAACGTTTTGCCCACTTGGGTGCCTTAACCATCATATTCTGTACATCCTCGGGAAAAACATACTCATCTTCATTTGGAAAAGGCATGACACAATCTGCATAAGCATCTTTCCAACAAGAAGTATAGTAGTATTTTGTGCACAATCGGCTAGGTTGCATTTCAACTTTCTTCGCGGCAGCAAGTGCGTGAACACAAGGATATCTAAGTAGATCAAATCTTCTGCATGAGCACTTGCCTGCCTCCAGGTCCACAATATGTCCGCTCAAACTCCCGATACGTACCTGAAACTTATGAGGATGACAAATAACAGAAACCAGTGGATTAAGTGTAACCAATTTCTCAAGCTTCTTCATCATAACTTTATCAATTTCTGGGGTTAGTGTTTTCTCCCATGAATTTGATTCAACTCGTATTTCGGAAAACCATCTCTGCATTATGTCACAAATTGATTTTAGCAACCCCACAATTGGAAACTCTCTTTGCTTCAGCAACAAACTATTCAATGCTTCTGCATTATTTGTGGTCATGATTTTGTATCTTAATCCATCAAAGTGGGCTCTAGACCAATATCTAAAATTATCTGGATCCAAATATTCTCTAATTCCTTCACGCTTTAAGCAAAGTTCATCAAAATATTTGTTAAATGCTCCAACGGTGTACGCTTTCGCAGCCCGATTAAACAAAAATTCAATATCAAGTCTTAGAAAATGAGATTTCACATTTCTTTTCAAATGATATGTGCAGTGTCCATGAATTGCATTCTTATACACATGCTTAAATCCATGTGTGATCCTCTCAGACCGATCAGAAATTATAGCAAGCTCACGTGTGTCACCTACAAAAATATCATATACAATAGTAAAATACTATTTCATAAGAGAATATTATAAACCTCAAACTACATACCTGTTATTATTTTTAACTTCTCAAAGAACCAAGTCCATGATTTGTTGCTTTCTGATTCCACAACGGCCCATGCGAGCGGATAAATTTGATAATTTCCATCTTGACATGCTGCCACAAGGAGAGTCCCCTTCCTTCCTTTAAAAAAGGTACCATCCACACAAATAACTGGTCTCATGGACGAGTACCCCCGTATACTTTGTCCGAGAGCCATAAAGCAACATTCAAATTCATCCACATCATTAGTTTGGAGAAATGTTAAAGTACCAGGATTGTGCTCCTCTAACAAATGAAAAAACTTTGGCAATTCCTTATAACTATCGACCGGATTACCTCGTATTAATTCTTTACCATGTTTTTGAGCATTGTAGGCCGTACAATACTTTAATTCATACCCATAATCTCTAGCAAAGTTCATCATTACATCCTTAGGTTTAGAAACATGGCTAGGTGTTGGAAATCGATATCCCGGGGTTAACGGAATTGCGGAAACATAACCCCGATCAAAATCCCTTCGCCGGAAAACATCACGAACCACCTCACGAGCCGGAGCCCGGCCGAGAACACCCGCCGCGGGATGAACCCGCGGCTGCCCTAGCCGAGCCCCCGCGAGGGGCTCGCGATCGCACCGATCGCCGGGTTGCGCACGGCAACCCCACGGCGAGTCCGGCGACTCGCCGTCCGCGGAGGAGGGGGCTGCTCGCCGTGCGAGCAGCAGCGGCACCAGCCCGCCACCCCACGCGATCGAGCACGCGCTCGATCGCACCCCCGGCGTCCAGCCGGGGTCCTTCGTGCGTCGCCGGCGGTCGAAGCCCTAGGGCTCGACCGCCACCCTTGGCGTCCAGCCGAGGGTTTGTCCTCTCGATCCCGGCGAGGATCTCTCGACCTCCCGCGGTCCGGTGATCTTCGATCACCACCGCGAGGTCGATCCTCATCCCCAGGTTCGTACGTCCCTCGGATCTTCGTTCATATGCATATACGAATTAATTATTAAAATCATCGAAGGGGGTTCAACGATTTTACCTTGGTTCTCGTTGTACGGAGAAACGAGATCTATGAAGACCTTGAGACCTTCCCACGTATTCCTTGCACTAGCTCGAACGTCGGGTGGGCGACGATCTTCCGAACTCCATGGATCTCCCTCTCTATTTTCTCTCTCTAGAATTGTGATCTTCAAGTTATGAGAATAGAGAAGACCATGTAGTGCTTTTATAGGCTACGTAGGGGATCTTAAGGAGGTGGAATATTGGGCTTCCAATATTAATGATTAAATTGAGCCCAAGCCCAAATCTATTAATCCATTAATATTAATTAATTCTATTTTCCACTATATAAAATTAATTGCACTCCCAATATTAAACCATATTATATCAAATAATATTTCTCCGGTAGTATTATTTATTCCGTGTATTTAAGATTTAAATATCCATGAATAAAATTAATTTATTGCTAATTAATTTATTCATCTCTTATATCCGAGACTAGTACCATTCAACCTTAATTATTATGCGGAACAAATCCACCTGCAGGGTTTACATAATAATTCCTTATGAACTCATCTCGGGGATATTATCAACCCTTACGGGATACACTTTCCCGTCAAGTATTCACGGCATGTCATATATAAAATATAGCGACCCAACTTAACCGGTAATTAACCCAATAATTAAATCGGTTAATTCCTTTGGAAAATCAAAGTCACTTATATTAAATATACACACCCGCAATAGTATCGGGGATTAAGAATAAAATACACTGAGACTTAAATCGATTATCGCCGGCAATCCTAATCGATAAATCTCAAACGATCCGCTCAATACACCAAGTGTACAAGTGTGATAAAATAATTAAGACAAATTATTTTCTCTCTTACACAACGACTATACCGATGGATTGGTCCGTGTCCATCTAGGTCGTGAGCAACTGTTTGATTAAATACGAGTAACCGATAGTATGATCTTCTGTGTGGGCCCGACACACCATACTAACTACAACGTATAGAATCCAGGACTATAATTTGCATATATTTAATTATAAATAATTAAATGCAAATAATTGTTTATTTAATTAAATAGATCAGTGGCAATGGATCGTGAGTTTCCGTTACTTAAATCTAGACATTAAGTACACAACTCCAACAATCTCTCACTTGTACTAAGGTCTAGTCATTTCCTCCAAACTCCCGACTCCCATACTCATCACGTGCTTAAGTTGTACTTCCAAGAAGTACTATGTGAATGAGCAATCTAGATTGCCGCTCTGAAGTTATCTTGGTGACTACAGCGTCGTCTCCCTCGACGATGACTCGTATCAGGTGGTACTTGCACTATGTGTTATCTTACACTTATGGACTTGTGATCTTACCATTTGCCATCGCACCGCTATTTACATAGCCTTTGGCAAATTAAGAATCACATCTATGTCCCAGAGATTATCCCGGAGTTATACCAAAACTTCCGCTGCCTCTGAGGCCGCTTATTTGGTTACCCATGGCAGAGTCCGAAAAGCATCGTGCTTATCACTCTTCCATGTAAAAACTCCTTCTCCTTCAATAGTGAAACACATAGCCTGATATCGACTTACACCGGTCCTCATTCGATTAGAAATCTAAGAGAATGTAATCCAAAGGAAAAGCTTGTCTGCTCCGTAATCCAGAACATAGTTTCCAGTACTTCGAAAGTACTTAAAATGTTCATTACAGCAGTCGAGTATTCCTTTCCAGGATTACCTTGATATCCTCCCACTATACTAGCCGCATAGCAGATATCAGGTTCTCGTTTTCAACATCGCATTTATCAAGCTTTCCACACTCGAAGTGTAGGAAACCGCTTTCATTGCTTCTATCTCCTTTTGTGTTCCAAAACACATATCCTTAGATAGATGCATTCCGTATCTGAAAGGTAACATACCTTTCTCGGAATCTTGCATGTTAAAACGAACCATAATCATTTATATGTAAGATGTCCAGGAGAAGTACAATGTTCTTTTCTAGAGATCCTAGATCTCAAGAACATGTCCAACTTCTTCCTATATCTTTCATATTGATTCATCTAGACAACCATCATTTTATGTCTGACAACATCTTTACATTGTTACCAATGATAAAATGTTATCTACATAAAACCTCCGAGAAACACCACTTTGTTTCCATCACGTTTCCCATACACACGATTCGTCAATGCCTTTTGATGAATCCATCAAATGGACTATCTCATCAATGCGCAAGTTCCACGAACTCTAGCTTCGCTTCAATCCATAAATGGATCAACTAAGCTTGTACTCTAAATGATCTCGCCTCTTAGCAATAATCCTTATTGCTTTTCAAGAAGGCACATTTAGATCTAGTACTGCCTTCATGTAGATCCAGGGATCGATTTCATGTATACCAGGTCCAGAGTCTGAGAACTCTCCTAGCCTTATGAACATCTCCGGTTGTCATACAACCTCCCACTACAACGGCATTCTGGTGTATAAACAGTAATAACAGTAGGTGCAGTTAGTGGTGTACCGCTACTCGGTTCGGCTGGTTCCCAGTCCTTATCCCTTTCTATCATTCAAAGTATTACGTCACTTTGGGCTTGTGGTTCATCTAATAGTCTTTCTCTAAGAACCGGGCGTTAGAACTTATAACGTCCTTCTGGTTCATAGTACTATTGAGCACACATCTTTTGTTCTTCTAGGATATTCTACAACCGCATTTGAATGCGCCGTTGTTTCCAGACATATCCATAGAACACAGGTAGTTCCGTATAACTCATGCTTTTACTATTTCTATAAGAGTTCCATTTCTTATTTCCGACACACCATTTCTACACAAGAGTGTATGGTGTAGTCATTTAGGATCAAATCCCAATCTCTGATCAGTATGCCATTCATTCCTCAGACAGGCACTTGCCTCTGCGATCAAATCGCAGGCTACAAATGGATATACCTTGATGGTTCCCCACAACAGCTTTGTGTCCATTGACTTGTCAACACACTTTGCTTTTGTGGCACATCAGGTATGCTAATCCATTTTTCGAGTAATCATAAAATGAAATACTTGTTGGAGTTGTGTACTTAATGTCTAGATTTAAGTATCGGAAAACTCCCGGTCATGGCATTTAACCTATTTAATTAATAAACAATTATTTGCAATTAATTATTATTAATTAATATATGCAAATCATAGTCCTGGATTTTATACGTTGTAGTTAGTATGGTGCAAGCATGGGCGCACAGAAGATCATACTATCGGTTACTCGTATTTAATCGAACAGTTGCTCACGACCTAGATGGACACGGACCAATCCATCGGTATAGTCGTTGTGTGAGAGAGAAAATAATTTATCTTAATTATTTTATCACACTTGTACACTTGGTGTATTGGGCGGATCGCTTGAGATTTATTGATTAGGATTGCCTTGGATAATCAATTTAAATCTCAGAGTATTTTATTCTTAATCCCCGATATTATTGCGGGTGTGTATATTTAATATAAGTGACTTTGATTTTCCAAAGGAATTAACCTATTTAATTATTGGGTCAATTACCGGTTAAGTTGGGTCACTATATTTTATATACGACATGCCGTGAATACTTGACGGGAAAGTGTATCTCGTAAGGGTTGATAATATCCCCGAGATGAGTTCATAAGGAATTATTATGTAAACCCTGCAGGTGGATTTAATCCGCATAATAATTAAGGTTGAATGGTACTATTCTCGGATACAAGAAATGAATAATATTTATTGAGCAATAAATAAATTTATTCATGGATATTTAAATCTTAAATACACGGAATAAATAATACTACCGGAGAAATATTATTTGATATAATATGGATAAATATTGGGAGTGCAATTTTATTTATATAGTGGAAAATAAATAAAATTAATATTGATAAGAATTAATGGATTTGGGTTGGACCCAATTTAATTTTCAATATTAGAAGCCCAATATTTAATCTCCTTATGATCCCCTACGTAGCCTATAAAAGCACTACATGGTCTTCACAATTCATTAACCTAAGATACGCCAATCATAAAGTCTTGAAGAGTGAAGGAGATCCATAGGAGTTCGATAGATCGTCGCCCACACGACGTTCAAACGGAGTGCAAGGAATACGTGGGAAGATCGCAAGGTCATCAAAGGTGTTTGATTTCGTTTCTCCGCACAACGAATCGAAGGTAAAATCATAAACCCTTTCTATGATTTTATGTGAATTAATTGTAGCGTATACATGAACACACGATCCGGGTAAACGTACGAACTTCGGGGGCGGGGATTCGAGATCCCCGGCGAAGGTCGAGAACCCTAGGGTTCGACCGCCGGCGCGCGGACAAGGGATGAGCCCCGGCTGGACGCCGGGGCGTGGGGTCGACCTCGGGTCGACCGCCGGGGTTCGCCGTGGGCTGGTGCCACGGCGGGAGAACCCCAGCCCCTCTCGTCCGGCGGCGTCGCGGGCTGAAGCCCTCGGCTGGAGCCGAGGGGGCGATCGAACCTAGGGTTCGATCGCCGGGTGAGCTGCGGGTTTACCCGCAGCGCCTCGTATCAAGCTGCGGGGTTTCCCGCAGCGGCGATGCGGGGAGGATCGAACCCCCCCGCGAGCAGCGAGTCGTGGACTCGCTGCGGGGCTGCTACGAGCAGCCCCGGGGATGCCTCGCGCATCCCCAGCGATCATCATGGAGATGATCGCGAGCCCCGTACGGGGGCTCGGCTGGATGCTCGCGGCCTTCGGGCCTCGCTGGGTGTTCGGTCGGGCCCCGGCTCGTGCGATGGTTCGCGTTCGGATCTCCGGCGATGAAGGATTTCGTTCGGGTTATTATTTTCCGCAAATTTTAATAGCCCGGGATATCGATTTCCAACAACTGGTATCAGAGCGTTTGGTTTCGTGTTCATGTATATGTTCGATTATTGTTCTACCTTGCAGGGATTTCCGGCTATCATGGTTGATTTAATTATTGCTTAATTAATTATCATGATTATTCGTTTATTAAACTCTCGGACATGTCGAGATTCGTTTTGTGTGGATGAATGTTTGTAATAGTAAAAATTCGGGGGTTGACCGAATTTAGGATTTATTATTACGTTCTTTATTTTCCGGAAAGTGTATAGGGTCGATTTCATGTATAGAATCGATACCGGATAATTGTAATTTAATTCTTGTAATTTAATGGCGTTGGATCGATGCCGAAACGATCGCCGGAAGACGAAGAAGATGTGACGAAGAAGACGAGGGGACGAGGGGTCGATCATCCCCATGATCGATCCCCATGAAGGATCGATCGAGCCCTAGGGAAGGGGCTGTCCGTGAGCTTCCGGCCACGCCGGCCACCGGTGGTGGTGGCGCGTGGGCTGGGGGCGGCGGTGGTGCTCCTCCCGGGCGGCGGTCGACGGTGGGGGTGGTGCGGGGACTCCCAACCCGCGCTACTCCTACCATAATCCGACTTTCCTAAATTAATTCGGCTTTCCTATTTGAGTGTCTTCCTTTTAGGAAACTCTCATGGATTAGGAAGAGAATTAATTGAATTAATTTTATTCCTATTTGTTTTATTTCCTTTATGGAGATATTCATGGATTAGGAATTTAATTATTTTGGTATTAATTTATTTCCTATTTGATTATTCCTATTCTTGAGAATTTTCATTAGATGGAAATTAATTGATGATGGAAAGTAGAAGAGTCCTAAATTTATTTTATTTCCTTATTCTATTATAGAAGTCTTCTAGAATATTCCGAGTTTAACTTGGATAGATTATTCTAAAGATTTAATAGAATTGGATGGGAAACTAAATAAATAAAAATATTAATAATATTTAATTTTATTTTTGATATATTCGATTGACTTAATTTTCGAATTAAGTAACTTTTGGATTAATTGAAAATAAATAGATTTAAATATTAGAAATTAATATTCTCGTCACATGGAGCATTCAAGAACGAAGACTAAAGACTAGAAGATGCATATGAAGATGGAATGAAGCCATGATAGTCGGAAAATAATTTTCTAGCATTATTTTGACTATGTGTTACTATGTGCTTTATTGCTTATATGCATGCTATATGTGTTTACTTTATGCACTAGATAGCGTATCCCTTTGTTATAAAAAGCTAAGTGGGAGAGGGGATGGAAACATTCCCATGGTCTCCATTACTGTTCTCTTGGTGACTCTTATGGACTTTCAAAGTTCATATAGATGAGTCATTGGAGGAGAATTCTTATAATTCCTTTTACAAGAAACATTGATCAAGTTTATCAAACAATGCCTAATTTGTTTTTCTGAAACTGATTTCAAGTCGACTCATTCTCACCCCGGGGAGTGGAATGGAGCCAAAGCCACTTGGTCATGTGGATGACACAAATTAGAGACCTTCGTACCATTCTTTGATAGGTGGGTCGATTGTCTGCTCGGCTCCCTCATTTATGAGAGATAGGGTCGCTCGCATGGCGAATCACTGGTTAGAAACTTCGAGTTTCACTTATGATTCTCCGAGTCTTGATTTACAAGATCAAATGGATCAAGTAATTGGATTTCAATTATATAAATCTCTTGGTATGGTAAACGTCCACACGAACGTGGCTTGCTATGCTGAATGGGATTTTAGAATAATTGATGTAGACAGTTATAGGAAATTGTGAGGGATTGCGAGTTATCGTAAACGTCCACACGAACGTGGCTTGCGGTGACATAACAATTCTAAACGATTCGCCTTGGTACTGAGTAATGGTTTACACTTAGGTACACTTTATAGTATTCTTCCCAACGAAGTAACGCTATAATGATGTACGACCAAAGCAAATCTAATTGCTAAATCATTTGGGTGGGTAAACGTCCACACGAACGTGGCTTGCCTTACCTGATGGGATTTTAGATGTAATTAGTGATTTAATGATATTATTCCAGGGAAATAATGTCGGATATTAAATTAATTGTTTGTTTAAATGTGCTTATAGGTTTAGAGAATTGCTATGAATCCACTTTCGTTGATACTTGAGGAATTTGACGCACTGGTTCCATACTGTGTTGAATGGAAAGAAGAGTTAGACATTGCTCAGACTGCAAAGGAGTACAAAGACGTACTCAGTGAAACTTGTCCTCCTGGACTCACCATTAACTCAACTGAGGAGGAAATATTTGACTTTGAAAGGTGGGGTAGTGCTCGTGCATTAGCCGCTAATCATGATGTCATGCTTAAACTCAAGTTGATGTTTGGACATGATGGGGAGGCTAGAAAAGAGGCGATGAGGATACTCATAAAGATCTGTTACTTCGAGGAAACACTTGATCATGTTTTTGAGATGATGGATCTTTTAGACGAGTTGAAACAATCGCAAGCTCTTATAGCCAAAGCCAAAGGTTTCGGACCTAAAGGCAAGGGAAAGGAGAAGAAGACAAAGGGGTCCAGTAGTCCTAAGGGACTTGGACCAAAGGGTGGGATAAAGAAGCCTTCTGGCAAATATCCCCAAGGGAAGCAGTCTGAGTACTGGGGGTCTACATCTTGTCCTCTCAAAGGTACGGATTCTTTCTTTAGTCGTAAAACATAGTCAGCGGTATTATCTACCAGAATTCTGGTGTGTAGATATGGAACCACTGACGGTATGTGCATTCTAAATGCAGGGGTTCCAGAAAACCCGACGACTTAGATAAGAAGAGTTCGAGTCACATGGGCAAAGCTGTTGAGGAAGCAGCGGTTGCAGTGGAAGACATTTATCTATCTGTTTGATAGTTATAGGATTTCATTTCAAGTTTATTGCTTTGTACCTTTTATTTTAGAAAGAACTTTTGTTCTGGTTTTCTATTATTAATGGATATTTTATTTCTTTAATCATTTGATGGTTTAGATAAGAAATAATAGCGATATCTATTCTAGTACATTAGATAGCAATATATGAATGATGAATCCTTAGTCTACCACGATGCAACAAACCGATATATATAAACTTGTTTTACTTATTAAATGTGTTCCTTTATCAATCATTATACTTGTGAATTCTTGAACTTAGTAGTATTTATTCAAAAGGGGATTCAAAAGGTCGAAATTGATTTATTCAATTATAGTTGGAGGAATGGACCTCCCGACCTAAGAATCAAATTTTGGAAGAAGATACAACTAAGTTAACCTTTCTGGATAAAGGATGGAGTTCGGACAAGTATTGAGAATGATCAAAGATGATATATGCAGACATATGTGTAAATAGAAAGGTATGAGTAGTTTCCTTTTAAGGAAAACTTGAAGATGGATTAGAATACTTGATGTGCCATAAAAGCGAAGTGTTTCAAACACAAAACTATTATGGGGAACCTTCAAAGTAAATCCGTTGGAAGCATGCGACTTGTTCGCGGAGGCCACTACCTATCTAAAAAGCACATAGCATAAATCAAGGATTGAGATTAGGTCTCAAACGACTGCACCATACACTGATGTGTAGACATGGTGTGTCAGGAATAAGAAATGGAATTCTAATAGTAAAAGGACAAGTTTGTTCGGAACTACCTATGTTCTATGGATATTTCTGGATACAACGATCTATGGCTGTAGAATATCCTAGAAGAACAAGTAATTGTATGTTCAATAGTACTACGAACCAGAAGGGTGTCTTCGCCCGGTTCTTGAAGAAGACTATTAGATGAACTACAAATGCCCTAACGAACAAGGTACTTTATAATGAGGAAAGAGAAGACTGAGAACCAGCCTAACCGAGTAGTACACCACTAACTGCACCTAATGTTATTACTGTTATACACCGGAACGCCATTGCAGTGGGAGGTTGTTAAGCAACCGGAGATGTTCATAAGACTGGAGGAGTTTTAAACTCTGGGTCTAGTAGACATGAAATCGATCCCTAGTTCTGCATAGGAGGCAGTACTAATCTAAATATGCCTACTTGGGTAGCAATAAGTATTTATTGTTAAAGAGGCGAGATCATTTAGAAGTACAAGCTTAGTAAATCCATTTATGGATTATCACAAAGCTGAAACTTGTGGAACTTGCAAATTGATGAGATAGTCCATTTTATGGGTTCATCAAGGAGCATAGACAAGATTGGTGTATTGGAGACGTAATGGAAACAAAGTGATGTTTCTCGGAATTTTGTGTAGATAACACTTTATCGTTGGCGACAATGTAAAAGTGTTGTCAGACATAAAATAGAGGTTGTCTAAAATAAATCGAGATATGAGATTAAGATGAAGTTGAATCATGTTCTTAGAAATCTTTCGATCTCTAGATAAGAACGTTTGTACTTCTCTTAAGATATCTTATACGATTATGTTTTGTTTTAAACATGCACAATTCTGAGAAAGGTTATTACCTTTCAGGAACAGAATAAATCTGTCTAAAGGTATGTGTTTCGAACGCATAAAGGAGATGGATGTAGACAAAGCAGTTTCCTACACTTCGAGTGTAGAGAGCTTTGTAAATGCGGTGTTATAAAACAATAACCCGATATCAACTATGCGGTTAGCGTAGTGGGAGGATATCAAAGTAATCTGAATAAGAGATATTCGAATGCTGTAAAAGTACTTGGAAGTACTGGATTACTAAGCAAGACGAAATCCTCTTAGATTACAATTTCTCAGATCCAAATCAGGCTATGTGTTCATTTTTTTTTGAGGTGGAACCTAAGGATGAAAGAGTGATAAGCGTGATGCTTCTCGGACTCTATCATAAATCAAAAAGCAGCCTCAGAGGCAGCGGAAGTTTTGGTTAGGTTCCGGAATGACCTCTGAACTTGGATATGATTCTTGGTTCACCAAAGGCTATGTTCATAGCGGTGCATGGAGAACTGGAAGAAGTCATAAGTTCAAAAGGTGATGATAACACATAGAGCAAGTACCACCTGATACGAATCATCGTCAGAGAGACGACGCAGTAGTCACCAAGATAACTTCAGATCGGCGACCTAGATTGCTCATTCACATAATACTTCTGGGAAGTATAACTTAAGCACGTGATGAGTATGGAAGTCGGGAGTTTGGAGGAAATGACTAGACCTTAGTACAAGTGGGAGATTGTTGGAGTTGTGTACTTAATGTCTAGATTTAAGTATCGGAAAACTCCCGGTCATGGCATTTAACCTATTTAATTAATAAACAATTATTTGCAATTAATTATTATTAATTAATATATGCAAATCATAGTCCTGGATTTTATACGTTGTAGTTAGTATGGTGCAAGCATGGGCGCACAGAAGATCATACTATCGGTTACTCGTATTTAATCGAATAGTTGCTCACGACCTAGATGGACACGGACCAATCCATCGGTATAGTCGTTGTGTGAGAGAGAAAATAATTTATCTTAATTATTTTATCACACTTGTACACTTGGTGTATTGGGCGGATCGCTTGAGATTTATTGATTAGGATTGCCTTGGATAATCAATTTAAATCTCAGAGTATTTTATTCTTAATCCCCGATATTATTGCGGGTGTGTATATTTAATATAAGTGACTTTGATTTTCCAAAGGAATTAACCGATTTAATTATTGGGTCAATTACCGGTTAAGTTGGGTCACTATATTTTATATACGACATGCCGTGAATACTTGACGGGAAAGTGTATCCCGTAAGAGTTGATAATATCCCCGAGATGAGTTCATAAGGAATTATTATGTAAACCCTGCAGGTGGATTTAATCCGCATAATAATTAAGGTTGAATGGTACTATTCTCGGATACAAGAAATGAATAATATTTATTGAGCAATAAATAAATTTATTCATGGATATTTAAATCTTAAATACACGGAATAAATAATACTACCGGAGAAATATTATTTGATATAATATGGATAAATATTGGGAGTGCAATTTTATTTATATAGTGGAAAATAAATAAAATTAATATTGATAAGAATTAATGGATTTGGGTTGGACCCAATTTAATTTTCAATATTAGAAGCCCAATATTTAATCTCCTTATGATCCCCTACGTAGCCTATAAAAGCACTACATGGTCTTCACAATTCATTAACCTAAGATACGCCAATCATAAAGTCTTGAAGAGTGAAGGAGATCCATAGGAGTTCGATAGATCGTCGCCCACACGACGTTCAAACGGAGTGCAAGGAATACGTGGGAAGATCGCAAGGTCATCAAAGGTGTTTGATTTCGTTTCTCCGCACAACGAATCGAAGGTAAAATCATAAACCCTTTCTATGATTTTATGTGAATTAATTGTAGCGTATACATGAACACACGATCCGGGTAAACGTACGAACTTCGGGGGCGGGGATTCGAGATCCCCGGCGAAGGTCGAGAACCCTAGGGTTCGACCGCCGGCGCGCGGACAAGGGATGAGCCCCGGCTGGACGCCGGGGCGTGGGGTCGACCTCGGGTCGACCGCCGGGGTTCGCCGTGGGCTGGTGCCACGGCGGGAGAACCCCAGCCCCTCTCGTCCGGCGGCGTCGCGGGCTGAAGCCCTCGGCTGGAGCCGAGGGGGCGATCGAACCTAGGGTTCGATCGCCGGGTGAGCTGCGGGTTTACCCGCAGCGCCTCGTATCAAGCTGCGGGGTTTCCCGCAGCGGCGATGCGGGGAGGATCGAACCCCCCCGCGAGCAGCGAGTCGTGGACTCGCTGCGGGGCTGCTACGAGCAGCCCCGGGGATGCCTCGCGCATCCCCAGCGATCATCATGGAGATGATCGCGAGCCCCGTACGGGGGCTCGGCTGGATGCTCGCGGCCTTCGGGCCTCGCTGGGTGTTCGGTCGGGCCCCGGCTCGTGCGATGGTTCGCGTTCGGATCTCCGGCGATGAAGGATTTCGTTCGGGTTATTATTTTCCGCAAATTTTAATAGCCCGGGATATCGATTTCCAACAACTGGTATCAGAGCGTTTGGTTTCGTGTTCATGTATATGTTCGATTATTGTTCTACCTTGCAGGGATTTCCGGCTATCATGGTTGATTTAATTATTGCTTAATTAATTATCATGATTATTCGTTTATTAAACTCTCGGACATGTCGAGATTCGTTTTGTGTGGATGAATGTTTGTAATAGTAAAAATTCGGGGGTTGACCGAATTTAGGATTTATTATTACGTTCTTTATTTTCCGGAAAGTGTATAGGGTCGATTTCATGTATAGAATCGATACCGGATAATTGTAATTTAATTCTTGTAATTTAATGGCGTTGGATCGATGCCGAAACGATCGCCGGAAGACGAAGAAGATGTGACGAAGAAGACGAGGGGACGAGGGGTCGATCATCCCCATGATCGATCCCCATGAAGGATCGATCGAGCCCTAGGGAAGGGGCTGTCCGTGAGCTTCCGGCCACGCCGGCCACCGGTGGTGGTGGCGCGTGGGCTGGGGGCGGCGGTGGTGCTCCTCCCGGGCGGCGGTCGACGGTGGGGGTGGTGCGGGGACTCCCAACCCGCGCTACTCCTACCATAATCCGACTTTCCTAAATTAATTCGGCTTTCCTATTTGAGTGTCTTCCTTTTAGGAAACTCTCATGGATTAGGAAGAGAATTAATTGAATTAATTTTATTCCTATTTGTTTTATTTCCTTTATGGAGATATTCATGGATTAGGAATTTAATTATTTTGGTATTAATTTATTTCCTATTTGATTATTCCTATTCTTGAGAATTTTCATTAGATGGAAATTAATTGATGATGGAAAGTAGAAGAGTCCTAAATTTATTTTATTTCCTTATTCTATTATAGAAGTCTTCTAGAATATTCCGAGTTTAACTTGGATAGATTATTCTAAAGATTTAATAGAATTGGATGGGAAACTAAATAAATAAAAATATTAATAATATTTAATTTTATTTTTGATATATTCGATTGACTTAATTTTCGAATTAAGTAACTTTTGGATTAATTGAAAATAAATAGATTTAAATATTAGAAATTAATATTCTCGTCACATGGAGCATTCAAGAACGAAGACTAAAGACTAGAAGATGCATATGAAGATGGAATGAAGCCATGATAGTCGGAAAATAATTTTCTAGCATTATTTTGACTATGTGTTACTATGTGCTTTATTGCTTATATGCATGCTATATGTGTTTACTTTATGCACTAGATAGCGTATCCCTTTGTTATAAAAAGCTAAGTGGGAGAGGGGATGGAAACATTCCCATGGTCTCCATTACTGTTCTCTTGGTGACTCTTATGGACTTTCAAAGTTCATATAGATGAGTCATTGGAGGAGAATTCTTATAATTCCTTTTACAAGAAACATTGATCAAGTTTATCAAACAATGCCTAATTTGTTTTTCTGAAACTGATTTCAAGTCGACTCATTCTCACCCCGGGGAGTGGAATGGAGCCAAAGCCACTTGGTCATGTGGATGACACAAATTAGAGACCTTCGTACCATTCTTTGATAGGTGGGTCGATTGTCTGCTCGGCTCCCTCATTTATGAGAGATAGGGTCGCTCGCATGGCGAATCACTGGTTAGAAACTTCGAGTTTCACTTATGATTCTCCGAGTCTTGATTTACAAGATCAAATGGATCAAGTAATTGGATTTCAATTATATAAATCTCTTGGTATGGTAAACGTCCACACGAACGTGGCTTGCTATGCTGAATGGGATTTTAGAATAATTGATGTAGACAGTTATAGGAAATTGTGAGGGATTGCGAGTTATCGTAAACGTCCACACGAACGTGGCTTGCGGTGACATAACAATTCTAAACGATTCGCCTTGGTACTGAGTAATGGTTTACACTTAGGTACACTTTATAGTATTCTTCCCAACGAAGTAACGCTATAATGATGTACGACCAAAGCAAATCTAATTGCTAAATCATTTGGGTGGGTAAACGTCCACACGAACGTGGCTTGCCTTACCTGATGGGATTTTAGATGTAATTAGTGATTTAATGATATTATTCCAGGGAAATAATGTCGGATATTAAATTAATTGTTTGTTTAAATGTGCTTATAGGTTTAGAGAATTGCTATGAATCCACTTTCGTTGATACTTGAGGAATTTGACGCACTGGTTCCATACTGTGTTGAATGGAAAGAAGAGTTAGACATTGCTCAGACTGCAAAGGAGTACAAAGACGTACTCAGTGAAACTTGTCCTCCTGGACTCACCATTAACTCAACTGAGGAGGAAATATTTGACTTTGAAAGGTGGGGTAGTGCTCGTGCATTAGCCGCTAATCATGATGTCATGCTTAAACTCAAGTTGATGTTTGGACATGATGGGGAGGCTAGAAAAGAGGCGATGAGGATACTCATAAAGATCTGTTACTTCGAGGAAACACTTGATCATGTTTTTGAGATGATGGATCTTTTAGACGAGTTGAAACAATCGCAAGCTCTTATAGCCAAAGCCAAAGGTTTCGGACCTAAAGGCAAGGGAAAGGAGAAGAAGACAAAGGGGTCCAGTAGTCCTAAGGGACTTGGACCAAAGGGTGGGATAAAGAAGCCTTCTGGCAAATATCCCCAAGGGAAGCAGTCTGAGTACTGGGGGTCTACATCTTGTCCTCTCAAAGGTACGGATTCTTTCTTTAGTCGTAAAACATAGTCAGCGGTATTATCTACCAGAATTCTGGTGTGTAGATATGGAACCACTGACGGTATGTGCATTCTAAATGCAGGGGTTCCAGAAAACCCGACGACTTAGATAAGAAGAGTTCGAGTCACATGGGCAAAGCTGTTGAGGAAGCAGCGGTTGCAGTGGAAGACATTTATCTATCTGTTTGATAGTTATAGGATTTCATTTCAAGTTTATTGCTTTGTACCTTTTATTTTAGAAAGAACTTTTGTTCTGGTTTTCTATTATTAATGGATATTTTATTTCTTTAATCATTTGATGGTTTAGATAAGAAATAATAGCGATATCTATTCTAGTACATTAGATAGCAATATATGAATGATGAATCCTTAGTCTACCACGATGCAACAAACCGATATATATAAACTTGTTTTACTTATTAAATGTGTTCCTTTATCAATCATTATACTTGTGAATTCTTGAACTTAGTAGTATTTATTCAAAAGGGGATTCAAAAGGTCGAAATTGATTTATTCAATTATAGTTGGAGGAATGGACCTCCCGACCTAAGAATCAAATTTTGGAAGAAGATACAACTAAGTTAACCTTTCTGGATAAAGGATGGAGTTCGGACAAGTATTGAGAATGATCAAAGATGATATATGCAGACATATGTGTAAATAGAAAGGTATGAGTAGTTTCCTTTTAAGGAAAACTTGAAGATGGATTAGAATACTTGATGTGCCATAAAAGCGAAGTGTTTCAAACACAAAACTATTATGGGGAACCTTCAAAGTAAATCCGTTGGAAGCATGCGACTTGTTCGCGGAGGCCACTACCTATCTAAAAAGCACATAGCATAAATCAAGGATTGAGATTAGGTCTCAAACGACTGCACCATACACTGATGTGTAGACATGGTGTGTCAGGAATAAGAAATGGAATTCTAATAGTAAAAGGACAAGTTTGTTCGGAACTACCTATGTTCTATGGATATTTCTGGATACAACGATCTATGGCTGTAGAATATCCTAGAAGAACAAGTAATTGTATGTTCAATAGTACTACGAACCAGAAGGGTGTCTTCGCCCGGTTCTTGAAGAAGACTATTAGATGAACTACAAATGCCCTAACGAACAAGGTACTTTATAATGAGGAAAGAGAAGACTGAGAACCAGCCTAACCGAGTAGTACACCACTAACTGCACCTAATGTTATTACTGTTATACACCGGAACGCCATTGCAGTGGGAGGTTGTTAAGCAACCGGAGATGTTCATAAGACTGGAGGAGTTTTAAACTCTGGGTCTAGTAGACATGAAATCGATCCCTAGTTTTGCATAGGAGGCAGTACTAATCTAAATATGCCTACTTGGGTAGCAATAAGTATTTATTGTTAAAGAGGCGAGATCATTTAGAAGTACAAGCTTAGTAAATCCATTTATGGATTATCACAAAGCTGAAACTTGTGGAACTTGCAAATTGATGAGATAGTCCATTTTATGGGTTCATCAAGGAGCATAGACAAGATTGGTGTATTGGAGACGTAATGGAAACAAAGTGATGTTTCTCGAAATTTTGTGTAGATAACACTTTATCGTTGGCGACAATGTAAAAGTGTTGTCAGACATAAAATAGAGGTTGTCTAAAATAAATCGAGATATGAGATTAAGATGAAGTTGAATCATGTTCTTAGAAATCTTTCGATCTCTAGATAAGAACGTTTGTACTTCTCTTAAGATATCTTATACGATTATGTTTTGTTTTAAACATGCACAATTCTGAGAAAGGTTATTACCTTTCAGGAACAGAATACATCTGTCTAAAGGTATGTGTTTCGAACGCATAAAGGAGATGGATGTAGACAAAGCAGTTTCCTACACTTCGAGTGTAGAGAGCTTTGTAAATGCGGTGTTATAAAACAAGAACCCGATATCAACTATGCGGTTAGCGTAGTGGGAGGATATCAAAGTAATCTGAATAAGAGATATTCGAATGCTGTAAAAGTACTTGGAAGTACTGGATTACTAAGCAAGACGAAATCCTCTTAGATTACAATTTCTCAGATCCAAATCAGAGAAAGACCAGTGTAAGTCGATATCAGGCTATGTGTTCATTTTTTTTTGAGGTGGAACCTAAGGATGAAAGAGTGATAAGCGTGATGCTTCTCGGACTCTATCATAAATCAAAAAGCAGCCTCAGAGGCAGCGGAAGTTTTGGTTAGGTTCCGGAATGACCTCTGAACTTGGATATGATTCTTGGTTCACCAAAGGCTATGTTCATAGCGGTGCATGGAGAACTGGAAGAAGTCATAAGTTCAAAAGGTGATGATAACACATAGAGCAAGTACCACCTGATACGAATCATCGTCAGAGAGACGACGCAGTAGTCACCAAGATAACTTCAGATCGGCGACCTAGATTGCTCATTCACATAATACTTCTGGGAAGTATAACTTAAGCACGTGATGAGTATGGAAGTCGGGAGTTTGGAGGAAATGACTAGACCTTAGTACAAGTGGGAGATTGTTGGAGTTGTGTACTTAATGTCTAGATTTAAGTATCGGAAAACTCCCGGTCATGGCATTTAACCTATTTAATTAATAAACAATTATTTGCAATTAATTATTATTAATTAATATATGCAAATCATAGTCCTGGATTTTATACGTTGTAGTTAGTATGGTGCAAGCATGGGCGCACAGAAGATCATACTATCGGTTACTCGTATTTAATCGAATAGTTGCTCACGACCTAGATGGACACGGACCAATCCATCGGTATAGTCGTTGTGTGAGAGAGAAAATAATTTATCTTAATTATTTTATCACACTTGTACACTTGGTGTATTGGGCGGATCGCTTGAGATTTATTGATTAGGATTGCCTTGGATAATCAATTTAAATCTCAGAGTATTTTATTCTTAATCCCCGATATTATTGCGGGTGTGTATATTTAATATAAGTGACTTTGATTTTCCAAAGGAATTAACCGATTTAATTATTGGGTCAATTACCGGTTAAGTTGGGTCACTATATTTTATATACGACATGCCGTGAATACTTGACGGGAAAGTGTATCCCGTAAGGGTTGATAATATCCCCGAGATGAGTTCATAAGGAATTATTATGTAAACCCTGCAGGTGGATTTAATCCGCATAATAATTAAGGTTGAATGGTACTATTCTCGGATACAAGAAATGAATAATATTTATTGAGCAATAAATAAATTTATTCATGGATATTTAAATCTTAAATACACGGAATAAATAATACTACCGGAGAAATATTATTTGATATAATATGGATAAATATTGGGAGTGCAATTTTATTTATATAGTGGAAAATAAATAAAATTAATATTGATAAGAATTAATGGATTTGGGTTGGACCCAATTTAATTTTCAATATTAGAAGCCCAATATTTAATCTCCTTATGATCCCCTACGTAGCCTATAAAAGCACTACATGGTCTTCACAATTCATTAACCTAAGATACGCCAATCATAAAGTCTTGAAGAGTGAAGGAGATCCATAGGAGTTCGATAGATCGTCGCCCACACGACGTTCAAACGGAGTGCAAGGAATACGTGGGAAGATCGCAAGGTCATCAAAGGTGTTTGATTTCGTTTCTCCGCACAACGAATCGAAGGTAAAATCATAAACCCTTTCTATGATTTTATGTGAATTAATTGTAGCGTATACATGAACACACGATCCGGGTAAACGTACGAACTTCGGGGGCGGGGATTCGAGATCCCCGGCGAAGGTCGAGAACCCTAGGGTTCGACCGCCGGCGCGCGGACAAGGGATGAGCCCCGGCTGGACGCCGGGGCGTGGGGTCGACCTCGGGTCGACCGCCGGGGTTCGCCGTGGGCTGGTGCCACGGCGGGAGAACCCCAGCCCCTCTCGTCCGGCGGCGTCGCGGGCTGAAGCCCTCGGCTGGAGCCGAGGGGGCGATCGAACCTAGGGTTCGATCGCCGGGTGAGCTGCGGGTTTACCCGCAGCGCCTCGTATCAAGCTGCGGGGTTTCCCGCAGCGGCGATGCGGGGAGGATCGAACCCCCCCGCGAGCAGCGAGTCGTGGACTCGCTGCGGGGCTGCTACGAGCAGCCCCGGGGATGCCTCGCGCATCCCAAGCGATCATCATGGAGATGATCGCGAGCCCCGTACGGGGGCTCGGCTGGATGCTCGCGGCCTTCGGGCCTCGCTGGGTGTTCGGTCGGGCCCCGGCTCGTGCGATGGTTCGCGTTCGGATCTCCGGCGATGAAGGATTTCGTTCGGGTTATTATTTTCCGCAAATTTTAATAGCCCGGGATATCGATTTCCAACAACTGGTATCAGAGCGTTTGGTTTCGTGTTCATGTATATGTTCGATTATTGTTCTACCTTGCAGGGATTTCCGGCTATCATGGTTGATTTAATTATTGCTTAATTAATTATCATGATTATTCGTTTATTAAACTCTCGGACATGTCGAGATACGTTTTGTGTGGATGAATGTTTGTAATAGTAAAAATTCGGGGGTTGACCGAATTTAGGATTTATAATTACGTTCTTTATTTTCCGGAAAGTGTATAGGGTCGATTTCATGTATAGAATCGATACCGGATAATTGTAATTTAATTCTTGTAATTTAATTGCGTTGGATCGATGCCGAAACGATCGCCGGAAGACGAAGAAGATGTGACGAAGAAGACGAGGGGACGAGGGGTCGATCATCCCCATGATCGATCCCCATGAAGGATCGATCGAGCCCTAGGGAAGGGGCTGTCCGTGAGCTTCCGGCCACGCCGGCCACCGGTGGTGGTGGCGCGTGGGCTGGGGGCGGCGGTGGTGCTCCTCCCGGGCGGCGGTCGACGGTGGGGGTGGTGCGGGGACTCCCAACCCGCGCTACTCCTACCATAATCCGACTTTCCTAAATTAATTCGGCTTTCCTATTTGAGTGTCTTCCTTTTAGGAAACTCTCATGGATTAGGAAGATAATTAATTGAATTAATTTTATTCCTATTTGTTTTATTTCCTTTATGAAGATATTCATGGATTAGGAATTTAATTATTTTGGTATTAATTTATTTCCTATTTGATTATTCCTATTCTTGGAAATTTTCATTAGATGGAAATTAATTGATGATGGAAAGTAGAAGAGTCCTAAATTTATTTTATTTCCTTATTCTATTATAGAAGTCTTCTAGAATATTCCGAGTTTAACTTGGATAGATTATTCTAAAGATTTAATAGAATTGGATGGGAAATTAAATAAATAAAAATATTAATAATATTTAATTTTATTTTTGATATATTCGATTGACTTAATTTTCGAATTAAGTAACTTTTGGATTAATTGAAAATAAATAGATTTAAATATTAGAAATTAATATTCTCGTCACATGGAGCATTCAAGAACGAAGACTAAAGACTAGAAGATGCATATGAAGATGGAATGAAGCCATGATAGTCGGAAAATAATTTTCTAGCATTATTTTGACTATGTGTTACTATGTGCTTTATTACTTATATGCATGCTATATGTGTTTACTTTATGCACTAGATAGCGTATCCCTTTGTTATAAAAAGCTAAGTGGGAGAGGGGATGGAAACATTCCCATGGTCTCCATTACTGTTCTCTTGGTGACTCTTATGGACTTTC
This sequence comes from Euphrasia confusa, assembly GCA_954870475.1. Classification (NCBI taxonomy): domain Eukaryota; kingdom Viridiplantae; phylum Streptophyta; class Magnoliopsida; order Lamiales; family Orobanchaceae; genus Euphrasia; species Euphrasia confusa. The sequence continues at coordinate 5,482,922 of OX940959.1, read as the reverse complement.
AAAGTTCATATAGATGAGTCATTGGAGGAGAATTCTTATAATTCCTTTTACAAGAAACATTGATCAAGTTTATCAAACAATGCCTAATTTGTTTTTCTGAAACTGATTTCAAGTCGACTCATTCTCACCCCGGGGAGTGGAATGGAGCCAAAGCCACTTGGTCATGTGGATGACACAAATTAGAGACCTTCGTACCATTCTTTGATAGGTGGGTCGATTGTCTGCTCGGCTCCCTCATTTATGAGAGATAGGGTCGCTCGCATGGCGAATCACTGGTTAGAAACTTCGAGTTTCACTTATGATTCTCCGAGTCTTGATTTACAAGATCAAATGGATCAAGTAATTGGATTTCAATTATATAAATCTCTTGGTATGGTAAACGTCCACACGAACGTGGCTTGCTATGCTGAATGGGATTTTAGAATAATTGATGTAGACAGTTATAGGAAATTGTGAGGGATTGCGAGTTATCGTAAACGTCCACACGAACGTGGCTTGCGGTGACATAACAATTCTAAACGATTCGCCTTGGTACTGAGTAATGGTTTACACTTAGGTACGCTTTATAGTATTCTTCCCAACGAAGTAACGCTATAATGATGTACGACCAAAGCAAATCTAATTGCTAAATCATTTGGGTGGGTAAACGTCCACACGAACGTGGCTTGCCTTACCTGATGGGATTTTAGATGTAATTAGTGATTTAATGATATTATTCCAGGGAAATAATGTCGGATATTAAATTAATTGTTTGTTTAAATGTGCTTATAGGTTTAGAGAATTGCTATGAATCCACTTTCGTTGATACTTGAGGAATTTGACGCACTGGTTCCATACTGTGTTGAATGGAAAGAAGAGTTAGACATTGCTCAGACTGCAAAGGAGTACAAAGACGTACTCAGTGAAACTTGTCCTCCTGGACTCACCATTAACTCAACTGAGGAGGAAATATTTGACTTTGAAAGGTGGGGTAGTGCTCGTGCATTAGCCGCTAATCATGATGTCATGCTTAAACTCAAGTTGATGTTTGGACATGATGGGGAGGCTAGAAAAGAGGCGATGAGGATACTCATAAAGATCTGTTACTTCGAGGAAACACTTGATCATGTTTTTGAGATGATGGATCTTTTAGACGAGTTGAAACAATCGCAAGCTCTTATAGCCAAAGCCAAAGGTTTCGGACCTAAAGGCAAGGGAAAGGAGAAGAAGACAAAGGGGTCCAGTAGTCCTAAGGGACTTGGACCAAAGGGTGGGATAAAGAAGCCTTCTGGCAAATATCCCCAAGGGAAGCAGTCTGAGTACTGGGGGTCTACATCTTGTCCTCTCAAAGGTACGGATTCTTTCTTTAGTCGTAAAACATAGTCAGCGGTATTATCTACCAGAATTCTGGTGTGTAGATATGGAACCACTGACGGTATGTGCATTCTAAATGCAGGGGTTCCAGAAAACCCGACGACTTAGATAAGAAGAGTTCGAGTCACATGGGCAAAGCTGTTGAGGAAGCAGCGGTTGCAGTGGAAGACATTTATCTATCTGTTTGATAGTTATAGGATTTCATTTCAAGTTTATTGCTTTGTACCTTTTATTTTAGAAAGAACTTTTGTTCTGGTTTTCTATTATTAATGGATATTTTATTTCTTTAATCATTTGATGGTTTAGATAAGAAATAATAGCGATATCTATTCTAGTACATTAGATAGCAATATATGAATGATGAATCCTTAGTCTACCACGATGCAACAAACCGATATATATAAACTTGTTTTACTTATTAAATGTGTTCCTTTATCAATCATTATACTTGTGAATTCTTGAACTTAGTAGTATTTATTCAAAAGGGGATTCAAAAGGTCGAAATTGATTTATTCAATTATAGTTGGAGGAATGGACCTCCCGACCTAAGAATCAAATTTTGGAAGAAGATACAACTAAGTTAACCTTTCTGGATAAAGGATGGAGTTCGGACAAGTATTGAGAATGATCAAAGATGATATATGCAGACATATGTGTAAATAGAAAGGTATGAGTAGTTTCCTTTTAAGGAAAACTTGAAGATGGATTAGAATACTTGATGTGCCATAAAAGCGAAGTGTTTCAAACACAAAACTATTATGGGGAACCTTCAAAGTAAATCCGTTGGAAGCATGCGACTTGTTCGCGGAGGCCACTACCTATCTAAAAAGCACATAGCATAAATCAAGGATTGAGATTAGGTCTCAAACGACTGCACCATACACTGATGTGTATACATGGTGTGTCAGGAATAAGAAATGGAATTCTAATAGTAAAAGGACAAGTTTGTTCGGAACTACCTATGTTCTATGGATATTTCTGGATACAACGATCTATGGCTGTAGAATATCCTAGAAGAACAAGTAATTGTATGTTCAATAGTACTACGAACCAGAAGGGTGTCTTCGCCCGGTTCTTGAAGAAGACTATTAGATGAACTACAAATGCCCTAACGAACAAGGTACTTTATAATGAGGAAAGAGAAGACTGAGAACCAGCCAAACCGAGTAGTACACCACTAACTGCACCTAATGTTATTACTGTTATACACCGGAACGCCATTGCAGTGGGAGGTTGTTAAGCAACCGGAGATGTTCATAAGACTGGAGGAGTTTTAAACTCTGGGTCTAGTAGACATGAAATCGATCCCTAGTTCTGCATAGGAGGCAGTACTAATCTAAATATGCCTACTTGGGTAGCAATAAGTATTTATTGTTAAAGAGGCGAGATCATTTAGAAGTACAAGCTTAGTAAATCCATTTATGGATTATCACAAAGCTGAAACTTGTGGAACTTGCAAATTGATGAGATAGTCCATTTTATGGGTTCATCAAGGAGCATAGACAAGATTGGTGTATTGGAGACGTAATGGAAACAAAGTGATGTTTCTCGGAATTTTGTGTAGATAACACTTTATCGTTGGCGACAATGTAAAAGTGTTGTCAGACATAAAATAGAGGTTGTCTAAAATAAATCGAGATATGAGATTAAGATGAAGTTGAATCATGTTCTTAGAAATCTTTCGATCTCTAGATAAGAACGTTTGTACTTCTCTTAAGATATCTTATACGATTATGTTTTGTTTTAAACATGCACAATTCTGAGAAAGGTTATTACCTTTCAGGAACAGAATACATCTGTCTAAAGGTATGTGTTTCGAACGCATAAAGGAGATGGATGTAGACAAAGCAGTTTCCTACACTTCGAGTGTAGAGAGCTTTGTAAATGCGGTGTTATAAAACAAGAACCCGATATCAACTATGCGGTTAGCGTAGTGGGAGGATATCAAAGTAATCTGAATAAGAGATATTCGAATGCTGTAAAAGTACTTGGAAGTACTGGATTACTAAGCAAGACGAAATCCTCTTAGATTACAATTTCTCAGATCCAAATCAGAGAAAGACCAGTGTAAGTCGATATCAGGCTATGTGTTCATTTTTTTTTGAGGTGGAACCTAAGGATGAAAGAGTGATAAGCGTGATGCTTCTCGGACTCTATCATAAATCAAAAAGCAGCCTCAGAGGCAACGGAAGTTTTGGTTAGGTTCCGGAATGACCTCTGAACTTGGATATGATTCTTGGTTCACCAAAGGCTATGTTCATAGCGGTGCATGGAGAACTGGAAGAAGTCATAAGTTCAAAAGGTGATGATAACACATAGAGCAAGTACCACCTGATACGAATCATCGTCAGAGAGACGACGCAGTAGTCACCAAGATAACTTCAGATCGGCGACCTAGATTGCTCATTCACATAATACTTCTGGGAAGTATAACTTAAGCACGTGATGAGTATGGAAGTCGGGAGTTTGGAGGAAATGACTAGACCTTAGTACAAGTGGGAGATTGTTGGAGTTGTGTACTTAATGTCTAGATTTAAGTATCGGAAAACTCCCGGTCATGGCATTTAACCTATTTAATTAATAAACAATTATTTGCAATTAATTATTATTAATTAATATATGCAAATCATAGTCCTGGATTTTATACGTTGTAGTTAGTATGGTGCAAGCATGGGCGCACAGAAGATCATACTATCGGTTACTCGTATTTAATCGAATAGTTGCTCACGACCTAGATGGACACGGACCAATCCATCGGTATAGTCGTTGTGTGAGAGAGAAAATAATTTATCTTAATTATTTTATCACACTTGTACACTTGGTGTATTGGGCGGATCGCTTGAGATTTATTGATTAGGATTGCCTTGGATAATCAATTTAAATCTCAGAGTATTTTATTCTTAATCCCCGATATTATTGCGGGTGTGTATATTTAATATAAGTGACTTTGATTTTCCAAAGGAATTAACCGATTTAATTATTGGGTCAATTACCGGTTAAGTTGGGTCACTATATTTTATATACGACATGCCGTGAATACTTGACGGGAAAGTGTATCCCGTAAGGGTTGATAATATCCCCGAGATGAGTTCATAAGGAATTATTATGTAAACCCTGCAGGTGGATTTAATCCGCATAATAATTAAGGTTGAATGGTACTATTCTCGGATACAAGAAATGAATAATATTTATTGAGCAATAAATAAATTTATTCATGGATATTTAAATCTTAAATACACGGAATAAATAATACTACCGGAGAAATATTATTTGATATAATATGGATAAATATTGGGAGTGCAATTTTATTTATATAGTGGAAAATAAATAAAATTAATATTGATAAGAATTAATGGATTTGGGTTGGACCCAATTTAATTTTCAATATTAGAAGCCCAATATTTAATCTCCTTATGATCCCCTACGTAGCCTATAAAAGCACTACATGGTCTTCACAATTCATTAACCTAAGATACGCCAATCATAACGTCTTGAAGAGTGAAGGAGATCCATAGGAGTTCGATAGATCGTCGCCCACACGACGTTCAAACGGAGTGCAAGGAATACGTGGGAAGATCGCAAGGTCATCAAAGGTGTTTGATTTCGTTTCTCCGCACAACGAATCGAAGGTAAAATCATAAACCCTTTCTATGATTTTATGTGAATTAATTGTAGCGTATACATGAACACACGATCCGGGTAAACGTACGAACTTCGGGGGCGGGGATTCGAGATCCCCGGCGAAGGTCGAGAACCCTAGGGTTCGACCGCCGGCGCGCGGACAAGGGATGAGCCCCGGCTGGACGCCGGGGCGTGGGGTCGACCTCGGGTCGACCGCCGGGGTTCGCCGTGGGCTGGTGCCACGGCGGGAGAACCCCAGCCCCTCTCGTCCGGCGGCGTCGCGGGCTGAAGCCCTCGGCTGGAGCCGAGGGGGCGATCGAACCTAGGGTTCGATCGCCGGGTGAGCTGCGGGTTTACCCGCAGCGCCTCGTATCAAGCTGCGGGGTTTCCCGCAGCGGCGATGCGGGGAGGATCGAACCCCCCCGCGAGCAGCGAGTCGTGGACTCGCTGCGGGGCTGCTACGAGCAGCCCCGGGGATGCCTCGCGCATCCCTAGCGATCATGATGGAGATGATCGCGAGCCCCGTACGGGGGCTCGGCTGGATGCTCGCGGCCTTCGGGCCTCGCTGGGTGTTCGGTCGGGCCCCGGCTCGTGCGATGGTTCGCGTTCGGATCTCCGGCGATGAAGGATTTCGTTCGGGTTATTATTTTCCGCAAATTTTAATAGCCCGGGATATCGATTTCCAACAATACTCGTACCTTATTGTCTGAGTAGACATAGGTCTGCATACATCAGAGTCAATCAATTCTTATCCGGATCTTATATCTTATATCCATAAAGGATTGCTTAGTCATATTATCTTCCAAATTAGATTCTTAGGTCGGAAGGTCCACTCCTTCAACTTAATTGATCAAATATCAATTTTCGACCTTTGAATTTCTTATTTGAATAAACATGACTCAGCATAAGAATCCACAAGTATAATTGATAAATAAATCTCTTATTAGTAAAACGAGTTTTACATTACGGTTCGTTGCATCGTGGTGGACTCAGGATCATCATTTATATATTGCTAGCTAATGTACCAAAATAGATAATATCATTATTTCTTCTTATAACCATCAAATGATTAAAAGAAATAAAATATCTATTTATTAGAAATCCAAAACAAAGTTCTTTCTAAAATGAAAGGTACATAAAAGCAATAACTCAAAATGAAATCCTATAAAATGTCCTCCACTGCAACAGCTGCCTCCTCTACAGCATTGCCCATGTAGACTACGATTTCTTCTTTTCTAAGTCGTTAGGTTTCCTGGAACCCTTGCATTTAAAATGCACATACCGTCAGTGGTTCCATATCTACACACCAGGTTCCGGTAGATAATACCACTGACTATGTTTTACGACTAAAGAAAAATTTCGTACTTTCTTTGAGAGGATAATCAGACTTCCAGTACCCAGACTGTTTGCATCGAGAACTCTTGCCTCTTGGCTTTCTCGTCCCATCTCGTGGTCCAAGAAACTTAGGACCACTGGGTTTCTTTGCTTGCTTTTCCTTTCCCCCGATTTTTCCCTTAGGTTCAAAACCTTTGGCATTGGCTTACAAGAGCTTGCGATTTCCGTCTCAACTCGTCTAAAACGTCCATCATCTTAGAAACGTGTTAAAGCGTTTCCTCGAATCGACTGTCCTTTATGAGTATCCTCATCGCCTCTTGTCTAGCCTCTGCATCATGTCAAAACATCTACTTGAGTTTGAACATGATATCATAATCAGTGGTTATTGCATAAGTGAAATTACGTCTTCGACGTATGATACCAACTTTTCGCGAAGTTGGACTAAAACAATGAACACCAGCTTCAGTCAAGGTAACAATCACACAAGTTTGTGGAATGAAAGACGGAAGACAAAGACAAAGTTATGTAATATGTTTTCATTCCATTGAAACAACGAAACTAAACTATTACACTGAGTATGGTAGGCAAAACGATTACAAGAAGTTTCCCGAGTGTCGCAACAACTCCCACTAACTTGCAATCTAGCACACTAGAGCCTAGAGCTAAATCTCCTAACTCTAATCTTGGCACAAGGCGCAAATGCTACTACACAAACTCGAAGCTCGAAGCTGTCGGTCACGATTCTAAAAATCAGATTTTCGTTCTCTCAAAATCGTCAAAGGTGAAATCGAAATCCATGGGTTTATATAGGCAGCCCGCACATGTGAGGTGATGACGTGGCACGTTCTAGTTGGTCACATGCTTGGCTGATGTCACTTCTCCATGGATGACATCACTCTTGTAGAACTTGGATTCTTGAATCTTGGAATCTTGAATCTTCGATTCTTGAATCTTCGAATCTTGAATCTTCAATTTCAAAGTCAGAACTTCAATTCAATCTTGACTCCGTCGATCTCAATTCTTCATCTTCAAACTCTCGTGAAAAACTCTAAGTGTTGAAGCCTCGGAATTTTATCGTCTTCATGGTCGTCGATATCATTGAAGTAGAAAACACACGGAACCATTCTTCATTCCTTGATATGAGTACTTGGTGAAAGAAATCACGTTGAAGGTACTTAGTGAAAATCGTCGTTGAAGAATGTCATAGTCGCTGGCACCGTGCCTTGAGGACAAGCGTCGCGGAACCCATGCCAGTGCCAAAACCGGCGACAGGAGTCGCCGATTCCATGACATGACAAATGCCAAAACCGGCGACAGGAGTCGCCGATTCCATGTCAATGCCAAGTGCCACAAACGGCGACTCCAGTCGCCGTTCCAAAGAAAAACCAAAAACGGCGACGCCAGTCGCCGTTCCATCCCTTGTCAAAAGCGGAGACTTGTGTCGCTGATTCCTTGCATCTCCAAAATCGGCGACTGTGGTCGCCGTTCCACACATCTTCACTAAGTCCGAAATCGACGACTCCTGTCGCCGTTCCTGTCATGCCAAAAGCGGCGACTCCTGTCGCCGTTCCATGGTCATGCCATCGTTCCAAAAACCGGAGACTCTAGTCTCCTTTTCCATGCACCTGCAATCCTGAAAATCAACAAAAACACAAGTACAAAAACGTTGTCGCCAAAATCAACATTTACAATCTCCCCCTTTTTGGCACAACTCATGAAAACGAAGTTAAGTAAACAGAGATATACGTATCTCCCCCTCAATCGAATATCAACACAAAATAAGCTAAGTAAAAGATGGAAAAACATCAATAATTCAATCAATGAAAAACCATAAAAGACTTAGCCAAATTTCAAACCAAAGGATAAAAACTTAGATAAATTTTCAACACAAAAACATTATCCAGAGATAGCCAAAATATGAAAAACAATGCATGGACGAATTCAGAGTTTGATGCATGCAATAACAGAATATGAAAAACCGAGTTCCAGAGTTTTAAAAAAAAACGGAAATAAAAACTTGGGATAAAAACTTGAACTTGGAATGTGGAACTTAAGATCTTCAATTTCTTCATTCCTTTGGCGAGCCAGCTGGAGTGGGTTCACGTTCCGGACTCTCGACCACGTCTTCTTCATCTTCGCCATAGATGAAGCCGTCATCAGAACTGGAGTCCTCTTTCTCGTCGTCGTCGGTCTCATCACCCAGACCAAAAATCTCGTACTCGCCGAAGTCTTTTCCACCTTCATCTTCGACATCAAGAATGTTGACATCAGCGTCGACATCCTGATCTTTCAATCCTCCTGACGGCATCGCCCTCGAAGATTCGCCAACCTTCGCCTTGCCCTTATCACGAATATCCATCGCTCCTTCAAAAATATCATCATCAGTTTTCTCTCCATCATCAACCTCTCTGTCCACCTGTTCAACAGCTATGTTGTTTCCTTTCGCCAGCTGCACGTGAGCCTCTTGGATCGCATCCCTTACCATCTTCAGAATGAAAGTATCTTTCAAACTTGCATCGGGGGCTCCAACATCACCGAGTCCTCCCCCTTGTTGGATCTCTCGTTGAAGTTTTTCGAAAGATAACTTCTGCTTCTTTTGAGCGTCGATCATTTTGTTGTAGGCCACGGCATGTTCCTCTTGACACTGTTCCAGAGCCAAGGTGTCAGCATAAAATTCCTTAACACAGGCTGAAGGCACCACAGCACGATGACTGTGGATAGGGTGATAAGGATTTCTGTAAGGCGGAACTTTAGAGTAAGGCCCAAACTCGCGAGGAACGATTCTGGGCTGTTGGTTGGTTTGAGGTTCCGCCTCATCAGCTGCAGCTGTGGATTCATTCTTTTGTCGCTTGGCCGAGGGAGACTTGTCTTTCTTGGCGATCGACTTTCTCTTTCTTTTCAGTGGAGATGGCGGAGGAGTTAGAATGTCAGGAAGGGCATTCCTGTCAACAAAGTCAAACCAAGGGAGATCGATGACACGTTTGGACGGATTCAGGTATGTGCCAGTGATCTTGACAGCGCCATTTTTCTTTAACTTTTTCTCAAAGTCATTATCAGGTGTAAAGCCTTGAGCGTGAAGCATGCCGTAGATCAAACACGGATGCGTGAGTTGAAGTTTCTGTGCCTCTGGCCAGTCAGCTTGGCGAAGAATGGTCTCGTCCGTCGTCCTGGCAATCTTGCATAAGTCATTGAAAATTATTTTGCCAAGGTTGATTTGTTCGCCACATCCAAGGCGAAAGATGATGTGCATCAGCTCCGGAGTCAAGACAGATTCGTCCTTGTATGCTGTCCAGTTGGACATGCCAAGTCGCTGCAAGATGCCGTAAAAGGCAGATAGTTTGTTCGGTGGCGGCAGTTCAGACTTAACTTTCTTTTGAGTAACGAAAGTGCCGATGGTAAGATCTTCGGCCCGTTCCTCAGCAGAGGGCGCAGTCCAGGTAGAATCAACTTCCAACCTCTCTAGAAACTTGTTTATGGAAAAGGGGCGGAATTTGTATAACTTTTCACGGAAAACAAAACAGCCATACAGACGGCTCTTCGGGTTCGCGAAGTCAGGAGACAAGCTGGCGTAGAACTTGTTAAGGATGGGAATGGAATAGCGGTAAGTCAAGCTCACGGATTTGAGCATATGCATCTTGCTCAGGAAATCTGTTATGCCGTGACGGTCATAGTCTTCCTTCAGAATAGTTCGATCGGTAAGGATCGGTAAAGTCTGGATGAGTTTGTGGCGACGTTCAGCAGTCGCAGTGAAGAAATCGCGAGAATGTGGTTTAGGACACTCGGAAAATTCCGAGATATACTTGAAGCCGTCAGTCGACTTCTGCGATCCAGCTGATCCAGAAGATAGTGGCGGTTTCTGCGAACTATGAGTTCGAGACTTGGTGACTTGTCCACCAGAGTTTTTCGGAGTGGATGTTTTCACACCACCTCCACTGGCGGATGGCTTCTTGCCTTCGGCACTCCCAGCTGGAGTCACCGATTTCTTTCCCGAACCTGATGGCGACATAAGTTTTGGTTCTGTGCCAGCAGTCACAGTCACTGTGGAAGGGATTTTGACAATCTTTTTGCCATCCTTGGTTATCTCGCCAGCCGCGAGCAACCTATGGTATTCAGCCTTGGGAACAACACCATTGTAGATGCGGAAGGAAGCATCTTGGAATTTAGTTTTCCCTGACTTAGGTTCTTTTCCCGGCTGACGGGCAGAAGAGTGTGCCGGTTTGGCAGTAGTTGTCAAGTCAATGGACTGTTCAGTTGACGCAGCCTTGCGTTTCTCGACTTTTTCCAAGTGAGCTTTAAGCTCTTCATACGCCGCCTTCTTGGACGTGGGCGACGGAGCCTGTTCAAACTGTTCGTTCAAGTAGACAGTCATGTCAGCCAACATGTCATCTAAGTTCTTTGCGGCAGACATTTCGAAGATTTTGGAAAAAAATTCTAACACTTGGAAAAGTATCACAATCACGGAAACGAGGACGGGGCGCCGGGTGCGCAAAGCTAGAGTTGCCGGATGCAACGGAGTATGGAAAAACTAAGAACTAAGGAACGATGGACAAGCAATCAGCAGCTGAGAGTCGAGAGTTCGAGAGTTCTAAAGTGCGATGTAAGCGTAACCATGATAGAATCACCCCAGGGGCTATATATAGGAAAATTTTGGGCCGCCCGTCCGGATTGAAAATACACAGCTCAAGACCTGTAAAAAGCCCATCTCAAGAAGAAAATTTGAGCCCATTAGACGAACAAAATTTTATTAATTTGAAAATATTATTAAAATAATAATTTTCAAAAATAATAAATAAAAATTAAATAAATAAAAATAAGAAAAACCGAAGATCAAACCGAAGGTCGGAATGACGAAGCTCAGTGCCATAGGTTCGAGTCTCCAGAAATGGGCATGGCGTTGGACAGGCGCTAGATCAGCGACCCTAGTCGCCGGTTTTGCGGAGTCCGTAGTCTCCGGTTTTGGCATGGGCAAGTCTCCGGTTTTGTCATGGGCAAGTCTCCGGATTTGTCACTGACATGAGTCGCCGCTTTTCGGCGACAGGAGTCTCCGGAAATGGAACACTTTGAGTCTCCGTTTTTGGAGAATGGAGTCTCCGATTTTTGATATTCCAATTTCGCCAACATTTGAACTTTGTCGTCGCTGCACTCAATGTTTAGACATCCGAGATGGTAAACCACATAGCCCTGGATATGAACTACAGAAATGCCAAAACAAAAACAACACATCCCGAGTTAGTCATTCAAGAGTTCAACACACGCAAACATTCAAACACATTTTAGTGGAGATTTGAGGGGTGATATTAGGCAATGAAGAGCAAATATTTTCCCAGAAAAGAGACACTTCCATCATTTTTCCAAAACAAAAATTTCACACGAGGTGAATAGAACTTTGAGGTAATGAAAAATCTCTCATATTAAAGACCGGTGAGATGGACCGAAGTATGTGATAGACATGTTTACTTGTCCTTCGTCTCAGTCACAAGGAAGCAGTCGTGTTTCGTCGAAACATATTGGCAGAGTTAGCGCCGCACAAGAGATTTTAATTCATGAATGCAAGGTGAACACTTAAGGCACTCCGATCAGGAACTAGCATTACTTCAATCAGAGGGGAGCCGGGGTAACCGGCGTCCTCCAGACGAGTTTTTAGCTTTAGATGAAATGCAACAGACACTCATTACAGCAGTCAGAGGGGAGCAAGGCTCACTTGCGTCCTCCAAAGTGTGATAGGAGAGTGTCTTAAAGTTCAGCGTCCATGTACAACCTTTCGAAGAGGGGAGCCGGGGGTACCAGCGTCCTCCGTTACTTGGCTTTATGGATCTATGCAAATGAAGCGAGGAGTTTAAGCCATGTTCACATGTTCGCATTCAGCGGAATAAATACTCTTGTGTCCGAAGACTAGAAGCGGCCTCGAATCCATGTTTGTCTGACTAGACTAATCCACGACGATTCCGAGTGCGTATTCAGAAGTAAAGAAACTACTCTTTCAGACTTCAAAATTTTTCGTGAACTCTTAGAGAGAACACATGCAGAGAGAATTCCTTAATGTTTTGAATCTCTCAAAGTCAAGAGGTTTGGTAAAGATGTCAGCAAGCTGTTTTTCCGTTGAAATATGTTGTAGACTGACTATATCACGATCAACCAAATCTCTAATGAAATGATGTCGAATGTCGATGTGTTTAGTTCTTGAGTGCTGGACAGGATTTTCGCTGATTTTGATGGCACTCTGGTTATCACAATACAGCACCAATGGAGCACTCTTAAGAAGATAGTCATTCAACATTTGTTTCAACCAAAGTAGTTGAGTGCAACAACTTCCAGCCGCAACGTACTCTGACTCGGCAGTGGACAGTGCGATACAGTTTTGCTTGCGACTATGCCAAGACACAATGTTATTGCCAAGGAAGCAACAGCTGCCGGAGGTACTTTTTCTTTCGTCCGTGTCCGTCGCCCAGTCGGCATCAGAAAAACCGACAAGGTTGGATGAAGTGTCGCGCCCATACCAAAGGCCTAGCTGAGAAGTCCCAGAGATGTATCGGAAGATCCGTTTCACAGCTCGTAGATGGTCCTCCTTTGGATCAGCTTGGTACCTGGCACACATACAAACACTAAACATAATGTCAGGACGAGTGGCAGTTAAATAATGTAAACTCCCAATCATGGAACGATAAAGAGTTTGGTTTACACTCCGGCTTTTCGTTGACGTCGACAAGCGTTCCGTAGTTGCCATAGGAGTGTTAGCTGGCTTGGCATGATGCATCTCAAACCTCTCAACCATGTTTTTAGCATACTTACTTTGAGATACAAAAATCCCATTTGGTCGTTGAGAAATCTGAAGGCCAAGAAATTGGTGCAACTCCCCCTCAAGGCTCATCTGAAAAGTCGAGGACATAGCTTCTGTGAATGAAGTCACGAGTTTGGAACAGGTCGCTCTGAAGACAATGTCGTCAACGTAAATTTGGGCAACAATCATGTGTTTGCCATCTCGCTTGATGAATAGAGTTTTGTCCACCGATCCACGCTCAAAGCCGAATTTTAGAAGAAAATCCGTGAGACATCCGTACCAGGCGCGAGGCGCTTGTTTCAAGCCATATAGAGCTTTGTGAAGCTTGTAGACATGATTAGGCTTCTTCGGATCCTCAAAACCCTTAGGTTGGGCAACGTAGACCTCTTCTTCCAAGACACCGTTCAAGAAAGCAGCTTTGACGTCCATCTGTCTAAGTTTGATGCCGAGATGGCATGCAATAGCAATCAAGAGTCTGATGGACTCAATTCGTGCGACCGGAGCAAACGTTTCATCAAAATCTATGCCTTCCACTTGGGCATATCCTTGGGCAACAAGACGAGCTTTGTTTCGGACAACTTAGTTATGCTCATCTGTTTTATTCTTGAAAATCCATTTAGTTCCAACAACATTGATGTTTGAAGTTCGGGGAACTAAGGACCAAACATTATTCCGCGTGAACTCATTTAACTCTTCTTGCATGGCCATGATCCAAAAATCATCTTGCATGGCTTCCTTGTAATTTTTCGGCTCATTTTCGGAGAGAAAGCAAGTGATGCCGATTTCATTACACACTGCTGAAGTACATATGTTGTAGAGTTCGTCGGGAGAATTCATTTGTTTCTTTAAGCGTGTAGTTCGCTCATTCAAACTTCCAATCATTTGGTTCGGTGGATGACGTTTTTGGATATGACCCGGTGCTTCTCTCGGTGCATCAGCGGGGTTTTCAACATGATCATCATCATCATCCTCAGTAACCGAAGTGTCATCATTTCCGTTGCTAGACTCTCCAATTTCAGGTGAAGTATTAGGAGTAGCATTTTCGGAAGTCACAGTAGTGGGTGTTGAAGGAAATGTTCGAACTTCAAGAATTCCTTCCTTAACCCAATCAGCCTCTGCATCTTTTCCTAGGAAGTCTTGTTCATCAAAATTGATGTTGACAGTTTCTATGACTTTCCTCGTTCGTAGATTGTACGCACGGTAGGCATGACTATTTTGGCTATAGCCAACAAAAATTCCACGATCAGCTTTGGCTTCAAATTTCTTCAGAGGATCACGATCCTTCAAAATATAGCAAGTACAGCCAAAGACACGAAAGTGTGCCACCGAAGGTTTCTTGCCATTTACAAGTTCATAGGCAGTGGCAGTAGTGCCAGATCGAATACTTATTCGATTCAAAATGTAACCAGCTGTAGAGACGGCTTCTGCCCAAAAAGTTCGGGCAAGATTTTTCGAAATTAACATCACGCGTGCCATCTCTTGCAGTGTTCGATTCTTTCGTTCGGCAATCCCATTTTGTTGAGGCGTTTTTGGGGCCGAGTATTCATGATGGATTCCCTTCAGCATACAAAATTCATTGAAGCTAGCATTTTCAAATTCAGTGTCGTGATCACTCCTGATCCTTTTGACCTTAGCTTCATGATTCGTTCGAATCCATTTCACAATACCTTTGAAGGCATTGAAAGTCTCATCCTTGGTCGCCAGAAATCTCGTCCATGTGTATCGGGAAAAATCATCGACAACAACCAACACATATTCTTTCTTAGCTAAGCTCTTCACCTCCATTGGACCCATCAAGTCCATGTGTAGAAGTTCAAAGGGGGCTGCAGTGCTCATTAGAGTTGGAAGTGCCGGATGAGGAGTCCTTGTCAACTTGCCCTTCTGACAGTCACCACATACTCGCTTCTCAATTTTGGGGAGTTGAGAGATTCCTCGAACTATCTCCCCCTTAACCAGTTTGCTCAGATTGCGAGTGCTAGTGTGGCCAAGTCGTTGGTGCCACAAGTCAACTTCATCAGGAACGGTCACGGAGAAGCAACTATACTCAGTTGTATAGCAATTGTTTTTAGCACGTGGACCTTCCATTATACACTTTCCCTCAACATCAAAAACTTGGCAAGATTCCTTATCGAAGCTAACATTAAAACCTTCATCACAAAGCTGACTGATAGAGATGAGGTTTGCCACAAGTCCCTTGACATGGACAACATTCCTGATAGGAGGTAATCCTTTGATTTGAAGCGTCCCCTTTCCCTTGACAACACCTTTTGCTCCCCCTCCAAACACCACGGGGGAACCAGTCATCGGCTCATATTCTTTCAAGAATTTCTTTGTGCCGGTCATATGTCGGGAGCAGCCACTATCAAAGTACCAAATGCCTTTGTTGCCAGCTTCAGAAGCATTAAGTGCAACATGGCAGAAAATCAGTTCCCTTGGTTGCCAACTACTGGTTGTAGAGTTAAGTTCAACTTTACTCTTTTGAGACTTAGGCACCCATTTCTTCTTTCCATTCATTTGGACATGTCTCTCAGTCAACGCTTTCAGAGTTGTCCTAGCTTTCGAATTTGGAGAAATGGGTTTCTTCATTTTCTTAGCCACTTCGGACTTTTTCTTCAGGGTCATCAACTCTCTGTTCGCGTCATCCTTCATCTTATAACAAAATGGTCGAATGTGTCCAGGTTGGTCACAGTAGTGACATACATACTTTCTCCTTTGACGAGTTTCAACCTTCGTGGACGTCTTGACCAAAACAGTTTTTGTGCTAGATGTTTGTCCATTTCTCTTCACATTCTGAGATTTGTCTAAGTTCTTTAGCAACGTCTTTTCATAAGGAAGGATACCACGAGGATGTTTGACAATATTCTTCGGAAATTGATATGTCTCAGATTCAGATTTTGAAGTCGAGGACGACTTTTGAGTTTTAGGTTCTGGAGACTTAGCAATCTTCTTCCCTTCAGCAATCTCCTTCCGTTTAGATGATTCAACGTCATCCTTACTTTTATCCTCAGGCAAATCATTCGATGCCTTCACAAAACTCACTTCCTTCTTCTTTTCAGATGTTGAGTATATAGACTCAAAAACTTTTTGGAATCCAAGACCGTAACGATTAGGATTCATATATGAAGCAGCATTGTCAAACACGGAAGAGTTCGTGTTCATTTTTCTTAACAACTCGTCAGTCATATGAAGTTTTTCTATCAATGCATATCGTTCCTTGTCAGTCATGGCAAGATCAGTTTGAGTTTTCATCAGTGATGACTTCAGTTCATCATTCTCAGCATCCGAGTTCTTAAATAGAGTCTGCAGTTTCTTCACTTCAGTTGACTCCTTTTTCAGTGACGTCTTCAGTTTAGAGTTTTCAGAACTCATTTTGTCACACAACTCTCTCAGTTCGACAACTTCCTTGAAATACTTATGTTTTTCCTCGAAAAGGTCATCAAATTTTACTTTGAGAATTGTCAAGGAATTGTTCAACTTCTTCTTCTCATCTTCAGTCTTCTCAACTGAGTTTCTCAACACAACCACTTCATCACACATCTTGAGTTGTTCATTCGAGAGTTCATTAAAAGATTCAGTCAAGCACTTTAGAGACACTTCAAGTGTGCTATTCTCAGTGATAGCAACATCATATAGATTTTCAAGCATAGAGTGACTCTCCTTCAAAGTGATCAACTCGATACACACATCTTCAGTTTTAGACACTTCGGTTGTCTTCTCTATCTCTTCAGCATCAGACACTGATTCATCATCCGAGAAGATATCATCATCACAGAAATTTCGGTTTGTCGATGCCACACGGAAGATGTTGTCTGCAGTTGCAGTGTCTTTCAGAAATGCATCAAAAACAAAGTTTTCGACCTCCACATTTTCAAGATCAAAAGATTCACCAAAAGTGACAACTAGAGCGTTGTCTTCATCATCATCAGAATTATTGTCCTCAGACTCGTCGTTCTCAGAAATGACATCCTCATCGTCAATCAGTACATAGCTAACTGGTAGCTTCTTCTTACGATGTAAATTAGGACATTCATTTTTAACGTGTCCATATCCCTTACACTCATAGCATTGCATCTTGGAGACATCCTTGCCAGTAGAGGAATATGGTGAGAGCTTTGTTCCTTTAAACTTTTTATCTGACGACGATCCCTGATTTCGGTTGTCAGGAGTATTTGGATATGAGTTAGAACTTTTCTGAAATTTTCGAAAATTTCGTGCACGGTTCTTTCTCTTAAATTCTTGTTTCACAAGATAAGTGACTATCTCAGTCAGTGCAGCCAGTTTGTCCGGATTATTTGAGTTCATCAGTTTTTCAATTTCTTCAGCTTCCTCATCATCAGATTCACCCAGATCAGCAGAAAAACTACTTTCAGTTTTCTCATTTTTCGAATGAGTCTTTCGAGAGTTAGAGCTTCTTGAACTTTTTCCTTTCTCTGAAATTTTGAGAGCAGTCATCGGTTCGTAGACAAGAGACATGTCTGGGTTGCTTCGAACTTTGAGAGTCAGGTCATAGTTTCTCAAATCAGCCATCAAGTCGGCATAGTCCCAGTTTTGGTTCTCGTCATTGCGTGCTTCGATAGTCAGCACCTTGCTTTCGAACCTAGTGCTAACACTGGAGAGAACTTTCTCATATACCATGGGAGCAGGAAAAATTTCACCAAGTTCAAAAGCTTCATTCACATATCTCATGATCTTGTCCAAGTAGTCATTAATATCTTCATCTTCCCTCATCCGGAGTTGATGGAATTGAGCAGTGATAGTTCGGATTTTCGATCGCTTAACAGCATGACTTCCCTCACAAGTTCTTTGTAAAGTTTCCCAAGCATCTCTGGCAGATGTGCAATTTTTGACCAGCTGATACATACTGAGGTCCAGCCATTCACAGATAATAAGTAAGGCTTTGCTGTTAGCCGTGGACAAGTCATGTTCCTCTCTCGTCCAACTACGTTCCGGTTTCGGAATTCTCACGCCATCGGCGTCTTCCGTATATGGGCGTTCCCATCCTTCTAACACTGCCATCCAAGATCTGGAATCAAAACCCTTAATCCTAGCTGAAACTTTGGCCTTCCAGTTTGAGTAGTTCTGATTAGTAAGCATAATCGGTTTCTGGACAAACATGGACGACTCCATTGTAGCGGAATTATGAAGTCAAGTAACGGATCACGTCTTATACGTATGACGTCCCGCTCTGATACCAATTGAAATTACGTCTTCGACGTATGATACCAACTTTTCGCGAAGTTGGACTAAAACAATGAACACCAGCTTCAGTCAAGGTAACAATCACACAAGTTCGTGGAATGAAAGACGGAAGACAAAGACAAAGTTATGTAATATGTTTTCATTCCATTGAAACAACGAAACTAAACTATTACACTGAGTATGGTAGGCAAAACGATTACAAGAAGTTTCCCGAGTGTCGCAACAACTCCCACTAACTTGCAATCTAGCACACTAGAGCCTAGAGCTAAATCTCCTAACTCTAATCTTGGCACAAGGCGCAAATGCTACTACACAAACTCGAAGCTCGAAGCTGTCGGTCACGATTCTAAAAATCAGATTTTCGTTCTCTCAAAATCGTCAAAGGTGAAATCGAAATCCATGGGTTTATATAGGCAGCCCGCACATGTGAGGTGATGACGTGGCACGTTCTGGTTGGTCACATGCTTGACTGATGTCACTTCTCCATGGATGACATCACTCTTGTAGAACTTGGATTCTTGAATCTTGGAATCTTGAATCTTCGATTCTTGAATCTTCAATTTCAAAGTCAGAACTTCAATTCAATCTTGACTCCGTCGATCTCAATTCTTCATCTTCAAACTCTCGTGAAAAACTCTAAGTGTTGAAGCCTCGGAATTTTATCGTCTTCATGGTCGTCGATATCATTGAAGTAGAAAACACACGGAACCATTCTTCATTCCTTGATATGAGTACTTGGTGAAAGAAATCACGTTGAAGGTACTTAGTGAAAATCGTCGTTGAAGAATGTCATAGTCGCTGGCACCGTGCCTTGAGGACAAGCGTCGCGGAACCCATGCCAGTGCCAAAACCGGCGACAGGAGTCGCCGATTCCATGACATGACAAATGCCAAAACCGGCGACAGGAGTCGCCGATTCCATGTCAATGCCAAGTGCCACAAACGGCGACTCCAGTCGCCGTTCCAAAGAAAAACCAAAAACGGCGACGCCAGTCGCCGTTCCATCCCTTGTCAAAAGCGGAGACTTGTGTCGCTGATTCCTTGCATCTCCAAAATCGGCGACTGTGGTCGCCGTTCCACACATCTTCACTAAGTCCGAAATCGGCGACTCCTGTCGCCGTTCCTGTCATGCCAAAAGCGGCGACTCCTGTCGCCGTTCCATGGTCATGCCATCGTTCCAAAAACCGGAGACTCTAGTCTCCTTTTCCATGCACCTGCAATCCTGAAAATCAACAAAAACACAAGTACAAAAACGTTGTCGCCAAAATCAACATTTACAATAAGCATTTTCCCACTTCTTAAAATCAGTCATTTCCTCTTTAGTTAAGATGGGATTGTCCTCCATTTTAATGGGATATATGTCTTACCGGCCACTTGGAGAGTCGAGACTGTGGAAAATACGTGGCCACGTCCAGATTTATATCATAGTGATAAATCTGGTTTTACAGTCTGTCTCAAAGTCCAAGAAAGGTTTGAACCGATTGAGGATGACTCGAGTCTTGCCTCAAGTTCAAACTTAGACATAAAGAGACAACAGGAAATTGGCAGCACACTGGCTCTGAAGGCCAAGTGGGAGATTGTTGGGATATGTCCTTCGATCCTACGTGTGCAATCGATAAAGTCATAAGGTCGTCTTTGGATGTTTAATGATTATTCGATAATATTAATTGTTGGGAACAATATAATATTGATCGATAAATCATACCTACAGGGTCACACACGGACTCGTAGATGATGTACAATGCTTGTTAATTATATTGATTTAGAATCAATATTTACGTGAATTTATATGCATGCATGGGATGCATTGCATGGCTTGCATGGATGCATGTCACATAGTGTGACATGGCATGCCACACAAGCAAGAGGGACCACATCTTATGCCATTGTGGCATAGTGATGTGTACATGACCTTTCACCTCCCCATTAACCATCCATTATGTGATATAATGGTGCATATTCAATATGGGGGTTACAAGGGAGTGATGGAGGTGGTAATGAAGGTGTTAAGGAGTGAAAATCTGATTTTCACAATGACTTGAACATCACCCACGAAATTCCACACAAAAAGATAGAGAAAAGAGCTCTTGGAGAGGCGTCTTTACTACAAGCATGTTCATCATCCGGGTTCGTGTGCAACACGTAGAGGCCGGGCAATTTGTGCGGCTTCAACATCCGGGCGATCTAGACAAGAAGAGTGACGAGGTCATTCACAAGGTGAGCATCTAGTGACTGATCCATGAAGGTGGTTCAATCGACTCAACGCCACCTTCATCAACATCAACGAGGCACGCTACACCGGTTGTAAGTGTTCTCGTTAATCCCTATATATATATATTGGATGTATATATATAAACGTGTCTATACATATAATGTGTGCCTAGATCTTCATGTTGTTCGTGTTCTATTGTTTTACACGCTTCCGCACACACGAACAAGGTAATCGAGCGATTGGATCGGTATCGAAAACCTTCAATTGGTATCAGAGCCTAGGGCTCGTGCACATGTTTTGTGTTGGACACAATTTTAAACAACATAATTGCTCTTATGTGCTTCTTTGTTGTGGTGTTGATTGCTTGTCATAGATGTAAGGCCAACCACAGATAGTGGTTGGGTGAATGCAATCGTGTTTTTTACGTACCGAATGGCTTTAGTTTTGAGGCCTGCGTGCCTTGGAATCAGTTGTAATTTGGAGGACTGCGTGCCTTGGAATCATTTGTAATAGATAGGTTTCTTTTACATATGTATTGTACAACTTGTAAGCAGTGGATTTGATCCACGGATCGACCTTGGATCTCGAAGCACCGACGAAAACGAAGAGAAACAAAGCAAGAAGAAGTGTTTTTTCAGCTTCTTGAGCAGGTAGCGGTCGCTATCCTAGGGGTAGCGCTCGCTACCCCGAGCGCTAGGCGCAACGCTCCTCGGTCGCTGCCCGGACCAAAATACCTCCTGGAATGAGGTAGCGGTCGCTACCCTAGGGGTAGCCGCTACCCCTCAAAAATCAGATTGGCGACGATTCGGTGTACGAGGCGCTACTCATGGAGTTTTTCTTATTTTTCGTTCGTTCTTTTTTCTGTGTGTTGTGAGGTTTAGGGGCCATTCGAGTATGTATTGCTTGCTGTGCTAGTTCTAGGTTTATATATGTTATAAATGTTCAACCAACATACATACAACCTTAAACATGCATGTCCCAAAATAATGAGTATAATGTCTTGTCCAAAGCTTCACACCCATGAAGCCCTCGATCGTGAGTTGATAGGTTCGCCTCAGCGGGGTATCACTTGTTATCTTGGGATAGTGGAAGTAAGGGTTAGACCCTTAGATGTGAATTTGGTTTTCTCATCGATAGATCCACTGCAGGCGTGGCTATCGAGACATGAGATGAGAATGGGATTCTTATCGACCGAGAGTGACATTAGATGTCATTGACATGGGATGTATACCTATCTTAGTTTTCTTAAGTGCAGACTCAGTCGGCTTAAGGATTCGCAAGATGAGGGTCTTGGGATCGTTTTGTTCAAGGGAACAACGATATTAGATATCGATTGAACAAAATGGAATAAATAAGTAGCCTTTTAGACAACCTTATTTGTTTACCGCTTTGTGAATGTTTACATACTTTAGTTATCTTTCGTTTGTAGTCTATCATGTTAATTTCAACTCGATTCAAGTTTGGTTCAATTCTTGATTATGAAAAAAAATTGAACAACATAAATTTTCTTGATTCACAACGTAATTTGAGGATGGTCCTCAAATACGAAGACAATGAAAATGTGTTAGATAACCACATCCTAAGATATCATTGAACAACTCAATAGCATGTTCGGGGAATATGCTAAGATTGAGCGGTTCGGTATGACCAGGGTCATCGCTTCAGCTAGGCTGGAAAAATGGAAATCTATGGAATCACATGTGCAACAAATGATTGTATTATTTGCTTCAAGTGACCGCCTAGATTTTTCCTATGATGATTATTTGGCAACCGATTTCATACTTCAATCTCATGATGGTTATAATGCCTTTAGGCTAAAATTTCCACATGAATGGTTTGAAGAAATCGCTTCGTGAGCTCCACGGGATGCTCAAGGCTGCTAAGCCGGCGATAGATAAGGACCCTAAGAGGGAAATTCTTATGATATGGGATAGGGTATTCAAAAGAGCATGGGCAAGAAGGCTACTAGGGTTCCTAGGGAATCTCAATGCGTCTACTGCAAAAGTGTTGGACACTACTTGCAAACATATAAAAATTCATATTTTATTCAATTTCAAAACAAATGCCTAATTTGTCTTTCATTTGATGGATTATAAGGTTAGGATTATTTACACCTCGGGGAGTGATTTAATCCAAAACACTTAAGTTCATCAATGACACAAATTAGAGACTTTCGAGCCATTGGATGGCGTGAAACGATTGTCTGGTTGGCTCCCTCATATTTTATGAGAGATAGGGCTTCAATTGCATGATAATATCGTTGGTTAGAAAACTTCGATTTTTCACTTACGATTTATCACGTTTTGACATTGTATTAATTTTGAATGGGAAATTTGAATGAGACTCAATTATTGTGAATAATTGAATTTGCCCAAAGTTCAAAGAAGATGTGAAGAACGGGGTTGCTTCATCTTCAAGTATTAATGATATAGACATTAAACTTCACAAATTCTACTTCTTGGGTATTGGATGCCAAATGTGGTTCTCACATTTTTATGTGGAGGAACTACATAGAAGTATAAGTTTGGTGAATAGAGATGTCGATCTACGGGCAAGAAATGGAGGGAAGGTCGCTGCATTAGCCGTATGATCATATGATGTTGTTTTGCCTTAGGGCCTTGTTTTAGTATTATAACTATGTAATTTCGTACCTTCAATAAACAATGAATATTGGTTCAGTATTAGATACTGATGGATTAGTTTTTTCACTATTAAATAGTTTGGTAACTATTTTAATTGTGAATTATTCTTTGTTTTGGTACGATTATTATATTGTTTATGTATACTTTAAACTTGACAAATCATATATATCATTAAGACCAAAGGCCAAATCGAATAAGTATCGATGAGACATAACTGAAACATTGTTGATTAGATCAAATCAAAATCTAAACATGTAACGAAGCTTCTTTTAGAAGGAATTTTAGAATCATTTGACTTGGAGTCATTTGATACATGTGAATGATGTGTGATTGAAAAGATAACAATGTCATCTTTCTTGGAGAAAGGAGAACATGTGAGTAATTAGGGATGATCCATACTGATGTATGTGGAACCTATTAGTTCACAAGCACATGAAGGTTATGTTTCGGAAAAGAGAAAACAACCTATATTAGATATAGTTCGACCATTCGATGAGAGGTCTAATTGAACTACTGAACTCTTTTAGGAACACACTATTCTTGACTTCAACCTATACACTGAATAGGACACTGTCAAAAGCTGGTGATAAGACACCATACTAGGTATGAAAAGGGAGGGTTCCTATATTGTCTTACATCAAGATTTGAGGTTCTATAGCTTCTATGAAGAGATTTATCTCTATAGGGCTTGAACTCAAATGGGATAAAAGTTTCCTTATGGTATGTCCATATGAAACTCGAGGGTACAACTTCTACGATCTATCTAAGAACAATATTTTGTTGCTCGAGATGGTGATTTTCTTGAAAAGAGATATCTTTCCTAGAAAGTCAGTGGGAGCTCGGTTATCTTGAACGAGGTTCAAGTGGAACAACCAATGATGAATGCTCAAGACTGGGTTGAGAGTATTCCTATGGTTTTGGAAACCATACCAGCCCTTATAGGTCCAGATGGCATATATCTCTTTTAGTCAGTGACGACGACGAATGTTTGTCGTTGGGAACAAACGCGCTGCCAAAATAAAATTTGTATTTTAGCCAGTACCCCTTTAACTACAAAACGTAGATAATGGTAAGTACGTGGGGTCGGTCCCACAAGGAGGCAATTACAGTAGGTGATCTCGGCTTTGCCCAAGGGGTTGTCACAAAAAGTTTTGAGTTTGGTTGCTGTGGGCACAGCGGTTTTGCAATCGTTCAAACACTCAGATCTAACTACGGCAAACAGAAATAACATGCAAATAAATAAAACCAAAAGTAACAAGCAAACACTCAGATCTACAGAATACTAAAAGTGAAAACTTAAATCAACAAATAAACAAAGCATCCGGGCAGACAACTTCACTCAGGATCATTAGGGCAAACTACCGTTCATCGGCACTAAGGATTTTTACCAGCGGTTTGTCAGCAGTTATAGGGTGTAGAAAGACAAAAGTGGTCCTATTGCGTCACGCCCAGCAAATGCCCCACCCCTCATCTGTCCTTACTGTATAAAGAAAAGGCTTGGTTTACACTTTGCCTAATCCCCCTGGATCTGAACAATTCGATAACCTATGCGACCAAACATGGATCTAGTTTGCCCAAACCCGCATTACCCTCTAGACAGACCCGCTCGGCCAATAGCATGCTCGAAACATACGACCGCATCTCCTGCAAGTTCTAGTGCTATGCCCGCAACAGTACTACAAGGTACTTCTATGCGGTTTGCCAATCACCAGTATCCCAGTTTGTAAAGGTTCACTAGTGGTCGTCCTAGTTTACCCAAACTCCCCAGAAATAAACCTCAACCAACTTTGCCTCGGGAACAAACGCCCAACCGGTTAGTTCAGCCCCTCCAACCTCGCGGCCTAACTAAACCCTAAATCACCTTCGATCCGTCCCTGCCCAGATGCACAACAAATTTAGCTACTCATACAGAAATTAAAAGACGAAATAAATAAAGGAACGCAAACTATATTAATCATAACTTCAAATCGAAGAATCGTTTTTGAAGGAAATCAAAGTACGGAATTAAAAACTGAAAAACAAAACATAAACCAAATTGTTTCTCGACCCGAAGGTCGGTTCTACTGCAATTAAACAAAAGGAACTCGGACGAACAGCTCCGCTTCCTTCTCCGGCGACTCCTCCGGCGACGACGGCGACTTCGGGACCGGCGGCTCTCTCGATTTCTCGATGCGTAATGTGTGTGTCTTTGCTGCCCGTCGCGTCCCGTTTTTATAAACTTCAATTTGAATTTGAATTTGAATTGCAGCGGCTGTTTCTCCTCCCTAAAGAATAGGCGCCAGCAGTCAACGCGTTTGGGGATAAGTCAGATCCCCCAAATCCAGGGATTCTGGTACGCTGGCGCCTTGCCCCCAGGTAATCTTCTGTCTGCAGCCGCTTTTGCCCAAATTGAAATCTGCAGGTAATTCTTCTCCTCCACAGGTGGTCGGACCAGGCACGGTACTTTGTAGGAATTCTGGGTCTTCTGCTTCATGACCTTACCCATTTGCCCGATGTGGTCAAACTGTTGCTTGTCACTACCGCTCCAGAATCTGATTTGCCCAAAGAAGGGGATTTCCTTGCCTCTTTTGCCCAGTGCGCCACCTGTTACCTGCATCACCACACACTCTGCCCAAACACCTAATTGTGCCCTCCCAGACACGTTAACGACTCAAACTGACTCAATAAAGGGTGTAAAAGTGCTCTAAGATGAGCAAATAAAATGGCTCATCAGAACCGCACACACTTGGATACGCTTGTCCCCAAGCGTGGGCTCTGATTTGCCTGACTCAAGACCAAAGTGAAAATAGAAATGAAAGAAATAGGAAGAAATAAAGCAAAGGACTTTAGCATGATCAGTAAAGGGCATAATACATACAGATAACACAAAATTCAAGTAAAGATAAAAATAAGTCAAGAGTCTGTTCTAGGTCTTTGGGTTCACTCCCTCACAGTGTTTCTCTCT
The DNA here is from genome assembly GCA_954870475.1 of Euphrasia confusa. Classification (NCBI taxonomy): domain Eukaryota; kingdom Viridiplantae; phylum Streptophyta; class Magnoliopsida; order Lamiales; family Orobanchaceae; genus Euphrasia; species Euphrasia confusa. The sequence goes on along the minus strand of OX940959.1, from coordinate 5,456,839 downwards.
TTTCAGTGTATGGGTTCAATGACACTCATTTTCTGCTGTGACCCCACTTTGCCTAAATTTGCCTTATTGCTAATCAGAGTTTGTTTTAACTAAGCAGGGGGGTTATCAAAGGGGCTTTTATTGGGTTGTAGTGTTGGGCTCATAAGGGTAGATTTTTCTGGGAGTAGGCTCTGTTTGGGCAGAGGGCTTTTTTGATGTTAGCCTTTTCTCTGCCACTTTGCCCCTTTTCTTACGGGCCTTAGCACAACAACTTTTTTATTCATCTTTTTTTTTCTTTTTTCTGATTTTTTTTTTTTTCTTTTTTTTTTCTTTTTTTTTTTCTTTTTTTTTTCTTTTTTTTTTTGAACACTATGCCCTAACTCCCTTTCTCTCTCTGGCTGCCTATGTAATGTGGGCATAATACCAGATGGGTTCACACAAAGAATATCCAATAAGGCTCAAAGGGGCTAGCAAGGGATAATGTTATTTATTCTGGGGAAATAAAACAAAGAAATGCCCTAATCATTTAACAACCCTACTCAGTCAAACTACTCAATTCAGCAAACAGGCAAAGAAAAGCATTGTAAAGATCACAGCAGACTCTCAAAGAAAGAAATCATATATCAATGTAGGCTCAAGTCTCACAGTTTGCCTAGAACAGTTCCATCATCCCTATTTCATGCATCTTAACTATAAATTTTGAGTTACTGTATGTAGGTTTGCCCAAAGTGACACATAATCATGCTGACTCGATTAGAAACAGGGGTTTGCCCTTTCCCTTTCCCCCCTCACACACTTTGCCTGGGCAAAGTGTGCAAAAGTAATAAGATCAGTAGGGGCTAACCACGACCAGACTATGACTCAAAAAGTTGGCGCACCTGCCCCCTCACACACTTTGCCTGGGCAAAGTGTGTCAGCAGGGAGATCAACCTAGTCTCCCCCGAACCAAAGTGACTCGGGGGTGACCTTAACAAAACAGAAAAAATAAAAGAAAATAAAAACCTAACTACTATAAAAAAAAACAAGGGAGGGTACAAATTAGGAGGTGGAAGCAGGTGTGTACCTGAATCCACTGTAGTCAAAGTATGCGATCATCATCGCCTTCACTTCCTCGAACACCTTCTCGATCTTGTCCAAACGCGCCTCGATCGCGCCTTGCCTCTCTGCAACTTCCTCTTTGGCTTTAGCCTCAGCAACAGAATCCTTCACCTCGACCTTCACTGGTTTCTCTTCCAAAAACTTCACACCGCCGTCACTCGATGGCACAATGTCCTGCATGCGCTTGAAGCACTGGATGTCAAACTTGCCCTCCACCATCATCTCCAGCTCTTTGCCCTTCTTGATCAGGTTCATCTTGGCTGCGTACATCATCGGAAAATGGGCCAATGATAGGCGCTGGAGAGGGTGAGTGTGCAGCCACTTCATTTGGGCACAGAGGCAGGCACTGAAATGAAGCCTGATCTTCTGATGCATGCACCACAGTATGCCTAGTTCCAGATGGGAAACAGCACTACTGGTGTCCGTCTTGCCAAAGAAGTTGACGGCCAAGATCCTGTGGCAAACCCTGAGTGCATGGCTCTTCAACTGGATCGACTTGGTGCTTTGCCCCACGAACTCGCCTCCTTTGCCCAACTGCTTCCAGATCTTCTGCAGCTCCTTCTTTGTGTACTCTGGCAAAGCCCTCAGTGACTCCTGGTAGGCCTTTGACTTCAGATCTGCAATACCTGCCATATCCAAACACAAATCCAATTCGTTACCACCAATAGACACAGCCCGATCAAACAACTCAAACTGAATCCCTATAACTCCCTCATCCTTGGTCTCTTTGATACCTAGAGACCCAAAGAACTCTCTCACGATGCCTTCGTTGATTTGCCCAGACCACTCCAGAAACGGCTCCCACCCTATGGCCTTGAAATAGCCCCGAACCTCCTTCTCCACACCCATCAGTTTGAGTGATTCGAAGCACACGGTTTTGGGGGCCGCGATTTCGCGCGCCGTGGTGTCAACCGCCTTTCTCTTCTTGGTGGATGCGCGGGTCCTGCTTTTGGGGGCCGGGCTTTTGATAACCTCCTCCTCCTCTTCATCTTCCACCGGAGTTTTACCGGCGGCAGTCGAGTCTTCCTTTTCCTTGTCGTCAGAGGTGGATCCGGCAGTGGGGGTGGGAGTAACCTTCTTCTTGCCTTTGCCCGCCGCCTTTTTCTGCTTCTTTTTCGGGGGGCTGTCAGCGGCGGCTTTGCCCTCTTCCTCCTGAGCGGCGGTGGCTAGGGTTTCCAGATCCTTCTCGCTAGTGGTTTTGGATTCGTCGATTTCTTTGGCCAATTCGTCGATTGGGGTGTTGTCTGTCTCCGTCGTGGCGGGGCTCGGTGGGATGGTGACCAGCGGGACGGCGTGGATGGCTTCTTCGGCGGCGGGGGATTTGGGCTTTGCCGGACTCGATCTTTTTGGAGACACCATCTTTTTCAGTTTGGATGCGGCGGTACCTATAGTAAGATCAATTAGGGTTCCGTGAGGGATTTTTCTGAGTTTGTTTTTTGCTCTCGTTGATACCATTTGGAGAGAGAATAAAAGATATATAATGTGTTTTTGAATTTTGAAAATAGGGGATTAATGGCAGTTATCGGGAATCGCGGGCGGATAGGGATAGAGGCGTGATGATGGTGGAGTTGCAGAGTCCCTGATGGGACGGTTTTCAGCCCTTGAAAATCGCAACTGCCCACTTGCGTCCCTATTTGCCCAAAGTCTCGGTCTGCCCAAAGTCCTCCTACAAAATCAAAAACAAACAATACCCTTTCTCGCGGCATAGTCAAAGTCCCTCTTTGCAAGTAGTTTTATTCCTAATCTAAAAATTGAAATAACAAAATTATACAAACATACCAGGTTGCCTCCTGGCCAGCGCCCTATTTATAGTCCCGGGCAGGACCCAACTGCTTCATTCGTTCACTCGATCAGGGCAAGCTGCCCTTCCAGATTCTCTTGCCCAAAGTAGGGCTTCACTCTATGGCCATTCACTTTGAAAATGTAGTCATCATCTTTTTTGCTTTTCAACTCCACAGATCCATTTGGGCTGACATGGTGAACAAAATAGGGCCCGTCCCACTTAGAGGACAGTTTGCCCGAACGGAACTGGTTTCTGGTTTGGTACAGTAACACCAACTGTCCAGCCTCAATCTTTTTCCTCTTGATCAGTTTGTCATGAGCCCTCTTGGTCCGCTCTTTGTAGTGGGCGGCATGGTCATACGCCTCAATGCGAAGCTGCTCTAATTCGACCAAGTCAAGCTTACGCTCTTTTCCAGCCAGATCCCAATCAAAGTTGACTTTATTCACCGCCCAGTGTGCCTTGTGCTCTATCTCTACGGGCAAATGGCAAGCTTTCCCAAATATCATTCGGTAAGGGGAGATACCAAATGGAGTCTTAAATGCAGTGCGGTATGCCCACAGCGCATCATCCAGTTTGCCTTCCCAATCCTTCCCCTCTGGCCTAACTGTCTTCCTCAGAATAGCTTTGATAATCCTGTTGGAGAGCTCTGCTTGGCCGTTTGCCTGGGGGTGATAGGCACAAGTGATTCGATGAGTGACTCCATATTTCCGCAACATCCTCTCAATTACAGCGTTGCAAAAGTGGGTCCCCTGGTCGCTTATGAGTGCTCTGGGCACACCGAACCGACTGAAAATATTCCCTTTGAGGAATTCAGCCACAATGCGCGAATTGTTGGTGGGGGTTGCCTTTGCCTCGACCCATTTTGAGACATAATCAACTGCTAGGAGTATATATTCTTTACCTTGTGAATTTGGAAATGGCCCCATGAAGTCTATGCCCCAGACGTCGAAGATCTCTACTGGCAGTATGGGCACAGAGGGCATTTCATTGCGCTTGGTCAGATTGCCTTCCTTCTGGCACTCATCACATCTCTTGCATAGCTCATAGCAGTCTCGAACCAAAGTGTTCCAGTAGAATCCGCAATCCAGAATCTTTCTTGCTGTACGCCTTGGCCCAAAGTGGCCTCCACAGGGTTGTTTGTGGCAGTGATCCACTATGCCCTGCTGCTCGGACTCAGGAATGCATCTTCTAAGGACTTGGTCTTCACATCTTTTCCACAAATAGGGTTCATCCCAGACATAGCTCCTTGCCTCACGCTTCATTTTGTTTTTCTCATAGTAGCTCATGCCGTCCCTGAAAATTCCAGTAACCATGAAGTTCACAAGGTCAGCGAACCATGGCTCTTCGCCCAAAGTGGTTATAGAATACAGATGCTCATCAGGGAACGTTTCGGTTATGGGCATATCCTCTTCCTTCTGGAGGATCCTACTTAGATGATCTGCAACGAGGTTCTGATTGCCAGACTTGTCTCGAATTTCGATGTCAAATTCCTGAAGTAACAGGATCCATCTAATAAGCCTTGGTTTAGTCTCCTTCTTTGCCATGAGGTACTTCAGTGCAGCGTGGTCTGTATACACTATGGTCTTACTGCCCAGCAGATAAGACCTAAACTTCTCAAAGGCAAAGACAATGGCCAAGAGCTCCTTCTCAGTCGTGGCATAGTTACTTTGGGTAGCATTAAGGGTCTTCGAGGCATAGTAGATCACATGCCTCTCTTTCCCTTTCATTTGCCCTAACACAGCTCCCACTGCATATCCACTTGCATCACACATCAGCTCGAATGGCATGCCCCATTCTGGTGGTTGAATAATAGGTGCTGTGACCAACCTCTCCTTCAAGTGATTGAAGGCTGCCTTGCAGTTCTCATCAAAGTCCCACTCTACATCATTCTGAAGCAGTCTGGTCAAAGGGCGAGCAATTTGAGCAAAGTCCTTCACAAAACGTCTGTAGAAGCCAGCATGCCCTAAGAACCCCCTGACTTGCTTCACATTTCTCGGGTATGGCAGCTTGGAGATTACTTCGATCTTGGCTTTATCCACCTCTATGCCCTTAGCTGAAATCACATGTCCAAGGACAATTCCCTCTTCGACCATGAAATGGCATTTTTCGTAGTTCAGAACAAGGCTCTTCTCCACACACCTTTTGAGCACCATCTCTAAGTGTTCCAGGCAGGAGTCAAAGGAGTTGCCATACACGGTGAAATCGTCCATGAACACTTCAATTCCATTTTCGAGCAGGTCAGCAAAAATGCTCATCATGCACCTTTGAAAAGTTCCTGGTGCATTGCAGAGGCCAAAGGGCATTCTCCTGTAGGCAAAGGTGCCAAAAGGACAGGTGAAGGTGGTTTTGTCCTGATCCTCTTGGGCAACCCATATCTGCATATACCCTGAGTAGCCATCCAGAAAGCAAAAGTGCTTCTTCCCAGCCAATCTTTCCAACATTTCATCAATGAAAGGCAAAGGGAAGTGATCTTTGCGGGTTACCTTGTTCAGTTTGCGGTAGTCAATGCAAACTCTCCACCCAGTTTGTAGTCGGGTGGCAATCTGCTCATTTCTTTCGTTCTCTACGACTTGAACTCCAGACTTCTTTGGCACCACATGCACTGGGCTAACCCACTTGCTATCTGACACTGGGTAGATTATGCCCACACTGAGAAGCTTCTTGATCTCTTTGAGCACAACTTCCTTCATTGCTGGATTGAGCTTCCTTTGAGGATCACGTACGGGCACAGAGTCATCTTCCAGAAGAATGTGGTGTTGGCAGATGCTTGGACTTATCCCTCTGATGTCAGCCAAAGTCCACCCTATGGCCTGTTTGTACTGCCCCAGCACATACCTCAACTTTGCCTCCTCTGCCTCTTGCAAGTAGGCACTTATGATGACGGGCAAAGTGTCATTGTCTCCCAGATATAGGTACTTCAGGTGTTTGGGCAGCTTTTTCAATTCCAGCATTGGTGGCTTTTCGAGGGAAGGCACCATGATCATTTCTTCAATCTCTATCGGTTTGCCCGGACTGCCTTTAAAACTCTCCAGAGAATCTAACTGCTCTATTGCCTCTTGCAATTCTTCCGGTTCGTCCTCCATGTCAAACTCTGTAAGCCCTTGTTGAATGGCTATCTCAGTATGATCATACTTGCCACATTGGAGCGCCTTTGCCTCAACTGCCTTCTCAATTTGGTCAATGTAGTGGATCTCCTCGGTGTCAGCTGGGTGCTTCATGGATTTGTAGAGGTCAAAGGTGACCGTCTCTCCCTCGAATTTGCACGTCAGCCTACCGGTTTCGCAGTCGATGTGGGTCCTTGCCGTTTTCAAGAACGGTCTGCCCAATATCATCACTGGGGCTTTACTTGATCTGCCCATATCGAGCACATAGAAATCAGCAGGGAATATCAACTCTTCCACTTTGACCAGGACATCTTCCAGTATGCCCTCAGGATAAACGTTCGATCTATCAGCCAGTTGGATCACAACTCGAGTGGGCTTCAGTTGCCCTATTTCCAAGTCTTCGTACATCGTTTTGGGCATAACGTTGATTGATGCTCCAAGATCGAGCATTGCCTTCTCTATCTTCATATGCCCTATGATGCACGGAATGTAGAACATGCCTGGGTCTCCACACTTTGTAGGTCCAGTCTTTTTAATCACGGCAGAGACATTCTCCCCCACCTCAAACTTCGCATCATCCTGATATTTCACCTTCTTTGTGCAAAGCTCCTTCAAGAACTTAGCACATCTGGGCATAGCGTTCAGTATGGTTAGAAGGGGCATATTGATTTCCACCTTCTTAAACATCTTGAACATCTCTTGAGTTTCTTCCCTCTCACGGTTTTTATTCAATCTGCCCGGGAAGGGTGGCCTGATTTTCGGTGGTGGGGATTTGTCCCTCTTTGCCTTGACTATCACCTCTTCTTGCTCAACATCTGTCCCAGGGTCTTCCTCAATGACTGGGGGATCATCTAACACAGGCTCTTTGACTTTTACTGCAGAATTTTCCACTATAGTAAGTGGTTTGCCACTTCTGAGCTGGACGGCATTAACATGGGCATTGTTTACTTCGACTTTCGGGGGCAAAGTACCTCCTTTCTGTTCTAGCTTTGCCACCACTTGAGTGAGATGTGAGACTTGGGCTCCTAGATTTTGGAACTGCCCTCTGGTCTCTTGTTTGAATTTCTCATTCTCTTGGTGGGCTTTGGCATTCTCTTGCTGGAACTTGATGTTCTCTTTGACCAAAGTTTCCATCATTTCAGACAAGGTAGGCCCTTTGGTCTGAGCGGGCTGGTGGTACATCCCGGGGCCTTGCTGTTGGTACTGCCCCTGTTGGTTGTAGCGCTGGAAATTTTGGTTACCATTATACCCCTCATTGTGGTTGTTGTTATACCCATACCTATTATCATAGTATGGTTTCCCCCTTCCTTGCCCGTTACCGTTGCTCTGCCCCATTGCTTTGACCTCCTCGTCATACAGTGAGGGACATTCATCAGTGGCATGCTCTGTGCCCTGACAGATCTGGCAAGCTTTCACACCTCTCTTTGGCCCGGTGGCCATAGAGTTCATGAACTTTTCCATAGCACTGCACAGTTTGTCGATCTTTAAATCTGCAGCAGTGGTTGTCCCCAAATTGGTCCTGGGCAACTCACTTCCATCATCCCTGAACTCCTCTGCCATCTCCTTGAAGAGTTTAAATGCCTCCTCAGCACTTTTATTCAGGATGGACCCTCCACTGGCAGCGTGCAGGAGGGTTCTCTCGTGCATCCTTAGCCCAGACACAAAGTACTGGATCAAATCATGGTCAGGGATCTGGTGCTGAGGACACTTTGCCAACATCTGTTTAAACCGTGCCCAATATGCTGGAAACTCTTCACCTGCCCCCATCTTAATGCTACTGATGTTCCTTCGCATGTGTTGGATTCTGGCGGCAGGGAAGTACTTTTCCAAGAACTTCTGTTGGAGCTGTGCCCAAGTAGTGATTTGTCCTTCGGGCAGAGTGTAGAGCCACTCTCGTGCTCCATCCCCAAGTGAGAAGGGAAAAGCCAGCAGTCTGATGTATTCACTCAAAGGGGGCCCTCCCCTTATAGTTCCGCAGGCTAACTCGAAGTCTTGAAGATGCCTCTGTGGGTCTTCCATGGGCATATCGCTGAATTTAGGCAGTATTTGGATGAAGTTGTGTTTCATCTCCCAGTTCTCGTTGATTGTGGGCAAAGTGATGCCTGATGGTCGGAGGTTCAGATTGGCAGGGAACATCATTTCCCTAAGGGTTGGGTTTGCCATGACGGCTGGTTCCGGTGAAGGTCTTGGTGGGGTAATTGGGTCACCTCTCCTTGCCCTTCGCGGATTTTCTGCCCTTGGTGTATGGGCAGCTTCTTGGGCGGCACGTGATAACGCTTTGGCTAGCCTTGTTTCTTTCCGGATTCGCTTTGCGGTCTTTTCGATCTCTGGATCGTACCAGGTTACAATCTCTTTGCCAGCAACAGAATCCTGCATAAACAAAACAAGTCAAACTGTTAGCACAGACGACTTACTGTTGGAAATTTGCCTCCCCGGCAACGGCGCCAATTTTGACGACGACGAATGTTTGTCGTTGGGAACAAACGCGCTGCCAAAATAAATTTTGTATTTTAGCCAGTACCCCTTTAACTACAAAACGTAGATAATGGTAAGTACGTGGGGTCGGTCCCACAAGGAGGCAATTACAGTAGGTGATCTCGGCTTTGCCCAAGGGGTTGTCACAAAAAGTTTTGAGTTTGGTTGCTGTGGGCACAGCGGTTTTGCAATCGTTCAAACACTCAGATCTAACTACGGCAAACAGAAATAACATGCAAATAAATAAAACCAAAAGTAACAAGCAAACACTCAGATCTACAGAATACTAAAAGTGAAAACTTAAATCAATAAATAAACAAAGCATCCGGGCAGACAACTTCACTCAGGATCATTAGGGCAAACTACCGTTCATCGGCACTAAGGATTTTTACCAGCGGTTTGTCAGCAGTTATAGGGTGTAGAAAGACAAAAGTGGTCCTATTGCGTCACGCCCAGCAAATGCCCCACCCCTCATCTGTCCTTACTGTATAAAGAAAAGGCTTGGTTTACACTTTGCCTAATCCCCCTGGATCTGAACAATTCGATAACCTATGCGACCAAACATGGATCTAGTTTGCCCAAACCCGCATTACCCTCTAGACAGACCCGCTCGGCCAATAGCATGCTCGAAACATACGACCGCATCTCCTGCAAGTTCTAGTGCTATGCCCGCAACAGTACTACAAGGTACTTCTATGCGGTTTGCCAATCACCAGTATCCCAGTTTGTAAAGGTTCACTAGTGGTCGTCCTAGTTTACCCAAACTCCCCAGAAATAAACCTCAACCAACTTTGCCTCGGGAACAAACGCCCAACCGGTTAGTTCAGCCCCTCCAACCTCGCGGCCTAACTAAACCCTAAATCACCTTCGATCCGTCCCTGCCCAGATGCACAACAAATTTAGCTACTCATACAGAAATTAAAAGACGAAATAAATAAAGGAACGCAAACTATATTAATCATAACTTCAAATCGAAGAATCGTTTTTGAAGGAAATCAAAGTACGGAATTAAAAACTGAAAAACAAAACATAAACCAAATTGTTTCTCGACCCGAAGGTCGGTTCTACTGCAATTAAACAAAAGGAACTCGGACGAACAGCTCCGCTTCCTTCTCCGGCGACTCCTCCGGCGACGACGGCGACTTCGGGACCGGCGGCTCTCTCGATTTCTCGATGCGTAATGTGTGTGTCTTTGCTGCCCGTCGCGTCCCGTTTTTATAAACTTCAATTTGAATTTGAATTTGAATTGCAGCGGCTGTTTCTCCTCCCTAAAGAATAGGCGCCAGCAGTCAACGCGTTTGGGGATAAGTCAGATCCCCCAAATCCAGGGATTCTGGTACGCTGGCGCCTTGCCCCCAGGTAATCTTCTGTCTGCAGCCGCTTTTGCCCAAATTGAAATCTGCAGGTAATTCTTCTCCTCCACAGGTGGTCGGACCAGGCACGGTACTTTGTAGGAATTCTGGGTCTTCTGCTTCATGACCTTACCCATTTGCCCGATGTGGTCAAACTGTTGCTTGTCACTACCGCTCCAGAATCTGATTTGCCCAAAGAAGGGGATTTCCTTGCCTCTTTTGCCCAGTGCGCCACCTGTTACCTGCATCACCACACACTCTGCCCAAACACCTAATTGTGCCCTCCCATGTTGGAAATCGACTACCCGGGACATGTCCGTTCGACTACTCGAACATCCGGACAAGCCCAGTCGACCCCTAGCATCCCTATTGCACTCACGACGAAGTCCCAGACCCTAATCACGCCCAGCCATCGCACTCGAGGCACGACCGCGCAAAAACGGGGCTTCTGCCCTGTCTGTCGGCCGACGCCATAAGGCTGTCGCCCGACAGGGCAGTGGAGGCCGACAGCATATAGCTGTCGGCCGACGGGGCAGTGGAGGCCGACGGCATATACCTGTCGGCCGACGGCGTCGCGATTCCAGCAACAGGTTGCTGCTGTTCGGGCTGTTCCGGCTCGTTTTTCTCAATCCGACCACCATACCGGAAGTCAGCGACTTTCCAGTGGTCTGAGAACATCGATCCCAAGCCTCGGAAACCAATCGATGGTCCGTTGTATTATTACGTACGAGAAGAATCGAAAAAAGATGCGGAATAGGGTTTTCGATTCTTTACCTTTGATGCGTGATTCGGAGAAGCCGAATAGGCGAACACCCTGAGATCTTCTAGTGTGTATCCTAGCCCTCGACGCCGGACGTTGTGTGGGCAACGATCCACCGGAGTCTTCTCTTCTTCTTCTCCCTCAAACCCACCGTGAGATGTTTTTCTGTCTCCAGAAATATATTTGCGCTAGCAAATTATTTTCTACAGAAAAAGTTATTGCGCAAACTAAATTAATTAAGTAGAAAAAAAGATTAATTGCGCTAACAATTATTTTTCTCCACAGAATTAATTATTGCGGCGAAACTTAGGTTAGGAGAAGAGAGATGGAGGGGTATATATAGGCCACACTAGGGACCTTAGGACAATTAATTAATTAGGCTAAATTGTAATTTAATTAAACCGGTGTCCTTAAAAGAAAACCTTTAATTAAATCCAATTTTAATTATAATTAATTCCACTATAAAATTATAATTGAATTCCCAATTAATTAATCTATATTATTTTACCAATAATATTTCCGCCGAAATTACATATACGACTTTCCCCGTGTTTAAGATATCGAACGTCCACGAATTTATTTAATTACTAATAATTAAATTAATTCGTTTCTTATTATCCGAGACTAGTACCACTCATCCTTATTATCATGTGGAACGAATCCACCTGCAGGGTTTACATGATAAACTTTATGAGCTCATCTCGGGGACGTAATCAACCCAATAAACGGGACACGGTTTCCTGTCTATAATCTATAGCATGCCGTGCGTACAATTACGATTCCCAATTTACCGAGGATCTCGACTAATCATTTAGTCTCACTCATTGGCAAGTCAAAGAACCGAGAATTGGACACACGCACCTATAATTATATAGGGATTAAGAATTCGTATATCCGTAATATCTGAGGTCTAGTTCGATTACTGCGATTAGTATAAATCGAACGCCCTCCCGTGGTCCTGCTCAATACACCAAGTGTACGAGTGTAACATGATAGTCAAGACCGACTATCTACCAGTCACACTACGACGTACCGATGGATTGTCCCTGTCCATCTAAGTCGTGAGCTACTGTTCGATAGTATACGAGTAACCGACAGTATGATCTTCCGCGTGTCTCCTCACGCCATACTGTCTACAACGTATACATCAAGGACTATTGCATTAACTGCAATTATGCTTGAATCATATATCGAATTAAGGTATAGATAAGGAGTTCCGTATTTGCACTAAACTAGACATTTAGAATACAACTCCATCAATCTCCCACTTATACTAAAAGTCTAGTCGCCCTCTCCCAAACATCAGATTTCCATAACCTCATCACGCCTACCCAACGCTTTCGCTGGAAGTGCCTCTGTGAACGGGTTTTACCAGGCAATCCTCTCGATGCTATCTAGGTGACAACTGTATCGTCTTACTAGACGATCTCTCGAATCAGGTGGTACTTGCGCTCTACGTGTTATCTCCCACTGTGGACTCGTGGCATTTCAAGTTTTCCAATACCGCTATTCAAAATAGCTTTGGGTGAACTAGAAACCACATCTAAGTCCCTTAGGAAGTTCTGGAGCCACACTGACCTTTTAACTGCCTCAGAGGCCGTTATCCTTTCAGTTTCCATGGTAGAGTCCGTAATGCATCGCTGCTTTACATTCTTCCATGTGACTGCTCCACTTTACAGTGAGAACACATAGCCTGACTTCGACTTTCAACTGTCCCTGTTTGATTTGGAAATCCAATTCTATGTAATCCAATGGAAATAACTTGACTTCTTTGTAACTCAGAACATAATTCCTGGTCCTCTGCAGGAGCCTAAACATGTTCTTTACATCAGTCGAGTGATCCTTTCAAGGATTACTATGATATCTTACCACCATGCCCACGGCATAGTAGATATCAGTCTCGTGCATAGCATTACATACATTAAGCTTCCCACCATTAAGGTGTAGGGAACTGCTTACTCTTCATCTATCTCCTTTATTGTGTCGGACACAAAACTTTAGATAGATTAATTCCACATCTGAAAGGTGAAGACCTTTCTTGGAATTCTGTATGCTGCAACGAGTAAGAATTGTATTTATGTATGAGACTCGAGATAAGTTCTATGTCCTTTTCTGGCGATCATTTATAACTTTGATCCCAAGAACATTCCCGACTTCTCCTAAGTCTCTTACATTGAATTACTCGGACAACCATCCCTTTATGTCCGATAACATCCTTCATATTGTTGCCAATTTAGAGGGATGTCGTCTACATAAATAATGAGAAAACACCACATCTTTTCTGTCACATCTTTATTACACACAGGACCTAAACATGCCTTGAATGAATCCATGAAATGGATTTTCTCATAGGTCCGCATGTGTCCAAGATCTTAAAGCTTCCTTCAATCTAGGATTGATTAAGCTTGCTTACCGAATGCTCTTGGCTCTTTTCGATGAATCTCTCTGGCTGTCCCACACAGATGGCCCCGTCAAGACTTCGATTTAGGAAATCTGTCTTGACTTCCATCTTCCATGTGAAGACAAAATAATCCGGATCGACTTTTGCCAAGACTGAGCATCTTGATCTTTCAGCGTCTCGTCATAGATCCAGGGTTCGGCTTCATGTTCTCCAGGTAACAAGTCCGAAGACTTTCCTATAAACATGAACCTACCAGGTTGTCTAACAACCCTCCCACTACGACGACGCTCCGGTGTGTCTTTAGTGGATAAAGATTACAGTAGTGAACTACTCAGTTAGGCTGGTTCTAAGTTTTGATCAGTCCCTCTAAGCACATTAAGTATTACTCTACTCTTGGGCTTGTGATATTGCATATATATATAGTCCATGTCTAAGAACCGAACATTGATGCAATCAACGAACATCTGGTCCTTTGGACTATATTACATATCTCAATTCGTTTTCTTAGGGTATCCTATAAACAGCCGAATATCTGTACAAGTTTCCAAAGGAATCAAGTTCAGGATAAACGCCGCTGTTTCCAAGCCATATCCCAAAAACGAATTAGGTAACTCCGAATAACTCATTGTCTACTTTCCCATAACTATAAGAGTCCTATTCCTCCTTTACAACACATTATTTTGCTGAGGCATAAATGGTGTAGTCTGTCGGGGTTTAATCCCATTTTCTGATAAGTATGCCTTACTCCTCAAAGAGGTCTGCATATATCAGAGCGAATCAACTCTAGTACTTTCTTGGATCTTTTCCCTTTAACCGTAAAGGGTTGCTTGGTCATTTAAACTTCCAAGTATGATTCGAAGGTTGGAAGGTCCTTTCCTTCAACCTAGCTGAGTAGTCCATCAGCTTTCACCCTTTGAATCGTACTCAAGTTAAAATGATCTATCCTAAGATTCCATAAGTACATTTGATTCATCATAGAAGGATCTTTACTCTTATTGGGTTTTGACAATGTGTTATTAGCTCCGGTGTGTTGCATCGTGGAAGAACACGGATTTAGTATTAAATTGTCTATCAATGTAACAGAATAGATAATATCCCCGTTTCCTACTCTGATAGGTATGAAACCATCCAAAGAAACGGAATATCCATTCTAAGCCAATTTAGAAATCCGAAATGAAATTTCTTTCTAAATGCCGGCACATAAAGACAATTTGTTAGAACTAAAATCCTACCGTTAAAACATTTAACATCTCCCACTGCAACGGCTGTTACCTTAACAGTATTGCCCATATAGGTTATAACTTCTTCCTTTCTAAGTCTCCGGGTTTCCTGGAACCCCCGCATTAAGTGCAGACATGATTAGTGGTTCCCGTATCCACACACCAGGTACTGGCAGATACTACCACTAAACATGTTTCGGTGACTAAGGAAGAGTCAACTTCTTGTTGCTTGAGAGGACAATTAAAACTCCCAGTATCCAGACTTCTTACAACGGAAGCACTTGCCCCTTGGGCTTGCTTGTCCCATTCCGTGGTCCAGATATATTAGGCCCACTGGGTTTCCGTATTTGCTTCTTCTTCCTTTTGCCGCCCGGAGGCCTAGGAAGAGCCAATTTCTCAACCACAAGTGCTTGAGAGCCCTTAGAGATTCCCTCAGCCGCTTGAAGTTCAATCAGGAGTTCCGCCAATGAGTAAGACCCCTTATTCATGTTATAGTTCAGGCGGAACTGCTCAAAACTTCTCGGCAGAGACTGGAGCACAATATCGACTTGGGTTACCCCATCGATAACTGATCCTAGAATCTCTATCTCATTCAGATAGCACATCATCCTAAGAACGTGATCCCTCACGGGTGTTCCTTCGGATGCGATGGCCGTCATGAGTTGCCTCGTTGCATTTTGCCCGGCTGTCCTGTCCTGATAACCAAAAAGCTTCTTGAGGTTTAAGCATCATATCATAGGTAATGGTCATGGCTTGATCCCGATGTTGCAGTACATTTGACATGAAAGCCATAATGCAACTCCGCGTCATCTCAGAGCCTTGATCCATTTCCATGAGCTTCCTTTCCTCAGTAGTGGAAACATCATTTGGTTCAGCAGGTCAATTGACTTGGAGTACATAATTGTACTCCTCTGCAGTTAGGACAATGTCCAAGTTTCTTCTTTAATCCATACAAAACAGGTTCAGTGAGTTTGTTGACTTTTAATGGGAATAATACCATACAAAACAAACAATTAGTTTAATTCGATATCATTTCCCTCAAATAATATCATTAAACTACCAATCATTTCCAAAATCCCATCAGACTAGCATGCCACGTTCTTGTGGACGTATACTAATCCAAACGATTTTATAATTGGATTTTTACTTCGGTCGTACATCATTATAGCAGTGACTCCGATGGGGAGGATACTATAAAGCGTACCTAAGTGTATACCATTTCTCAGTACTAAGTCCACCGCTCGGGAACTACATGCCCACCGCAAGCCACGTTCATGTGGACGTTTACGTTGACATGCGGTCCTCCACGACTTTCTATAACTGTCGAGCCTCAATTAATCCTAAAGTTCCGTTTCCATCTAGCAAGCCACGTTAGTGTGGACGTTTACTAAAACAAACAACTTTATTAATTGAATCCCATTTATTTAAATGTCATAGAGTCTCAATTAACCCAAAGTACCGTTTCCATTTAGCAAGCCACGATAGTGTGGACGTTTACTAAAACAAACAACTTTGTTAATTGACTCTTACATTTATTAAATACCACAATTTTATTATTCAAAGCTTGATATCTCGTAAGTGAAACTTGAAGTTTCTAACCAGCGATCAATCATGCAATTGAGCCCTATCTCTCACTAGGTGAGGGAGCCAACCAGACAATCGATCTAGTCATCGAATGACTCGAATGTCTCTAATCTGTGTCATCGACATAAGCAAGCGCTTTGGCTCCATTCCACTCCCCGGGGTGAGAATGAGTCGAGTTGAACTTAGTCTTTGAAAAACAGATTAGGCACTTGCTTTTGAAAAATATAATTGTTCGATTTTTATAAGTGGAATTGAATTCGAATTTTGATCCAGTGATATCCGTGTATCGACTTTATCCGATAGGGAGGATGACACTAAAGCCAACTCGTAAGTCAATACACATCACATTCAAAACAGAGAATGGAGACCGCGGGATTGTTTCCAATCCCTCTCCCACTTAGTATTTTACGATTGAGGGATAACATGCATAAAATAATTAAGCATAATAAAAGGCACGTAAATCACATAAAAAGCAATTAACGTGGCCCCGATTATTATGGCCTTAAGTATTCTCCAATGCACGTCTCTTGGAACTTCATCTCGTTGCTCGTCTCGATCTCGGTCCACCACCGACTCGCTCGAGGGTCAAGAGACAAACTCCTCCCACTGGAGCCTCGTCTCGAGCCTCGTTGAGTCGTCCGTGGGGTCGAACGAACCCCAGCCCCGCTGCTGCCCGTCGCGAACACGGGGTGTGTTCGATGGCTGCCCGTTGCCGGTTCGCCCTCCTCGATCCTCGTTTCTCCGGGTTTTGGTCTCGTCTCGATCCACCAAAATTAGTAAGAAAAATTACAAGAATAAATCTACTAAATCCGGCATCGATCCTATACAAGGTGATCGACCCTATACATGCCCGGAAACGACGAAATAAATAAATAAACCTAACGACTCAACCCGTCGTTTTTATCTATTACAAACAAGCAACGTTATTCCAAAAACAAAACAATCTCGACAAGCCCGAGAGTTTAATCAAACCACAAAATTAAAGCACAACATCCATCACAACATTGGCCATAATAATCGGGTTCATCCTGCATCACAAAACGTACGAACAATACAACAAACCGATAAACCGGCTCTGATACCAATTGTTGGAAATCGACTACCCGGGACATGTCCGTTCGACTACTCGAACATCCGGACAAGCCCAGTCGACCCCTAGCATCCCTATTGCACTCACGACGAAGTCCCAGACCCTAATCACGCCCAGCCATCGCACTCGAGGCACGACCGCGCAAAAACGGGGCTTCTGCCCTGTCTGTCGGCCGACGCCATAAGGCTGTCGCCCGACAGGGCAGTGGAGGCCGACAGCATATAGCTGTCGGCCGATGGGGCAGTGGAGGCCGACGGCATATACCTGTCGGCCGACGGCGTCGCGATTCCAGCAACGGGTTGCTGCTGTTCGGGCTGTTCCGGCTCGTTTTTCTCAATCCGACCACCATACCGGAAGTCAGCGACTTTCCAGTGGTCTGAGAACATCGATCCCAAGCCTCGGAAACCAATCGATGGTCCGTTGTATTATTACGTACGAGAAGAATCGAAAAAAGATGCGGAATAGGGTTTTCGATTCTTTACCTTTGATGCGTGATTCGGAGAAGTCGAATAGGCGAACACCCTGAGATCTTCTAGTGTGTATCCTAGCCCTCGACGCCGGACGTTGTGTGGGCAACGATCCACCGGAGTCTTCTCTTCTTCTTCTCCCTCAAACCCACCGTGAGATGTTTTTCTGTCTCCAGAAATATATTTGCGCTAGCAAATTATTTTCTACAGAAAAAGTTATTGCGCAAACTAAATTAATTAAGTAGAGAAAAAGATTAATTGCGCTAACAATTATTTTTCTCCACAGAATTAATTATTGCGGCGAAACTTAGGTTAGGAGAAGAGAGATGGAGGGGTATATATAGGCCACACTAGGGACCTTAGGACAATTAATTAATTAGGCTAAATTGTAATTTAATTAAACCGGTGTCCTTAAAAGAAAACCTTTAATTAAATCCAATTTTAATTATAATTAATTCCACTATAAAATTATAATTGAATTCCCAATTAATTAATCTATATTATTTTACCAATAATATTTCCGCCGAAATTACATATACGACTTTCCCCGTGTTTAAGATATCGAACGTCCACGAATTTATTTTTCTCAGTAAAATAGAAAAGCGGCGAACTGTAGGTTTAGAATAGGCAAGGGGGGGGTTTATATAGAGTTACACCAGGGACACAAGGTTAAATTAATTAAGGGCTAAATTGAAATATTAATTAACTTGGAATACGTAAACGCAATTCCTTAATTAATCGATTTCAATTTTAATTATTATTAACTCCACTATAAAATAATAATTGAATTCCCGAAATTAATTTTAATATTATTTCAACAATAATAATTCCGCCGAAATTACATAAACGACTTTCCCCGTGTTTAAGATATCGAACGTCCACGAATTTATTTAATTACTAATAATTAAATTAATTCGTTTCTTATTATCCGAGACTAGTACCACTCATCCTTATTATCATGTGGAACAAATCCACCTGCAGGGTTTACATGATAAACTTTATGAGCTCATCTCGGGGACGTCATCAACTCGATAAACGGGACACGGTTTCCTGTCTATAATCTATAGCATGTCGTGCGTACAATTACGATCCCCAATTTACCGAGAATCTCGACTAAACATTTAGTCTCACTCATTGGCAAGTCAAAGAACCGAGAATTGGACACACGCACCTATAATTATATAGGGATTAAGAATTCGTATATCCGTAATATCTGAGGTCTAGTTCGATTACTGCGATTAGTATAAATCGAACGCCCTCCCGTGGTCCTGCTCAATACACCAAGTGTACGAGTGTAACATGATAGTCAAGACCGACTATCTACCAGTCACACTACGACGTACCGATGGATTGTCCCTGTCCATCTAAGTCGTGAGCTACTGTTCGATAGTATACGAGTAACCGACAGTATGATCTTCCGCGTGTCTCCTCACGCCATACTGTCTACAACGTATACATCAAGGACTATTGCATTAAATGCAATCATGTTTGAATCATATCTCGAACTAAGGTATAGATAAGAAGTTCCGTATTTGCACTAAACTAGACATTTAGAATACAACTCCATCAATCTCCCACTTATACTAAAAGTCTAGTCGCCCTCTCCCAAACATCAGATTCCCATAACCTCATCACGCCTACCCAACGCTTTCGCTGGAAGAGCTTCTGTGAATGGTTTTACCAGGCAATCCTCTCGATGCTATCTAGGTGACAACTGCATCGTCTTACTATACGATCTCTCGAATCAGGTGGTACTTGCGCTCTACATGTTATCTCCCACTGTGGACTCGTGGCATTTCAAGTTTTCCAATACCGCTATTCAAAATAGCTTTGGGTGAACTAGAAACCACATCTAAGTCCCTTAGGAAGTTCTGGAGCCACACTGACCTTTTAACTGCCTCAGAGGCCGTTATCCTTTCAGTTTCCATGGTAGAGTCCGTAATGCATCGCTGCTTTACATTCTTCCATGTGACTGCTCCACTTCACAGTGAGAACACATAGCCTGACTTCGACTTTCGACTGTCCCTGTTTGATTTGGAAATACAATTCTATGTAATCCAAAGGAAACAACTTGACTGCTTTGTAACTAAGAACATAATTCCTGGTCCTCAGCAGGAGCCTAAACATGTTCTTTACATCAATCGAGTGATCCTTTCCAGGATTACTATGATATCTCACCACCATGCCCACGGTCATAGTAGATATCAGTCTCGTGCATAGCATTACATACATTAAGCTTCCCACCATTAAGGTGCAGGGAACTGCTTAATCTTCATCTATCTCCTTTATTGTGTCGGACACAAAACTTTAGATAGATGAATTCCACATCTAAAAGGTGAAGACCTTTCTTAGAATTCTGTATGCTGCAACGAGTAAAAATTGTATTTATGTATGAGGCTCGAGATAAGTTCTATGTTCTTTTCTGGCAATCATTTATTACTTTGATCCCAAGAACATTCCCGACTTCTCCTAAGTCTCTTACATTGAATTACTCGGACAACCATCCCTTTATGTCCGATAACATCTTTCATATTGTTGCCAATTTAGAATGATGTCGTCTACATAAAAAATGAGAAAACACCACATCTTTTCTATCACTTCTTTATTACACTCAGGACCTAAACATGCCTTGAATGAATCCATGAAATGGATTTTATCATAGGTCCGCATGTGTCTAAGATCTTGAAGCTTCCTTCAATCCTAAGATTGATTAAGCTTGCTTACAGAATGCTCTTGGCTCTTTTCGATGAATCCCTCTGGTTACAGGATCCCAGACATGATTTGAATCCAAAGATTCAATCTCATATTTCATCGTCTTTTACCAAGACTGAGCATCTTGATCTTTCAGCGTCTCGTCATAGATCTAGGGGTCGGCTTCATGTTCTCCAGGTAACAAGTCCGAAGACTCACCTATAAACATGAACCTGTTGGGTTGTCTAACAACCCTCCCACTACGACGACGCTCCGGTGTATCTTTAGTGACTAAAGATTATAGTAGTGAACTACTCAGTTAGGCTGGTTCTAAGTCTTGATCAGTCCCTCTAAGCACATTAAGTATTACCCTACTCTTGGGCTTTTGATATTGCATATATATAGTCCATGTCTAAGAACTGAACATTGATGCAATCAACGAACATCTGGTCCTTTGGACTATATTACATATCTCAACTCGTTTTCTTAGGGTATCCTATAAACAGCCGAATATCTGTACAAGTTTTCAAAGGAATCAAGTTCAGGATAAACGCCGCTGTTTCCAAGCCATATCCCAAAAACGAATTAGGTAACTCCGAATAACTCATTGTCTACTTTCCCATATCTATAAGAGTCCTATTCCTTCTTTACAACACATTATTTTGCCGAGGCATAAATGGTGTAGTCTGTCGGGGTTTAATCCCATTTTCTGATAAGTATGCCTTACTCCTCAAAGAGGTCTGCATATATCAGAGCGAATCAACTCTAGTACTTTCTTGGATCTTTTCCCTTTAACCGTAAAGGGTTGCTTGGTCATTTAAACTTCCAAGTATGATTCGAAGGTTGGAAAGTCCTTTCCTTCAACCTAGCTGAGTAGTCCATCAGCTTTCACCCTTTGAATCGTACTCAAGTTAAAATGATCTAACCTAAGATTCCATAAGTACATTTGATTCATCCTAGAAGGATCTTTACTCTTATTGGGGTTTGACAATGTGTTATTTTCTCCGGTGTGTTGCATCGTGGAAGAATATGGATTTAGTATTAAATTGTCTATCAATGTACCAGAACGGATAACAACCCCGTTTCCTCCTCTGAAAAGTACGAAACTGTCCAAAGAAACGGAATATCCATTCTAAGCCAATTTAGAAATCCGAAATGAAATTTCTTTCTAAATGTCGGCACATAAAGACAATTTATTAGAACTAAAGTCCTACCGTTAAAACATTTAACATCTCCCACTGCAACGGCTGTTACCTTAACAGTATTGCCCATGTAGGTTATAACTTCTTCCTTTTTAAGTCTCCGGGTTTCCTGGAACCCCCGCATTAAGTGCAGACATGATTAGTGGTTCCCGTATCCACACACCAGGTACTGGCAGATACTACCACTAAACATGTTTCGGTGACTAAGGAAGAGTCAACTTCTTGTTGCTTGAGAGGACAATTAAAACTCCCAGTATCCAGACTTCTTACAACGGAAGCACTTGCCCCTTGGGCTTGCTTGTCCCATTCCGTGGTCCAGATATATTAGGCCCACTGGGTTTCCGTATTTGCTTCTTCTTCCTTTTGCCGCCCGGAGGCCTAGGAAGAGCCAATTTCTCAACCACAAGTGCTTGAGAGCCCTTAGAGATTCCCTCAGCCGCTTGAAGTTCAATCAGGAGTTCCGCCAATGAGTAAGACCCCTTATTCATGTTATAGTTCAGGCGGAACTGCTCAAAACTTCTCGGCAGATACTGGAGCACAATATCGACTTGGGTTACCCCATCGATAACTGATCTCATTCAGATAGCACATCATCCTAAGAACGTGATCCCTCACGGGCGTTCCTTCGGATGCGATGGCCGTCATGAGTTGCCTCATTGCATTTTGCCCGGCTGTCCTGTCCTGATAACCAAAAAGCTTCTTGAGGTTAAGCATCATATCATAGGTAATGGTCATGGCTTGATCCCGATGTCGCAGCACATTTTGACATGAAAGCCATAATGCAGCTCCGCGTCATCTCAGAGCCTTGATCCACTTCCATGAGCTTCCTTTCCTCAGTAGTGGAAACATCATTTGGTTCAGCAGGTCAATTGACTTGAAGTACATAATTGTACTCCTCTGCAGTTATGACAATGTCCAAGTTTCTTCTTTAATCCATACAAAACAGGTTCAGTGAGTTTGTTGACTTTTAATGGGAATAATACCATATAAAACAAACAATTAGTTTAATTCGATATCATTTCCCTCAAATAATATTATTAAACTACCAATCATTTCCAAAATCCCATCAGACTAGCATGCCACGTTCTTGTGGACGTATACTAATCCAAACGATTTTAAAATTGGATTTTTACTTCGGTCGTACATCATTATAGCAGTGACTCCGATGGGGAGGATACTATAAAGCGTACCTAAGTGTATACCATTTCTCAGTACTAAGTCCACCGCTCGGGAACTACATGCCCACCGCAAGCCACGTTCATGTGGACGTTTACGTTGACATGCGGTCCTCCACGACTTTCTATAACTGTCGAGCCTCAATTAATCCTAAAGTTCCGTTTCCATCTAGCAAGCCACGTTAGTGTGGACGTTTACTAAAACAAACAACTTTATTAATTGAATCCCATTTATTTAAATGTCATAGAGTCTCAATTAACCCAAAGTACCGTTTCCATTTAGCAAGCCACGATAGTGTGGACGTTTACTAAAACAAACAACTTTGTTAATTGACTCTTACATTTATTAAATACCACAATTTTATTATTCAAAGCTTGATATCTCGTAAGTGAAACTCGAAGTTTCTAACCAGCGATCAATCATGCAATTGAGCCCTATCTCTCACTAGGTGAGGGAGCCAACCAGACAATCGATCTAGTCATCGAATGACTCGAATGTCTCTAATCTGTGTCATCGACATAAGCAAGCGCTTTGGCTCCATTCCACTCCCCGGGGTGAGAATGAGTCGAGTTGAACTTAGTCTTTGAAAGACAGATTAGGCACTTGCTTTTGAAAAATATAATTGTTCGATTATTATAAGTGGAATTTAATTCGAATTTTGATCCAGTGATATCCGTGTGTCAACTTTATCCGATAGGGAGGATGACACTAAAGCCAACTCGTAAGTGACACACATCACCATCAAAACAGAGAATGGAGACCGCGGGATTGTTTCCAATCCCTCTCCCACTTAGTATTTTACGATAAGGGATAACATGCATAAAATAATTAAGCATAATAAAAGCACGTAAAACACGTAAAAAGCATTTAACGCGGCCCCGATTATTATGGCCTTAAGTATTCTCCAATGCACGTCTCTTGGAACTTCATCTCGTTGCTCGTCTTGGTCTCGGTCCACCACCGACTCGCTCGAGGGTCAAGAGACGAACTCCTCCCACTGGAGTCTCGTCTCGAGCCTCGTTGAGTCGTCCGTGGGGTCGAACGAACCCCAGCCCCGCTGCTGCCCGTCACGAAACACGGGGTGTGTTTGATGGCAGCCCGTTGCCGGTTCGCCCTCCTCGACTCTCGTTCCTCCGGGTTTCGGTCTCGTCTCGATCCACCAAATATAGTAAGAAAAATTACAATAATAAACTTACTAAATCCGGCATCGATCCTATACAAGGTGATCGACCCTATACATGCCCGGAAAAACAACGGAAATAAATAAATAAGCCTAACGACTCAACCCGTCGTTTTTATCTATTACAAACAAGCAACGTTTTCCAAAACAAAACAATCTCAACAATCGACCGAGAGGTATGAGATCGGAATTTTCAATTCCGCATTTATTTCGATCTCGGTTTTATCTCGTTAATCATATTTTGAACGTAGATCGGATCCCGTGGTTTGGATGTGATATTCTCGGACTGCTGGGAGGTTTCTGACCTCCGGCATGCTCATCTCGGGGACGTAATCAACCCAATAAACGGGACACGGTTTCCTGTCTATAATCTATAGCATGCCGTGCGTACAATTACGATTCCCAATTTACCGAGGATCTCGACTAATCATTTAGTCTCACTCATTGGCAAGTCAAAGAACCGAGAATTGGACACACGCACCTATAATTATATAGGGATTAAGAATTCGTATATCCGTAATATCTGAGGTCTAGTTCGATTACTGCGATTAGTATAAATCGAACGCCCTCCCGTGGTCCTGCTCAATACACCAAGTGTACGAGTGTAACATGATAGTCAAGACCGACTATCTACCAGTCACACTACGACGTACCGATGGATTGTCCCTGTCCATCTAAGTCGTGAGCTACTGTTCGATAGTATACGAGTAACCGACAGTATGATCTTCCGCGTGTCTCCTCACGCCATACTGTCTACAACGTATACATCAAGGACTATTGCATTAAATGCAATTATGCTTGAATCATATATCGAATTAAGGTATAGATAAGGAGTTCCGTATTTGCACTAAACTAGACATTTAGAATACAACTCCATCATCCCAGACACGTTAACGACTCAAACTGACTCAATAAAGGGTGTAAAAGTGCTCTAAGATGAGCAAATAAAATGGCTCATCAGTCAGATACTTAGGTATTATGATCAATGAGAGATATGAAGTCATGCTTTTGGAAAGCGATGAACCTTCGAACTATATCCAAGCTATGACGAGTGCAGCTACTAAAAAAATTGGCATGGTGCCATATAATCCGAGATGATTTCAATGTCTGGTAATCAAGTTTGGAACTTGATAGATTTGCATCAAGAGGCTAGACCCATTGAGTGCAAATAGATCTTCAAGATCAATATAGACATGTATGGAAAACTTAGGGTTTTCAAAGCAATTTTGGTGGTAAAAGTTTTATATTCACGATGTAGATTATGATAAATCTTTTTCACCAGTTGTTGTGATTTATTCATTCGGATTAACTTAGCCATTGTGACTCATCTTGATAATGAGTTATGGTAATATTGGATGTTAAAACTAACTTCTTGAATTGGATTCTAGAAGAGAATGTGTTTTGACACATCCAAAGAGTTTTATCGATCCTAATAAGGCTGAGAAATTATGTAAGCTTATAGTTCAATTTATGGAATAAAGCAAGCATATCGGAGTAGCAATCTTCAGTTCAATGAATCCATACTGGGTTTTGGATTTCAGAGGAACTCGGAAGAGTCTTGTTTTACAAGAAGATCAGTGGGAGTTACGTTGTATACATTGTGTTGTATGTCGATGACATACTCTTTATTGGAAACAATATTTTTATGCTTAATTCTGTTAAAGAATGGCTTTAAAACTGTTTTCAATGAAGGATCTTGGAGAAGCACAATACATATTGGGCATCAAGATCTGTCGGAACAGATCGAAAAGGATGTTTGGACTTAGTCAAGCGACCTATATTGATAAGGTGCTTGATAGGTTCAGAATGAAAGACGCCAAAAAGGGTCTCATTCCAATGACTCATGGCACATCTCTTAGCAAGATGCAATATCCTACGGGACCTGATGAGCAAAAGAGGATGAAAAACATTCCTTATGCTTCGTCAATAGGGTCTATAATGTACGCCATGATATGTACACGACCAGACGTATCGTATGCTTTGAGCATGACGAGTCAGTTTCAAGGAAATCCAGGTGAGGCGCATTAGACTGCGGCCAATAATATTCTTATGTACCTTAGATGGACTAAAGAATATTTTGTTATCTTTGGAAGACAAAAAGAGTTGATATTAACAAGCTGTTTGAATGCTAACTTCAAAACAGACTAAAATAATTTCCGATTTTAATCTGGTTATATCTTTTGTCTGGTTAGAGGTGATATTTGCTGGAATAGTTCTATGCAATGCAATATAGCTGATTAAACTACAGAAGCTGAGCACAATATTGCATTGGATGCAGTAATGTTGGCAGTTAGGATTTGAAAGTTCTTGAATGAACTAGGTGGCGTAACTAGCTCAGCCCATCCGATAGTTCTCTATTTATAGTAGAGTTATCGCGCAAGTCAATGAGCTAGAAAGCACCACAAGTCTAAAACTGGTTCTCAGAAAGTTCCACATTATCTGGGAGATAGTTTTGTGGAGACATCGAGATAATAAAGTTGCAACTTTTGGTAAGGTTGCAAACCCATTTTCTAAACCTCTCCAGCAGTCTAAGCTTGAGGCTTTCACGACTGCAATAGAGATCAGACATCTTAGAGATGGGTTGTGATTTCTATTACTGTATTAGATACTTTTGGAGATTTGGTAAACATTCATTCATATGTATAATACATATTTCTTCATATAAATATAGTTTAATTTATATGAATTGTCCAAATGATTAAAGTGATATCAATTGGGTTATGAGGTCGACTTACCGAATAATGAAGTCCCAATGGTTGAACTGATATACTTGAATCATATAGTTGTTCCTGGTTCGTATAATCGAGTACGGACAAACCGATAATACAATGAACTAGTTTGTAATGTGTACTATAGCGCCGCTTCATGGGCTAGTGATGTGGGACATCAAGTACAATTACATAGATATTAGCTGGGAGCTAATGATCGAACAGACCCGACTGGAATAGTATTTGAGATTTTGAGTCATAATACTATTTTATTGACTGTCGAGCAATTTCCTCTGACCTGAGTAGTCCAGAGTGATTCCATTGTGAAATGGTATACTTTGATACAAGTAAACGCCTTTCGTAAAAGGAGGTTATAAAACTTGTTATTGGGTATATCAGGAAGCAAGTGGGAGAGCTTGGATTGACAAGATGGGATTGTCCTCCATTTTAATGGGATATATGTCTTACCGGCCACTTGGAGAGTCGAGACTGTGGAAAATACGTGGCCACGTCCAGATTTATATCATAGTGATAAATCTGGTTTTACAGTCTGTCTCAAAGTCCAAGAAAGGTTTGAACCGATTGAGGATGACTCGAGTCTTGCCTCAAGTTCAAACTTAGACATAAAGAGACAACAGGAAATTGGCAGCACACTGGCTCTGAAGGCCAAGTGGGAGATTGTTGGGATATGTCCTTCGATCCTACGTGTGCAATCGATAAAGTCATAAGGTCGTCTTTGGATGTTTAATGATTATTCGATAATATTAATTGTTGGGAACAATATAATATTGATCGATAAATCATACCTACAGGGTCACACACGGACTCGTAGATGATGTACAATGCTTGTTAATTATATTGATTTAGAATCAATATTTACGTGAATTTATATGCATGCATGGGATGCATTGCATGGCTTGCATGGATGCATGTCACATAGTGTGACATGGCATGCCACACAAGCAAGAGGGACCACATCTTATGCCATTGTGGCATAGTGATGTGTACATGACCTTTCACCTCCCCATTAACCATCCATTATGTGATATAATGGTGCATATTCAATATGGGGGTTACAAGGGAGTGATGGAGGTGGTAATGAAGGTGTTAAGGAGTGAAAATCTGATTTTCACAATGACTTGAACATCACCCACGAAATTCCACACAAAAAGATAGAGAAAAGAGCTCTTGGAGAGGCGTCTTTACTACAAGCATGTTCATCATCCGGGTTCGTGTGCAACACGTAGAGGCCGGGCCATTTGTGCGGCTTCAACATCCGGGCGATCTAGACAAGAAGAGTGACGAGGTCATTCACAAGGTGAGCATCTAGTGACTGATCCATGAAGGTGGTTCAATCGACTCAACGCCACCTTCATCAACATCAACGAGGCACGCTACACCGGTTGTAAGTGTTCTCGTTAATCCCTATATATATATATTGGATGTATATATATAAACGTGTCTATACATATAATGTGTGCCTAGATCTTCATGTTGTTCGTGTTCTATTGTTTTACACGCTTCCGCACACACGAACAAGGTAATCGAGCGATTGGATCGGTATCGAAAACCTTCACTAATCACATCTAAAATCCCATCAGGTAAGGCAAGCCACGTTCGTGTGGACGTTTACCCACCCAAATGATTTAGCAATTAGATTTGCTTCGGTCGTACATCATTATAGCGTTACTTCGTTGGTAAGAATAATATAAAGCGTACCTAAGTGTAAACCATTACTCAGTACTAAGGTGAATCGTTTGGAATTGCTACGTCACCGCAAGCCACGTTCGTGTGGACGTTTACGATAACTCACAATCCTTCACAATTCCCTATAACTGTCTACATCAATTATTCCAAGATCCCATTCAGTATAGCAAGCCACGTTTGTGTGGACGTTTACTACACCAAAAGATCTTTATAATTGACTCCCAATTACTTGATCCATTCGATTTTTGTAAATCAGGACGCGGAGAATCATAAGTGAAACTCGAGGTTTCTAACCAGTGATTCACCATGCGAACAATCCTATCTCTCATTAGATGAGGGAGCCGAGCAGACAATCGATCCATCTATAAAAGAATGGTACGAAGGTCTCTAATTTGTGTCATCCACATGACCAAGTGGCTTTGGCTCCATTCCACTCCCCGGGGTGAGAATGAGTCGACTTGAAGTCAGCTTCAGAAAGACAAATTAGGCATTGTTTGATAAACTTAATCAATGTTTCGCGTAAAAGGAATTACAAGAATTCTCCTCCAATGACTTATCTATACGAACTTCAAAAGTCCATAAAAGTCACCAAGAGAACAGCAATGGAGACCATGGCATTGTTTCCAATCCCTCTCCCACTTAGCTTTTTATAACAAAGGGATACGCTATCTAATGCATAATTAAATACACATAAGCATGCATACATGAAATAAAGCACATAAAATATTATCACATAGTCAAAATAATACTAGAATATTATTTTCCGACTATTATGGCTGCTGGGTTTCGATGTCCCGGGGTATCAAAAATTGCGGAACCGATAACCCCGAACGAAATCCCGTCGCCGGAAACTGGATCCCCGACTCATCCGCAGGAGTCCGACCTTTGGAGACTACGCGCCCGAAGACACGCAGCCCGCCCCCAGCCGATTTTCTCCCGCGAGTCGGATCCACGAACGCGAACTCCACGATGTCCGGAGCTCAACCGGAGAATCGCCGCGGGATGAACCCGCGGCCGAAACCCTAGCCGAGCCCCACCGCGGGCTCGCGATCGATCGATCGCGTGGGGCTGCCCAGCAGCCCCCGGCGGTGAGTCCGGCGACTCACCGCCGTCACCGGAGGTGGGGGGAGCCACCAGCCGCGGCGCCAGCCCGCGGCGGTTCCCCCCGGCGATCGAGCTAGGGCTCGATCGCCCCCAGCCGCGGCGTCCAGCCGCGGCTTTCCTCGGTGCGCGCCGGCGGTCGAAGCCCTAGGCTCGACCGCCACCCCCTCGGCTCCCGGCCGAGGGCTTTCCTCGATCCCGGCGGGGATCTCTAGACCGCCGGCGGTCCGGTGGTCTTCAACCACCACCGCGCGGTCTATCCCCGTCCCCGGGTTCGTCGTTTTTCCCGGATCTTGTGTTCATGCATGTATCACAATTAAATCACATAAATTCACACGAAGGAGTTTATGATTGTACCTTTGATTCGTTGTGCGGAGAAACGAAATCAAGTTGAAGACCTTTGGATCTTCCCACGTATTCCTTGCACTTCGTTCGAACGTCGGGTGGGCGACGATCTATCGAACACCTATGGATCTCCTTCAACTCTCTAGAATATCAAGTATGATAATCTTTTCTTATGATTTATGAAGGCCATGTAGTGCTTTTATAGGCTACGTAGGGGATCTAAAGGAGGTGGAATATTGGGCTTCCAATATTGAAGATTAAATTGAGCCCACTGCCCAAGTCCATTAATCCTTATCAATATTAATTAATTTATTTTCCACTATATAAATTAATTGCACTCCCAATATTAAACCATATTATATCAAATAATATTTCTCCGGTAGTATTTATTTATTCCGTGTATTTAAGATTTAAATATCCATGAATAAAATTAATTTATTGCTAATTAATTTATTCATCTCTTTAATCCGAGACTAGTACCATTCAACCTTAATTATTGTGCGGAACGAATCCACTCATGAGGTTTACACAATAATTCCTTATGAACTCATCTCGGGGATATTATCAACCCTTACGGGATACACTGTCCGGTCAATTATTCACGGCATGTCATATATAAAATATAGTGACCCAACTTAACCGGAAATTAACCTAATAATTAAATCGGTTAATTCCTTTGGTAAATTAAAGTTACTTATATTAAATATACACACCCGCAATAATATCGGGGATTAAGAATAAAATACACTGAGTCTCGAATCGATTATCGCCGGCAATCCTAATCGATGAGTCTCAACGATCCGCTCAATACACCAAGTGTACAAGTGTGATAAAATAATTAAGATAAATTATTTTCTCTCTCACACAACGACTATACCGATGGATTGGTCCGTGTCCATCTAGGTCGTGAGCAACTGTTTGATTAAATACGAGTAACCGATAGTATGATCTTCTGTGCGCCCATGCTTGCACCATACTAACTATAACGTATAAAATCCAGGACTATATTTTGCATATATTTAATTAATAATAATTAAACGCAAAACAATTGTTCGTTAATTTAATAGATTAAATGCTATGATCGGGAGTTTACCGTTACTTAAATCTAGACATTAAGTACACAACTCCAACAATCTCCCACTTGTACTAAGGTCTAGTCATTTCCTCCAAACTCCCGGTTCCCATACTCATCACGTGCTTAAGGTGTACTTCCGAGAAGTACTATGTGAATGAGCACTCTAGGTTGCCGCTCTGAAGTTATCTTGGTGACTACTACGTCGTCTCCCTGACGATGACTCGTATCAGGTGGTACTTGCACTATGTGTTATCATCACTTTTTAGACTTATGACTTCTTCCAGTTTATCACGCACCGCTATAAAATAGCCTTTGATAAACTAAGAGTCATTTCCAAGTCTTAGAGGTTATCCCGGAACCTAACCAAAACTTCCGCTGCCTTTGAGGCTGCTATTCGGTTATGAGAGAGTCCGAGAAGCATCCTGCTTATCACTCTTACATATTAAAGGTTCCACCTTTTCCAAAAGTGACCACATAGCCTGATATCGACTTACACTGGTCCTTCTCTGATTTGAAATCTGAGAATATGTAATCTAAGAAAATTTCGTTTTGAATATTTCTTATCCAGATTACTTTGATATCCTCCCACTACGCTAACCGCATAGTTGATATCAGTTTCTTGTTTTTTCTAACATTGCATTTAAGCTTTCCACACGAGGTGTAGGAAACTGCTTAGTATCATCTATCTCCTTAATGTGTTCAAGACACATAACCTTAGATAGATATACATATTCTGTCTCTGAAGGGTAACGACCTTTCTCAGAATTATGCATGTTAAAACAAACCATAATCGTATAAGATATCCAGGAGAAGTACAATGTTCTTATCCCTAGATCATAAGATCTCAAGAACATGTTCTAACTTCTACTTAATCTTATATCCCGATTCATTTAGACAACCATTATTTTATGCCTGATAACATCTTTACATTGTTGCCAATGATAAAATACTATCTACACAAAATTCCGAGAAACACCACCTTGTTTCCATTACGTCTCTAATACACCTATCGTCTCTGCCTTTTGATGAATCCATTGAATGGATTATCCCATCAATACGCAAGTTCCACGATTCATAGCTTTGTAACCATCCATAAATGGATTTACCAAGCTCGTACTCTAAATAATCTAGCCTCTTAACAATTATTGTTTTTCAAACAGGCTCATTTAGACCTAGTACTGCCTTTATGCAGAGCTAGGGATCGATTTCATGTTTACTAGATCCAGAGTCCGAACTCCTCTAGTCTTATGAATATCTCCGGTTGTTCAACAACCTCCCACTGCAATGGCGTCCCGGTGTATAACAGTAATAACAATAGGTGCAGTGTGTGGTGTACTTCTACTCGGTTTGGCTGGTTCCCAGTCTTTTGTCCTTTTTCTCATTCCAAGGTATTAATTCAGTTCAGGCTTTGTGGTTCATCTAATAGTCTTCCTTTATGAACCGAACGAAAGTTCTTCTGGTTCATAGTACTATAGAACACACAATACTTTGTTCACCTAGGATATCCTACAATCACACAGAATGTGTTATTGTCTCCAGAAATATCCATAGAACATAGGTAGTTCCGAACAACTTGTTCTCTTTTACTTTTAGATTTCCATTTCTTATTTTCAACACACCATCTCTACACGTAAGTGCATGGCGCGGCCCCTTGGGATTGAATCCCAATCTTTGATTATGCTATGTGTTATTTAGATAGGCGATGGCCTCCGCGACCGAGTCGCAGGCTTCTAATGGATAGACTTTAATGGTTCCCCATAATAGCTATGTGTCCATTGACTAGTCAAAACACTTTGCTTTTATGGCACATTTAAGTACTCTAATCCATCATTGAGTATTCTTGAAAGAACTACTCGTGTCTTTCTAATTCACACATGTGACTGCATATCTAATCATTTCCAATACTAGTCCGAATTCTATCCTTTATGAATAAAGGTTTGCTTAGATGTATTATCCTCCAAATTCAATTCTTAGGTCGGAAGGTCCATTCCTTCAAATATAATTGATCAAATCAATTTCGACCTTTTGAATCTTATTTGAAAATACTACTAAGTACAAGAATTCACAAGTATAATGATTTAATAAAGAAACATATCTAATTAAGTAAAACAAGTTATAGAACGGTTTGTTGCATCGTGGTAGACTTAGGATCTATCATTCATATATTGCTATCTAATGTACCAGAATAGATAATGCCATCATTTCTTATCAAAATCATCCAATGATTAAAGAAATAAAATATCCATTCATAAATAATAGAAATCCAGAACAAAATGTTCTTTCTAAAATAAAGGGTACATAATGCAATAATCTTGAAATGAAATCCTATTTAACTACTAAAGCAGATAAATGTCTTCCACCGCAACAGCTGCCTCCTATACAGCTTTTGCCCGTGTAGACTCGAACTCTCCTTCTCTAAGTCGCCGGGTTTTCTGGAACCCCTGTATTCAAAATGCACATACCGTCAGTGGTTCCATATCTACACACCAGATTTCTGGTAGATAATACCGCTGACTATGTTTTTACGACTAAAGAAAAATTCGTACCTCTGAGAGGACATTCAGACTTCCAGTGTCCAGACTTGTTGCATCGGAAGCACTTGCCCCTTGGCTTTGCAGCCCCCACTCGTGGCACAGTCCTCTTGACACCACTGGGTTTCCCGGCTTGCTTCCTTCTCTTGCCCCTACCTCCACCAGGCTTAAAGCCTTTGGACTTGGTAGCTACAAGCGCTTGAGACTTGCCCTTCTTGTAGATCCCCTCTGCCGCCTTCAGTTCAGTCAGGAGTTGCGCAAGAGTATAAGATAGTTTACCCATATTATAGCTCATACGAAACTGCTCAAAACTAGGGGTCAGAGACTGGAGTATGATGTCGACTTGCGTCTCCCCATCAATAGAAGCTCCTAGGATCTCAAGCTCATTCAACAGACTAATCATCTTAAGAACGTGCTCCCCAACGGGCGTTCCTTCAGACTGAGTAGTTGTCATGAGGACTCTCATGGCTTCTTGCCTTGCCGCACGATCTTGCTCCCCAAACATCTCCTTGAGGTTAAACATCATATCATAGGCAGTGTCCATTGACTCATGTTGGGTTTGGAGTACATTTGACATGGAAGCCAAAATATAACACCTAGCCATTTCATCAGCCTTTTTCCACTTCCGATATTCCAGTTTTTCCTCATCAGTTGAGGCAGCCGTGGGCTCAGCTGGGCATACTTCATGGAGTACAAACTTGTACTCTTCCGAAGTCAGGACAATGTCTAAATTTCTCTTCCAATCAATATAGTTGGTGCCAGTGAGCTTATGCTCCTTGAGTATCATAGAAAGTGGGTTCATAGCTATTCTCTAAACCTATAAGCACATTTAAACAAACAATTAATTTAATATCCGATATTATCTCCCTATAATAATATCATTAAATCACTAATTACATCTAAAATCCCATCAGATAAGGTAAGCCACGATAGTGTGGACGTTTACCCATCCAAATGATTTAGCAATTAGATTTGCTTTGGTCGTACATCACTATAGCGTTACTTCGATGGGAAGAATACTATAGAGCGTACCTAAGTGTAAACCATTACTCAGTATCTAAGAAGATCGTTTGGGACTGCATATCAGCGCAAGCCACGATAGTGTGGACGTTTACGTTAACACACGATCCTTCACTTTCTTCTATAACTGTCTACATCAATCGTTCTAAAATCCCATTCAATGCAGCAAGCCACGATAGTGTGGACGTTTACTACACCAAAAGATTTATACAATTGACATCCAATTACTTGAACCATTCAATTTCGTAAATCAAGACGCGGGGAATCATAAGTGAAACTCGAAGTTTCTAACCAGTGATTCACCATGCGAACAACCCTATCTCTCATGATGAGGGAGCCGAGCAGACAATCGATCCACCTTAAAAGATGGTACGAATGTCTCTAATTTGTGTCATCCACATGACCAAGTGGCTCTGGCTCCATTCCACTCCCCGGGGTGAGAATGAGTCGACTTGAAGTCAGTTTCAGAAAGACAAATTAGGCATTGTTTGATAAACTTAATCAATGTTTCTTGTAAAAGGAATTACAAGAATTCTCCTACAATGACACATCTATACGAACTTCAAAAGTCCATAAGAGTCACCAAGAGAACAGTAATGGAGACCATGGGAATGTTTCCATCCCCTCTCCCACTTAGCTTTTTATAACAAAAGGGATACGCTATCTAATGCATAATTAAACACATAAGCATGCATACAAGTAATAAAGCACATAGCACATAGTCAAAATAATGCTAGAAAAATTATTTTCCGACTATCATGGCTTTATTCCATCTCCGTATGCTTCTTCTAGTCTTCAGTCTTCGTTCTTGAATGCTCCATGTGACGAGAATATTAATCCCAATATTTAAATCTATTTATTTTTTAATAAATCCAAAAGATACTCAATTCGAAAATTAAGTCAATCGAATAAATCAAAAATAAAATTAAATATTATTAATATTTTTTTTTTCCATCTAATTCTATTAAATCTCTAGAATAATCTATCCAAGTCAAACTTGGAATATTCTAGAAGAATAAGGAAATAAAATAAATTAGGACTCTTCTACTTTCCAAGATTAATTAATTTCCATTACTATGAAAATTCTCATAAAATAGAAATAATCAATTAGGAAATAAATTAATCCTAAATTAATTATTATTCCTTTCTAATTCTATTAAATCTCTAGGATCCTATTCCAAGTAGAACTCGGAATACTCTAGAAGACTTCCATAATAGAATAAGGAATAAAATTAATATTAATTAATTCTTTTCCTAATCCATGAGAATTCCCAAAAATAGGAAAAACTCAAATAGGAAAAACGAATCAATTAGGAAAGCGAATCTAGGTAGGAGTAGCACGGGATGGGAGTTCCCGCACCACCCCACCATCATCGGCCGACCGCCGGGAGGGAGCACCCGCCGCCGCCGCCTCAGCCGGCCAGCCGCCACCGTCGCCGGCGACGACCCACGGCCGAAGGGGCGCGACGCCCCCACCCTTTGGGCGATCGATTGGGGTCGATCAAGGGGAGTTGATCGATCCCGGTCCTTCGTCCTCTTCGTCTTCTTCGTCACACGCATTTTCCGGCGGTCATCTCGGCATCGATCCAACGTAAATAAATTACAAGAAATAAATTTACAATTCCGGTATCGATTCTATACATGAAATCGACCCTATACATTTTCCGGAAAAACATAAAACAATAATAATAAATCTAAATTCGGTCAACCCCCGAATTTTTACTATTACAAGCATTCATCCACACAAAACGAATCTCGACATGTCCGAGAGTTTAATAAACGAACAATCATGGTAAATTAAATAGCAATTAATTAAACGAATAATTAACAATTAATTAAACCATGATAGTCGGAATCCCTGCAAGGTAGAACACAATTGAATACATACATGAACACGAACCAAACGCTCTGATACCAATTGCTGGGTTTCGATGTCCCGGGGTATCAAAAATTGCGGAACCGATAACCCCGAACGAAATCCCGTCGCCGGAAACTGGATCCCCGACTCATCCGCAGGAGTCCGACCTTTGGAGACTACGCGCCCGAAGACACGCAGCCCGCCCCCAGCCGATTTTCTCCCGCGAGTCGGATCCACGAACGCGAACTCCACGATGTCCGGAGCTCAACCGGAGAATCGCCGCGGGATGAACCCGCGGCCGAAACCCTAGCCGAGCCCCACCGCGGGCTCGCGATCGATCGATCGCGTGGGGCTGCCCAGCAGCCCCCGGCGGTGAGTCCGGCGACTCACCGCCGTCACCGGAGGTGGGGGGAGCCACCAGCCGCGGCGCCAGCCCGCGGCGGTTCCCCCCGGCGATCGAGCTAGGGCTCGATCGCCCCCAGCCGCGGCGTCCAGCCGCGGCTTTCCTCGGTGCGCGCCGGCGGTCGAAGCCCTAGGCTCGACCGCCACCCCCTCGGCTCCCGGCCGAGGGCTTTCCTCGATCCCGGCGGGGATCTCTAGACCGCCGGCGGTCCGGTGGTCTTCAACCACCACCGCGCGGTCTATCCCCGTCCCCGGGTTCGTCGTTTTTCCCGGATCTTGTGTTCATGCATGTATCACAATTAAATCACATAAATTCACACGAAGGAGTTTATGATTGTACCTTTGATTCGTTGTGCGGAGAAACGAAATCAAGTTGAAGACCTTTGGATCTTCCCACGTATTCCTTGCACTTCGTTCGAACGTCGGGTGGGCGACGATCTATCGAACACCTATGGATCTCCTTCAACTCTCTAGAATATCAAGTATGATAATCTTTTCTTATGATTTATGAAGGCCATGTAGTGCTTTTATAGGCTACGTAGGGGATCTAAAGGAGGTGGAATATTGGGCTTCCAATATTGAAGATTAAAGGAGGTGCATATATTTAATTAATAATAATTAAACGCAAAACAATTGTTCGTTAATTTAATAGATTAAATGCTATGATCGGGAGTTTACCGTTACTTAAATCTAGACATTAAGTACACAACTCCAACAATGGCTTTATCGCATCCCCGTACGCATCTTCTAGTCTTCAGTCTTCGTTCTTGAATGCTCCATGTGACGAGAATATTAATTCCAATATTTAAATCTATTTATTTTCAATTAATCCAAAAGTTACTTAATTCGAAAATTAAGTCAATCGAATATATCAAAAATAAAATTAAATATTATTAATATTTTTTATTTATTTTTACTTTCCTTTCTAATTCTATTAAATCTTTAGAATCCTATCCAAGTCAAACTTGGAACATTCTAGAAGACTTCTATAATAGAATAAGGAAATAAAATAAATTAGGACTCCTAATCCTTCCAAATTAATTTCTTTCCTAATCTATTAAAAATTCCATAAAGGAATAATTAAATAGGAAAAATTAATTAAGGACTTTAAAAACTTTCCAAATTAATTATTTTCCTAATCCATTAAAAAATTCCAAAAAGGAATAATTAAATAGGAAAAATAAATTAATTCCAAATTAATTCTTTTCCTAATCCATGAATATTCCAAAAGGAATAATCAATTAGGAAGACCAAATTAATTCTAAATTTATTCCTTCCTTATCCATGAAAATTCTCATACTAGGAATAATCAATAAGGAAATAAATTTATTCTAAATTTATTCTTTTCCTATTCCATGAGAGTTCCCAAAAAATAGGAATACTCAAAATAGGAAAACCGAATAATTTAGGAAAGTTGAATCTCGGTAGGAGTAGCACGAGATCACGAGGACCCCGCGCCACCCCCACCACCGATCGACCACCACCGGGGAAGAGCACCGCCGCCCAGCCGGCCGGCCAACCACCTCACGGCGGCAGCCCACGGCCAAGGGCGATCGAGCCCTAGCCCCGTGATCGATCATGGGGTCGATCATCATGATCGATCCCCGGTCCTTTCTTCCTCTCGTCACTTCGTCTTCTCCGGCGGTCATCTCGGCATCGATCCAACGTAAATAAATTACAAGAATTTAAATTACAATTATCCGGTATCGATTCTATACATGAAATCGACCCTATACATTTTCCGGAAAAAGTAGAACGTAATAATAAACCTAAATTCGGTCAACCCCCGAATTTTTACTATTACAAGCATTCACCACACATAAAACGAATCTCGTCATGTCCGAGAGTTTAATAATCAAGAACAATATTATGACATTAATTAAAATAATTAGATCTAGCCATAATAGTCGCAAACCCTGCAAGGTAGAACAATTTATCGCATATACACATGAACTAGAACCATCGCTCTGATACCAATTGTTGGAAATCGATATCCCGGGGTTAACGGAATTGCGGAAACATAACCCCGATAAAAATCCCTTCGCCGGAAAACATCACGAACCACCTCACGAGCCGGAGCCCGGCCGAGAACACCCGTCGCGGGATGAACCCGCGGCTGCCCTAGCCGAGCCCCCGCGAGGGGCTCGCGATCGCACCGATCGCCGGGTTGCGCACGGCAACCCCACGGCGAGTCCGACGACTCGCCGTCCGCGGAGGAGGGGGCTGCTCGCCGTGCGAGCAGCAGCGGCACCAGCCCGCCACCCCACGCGCTCGATCGCACCCCCGGCGTCCAGCCGGGGTCCTTCGTGCGTCGCCGGCGGTCGAAGCCCTAGGGCTCGACCGCCACCCTCGGCGTCCAGCCGAGGGTTTGTCCTCTCGATCCCGGCGAGGATCTCTCGACCTCCCGCGGTCCGGTGATCTTCGATCACCACCGCGAGGTCGATCCTCATCCCCGGGTTCGTACGTCCCTCGGATCTTCGTTCATATGCATATACGAATTAATTATTAAAACCATCGAAGGGGGTTCAACAATTTTACCTTTGTTCTCGTTGTACGGAGAAACGAGATCTATGAAGACCTTGAGACCTTCCCACGTATTCCTTGCACTAGCTCGAACGTCGGGTGGACGACGATCTTCCGAACTCCATGGATCTCCCTCTCTACTTTCTCTCTCTAGAATTGTGATCTTCAAGTTATGAGAATAGAGAAGACCATGTAGTGCTTTTATAGGCTACGTAGGGGATCTTAAGGAGGTGGAATATTGGGCTTCCAATATTAATGATTAAATTGAGCTCAAGCCCAAATCTATTAATCCATTAATATTAATTAATTATATTTTCCACTATATAAAATTAATTGCACTCCCAATATTAAACCATATTATATCAAATAATATTTCTCCGGTAGTATTATTTATTCCGTGTATTTAAGATTTAAATATCCATGAATAAAATTAATTTATTGCTAATTAATTTATTCATCTCTTATATCCGAGACTAGTATCATTCAACCTTAATTATTATGCGGAACAAATCCACCTACAGGGTTTACATAATAATTCCTTATGAACTCATCTCGGGGATATTATCAACCCTTACGGGATACACTTTCCCGTCAAGTATTCACGGCATGTCATATATAAAATATAGCGACCCAACTTAACCGGTAATTAACCCAATAATTAAATCGGTTAATTCCTTTGGAAAATCAAAGTCACTTATATTAAATATACACACCCGCAATAGTATCGGAGATTAAGAATAAAATACACTGAGACTTAAATCGATTATCGCCGGCAATCCTAATCGATAAATCTCAAACGATCCGCTCAATACACCAAGTGTACAAGTGTGATAAAATAATTAAGACAAATTATTTTCTCTCTCACACAACGACTATACCGATGGATTGGTCCGTGTCCATCTAGGTCGTGAGCAACTGTTTGATTAAATACGAGTAACCGATAGTATGATCTTCTGTGTGGGTCCGACACACCATACTAACTACAACGTATAGAATCCAGGACTATAATTTGCATATATTTAATTATAAACAATTAAATGCAAATAATTGTTTA
This sequence comes from Euphrasia confusa, assembly GCA_954870475.1. NCBI lineage: Eukaryota > Viridiplantae > Streptophyta > Magnoliopsida > Lamiales > Orobanchaceae > Euphrasia > Euphrasia confusa. The sequence goes on along the minus strand of OX940959.1, from coordinate 5,416,953 downwards.
TTTAATTAAATAGATCAGTGGCAATGGATCGTGAGTTTCCGTTACTTAAATCTAGACATTAAGTACACAACTCCAACACTAGGATCGTGGAAATTCGATGATAAATATTTTCCAATCAACTTAGAAGAAGCGTGTTTGTGATATCTTTTGGGCAGACTACGTGAGCAACTATGACATTGATGATATTTTCGAACTACAAACACTGTCGAACTTCCCAAACTAGTGGCTAGTAAACGCCACTTGCACAACTCAGTTTTACAAGCAACAACATACCTTTATTTATCTGACTTGGTGGTTTGAAATTCAAAATGGTGCTTCAACCCCAGCAACTGCAACTTTTCTTTCAACAGTCGCTTAGTTTCGAATATTTCTTCCACTTTGACATCATCTTCTGGAGGAATACACCAACTGAATGCCTCATGAACCACCACCAAATTCTGATTTTCATTTGACTCGTTTGCCAACCATGAATCATCACCATCTAATTCTGGACCTATCTCATTTGTCGGGGGCTGAAAAATCATTACAAACTTCTACATCCGCCTCATTTGTCGGCTGTTGTGGCTCCCTATCAATTAAAACTTCTGGAACTGTCTCATTTGAGTTCAACATGGGATCAACATCATCAACTGCCATCAGGGGAACTGTACCTACCAAACATCGCACTTCATTTGATTCCAAATTTCCAGCTACAACTGACCCAAAAGACTGCACCACCCTATCAATTTCATCTGACCTATCATCACCACCATTATCATCAGCCACTGCCTCTTTGCACAGTAATTCAACATCAGGGACCATCCTCGCTTTCAATGTTACACACAGTCGAGTCTTATCACAACAAGATACTAACCAACCTACACTATCATCATCGTTTATGGAATACGGCATATTAAACAGAGGGTCTTTATTCTTCGTCGGCCGATGGCATCGCAATACCATTTCGTACACAGAATAATCGACTTTCAACCTCTCAATAAGCTTCTGGTAAAGCTCCAAAAAAGTTATGTTTTTCGGAACAAGAACTGGAATCACCTTACCATTCTCAATCCCACCATCAAACACCCAAGAGACAACACCGCCGGAAACGATGAAATCCCCTGTATAACAGACCGACAACCAAGCTTCTCTTGTCATTGAATTCGAGCGAGCGGGATGGGGGGATCGGAGACAACGAATGTGATTACCGGCCGGTGAAGTGGTAGAATTTAGGTATCTGCAGAATCGATTTATGCAGAATCGATTTTTTGTTTTCGTGAAAATTAGGGTTTCAAAAATGAATTATGGGATTGGATTTGGGGATTTGGGGATTTTCAGATTTGGGGATTTTGGGGATGGGTTTGATTTGTTGGGTAGGGTTTGATTTGATTTGAATTGAATATGGGTCAAGGGTTATAAAAGTAATTGCACATTTATTTTTATTAGCAAATACAAAAGAGGGTATACGATCAAGAAAAAATGAGAGAGGGTTAGTTCATTAATATGCACGGTCAAACTGACTAGTCAATCAAAGGCCCCCAAAACGAAACCCACTGCGATGTACATTTTAATACTTTTTAAGATTTTCCAAAATATAATAATAATTATTTTCAAATTTATTAACAATATATTCATTTGACAATACCTTATTTCAATAGAGCTATATTTGTAACGCCCCAGAAAATTCAAAGGCTTAAAAGGATTGAATATGCTACTCATACCAACAGATGCATCTACTTTTCTGGGCATCCTCCTATAAGAACTCCAAAGTTAAGCGTGCTAGCTCTGGAGTAATTCTAGGATGGGTGACCCCCTGGGAAGTTTCTCGGGTGCGCACGAGTGAGGACAAAGTGCGCTGGAAAAGACAAGTGTTGGTACAGTGGTGCCAGGATATCACTCCTGCAAGCAGTCATTGGTAACCGAGCCAGCCCATTAGGGTCGGGCTTCGACCCCTCAACGGGCCGGGGCGTTACAATATTAATGCTGGATCGTGTGGTTTATTCATACGTCGACGCAATTAGAACGGAGTAGTAATATTAATTAAAAGTTCAGTACTTGTGATTTTTAGGGACGAACATGGCAGCAGAACCTTTTATCATCTCGATTAAATTGTTTGCTCCATTGTTGGCCTCGATCAGCACCTCCTTTGGCTTCTCAACTTTCACAGATTGTAACTTGTTACCGCAAGCGTCCATTTCGTCTCCAGCTGAGTTGGCATGAAACCAAGTACTATGGACCTCATGAGTCATGATCATCGTCGTTTGACTAATTATATTTGTTAGATTTTTGATGAAGTTGTGGCATGTTTTTAGTGTTGGGTTTTGGTGGAGCCAAACCAAACCCATCCAAGTCGACGAACGAAGACGGAGCAAGAGGAGGAAAAACGGGGATGCTTCCCCACAGCAGCACCTGGCGGGCGCTAGGTCCCATCTTCAGGGAGCCCCAGCAAGGGCTAGCGGGCGCTAGGTCCCGTTTCCAATTCTTGACCGCGTTTGACTAGTTTTTGGGAGGGCCTTTGACTAGGTCTTGACTTGGGCAACATATAAATACTTCCTCTCCATTCACTTGTGAACTGCTTGACATTTCTTAGCCACCAAAAATAGATCTACAATTAGATCTTGAAGAGAGAAGAGAGAAAGAGAGTTAATTTGAGGGAAAAATTCTTGTAAGTTCTTGGAAACTCGATTGTATTTCTTGTTTTTCTCGCTGGGTGGGCTAGAGTGTAAGTATCCTAGAGAGAGTCGAGAGAGTTAGAATTCGAGGGAGAATTCTTGTAAAGCTCGGTGTATCTAGTTAAAGAAATCGTAGCGGCAAAGTGGATTGTTATGCTACGATGCTCTGATACCACTTGTTGCGAATATTGAAAATAAATCGCTCACGGCTCTCGAAATATATATGAGATGCGAAGAAAATATAAATGAAAAAGAACGAACACACAATTTACGTGTAAACCCAAAACACGGAAAAAAACCACGTGAAGAAAACCTATTTATAGGTGTAAAAAAACCACGCCAATCCACTAAATCGTTGAGACTTACAATAATCCACTTTATAATTTTCGTCTACCGGAGAACTTCAATTTATAAATGTAGCAAACCTATCAAATTAAAAACAATTATAATTATTAATAAATTATTTTCTTAATATATATGACTTCTAATATAATTATATTCATACTTCCAAAATAAATAACAAATAAAATTGGAAACAAAAACCGGACTGCAAGTAGCCAACCAAAACAAAATCGTCCGCGCGAGATGACCGATCCTTTTCCAAACCAACGCACCTACACTAATGTAATTAATTGATTTGTGATGTCATCGTGACATCACTCCACAAACTAATTATAATCCACATTAGCCATGAGTACAGTCCATAACCCACTATACGATGCTGTGGCGGAGAAATTAGAAATGGGGGTCCAAATTTTTTTTAATAACTATAATAGACTTTATTGCTACAAAAAATATACAATAATCTCGTCATTTTATTATTTATGGATGTAAATGAGGCAAGTCTAATATTCGAGTTTCATATTCTGAAAATGTTAAATAATAAATTCATTATCAATACTTGTGAAAACGTCTTTCTCGATATAACAAACTAAACAATTGATTTGGTTTTATATCAACACTCGAAAATTCAACAATTCTCTCAACAGTAGAAGATTCAACATTCGGAGATTCGGTAAAAAGAATGTACCGGAGTCTGGTAACTTTTTATTTTGAATAACAAACTTATCCATTAATCTGTCATAAAAATTCAAATACCATGAGACTATATCTAAGCATAAAAAACATAATCCATAAAATTCAATAAGAACTCAATACCTCTATCGTCAAACCTGTCGAAATCCAATAGGGGTGCTCACGTGCGGTCCCACGCCTAGCGCACACACGAGAGCGGGAGCTCGAATATGCACTAGAGAGCTTCATTCTAACTCAAAATCATATGATACTAAGTAGGAGAACTCCCTAGGCTTATATCATAGACTCCCCTCTCACAATTATTCGATGTGGGACAACTCACAAGTGGTTTTCACACATTAACAACTTCAACACACCCCCTCCACTTGTGAGTCCTAGTCAAAGGGTGGTCAAACCACTCACAAACAGGATCGAGCTCCCGTTCTGATACCATGTCGAAATCCAATGGGGGTGCTCATGTGCGGTCCCACGCCTAGCGCACACACGAGAGCGGGAGCTCGAATATGCACTAGAGAGCCTCATTCTAACTCAAAACCATATGGTACTAAGTAGGAGAACTCCCTAGGCTTATATCATAGACTCCCCTCTCACAATTATTCGATGTGGAACAACTCACAAGTGGTTTTCACACATTAACAACTTCAACAAAACCAACAACAAAAACAAAAATTAAATCAAAACAAATCACAACTCTAAATCAATTTAATCATTTAAAATCGAACCAATTTTTCAGAGTTCTATTAAATTAAACAACAATTGAATCGAACCAAAATCGAACCTGATAAGTAAGAAATTAGGGTTTCATTGAATGAGACGATGAGAACGATGAGTGTGAGTGAAACAAAAAAAAACTTTTCATCCCATTGTATTTTAGTTTTATTTTTATTAAAGTAAATTGAGTATATTTTTTTACTTAGGATAAACAATTGTATTTTATATTTATTAATTTACTTTTTTTATTTTATTTTAATTAAAATAATTTTTTTTTTAATTATTGCCAAAGGGGGGTCCACTGACCTCCTTGACCTCCCTTTGTCTCCGCCACTTATACGATGCATTGGCACTTGCGCGTACTCCTCGTTCCTATTTTATTTTAATTCTAATTCGAGTCATATCTCAACATGTAGTCTATTTAAAGGTAAACCACTATAATTTTCGGTGTTGTATTTTTGTATAATATTAATATATTTTTTATTAACATGTTTAAAATTATAAATTCATCCTTCAAAATCTGGTTTATATAGATCAAACCCCCTACGTATTACAATAAAAAAATTTGAATGTCTTTTGCTCTTCGATCTTCCTGCTTTCTGCGTTAAAAGGTTTTCACACTCAACACAACTCCTAAATTGATTAAAATATAAGTTGGATTGCTTTGCGTCCTTTGTGTGCAATAAATATTTTTAAGATATTGTTAATTCAAGTTCACGAATAGTGATCTGAAAAAAGCAAGATAATATATAATGGATTTTTTAACCAATGAAATTTTCGATTTGCTAAAAAATTGTACAAAAGTTCAAGAGTATAATCGACAAAACCGAACTGATTGCTTTTTAAGATTTTCCAATAATAACAGTAATTATTATTTTTTTCAAATTTATTAATTAAAAATATATTAATAAGAAAACACTTTTTTTTTGGTAAAGTTCAAGCATATAAAAAATAAAAAGGGTATAATAAAGTAAATCACATAGAGAATGAAACTCCACCGCATCAAAAGCTAATTATCAAACTAGCTCCCCACTTACCAACTAATCATAAGACAACACTTTATTTCAATAGAGCTATAATGCTCGATCGTGGTTTATTCATACGACATAATTATTTAAAAGTGCACTTTTCCTTGTTATCACTAGTGACGAACATGGGAACAGCACCTTTTATCATCTCCATTAATTTGTTTGCTCCATTGTTGGCCTCCATCAGCACCTCCTTCGCTTCCTCAGGTTTCACATATTGTAACGCGTTGCCGCAAGCTTCCAATTCGGCTTTAGCTGAGTTGGCATGAAACCAAGTTTTATGGACCTCATGAATCATGATCCTCGTCGTTTGATTAATTTTATTTGTTAGGTTTTTGATGGAGGTGTGGCATGTTTTTAGTTCACTGAGTGCTTTGTCGATACTACTGAGACACGTGTTGGCCACGTCTCTGGAAATCGTTTTTTCACTTTTAGAGTATTGCACAAGTTTCTTGACCTTTTTTGTCTTGATTTTGGCTTGATCGAGCATGAATGTACTCAGAGCCTTGGTTGTAGAAGTACACTTGACTTGGGCACATTCACGCGACGTCAAAGTTAGATTGCATAAGCTCCCATCAACGCCGGTGGTCGAGCATACATCGGAGGGTTTCCAAGGTAATTCAACTGCATAACAATTATGAACGCATAACATGATTAACATCAGTACATAAAACATAACATGCTGCATTCTATTAATTAATTAATTTTATTTGCTTTTTTTTTTTTAGTTGATGATTACATTTTATTGCAGGAATATTTATAGAGCAATTATCAAAGGCTTACGTATGTACGTACTTGCGTTGTAAAAGGCTCGGGTACGTATACGCATATGTCATTAGTCATTATTAAGGGAGTGGTTTGTATCAGAAAAGAAATAAATAACATTTATTTTTCATTTTAATTATAATTATACCCATATATTTTTATTTATTTATTTATTTATTTAAATTGTATTCACAACTGTTTTGATTTTTTGTATTTAAATAATACTCTATCAGTCTACCTACTATTCATATTAAGTTGAATACCAAAATTGAAAAATATGTTAAATCGTGACTTTTTAATAAAAAATAAAGATACGCATATATTTAAATTAAAAATTAAAATAATACTTTCTCCCAAGTCTTTATATAAGTCATCTTAACCTCCACATATTAAGAAAAATATTAACTCTCTATTTTATTATTTATTAATTATTTTGTAAATGTAAATTAAATATAAAATTAATTCATCTTAAGTCATCGACACATATTAAGAAAAATATTAACTCTCTATTTTGTCATTTATTAATTATTTTGTAAATGTAAATTAAATATAAAATTAAATCATATATAAATAATTTTAATTAATTTTAAGGCAATTTTGAAAAAAAATATATTTAATTTACATGAAAATTCTTTAAATGACATTTAAATTGTAAATATGTGAAAAGGCCAAAACGATTTATGAAAATAACTAAATATAGCAGTGAATAAAGTTTTAAAATAGTGGAAGATTAGTGATAAAATTATATTTTAAAATTAAAAAGTAAATTAATTGTTTCCTCTTTTAAGGTATAAGTATTAATATGTAAGGTTCCAAAATGAAAAGTGTAAATGTTATTGTTAGACAAGAGAAGTGATATTTTACTTCTAAATTTTAATTTCAATAATAGAATATATAATTTTTTTTCTTAATTTCGAGTCTCGACAAAGTATTTTGATATTTCGATATTTTGATTTTTTGTATTTAAATAATACTCTATCAATCTACTTACTACTCATATTAAGTTGAACACTAAGATTGAAAAATATGTTAAATAGTGACTTTTAAATAAAAAATAAAGATACATTTATATTTAAATTAAAAATTAAAATAATACTTTCTCCAAAGTCTTTATATAAGTCATCTTAACCTCCACATATTAAGAAAAATATTAACTCTCAATTTTGTCATTCATTAATTATTTTGTAAATGTAAATTTAATATAGAATTAATTCATCTTAACCTCATCGACACATATTAAGAAAAATATTAACTCTCTATTTTGTCATTTAATAATTATTTTGTAAATGAAAATTAATTATAAAATTAAATAATATATAAATAATTTTAATTAATGTTAAGGCAATTTTGGAAAAAAAATATTTAATTTACATGAAAATTCTTTAAATGACATTTAAATTGAAAATATGTGAAAAAGCCAAAACTATTTATAAAAATAACTGAATATAACAGTGAATAATGTTTTAAAAATAGTGGAACATTAGTGATAAAATAATATTTTAAAATTAAAAAGTAAATTAATTATTTTCTCTTTTAAGGTATAAATATTAATATGTAAAGTTCTAAAATGAAAAGTATAAATGTTATTATTAGACAAGAGAAGTGATATTTTACTTCTACATTTTAATTTCAATATAATAGAATATATAATTTTTTTTCTTAATTTCGAGCCTCGACAAAGTATTTTGATTTTTTGTATTTAAATAATACTATATCAGTCTACCTAGTGTTCATATTAAGTTGAACATTAAGATTGAAAAATAGGTTAAATCGTGACTTCTTAATAAAAAATAAAGATACGTTTATATTTAAATTAAAAATTAAAATAATACTATCTTCCAAATTTTTATATAAGTCATTTTAATCTCCACATATTAAGAAAAATATTAACTCTTTATTTGTCATTTGTTAATTATTTTGTAAATATAAATTAAATATAAAATTAATTCATCTTAACCTCATCGACACATATTAAGAAAATTATTAACTCTCTATTTTGTCATTTATTATTTATTTTGTAAATGTAAATTAAATATAAAATTAATTCATATATAAATAATTTTAATGAATGTTAAAGCAATTTTGGAAAAAATATATATTTAATTTACATGAAAATTCTTTAAATGATATTTTAATTGAAAATATGTGAAAAAGCCAAAATATTTATAAAAATAATTAAATATAGCAGTGAATAAAGTTTTAAAAATAATGAAACATTACTAATAAAATTATATTTTAAAATTAAAAAGTAAATTAATTGTTTCCTCTTTTAAGGAATAAATATTAATATGTAAGGTTTTAAAATGAAAAGTGTAAATGTTATTGTTAGACAAGAAAAGTGATATTTTACTTCTACATTTTAATTTCAATATAATAGAATATATAATTTTTTTCCTTAATTTCGAGCCTCGACAAATTATTTTGATATTTCGATATTTTGATTTTTTGTATTTAAATAATACTTTATCAGTCTACCTACTGTTCATATTAAGTTGAACACTAAAATTGAAAAATATGTAATATGTGACTTTTTTATAAAAAAAATAAAGATACGTTTATATTTAAATTAAAAATTAAAATAATACTTTCTCTTATGTCTTTATATAAGTCATCTTAACCTCCACATACTAAGAAAAATATTAACTCTCTATTTTGTCATTTATTAATTATTTTGTAAATATAAATTAAATATAAAATTAATTAATCTTAACCTTATCGACACATATTAAGAAAAATATTAACTCTCTATTTTGTCATTTAATAATTATTTTGTAAATGTAATTAAATCATATATAAATAATTTTAATTAATGTTAAGGCAATTTTGGGAAAAAAATATATTTAATTTACATGAAAATTCTTTAAATGACATTTAAATTGAAAATATGTGAAAAAGCCAAAACGATTTATAAAAATAACTGAATATAGCAGTGAATAATGTTTTAAAAATAGTGGAACATTAGTGATAAAATAATATTTTAAAATTAAAAAGTAAATTAATTATTTTCTCTTTTAAGGTATAAATATTAATATGTAAGGTTCTAAAATGAAAAGTATAAATGTTATTGTTAGACAAGAGAAGTGATTTTTTACTTCTACATTTTAATTTCAATATAACAGAATATATAAATTTTTTTTTTAATTTCGAGCCTCGACAAAGTATTTTGATTTTTTGTATTTAAATAATACTATATCAGTCTACCTAGTGTTCATATTAAGTTGAACACTAAGATTGAAAAATAGGTTAAATCGTGATTTCTTAATAAAAAATAAAGATACGTTTATATTTAAATTAAAAAAATTAAAATAATACTTTCTTCCAAATCTTTATATAAGTCATTTTAATCTCCACATATTAAATAAAATATTAACTCTCTATTTGTCATTTGTTAATTATTTTGTAAATATAAATTAAATATAAAATTAATTCATCTTAACCTCATGACACATATTAAGAAAATTATTAACTCTTTATTTTGTCATTTATTATTTATTTTGTAAATGTAAATTAAATATAAAATTAATTCATATATAAATAATTTTAATGAATGTTAAAGTAATTTTGGAAAAAATATATATTTAATTTACATGAAAATTCTTTAAATGACATTTTAATTGAAAATATGTGAAAAAGCCAAAATATTTATAAAAATAATTAAATATAGCAGTGAATAAAGTTTTAAAAATAATGAAACATTACTAATAAAATTATATTATAAAATTAAAAAGTAAATTATTTGTTTCCTCTTTTAAGGAATAAATATTAATTTGTAAGGTTTTAAAATGAAAAGTGTAAATGTTATTGTTAGACAAGAAAAGTGATATTTTACTTCTACATTTTAATTTCAATATAATAGAATATATAATTTTTTTCCTTAATTTCGAGCCTCGAAAAAGTATTTTGATATTTCGATATTTTGATTTTTTGTATTTAAATAATACTTTGTCAGTCTACCTACTTTTCATATTAAGTTGAACACTAAAATTGAAAAATATTGAATATGTGACTTTTTTATAAAAAAATATAAAGATACGTTTATATTTAAATTAAAAATTAAAATAATACTTTCTCTCATGTCTTTATATAAGTCATCTTAACCTCCACATACTAAGAAAAATATTAACTCTCTATTTTGTCATTTATTAATTATTTTGTAAATGTAAATTAAATATAAAATTAATTAATCTTAACCTTATCGACACATATTAAGAAAAATATTAACTCTCTATTTTGTCATTTAATAATTATTTTGTAAATGTAATTAAATCATATATAAATAATTTTAATTAATGTTAAGGCAATTTTGGGAAAAAAATATATTTAATTTACATGAAAATTCTTTAAATGACATTTAAATTGAAAATATGTGAAAAAGCCAAAACGATTTATAAAAATAACTAAATATAGCAGTGAATAATGTTTTAAAATAGTGGAACATTAGTGATAAAATAATATTTTAAAATTAAAAAGTAAATTAATTATTTTCTCTTTTAAGGTATAAATATTAATATGTAAGGTTCTAAAATTAAAAGTATAAATGTTATTGTTAGACAAGAGAAGTTACTCTCTCCGGCTATTAATAGATGTCATACTTTTTCTAGAAACGGAATTAAGAAAATTGTTGTTTTTTTATTTTTTTAATTGAAAAGTAAAGATTAAAATATACGGAGTATTTTAAAAGTGAAAAGTAAAATAGTTGTGAGTAAAGTTTAAAAAGTATGTCGGGTAAAGTAGAATAAAATTGTATATTAAAATGAAAAAGTTAGAATAATTATTTTCTTTTTTGGGTGTGTCAATTATTGTTGGACATCATAAAAAGGAAAATATGACAAATGTCTTTGGACCGAGGGAGTATATTTTACTTCTACGTTTTAATTTCAATATAATAGAATATATAATAGAATATATAATTTCAATATATAATAGAATATATATTTTGATTTTTTGTATTTAAATAATACTCTATCAGTCTTGATATTTCAATATTTTGATTTTTTGTATTTAAATAATACTCTATCAGTCTACCTACTGTTCATATTAAGTTGAACACTAAGATTGAAAAATATGTTAAATCGTGACTTTTTAAGAAAAAATAAAGATTTGATATTTCAATATTTTGATTTTTTAAATTTAAATAATACTCTATCAGTCTTGATATTTCAATATTTTGATTTTTTGTATTTAAATAATACTCTATCAGTCTACCTACTGTTCATATTAAGTTGAACACTAAGATTGAAAAATATGTTAAATTGTGACTTTTTAAGAAAAAATAAAGATAAGTTTATATTTAAATTAAAATTAAAATAATACTTTTTCCCAAATCTTTATATAAGTTATGTTAACCTCCACGTATTAAGAAAAATATTAACTCTCTATTTTTGTCATTTATTAATTATTTTGTAAATGTAAATTAAATATAAAATTAATTTATCTTAACCTCATTGACTCATATTAAAAAAAATATTATCTCTCTATTTTTTCATTTATTAATTATTTTGTAAATGTAATTAAATATAAAACTAATTCATATATAAATAATTTTAATTAATGTTAAGGCAATTTTGGAAAAAAAAATATATTTAATTTACATGAAAATTCTTTAAATGACATTTAAATTGAAAAATATGTGAAAAAGCCGAACGATGTATAAAAATAACTGAATAAAAATAATTGAATACCGTGAATAATGTTTTAAAAATAGTGGAACATTAGTTATAAAATTATATTTTAATATTAAAAAGTAAATTAATTGTTTACTCTTTTAAGTTATAAATATTAATATGTAAAGTTCTAAAATTAAAAGTGTAAATGTTATTATTGGATAAGAGAAGTGATATTTTACTTTTACTAAGTGATATTTTACTTTCTACGAACTTGTTCATTGTCCTTTTTCTCTTTTATATGTTTTTTTTATAATCTCCATTTTTATTTATATTTTCACACTATTGGCACTAAGCTCCGAAATTACAAATCCGCCTTTTGATGCCTAATTACACATGAATTCAAACCCTTGCGAAAAATGAACCTAACTTTTTAATCTTTTCAAGGGACTTTACACCCAAGCCTAACTTTTTAATCATTTCAAGGGACTGAAATTACCCCAAAGATATTTGTGACGAGAAATAAATATTAAAACTAAATGTTATTTACCGTATAATAAAATTATACATAAATATAACTGAAAATTAATAAATAAATTTTAAATTATTGCAAAATATTAAAAAAAAAACAGAATCATATATGATAGAAAAATAATGGAAATAAAATTAGATAGAACCTTCTTTTTTAGGTGTATCTTTTTCTAAGTCTAATTAAATTAATATAAGATGTTTAATAATGCATTATTAAATTCAAATTCATTCAACATTAATTTTCACCTTAATATTTTTTATATAATTAGAATTTAGAAGACAAAATTAAAATTGATATTAAATAAAATATTTTTTTGTTAAATTTCTGATCAAAAAATTAAGAGTATAATTGTATTTTAAAATTGATAAAGAATTTATAATTTTGAATAAATTTAAAAATAAAAAAATAAAAAATAAGAGTAAAATTTATAAGTAATTATAAATACAATTAATTATTTGTGATGTAATAGTAAAATACAATTAATTATTTGTTATTTGAAAATAGAAAATGTGATGATTTCTAATTTGAAAACAATTCATAATTTATAATGTATGCCATTTTTTTTCTACGAACACATTCATTGCCCTTTTTCTATATTATATGTTTTTTTTTATAATCTCTATTTTTATTTATATTTTCACACTATTGGCACTAAGCTCCAAAATTACAAATCCGCCATTTGATGCCTAATTACACCTGAATTCAAACCCTTACGAAAAATGCGCCTAACATTTTAATCTTTTCAATAGATTTTACACTCAAGCCTAACTTTTTAATATTTTCAAGGGGTTAGAAATACACCAAAGACATTGTGGCGAGAAACAAATATTAAAAGTAAATGTTATTTATATTAAAATTATACATAAATATAATTGAAAATTAATAAATAAATTTTAAATCATTGCAAAATATTAAAAAAAAAAAAACAATCATATATGATAGGAAAATAATTGAAATAAAATAAGATATAACCTTCTTTTTTAGGCGTATCTTTTTCTCAGTCTAATTAAATTAATATAGGAGGTTTCTTGATCACATAATTGATTTATATCGTATTTGTGTATTTTTAGTTTACGTTTTTGTGTCGTGTTTGAGTTGTTTTGATTCATGTGTACGTTATTTAGTATGTTTTATGTTTATTTGTGTGGCGGAGCTCACGGGTTCTCGGAGTTGGTGTTTAGTCATGTTTCAGGAAAAAAGTCAAAGAAAAATCGAGAAAAACGAGCCATAGACGAAGAATCGGTGCAAGGAAGCTGAAAATGAGTGTCCAGTGGTCGCTGGACATTATCAGCGATCGCCGTTTGAGAACAGCGGGCACCAAACTACAATCGACGGGCGCTGAAAAGGGTGAAAAGTATGCAGTCTCCCAGCCATGAAATTCACACAAAATGGCGACCGCCGTTGAGAATTGGCGATCGCCGAAATTCTTTGGCGGGCGCGGGAAAAAGCCGGCGGGAGCCGTTTTGGAGCAGTTACATGGCGGTTTCCAACCCATTCTTTGAAGCATTTAGGCGAGGAAAAAGAGGATTATTCATAACTTTCGCCTGGGAAATAATCGAGAAGTACGAGGAGAACCATTTCGGAGCTGACAACTCCGAGAATACGATCGATCAAGTTAACAAGTCATTTCATCTTCCGTAACGTAGTTTGTAATTTTAATTTATGCTTTTAGTTGAACTTCCTAGATTGCTTATTTTCATTTCGTAGCAAAAACTCGAGAATGCTTTTTAATGTTGATGATGAATTTGCTTATCCTTAAAGATTGCTTAAAATTATTTCTTTATTTTATTCTCTTGTTAAACTTTCTATTTATTTTCGAAAATCTATTAAAGTCGATCATGTCTTTAATTCTTATTTTTGTTGTTCGGTTTATAATGAAGAAGATAAACTAAACACTTTGCTCGGATGATAATATGAAGAACGAAGTTGAATAATTGTAGAATTCGGAAGGCCGTATATAATCGACATAGTCTTGAACTCGTAACCCGACCGGGAGCGAGAAGTCAAGTGAATTAAACGTTTTCAAAACGAGTTAAGCAACCCGACCGGAAACTTGACTTTCGCGTGTCGATTATATCGAGTTGATAAAGATGAATACAATTTAAAAACTAAGTTTATATTATTATCGTTCGAGTGCTTTTCTTATTATTAATTTGCAAAACTTCTTTTTTTATCATCGTAACCAAAATAATTTTAGGATTTAGTTTAATGACTTATGTTTCTAACTATTTACTTTCACTTAAATACTACTTTTTCATTTTCTTGGATTGATAACGAGTCAAGCTACAATTGATCTCGGATTTTGACGAGAGACGCACACAAAAATATAATGTTTTATCAATAATGCAATATTAAATTCAAATTCATTCAACTTTAATTTTCACCTTAATATTTGTTATATAATTAAAATTTAGAAGACAAAATTAAGATATTAAATAAAATATTGTTTTGTAAATTTTTTGATCAAAAAATTAAGAGTATAATTGTATTTTAAAATTGAAAAAGTATTTATAATTGTGAATAAATTAAAAAAAAGAGTAAAATTTATATTTAAAAAAAAAAACTATAATACTTAAATAACGTATAATAGTTTGTAACGAAATAAAATGTAATCATTTGTTTATTAAGAGTATTTATATTTTTTGTTGGTCCAATCCAATTGTAATGTATTAAATCATATGGCCCAAGACTTATATCGATCAAGCCCATAAACATACTTCTCTTTCTTTCCTTCCCTTTACCAAAGTTAGGGGTGGGAAAAAATACCGAAATATCGAAATACCGGACTTATCGTACCGAAAAATGCCGAAAAATACCGAATTTTCGGTATTTTGAAATTTTCGATACGGTATGATACCGTATCGATAATTTTCGGTACGGTATCGGTATGAAATTTTTAATGTTTCGGTATTTCGGTATATACCGATATACCGATAATAGTCGGTACGGTTCGATATTTCGGTATATATATACTTCGGTATGCAAAAAAAAATCGGTATGATTCGGTATATCGATATTTTCGATATAATTCAATAATAAAAATTTCGATATGGTTCGGTATATCGATATTTTCGGTATATCGAAAGTTCGGTACGGTATCGGTATGAATTTTTTCGATACCGAAATTTCGGTATATCGATAATCGGTATACCGAAATTTTCGATACGGTATCGGTATGAATTTTTTCCGATACCGAAATTTTCGGTACGGTATCGGTATGGTCATTTCGGTACGGTACGGTACGGTATGCCAGCCCTAACCAAAGTTTTTACACAAACGAAAAAAGGAAAATCCAACTTATTTTTATTTCATTATCATTGATCATTTATTTATAAGACCAACATTTCCGAAGCGACTATTAGCATATCAGCTAATTTCGTCACATTATTGCTTGCTTCCTTCAGCGTCGGCGGCTCGTCGACATCGACTAGGACGTCTTCGCAAGTGGCGAAATCCGTAATAACCGCAGAAGTCGTAGTCTTGATATCATCGACGGTCCTTTCATCCATCCTTTTCTTTCTCAAGGAAGTCGAGACTCCGTTTAGGTTCCCGATGGCTTCTCCCATAGACGACAAACACGTACTCACCATGTTCGGGTCTAAGTCACCGCCCATATTTGCCACCGTGTGATTAGCCGTTTTGGCTATGCTTTTGGCTTCTTGGACTATGTACGTGCACAACTTTTTGGGCGAGGAAGCACAACTTTTTTTGACACATTTTGAGGACTTGAGAGTTGCTTCGCAGAAATCTTTGTCGGGGATCGAGGCAGAGGAGCAAACAAGTGATATCAAAGCGTCGTCTGCAAAACAATTAGTACTGTTAATACATAACACGTAAAAAATTGAAAAAACGATGCAGCCGAAAACCGACTGCTTTGACGATATGCTTCTCATTATATGTATTTTTATTTGTTTTCACGTGAAAGGGATGAATATTTGTTGGAGGATTTATAGGGAGGGAGAGCAATGCACAAAGGTGATGATGGTATGATATATTGGCTAAAACTGACCATATGCATGCGTACGCTATCTATTCTAAATATTTAATTTATAAAATAAAAAAATGAGATACATTTAAGAGTAATTTAATTAAAAGGTGATTAATATTGTTTTTTATGATGAAAAAATAAGACTAATTATTTAAATTTGTAAAATAATTATATTAATATGAGACTTAAAAATAAAAGTATATATATATATATATATATATATACACATACAAACAAAAATAATTTTTTTTAATTTATTAAATAATATTAGAAAAACAACTCAGTATTATTAGGAAAACGATCAGTATTATTATTAAACTTATTTTGTTTTAATTTTAATTTTAATTTTAATTTGATTCATATTATTAGGAACTCTATGGACGAATTTTAGTAGTCTTTGAATTTATCTTGATTTCCTATGAGTTTAATTTGCTGCTTAATATCCTAACTTAAAAACATAAATTATTTATAGCGACCTTTTAAAACAAGAAAAAAAAACTGAATAACATACGTTAGGAAAAGATATAGTCTTCATAAGATGTCTAGGCGGCCATGCAATGAAACAACCGACAGCCTGGCCAACTATGTGAACCTCGTCAGTGGGTATAGGGACTGGAGCATCGGCATCTCGAACATCCTCAACTACAACATTTACCAAATCATCATCAGGTAATGACACACCGTGTAAAGTTGAAGCCTCAGCATCAAACTTACAATCTTTGCAGCAATATTCCGTGCAGCAATATTCTATTTCTCTATTTTTTTTTAGTGTGTGCTTGCTTAAAAATCTCATGTCGTTTAGGAGGTGATGGTGGATCGAGAATCATATCCGTAGTATCAGACAAAGAGGTTTCTTCTTGACGTTTCATCTTTTTATCTTCCAATATTAACTTCTCTTCTAGAAGAATATAACCTCCACGAGTGTGTGGGACGATATTCATCCTTTGTATATTTTGTGCTTTTTTTTCTTTTCCTATAAAAAAATATATTTGGCACAAAAAAATATCATTAATCAAAATCCTACCGGAAATCGAAATCTCATTTTTTTGTCGAATCGAAAATCGGTCTAGATTTTATCAGTCCAAACCGAATCAGACCAATCGGTTCAATTACCGGTCCGATCCATATTATGAACACCCCTACAAGTAAGTAGCATAGGTGATGTGTCATCATGTATTAATATTTGATAGTTCTGATTTTAGACCCAACACTCCGTTCTCCTTTTCTTTTAATTCGGATTCGAGTAACACTGAGCTCTACACATACAAAATAATAAACAATAATATAAATAATATAAATGTTATTTTAAATATTAATGTTATATGATAAAAAATTAATCTTATATATACAATGTTATTTTTTTATACAGTAATGCGATTATTTTTTTATCATATTTTAAAACATTACACATTTATTATACTAATTGTTCTTATTGATCTTTAAGGAGATTAGAATTATATATGAATATAATTTTATTTTTTATTTGGAGTCATATTAGAAAAAATAATTTTTTTCTAATTTTATTTGTTTTCAATTTAATAGGTTTGCTACACCTATAAATTGGGTTTCTCTTTAGACAAAAATCACAGAGTGAATTATTTTAAACCTCAACCATATAGTGAATTTCTCTTTTTTCACGTATTTTTTCCCGTGTTTTGAGTTTCCACGTAAGTTGTGTGTTCGTCTTTTTTGTTTATCTTTTTTATTCGTTATCTTATATATTTTTCGAGAGGAGTGAGCGATTTAATTTCAATAATCGCAACAAATGGTATCATAACCTTTGATGTTTTGGGGCGTTGATATCACAACAAAAGATCGTAAAAAGCTAACATTATCTGTAGAGATTTCTTTTAATTATTTGTATACAGTCCTTGTATCTTCTCCTTTATTAATATTAGGATATCCTCCCCTGTAAAAATAATATATATACATCATTGTACGACTCATATTTTTTGTTGTGAGGAGAATTTCCGGCCAAACCACCGAGCAGGGAGACCCCCATCCCAAAGGCGACCAGAATGAGAAGTTCAAGAAAAGAGTATTCGCGATTGAATGTTTCGGGTAACCTTCACCCGAGTCGAAGAGGATTTTGTCGCAAATTGTCGCGCGGTGATGAGATCTTTTCTCGATTTAATTATAAAAGGCTTAGGCTGCTCGGCGGAATGAGGTAGCTTTCGAACTTGTCAGGCGGACAAGAGGGGAAAAGGTCAACCCCGTCACCTCGAGCATGCTCGGAGCCAGGTCGCTAATGGCACTTTCCATGGGCTGAAATACGTGTCTTGGGCTTGTTTATGGACCAGACTCATTAACTCATTTTAGTAACCCTAATTTGTAATCTCTATAAATAGTAGGTATTATACATCATTAAGGGGATCTGCACTTGTTCACTACTCAATCCTCTAAATATTTATTTTTATTCGGTAGCTGGAGAACACGATTTTTTGACTATTGTCAAAGTTGGACCAGTATACACCTTATTTATTTTTATTCGGTAGCTGGAGAACACGATTTTTTGACTATTGTCAAAGTTGGGCCAGTATACACCTTAAAAGGCCTTATTAAGGTGATAAGGTTGTCCAACTTATATGTGAGCCCGAGGTCCTTTATCCAACCGATGTGGGATATTCTAACACTCCCCCTCACGAGTAAGCCGGAAATTCCATCGGAATTACTCGTGGCCGGAAATTTCATCGGCAGGGGTGCCCACAGTTGGGCCAGTATACACCTTAAAAGGCCTTATTAAGGTGATAAGGTTGTCCAACTTATATGTGAGTCCGAGGTCCACTCCCCCTCACGAGTAAGGGGGAAATTCCATCGGAATTACTCGTGGCCGGAAATTTCATCGGCAGGGGTGCCCACAGTCGGAAATTCAATCGAACGGGGCCCCACATCGTGTTGGGTCTGCTCTGATACCACGTCAAAGTTGGGCCAGTATATACCTTAAAAGGCCTTATTAAGGTGATAAGGTTGTCCAACTTATATGTAAGTCCGAGGTCCTTTATCCAACCGATGTGGGATATTCTAACAACTATCAACATTTTTCACGGTGAAAGAAAATAATATTCATCTTACAGTTTGAATAAATAAATAGATTTGTTGTGAACGCTGTTAAGATCAAAATCAATTTTATAATATTAAATACTATTGTAAAATTACAATGCGTTCTCAAATGAATAGACACTGAAGAGTCAATGTTTTTTTTATATATAATATGAGCTCTTTAAATTTTGGGACTTCGGTGCACCCAGTCCACTGGACTATGGCGCACCCAGCCGCTGGGCATGCATGGCTGCTATTTAAGGCAGCCTAAACGCTAATATATAAATAAGCACCCTTTTGTTAAAGCTAAACACTACTCACTTTATGCACGGCAATTAGTAAAGAATAACATAATATTACGGAAAAGTCGAAACAATAATGACCTCTAAAACCTAATTTGATGATATGCTCATTTTATGTACTATATTATTTGGTAATTATATTAATTCGATTTGGAAATTAGGTCTGATTTGCCGGATTTAAATATGACGGTATTTTGAAATTATGATGAATTAATAAAAAATTCTGTAGGGGTGAGATGATGCGAATATTTCATTATTATGCTGGCAACTAAAATATTATTGTAGTAATTAATTTCGTGAATCAATGTTAAACCTTGTAAATGTTGATTTTGGCGACAACGTTTTTGTACTTGTGTTTTTGTTTGTTGATTTTCAGGTTTGCAGGTGCATGGAAAAGGAGACTAGAGTCTCCGGTTTTTTGGACCCTTGAAATGTGCATGGAAACGGCGACAGGAGTCGCCGCCTTGGGTGAGTGCAAGGAACGGCGACCACACTCGCTGCTTTTGGTTTGTTTGGGATGCACAGGAACGGCGACAGGAGTCGCCGAATTTGGGCACACATGGAATGGCAAGGGAACGGCGACTGCAGTCGCCGCTTTGGTAACATGACATGGAAACGGCGACTGCTGTCGCCGCTTTTGGTGCGTGTCATGGAAAGGAGACAGCAGTCTCCGCTTTGAGACATCACATGGAATGGCGACTGGTGCCGCCGTATTTGACCAAGCGATGGAACGGCGACATGAGTCGCCGTTTGTGTGACATGGTGCAATGACATGGAATCGGCGACTCCTGTCGCCGGTTTTGCACTGGCACGGTTTCGGTGACGCTTGTCCTCAAGGCACAGTGCCAGCGACTATGACATTCTTCAACGACGATTTTCACCTAAGTACTTTCAACGTGATTTCTTTCACCAAGTACACAAATCAAGGAATGAAGAATGGTTCCAGTGTTTTCTACTTCAATGATATCGACGACCATGAAGACGATGAAATTCCGAGGCTTCAACACTTAGAGTTTTTCACGAGAGTTTGACGATGAAGAATTGAGATCGATGGAGTCAAGATTGAATTGAAGTTCTGATTTTGAAATTGAAGATTCAAGATTCGAAGATTCAAGAATCGAAGATTCAAGATTCCAAGATTCAAGAATCCAAGTTCTACAAGAGTGATGTCATCCATGGAGAAGTGACATCAGCCAAGCATGTGACCAACCAGAACGTGCCACGTCATCACCTCACATGTGCGGGCTGCCTATATAAACCCATGGATTTCGATTTCACCATTTGACGATTTTGAGAGAACGAAATCTGATTTTTAGAATCGTGACCGACAGCTTCGAGCTTCGAGTTTGTGTAGTAGCCTTTGCACCTTGTGCCAAGATTAGAGTTAGGAGATTTAGCTCTAGGTACTTGTGTGCTAGATTGCAAGTTAGTGGGAGTTGTTGCGACACTCGGGAAACTTCTTGTAATCGCTTTGCCTACCATACTCAGTGTAATAGTTTAGTTTCGTTTTTTCAATGGAATGAAACATATTACATAACTTTGTCTTCCGTCTTTCATTCCACGAACTTGTGTGAGTGTTACCTTGACTGAAACTGCTGTTCGTGTGTTGAAGTCCAACTTCGCAAAAAGTTGGTATCATACGTCGAAGACGTAATTTCAATTGGTATCAGAGAGGGACGTCATACGTATAAGACGTGATCCGTTACTTGACTTCATAATTCCGCTACAATGGAGTCGTCCATGTTTGTCCAGAAACCGATTATGCTAACTCATCAGAACTACTCAAACTGGAAGGCCAAAGTGTCTGCCAGAATTAAGGGCTTTGACTCTAGATCTTGGATGGCAGTGTTAGAAGGATGGGAACGCCCATATACCGAAGACGCCGATGGTGTGCGAATTCCAAAACCGGAACGTAGTTAGACGAGAGAGGAACATGACTTGTCCACGGCTAACAGCAAAGCCTTACTTCTTATCTGTGAATGGCTAGACCTCAGTATGTATCAGCTGGTCAAAAATTGCACATCTGCCAGAGATGCATGGGAAACGTTACAAAGAACTTGCGAGGGAAGTCATGCTGTTAAGCGATCGAAAATCCGAACTATCACTGCTCAATTCCATCAACTCCGGATGAGGGAAGATGAAGACATCAATGACTACTTGGACAAGATCATGAGATATGTAAATGAGGCTTTTGAACTTGGAGAAATCTTCCCTGCTCCCATGGTCTATGAGAAAGTTCTCTCCAGTGTTAGCACTAGGTTCGAAAGCAAGGTGCTGACTATCGAAGCACGCAATGACGAGAACCAAAACTGGGACTATGCCGACTTGATGGCTGATTTGAGAAACTATGACCTGACTCTCAAAGTTCGAAGCAACCCAGACATGTCTCTTGTCTATGAACCGATGACTGCTCTCAAAATTTCAGAGAAAGGAAAAAGTTCAAGAAGCTCTAACTCTCGAAAGACTCATTTGAAAAATGAGAAAACTGAAAGTAGTTTTTCTGCTGATCTGGGTGAATCTGATGATGAGGAAGCTGAGGAAATTGAAAAACTGATGAACTCTAATAATCCGGACAAACTTGCTGCACTGACTGAGATAGTCACGTATCTTGTGAAACAAGAGTTTAAGAGGAAGAACCGTGCACGAAATTTTCGAAAATTTCAGAAAAGTTCTAACTCCTACCCAAATACTCCTGACAACCGAAATCAGGGATCGTCGTCGGACAAAAAGTTTAAAGGGACAAAGCTCTCACCGTACTCCTCTACTGGCAAGGATGTCTCCAAGATGCAATGCTATGAGTGTAAGGGATATGGACACGTTAAAAATGAATGCCCTAATTTACATCGTAAGAAGAAGCTACCAGTTAGCTATGTTGTGCTGGGATTCGATGTCCCGGGCTATCAAAAATTATGCGGAACCGATAACCCGATCAAAACCCTAGATCGCCGGAGATTGGATCCCCGACTCATCCGCAGGAGTCCGAACTTTGGAGACTACGCGCCCGAAGACACGCAGCCCGCCCCCAGCCGAAGTCCCCCACGAGTCGGATCCACGAACGCGAACCACCTCACGAGCCGGGGCCCGACCGAACGCCCAGCGAGGCCCGAAGGCCGCGTGCGCCAGCCGAGCCCCCGCGAGGGGCTCGCGATCGTCTACGGACGATCACTGGGGATGCGCGAGGCATCCCCGGGGCTGCTCGTAGCAGCCCCGCAGCGAGTCGCGATGACTCGCTGCCCGCGAGGGCATCGCCCTCGCATGATCCGCTGCGGGCGAACCCGTAGCTCATGCGAGGCGGCTACGGGTGACCCCGCAGCAGCCCGCGATCGATCCTCGCGATCGATCGCACCCCTCGGCTCCAGCCGAGGGTTCCCGCGGCGCGCGCCTCCGACGACGGCGGCTGGGGTCCGCCACGGCACCAGCCCGTGGCACCCCGGCGTTCGACCGAAGTCGACCGCGTGCCCCCGGCGTCCAGCCGGGGCTCGCCCTTCGTCGCGCGTTGGGGCGGTCCGAACCCTAGGGTTCGACCGCCTCCTTCGATCCTCGCCGGGGATCTCGAATCCCCGTCCCCGAGGTTCGTCGTTTTCCCGGATCGTGCGTTCATGTATATATCACAATTAATACGCACAAATAATCATAAAAAGGGGTTTACGATTATTACCTCGATTCGTTGTACGGAGAAACGAATCTAATTGACGACCTTGCGATCTTCCTACGTATTCCTCGCACTTCGTCCGAACGTCGTGTGGGCGACGATCTATCGAATTCCTATGGATCTTCCTCACTCTCAAGACTTTATGATTGGCGTAACTTAGGTTGTGAAAAGTGAAGACCATGTAGTGCTTATATAGGCTACGTAGGGGATCATAAGGAGAATAAATATTGGGCTTCTAAATATTGAAGATTAAATTGGGTCCAACCCAAATCCATTATTCCTTATCAATATTAAATTTTATTTATTTTCCACTATATAAATAAAATTGCACTCCCAACATTAATCCATATTATATCAAATAATATTTCTCCGATTAGTATTATTTATTCCGTGTATTTAAGATTTAAATATCCATGAATAAATTTATTTATTGCTCAATAAATAATATTCATCTCTTATATCCGAGACTAGTACCGTTCAACCTTTATTATTGTGCGGAACGAATCCACTCATGAGGTTTACACAATAATTCCTTATGAACTCATCTCGGGGATATTATCAACCCTTCCGGGATACACTTTCCCGTCAAGTATTCACGGCATGTCATATATAAAATATAGCGACCCAATTTTACCGGTAATTAACCCAATAATTAAATCGGTTAATTCTTTTGGAAAATCAAAGTCTCTAATATTAAATATACACACCCGCAATAATATCGGGGATTAAGAATAAAATACTCCGAGATTTAAATTGATTATCCAAGGCAATCCTAATCAATAAATCTCAAGCTGATCCGCCCAATACACCAAGTGTACAAGTGTGATAAAATAATTAAGATAAATTATTTTCTCTCTCACACAACGACTATACCGATGGATTGGTCCGTGTCCATCTAGGTCGTGAGCAACTGTTCGATTAAATACGAGTAACCGATAGTATGATCTTCTGTGCGCCCATGCACACCATACTAACTACAACGTATAAAATCTAGGACTATATTTTTGCATAATTAATTAATAATAATTAATTGCAAATAATTGTTTATTAATTAAATAGGTTAAATGCTATGACCGGGAGTTTACCGATACTTAAATCTAGACATTAAGTACACAACTCCAACAATCTCCCACTTGTACTAAGGTCTAGTCATTTCCTCCAAACTCCCGACTCCTATACTCATCACGTGCTTAAGTTATACTTCCCAGAAGTATTATGTGAATGAGAAATCTAGGTTGCCGCTCTGAAGTTATCTTGGTGACTACTGCGTCGTCTTCCTTGACGATGACTCGTATCAGGTGGTACTGGCTCTATGTGTTATCATCACCTTTTTGAACTTATGATTTCTTCTAGTTCTCCATGCACCGCTATATACATAGCCTTTGGTGAACCAAGAATCATATCCAAGTTTAGAGGTCATTCCGGAACCTAACCAAAACTTCCGCTGCCTCTGAGGCTGCTATTCGGTTTATGATAGAGTCCGAGAAGCATTACGCTTATCACTCTTTCATCCTTAGGTTCCACCTCTTCTAAAAGTGAACACATAGCCTGATATCGACTTACACTGGTCTTTCTTTGATTTTTGGATCTGAGAAACTGTAATCTAAGAAGATTTCGTATTGCTAGTAATCCAGTACTTCCAAGCACTTTTACAGCATTCGAATATTTCTTATCCAGATTACTTTGATATCCTCCCACTACGCTAACCGCATAGTTGATATCAGGTTCTTGTTTTTCAACATTGCATCTACAAAGCTCTCTACACTCGAAGTGTAGGTAACTGCTTTGTGCATATCCATCTCCTTCATGTGTTCGAAACACATACCTTTAGATAGATGTATTCTGTTCCCGAAAGGCAATAACCTTTCTCAGAATTGTGCATGTTTAAAACAAACCATAACCGTATAAGATATCTTAAGAGAAGTGCAAATTTTCTTATCCAGAGATCGAAAGATTTCTAAGAACATGATCCAACTTCATCTTAATCTTATATCTCGATTTATTTAGACAACCTCTATTTTATGTTTGACAACACTTTTACATTGTTGCCAATGATGAAGTGTTATCTACACAAAATTCCGAGAAACACCACCTTTGTTTCCATTACGTCTCTAACACACCTTTCTCGCAAATTCCTATGCAGAACTAGGGATCGATTTCATGTCTACTAGATCCAGAGTTCAAAACTCCTCCAGTCTTATGAACATCTCTGGTTGCTTAACAACCTCCCACTGCAATGGCGTTCCGGTGTATAACAGTAATAACATTAGGTGCAGTTAGTGGTGTATTACTACTCGGTCAGGCTGGTTCTCAGTCTTTCCTTTCCTCATCTTTTAAGGTACTTTGTCAATTAGGGCATTGTTGTTCATCTAATAGTCTTCCTCTAAGAACCGGGCGAGGACACCCTTCTGGTTCGTAGTACTATTGAACATACAATTACTTGTTCTTCCAGGATATTCTACAACCACATTGAATGTGCCGTTGTATCCAGAAATATCCATAGAACACAGGTAGTTCCGAACAAACTTGTCCTTTTACTATTAGAATCTCATCTCTTATTTCTGACACACCATGTCCACACATCAGTGTATGGTGTAGTCGTTTGAGACTTAATCTCAATCTTAGATTTATGCTATGTGTTATTTAGATAGGTGATAGCCTCTGCGAACAAGTCGCAGGCTTCCAATGGATATACTTTGAAGGATCCCCATAATAGCTTTGTGTTGAAAACACTCCGCCTTTATGGCACATCAAGTATTCTAATCCATCTTCGAGTATTCTTGAAAGAACGACTCGTACCTTCTCTAATTACACATACGGCATTAATCATAAATCATTTTCTATGCTTGTCCGAATTCCATCCTTTATCCAGAAAGGTTGACTTAGTTGTACCATCTTTCAAGATCGATTCTTAGGTCGGGAGGTCCATTCCTCCAACTATAATTGATCAAATCAATTTCGACCTCTTGAATCCCTTTTGAATAGATACTACCAAGTTAAAGAATTCACAAGTATAATGATCGATAAGAGAAATACATCTAATAAGTAAAACAAGTTATACATAACGGTTTGTTGCATCGTGGTAGACTAAGGATTCATCATTCTCATATTGCTATCTAATGTACCAGAATGGATAACACCATTATTTCTTATCCAAACCATCAAATGATTAAAGAAATAAAATATCCATTAATAAGAAAACCAGAACAAAAGGTTCTTTTTCAAAATAAGGGGTACATAAAGCAATAACTGAAATGAAAACTTAAAACAAATAAATTTCTTCCACTGCAACCGCTGCTACCCCAACAGCTTCGCCCATGTAGACTCGAACTTTTCTTCTCTAAGTCTCCGGGTTTTCTGGAACCCCTGCATTTAAAATAATGCACATACCGTCAGTGGTTCCATATCTACACACCAGAATTCTGGTAGATAATACCGCTGACTATGTTTTTACGACTAAAGAAAAATTCGTACCTCTGAGAGGACATTCAGACTTCCAGTGTCCAGACTTGTTGCATCGGAAGCACTTGCCCCTTGGCTTACTAGCCCCCACTCGTGGTCCATTCCTCTTGGCACCACTGGGTTTTATGGCTTGCTTCCTTTTCTTGCCCCTACCTCCAATAGCTTTCAAGATTTTGGACTTGGTAGCCACAAGCGCTTGAGACTTGCCCTTCTTGTATATCCCCTCTGCCGCCTTCAGTTCAGTCAGGAGTTGCGCAAGAGTATAAGATAGTTTACCCATATTATAGCTCATACGAAACTGCTCAAACTTAGGGGTCAGAGACTGGAGTATGATATCGACTTGCGTCTCATCATCAATGGAAGCTCCTAGGACCTCAAGTTCATTCAACAAACTCATCATCTTAAGAACGTGCTCCCCAACGGGCGTTCCTTCAGACTGAGTAGTCGACATGAGGACTCTCATGGCTTCTTGCCTACCCGCACGGTCATGATGCCCAAACATCTCCTTGAGGTTAAATAACATATCCTCGGCAGTTTTCATCGGCTCATGTTGAGTTTGGAGTACATTTGACATGGAAGCCAAAATATAACACCTAGCCATTTCATCAGCCTTTTTCCACTTCCGATATGCTTCTTTTTCCTCATCAGTTGAGGCGGCCGTGGGTTCAGCAGGGCATTGCTCATAGAGTACAAACTTGTACTCTTCAGCAGTCAGGACAATGTCCAAATTTCTCTTCCAATCAATGTAATTGGGACCAGTGAGTTTATGTTCCTTGAGTATCACAGAAAGTGGATTCATAGCTATTCTCTAAACCTATAAGCACATGTAAACAAACAATCAATTTAATGTCCGATATTATCTCCCTCAAATAATATCATTAAATTACTAATTGCGTCTAAAATCCCATCAGGTAAGGCAAGCCACGTGGTGTGGACGTTTACCCACCCAAATGATTTAGCAATTAGATTTTCTTTGGTCATACATCAATCATAGCGTAACTTCGTGGGGAAGAATACTATAACGCGTATCTAAGTGTAAACCATCACTCAGCACTAAAGTACATCGCTTGGAATTGCTACGTCACCGCAAGCCACGTGGTGTGGACGTTTACGACAATTTCACAACTCTTCACAATCACTTATAACTGTCTACATCAATTAATCCAAAATCCGTCAGCATAGCAAGCCACGTGGTGTGGACGTTTACTACACCAAGAGATTTTTATAATTGACTCCCAATTACAAGATCCATTCGATTTCGTAAATCAAGACTCGGGGAATCATAAGTGAAACTCGAGGTTTCTAACCAGTGATTCACCATGCGAGCGACCCTATCTCTCATAAATGAGGGAGCCGAGCAGACAATCGACCCACCTATCAAAGAATGGTACGAAGGTCTCTAATTTGTGTCATCCACATGACCAAGTGGCTCTGGCTCCATTCCACTCCCCGGGGTGAGAATGAGTCGACTTGAAGTCAGTTTCAGAAAGACAAATTAGGCATTGTTTGATAACTTGATCAATGTTTCTTGTAAGAGGAATTACAAGAATTCTCCTCCAATGACTTGTCTATATGCACTTCGAAAGTCCATAAAAGTCACCAAGAGAACAGTGATGGAGACCATGGGAATGTTTCCATCCCCTCTCCCACTTAGCTTTTTACGATAAAGGGATACGCTATCTAGTGCATAAAATAAACACATATAGCATGCATGTAAGCAATAAAGCACATAGATCAGATAGTCAAAATAATGCTAGAGAATTATTTTTCCCGACTATCATGGCTTTATCTTCATATGCATCCTCTAGTCTTCAGTCTTCGTTTCTTGAATGCTCCATGTGACGAGAATATTAATTTCCAATATTTAAATCTATTTATTTTCAATTAATCCAAAAGTTACTTAATTCGAAAATTAAGTCAATTGAATATATCAAAAATAAAATTAAATATTATTAATATTTTTATTTATTTATTTTCCTATCTAATTCTATTAAATCTCTAGAATAATCTATCCAAGTAAAACTTGGAATATTTTAGAAGATATCTATAATAGAACAAGGAAATAAAATAAATTAGGACTTACTACTTTCCATTTATTTTTATTCCTAATCCATGAATATTCCCATGAGTAGGAATAATCAAATAGGAAAAATAAATTTAGTACTAAATTAATTAAATTCTTAATCCATGAATATCTCCATAAAGGAAATAAATCAATAGGAATAAAATTAATTCAAATTAATTCTTTTCCGAATCCATGAGAGTTTCCTAAAAGGAGAACACTCAAATAGGAAAAATCCGAATTAATTAGGAAAGTAGATTTTTGTAGGAATAGCATGGGATTGGGAGACCCCACGCTATCCCCACCATGATCGACCACCACACGGGAGGAGTGCCGCCGCCCAGCCACCAGCCACCACCGTCGCCGGCAGCAGCCCTAGCCGAGGGCGATCGACCCCTCCTTTGGGTCGATTGCTTGGGATCGATCAAGGGGTTCGATCGATCCCCGGTAGTTCGTCCTCTACGTCTTCGTCACACGTCTTCGTCTTCCGGTGATCGTCTCATCATCGAACCAACGTAAAATAAATTACAATAATCTAAATTACAATTCCGGTATCGATTCTATACATGAAATCGACCCTATACATTTTCCGGAAAATAAAAAGCGTAATAATAAATCCTAAATTCGGTCAACCCCCGAATTTTGACTATTACAAACATTCAACCACACAAAAACGAATCTCGACATGTCCGAGAGTTTAATCATGATAATTAATTAAAAACAATAATTAATTAAATCCAACCATGATAGCCGGAAGGTAGAACAATAATCGAACATATACATGAACACGAAACCAAACGCTCTGATACCAATTGCTGGGATTCGATGTCCCGGGCTATCAAAAATTATGCGGAACCGATAACCCGATCAAAACCCTAGATCGCCGGAGATTGGATCCCCGACTCATCCGCAGGAGTCCGACCTTTGGAGACTACGCGCCCGAAGACACGCAGCCCGCCCCCAGCCGAAGTCCCCCACGAGTCGGATCCACGAACGCGAACCACCTCACGAGCCGGGGCCCGACCGAACGCCCAGGGAGGCCCGAAGGCCGCGTGCGCCAGCCGAGCCCCCGCGAGGGGCTCGCGATCGTCTACGGACGATCGCTGGGGATGCGCGAGGCATCCCCGGGGCTGCTCGTAGCAGCCCCGCAGCGAGTCGCGATGACTCGCTGCCCGCGAGGGCATCGCCCTCGCATGATCCGCTGCGGGCGAACCCGTAGCTCATGCGAGGCGGCTACGGGTGACCCCGCAGCAGCCCGCGATCGATCCTCGCGATCGATCGCACCCCTCGGCTCCAGCCGAGGGTTCCCGCGGCGCGCGCCTCCGACGACGGCGGCTGGGGTCCGCCACGGCACCAGCCCGTGGCACCCCGGCGTTCGACCGAAGTCGACCGCGTGCCCCCGGCGTCCAGCCGGGGCTCGCCCTTCGTCGCGCGTTGGGGCGGTCCGAACCCTAGGGTTCGACCGCCTCCTTCGATCCTCGCCGGGGATCTCGAATCCCCGTCCCCGAGGTTCGTCGTTTTCCCGGATCGTGCGTTCATGTATATATCACAATTAATACGCACAAATAATCATAAAAAGGGGTTTACGATTATTACCTCGATTCGTTGTACGGAGAAACGAATCTAATTGACGACCTTGCGATCTTCCTACGTATTCCTCGCACTTCGTCCGAACGTCGTGTGGGCGACGATCTATCGGATTCCTATGGATCTTCCTCACTCTCAAGACTTTATGATTGGCGTAACTTAGGTTGTGAAAAGTGAAGACCATGTAGTGCTTATATAGGCTACGTAGGGGATCATAAGGAGAATAAATATTGGGCTTCTAAATATTGAAGATTAAATTGGGTCCAACCCAAATCCATTAATCCTTATCAATATTAAATTTTATTTATTTTCCACTATATAAATAAAATTGCACTCCCAACATTAATCCATATTATATCAAATAATATTTCTCCGATTAGTATTATTTATTCCGTGTATTTAAGATTTAAATATCCATGAATAAATTTATTTATTGCTCAAATATTCATCTCTTATATCCGAGACTAGTACCGTTCAACCTTTATTATTGTGCGGAACGAATCCACTCATGAGGTTTACACAATAATTCCTTATGAACTCATCTCGGGGATATTATCAACCCTTCCGGGATACACTTTCCCGTCAAGTATTCACGGCATGTCATATATAAAATATAGCGACCCAATTTTACCGGTAATTAACCCAATAATTAAATCGGTTAATTCCTTTGGAAAATCAAAGTCTCTAATATTAAATATACACACCCGCAATAATATCGGGGATTAAGAATAAAATACTCCGAGATTTAAATTGATTATCCAAGGCAATCCTAATCAATAAATCTCAAGCTGATCCGCCCAATACACCAAGTGTACAAGTGTGATAAAATAATTAAGATAAATTATTTTCTCTCTCACACAACGACTATACCGATGGATTGGTCCGTGTCCATCTAGGTCGTGAGCAACTGTTCGATTAAATACGAGTAACCGATAGTATGATCTTCTGTGCGCCCATGCACACCATACTAACTACAACGTATAAAATCTAGGACTATATTTTTGCATAATTAATTAATAATAATTAATTGCAAATAATTGTTTATTAATTAAATAGGTTAAATGCTATGACCGGGAGTTTACCGATACTTAAATCTAGACATTAAGTACACAACTCCAACATGTTGTGATTGACGATGAGGATGTCATTTCTGAGAACGACGAGTCTGAGGACAATAATTCTGACGATGATGAAGACAACGCTCTAGTTGTCACTTTTGGTGAATCTTTTGATCTCGAAAATGTGGAGGTCGAAAACTTTGTTTTTGATGCATTTCTGAAAGATACTGCAACTGCAGACAACATTTTCCGTGTGGCATCGACAAACCGAAATTTCTGTGATGATGATATCTTCTCGGATGATGAATCTGTGTCTGATGCTGAAGAGATGGAAAAGACGACCGAAGTGCCTAAAACTGAAGATGTGTGTATCGAGTTGATCACCTTGAAGGAAAGTCACTCTATACTTGAAAATCTATATGATGTTGCTATCACTGAGAATAGCACACTTGAAGTGTCTCTGAAGTGCTTGACTGAATCTTTTAATGAACTCTCGAATGAACAACTCAAGATGTGTGATGAAGTGGTAGTGTTGAGAAACTCAGTTGAGAAGACTGAGGATGAGAAGAAGAAGCTGAACAATTCCTTGACAATTCTCAAAGTCAAATTTGATGACCTTTTCGAAGAAAAACATAAGTACTTCAAGGAAGTTGTCGAACTAAGAGAAGTGTGTGAGAAGTTGAGTTCTGAAAACTCAAAACTGAAGACCTCACTGAAAAAGGAGTCAACTGAAGTTAAGAAACTGCAGACTCTATTCAAGAACTCGGATGCTGAAAATGATGAACTGAAGTCATCACTGATGAAAACTCAAACTGACCTTGCCATGACTGACAAGGAACGATATGCATTGAAAGAAAAACTTCATATGACTGACGAGCTGTTGAGGAAAATGAACAAGAATTCTTCCGTGTTTGACAATGCTGCTTCATATATGAATCCTAATCGTTACGGTCTTGGATTCCAAAAGGTTTTTGAATCTTTATACTCGACATCCGAAAAGAAGAAGGAGGTGAGTTTTGTTAAGGCATCGGATGATCAACCTGAGGGTAAAAGCAAGGATGACGTTGAATCAACTAAACGGAAGGAGATTGCTGAAGGGAAGAAGATTGCTAAGTCTCCAGAACCAAAAACTCAAAAGACGATCTCGACTTCAAAATCTGAGACATATCAATTTCCGAAGAATATTGTCAAACATCCTCGTGGTATCCTACCTTATGAGAAGACGTTGCTGAAGAACTTCGAGAAATCTCAGAACGTGAAGAAAAATGGACAGTCCTCTCGAACTAAAACTGTGTTGGTCAAGACGTCTACGAAGGTTGAGAATCGTCAAAGAAGAAAATATGTTTGTCACTACTGTGATCAACCTGGACACATTCGACCATTTTGCTATAGGATGAAAGAGGACATGAACAGAGAACTTATGATCATAAAGAAGAAGTCTGAAGTGACTAAGGAAATGAAGAAACCTGTCTCTCCAAATCCGAAAATCAAGCAAACTCTGAAAGCTGTGACTGAGAGAGATGTCAAAATGAATGGCAAGAAGAAATGGGTGCCTAAGTCTCAAAAGAGTAAAGTTGAACTTAACTCTAAAACCAGTAATTGGCAACCAAGGGAACTGATTTTCTGCCATGTTGCACTAAATGCTTCTGAAGCTGGCAACAAAGGCATTTGGTACTTTGACAGTGGCTGCTCCCGACATATGACCGGCACTAAGAAATTCTTGAAAGAATATGAGCCGATGACAGGTTCCCCCGTGGTGTTTGGAGGGGGAGCAAAAGGTGTTGTCAAGGGAAAAGGGACGCTACAAATCAAAGGATTGCCTCCTATCAGAAATGTTGTCCACGTCAAGGGACTTGTTGCAAACCTCATATCTATCAGTCAGCTGTGTGATGAAGGTTTTAATGTTAGCTTTGATAAGGAATCTTGCCGAGTTTATGATGCTGAGGGAAAATGTATCATGGAAGGTCCACGTGCTAAAAACAATTGCTATACAACTGAGTATAGTTGCTTCTCCGTGACCGTCCCCGATGAAGTTGATTTGTGGCACCAACGACTTGGCCACACTAGCACTCGCAATCTGAGCAAACTGGTTAAGGGGGAGATAGTTCGAGGAATTTCTCAACTCCCCAAAATCGAGAAGCGAGTATGTGGTGACTGTCAGAAGGGCAAGTTGACAAGAACTCCTCATCCGGCACTTCCAACTCTAATGAGCACTTCAGCCCCTTTTGAACTTCTACACATGGACTTGATGGGTCCAATGGAGGTGAAGAGCTTAGCTAAGAAAGAATATGTGCTGGTTGTGGTTGATGATTTTTCCCGATACACATGGACAAGATTTCTGGCGTCCAAAGATGAAACTTTCAATGCCTTTAAGGGTATTGTAAAATGGATACGAACCAATCATGAAGCTAAGGTTAAAAGGATCAGGAGTGATCATGGAACCGAATTTGAAAATTCTAGCTTCAATGAATTTTGTATGATGAAGGGAATTCATCATGAATACTCGGCCCCAAAAACGCCTCAACAAAATGGAATCCCCGAACGTAAGAATCGAACACTGCAGGAGATGGCGCGCGTGATTGGTCCGTTTGTGGTGCGTATTTCGGGTCGATTCGTTGTCCTTTTCGCTTCCTTTCGATACTCTTTTCCACCGTTTTAGTTAGCCTTTGATCATTATTGGTTGGAATAGTGTGATCGAGACATATTCCGTGTTTTGTAGGCGAAACGGGAGGAAAACGAGTGAAAGTTGACTTTTCAGGTGGAGGTTGACCACATGTCGGACGACAGAGGAAATGCACTGAGATCATGTCGGACGACATCCCCCTGGAGGACGACAGTTGACCATGAGAGAAAGATGGAGGACGACACGCCTGTCAGACGACACTATTGGCTGTCGTACGACAAAGAGACGTTTTTGGAAGAAATGGACAGAGGGGTAACGCAGGTTTGACCTGCGATCGACGGGAATTTGTCGTACGACATGATTTTTATGTCGTACGACAAGACGTTTGTCGGACGACATGATTTCGATGTCGTCCGACATCTTTTGCTGAGTAGACCTTTTTATCTCATTTCGGTTTGACTTTGTTTGACCCTCGTTTTTAAGGGTATAAATAGCATTTTGGCTTGATTTTTGTAACTAACTTTCATTTCCCCAATTTTATAAGATTGCATTTAGCTTCTTCTCCAAGCTTTCCATATCTCATTTTTGTTCTTCAATTCTTCTACACAAATTCACGATCTAAATTCCGTACGTCGAGAATCCGACAAAATCTCATTCACAAACGTTGTTTACCTCATCGAGACGGACGTTTCCATCGGATTAGTTTCTTCGTGTGACAAGTTGAAGCTCGGTCCCGATTTTGGAAGCTTTTCTCGATCTACTTCTTCATCCATCGATTTCATTACTCCCGCGGTGAGATTCTCTTCGTTTTCTCTCGATTATGGCATATTCGATTGTGGATTGTGGTTTTGATTGCTTGATTATGGCTAGCTAAACTTGTGTGAGGGTGTTTGATGAAATTCCTCAATGAATTAGAGTTGATCTTCTAAAGTAGCTCGATTTCTATTAATTGGACGATTACACCTCTCGATTTGTGGTCTCGTGTCGAACAACTTCGTAGTATATCTCTAGTGGACCATACGGTCGATGTGTAGTTAGACGGTCATTGGTGAGGGAGCACGTGACAACACCGTGATCTCTTTAGTCCGATTAATAGTTGATTGAGAGTTTTTAAATCTAATTCAACTCTAGTTCGTTAGGAAGAGTAATCGGAACACCCTTGCTTTCCAACTCATTTACTGAAACTCGATCTTTACTTACTCGCTTTTAATTCTCGTTCGCAGTTATTAATCAAACAATCATTTGCAACCCCCCTTAGTTTAATGATTTTCTTCCCCCTTTCGGAACTCGTACTTAACATATACAAATTGATCTTCA
Source organism: Euphrasia confusa (assembly GCA_954870475.1). Classification (NCBI taxonomy): domain Eukaryota; kingdom Viridiplantae; phylum Streptophyta; class Magnoliopsida; order Lamiales; family Orobanchaceae; genus Euphrasia; species Euphrasia confusa. The sequence goes on along the minus strand of OX940959.1, from coordinate 5,381,538 downwards.
CAAGTGACGTATTCATATTTGTGTCGTTTTTATTTGTTTATTTGTGCGTGAGTTGTTATGTATTGAGTCGTTTCTTTATGTATTCCTCATGGTTGTGGTACGTTTGATGTTTTTGTTGAGTTTGCAGGTCCTCGGTAGTCATGATGCGGAAAAGAACGAAGAATCGAGCTCGTTCGAGTGGAGTCGAGGAGAGCAAGCTGCCCAGGTGACCAAGCGCCCGCTGAGGCTTCCAGCGACCGCTCGCGAAGGCCACCAGGCGACCGGCCACCTCCCTGGCGATCGCCTGCACTTGACTTACAGGTGAAGAAGAATTATTGCAGGCGATCGCCCATTCCTTGAGCGGTCGCTCGCGACCTTGCTCAGGCGATCGCCTGCCTACTCGGCGGTCGCCTCCTCCTGGAATCAGCTTTGACCTCAGTTTGACCGCGGATTTTCGATGATGTATAATTAGGGCTTCGCCCCGTAAAACACTTACGCATTTTTTTTGAATTATTTTTCTGAGTTTGGAGAGAAGACTTGGGATTAGTTCTCTTCTTGATCGATCGATCGTAGTGTTGGGAATTGTTTTAGAATTCTTGGATTTTGGCAAAAGTCGGATTAGCTACCGACGGGTGTCTACGTTTGATTTCGATATTACTCTAGTAAGACCTTTACCTATTTCATTGTTTCGTTTTTCAATTTCTCTTTTGATCTCTTGTTTTGATCTTTAGTTTACAAATTGTTTTTCATGAATTCCTTGTTTCTAAAATTCAATTGTTCATCGATTAGAATTATTAATTTCGAAACCCTAGTTCATCATAGATAGATTGCTCTCGTTTTTCTTGTCTTTTCAATTCGTAGATAGAATTAGCTTTTAAACAAAACCCAAAATCAAAGTACGCATTATGCTATCTCTTTTCGTTTCCTCCGTTGCAAACAAATAAACACGTGTACGCGCCGATAGTAGTGTTCCTCGAGACCGACTCGGGCGAGTTATTGCGATAACTAGTTCGATACAAATTTAATTGATTTAAACCGTACGAAAACGACTTGTCAATTTGGCGCCGTTGCCGGGGAACACTTTAGGCACTAGTACTAGTGTTTAGGTGTTTGCAACAATTTCATTTTTATTTTTCTTCTTTTTATTTATTTATTTACTTGAGCATGTGCGTTTGATTGTTTGTTTGTCTTTGTTGGTGCATGGTAGGTACGCGGAGAGCGAATACCGAGCTTGCACTCGTGATAGAAAATATCAACAGACGCAAAAGCATCAGTCGGTGTACGAAGTTAGGCGAAGACTCCTCGTCTGACTCTACCACTACCGACGCCGAACCCGAGACCGAAACCGTAACCATGAACGAAGAAGAACTCCGTGACGACGCAAACCGTAACGGGAACAACGAAAACAATGGCAATAACGGGAACAACGGAAACAATGGCAACAATGGGAACAATGGGAATAACGGGAACAACAACAACAACCGCCGTGCCCCACCACCCCTTTTTGGAGATCTGACGCATCCGCAAATCGACGGAGCTAGTTCATGCATCGTCTTAAGTGATGCCGCCCGAAGATACGACCTCAAGGCACACCATCTTGCTCAGCTTCCTCAGTTCTCCGGAACCACTAACGAGGATGCCCTAAACTTCATCAGGGAGTTCTACACAGCTTTGCAGGCCTTCCCCATCGGGGCACTTGATGACGATCAGCTCCGGTTGAAGTGTGTCCCGTATGCTTTGAGAGATAGGGCGAAGAACTGGCTGCTGTCCTTGGAGCCGGACTCGATCACTACCTGGACGGACATGTACCGGGAGTTTATTACTCGGTTCTATCCTCAGCAGAAGACCTTCGACTTGAAGGGCCAGATATGTGCGTTCGAGCAAGAACCGGGAGAGTTTTTCCATGAGGCTTGGGAGCGTTTCCGGAGCCTATTGAGGCAATGCCCACACCACGACCTCACTCCCAACTCGATCATCCAGTTCTTCTACAAGGGCTTGAATAGAGAAGATCAGCGAGAGGTGAAAACCGCAGCCGGCGGAAATATCAGTGGCCGGACCAGCGACGAGATGACGGAGATCTTCAAGTCCTTATCAGCTGAGTCTAGGCAGACGAGTTCAAGGGGAAGTAGCAACTATGCCAGGTCTGATGGGGGTGTTAATGCTCAGTTGGCGAAGCAAGTCGCCGACCTTACTAAGAAGGTACAGATGTTACAGACCACCGAGGAGCAGCCCAAGAGGCAAGTTTACCATGTAGAGCCGTGTAGCCTATGTGGGGAGATTGGCCATTTCTCCAGCACCTGTGGCCAGAGCATTCCATCTCCACCTCAGATGATGGATCAGAATTTCGGTCCCGAGATACAGGTGAATGCGATGCAGGGGTACAATCAACAGGGCAACCAGAGGAATGACCCATACTCGAACACGTATAATCCTGGGTGGAAAAATCACCCCAACTTCTCGTGGAAACAGGACCAGCAGCAGATGCAAGGGCAAGGTTCTCAGTCGAACTACAACAACCAAAGCCGGTTCCAGAACCAGAACTACCAGAACCAAGGCAACCAAAACTGGCAGAATAATCAGAACTACCAGAGGCCTCAGTATCATCAGCCACAGCAGCCCGTTTATCAGCCTCCACCCCCACCTCAGCAGACGACTCAGAAGAGTTCCGACTTGGATGAGAAATTTGCGGCCTTTATGTCCTCGACCCAGGGGTACATGCAACATAACCAGCAGAGGATGGATGGGTTGGAGTCCTCATTGACCAATCAGAATTCGACGATTAAGAGAATCGAGAACCAGGTCGGGCAAATGGCTGGAAAAATTAATGAGTTGACACAACCGAATCAGAAGGACAAGCTTCCTAGCCAGTCACATCAGGCTAAGGCCGTCACCGTCCTCCGCAGTGGTCGAGTGATCGACAATAAGGTTGACATTCCCATCCGAGAGCAGATACATGAGCCAGAGGAGGAGGAAGAGACGGAGGAAGTCTTAGCAGAGGAGGAACCGACTGAGCCGATTCAGCCGGATGTCCCAGCAAAAGAGCCCGAGGTGGGCACTCACACCCTACATAAGACGAAGAACCCGTACCGACCACCGCTCCCTTATCCGAGCCGAATGAAGAATGACAAGCAAGATAGACAATTCTCCGAGATTTACAAGTTGCTTTCGAGGGTGAACGTGAACTTACCACTCCTCGACATCATCCGGAATGTGCCCGCTTATGTGAAATTCTTCAAGGAGCTCGCCTCGAATAAGAGGAAATTTGTAGATGACGAGAAGGTGGTTGTCACCGGGGTAGCTAGTGCGATACTTCAGCACCCTCTCCCCCCGAAGCAGAGTGATCCGGGGAGTTTTAATGTGACGATTGCCGTTGGGAATGGCCGTGAAGTCTCAGGCATGCTCGATCTTGGAGCCGGGATTAATTTGATGCCCTATGCCGTTTACGAGAAGTTGGACTTGGGTGAGCTCAAACCCACCCGTATGTGCTTGCAGCTAGCCGACCGATCCATTCGGTACCCGAAGGGGATCCTAGAGGACATCCTCGTGAAAGTTGGGGGACTCATTGTCCCCGTTGATTTTGTTGTCCTCGATGTCGGACACATCCCGGAAAATGGTCGGGACCATTCACTTCTGTTGGGTAGACCGTTCATGGCCACGACGAAGACCGTGATTGATGTCGAGAAGGGAACTTTGAAAATGACCGTGCTAGGTGAAGAAGTGCGTTTCTCGGTACGAACCGAAAAGGCCGAGCCCGCCGCCCATTCTATAGAGACTTGCTCGTTTGTTGATTCCGTGGATGACGAAGTGACCCTGAACTTCGTCACGGAGGAGAACCCCGTGGAAGAAAGTGAGGTCGAGACACGAGTCGACGACCTCAAAGAAGAGGATATTAGCTCGCGGACAGCTGAGATCGAGGCCCCCGCTAGCAAAGTTGAACTTAAGGAGCTACCGAAGCACCTTAAATACGTGTTCTTGGACGACGGGGAACAAAAACCCGTGATTATCTTTGCCGAGCTATCCACCGAGGAAGAAGAAGCTCTAGTGAAGGTCTTGAAAAAGAATAAGAAGGCTTTCGGATGGAGCTTGGGAGATATACGAGGGATCGACCCGTCCACTTGCATGCACCGTATTGTTTTGGAGCCGAATGCTACTCCGAAGAGAGACGGGCAACGACGTCTAAATCCCGTTCTCATGGAAGTTGTCAAGAAGGAAGTTTACAAGCTCCTTGATGAGGGGCTGATTTATGCCGTGGCGGATAGCCGTTGGGTAAGCCCGGTCCATGTAGTACCGAAGAAGGGAGGAATCACGGTCGTGGAAAATGCCAAGGGCGAGTTGATACCGACGAGAGTCACCACCGGGTGGCGCATGTGCATTGATTACCGGAAGCTCAATGCTGCGACTCGCAAGGACCATTTTCCTCTTCCGTTCATTGATCAGATGTTAGATAAGCTCGCTGGACATAAATTTTATTGCTTTCTTGACGGTTTATCTGGTTATTATCAGGTTGCTATTGCACCGGAGGATCAGGAGAAGACGACGTTTACCACGCCTTTCGGCACTTTTGCTTGGAGGAGGATGCCGTTCGGGTTATGCAATGCACCCGGCACATTCCAGAGGTGCATGATGTCTATTTTCTCCGAGATGATCGGCGACTACCTCGAGGTATTCATGGATGATTTTTCCGTTTTCGGTAACTCATTTTATGATTGTTTGGACAAGATTGACAATGTTTTGAATAGGTGCATTGACTCCGACTTGACATTGAGTTGGGAGAAGAGTCACTTTATGGTGCCTAGTGGGATCGTCCTTGGGCATGTCGTTTCCGAGAAGGGTATCGAGGTTGATAAGGCTAAGATAGAAGCCATAGAAAAATTACCTCCACCTATCAACATTAAGGGGATCCGTAGTTTTTTAGGGCATGCCGGTTTTTACCGAAGGTTCATTAAGGACTTTTCTAAAATTAGTCAGCCCCTATGTCGACTTTTGAGCCAAGATGTAGAGTTTAATTTTGATGGGAAGTGCCTAGATGCTTTTAATACTCTTAAGGAGAAACTTGTCACCGCCCCTATAGTGGTAGCACCGAATTGGGAAGAGCCTTTCGAGATAATGTGTGATGCCTCTAACTTCGCCGTAGGAGCCGTTCTAGGACAAAGGGTCGATAAGTTGCTTAGGGTCATCTACTATGCTAGCCACACCTTGAATAGTGCCCAAGCCAACTATACGACCACCGAAAAGGAGTTACTAGCCGTAGTGTTCTCCTTGGATAAGTTTAGGCCCTACATCATAGGTTCCAAGGTCATTGTCCACTCCGACCACCAAGCCCTTAGACACCTTTTGGCTAAGTCCGAAGCTAAGCCTAGATTGATTAGGTGGATCTTACTCCTTCAAGAGTTTGATGTGGAAATCCGGGATAGGAAGGGATGTGAGAATGCCGTAGCGGATCATTTGTCTAGGATGGAGCATCATGTTGAGTTCTCTAACGATCATGCTTTAGATGTTATTCCTGACGTGTTTCCTTATGAAACGGCCATGGCTATCACCCCCGTACCTTGGTATGCGGATATTGTTAACTTTTTGGCTGCAGGAGCACTTAGGACGGACATGACGTCACAAGAAAGGAAGAGGTTCGAGCACCTCTCTCACAACTATTTTTGGGCTGATCCTTACCTTTATAAGGTCGGGAAGGATGAAGTGATACGACGATGCCTACCGGAGGACGAGCAACCACATGTGCTTAAGTGTTGCCATCACGACGAGAGTGGGGGACACTATGGAGGTCAGAAAACCGCCTTCAAGGTCCTCCAATCAGGTTTGTATTGGCCATCCCTTTTTCGTGATGCACAAGAATATTGCAAATCATGTGATAGGTGTCAAAGAATGGGAAATATTAGTAAAAAAGATGAGATGCCCATGAATATTAATCTCGCTGTTGATATTTTTGATGTTTGGGGCATAGACTTCATGGGACCGTTCCCTAAGTCTAATGGCTTCGAATATATCTTGCTTGGCGTTGATTATTTGTCGAAGTGGGTTGAAGCAATCCCCACTAAGACTTGTGATACTAAGGTTGTTCTCAAGTTTGTGCAGGAGAATATTTTGTGTAGGTTTGGATTTCCCAAGGCCATTATTAGCGATGGTGGAAAGCATTTTTGCAACAAACTCTTCGAGAAACTCATGGTCAAGAATGGGATCAATCACAAGATATCGACTCCTTATCACCCTCAGACATCGGGACAAGCCGAGACTAGCAACCGTCAAATCAAAGCCATTCTCGAGAAGACCGTCCGACCCTCACGGAAACCGCGTACAAGACGGTGATTGGGATGAGTCCGTATAGAATCGTGTTCGGGAAATATTGCCACTTGCCGGTTGAGGTTGAGCATCGGGCTTATTGGGCAATCAAGGCCACAAATATGGATCTCATGCAAGGCGGAGAAGCCCGAGCTCTAACCTTGTCCGAGTTGGATGAATTGAGAAATGAGGCGTACGAGAACTCCCGGATATATAAAGACAAAGTGAAGGAGTTCCATGACAAGCGTATTAAGAACAAGGAACTTAAAGCCGGGATGCAAGTTCTTTTGTACAATTCAAGACTCAAACTCTTTCCCGGAAAACTCAAGTCTCGATGGAGTGGACCCTATGAAGTGGTCGAAGTATTCCCTTATGGTGTAGTCAAGCTCTACAACGAGCATACGAGGGAGACGATACAAGTCAATGGGCACCGTGTGAAGCCATACTTTGAGAGCGAAACCCCATACATCGGAGTAGAGTCTATTCTACTCGGGGAGGCTTCCTACGAGTAAAGAAGTTATTGGTCGAGCTCGAGACGATAAACGAGCGTCGCGTGGAGACTAGTCCACGGACCGTAATGCTCTTTCGGTTCCCAAAATGAGCGCCGCGTGGGGGCCTACCCACGAATTGTCAAGCTCACGACGTAAAATGAGTATGTGTATTGTCATTTTCAGGAGATACGATAGTCCGAAGGGTGCGAAAACGGGAGAAAAGGTGAAGGTAGAACTCGAAATTCAGGTGCTGCCCAAAACACAGGGCAGGCGATCGCCGTCCTCATGGGCGATCGCTGGCCAACTGCGGGCTAAAGCTCGCGTTCCACAGAATTTCGCAGGCGATCGCCGACCCTCTGGGCGATCGCTTGCCTTCAGCCGCGGGCGATCGCTGGGTAGGTGAGCGGTCGCTCCGTAGAGAGTTACAGGTGGAGAAGAAATCGTGCAGGCGATCGCTTAAGACCTCAGCGATCGCTGAATGACATTCGCGAGCGATCGCCCTGCACGTCAGCGGTCGCTCGCTCACGAATTAAAGAAAAGGGAGTTTTTAATTAATTTCCAATTTTCGTCTTTGCCTAACCCTAAACAATTCGACCCGCCTCCCTCTCATTGCACTTTGAATTTTTTTTTCCAGATCGAAGATCTCATCACCTGCCTTCACCGTTCAGCAGCTCCACCAGCCCCCACCGCCGTGCTTCCCGGAAATCGCGAACCTGTGCCCCCGCTCGCCCACTCCATCTTTTCGGTCAGCAACCACCGCCCCGTCCACCGTAAGCCCAGCTTCGCCCCGGCATCTTCAGCCGCCGGCGATACCACCGGACCCGAGCCCTATCTCCGTGCTCAGCCACCTCACCGGAATCAAGGCCTTCCGTCGATATCTCCAAATTCTCCGGTCATTCAACCACCGCATCCGAGCCGAGCCCCGTACGCCGCCTGCCCTAGCTCCGACGCCCTGCCCTCACTGCCGGCCACCTGACTCCCGTAACTCCGGGAACCCTAGCCTCGACAGCTCCGTCGGCCCCGATTCTCGATTCTCGACTCACGGCAATCCCGTGAATCCCGGTAATTTCGACATCTCTACTTCTCTTTTAATTATGGTGAACACTCGAGGAGGAAAGAAGAAGGCTCCTTCGGGCAAGAGGGCCCGAACCGAAGCAGGGCCATCGACCGAAGTCGCACCACCACCCCCGCCTCCGAAGGTCGATCTCGCCGACGAGTATGAGTCGGATTTCCCCATCTACGACCACGATGAAGGTAAACGACTTCTCACCTTCCGTAAGCATACATTTGAGTTCCCTCGCCCTTTCGATTGGAACCTTCTCGAGAATATGGACTTAAAGGATGACGTCGAGAGGTATTTGAGGTTGTTGGGACTCGACACAATTGCCCACCAAGACCATCGTTATTCCGAGCAATTGGGCCTCGAGATGCTTTGTACGTTGGAAAAGCATTCGAATGGGAGGTTCTACACATGCCGGTTCATGGGGCAAGATGCCCGTTTCGACGTCGACACGCTCCGAGTGGCGCACACCGGGAAGAGCGCGCACATTGCCGACCCGGCCCTTCTCCTCGTACATAGGTACATTGCGTACAACATCTCGGGGAAGGACGAGGGCAACAAAGTCAACAAGTGCGAGCTCTTTTTCCTCAACCGGGCACAGCAGGGCCTCACATCGTCTTTTGTCGACTACATGCTCTCCCAGATTAAGACGACAGTCGACCGGAAGGCCCATCATGCATCGTTCTTCTACATAGCTACTCGCCTTGCCCACCAGCTGGACTTCATCGACCTCAACGGTGACCTTCCGGACGACCTTGCTCCCTTGGAGACTCCACGGCCTATCGATATCCAGGAGCTCTGGCAGTCTCACCTTACTGACGAGGACAATGTGTTCCGTCCTCATGCTGAGCGTGTTGGGAACGACGCCCCTATTCCCCCTCCTCCACCAGCTGCCGCTCCGGCCATGGGAGCCCCGACTATGTACCCGACCTATCCTTCGTATACGGCCGGCTTCCATGGGATGATTGATCAGTTCGCTTCTCTACGGACTGACTTCCAGAGTACTTCTACTGCTGATCGCGCTTACTTCGACGATCGTCTCGACAGACTAGAGACACGGGTCACTACCGAGGTCAGCCGGATTGATTCTCGCTTGGACACAGAGCACGCCTTCCATGTCCAGTATCAGACCGATGACCGCGCATATCACGCTGCCCAGTACGCCGCCGATAGAGAGTACCACGCATCTCAGTATGCATCGATGATGGCCATGTTCCGAGGGCCACAGTATCCGCCACCCGAGCCATGAGGATCGACCGTACCTTCGTACGGTCGTGGTATGTACATAGTGTCTTTCTTTTCTCCTTTGTCATGTTTTTCTCTTTTTGTTCTACTTCTTCGTTGGTGTGGTGTGGTTTGTTTTTGTTCGTGTGTGCAGGTCGACACTCCTCGTCACTCTTGGACTACTCGGTAGGTCTCGCACTTTCGGAGCTCGTTATCCATGAGGACACGGATTAGCCCAAGTGTGGGGGGGTTTGCCTTCTTATCTCTTGCTTTACTTTTTCCCTTTGTGTGCTTCTTATGTGATTGTCTCTTCTTGGTTGATGTCGTATCCACTCCCCCCATTTTATGTGTGATGATTATCATGAGAGCATGCGTTAGATGATTCATATGCCGAGTATTTTATTTAGTTCCTTGGAGTTATGATGGATGTTTGGTGCTAGAGGTCGGTACATGAATAATTTTGACCCCGTGATTAGTCGTTGTGAAGTAAATTGAGATAATTGCATGTTGCTATGTCACTTTCCGAATAACCTTGTGAGATTTTGAGCCGTATTAGCTTTATTCTTCGTGTGATATCTCTCGTTGTATTTCCCGAGCTTCTTATCTTCTTTGTTCTATGTCATGTGTGCCCGTATGGACTAGAGATAACTAAACCGTGCTTAGATTGCTATTTGAGACTTTATGTCATAACTTGCTTGATCTTGAAAATGATTGGGATAGGATCGATTAGGATAACCCTTTTGAGCCTCTCTTTGTTGACCCGGAGCCCGTCGAGGGACACCCTAGTAGCCCCGTTGAGCCTACGTTAAGCCTTTTTCTTCTTGTCCTATATACCGTGAAGGAGGGAGATGAAGGATTCATTTGGTTGGAGGGTGTTGAGTTTTGCTTGTGATTTTTGTATTTGTAATAAATTCGAGACATGCTATAAGTCTCCAAAAAAAAAAAAAAAAAAAAAATAGAAAAAGAAAAATGAGACAAGTTATAAGTCTCCAAAAAAAATAGAAAATCGAGACATGTTTAGTCTCCAAAAAAAAAAAAAAGTTTTATTAGTAGAAGCAAATAATATGTATAGTCGTTTGCTCGGGTTGATTTGTAGAGTGTTGGTGCATTTCATTGTTGAAGGTGTAGGGGATGTGATGTAATTTGACGGATGTTTGGTGTGGAGGAGACGCGTGAAGATTAGTCCACTTTATCCCAAATATTCCCGAATACCCTTAGCCGAGCCCCATTACACCCGATTTATCGATCTCCCTTGATTCTTGAGATGGCATACTTTGATTAGTGGAGAATACGATTTGAGCACGTGTTTAGTTGATGTTCTTAGGCGCACATGACATTATTTGAAGCTCATACTTTGTTCCATTTATGCTTATTTTCTTTCTAGAGTGCACAAGTTGTTCATTGTTTGCTTCTTTCACTTGTGTGCGACGTTGAGTGGAGCCCTCTCGAGAGTAAAAAGAATAGAGTGAATCTTAGCGAGGGAAAGTGGAATGGTGACTTGTGAGGACTCTCTTTTGATCTTTGTGGTTGCTAGTCATTTTGGGTCAAGTTTTTATTCATGTTCACTTTTTCCGTACGCACCGGGGGTTTACTCGTAGCTTTTGAGGAATTGAATACTTGTTTGGCATTTTGTTTGATTCGTGTTATGCTCTTGTGTTGTTTGCTTGAGGACAAGCAAAGAAGTAAGTGTGGGGGAGTTGACGTATTCATATTTGTGTCGTTTTTCTTTGTTTATTTGTGCGTGAGTTGTTATGTATTGAGTCGTTTCTTTATGTATTCCTCGTGGTTGTGGTACGTTTGATGTTTTTGTTGAGTTTGCAGGTCCTCGGTAGTCATGATGCGGAAAAGAACGAAGAATCGAGCTCGTTCGAGTGGAGTCGAGGAGAGCAAGCTGCCCAGGTGACCAAGCGCCCGCTGAGGCCTCCAGCGACCGCTCGCGAAGGCCACCAGGCGACCGGCCACCTCCCTGGCGATCGCCTGCACTTGACTTACAGGTGAAGAAGAATTATTGCAGGCGATCGTCCATTCCTTGAGCGGTCGCTCGCGACCTTGCTCAGGCGATCGCCTGCCTACTCGGCGGTCGCCTCCTCCTGGAATCAGCTTTGACCTCAGTTTGACCGCGGATTTTCGATGATGTATAATTAGGGCTTCGCCCCGTAAAACACTTACGCATTTTTTTTGAATTATTTTTCTGAGTTTGGAGAGAAGACTTGGGATTAGTTCTCTTCTTGATCGATCGATCGTAGTGTTGGGAATTGTTTTAGAATTCTTGGATTTTGGCAAAAGTCGGATTAGCTACCGACGGGTGTCTACGTTTGATTTCGATATTACTCTAGTAAGACCTTTACCTATTTCATTGTTTCGTTTTTCAATTTCGCTTTTGATCTCTTGTTTTGATCTTTAGTTTACAAATTGTTTTTCATGAATTCCTTGTTTCTAAAATTCAATTGTTCATCGATTAGAATTATTAATTTCGAAACCCTAGTTCATCATAGATAGATTGCTCTCGTTTTTCTTGTCTTTTCAATTCGTAGATAGAATTAGCTTTTAAACAAAACCCAAAATCAAAGTACGCATTATGCTATCTCTTTTCGTTTCCTCCGTTGCAAACAAATAAACACGTGTACGCGCCGATAGTAGTGTTCCTCGAGACCGACTCGGGCGAGTTATTGCGATAACTAGTTCGATACAAATTTAATTGATTTAAACCGTACGAAAACGACTTGTCAACAAGCCGATAGCATTGCTCCTCGAGAGATCGACTCGGGGGATTTACGTTCGTAAATCTTTCGGTTTTATAAATTAGTTTTTGAGCAATCAAAATGGCGCCGTTGCCGGGGAGCAATTTAGGCGTTGTGAATTGAAGTTTGTGTTAGTTAAGTTCTTGTTTCCTTTTGATCTTTTTGTTTGTTGTTGTGTATGCAAGGTCGAAGGAGTCTTCAACCCTTACTTTTGCCATACATAGACAACGTCAACCAATCCAAGGCTCTACGAAATCTAGCCTCTACATCCGAGCATCCGCCACTACTCACATATCTACCAATATCCATTCCTACTACACCTTTTCTTGCTATCACTATGGAGAACCACGACAACAATGCTCATGAGGGAGGGTCCCATCATTCTAATTCCGGAAGAGACGACCGTTCACCTCGCATGAATGACCGAAGAGATCGTGAACCTAATCAACACAACCGTCATTCCGAGGACGATAGGGGGTCAAACCGGAGGAGCAACCGTTATTCCGATGAAGATCGTGAGTCTCACCGGAGGCATCACCAAGAAACGGATGACGAGTACTATCATGGAAGGGGATATTACCAACCTCCACCTCGCCATAATCGTGACCGTGAACATTATAGAGATTACGAGCGTAATCATGAGCGTCACCATGAGCAAGAGCGCCCACGAAATCGGTATGCTTACCAACGTCCTCCGGCCGGTAACTTTGAGCCTCAACGCCCGAGAATTGGTGACTTTTCTAAACCGAGGGTTCATGCCGATTCTTCTTGTATCGTCCTTGGCCCGGGAGCCCGGAATTATGAGCTCAAGCCTCATCTTCTCAATCAATTGCCGGCATACCATGGGTTTTCTAAGGAAGACGTGCTAGACTTTATCCGAGAATTTTATTCAACTCTTAAGGACTTCCCTCTAAATGGAATTCCGGAAGAGCAATTGTGGATGAAGTGCTTCCCGCATTGTCTTAAGGAGAAGGCCCGGTCTTGGTTTCTTACATTGCCACCGAATTCTTTACGGACATGGGAAGAGGTGATCGATAAGTTCACGGGAAGGTATTTTCCTCAATACAAGACTCAAGCCTTGCGTGAACAAATTGTTGCCTATCGACAAGGGGATGATGAACCGTTTCATGAAGCGTGGGAACGGTATAAAGCTTTGGAGAGAGCATGCCCACATCATAATTTTCCTACGGAGCTATTGAGGCAATTCTTCTACAATGGATTAGACCGAGAGTCTAGGATGACGGTCGACCATGCCTCCGGAGGTAATTATAGTAATTTGGATCGGGAGGAGATCAACATGATGTGTGAGACGTTGGCGGAAAATTCTCTTCAAGCCATTGTGCACACGGGAGGGACGCACAAGGTAAATGCTAATGAGGTGAATGTGGGAATGTCTAATCAAATGAACGAGCTTACCAAGTGCATGCATACATTGATGAAAAGAGATGCCCAACCGGAAGTGAGAAGGGATCCATGTTGTGTGTGTGGGTCACCGGACCATGGTGGTGATAATTTCCCACAAACCGCGCCACCTCAAGACTTTGAGGTGAATGCTATTCAAGGGGTACACTCTAAGAATGATCCGTTTGCCCCGACTTACAACAATGGTTGGAAGAATCATCCGAATTTCTCTTGGTCCGGAAACAATTATCAACAACCACCCGGACAAAGCTCGGGACAACGACCTCCATATCAAGGTCCGAATCAACCACCGAGACCGACTTTGATGCAAGAGTTTCATGCTTATGTTCAAACCTCTACTAATCACCGTATTGAACAAGACAAGAAGATTGCTACCCTTGAGGCCGCATACAAGCATCTAGAGACACAATTGGGCCAACATGCTACGAGTCTTGGTGAGATTCACCAACAACTCCAAAAGGGTACATTCCCGAGTCAACCATCTCATCTAAAGGCGGTGACTATGTTGAGGAGTGGGAAGATTGTGGATAACAAGGTTGGTGAAGTAATTTCGGATGATGAGGGGGTGAGCAAGGAACAATCTATTCCGGTTCCTAACCATGTCAATGAGCCACCATTGGAAGACGAGACCCCGCCTAAGGTTCAAATTCTTCATAAGACGGCTAATCCTTACCGTCCACCTTTTCCGGTGCGTCTTCAACATGACAAGCAAGATCAACAATTCCAAGACATCTACAAGCTTCTATCTAAGGTTAATATTAACCTTCCTCTACTTGATGTGATCCGTACGGTTCCGGCCTACGTGAAATTCTTCAAAGACTTGGCTTCTAAAAAGAGGAGGTTTGTTGATGATGAGAAAGTGGTTGTCTCCGAGGTGGCTAGTGCGATTCTCCAACACAAACTCCCGGAAAAGCAAAGTGACCCCGGAAGCTTTAATATCAAAATTGCCTTGGGGAATGGACGTGAAGTATCGGGAATGCTAGATCTTGGTGCCGGGATAAACTTGATGCCTTTCTCCGTGTTTGACCGATTGGATTTGGGAGACCTCAAAGCTACTAGGATGTGTCTACAATTGGCCGACCGGTCCGTGCGATATCCTAAGGGCATAATCGAAGACGTTCTTGTGAAGGTGGGAGGTTTAATTGTCCCGGTTGACTTTGTAGTTCTCGATGTTGGTGAGGTGAAGGAAGACGGGAAAGACCATGCTATTCTCCTAGGTCGCCCTTTTATGGCCACTACAAATACTCTAATTGATGTCAAGAACGGTTCCCTTCAAATGACGGTCTTGGGAGAAACGGTTTCGTTTTCGGCTAAGGATGGTATTTCCATTCCCTCTACAAGTTTTGTGGAAGAATGCTCGTTTCTAGATTCTATTGATCAACTTTCCGAGCTGAATTTCTTGGATGACTTTGAGCATGTTCCGGTAGAGAGTATTGACATGATTCATGAGGATATTCCGGATGCAAAGGAGTTAATGGATGAGGGATCTTTCTTATCAATTGATGATGTGTTTGTGGTAGAGGAGGAAGTAGAGATTGAAGAGAGTTTTGGTGGTAAAACCGAGGTTGATGCACTTCCCGAAGCTTTATTGGTAGAGAAGCTTGAGGACAAGCTTCCAAAATTTGCGGTGAGGGGGAATATCTTGCCCCCGGGAAGTAAAGCCGAGTTGAAAGAATTACCTCAACACTTGAAGTATATTTTCTTGGAAGAGGGTGAGTTGAAACCGGTGATCATAAGTTCAACCTTGGATGAGCACGAAGAGAAGGCTTTATTTGAGGTCTTAAAGCGAAATGTACGAGCCTTTGGTTGGAGTCTCTCGGATCTAAAGGGTATTAATCCGGCCCATTGTACTCATCGAATTATTCTCGAGGATGGGGCCTTGCCTAAGAGAGATGGTCAACGAAGGTTGAACCCGGTACTATTGGAAGTTGTGAAGAAGGAGATTTTGAAACTTCTCGATGAGGGGCTAATATCACTATGGGAAAATGTCTCATAGACACCGGGCATTGACCGGTGTTAAAAAGAAAATTGTCTGGTGTCTTTGTGCGTGGTGTTAAAGATCAGGTATGTTTTAACACCAGTCAGTGACCGGTGTTAAATATAATTTTTAACATCGGGGTTTGTGATACGGACCGGTGTCTATATTATTAAAGACACCGGTCAATTCCATGAATACTAGCAAAATCAACCGGTGTGAAAAGCAATAACACCGGTCTTTTTTTCATATATGACCGGTGTCGTTGATAATAATTAAAATAAAAAAAATATAATTTTATAAATTACCAATAATTAAAATTATATTAAATTTTTGGAATTCAAATACAATACGGAGTATTAAAAATACCCAAATCTTCAAATTTACAATTTTCATGGACTCCAAACATAATAATCAAAATTCCAAAACTCCAAATCTTTACAATTGTCAAACAACAATATTCCATAAACTTGTCAATACAAAACATTGAGTACAAAACATGAACAATACGAATACAATGACTTCAATACAAAATATTGTTAATTTAATAAGAAACACAGTTCATACTCCTCCCCTTTCTCATCCTCCCCTTTCTCATTCCATTCCTGCAAATTCAATGACTTCTACAAAAACAAATACAAAACATGAATCAATCAGATTAGTGTAAATAAATAACATATATTTCTGTACATGTACACTGAGAAATATGTGTAACAATCAGTTTTGTGAAATATATGTGCATAACAAGAACATACTAATATATAACTTGAAAAAATAATTCATTCTCTACCTACTTCAGAAGCACAGGTGAATCACCAATCACTATATGAACAAAAGAAAGGGAATATGTCCAGGGTTATCTCATCTGCAGAGGGTGAAAGTTCCTTAATTATTAGATAAACCATCCTTCTCAAACCCATGTCTTTTTAATACATCACCCATGTCTTTTTAATACATCCTTCTCAAACCCATGTCTTTTTAATACATCACCTTCGCAATTTAGATTATTTATGCATTCAGCAAGAAACAAAACTCAACTATGTTCTCAATTAAAGAACTAACCTGCAAATGAAGATTGCTTCTGCCCACAGCAATAAAGGTTGAACATAAAAGGTCTTTAAATGACATCCACTGCTCTTTTTCCAGCTGTTATTATCACTCTCCTGATATAGTTATGAGGTTGAATTTGAGTGGAAAAAAATTGAAACAATTTAGTTTTCGACACTAGTAAAAAAGCATGCAAAATGAGTTTTTGGATTAGAAGAATGGCAAAACAATACATACATGAACAAATATGATTCTGGTTTTCAGTGGACCAAGTCCAATATTGCAAATATAACAGTACAAATTGCTTTAGCCAATTTGATCACTAGTGGACTTCCTTGAAGACGATGAAGTGATTTGAAAAAAAACAATCGTATTAATAAAATCTGCCACAAAACAAAGACCAAATATAATCCATATTCTACGGTTACAATTCAAGTATAGATTATACAAATAAACCATATTTCACAGTATAAGTGAACATCTAAATTTATGAAAATTCAGATGGCAGAAGGTTGACTACCGTGTTAAAGTTAAGGCAACATTTCTTTATACAAGTAACGTCCAAAGAGGGGTCTGTATTTAGCACACATCGACATTTTAACTGGAGATTTCTAGAAACAATGGCGCATGCTCATGAATTGAAATTCAATTCAACAAATCATCATTGAAGGAATTCCCATCATCAACTAAATATAAGCCAAAATCATGAGTTGTAAACGGTACCAAGAACAACAAAAAATCCCTCCATGAAAAGAGGATATGCAGCAACAGCTCCCAAACCAGAGTTGTACACAGTCATGACTAGAGCTTTGTTATGTCATAATTATTTCAAAAGCCTAATTTCAGCCCCAAATTACTCAAACCCTAGCTAATTTTAGCCAAACGATATACCAAATAGATGAAATAAATAAAAACAAGTTATTGGACAGAGACTTCCCATGAACGGCGGCAGCAGCGGGGTTGGACAACAGCGGCGACGAGAAGCTCTCGGAGATGGCATCGTCGTCGAACCGAGGTGAAGGGGACGTGGAGTGTTCGGTGGCGGAGATAAGATCCATACTCGGGGGAGCTTCAGTAGATCTTCGGTCCTGGACTCCTCTCAACGGCGGTGGCTCGAAAATGGTGCCGGAAGGAGGCGCGGGTTGAAGGTGGGGGTGGCGGGGAGATGACGATTGATGGGATTTGGTGCTCGGGAGACTCGTCGGGGGTTGTGTGAGGGCTCGGTCGTGGTACAGGGTTCTGGTGGTGGTGGCAGCTAGTGGAGGAGTAGGTTCAAGCGGGAGGTGAAGGCGAAGTGTTTGGGATTCAGGGTTTGCTCAGCAAAAACAACTGAGAAAAAGAAAAGGATGCTGTTAATATTGGGGGAAAATCCCGCTAAACTAAAAAAAAAATTAGCTATTTTAACACCGGTTCGGACTAATAAGACAGGTGTTAAAAAAATTAATTATTTTATTAAAAAAATAGATATACTATTAACACCTGTCGAAAGATAAAACGGTGTTATAAATAAAAATTGAAATTTGAAATAGAATATTTAACATCAGTTTGTATAAAAATTTGCGTTAAAAATAGTTTAACCTTCTCTTTTTTCGCGACCGGTGTTATAAACATTTTTAACACCGTTCCCAAAGGCGCCCGGTGTCTATGAACTGGTGTCTATGTGACATTTTCCCATAGTGTATATGCTATTTCGGATAGCAAATGGGTTAGTCCGGTGCACGTGGTACCGAAGAAGGGTGGTATCACGGTTGTTGAGAATGAAGAGAAGGAGTTGATCTCGACTCGTATGACAACGGGTTGGAGAATGTGCATCGACTATAGGAAGCTTAATGCGGCTACTAGAAAGGATCACTTTCCTTTGCCGTTCATTGATCAAATGCTCGACAAACTCGCGGGACATATGTTCTTTTGCTTTCTCGATGGACTTTCCGGGTATTACCAAATCACTATCGCCCCGGAAGACCAAGAGAAAACAACCTTCACCACACCCTTTGGTACGTTTGCTTGGCGACGAATGCCCTTTGGTCTTTGTAATGCTCCCGGAACTTTCCAACGATGCATGATGTCTATCTTTGCGGAATTTATTGGAGATTTCTTGGAGGTATTTATGGATGACTTTTCTCTATTTGGGAGTTCGTTTGATGATTGCCTTGCTAAGCTCGATAGGGTTCTCCAAAGGTGTATTGAATCAAGTTTGACTTTGAGTTGGGAGAAAAGTCACTTTATGGTGAGAAGTGGGATCGTCTTGGGACATGTGGTGTCCGAGAAAGGTATTGAGGTTGATCCGGCTAAGATTGCCGTTATTTCTAAGCTTCCGTCTCCGGTGAATGTGAAGGGAGTTCGGAGTTTCTTGGGACATGCCGGATTCTATAGGCGGTTTATCAAGGATTTTTCTAAAATAAGCCAACCTCTTTGCCATCTTTTGAGTCAAGACGTGGAGTTTAAGTTTGATGAGAGATGCACGGAGGCATTTGAAATTTTGAAGAAGAAGCTCACTACGGCCCCGGTTGTATGTGCACCGGATTGGAATGTTCCGTTCGAAATTATGTGTGATGCTTCTAACTCGGCCGTGGGAGCGGTTCTTAGTCAAAGAGTCGACAAGCTTTCTCATGTCATCTACTATGCTAGCTTGACTCTTTCCGGTTCCCAATTGAACTATACGACTACGGAAAAGGAACTATTGGCGGTGATGTTTTCTCTTGAGAAATTTCGCCCTTATATCATTGGATCCAAGGTCGTCGTTTATAGTGATCACGCGGCTCTACGATATCTTCTTACGAAGCCACATTCTAAGCCGAGATTGATCCGTTGCGTGCTCTTGCTTCAAGAATTTGACTTGGAAATTCGTGATAGAAAGGGAAGTGAAAATGTGGTAGCCGACCATCTCTCTCGTCTTGAGCCGGGTGGTGAATTCTTGAAGACTCATGCTTATGAAGGAATTTCCGAGGCCTTTCCTTTTGAAGACTTGATGCTAGTAGATTGAAGTCCTTGGTATGCGGACATTGTGAATTTTATTGCCGCCGGAGCTCTAAGAAAGGACTTGACATCTCAAGCCCGGAAAAGGTTCGAGAACGAGTGCAAGTATTACTTTTGGGCCGACCCATATTTATACAAAGTGGGGAAGGATGATGTGATTAGGAGGTGTCTACCGGAGAATGAGCAACGAGATGTATTGGTATGTTGCCATTCGGACTCGTATCGTGGACACTTTGGTGGGAAGAAGACGGCTTACAAAGTTCTCCAATCGGGGTTGTATTGGCCCACATTGTTCAAAGATGCCCAAGCCTATTGTGCTACTTGTGATCGGTGTCAAAGATTTGGGAATATTGGATCGAGACAAGAGATGCCGTTGCAAATCAATCTTGTAGTCGAGGTGTTCGACGTGTGGGGGATTGACTTCATGGGACCTTTCCCGAGTTCTCGTGGCTACGAGTACATTCTCCTAGCGGTTGACTGTCTTTCTAAATGGGTGGAAGCCATCCCGACTCGACGATGTGATGCGAACACGGTGATCAACTTTATTCAAGAGTATATTTTCTCTCGATTTGGTTTCCCGAAGGCGATCATAAGTGATGGGGGTACGCACTTTTGCAACAAGATCTTTGAAAAGCTTATGAAGAAGAATGGGGTTAGTCACAAGGTAGCCACGGCCTACCACCCCCAAACATCCGGGCAAGCGGAAACAAGCAATCGACAAATCAAGGGGATTATTGAGAAGACCGTGAAACCTTCTCGGAAAGATTGGTCGGAAAGACTTGTGGATGCTTTGTGGGCGTATAGAACGGCCTACAAGACCGTAGTTGGTATGAGCCCATTTCGCCTTGTCTATGGAAAAGCGTGCCACTTGCCGGTCGAGATCGAACACCGGGCATTTTGGGCTATAAAGGCAACGAACCTTGATGTGGAGAACGGAGGCGAGCATCGATTCTTGGAAATTTCGGAGTTGGAGGAGTTACGAGACGAGGCCTATGAGAACAACAAAATCACTAAGGAGAAGGTGAAGAAAGCTCATGATAAACATATTGTACCCAAGGAGTTGTATGCCGGTATGCAAGTTCTACTTTTCAACTCTCGCCTTCGTCTTTTTCCCGGGAAGTTGAAATCCCGTTGGAGTGGGCCTTATGAGGTGCTAGAGGTATTTCCTTACGGAGTAGTGAAGCTATTTGATCCGCGGACTAAATGTGCCTTTCAAGTGAATGGACATAGAGTTAAGTCGTATTATGGAATTGGAAAACCGAAGGAGAACGTCGAAGTGAGCTTGTTGGAGGAAGCCGAATATGAGCCCGTTGGTTGTGCCTAGTAGCTCGACTTTGGCTAAGTCGAGCTAACGACGTTAAACTAGCGCCTCGTGGGGGCTTAACCACGAACGTCAAGCTCCCGACGTTAAAGAGTGCTTGGTGAGGGCCTTCTCACCATGAAACGACAAAATATGGAATTTCTGGGCCCCTGTCGTACGACATTTTTTTTGCCTTTACTCCGTGTCGTACGACATTCTTCAGAATTGGGCGATTCTTGGCAGACGGGTCTCGCGGGTTTACCCTGCGATCAACGGGATTTTGTCGTACGACAGGAATCTCTGTCGAACGACAAACCCTCAGTCGGACGACACACTTTATTGTCGTACGACACGGAGACCTGGGGGGGGGGGGGGGCAGATTTCGATTTCTACCCTAAAATTCGCCCCCTTTTCCATTTTTCTCATCCCTACAC
The DNA here is from genome assembly GCA_954870475.1 of Euphrasia confusa. Lineage (NCBI taxonomy): Eukaryota > Viridiplantae > Streptophyta > Magnoliopsida > Lamiales > Orobanchaceae > Euphrasia > Euphrasia confusa. The sequence continues at coordinate 5,360,598 of OX940959.1, read as the reverse complement.
TCAAAAACTCCCAATTTTCACCCAAATCTTCACCCACATTATGTCTTCTTCCTCTAAAAGAACGGTTAAACGCCCTCGTATCCTTGACCCGAGCCCGTCCTCGTCACGTGCCACTCGAGCTATTACTAATCGGGGGAAAAAGCCGCAACCGAAGAAAGTAGAGAAAGGCCCGGTTCTAACCCGTGTGACGGAGGAGGATGATAGGGAAGAGGTTGTTTCAACTCGTACGGGTGCTCCACCTCCTATTGTCGAGCCGGCAAAAATTCCGTTCACCGTTCAAAACGAGTCGAAGATGGCCATGTATCGGAAGTTGAGTGGGAACAAGCCGTGGGCTTCACTATCCTTCGATTGGGATTTCTTGGAGAAAGTGGGAATTGACGAGCGTGTTTCGGAGTTGCTTATTCCGCTTGGGCTTGAGGAGATTGGTTCTACCGAAGTATGTATGTACGAGCCTCTCACGACGGAATTCCTCTCGACCCTTTGCTTTGATTATGTTCGAAGGAGAGCTACATTTCGGATGTTAGACAAGGAGTATGAAGTGACTCCGGGATTGATCCGGATGGTTTGGAAACTTCATTCAACGGGAGTAACCGAGAAATCGAGTGATTGGGATGTGAAAGCCGCTTGGAGAGAGCTTACTCCTTATAATAATTGGTCCGGAGAAGGGATTAGTAATGCATTCTTGGAGGAACCGGCACTCGTTGTTTTGCATAAGTTCATATCGCATAATGTGTTGGCCAAACGAGAAGGGAATAAGGTGAATTCGACGGAACTTTGGCTCCTTCACTGTGCCTATAAGAAGATTCAAGTGAGTTTAGCGGATCTCATCTTTGATCATCTCGGTGAATTAGTGAAGCGGAAGAAATTGCATCCTTGTTGGGGATTTTTGGTGACGTACTTGATTTCGTTCTATAAGGTGATGGATGCGTCTAAACTACCGTTTTATGTGAAGAAGTTGCCACCGACGTCACTTGGGTATAGAGAGTTAGCTTTGGGAGAGTTTATGGCGGATGAGATCACATTCCGCCCATTTAATGAACGAGGAACTATTGCGAAGTATCTTGATAAGTTGAAGGGCGAACGAGGAAACAATGCCGGGCCAAGTACTTTCGATTCGGGGAATCTCCCGGTTTCGGATTACGATAGGCTCCGTGAATTCATTACGGAACAAATGGCCGAGTTGCACACGAGGGATGATGCGAGGAAGGCACAAATCGAGGATCTCCGTCGGTATGTTGAGACCCGATTTGATGAGTTGGCACGGGCGGATGCCCGTAATGATTGAGTTGTGGAGGAGGAATGTCCGAGCTCGGGACGTAGACGAGCGCCCCGTGGGGGCTTACCCACGAACGTCGTGCCTATGACGTAAAAAGGTGCTTGTGAGAGCCTACTCACATTTTGGATATTGTAGTGCGGATCGAGACGGGCGAAAACGGGGCTGAGACGAGGATTTTTATTTCTGAATTTGCCAGGATGTCGGACGACAGGGCCCCTTTGTATTTCTGATGTCGTACGACATCTTTAGATTGGGTCGTGCGACTGCTGACGTGGCGTGTCGGACGACAGGATATCTGTGTCGTCCGACAAAGTGAGCGGGGGTAAAACCTGAATGCACAACCCTAATTTTCGCCTCCACCCTCATTTTCACTCTTCGTAAAAATCGTGTCGCACGACCTCCGCCCCCTCCGACATCAACTGTCGTCGCCGCTGCTCCACCGCCGCCGTTCACCTTCATCTCCAGTCATCATCTTCATAGCCTACCTTCTTCCGTTCCCCCGTTCATTCAACCACCGTCGTCTCTCGCTCCGTCTACCGAAGATCGACTGCGCCACCGCCGCAGCTCGCCATCGCCGTTCCGTTCCCGGCCGTCGTCTGCCGCCAGTCTTCGCCGTCACCGCTTCAGAACTCGATCGACACCAGGTTTACGGCTTGCTTTCTCTTTCCGATTCCTCTTATGGCGAAAGTCGCCGGACCCGGAGCTTTGTTTTGAACGTGTCGTCCGATCTATTCTGCTGTGTATTGGTGAGTCGTACGACATTGCAGAATAGGGTTTGAGATTGGGGATTCTTCCTTGTCGTCCGACATATCTGCTTTGTTCTTCCCTGTCGTCCGACATCAGCTAATTAGGGTTCCGGATTGGGGATTCGCAGTCGTCGTCCGATATCTCTGAAGGGCAACATCAGTGTCGTCCGACACCTTCCTCAGTTCAGTCAGGCAGTTCAGTCAGGCAGTTCAGTTCTTTAGCAGTTTCTTTCCGATTCTCCGAGCTTTGCGATCATGGATCACGAGGAAGCAATGGCCGAGGCTGCCCATTACGACTTGGTGGATGAAGGGGACCTAGTGTACGGTTTGGTTCCGGCAGCCGACGAGGCAGCCCAATATCGACGTCTCCGTGCCGGAAAGGTGGCTCCCTCTCGCCCGTTCGACTGGACTTTTATTCGGAGCCTCGGACTCTATGCTCGCATGAACGAGATATGCAAGGATCTCGGTATCCTCAAGGCAGCCCGGTCCACTCTTCCGCATCATCTGAAGCTCACGTTCGAGTTCCTTTTGAGCTTCAAGAAGGTCCCGAGGCGCCAAATGGCTTCTTTCCGTCTTGGAGGGGTCGAGCACATTCTCGACCCGAAGATGATGCACGAGGCTTGGGGCTTTAACGAGCATGGGGAGTTGGGCATTCCTTCCGATTGGGATGCGAGCGACGCTTGGAACTCTCTCACTCCGTATGGCACATGGACTTCTGGGGTCAACACGAGTTCTTTGGCCGATCCCGAGCTGGTGCTTTTGCACAAGTTTCTTGCGACGACGATCTTCGGCAAGCTGGAGGCCAACAAGATCAGTGCTCCGGAGCTGTGGGCCATTCACCGTGCTCACAACGGCATCCAGATTTCCCTTGTCGGTGCCGTATTCTCGATGCTGGAGACGCTCGTGAAGCGCCCGCCTCAGAAGCTATGCCTAGGTACTCTCGTTTCTATGCTTGCTATGCATTTGCAGGTTGACATCGCGGCTTACGTGGGAGACATTGCCCCGACGGAGACGAAGCCCATCTCTTGCGACGAGCTCACTCGAGGGTCCTACATGAAGGATCCGACGCACTTCTGGCCTATCCACCAGCGGGCTAAAGCTCAGAAGCTGACTCTCCGTCCAGTTATCGATGCCGCAGGAGCTTCTTCTTCCGGAGCCGGGCAGGACAGTGCTATCCACTTCCGAGAGCTTCGCACTTATCTTGATGGCCATTTTGCCGCTGCTGATCAGAGAGCCACCGGCTTTGACACGCGCCTCAGTGCTTTGGAGACTGCCGAGACGGAGAGGAGGGCGAGAGAGAGAGACGAGGTTGCTCGTGTTGCTGCCCGGGAGACTGCTTGGGACGCCGAATGGACGGAGTATAAGACCCGGGCGTACGAGTACTTTGATCGCCCTTGACCGGTTGCATCTTACCCTATCTTTTCATTTGCTCGTACTCTTTTGAGCTTCTTTTGAGACTTTTCTTGTTATTTGTGTGTGATTTGGATTCTATTTTTATTTGTGTGCTTTGGTTGATGCTTGTTAAACTTGGTTTGTGGGGATGTTCCCTTTTGATTGTATTTGGTGGATATTTGACTTTGGCTTGTTTTTATTCGTGTTATGTATTTGTGCTTTAGTATTTTGTTATTGTTGTGTTGTGTGGTTTTGGTTGTTTCCCCCAGCTTCATCATATACGTCGAGGTCATGTCCGTTTTTCCATTGCATATGCATGTGTTGTTCGCATGAGGGCATGCTCTATTACAAAGTGTGGGGGGGGTGTCCGAAACCTCGGTGAGTTTGAAACGATTGAAAATTGAAGTTCTTTCCGGCATAACAAAAATTTTTGAGAAAAGATTGGACATTGCTAAGTTGATTGTTGGTTGAGTAAGTAAGTAATTTGGTTGCTTTAAACAAATTCGAATTTTTCAAAAGCCAATTGTGAGGTTTGAGCCGATTAACGTCTTTCTTGAGCGATAATTCTAAAAATCTCGTTGCTTCTTGAGACTCATGCTTTCTTCTTCTATAACTCGGTGTGTTTTGAGGATATGAGATAACTAGAACTCGTGTACTTCGGTTTTCAAAGCTCTTTATCATAACCTTCATGATCTTGAAAATGACGGGAACTAATCACTTAGGATCTAGCCCTTTCAAGGAGAATTTCTTAACCCCCGAGCCCGTCGTGGGACACCCTAGTTAAACCCATTTGAGACTACGTTATGCTCTTTTGTTCATCACCCATAAGCCGATGTTGGAGTGTTTGTGCGTATATATTTATTTGAGAGTAAAGCTCCGTGTTGAGTGATGAGGACATTCGTATCTCGAGGTGTTTGCTAGTAGCCACCGTTGCTTCTAATGATTCATTATTATGTGGGTGTTTTAACCACATGTACTCCCAAAAATTTTGCTCTTTGCTATATTACCTCTCTATAAAAGTAGAAGAATGAAAAAGAAGTGAAATATCCATTTATATGAGAGAGCTCTTGTTATTGTGAGCATCATTATAAATTCATAAAGCGTGAGTACTTGATATTCTTATTCCTTGATGACCCGAAAAATGGGTTGGGAATTTCATTGTATAAAATGATCCTTGAGTGTTTTGAGAGTTGAGTGTGGAGATGAAGGTGAGGATAGGAGATATAAGGTTGGGACCACAATGGTCAACGAGTTACTATTCCTAAACATTTCCCGAATTTACCCGAGCCTAGCCCCATTACAACCTTATGTTGATTAGAGTTCCTTGATTCTTGAGATTGATAAACGTGATGAGTGGAGTCTTCCGTGTATGCTTGCCTATGCTTGTTATCCTTTGCGCATTTGGGTTATTACATGATGTCTTTCCGTGATTATTCACTCTTTGTTCCCGGTTGTTCTTTAAATGCAAGTATTTCTTGATTTGCCTCTACTCGCTTGCATAACATTGTTGAGTGGACCTTTGCTTCGAGAGTTATAAGAAACGAGTGCATCCCTTTGAGAGGAAAAAGACGGTTTGTTGAGGTAACCGATTGCTTATGAACTCATTTGATATGATCTTGGTCGTGTTTGCTCTTTCTCGGTAGTACTTGCTTTGATCGATAGCCGGAATTAATTTCTAAACTCTTTTGTGGAAAACTCGCCTTGATTTCGTTGTTCCTTTTGTGTTTTTGTTTGCTCGAGGACGAGCAAATGTTTAAGTGTGGGGGGGTTGATTGGTCCGTTTGTGGTGCGTATTTCGGGTCGATTCGTTGTCCTTTTCGCTTCCTTTCGATACTCTTTTCCACCGTTTTAGTTAGCCTTTGATCATTATTGGTTGGAATAGTGTGATCGAGACATATTCCGTGTTTTGTAGGCGAAACGGGAGGAAAACGAGTGAAAGTTGACTTTTCAGGAGGAGGTTGACCACATGTCGGACGACAGAGGAAATGCACTGAGATCATGTCGGACGACATCCCCCTGGAGGACGACAGTTGACCATGAGAGAAAGATGGAGGACGACACGCCTGTCGGACGACATAATTAGCTGTCGTACGACAAAGAGACGTTTTTGGAAGAAATGGACAGAGGGGTAACGCAGGTTTGACCTGCGATCGACGGGAATTTGTCGTACGACATGATTTTTATGTCGTACGACAAGACGTTTGTCGGACGACATGATTTCGATGTCGTCCGACATCTTTTGCTGAGTAGACCTTTTTATCTCATTTCGGTTTGACTTTGTTTGACCCTCGTTTTTAAGGGTATAAATAGCATTTTGGCTTGATTTTTGTAACTAACTTTCATTTCCCCAATTTTATAAGATTGCATTTAGCTTCTTCTCCAAGCTTTCCATATCTCATTTTTGTTCTTCAATTCTTCTACACAAATTCACGATCTAAATTCCGTACGTCGAGAATCCGACAAAATCTCATTCACAAACGTTGTTCACCTCATCGAGACGGACGTTTCCATCGGATTAGTTTCTTCGTGTGACAAGTTGAAGCTCGGTCCCGATTTTGGAAGCTTTTCTCTATCTACTTCTTCATCCATCGATTTCATTACTCCCGCGGTGAGATTCTCTTCGTTTTCTCTCGATTATGGCATATTCGATTGTGGATTGTGGTTTTGATTGCTTGATTATGGCTAGCTAAACTTGTGTGAGGGTGTTTGATGAAATTCCTCAATGAATTAGAGTTGATCTTCTAAAGTAGCTCGATTTCTATTAATTGGACGATTACACCTCTCGATTTGTGGTCTCGTGTCGAACAACTTCGTAGTATATCGCTAGTGGACCATACGGTCGATGTGTAGTTAGACGATCATTGGTGAGGGAGCACGTGACAACACCGTGATCTCTTTAGTCCGATTAATAGTTGATTGAGAGTTTTTAAATCTAATTCAACTCTAGTTCGTTAGGAAGAGTAATCGGAACACCCTTGCTTTCCAACTCATTTACTGAAACTCGATCTTTACTTACTCGCTTTTAATTCTCGTTCGTAGTTATTAATCAAACAATCATTTGCAACCCCCCTTAGTTTAATGATTTTCTTCCCCCTTTCGGAACTCGTACTTAACATATACAAATTGATCTTCACAAGCCGATAGCATTGCTCCTCGAGAGATCGACTCGGGGGATTTACGTTCGTAAATCTTTCGGTTTTATAAATTAGTTTTTGAGCAATCAGCGCGTGATGCTAATTTCCAAAAATCTGGCTCGAACTTTTTGGGCAGAAGCCGTCTCTACAGCTGGCTACATTTTGAATCGAATAAGTATTCGATCTGGAACTGATGCTACAGCCTATGAACTGGTAAATGGCAAGAAACCTTCGGTGGCACACTTTCGTGTCTTTGGCTGTACGTGCTATATTTTGAAGGATCGTGATCCTCTAAAGAAATTTGAAGCCAAAGCTGATCGTGGAATTTTCGTTGGCTATAGCCAAAATAGTCATGCCTACCGAGCCTACAACCTTCGAACTAGGAAAGTCATCGAGACTGTGAACATCAACTTTGATGAACAAGACTTTCTTGGAAAAGATGCAGAGGCTGATTGGGTTAAGGAAGGAATTCTTGAAGTTCGAACTTTTCCTTCACCACCCACAACTGAGACTTCCGAAAATGTTACTCCTAATACTTCACCTGAAGTTGGAGAATCTAGCAACCGAAATGATGACACTTCGGTAACTGAGGATGACGATGATGATCAAGTTGAAAACCCAGCTGACGCTCCAAGAGAAGCACCTGGTCACATTAAAAAACGTCATCCACCGAACCAAATGATCGGAAGCTTGAATGAGCGAACTACACGCTCCAAGAAACCCATGAATTCTCCCGACGAACTCTACAACATCTGTACTTCTGCAGTATGTAATGAAATCGGCATCACTTGCTTTCTCTCCGAAAATGAGCCGAAAAATTACAAGGAGGCCATGCAAGATGATTTTTGGATTATGGCCATGCAAGAAGAGTTGAATGAGTTCACACGGAATAATGTTTGGTCCTTTGTTCCCAGAACTTCAAACATCAATGTGGTTGGAACAAAATGGATTTTCAAGAATAAAACAGATGAGCATAACCAGGTTGTCCGAAACAAAGCTCGTCTTGTTGCCCAAGGATATGCCCAGGTGGAAGGCATAGATTTTGATGAAACTTTTGCTCCGGTCGCACGAATTGAGTCCATCAGACTTTTAATTGCAATTGCATGCCATCTAGGCATCAAACTTCGACAGATGGACGTCAAAGCTGCTTTCTTGAACGGTGTACTGGAAGAAGAAGTCTACGTTGCCCAACCAAAGGGTTTTGAGGATCCGAAAAAGCCAAACCATGTCTACAAGCTCCACAAAGCACTATACGGCTTGAAACAAGCGCCTCGCGCCTGGTATGGATGCCTTACGGACTTTCTTCTAAAGTTCGGCTTTGAGCGTGGATCGGTGGACAAAACCTTGTTCATCAAGCGAGAAGGCAAACACATGATTGTTGCCCAAATTTACGTTGACGACATTGTCTTCGGAGCTACTTGTTCTAAACTCGTGACTGCATTCACAGAAGCTATGTCCTCAACTTTTCAGATGAGCCTTGAGGGAGAGTTGCATCAATTTCTTGGCCTTCAGATTTCTCAACGACCAAATGGGATATTTGTATCTCAAAGTAAGTATGCTAAAAACATGGTTGAGAGGTTTGAAATGCATCATGCCAAGCCAGCTAACACTCCTATGGCAACTACGGAACGCTTGTCTACGTCAACGAAAAGTCGGAGTGTAAACCAAACTCTTTATCGTTCCATGATTGGGAGTTTACTTTATTTAACTGCCACTCGTCCTGACATTATGTTTAGTGTTTGTATGTGTGCCAGGTACCAAGCTGATCCAAAGGAGGACCATCTACGAGCTGTGAAACGGATTCTCCGCTACATCTCTGGGACTTCTCAGCTAGGTCTGTGGTATGCGCGCGTCACTTCATCCAACCTTGTCGGCTTTTCTGATGCCGACTGGGCGACGGACACGGACAAACGAAAGAGTACCTCCGGATGTTGTTGCTTCCTTGGCAATAATATCGTGTCTTGGCATAGTAGAAAGCAAAATTGCATCGCACTGTCAACTGCCGAGTCGGAGTATGTTGCAGCTGGAAGTTGTTGCACTCAACTTCTTTGGTTGAAACAAATGTTGAATGACTATCTTCTTCAGAGTGCTCCATTAGTGCTGTATTGTGATAACCAGAGTGCTATCAAAATCAGCGAAAATCCTGTCCAGCACTCAAGAACTAAACACATCGACATTCGACATCATTTCATTAGAGATTTGGTTGATCGTGATATAGTCAGTCTACAGCATATTTCAACGCAAAAACAGCTTGCTGACATCTTTACCAAACCTCTTGACTTTGAGAGATTTAAGAAACTAAGAAATTCTCTCTGCATGTGTTCTCTCTAAGAGTTCACGGAAAAATTTTGAAGTCTGAAAGAGTAGTTTCTTTACTTCTGAATATGCACTTGGCGTCGTCGTGGATTAGTCTCATCAGTTGAACATGGATTCGAGGCCGCTTTAGTCTTCGGACCCAAGAGTATTTATTCCTCTGAGTGCATACATGTGAACATGGCCTAAAACTCCTAGCTTCATTTGCATAGATCCATAAAGCCAAGTAACGGAGGACGCCGGTTACCCCGGCTCCCCTCTTCGAAAGGTTATACATGGACGCTGATCTTTAAGACACTCTCCTATCACACTTTGGAGGACGCAAGTGACCCTTGCTCCCCTCTGACTGCTGTAATGAGTGTCTGTTGCATTTCATTTAAAGCTAAAAACTCGTCTGGAGGACGCCGGTTACCCCGGCTCCCCTATGATTGAAGTAATGCTAGTTCCTGATCGGAGTGCCTTAAGTGTTCACCTTGCATTCATGAATTAAAATCTCTTGTGCGGTGCTAACTCTGTCAATATGTTTCGACGAAACACGACTGCTTCCTTGTGACTGAGACGAAGGACAAGTAAACATGTCTATCACATACTTCGGTCCATCTCACCGGTTTTTAATATGAGAGATTTTTCATTAACTCAAAGTTCTATTCACCTCGTGTGAAATTTTTGTTTTGGAAAAATGATGGAAGTGTCTCTTTTCTGGGAAAATACTTGCTCTTCATTGCCTAATATCACCCCTCGAATCTCCACTCAAATGTGTTTGAATGTTTGCGTGTGTTGAACTCTTGAATGACTAACTCGGGATGTGTTGTTTTTGTTTTGGCATTTCTGTAGTTCATACACAGGGCTACGTGGTTTACCATCTCGGAAGTCTAAACATTGAGTGCAGCAATGACAAAGTTCAACTGTTGGCGAAATTGGATACCCAAAAACGGAGACGAAATTCTTCCAAAAACAGGAGAATCCACAATCCAAAACCGGCGACTACGTTCGCCGACTTTTCGGCGACTCATGTCCATAGCCAAACCTGGCGACTGTTGTCGCTGGAAAAACGGCGATTCGCCCATGCCTAAACCGGAGACTATGGTCTCCGCAAAACCGGCGACTAGGGTCGCTGATCCAGCGCCTGTCCAAAATTCCGGAGCCTCGTACTTCGGAACTCAAACCTACGGCACTGAACTTCGTCTTTCCGACTCTCGGTTTGAACTTCGTTTTTGATATTTTTATTTATTTATTTTTATTTATTATTTTTGAAAATTATTATTTTAATAATATTTTCAAATTAATAAAATTTTGTTCGTCTAATGGGCTCATTTTTTCTTCTTGAGATGGGCTTTTTACAGGTCTTGAGCTGTGTATTTTAAATCCGGACGGGCGGCCCAAAATTTTCCTATATATAGCCCCTGGGGTGATTCTACCTTTGTTACGTTTACATCGAACCCTAGAATTCTCGTACTCTCGACTCTCAGCTGCTGACTGCTTGTCCATCGTTCCTAGGTTCTTAGTTGTTCCAAATTCCGTTGCATCCGGCAACTCTAGCTTTGCGCATCCGGCGCCCTGTCCTCGTTTCCGTGGTTGCGTAAATTTTTCTAAGTGTTAGATTTTTCTTTCAAGCCTTGAAACTCTCTCTTCTCGACATGTCTGCAGCTAAGAATCTGGATGATATGTTGGCCGATATGACTGTATACTTGAACGAGCAGTTTGAGAAAGCTCCATCGCCCACGTCCAAGAAGGCGGCGTATGAAGAACTCAAAGCTCACTTGGACAAAGTTGAGAAACGCAAGGCTGCGTCCACTGACCCGTCCATTGACCTGACTACTACTGCCAAACCGGCACAATCATCTGCCCGTCAGCCGGGCAAGGAAAAGGTGACGTCCATCCGAATTTACTCTGGTGTTGTGAACAGGGCTGAATATCATCGTTTGCTCGCGGCTGGCGAGATAACTAAGGAGGGCAAGAAGGTTGTAAAAATTCCATCAACTGTCACTGTGACTGCGGACAAAGATCCTAAACTTATGTCACCGTCGGGTTCGGGAAAGAAATCGGCGACTCCAGCTGGGAGTGCCGAAGGCAAGAAACCATCCTCCAGTGGAGGTGGTGTGAAAACATCCACTCCGAAAAACTCTGGTGGACAAGTCACCAAGTCCCGAACTCACAGTTCGCAGAAACCGCCACTCTCTTCTGGATCAGCTGGATCGCAGAAGTCGACTGACGGCTTCAAATATATCTCGGAATTTTCCGAGTGTCCGAAACCTCACTCTCCTGACTTCTTTACTGCGACTGCTGAACGTCGCCACAAACTTATCCAAACTCTACCGATCCTTACTGATCGAACAATTCTGAAAGAAGACTATGAACGTCACGGCATCACGGATTTCCTTGCCAAGATGCATATGCTCAAATCGGTGAATTTGACTTACCGTTATTCCATTCCTATTCTCTACAAATTCTATGCCAGTTTGTCTCCCGATTTCGCAAATCCAAAGAGTAGGTTGTATGGCTGCTTTGTCTTTCGCAGCAAGTTGTACAAATTTCGTCCTTTCTCCATCAACAAATTTCTGGAACGGTTGGAAGTTGATTCTAACTGGACTTCACCGTCAGCTGAGGAACGGGCTGAAGATCTGAAAATCGGCACCTTCATCACTCAGAAAAAGGTTAAGTCCGAACTGCCGCCGCCATCCAAGCTGTCAGCCTTCTATGGCATTTTGCAGCGACTCGGGATGTCTAACTGGACAGCCTACAAGGACGAAACCGTCTTGACTCCGGAACTGATGCATATCATTTTTCGCCTTGGCTGTGGCGAACAGATCAACCTTGGAAAAATAATTTTTAATGACTTATGCAAAATAGCAAGGACGACGGACGAGACCATCATTCGGCAAGCTGAGTTGCCAGAAGCAAAGAGACTTCAACTCACTCATCCGTGTTTGATCTACGGCATGCTTCATGCCCAAGGTTTTATACCTGATGATGACTTTGAGAAAAAGTTGAAGAAAAATGGCGCTGTCAAGATCATTGGCACGTACCTGAATCCGAACAAACGTGTCATCGATCTTCCTTGGTTTGATACTGTTGACAGGAATGCACTTCCTGAGATTCTTACTCCTCCGCCATCTCCACCGCAAAAGAAGAGAAAGTCGGTTACCAAGAAGGCTAAGTCTCCCCCTGCTAAGAGACAGAAAAATGAATCGACGGCTGCTGCTGATGTGGCGGAACCTAAAACTCAACAACAGCCCAGAATCGTTCCTCGCGGTTTTGGACCTAACTCTAGTGTTCCTTCCTACAGAAATCATTATCACCCTATCCACAGTCATCGTGCTGTGGTGCCATCAGCATGCGTCCATGAATTCTATGCTGACACGCTTGCCTTGGAACAGTGTCAGGATGACCATGCCTATGCCTACAACAAAATGATCGACGCTCAAAAGAAGCAGAAGTTATCTTTTCAAAAACTTCAACGAGAGATACAACAAGGGGGAGGACTCGGTGATGTTGGAGCCCCCGATGCAAGTTTGAAAGATACTTTCATTCTGAAGATGGTGAGGGACGCGATCCAAGAGGCGCACGTGCAGCTGTCCAAAGGAAACAACATCTCTGTCGAAAGAATTCCTGAGGACGGTGAGAAGACGGATGACGACATCTTTGAAGGTTGTATGGATATTCGTGATAAGGGTAAGGCGAAGGTTGGTGAAACCTCGAAAGCAATGCCGTCAGGTGGACTGAAAGATCAAGATGATGATGACGATGTCAACATTCTTGATGTTGAAGATGAAGGTGGAAAGGACTTCGGGGAGTTTGAAATCTTTGGTCTGGGTGATGAGACCGACGACGACGAGAAAGAGGATTCAAGTTCTGATGACGGCTTCGTCTATGGCGAAGATGAAGAAGACGTGGTCGAGAGTCCAGAACGTGAACCCACTCCAGCTGGCTCGCCAAAGGAATGAAGAATTCAAGATCTTAAGTTCCATTCCAAGTTCAAGTTTCTATTCCAAGTTTTCATTTCCAGTTTTTCATAACTCTTGAACTCGTTTTTCATATTTTGGTTTTGCATGCATACAACTCTAAACTTATTCGTCCATGCATTGGTTTTTCATATTTCTCTATCTCTGGAATATTGTTTTGTTTGAATTTTTATCTAAGTGTTTTTGATGTTTGGTTTGAAATTTGGCTAAGTCTTTTATGGTTTTTCATTGATTGTATGATTGATGTTTTTCCATCTTTTACTTAGCTTATTTTTATTGGTGTACTCGTTTGAGGGGGAGATACTTATATCTCGTTTTTACTGAACTTCGTTTTTATGAGTTGTGCCAAAAAGGGGGAGATTGTAAATGTTGATTTTGGCGACAACGTTTTTGTACTTGTGTTTTTGTTTGTTGATTTTCAGGTTTGCAGGTGCATGGAAAAGGAGACTAGAGTCTCCGGTTTTTTGGACCCTTGAAATGTGCATGGAAACGGCGACAGGAGTCGCCGCCTTGGGTGAGTGCAAGGAACGGCGACCACAGTCGCTGCTTTTGGTTTGTTTGGGATGCACAGGAACGGCGACAGGAGTCGCTGAATTTGGGCACACATGGAATGGCAAGGGAACGGCGACTGCAGTCGCCGCTTTGGTAACATGACATGGAAACGGCGACTGCTGTCGCCGCTTTTGGTGCGTGTCATGGAAAGGAGACAGCAGTCTCCGCTTTGAGACATCACATGGAATGGCGACTGGTGCCGCCGTATTTGACCAAGCGATGGAACGGCGACATGAGTCGCCGTTTGTGTGACATGGTGCAATGACATGGAATCGGCGACTCCTGTCGCCGGTTTTGCACTGGCACGGTTTCGGTGACGCTTGTCCTCAAGGCACGGTGCCAGCGACTATGACATTCTTCAACGACGATTTTCACCTAAGTACTTTCAACGTGATTTCTTTCACCAAGTACACAAATCAAGGAATGAAGAATGGTTCCAGTGTTTTCTACTTCAATGATATCGACGACCATGAAGACGATGAAATTCCGAGGCTTCAACACTTAGAGTTTTTCACGAGAGTTTGACGATGAAGAATTTGATGGAGTTATATTCTAAATGTCTAGTTTAGTGACAATATGGAACTCCTTATCTGTGTTTTATTATCTATTAATCAAACAGTCTGCATTTTGTTTATTATAACTCTGTGCTCTATAGTCCTAGATATATACGTTGTAGACAGTATGGCGTGAGGAGACACGCGGAAGATCATACTGTCGGTTACTCGTATATTATCGAACAGTGGCTCACGACTTAGATGGACAGGGACAATCCATCGGTACGTCGTTGTGTGACTGGTAGATAGTCGGTCTTGACTATCATGTTACACTCGTATACTTGGTGTATTGAGCAGGACCACGGGAGGGCGTTCGATTTATACTAATCGCAGTAATCGAACTAGACCTCAGATATTACGGATATACGAATTCCTAATCCCTATATAATTATAGGTGCGTGCGTCCAATTCTCGGTTCTTTAACTTGCCAATGAGTGAGACTAATTGATTAGTCGAGATCCTCGGTAAATTGGGAATCGTAATTGTACGCACGGCATGCTGTAGATTATAGACAGGAAACCGTGTCCCGTTTATTGGGTTGATTACGTCCCCGAGATGAGCTCATAAAGTTTATCATGTAAACCCTGCAGGTGGATTTATTCCACATGATAATAAGGATGAGTGGTACTAGTCTCGGATAATAAGAAACGAATTAATTTAATTATTAGTAATTAAATAAATTCGTGGACGTTCGATATCTTAAACACGGGGAAAGTCGTGTATGTAATTTCGGCGGAATTATTATTGTTGAAATAATATTAAAATTAATTTCGGGAATTCAATTATTATTTTATAGTGGAGTTAATAATAATTAAAATTGAAATCGATTAATTAAGGAATTGCTTTTACGTATTCCAAGTTAATTAATATTTCAATTTAGCCCTTAATTAATTTATCCTTAGGTCCCTAACGTAGCTCTATATAAACCCCCTCCCTTACCCTCTCTTAACCTACAATTCGCCGCAACATCTATTTTTGCTGAGAAAAATAATTGCGTTAGCGCAAATATATTTTTCTCTGTAAAAGTAAAAGGTTAACGCAAATAAAAGTTTTTATTCTCTCATTGAGAATAATCATACTGAGGTTGAGACAGAGAGCGTATAGACGGGAGAACTCCAGCGGATCGTTGCCCACACAACGGTTGGAGACGGGATCAGAGAATACGCTAGAAGCTCTAAGGTCTCAACAATCGACCGAGAAGGTATGAGATCGTTTTCTATTCCGCATTTATTCGATCTCATATTTCGTTAATCATATTTTGAACGTAGATCGGATCCCGTGGCTTGGATGTGACATTCTCGGACTGCTGGGAGGTTTCTGACCTCCGGCATGGCAGTCGGATCGAGAAAATCACATCGGAACAGCCAGAACGGGCGAATCCCGCCGCTGTTCGCGACGGGTGTCGGACGACAGGTTCTACTGTCGGCCGACAGGCTTGTCGGACGACACCTTCTGGTGTCGGACGACATTTGATGGTCTTGTCGGACGACACCTTCTGGTGTCGGACGACAGAGAGGCCAGAAGCCTCTCGTTTTGCGCGGTCGTGCCTCGGGTGCGATGGCTGGGTGCATTTCGGGTCAGGGGCTTCGTCGTGAACACCTTGGGCAGACTGGAGGTCGACTGGGCTTGTCCGGAAGTTCGATTAGTCGAACGGACTTGTCCCGGGTAGTCGATTTCCAACAAATGGTATCAGAGCCGGTTTTGTGCGTTTTTGTATGTTTTGCGAAATTGGTTTTGCAGGTTGAACCCGATTATTATGGCCAATTTATTTTTATATTTTGTGCTGTATGTATGTGGTTTTGATTAAACTCTCGGGCTTGTCGAGATGGTTTTATTTTTGGAAAGTTGCTTGTTTGTAATAGATAAAAACGACGGGTTGAGTCGTTAGGTTTATTTATTTTTTCGTTGCATCCGGGACTTGTATAGGATCGATACCGGACTTAGTAGAATAATTTTGTAATTAATTTCTGCTATTGGATCGAGACGAGATCGAAGCCCGGAGGAACGAGAATCGAAGTTGAGACGAGCAACGAGTTCGAGTTCCAAGAGACGTGCATTCAAGATTTTAAGGCCATAATAATCAGGCCACGTTAATTGCTTATTGTGTGATTTACGTGTTTATTATGCTTATTATTTTATGCATGTATATCCCTAAATCGTAAAATACTAAGTGGGAGAGGGATTGGAAACAATCCCGCGGTCTCCATTCTCTGTTTCGAGAGTGATGTGTATTGACTTACGAGTTGGCTTTAGTGTCATCCTCCCTATCGGATAAAGTCGATACACGGAAATCACTTTGATCGAAATTCGAATTCAATTCCATTTATAGAATTGAACACTTAAGTTTTTCAAAGCAAATGCCTAATCTGGTTTTCAAAGACTAAGTTCAACTCGACTCATTCTCACCCCGGGGAGTGGAATGGAGCCAAAGCGCTTGCTTATGTCAATGACACTGATTAGAGACATTCGAGTCATTCGATGACTAGATCGATTGTCTGGTTGGCTCCCTCACTTAGTGAGAGATAGGGCTCAATTGCATGATTGATCGCTGGTTAGAAACTTCGAGTTTCACTTACGAGATATCAAGCTTTGATTAACGAAATTGTAAAATTTATTAAATGGAATTCAATTAACAAAGTTGTTTGTTTAGTAAACGTCCACACTATCGTGGCTTGCTAGACGGAAACGGAACTTTGGGTTAATTGAGGCTCGACAGTTATAGGAAATCGTAAAGGGACCGCATGTCAACGTAAACGTCCACACTAACGTGGCTTGCGGTGGATATGTAGTTCCCGAGCGGTTAACTTAGTACTGAGAAATGGTGTACACTTAGGTACGCTTTACAGTATCCTCCCCATCGGAGTCACTGCTGTAATGATGTACGACCGAAGTAAAAGTCCAATTATAAAATCGTTTGGACTAGTATACGTCCACATGAACGTGGCATGCTGGTCTGATGGGATTTTAGGATTGATTGGTAAATTTAATGACATTAATTAAGGGAGTTAATATCGAATTAAATTTGACGGTTTGATTTGTCTCTTTTATAGATATGGCACTCAACCCGCTGTCTGTGATACTAAAAGAAAACAAACTCACTGGTCCAAACTATGTTTATTGGAAACGAAACTTGGACATTGTCCTAACTGCTGAGGAGTACAAGTATGTACTCCAGGTCGAATGTCCTGTTGCACCTACTGAAACATCCTCTCCTGAGGAAAAGGAAGCTCATCGGAAGTGGGTCAAGGCTGATCAGATGGCGCGGTGCTACATTTTGGCATCTATGTCAAATGTGCTGCAACATCAGCATGAAGCCATGGACACTGCCTATGATATGATGCTTAACCTTAAGGAGATGTTTGGTAGTCAGGACAGGGCAGCCAGACAAGATGCTATGAGGAAACTCATGACGGCCACTATGTCCGAAGGAACGCCCGTGAGGGATCACGTTCTTAGGATGATAGGCTATCTGAATGAGATAGAGATTATGGGAGGAGCTATCGATGGGGAAACCCAGATCGATATAGTGCTCCAATCTCTGCCTAGGAGTTTTGAGCAGTTCCGCCTGAACTATAACATGAACAAGAGGTTATATACGTTGGCGGAACTCCTGACTGAACTCCAGGCGGCAGAGGGAATCTTCAAGAACTCTCAAGCACTTGTGGCTGTGAAATCGACTCTTCCTCGCCCTTCGGGGATTAAGAAGAAGAAAAAGCAAGGACGGAAACCCAGTGGGCCCAGAGTTGGTGGACCACAGAATGGAGTGAACAGGCCTAAGGGCAAGTGTTTCCGTTGCAAGCAGTCTGGACATTGGAAGTCTAATTGTCCTCTCAGACAAGGAGGTATGAACTTTTCCTTAGTCACTGAAACATGTTTAGCGGTGTTATCCACCGGTACCTGGTGTGTGGATACGGGAGCCACTGATCATGTCTGCAATTCTTTGCAGGGGTTCCAGGAAACCCGGCGGCTTAGAGAGGGAGAGATCACCATCTACATGGGCAACGCTACGAAAGTGGCGGCGGTTGCAGTGGGAGATGTTCATTTATCTTTTAATAATAAAGTTTTGGTATTGAATAATTGTCTTTATGTACCGGATTTTAGAAAGAACCTTGTTTCGGTTTCTAAGTTGGTTTTGAATGGATACTCAGTTTCTTTTGATAACTCTGTTATTGTCAAAAAGAATGGTGATTATATCTGTTCTGGTGCATTGATAGGCAACTTATATATACTGAATCCTAGTTATTCCACGATGCAACGAGTAGAGTCGTATAACACATCTAGTACCAATAAGAGAAAGGAGCCTTCTAGGATGAATCAAAAGTACTTATGGCATATTAGGCTAGGTCATATTAACTTGGGCAGGATTCAAAGGTTGATAACTGATGGAATACTCAGTGATGTGAAAGATGAGGACTTTCCAACCTGCGAATCATGCCTGGAAGGAAAAATGACCAAGCGACCCTTTAGTGATAAGGGGTATAGATCCAAGGAAGTACTGGAATTGATTCACTCTGATTTGTGCGGGCCTTTATCTGTCCAAGCGAGAGGAGGTTACGAATATTTTGTAACCTTCACTGATGATTACTCAAGGTATGGTTTTATATACCTGATGCGCCGCAAGAGCGAGTGCTTTGACAAGTTCAAGGAGTACAAAGCTCTTGTGGAGAACCTTCATGGTAAGACCATAAAGACTCTACGATCTGATCGTGGAGGAGAGTACCTCTCGGGAGAGTTTAAAGCGTACTTATTAGAGAATGGGATTGACTCCCAGATGACTGCACCATACACGCCCCAGCAGAATGGTGTAGCAGAAAGAAGGAATAGGACTCTTATGGAAATGGTAAGATCTATGATGAGTTATTCAGAACTACCAGTTTCGTTCTGGGGATATGCCTTGGAAACAGCGGCTTATATCTTGAACTTAGTTCCTTCCAAATCAGTCCCTAAGACACCCTCGGAATTGTGGACCGGGCGTAAGCCAAACTTGAAACACATTCGGATCTGGGGTTGTCCAGCACATGTGCTGAAGCACGGGGCTGATAAGTTGGAGTCACGTTCAGATATTCGGTTGTTTATAGGATATCCTAGAGGAACGAAAGGTGGTCTATTTTATAGTCCTAAGGACCAGAAGATCGTTGTTAGCACCAACGCTCGGTTCTTGGAAGAGGATTATATAATGGACCACAAGCCCAATAGTGAGATAATACTCAACGAACTGAGAGGGAACGATCAAGGCTTAGATCCAACCCAACCGAGTGATACGCCACCACAGTCTGCACCTGTAGTTACTGAGGTTACACCGGAGCGTTGTCGTAGTGGGAGGGTTGTTCGACAACCCGATAGGTTCATGTTTATAGGTGAGTCTTCGGACTTGTTACCTGGAGAACATGAAACCGATCCCTGGACCTACGACGAAGCGCTTAAAGATCAAGATGCTCAGTCTTGGCAAAAAGCGATGAAATCTGAGATTGAATCTATGGATTCAAATCAGGTCTGGGATCTTGTAGCACCGCCCAAAGGTGTAAAAGCCATTGGTTGCAAGTGGGTGTACAAGAGGAAAAGAGGGTCTGACGGGAAGGTTGAAACCTTCAAGGCTAGGCTTGTTGCGAAAGGGTACACTCAGAAAGAAGGGATCGATTATGAGGAAACCTTTTCGCCGGTAGCTATGCTAAAGTCGATCCGGATTCTTTTGTCTATAGCATCTCATATGGATTATGAGGTGTGGCAAATGGACGTCAAGACAGCATTCTTGAATGGGAATCTTGACGAGACCATTTATATGAGACAGCCAGAGGGTTTCATCGAGAAAGGCCAAGAGCATCTAGTGTGTAAGCTAAAGCGATCCATTTATGGATTGAAGCAAGCTTCTAGATCTTGGAACATGCGGTTTGATGAGGTTATCCAGTCATATGGATTCATTCAAAGCATGGACGAGTCGTGTGTATATCGGAGAAGTGACGGAAACAGCGTGGCGTTTCTCGTGCTTTATGTAGACGACATTCTTCTAATTGGCAACAATGTGAAGATGTTGTCGGACATAAAGGGATGGTTGTCCAAGCAATTCGATATGAAAGACTTAGGACAAGTAGGGCATGTTCTTGGGATCAAGGTTATACGAGATCGCCAGAAAAGAACATTGAGCTTGTCCCAGGCTTCATATATTGATACGATTCTAGCTCGTTTCAACATGCAGAATTCCAAGAGAGGTTCTCAACCTTTCTGCCATGGAATTCATCTATCTAAGGATATGTGTCCCAAGACACAAAAGGAGATAGATTACATGAAGACAGTTCCTTATGCTTCGGCAGTGGGAAGTCTAATGTATGCTATGTTGTGCACGAGACCTGATATCTGCTATGCCGTGGGCATGGTAGCTAGATATCAGAGTAACCCTGGACAGGGTCACTGGACTGCTGTAAAGAACGTACTTAAGTACCTGCGAAGGACTAGGAATTATGTTCTGAGTTACATAGCGTCCGAGCTGATTCCTATTGGTTACACAGACTCGGATTTCCAATCTGATAAGGAACAGCGAAATTCTACATCAGGCTATGTGTTCACATTGGGAGGTGGAGCAGTTTCATGGAGGAGTGTTAAGCAGAAATGCATTTCGGACTCCACCATGGAAGCCGAATATGTAGCAGCCTCTGAGGCAGCTAAAGAATCGGTGTGGCTCCGGAACTTCATAATGGACTTGGATGTGATTCCTGATTTGCCCAGAGCTATCACAATTTATTGTGACAATAGCGGTGCAGTGGCAAATGCGAAGGAACCACGAGCCCACAATGCGAGTAAACACATAGATCGCAAGTACCACCTGATTAGAGACATCGTCAAGAGAGGCGATGCGGTTGTCACCAAGATTGCATCAGCGGATAACCTGGCAGACCCCTTTACGAAGGCACTTCCAGCGGAAGCGTTCAAGAGACACGTGAAGGGGATGGGTATCGGATGTATGGGAGAGGGCAACTAGACTTTTAGTATAAGTGGGAGATTGATGGAGTTATATTCTAAATGTCTAGTTTAGTGACAATATGGAACTCCTTATCTGTGTTTTATTATCTATTAATCAAACAGTCTGCATTTTGTTTATTATAACTCTGTGCTCTATAGTCCTAGATATATACGTTGTAGACAGTATGGCGTGAGGAGACACGCGGAAGATCATACTGTCGGTTACTCGTATATTATCGAACAGTGGCTCACGACTTAGATGGACAGGGACAATCCATTGTGACTGGTAGATAGTCGGTCTTGACTATCATGTTACACTCGTATACTTGGTGTATTGAGCAGGACCACGGGAGGGCGTTCGATTTATACTAATCGCAGTAATCGAACTAGACCTCAGATATTACGGATATACGAATTCCTAATCCCTATATAATTATAGGTGCGTGCGTCCAATTCTCGGTTCTTTAACTTTCCAATGAGTGAGACTAATTGATTAGTCGAGATCCTCGGTAAATTGGGAATCGTAATTGTACGCACGGCATGCTGTAGATTATAGACAGGAAACCGTGTCCCGTTTATTGGGTTGATTACGTCCCCGAGATGAGCTCATAAAGTTTATCATGTAAACCCTGCAGGTGGATTTATTCCACATGATAATAAGGATGAGTGGTACTAGTCTCGGATAATAAGAAACGAATTAATTTAATTATTAGTAATTAAATAAATTCGTGGACGTTCGATATCTTAAACACGGGGAAAGTCGTGTATGTAATTTCGGCGGAATTATTATTGTTGAAATAATATTAAAATTAATTTCGGGAATTCAATTATTATTTTATAGTGGAGTTAATAATAATTAAAATTGAAATCGATTAATTAAGGAATTGCTTTTACGTATTCCAAGTTAATTAATATTTCAATTTAGCCCTTAATTAATTTATCCTTAGGTCCCTAACGTAGCTCTATATAAACCCCCTCCCTTACCCTCTCTTAACCTACAATTCGCCGCAACATCTATTTTTGCTGAGAAAAATAATTGCGTTAGCGCAAATATATTTTTCTCTGTAAAAGTAAAAGGTTAACGCAAATAAAAGTTTTTATTCTCTCATTGAGAATAATCATACTGAGGTTGAGACAGAGAGCGTATAGACGGGAGAACTCCAGCGGATCGTTGCCCACACAACGGTTGGAGACGGGATCAGAGAATACGCTAGAAGCTCTAAGGTCTCAACAATCGACCGAGAAGGTATGAGATCGTTTTCTATTCCGCATTTATTCGATCTCATATTTCGTTAATCATATTTTGAACGTAGATCGGATCCCGTGGCTTGGATGTGACATTCTCGGACTGCTGGGAGGTTTCTGACCTCCGGCATGGCAGTCGGATCGAGAAAATCACATCGGAACAGCCAGAACGGGCGAATCCCGCCGCTGTTCGCGACGGGTGTCGGACGACAGGTTCTACTGTCGGCCGACAGGCTTGTCGGACGACACCTTCTGGTGTCGGACGACATTTGATGGTCTTGTCGGACGACACCTTCTGGTGTCGGACGACAGAGAGGCCAGAAGCCTCTCGTTTTGCGCGGTCGTGCCTCGGGTGCGATGGCTGGGTGCATTTCGGGTCAGGGGCTTCATCGTGAACACCTTGGGCAGACTGGAGGTCGACTGGGCTTGTCCGGAAGTTCGATTAGTCGAACGGACTTGTCCCGGGTAGTCGATTTCCAACAGAATTGAGATCGATGGAGTCAAGATTGAATTGAAGTTCTGATTTTGAAATTGAAGATTCAAGATTCGAAGATTCAAGAATCGAAGATTCAAGATTCCAAGATTCAAGAATCCAAGTTCTACAAGAGTGATGTCATCCATGGAGAAGTGACATCAGCCAAGCATGTGACCAACCAGAACGTGCCACGTCATCACCTCACATGTGCGGGCTGCCTATATAAACCCATGGATTTCGATTTCACCATTTGACGATTTTGAGAGAACGAAATCTGATTTTTAGAATCGTGACCGACAGCTTCGAGCTTCGAGTTTGTGTAGTAGCCTTTGCACCTTGTGCCAAGATTAGAGTTAGGAGATTTAGCTCTAGGTACTTGTGTGCTAGATTGCAAGTTAGTGGGAGTTGTTGCGACACTCGGGAAACTTCTTGTAATCGCTTTGCCTACCATACTCAGTGTAATAGTTTAGTTTCGTTTTTTCAATGGAATGAAACATATTACATAACTTTGTCTTCCGTCTTTCATTCCACGAACTTGTGTGAGTGTTACCTTGACTGAAACTGCTGTTCGTGTGTTTAAGTCCAACTTCGCGAAAATTTGGTATCATACGTCGAAGACGTAATTTCAAACCTCTTTAAATAATCGCTATTTTGATCAATTTAAAATAAAATAAAATTTGTGAACTCCTTTAGGACA
Source organism: Euphrasia confusa (assembly GCA_954870475.1). NCBI lineage: Eukaryota > Viridiplantae > Streptophyta > Magnoliopsida > Lamiales > Orobanchaceae > Euphrasia > Euphrasia confusa. The sequence goes on along the minus strand of OX940959.1, from coordinate 5,337,298 downwards.
TCGAGTATTTTATTTGTGTTGTGAATTTACGTAATTGAATGTAATAATTTGTGTGATTTTCATGAATATTTAAAGTAAGCAAAAATTAATTAAAATTCAGATATTGTTTGATTTTTGTGTTATCAATATTATTAATAAAATTTATATCCATTTTAATCCGACTTATTTTATGTTTTCCAAATCATGAATGAGAAACACCCCTCTATTGTTTTTAATTACTGTGAAATAAATAAATCTTGAGAAAATTTTCATAGTAAGATGTTACTTTCCCAATGATCAAAGTATGATTTATTCTCATTTATTCAAAAGATAATATACATGTATATGACTATACGTATACTTATCATTTATTCAAAGATGGATCGATCGATCTTCTTCTAAGGTCGTATGTTGATCGCAACGATCAACACCAACTCGACGGGCATCATTGCATATAAGGTGGCATTCTTAATCTCCTTCGGCTCATTCTTTTCGATAATTGTATCATGGCAAGTGCCCAGATCGGTATAAGCCGCCGAGGCATAAGTCTTAAAATTATCGATCATACCGGGCTTTTTTATACTTTTCAAGTAATCGAGGCAAGTATCTAGTTCATCCTTGGCGCTGCCCATCACACTGATGCACGTGTTCAGTTTCGATTTCCTGACAGATGTAGACCCGTTGACGACCTTAAGTGCGCTAGCCACCGCGGATTGGGATATGTTCAGAAAGACCTTGCCCATACTCGTGAAACTAGCACGGGTCTTATTATCTAGCGATTTGACAGTTTTGGTGCAATATTTTGGGTAGAGTGAATCCTTGCAGAATGTATTTTCGCTTATCGGGATAGGAGGCGAAGCAGGGGCCTTTGTTGGTGTATAGTTCGATCGAGTTTGTCGATAAGTTAACTTAAACTATACACCTTGTTTTTTACTCACTTCATAGTATGGAAGAGTTAGCTCTTGGAGTAGGTAGAGTGAGCTTGGAGTATATCTCTGTTGGTGGTAGAGTTGGCTCTTGCTGGAGGTAGAGTAAGCAAGGAAGTATATCCCTGCTGGTGGTAGAGTTATCTCTTGTTGTAGGTAGAGTGAGCTAAGTATATCTCTGCTGGTGGTAGAGTTAGCTCTTGCTGGAGGTAGAGTGAGCTGGGAGTATAGCTCTTGCTGAAGGTAGAGTTAGCTTTTGCTGGAGGTAGAGTGAGCTGGGAGTATAGCTCTTGCTGAAGGTAGAGTTAGCTCTTGCTGGAGGTAGAGTGAGCTGGAAGTATATCCCTGCTGAAGGTAGAGTGAGCTTCTGCTGAAGGTAGAGAGAGGTCTTGCTGGAGGTAGAGTGAGCTCTTGCTGAAGGTAGACTTAGGTCCTGCTGAAGGTAGAGTGAGCTAGTAGTATATCCTTGCTGGAGGTAGAGTGAGCTACTGTTGAAGGTAGAGAGAGGTTTTGCTGGAGGTAGAGTTAGCTACGCATGGCGTGAAAAATGTACCTTGTCCAACGTAGAGCTGGAATGACTTCGAAGATTTAGCTAAGTGCATGTGAGTATACAAGTGTGCCAACGTGGAGATATCACTTGTGCCAACGTGGGACCGCGTGTTACAATGTGCGTCAACGTGGAGATGTCACTTGCTCCAACGTAGGACCAAGTTATGAAGGGTTGGCTCAACGTGGAGTTAGCGGAGTTGGTCTCTGCGTCAAAATAGAGTTGGTCGGTTGCGCCAACGTTGGACAAGCACTCGCGCCAACGTGGAGCTACGTTATCATGCTCTTGCGCCAATGTGCAACCGGGTTGACTTGGATGGCACATCAAGTCAACGTCACATTGTTAGTGTGTAGTTCTTCCTAGTTCAACATAGAACCACGTTGTTCTTGTTTGAACTAAGTTGAACTATACACTTTGTTTTGTAGTATCTTCATGTTGAATGTTTGTATGGTAGAGCTAGCTGAGTGGACCGGGAAAATACAAGTGGTCCAACGTGGGACCACATCTTGAAGAGTTCCCTCAACGTCGAGCAAGCAGACTTTGCCTCTACAAACAACATGAAGTCTGCTAGGTATTGGTAGAGCTAGCTGAGTGGACCGGGAAAATACAAGTGGTTCAATGTGGGACCACATCATGAAGAGTTCCCTCAGCGTCGAACAAGCAGACTTGGTCTCTACAAACAACATGAAGTCTGCTAGGTATTGGTAGAACGAGCTGGTTGAACTGTGGAATTAACAAGTGGCTCAACGCGTGACCACGGTTCATCAACATGGAACAAGCAGACTTAGCTTCTACAAACAACATGGAGTTGCATCAGTGCGTCAACGTGGAACGAGCTATTCTATCAACGTGGATCAGAGAGAATTGTAAGTTCATCAACGCACTACAAGGTCTTACTGTGATAACACCTTGACGGACGCGGTGCAAGCATAGCTATACATACGGCTGGACGAATGACTGCTAAGGAATGAAGCCAGCTGTGGGTGCGACTAGAAGACTTCGCTAGAAGGATTCTAGTTCAAGAGAAAATACTAAAGTATTCCAGCTATGCCCGCCACGAGCTCGAAGCACGAAGACATGCTAGTGTGGTAGTGCGTAGAGCTGGGTTCGTCAAGTACGGAAAAATGGAATCTCGAATATTCCATGAAGATGCTTTGGGCTCGGCCATTAAGCGTGAATTCCGGAAACCCTAATTTACGAAGCCTATAAATAGTCGGTAGTTGGAATTCACTATTTACGCATTCATTTCTAAATTCCTAGAGAGAGAAATATTGTTAGACCGAGAGACTTCGCTAGAAAGCTCCGGTTCTACCCTCTGTTTTAGTCTTCGTAGGACGCTTCGCTAGAATAGTTCTACATAGACTTAGTTTTTGGTCGTGTTGACCTTTCTACAAGATTCGCTAGAATTTTGTAGATGTGTTTGTAAGTGGTTCTACCCATTACAAGTTATATACAAAAGAAAAGTTTTTAGAATCTCTAAATTGTGTTAAGTATTCCTGGTCTACCCTACTCATCCGGATTGTAGGTAGACCCAAGTGCAAAATTTACACAATTTCAGCCTTGGCGTCACTGGATAGAATGATGCATGACAGTGACAATATTGAAATAGCTAAAATTGTTATAGAGAGCTTTGATGATACTATGCTCATTTTGATGTATAGTTATGAATTACTGCAAGTTTCACAATCCACATAAATAGCAAAAAATTAATTACAGAGAGCTTTGTCAATTATAGTGGGACAAGAAAAAAAAAATTAGGTGGCCTAATTTTTTGAACATGTTTTATTCCTTTTCTCCACTGCCACTTCTCTATCGCCTTATATTCCTTCCATGTTTTAAACATGTGACAATGGAGGTTTTTAAAACCTCTTTTTGTTATGTATACGTAGGAAGTGGTCACCCTTTTTATACCCTTTTTATGTAATTTATAAAATAAGTGTGACTGCTTTTGGACTAGTATTCATTCTCTCTTACTCTATGTTTTCATACATTTTTTTATATATTTATATATTTGCATTAATGTTTTCAAACATATTTTATTCATAGACACCACTCTATTAGTTTACATTTTTATAAGGTTGTTAAATATTCATTCTCATTCTGTCTTATTACGTTTTCATTCTCATCATGGAATAATATACTTTGTATTTAAATTTCAAGTAAGATTATATAATAAAATAGTTAGAATTATTTACTTTAATTGTCTTCAATAGTGAACTTAATTTTGTTTTTTCACGAGATGATGTTTCAATACTCTCCTTACTTGTGGGCCGATTTCAACCTCTTTGGAGAGGCTCAACAAGTGGATAATTTATTCGAGTGGAATCGCCACTGATGGGAGTGGAACCCAGGACATCGGGTTATCCCAAGGCTCTATAACCACGGGAGTGGAACTCATGACCTCGGGTTATCCCAAAACGCTATAACCATGTTAGATGCCGCATCATCTAACAACTCGAACTGTTTTAATATTTAACTGGTTTATTATCTTCCTTCATGAAAAAATGATCGGACGTTTTTTGAAATTATGCGGCGATCAAGTTTCTTTTTCAGACAAAACACAAGTCATTCAACTACACCGTTTCGGGTTTAAACTCATGTCAAAGTTGGGTCAATAACATCTTAAAATGCTTTATTAAGGCATTAAGGTTGTCCAACTTATATTTGAGTTTTAGAATTTATATCCAACTGATGTTGGATACTTAACACGCCCCCTCACGAGTAGGCTCGATTTTGTCGGCTCTACTCGTGGATATAGTGTTATCTTTGGGCAAGCCGGAAATTTCATCGGTTGGGGTTTCATGTGTTGGGCCTACCTAATACCATGTAAAAGTTGGGCCAATAACACCTGAAAAGGTATTGTTAATGTATTAAGATTGTCCAACTTATATTTAAGCATATATCCAACCGATGAGATACTTAACAACCCAACGCCTACGCTCTGGTCCACTTGCCTGCGCTTATACAAGTTTCTGCCTCTTCTTGCAAGGAGAGCACCTTCATACCCACATTCTGAAATTTGGGTTCATCTCTAATCCCTTCGGCTCTACAACTCTCACCACTTTCTACACTCGGTTTAATTTCCTGCGCGATGCCCACCAACTGTTTGTTGAAATTCCTGAACTAATTGTTTCTTGAAACTCTCTGATTTTAGGTCATGTTAGGTCATGTTCATTCCGGGAAGTTTTAAAAAGTCTTGAGTTGTTTGTCCAACTCTAAAAGTGTGGTGCCTCTACAATTTAAACAAAAAAAAAAAATATAAAAAAAAAATTTAAAATATAAAAATTAAACTTACTATTGGAGATTTTAGTTGTAGCTCTTGTAGTACTTTGTATTTGTGTGGCTTTTAAATTTCATCAGAATATTTTTTCTGTTATGAAGTAAGTAGGAGTAGAAGGAAGAAGAAAGAGGGTAGAATAAACAAGAAAGAGGGAGAAAAGAACGATGAAGAAAGAGCACATATTGTCAGTTATGTCTAAAAGGGTACGTATTGCACTAATCATAAGGGTGTGTGGAGTAATTCTTAAGGTGTAAACATCATGACCCTTAAAAAAAGTACAATATTTTGTGTAAATAATTAATAATTTACGCTTTGGTTTCAAGTCTTGGTCCATTGTTGAGTTTTGAGATATATATTGAGATTGTTTGATTTTTGTGTTATCAATATTATTACTAAAATTTATCCATTTAATCCGACTTATTTTATGTTTTCCAAATGAATGAGAAACCCCTCTATTGTTTTTAACTACTGTGAAATAAATAAATCTTGATAAAATTTTAATAGTAAGATGTTACCGAATTACTTTCCCAACGATCAAAATACATAGTATCATTTATTCAAAGATAATATACATGTAAATCAGTACATGTATACTTATCATTTATTCAAAGATGGATCGATTGATCTTCTTCTAAGGTCGCAGGTTGTTCGCAATGATCAGCACCAACTCGACGGGCATTATTACATATAGGGTGGCGTTCTTAAGGTCCTTCGGCTCATTCTTTCCGATTGTCTCATCGCAAGTGGTGAGATAGGTTAAAGCCGTTGAAGCATAAGTCTTAAGATTATCGATCATACCGGGCTTTTTTATACTTTTCAAGTAATCGAGGCAATTATTTAGGGAATCCTTGGCGCTGCTCATCACAGAGGTGCACGTCTTCTGTTTCGGTTTCCCCGACAAATTTACTCCCGTTGATGACCTTAAGTGCGCTAGCGACAGCGGATAGGGATATGGTCACAAAGGCCTTGCCCATACCCGTGAGACTAGCATGAGTCTTATCATCTAGCGATTTGACGGTGTTAGTGCAATATTTTGGGTAGAGTGATGTCTTGCAGAATTTTATTTCGTTTATCGGTATAGGAGGCGAAGCAGCCGCGGCCTCAACGAAAAGACTAATACATGACAATGACAATGACAATGACAATATTGAAATAGCTAAGAGTGTTATAGATGATATTATGCTCATTTTTATGTATAGTTATGAATTATAAGTTACACAGTCCATATATATATAGAAATGAATAGGTGGATACCTATTTTAATTAACCAATACATAGTTGAGTTTCTATTCTTTTGAACTTAATTTCAATTTATTTCGTTCAGTTCAGTTGAGTTCAGTTCAAATCGTTACAATTCAGTTCGTTTCATTTCAATTTAGTTCGAATAATAATTTACTACAGTCTCTTTGCATTTTAAATTTTTAATATTATATAATTCCATTGTTATAAAATATAATGAAAAGATTATATAAATAATTATTGTATAATTAAACAATACACAATATCTGTATATAATTATCATTATATAAAATAAAATTACTTTATTTAACATTATAAACACTAATTAAGTCTATTTTTAACTTAATTTCAGTTCAGTGTTTCAGTTCATTTCATTCGTTTCAAAATAAAATTTAAAATATTAATAAAAAATAATTTGAATCACTAATTTTAACTATTTAGTTAATGACACAATATTATTAATATTTAAAAAAAATATTAAATAATTTATAAAATTTGTTATTATTTTTATTTAAAAAAATTAATTTACTTTCGTTAAGTCCAGTTTAAATTTTAGTTCAAATCGTTTAAGTTCAATTCAGTTTAACCTTCAAAAGAACAAGTTCTAAATTATCATAATTTTAATCACATTAAATAATTTGTTGAAAAAAAATTAAATTTGATTGTTATATGTTCAATATTTTTTTCATAAAATGATGGAAAAACCATTACTTATTAATGCCAATTTTAATAATTTAGTTTGGATAATAAAAACAATAAAATTGAACATACAAATATCATAGTTCAATCAACACAAAACTCTTATTATTAAAACTCATACAATATACTCTCTCTTATATTTTTTTAATGGTCACACTGTTTTTGTAAATTACAAAAGAAATGTGACCATTAAAAAGATGAGAGAGTAATATTTTAATTTTTTTTGATAAATATCGTAATTTATAATTAATTGATAAATTGTATGAAATAATTTGAATGTTTTTGTTTGTTCATTAGTTGTTATAATTTTAAATTTGTTTCAGTAATTATTTTACTTATTAAATTGTTAGTAGTTATGAATTAGAAAAGAAATTATAATTGTAAGCACAAATTATTTGTTTTTTTTCTATTATTTTTATTTTTAATAATAATATTTTGTTCAAAAAATATTTATCGGTAAAACATAGTATTTTATTTCCTATTTTCTACAAATTATATACATTGAACTAACTTCTAAATATTTTTATAAGTTCAAAATAATTATTACTCACATTGTTAAAATCTTTTATATAACTTCTAAATATATAAAATATGAGTAATAATTACTACACAATTTCATATAAGGGTCTCTCTTTAGAGTCAATAATTAATTTTGAAATCTAGTGATATAAATTAAAAGTAATGTAAGATACATTGAATGTACTTATTACTTGTCAAAGAGAAAGAGAGTGTGTACTCTTTTTGACTTTGGACACCAATTGGGGTCTTTGTTTTAATTATGATTCACTAAGAAAAAAAACAAACATTTCAATAAAATAATTATTTTAATCTTATTTTTTTTCCATATTTTATTTACAATTCACAAACCATTAAAATTAATTTTCATTTATAATTTAAAATTAGAATTACACTCGCTTGTTTAACTCATAAAAAAAGAAATTAATTAAATAGTACTAATTTTAATTTTTCTTTAATACATATAACATTCTCATCATCAAATAATATATCTAAAAAATTAATTAAGATTGTATGATAAATTAGTTAGAATTATTTCCTCCATGTATTCAAATAGTGAACTTAAATTGTTTTTGAGATGATGAAGAGTTTACACTTCTCCCGTCTGTACCAACACTCCAGTCTCCAATGATATATAAAAATATATAGATATAAATATTTTCGTGTAATTTTGGATAAAATTTTCTAGTAATCCTAACCGAGCTGGCATGTCTAAGGCCTAATAAGTAAATTACAATGTTTATTTGCCTTGAGAGATTTACCTCAGAAAATAAATAGTACTGGTTTTGGGTGATTTTTTTTCTTCTTTCACTAGCGCCAAATTAGTTGTATTTTGTTATAAATATACTCCCTCTATCCCTTAAAACAATGAATATTTTCCTTTTTAGTTCATCCCTTAAAACAGTGCACATTCCATAAATGGAATGTCTTTTCATAACTTTATCCTCTCAATACACATTTATTTACCATTATACCACTACTTTTTCAACTAACTACTTTATTACTTACACATCAATACCTATTATACCCCCACTTTATATTATAAAACACACAAAAACTCACTTTTTCTTAATCCGCGTGCAAGTTTCTCTATGCACAGTTTTGGGGGAAGGAGGGAGTATATATATTAGAGTGAATGAATTAGTTGTATTTTATTATAAATATATATATTAGAGTGAATGATTTGTTGGTTAAGTAAGAAATCTAGATTGTATGTCTCACATCATTAATAAATTCATTCAATTATCTCTCAATTTTCTTTACTAATTCTCTTTACTTTATAACACGTTATCAGCACGAAAAGCTCAATGACGTTCTTCATCGAAGTTCTACCCATCCAAAATCCGAATTCCAAGATGAATTACCAAGATGAATGTCTTGCCGATAGCGCCACCAGCCACACAATACTTCGAGATAAAAAGTATTTTATAAACTTGACATTTGCAAAGAACAATGTCATTACAATTTCTGGTGCATCCAGTATAATTGAAGGCTCCGGAAGAGCTAGTGTTATCTTGCCAAATAACACCATACTAGACCTAAAAGATGCATTGTATTCTAGTAAATCGAGAAGGAATTTGCTATGTTTTAAAGATATTCGTTGTAATGGATATCACATAGAAACAATGCATGAAAATCATATTGAATATCTATGCATAACTTCTTTTGAATCTGGAAAGAAACAGATAAAAGAAAAACTACAATCACTTCCATCTGGCATGTATGGTACTGTGATAAAATCACTTGAAGCAAATAATGTAATGGACCAGAAGTTCACTAATTCACAAACTTTTATGCTTTGGCATGATCGACTTGGGCATCCTGGGACAACTATGATGCGTCGAATCATTGGTAATTCAAATGGGCACCAACTTAAGGATAAGATGATACCGAATGAATATCCATGTAGTGCGTGTTCGCAGGGCAAGTTAATTATTAGACCTTCTATTACGAAGGTTAATGCAGAATGTCCAAAATTCTTAGAAAGAATCCAAGGAGATATTTGTGGACCAATACATCCACCATGTGGACCATTTCGTTATTTCATGGTATTGATTGACGCTTCCACACGATGGTCGCATGTATGCTTGCTCTCTACAAGAAACGCAGCATTCGCTAAATTACTTGCTCAAATGATAAAATTACGAGCACAATTCCCTAACTACTCGATCAAGAAATTTCGTCTTGACAATGCTGCCGAATTCTAGTCGGAAGCATTCGATAACTATTGTATGTCAATTGGAATTGAAGTTGAACATTCGGTAGCTCATTTCACACACAAAATAGTTTAGCTGAATCATTTATAAAACATCTCCAGTTAATTGCTAGACCATTACTTATGAAAACAATGCTCCCACAATATGTTTGTGGACATGCTATACTGCATGCTGCTTCGTTGATTCGTATAAGGTCTATACATTATCACTAGTATTCGCCTTTACAACTTGCAGTTGGTCAAGAACCTAATATATCACACCTAAAGATCTTTGGTTGTGCGCTTCAAGTTCCGATTTCACCCCCACAACATACAAAGATGGGTCCCCAACAGAGGGTTGGAATTTATGTTGGGTTTGACTCACCATCAATAATTATGTTGGGTTGTCATTTTGATGAAATGACTTTTCCCACTTTGGGTGGAACAAAATTGAATACTGATAATCCTCGTATTGTCTCTTGGAATGAAAAAATGTTGTCACACTTTGATCCTCGAAATAAGTTGTGTGAGGAGGAAGTTGTAAAGATCATTAATTTGCAAAGAATCGCAAATCAACTTCCCGATGCGTTTGTTGATACAACAAAAGTGACAAAGTCACGTATACCAGCAGTAAATACTCCTGCGAAAATTGATGTCCCTGAAGGGCAAATTAACATAGCAAATGAGTCTCTAATACGCCAAAAGCGTGGTCGACCACCCGGTGCAAAAGATATTGTACCGAGGAAGAGAAAAGTACATGTACAAGAGAAAACTCATACTCAAGCAATGGATAAGATAGTGATTGATCAATAAAATGAAAATGAAGTCGTTCCGGAAGAACCGTTATTGCCCGAAAATAATGAGATCGCAATTATTTATCATCTCATAAATTATGGGATCGAACTAATGTTGTCATGGATAACATATTTGCCTTTAATATGACACTTGAAATAATGCAAAATGAGGATCATGAACCACAAAATCTATGAAAGATTGTCAAGTTAGAAGTGATTGGCCAAAATGGAAAGAAGCTATACAAGCAGAGTTAAATTCATTGGAAAAACGAAAAGTTGGAAGAGCGAAAAGGCAAATGGGCAGATGAACTCCCAGAAGGTCTATGGTCCTACAGGACAACGGCCAGACCGGCTACGGGGGAAACCCATACTCATTAGCTTTTGGCACCGAAGCGGTGATCCCGGCGGAGATTACGGTGTTTTCACATCGAACCGCCCAAGGAGCCGACGGGGAAAACGAGGAAGCACTCCGAAGAGAGTTAGACCTTTTAGAAGAAAAAAGGTTAGCTTCTGACTCGTTGAACGAAATGAATATACAAAGAATTGCAAAGTGGTATAAGTCCAAAGTGAAGGCCAGAGATTTCCAAGTGGGAGATCTGGTGTTGAAAAAGACCCTGGGTGCACACCCAGGGGCCCTGGGTCAATCCTAGGAAGGACCGTTCAGAGTAAGCCAGTGCCTCCAGAACGGAGTGTATGAACTAGAGCTACTCGACGGCACAAAAGATCAGTATCGCTGTAATGCGTTACACTTAAAAAAATTCTATCATTAGCTTGGGAGCTAAAAATGTTGTAAAGCCTTTTGGCGAAATCATAATGTAATGTTTTTTTGCAATTTCTATCAATAAAGAAGGTTATGCAGTTCATATTTGAGGTAATGTACCCCTATCAATATCTACATTTTTACCTTCATTATTTCAATAATTAAATATACTATCCCGGTGAAAGCTTTTAAACTTCTCCCGTACGAACCCCTTACAAGGGATGATTCCTATTAAGGAAATTTAAGTCTGAAATCCCCAAAGGAGTCTTGAAGACCCGGGGCCGATGAATTCTCTTTTCGGGGATTAGAATTCTGATGATTCAGAATCCTTCGGGAAGAGAATTACGAAATCGTTTGGTAAAACCAAGAGGCTTAGAAAAAGTCCACTGGAGCCAAACTGAATTTGTAGGAAATCGATTGAGGTAAGCAAATGGGACCGGGCCGAAAGCGAGTATCATAAGGAAGAGAACATTTACCTTTAATCGGCCTATGAAGTTAAGAGCTCAAAGTACCTAAAAAAAGGTAGAGCCAAATTATTCGGACTTGAAAGGTTGACATTTTATGAAAAGAGCAATATAGCTCAGAACCATGCCGGGTAATAAGAAGTGTGAAAACACCAAAATTGTTCAGAGATCCTTAAAGGATCCTAACACAAAACCAGCGAAAACTAAAAAATTTTAAGCTATTACAGAACCATCGAATAATAAGAAATTGTCTGGGGCCGGAGGCCTATAGATAATACTTATAAAATAAAAGGTTAAAACACTTGGATTTTTCACACCCAGGGAAGTCTTCATCAATTTTTGCAGACTCTTGAGTTTTTACACTCAAGAGGTAGAATTACCATCACGGGGAGGAGTCACAGTGGAATCTTTTGGCATGCCCCAGGGCCCGTCACCAACCAGATCATGTGCTTCCCCATCCTTCATTTCTTCATCTTCTTTATCAGCTTCTTGTGTTGTTGCAGTGGGCAGTTCACCAGGCATGCACAGCTTGTCATAAGTGGGCCACCACTTCATATCAATGCCATGCTCGACCTCTAAGTCCTTGAAAGGCTGTGGCACCAGATCATCGAGAGTGACCGCCTGCATGTACTTTTTGAGAGCTTCGAGGGCATAGTTTTTGACAATCTCATTTTTCTCCTTTGCCACTGACCTGATCATACCAACATAAGCAGTAACATAAAGAAGGTTAGACAAAATTCTTGGGTAATGCGCTGGAGACTCTAGCATCTCACAGGCATTATCAAAGTTGTCCGTGGTTTCCTTCAGATCATCCTCAGTCTGGGCCAGTTTGGCCTTCAATTATTTTATTTCCTGGGACGTCTCGTCCAGAGCCTTCTCCATCATCTTTTCACCCTCTTTGACAGTTTTCAGGGCCTCCTCCAACTCAGATTTCAGTTTCGCCTTTTCAGTTCGCTCGGTGTCAATAAATTTCCGGCAAGTGTCCCTATCCCCGGCTGCAGATTTATATGCCTCATTGAGCTCCTTGATGTGTTGTTCGAGCTTTTTTGCATTGGTTTCGTGTGCTACGATTGCTTCAAGCATTCTCTCTGTACGGGTATGTGCACCGGCGATAGCCACTGTAGCTTGATTGGTTAGCTTGAGCGCCAGAGAAAGCGCATGGTTGTCGTGGGCCATCAAGTCATTGAACTCAGTAGTCCAGCACCGGCCAACTGAATTAATAGCCTCACCTACAGGGTAGTCCTGAGTAGACATTGGGGGAATGGGACCCAGGCCAGAATAGAATGACACGAGCACTGGAGGAATTGGAGGATCGTGCTGGGACATTCTGAAGTTTGGAACAATGAAAAGAATGAGTGTAGAAGTAGAAGACTCAAAATGAATTATTTTTACTTTTAGAGTATATATAAAATAAATCAAACAAACTTACTTGGTGAACAGCTCATCATGAAGCCCGTACATGGCGTTTTCGCTAGTGTTTGAGGACCGTGGTGGAGAGTCTGTGACATCAATTATAGGTCCCTGTGACCCCTTGCGTTTTTTCCCTTCTTCTTTATTAACTTTCAGTAGCGAGGTAGCTCCAGAGGGTGGCAAACCATTGCTCGGGGCAGCTTCATACATCACAGTGTCAGAGGTCAGAGGAGTTTCTTGATAAGAATCCACAGCATTCATCAACCCGAGTGGATCGGCTTCCGATCCTGGGTTGGAGAGAGTGTGGGATCTGGTTCGGCCTGTGGGAGTGTTTGATGAACCTCCCCGGGTTTTTACAGAACTCTTTCCTCTACCAGCAGATGTGCCAGGTTTGGCTTTTCGCCCTTTGGTGAAAACTGCAGCGTCCACGAGGCCAAGTGTGCCAAAGATCTCTTTGTTGTCAGCCATGCCGTCAGGTTTTTCAGTGAAGACAATGTTGAAATACTCTGCACAAGAAACACTTAAACTATTACAACGGGAGGTCTGTACAGATATCCCAGGGAAGTTTTAGTTTATGATGTACAATGGAGTACCGAGAAGTCATTTTAGATATCCCAGGGAAGACCCATTTAAAACAAAAATGACTAAGTACCAGGGAGTTGAAAAATTCCCAGGGAAATATTATACTCGTCTTTAAGCAGAATACCAGGGGGTTTGAATAAATCTCACAGGGAAAACTTAAAAACTTTGAGTAAATTTACCTGGATAATCTCGACCTTCGATGTATGGTCGGTAATACAGGCCTGCTTTGTCACGAACGTCGTCGTTGTACAAATTTCAATCTCTTTTTTCTGATGGAATACACTGTGCTAGGAGATTAGCCATCTCTAAATCCCACGGGAGATTTACTGTTTTCGACAATCGACCACCTGCACCATTGAAAAAAATTTAGATCAGTCAAAATTGTACGATGATGAGTTTGAGATGCTTACAGTTAGGTTTGTCAGAATAAGTGACAGGAATGTCAATTTCCTCATCTCGGGTTTGAGTTTTCCAGCGACCTGAGACAAACAGCCATCGATCCCACCAGCGGATATCTTTGAGTTTGAGTTCCTTGATTTTCACTTTGTTTGGCCTTAGACGAACCGTGTAGTCCCCGCGAGAGGCGGCGTTGGAGATGACTGGGCTGAAGAATTGATGGAACTCCTCGCCGGTTATGGGTCGAGAAAGCCACACCTGGCCCAACGCGGTGAGTACACCGTATAGTTGGCCCCCATCCGTTAGGATGGAGTTGGTGAGGGGTTAACCCCCAATGGTTGAGAAGTCCATAAATTGAGGGATGCAGTGGAAACCGCATCCCCACATCCAGCGCATCTTCGCCGACGGCCACCATTCCCTCCGGAGGACAACACGCCGATTCTCCAGGAAGTGGCACGTACAAGTGAACGTTGTTGGGGATCCGCCATTTTTTACGTTTTTCTAGTAATGTTGAGGGGTCTACTGTACTTTTCCGGCCATGAGCACCCCAGTCTTTGTGATCCGCGTCGGGCTTCACCGGAATCGATTTTCTCGAAACCGGATGATAAGGCCCTTCGGCGGACGGATCTGGCGCATCCGGCGACGGAAGGTCAGGAACGGCACCCTCCATGAACGTTTTGTACTACTTGCCGAAGACGATATGGGGAGCTTCGGGTGGTTGATGCCTCCCTCGAGGACCTCGTCTCAATCGCGACATGATTCGATTTACAGTCGAAGAAAATAAAAACAAAAAATTTCCTAAAGAAAAATCAAAGAAATCAAAAGAGATATTTTATTACTCGAAAATATGGTTTTTGTGAATTGAGACAAGTGATTTCAAAGTTTGAAATCTAAAAATATGATGGAGAATCCGATAAGACGCATCAGTTGCGTATGGGGAGAGAAAAGGGGCGGTTACCGAGAAAAAAGCACTCAAGTACCGCCCCACTAACTCTGAACCCTAATTAATTCGACCTGTAACCGCCAGTCCACGTGGTCAGAAAAACCTGCAAAAAGGTAACTTTTGAAAATTCGAATCTTTTCCATTTCTTTTCTGATTTCTTTTAATCAAATTAAGACCGAAATTAAATCGGCATATAAAAAGGCTTCCCATCAGCTCAGGGAAAGAAAATACATGGTCTCAGTAACACAGTAAATATTGTTACAGGGGAGTCTTAAGACATAATCCCGTGGAAGAATAGTTCATTTCCGAAATTTCCTTATCTAAGGACTATATGTGTCCATTACAAAAATACTAATAGGGAAAGATCCCGAAAGAAATTTTTGATCAATGCAGGTACATAAGTCCAGAACGATGATATCGCAACTTCCTCTCCCTCTCTCTCTGAAATATCTTTAAAGACCACACTAAAGCCACCGAAAAGAAGATTTGTTCCAGGAATACCCCCTGCCAAAAGCCATTACTGACGAAATCCACAAGTAAAACATCCAACCCCGAAAAGTATCAAGAGTCGTTACCAGAAGATTCAAGACCAAACTTCAGGAAAAAAAATGTTATCATCCATCATTTTCTTAGGGGCCAATGTTACACCATAAAAATCCGACACCGACACATGTCCAGACGACCGGAGCCACGTCATCAAAGAGGTGGTCAACGGGAGACAAAAGCCAATTTTGAAGAAGTATGAAGAAGGTACCAGGCGACCTCAACAGTAGCCCTGGGCAGACAGCTCCATGCCAGATTAAAGGATCGGTCAGATAAGGCTCCAAACAAAAGGCGGTGCCCCCCTGGTGACATGCAGCAAGTGGGAAGACAAAATTATTGGGTTTTAAATGTAAAGTTTAAAGTGTAATTTCTTCCAATTAGAGAGTAATAGGTGGCTAATAGGTGGCATTAGGAGAACTTGCATACTCATGCAAATGACTAGTATATAAGAGAGGAAAGAGAGAGGAGGAAAGGACTTCACTTTTTTTTATCATTTTTCCAAATACTTTAAGTAAAAGAAAAAGAAGAGCTTGAAGCTCAAGAACACCATACCTGTTTTTCCAGATTCCGGCCAGGCCATGCATTCTCCGATCTATAACTTGCCTATAAAATAAATATTCTGTTGGAGCCCTTCTTCATATACCCCTCCCCCCCCATTCCAGTACTGTAGAAATTTAGAGAAAAAAGGTGCGAACAAACTCCAAGTTAACCAAAATACATTCGAGGATATCGAGGCTACACACAAACTGAATCTGAATTTTGGTATGTATAAGATATGGGCAAACCTGAATTGTATATATTGTAATTGTTTATACTTTTATTACGTCTTTAAACGTGAGGCTATCTCGAGAATATAGGAGAGTATCACGGAAACTTGCCATAGAAGGGGGTAGCGAAATTAGAAGCCAAAACGCGAGGTCGTCATCTTCGAGCTTCACGCCAATGTTGCCGAGGTCGGCGACTTTTTCCTTGAATTTCGCTACGTGCGCGGGGATAGAGGAACCCTCCGCCATCTTGAGAAAATATAAGCTTCTCTTTAAATTGTGCTTACTTGACACCGTCTTGGTAATGCACATCTCTTCAAGCATCTCCCACAATTCTTTTGCTGTCTTCGCTTTCATGATGTCCTCCGCCAAAGCGTTCGAAACATGGAGCCCTATGGTCGCCATAGCCATCTGATCGAGCTCTTCCCACTCGTCATGCTTCATGTCCGTCGGCTTGTTGTCAATACCTTTGAGGGCGCCCTCTTGCTTCAGGGATCGAAGAACTAACCTCATCTTGTATTGCCACGTCGGGAACCTTGTGTTGAGATCTAGCAACGGTATGTCATACCTCACGCTCGTCATCCTTAGCTCTGATACCACTTGTTGTAAGATCGGACGATGTATAGTATGATAATATCAAGAATACCGAAGAAAGAAATCAACGAAAAATAGAGAAGACAAGAATTTACGTGGAAACCCAACTGGGAAAAACCACGGGAGGAACGACTAACAATTCACTATAATATTGCTTCACGATTACAAGGATGATATACACTCTAAACCCTCAAATCTCACGCAATAGCTATAGAATTATAATTGGTGTATCTCGTGTCTTCTGTGTCAATGGAGCAGCTCTCTTTATATAGGGGGAGATCCTAATTAATGTATGGAAACATTAATTCTCGCCCATAAAAGTCTTAGAAGGAGTAGGAATTAAACTCCATCAATTTGGAAACTTTTTCCAAAAAACCGTGCGCTGAGCATACAGGTTGTCGGCCGACAGGGGTTTGGTGTCAGCCGACATGAAACGGCACGTTTGTGCCGAGCTCTCAGAAAGTCTCCCAAATTTGGCACGGATTGGGGGGTGAATGTCGGCCGACAATATCTGCTTGCAAACTTGTGTCGGCCGACACTGAAGCACAAAAACGGTTTTGATGGCACACCTACTTTAACAGTATGCGACTTTCAGAGGATGTCATTACTTTAATACTGCAGGTCCAGAGAAAGAATTTTATTCATTCTATGGTCAATGTTTGGACACCAAGCAGAATAACTTGGGAACTTCTTATCAGTTCTTAATAATTTAACTTTGTGGTATTGTACTCTTACCAGTGATTAAAATATCTTATTTCGCGGATCTAAAATATACTGATTCAGGTATGTTTACAAAGTGTGTCCTTTCAAAGAAGTTAGCCAGGTTGAGGGTCACAGTACAACTCGTTAGGGGTAGACATTTTTTTTATAACCAGTACCCATTCGTATTTGTAGATGTGTAGAGCATTGTTTTTTAATTGTCTGTTTGGATTTACTATCCATATGCATGTTTCTTGTCCTTGCTTGAACATCTTCAAAACATGATTTTATTCGTTTCAATTTTATTAATCTAATCTTGTAGGAACTGGGAGAAATTTGAAGATTCTTACCGACCCTTGCAGATTTTGAATATAGATAAGTGCTGGAATGCCCAGACAGAGGCTTAAAGGTAGGATACACACAACATGACATAATATTTAAAATTTAAAGTAATCTCTCAAGTCAAAGTGAATGAAAACTTTACCAGTTTTGTACCAATATTAACATATCCACGCACTTGAATTTCTTTTATTAGTAGAATTAGGATAAACAACTTTCTGTGATATATATTTTTATCCAAATGTTATTATCTGATTAAATACAGGTCAGGCTAAGATGTGGGTTGAAAAACGAACTTGCTGATGTTGATGAACCAAGCCGTTGCGAGTAAGAATCTCTTTGTTGTTGTAACTTTTGTGTGTTTCTGAATGAGGAGGCTTTGGAAAATATTGAATCACGTTTACACGTTTTCCTTAAAGAATATTTCGACCCTATAACAGCCAAGGTATCACGAAACTTCTTCTAGGATAAGACAATACCGCACTTGTTCTTTGGCGTAGAAACAAGTATATTATAGAATGTTTATTCGCTATACTTCGTTAACACAAAGCTCTTAATTTCGTGGGTCTTAGAATCTGATTTTCAACACCCTTATATAGGTGTTGAAACACCCCTTTGGATAGTGAAAATGCCCTTTCATGAAGGGCTGCACCCTTTGGGAAGAGTTGCACCATTTCATAATGGTCACACCTTTTGGAAAATAATTCAAATATTTTCCATGCATGCAATTACGTGATTAGCATATCTAAACATGCAACCACGAAATTAACATCATATATATACTAACATCAAGTATTAATTTCAGCATATATACTATCACTTATCCAACACATAATCCTTTATCACTTTTACATGATCGTGCACTCCGCACCTCCTTAATCACATTATAGTGCCTTAGGATTATAACCGAAACTTTGTATGAATCCAATTACATTAAATGGACAATGATTTCACTTAAATCATCAACATTCCTCCCCCATTTAAGTGTAATCCTTGAATCACTTATTTTAACAATAACAGCCAGAATTATGCATAAAATGAAAATGTCTTGAAGATTGAATTTTCAACTTAGTGTTATATACAACTTATATATTCGAGAATCAGAGTGTCTTAAAAGATTGAACTCTTCAACCCATCTGAATACATAAAAGATACTACACACATAATTCCAAATACATTCTATAATGATTTCCGATACAAAATTAGGCCTTGTATCCTATCCATTCTTGAGTGTATATAGAGCTTAGCCACGACTCTTGAAGCTGCCACACTTCCCACTCATATAGGTGAATCATTTCTTCGTGCACCTGCAAAATGCACTTTATCAAATGATTCATTAAGAATTAACTTCAACCTTAACATGCAGGTTCAAACACATACCTTTGGGATAATTTCCATGTGTTTCAATCTCAAATATAAGCTTCCCAATTGAATTCTGGTTCTAATACAATTAGAAATGAATTTGGTATCCCATATTTGAAGATTCAAAGAGGCTTCAGACCCATCCCAATCACCGACTTTACTACCAAGTCTTTTGCTAATCCCTTGGTCAAATGATCAGCAAGATTATGTTGTGATCTCACAAAATCAATAGAGATTACTCCTTGAGTGATCAGCTCACGGATCGCGCTATGTCTAACGCCCAAGTGTCTTGACTTGCCATTATAAACATGACTATATGCCTTAGCCAAAGTGGCTGCACTGTCACAATGAATTGAAAACGCCGAAATAGGCTTTGGCCACAAAGGAATTTCATAAACCAAATTCCTTAACCATTCAGCTTCTTTACCAGCTGCCGCAAGTGCTATAAATTCCGATTCCATAGTAGAACTCGTAATACAAGTTTGCTTCTTTGAAGCCCAACTTATAGCACCGCCTCCGAGTAAGAAAACCCAACCAGAAGTAGAGGAATGATCCTCTATATTGGTTATCCAACTCGCATCAGAATACCCTTCTAACACCGAAGGATATCCGACATATGTCAAACCAAAGTCTTTGGTTCCCTTTAAGTATTTTAATACACGCCTAACAGCCTGCCAATGATGCGTGCTAGGATTACTTGTGTATCTACTTAATTTGCCTACCGCAAATGCAATGTCCGGCCTTGTGCTAGTCATAGCATACATAAGGCACCCAATTACCTTGGAGTATTCCAACTGGGACACAGCAACACCCGTATTGGGCATGAGTTTTACACTCGAATCATATGGAGTACTGACAGTAGAATAGTCATCACAATGAAATTTCTTTAACACTTTCTCAATGTAATGAGATTGAGTTAAAGTAATGGCATTGTTTTCACGAATGATTTTAATTCCCAAAATCACATCTGCCTCCCCCATATCCTTCATATCGAAGTTTGATGATAAAAATGACTTAGTCAAATCCACTTGTCTTTGATCAGTACCAAAGATAAGCATATCATCAACATATAGACAAATGATGACTCCTTTACCAAAGTCATCGA
The DNA here is from genome assembly GCA_954870475.1 of Euphrasia confusa. Lineage (NCBI taxonomy): Eukaryota > Viridiplantae > Streptophyta > Magnoliopsida > Lamiales > Orobanchaceae > Euphrasia > Euphrasia confusa. Next base: position 5,317,163 of record OX940959.1, on the reverse strand, counting down.
ATTTGCTATACACACATTTATCCGATTGGTTTAACTTAAAACCATTCGATAAAATTACTTCATCAAATTTCTGATGCCACTGCTTAGGTGCTTGTTTTAATCCATACAAGGATTTAACAAGTTTACATACTTTATGCTCATTACCAGGCATAACGAACCCTTCGGGTTGTTTCATGTAAATTTCCTCCTCTAACTCACCGTTAAGGAACGCTGTTTTTACATCCATTTGATGGATCACTAGATTATTTATTGCAGCCAAAGCTATCAATAATCTAATCGTAGTTATTCGCGCAACAGGAGCATAGGTATCGAAGTAATCAATACCTTCCTTTTGCCTAAAGCCTTGAATGACTAATCGGGCTTTATACTTGTCAATTGAACCATCGACTTTCATCTTTTTCTTAAAGATCCACTTGCATCCTAATGGTTTACAACCGTTAGGTAAATCAGCAAGCACCCAAGTGTTGTTTCCCATAATGGAATCCATCTCATCATTGATGGCTTCTTTCCAAAATGCAACATCTTGCGATTTCAAGACTTCCTCGTATGTTTTAGGCTCATCATCAACATGATAGCTATACGAGTATTGAAATCCAACTTCGTCCCTTGATCCTTCAACCAGAAAGGTCTGGAAATCAGGACCGAACGATTTCTTAGTCCTTATCCTCGTGCCTCGACGAGGTTCAAGCGACTCAGGCTCGGGCAAGGTTAATTCCTTGCTTTCAGCCACCTTAGGCACCAGATCCTTGGTCCTAACCATTGATGAAAATCTAGTTTCATCAAATATAGCGTCCCTCGATTCTATGATAGAATGAATCGCTACTGAATCATTCGGCTCAATCACATAGAATCGATATGCCTTGGAATGCACAGCATATCCAACAAAGATGCAATCAATGCCTCTTTCTCCCAAAGTTTTCCTTTTGGGATCCGGTAGTCTTACGACAGCCCGACAGCCCCAAACCTTAAGGTAATTAAGGTTCGGTTTCATTTTGTACCAAAGTTCGTAGGGGGTAACTTTGTTCCTTTTGTTAGGAACCCTATTTAACAAATAGCAAGCCGTTAACACGGCTTCTCCCCAAAATCCATTATTCAGACCCGAATAAGACAACATGGAATTCACCATTTCCTTTAGTACCCGGTTTTTCCTTTCGGATATACCGTTTTGTTGAGGAGTATAAGGAGCAGTAATTTCATGTATAATACCACACGATTCAAATAAAACAGGATCGTAATATTCACCACCCCTATCGGTTCTCAACTTTTTAATCATGCACTCTTGTTGTAGTTCAACTTCAGTTTTAAATACTTTAAACTTTTCTAGCGCTTCATCTTTAGTACTTAGCAGAAATACATAGCAAAATCTAGAATAATCATCTATGAAAGTTACTAAGTATTTCTTATTCCCCAAAGAAGGTGTAGCATGGAAATCACATAAGTCGCTATGCACAAGTTCAAGCATACAAGATTCACGTTGAACATCTTTAAAAGGCTGCCTAACGATTTTAGTTAGCATGCATGTATTACACTTATCTTCTTCTATGTTCATAGCAGGAATTAATTCAAGTTTGGACATATCAATCATGCGCTTATAATGAACATGTCCTAGTCTAGCATGCCACAATAATGAATCATTCACTTTAGAAGAAACCATAAGAACAGAATCATCAACTTTATTCATAATATTAAGCATAAACATCCCATTACATTGGTATCCAAAACCGACAAACACACCATTCTTAGTCAATACATATTTATTAGATTCATACACTTGTTTATATCCGTACTTGGATAAAACACTACCGGATACAAGATTTTTCCTTATTCCAGGTACATGTAATACATCTAATAATACTAAGGACTTTCCTGAACTGAATTCCAACAACACTTCGCCGCGACCAAGAATAGGGGCTGTTGACTCGTTTCCCATGTAAAGCACTAATCCATCTACAACTGGTTCATAAATTTTGAAACCAATGACGATCCTTGCAAACATGCTTAGTAGCACCCGAGTCAATCCACCACGCCACCGAATCATCCTGCACATAAAATGCTTCAGAAACTATAGGGACATAATTTGAATTTACATCTAAATTATGTATAGTAGTCTCACCTTGATTGGTGTCCGGACCCTGGTTATTAGACCTTTGTCCCGAGCGATTATTCATCGTTCCTTTCTTATTCTTGTTCGCACGACAATCACTTTTAAAGTGACCCGCTTTTCCGCATATCCAGCAAGCGCCCTTAGGCTTCTTACTCCCAGCATTATTGCTGTTGTTGTTGTTGTACGGACGCTTTGTCCCTCGGTTCTTATACGAACTCTCCCCTGCTTCCATCATATTGATAGTTGCAGACCTTATCGGTTCCTTGTCCTTGGGTTTTTCACCCTCTTGCGCCCTTAGAGATTCCTCTATGCGCAAGTGACTACCGAGTTGTACTAAAGACAACTCTTCCTTTTTATGTTTCAAGGTGTGTTTGAAGTCTTTCCACGACGGCGGTAATTTGTCTATAATACTAGACACCGAGATGGACTCGTCCATCTTCATATTATGTTGGGTAAATTGACCCAAGATCCGGAGCAATTCATTATATTGCTCCATTACCGGCCTTCCGTCGCACATCTTGTAATTCATAAAATTACCAACTAGGAACTTCTTACTAGAAGCGTCCTCGTCAATGTACTTGGATTCAAGGCTATCCCAAAGGGCCTTAGCAGACTCCACGTTTTGATAGATATCGAAGAGAGAGTCAGACATACCGTTTAATATATGCCCACGACATATATAGTCGTCGTTTTCCCATTTGCAGCGTTTCCGAGTTTCCTCCGGCGATTCGTTGTCCGCTGCTTCCGGTTGTGGAGTACTTAGAACGTACACCACCTTCAATGTTGTTAGCAAGAAATGCATCTTCTTTTGCCACCTTCGAAAGTCTACGCCTTCGAACTTCTCCAATTTTCCAAATTTGCTGTTCATTTCACGAACCGACTCCATCGTTCAGAATAGGAAATATTCTTTAAGATTGTTGTAACTTTTGTGTGTTTCTGAATGAGGAGGCTTTGGAAAATATTGAATCACGTTTACACGTTTTCCTTAAAGAATATTTCGACCCTATAACAGCCAAGGTATCACGAAACTTCTTCTAGGATAAGACAATACCGCACTTGTTCTTTGGCGTAGAAACAAGTATATTATAGAATGTTTATTCGCTATACTTCGTTAACACAAAGCTCTTAATTTCGTGGGTCTTAGAATCTGATTTTCAACACCCTTATATAGGTGTTGAAACACCCCTTTGGATAGTGAAAATGCCCTTTCATGAAGGGCTGCACCCTTTGGGAAGAGTTGCACCATTTCATAATGGTCACACCTTTTGGAAAATAATTCAAATATTTTCCATGCATGCAATTACGTGATTAGCATATCTAAACATGCAACCACGAAATTAACATCATATATATACTAACATCAAGTATTAATTTCAGCATATATACTATCACTTATCCAACACATAATCCTTTATCACTTTTACATGATCGTGCACTCCGCACCTCCTTAATCACATTATAGTGCCTTAGGATTATAACCGAAACTTTGTATGAATCCAATTACATTAAATGGACAATGATTTCACTTAAATCATCAACATTTGTGTGTGTGTGCACGTGTTTTAATGTCATCACCTTTTTCCTTCCTTCCTTCTAAATCCAACACTTTTAACTAGCATTGTTTGTTGACTTGGTGCGTCGTTTAAGATATGTGGCATTGTTATCCACTCTTGCTCTGTAAACTAAAGGTTGATTTTCAAGCTATACTTATTTCGTTTTCATGCTCAGCTCCAATTTCTGATATTAGTTTTTTATTCTATGTGAATTCACCTGACAAAGTTTTAAGGTGAATTCTTTTATATTCTTGTTATGATTGCCCATAAGTTGCTTGATTGTAGTATGAAACACTTCATGAATCTAAGTTTTAAGGTGAATTCTTTTATATTTTTGTTATGACTTCCCATAAGTTGCTTGATTGTAGTATGAAACACTTCATGAATCTAGAAAATGAAAATGAAAAAACCCAAATCGATAAACCCGATTACAAAAATCACATTCGAGAGAAATAATTGTTCCAACTGGGCCCGTCTTGCATCGCAAGGCGGATGAAAATCTAGTATATACATACATAATTTCAGTGTGGGCCACGGTGAATATGCATACATAACCATAGACTTATATATACATACAAAAATAAAAATTTTATTGGTCTCATAACTATTGTCTTTTTTCGATTTAGTCCCACATACATACGCGTTTTCAATTCAATCTCAAATATTTCGAATTGAGTTTTAATTTAGTCATTTTTGGCCGGAAAACTCAATTTCCACCGGAACGTGCCCACGTGACCTGCACGTGATCTGAGAACCGGTCATGGCTGCTGACACGTGTAGCTGAGTCAGTAGCCATGGCCTGTCCTCAGATCACGTGCAGGTCACGTGGGCACATTCTGGTGGAAATTAAGTTTTTCGGCCAAAAAAGACTAAATTGAAACTCAATTCGACATATTTGAGATTAAATTGAAAATACGTATATATGTGGGACTAAATCGAAAAAAAACAACATTTATGGGATTAATAAAATTTTTATCTCTATACATACATACCACATAATATATATATATAATACTAAAAAAATTAAAAATGGGTCAGACTATTTACACCTCTACAATTACTTTACCCACCTTCACGATTTACTTACCCCTTATATATAACTATAGGATTAACACACCCCTCAGTTAATACCTATATTACCCCTATCCTCAAGAAACAATTTTCTGACCACACCCAACCCCCAACACCTCAATCTCATTCATTTCGTGAGTTTATTTTTTTCTTCAAAATAGATTTTTCAATCATGATCTCTTACTACATTATTAATATGTAAAAATTTTATGCAATCTACCAACAAATAAAGAATTGAAGTTTGAGAACAATCCTACCAAGAAACACATGGAATTTCGAAAAGTATGATTTTTTATTTTTTTATTTATAATTTGGAATAAAAAGAACTAAAATCGAATTGATTTGGACTGAAAATGGAATTCAGGGTTCTTTGCTTTCGATTTGATTGACAGATTATTTGTTCTTGATTTTTGCACTTGTATTGACCCGGATTCATAGCTATCTATTTGTGTAATCGATCTGTGTAGATAGTGTTATTTGGTACTATTTTTTATATATTAAAAGTATTTTTTTGGATGATGCATCTTTTGAATCTTTTGTTAAAGGTGTTGTGCAATCTTCATGGCGATCGATGAACTTCAAAATCGGGAATAACACATAGTATCTGGAGAGTTTATGACGTAATATAATGCACCAGCCCCCACTTAATGGGATATTATCAACTCAAAGAGTATATGCACTGAAAAGTGAAAACCTTACAAAAATCAAATAGAAGAATCATTAATTTCACTGTTGTTGATCGACTAATCTCAAAAAATGGACCAATAAAATTCGTTATAGTTGTGAGCTTGAAAAAATTTGTGAATATGAGCCGGATGTTCTTACCAATAGAAATAATTTGGAAAGGGTAAAATAGATATTTTACAAAGGTGTGATTTTTAAAAATAAAATAAGGGTGCGTAAAGTAAAGACGAAGGTGTAAATAGTTTGAGCCATTAAAAATTTCATGGTGGGCTAAGGCCCGCCCTCAACCCAATGTAAGCCAGTCCGCCCTGCTCTGTACCCGTGAGAGTATTATACTATTATTATCGATTTTTATTTATATCAATACTAAAAGTTTGATTGTTTATATTGTTTCTCCTTATACTATGGTTTTCTACATTGTATCAGAACTCATTGTGCCATAAGTATCTTTGACCTATTGGTTGGCCACTTGATAAGAACTTTAGACCATGTACGTTTTGGTGTCAAAATGGGATAACTCACCAGTAGAGAGTCATTGAAAGTTTCAAGTTTGACACTTAGTGGACTGGGAGCAAACTTTTATCCGGGATCAAATGTTTTTGACAGCCTCCCGTGTAGGGGTGGAAATGAGCCGGGCCGAGCCGAGCTTTGCTTAAATAGGCATGGGCCTGGTGTAAAACTTTTAGGCTTAAGCCTGGCCTAGTACCTATCATAGGCTTTTTTAAGAGGCTCGGCCTAAGCCTTTTTTGTAAATAGACCCGGCCTGAAAGCCTTTTAAAAGCCTTTTTAAGTACAATTTTAACTTCAACTCGATTTAATGAATAAATCTAAAATTCAATTAAAAATATTTTAATTAAATTTGACTATATTTAATTTATTTTATAAAATTATTTTTAACTTTTAACTATTCAATAATTAATAATAAAAAAAGGTGAACAACATTTTATAAATACAAATAATATTAAAAAAGTATCCTCCAATCAATATGGAATAATAACATTTCAATTTTTAATTTCTAATAATGTGGAATAATCATATTTAATTTTCAATTTCTAATAATGTGGGATAACAATCACAGAATAGTTATTAATATATGTACTTAGAAAAAACTAAAACAAAAAATATTATTTTTCCCTAAGATTAGATATATACATTTTAATATATATATATTTATTATAATTTATATGATTATAATATATATATATATATATATATATATATATATATATATATTAAATAGGCCGGCCTGTTAGGCCTAAAAGGCTTGGAATAAAGAGCTTAAGCCTGGCCTATTTATATAAACGAGCTTTTAAAAAAGTTTAAGTCTGGCTCGTTTAATAAACGAGTCGAGCCGAGCTGAGCTTTTGTAGGTCGAGTCATAGGCCCCTGTCGAGTAGCCTGACTCATTCTCACCCCTACTCTCGTGAACCCCACCACTAAATATTTTAATATAAAAAATAATTGTTCAATCATTATTCTACAAGTGTCACTTTAATTATTTTTCTCTTTTATTTTAAAATTATTTTTTACAAAATAATTATTTAAAATAAAATAAAAATACTATTATTTTTTATGCTTAGTCTTCTATAAATAGACTATAAGTTTGTATCATTTGAATACAAAAAAATCACAATTTTTTACTCTCGTTTTATGTATATTATTTTAATTAAAAGTGGTGAATAATAATGTGTATCTTATTGAAAAATATTTATTGATGTTAATAAATAATATGTATGGTATTGATGTTAATAAAAATATTAATTAATTTAATAATTAATATAAAACAATAATTATTATTTTTATTTATATTTTTTATTAATAAATTGAAATTTAATTATTGTTTATTAATTGCAATAAGAATTGTTAAAAATATGTGAATTATTTGAGTGGCCTGATTGTTTGAGCACTTACCTTATTTAAAAGAGCTTATAAGATATTTCGTCTTATAATTATTTGAAGAGCTGATAAAGTGTTACTTATAATTGTTTGAAGAGCTGATAAAGTGTTACGTCTTATTTAATAAATAAGTTGTTAAACCGTTTGGATAAAATATATGTATAAACTTATAAGATATTAATTGTTTTGACAATTTAAGATAATATATAAATAAAATTACCAAAAATAAATTGTCATATATGAAAAAAATAATTAAAAATAATTATATTAACTAAATAATAAATTTTGAATTTTTGTATATATATAAAAGGTAATAATTTTAGGGATATTCTGGTCTTTTATTATTTAAGTTGGAAAAACTTATAAATATTTTTTTAAAAAAAGTACATCCCCTTAAACAGCATATAAGCTGTTAAACATCTTATTTGTAACTTTTTTAAGTTTTTTTTTAAATTTTACTAAACAAATTTTAAGAGTTCTCTTAAACAGCTTATAAGTTGTTTTAAAGAACTTAGGAACTGTTCTTTTGGAATAAAACCGGCTAAATTGAATTGAACTGAACTTAAGCCGTCGAACTGACTGAACTTGATTGATTTTTTTATAAAAATAATAATAATTTTTATAAATTTTTAAATATTTTTTTAAAATATTAATAATATTATGACCGTAATTAGATTGTTTATTTAAAATTATAGATTGAAATTATTTTTTTATTTATTTTATTTTAATTTATTTTGAATCGAACTTAATCGAGCTGAACTGAAACGATCTGATCTGATCTGAACTGAACTGAAGTGAATTGAAACGATCTGAACTTAACTGAACTAAACTAAAATTAAGTCCAAAAGAACTCATGCCCTCTTAATGTTTTGTTGAGTAGTACTGTTTTCGAACTCCCTTACATTTTAACCAAAAAGTCCACATACCCAATTCGATTCTTCTATTAAAAAAAATACAATAAAAAAATATACAATAATAAAATGTGAGCGGTAAATAACCAATCAATGAGTTGAAAAAATTTACGGTTTCCTTTGGAGTCTTGGTCCATTGTTGACTTTTGAGATATTCGTTTGATTTATGTGACAATTTTATTAAAATTTATTCGTTTTAATCCAACTTATTGTATGTTTTCCAAATGAAAACCTCTCTTTATTGTTTTTAATTATAACAAAAATAAAAATTACTGTGAAATAAATAAATCTTGAGAAAAATTTACTAGCAAGATGTTACCGAGTTATACTTTCCCAATGATTACTTGTCATTTATTCAAAGATCGATCTTCTTCTATATATGTAGGTTGTTCGCAACGATTATCACCAACTCGACGGGCATCTTTGCGTATAGGGTCGCTTTCTTAAGGTCCTTCGGCTCATCCTTTACGATTGCATCATCGCAAGTGGTGAGATCGGTAAAAGCCGTCGAGGCATAAGTCTTAAGATTATCGATCATACCGGGATATTTTATATTATTCAAGTAATCGAGGCACTTATCTAGGGCATCCTTGGCGTTGCCCATCACAGTGGTGCACGTCTCCTGTTTCGATTTCCCGACAGATGTACTCCCGTTGACAACCTTGAGGGCGCTAGCTACCGCGGATTGGGATATGTTCAGAAAGGTCTTGCCCATATCCGTGAGATTTGCACGAGTCGTATCATTTAGCGATTTGACTTGGTCAGTGCAATATTTTTTGTAGAGTGATGTCTTGCAGAATTTTTTTTCGTTTATCGGGGTAGGAGGCGAAGCAGCGGACGCGGCTGTTAGGATTTTCGCCTAACCGCGTCGCTGCAAGAGACGATAAAACACGGAACGAGATATAAAACGAAGAAATAAACGAGACAAGGATTTATAGTGGTTCACCCAAAATAGGCTACGTCCACTCGCCGCTGCAGATCTTTCCACTAGAATACTCAATAGACGACTCCGGGGAGTTTACAAACGCACGCACACGTATCACAATAAACTCACGAGTTTACAAACGCACGCACACGTATCACAATAAACTCACGCTCTCGACTATTCTATGACTCTAGGATTTTTCACGATGATGCTACAACCCTAATTTACACAAGTAGGGCCCTTAAATAGGGAAGGAGTCTTGGAAAAGAAGAAAAACAATTCCTACGTTAACTAATTCTTACGAATTAATTAACCTTCCAGCTTACAAAATCAATTCACGCTCCGCTTCAAATATAAATGGGCTTTGGCCCAATTTCAGCCGCAATAGTTGACTCGGTCAACTGTTGACCAACAAAATGAGAGCAGCATGCAATTGTTTCTTTCTCGCGTTGGAATTGCCAACCTGTCGGCCGACAATACACGGTGTCGGCCGACACCCAATGCTCATTTCGGGTTTAACCGCGTGCTCCACCTCGTGTTCCACAGAAGCTGCTCCAACAGCATCGTGTCGGCCGACAAATCACGGTGTCGGCCGACACCAGTCCAGAACACCTCGGCATCGTCTTCTTCGTCCTTTCCGGCCACGGTTTTGACTCCACATCCCAACAATCTCCCACTTGGAGGCGAAACCCAATCACCTCCCACTGCAGCGGCATCCCTGGTCCTTACCAACGTCGCCCAGTCGAAGTTTCAACCAACTTCGACGCACCGCGACTTCTCAGGTTCTTCCAGGCCTTCATCATCATGCACTTCGACTTTTTCATAAACTTTCCTCCAGCAGAGACGCAAGAAAGCTTACCCGAACGCATTTCCTTGTTTTCCACGGACAAAGAACCGTGTGACAATAACGAGGTCGCCTCGTTTCTCATTGACAGCTCCCACTTGCTCGATTTCCCAGCCAACATTGCCTCATTATCTCGACTTGAAAGCTCGTGACTGGTCTTCAAGATCTCATCCGGTTGGTCTACTCTCACCGAAAAATCTTCCACGTCACTTCTCAGCTTTCCACTCTTCGACTCTCCCTCGAACACCGAGAATCGAACTCTGCTCTGCTTCTCGAGAACCGAACTCCGATCCATGTGAGACTTCCCCGAATCCTCACTCACACGACCCAGTTCGCAATGCTCAGGCGCATTGGTGTTTTCGGCCCCACCAATATCGTCACGACCTCCAGCCGTAGTGTAAAGGGTGCCCGTCTTTCGACCACGAGCAATCACCATCGCACCCTTCGTCACTTTCCAAGACCTATCATCGAAGGTCACCTTATGGCCGTCTCTTGCAAGCTGACTGACCGAGATCATATTTCTCTTCAGCTTCGGCACATACCTAACCTTCGAAAGCTCCAACGTCTGTCTACGAGACGTCTTCAAAGTCACGTTACCAACACCACCAACCTTCAAAGTTCGACCATCCCCGAGGCGAACTTTCCCACGATTCCCACCATAGAAACCCTCCATGCAATCGCGTCTCGTCGTGGTGTGAAACGACGCTCCCGAATCCAACACCCAGGAGTCTTCAGGATTCTCAGAAGATGTTAGCAAGACATCTCCTTCATCCTCGTCAGTCACCGCATTGGTTTGAGCCCTCGCAGACTCCCTGCAATGCCGCTTGATATGTCCCTCCTTCTTGCAGTTCCAACAAACCACTTTCTTGCCTCCGCTGCCATGATTAGTGTTGCTCCCTCGACCTCGTCCTCGGCTCTCAGCACTCAGGGCAGAACCAGACGACGGTGTCTCCAGAAAATCCTTCTTTCGCAATTCCTCGGCCAGAACGCTATCTCTGACATCAGAAAATTTGAGATTTTCCTTCCCCATGGAGTTACTAATCGCAGCCCTCATGGGCTCCCAGCTGTCCGGCAAAGACGCCAACAAGATCAGTGCACACACCTCGTCGTCGAACGCAATTCCGACCGCCTTCAGCTTGTTCAGGTTTGAACTCATCTCATGGATATGAGCCGCAGCATCAAATCCGTCTTTCATCCTCAAGTTGAATAGGCTCTTCATCAGGTGTATCTTGTTGTTGGCAGTGGGCTTCTCATACTTGTTGGCAAGGGCCTTCATCAAGCCTTGAGTGGTCTTCTCATCGGCCACATCATCCGCCACCCTCATCGACAGGGATAACCGAATTATCCCCACAACCTGTCTGTCGAGCTCAAGCCATTTATCATCTTCCATCTTCTCCGGCTTCGGACTCAATGGTTGATACAGCTTCCTCCCGTACAGGTAATCCTCGATCTGCATCTTCCAGTGCCTGTAGTTCTTCCCATCAAATTTCGTCACAGAGAAATTCGCAAGATCTCCCATCGCCTCTTCAATCGCCTCCCTTGAAGCTCTGATACCAGTTGTTAGGATTTTCGCCTAACCGCGTCGCTGCAAGAGACGATAAAACACGGAACGAGATATAAAACGAAGAAATAAACGAGACAAGGATTTATAGTGGTTCACCCAAAATAGGCTACGTCCACTCGCCGCTGCAGATCTTTCCACTAGAATACTCAATAGACGACTCCGGGGAGTTTACAAACGCACGCACACGTATCACAATAAACTTACGCTCTCGACTATTCTATGACTCTAGGATTTTTCACGATGATGCTACAACCCTAATTTACACAAGTAGGGCCTTTAAATAGGGAAGGAGTCTTGGAGAAGAAGAAAAACAATTCCTACGTTAACTAATTCTTACGAATTAATTAACCTTCCAGCTTACAAAATCAATTCACGCTCCGCTTCAAATATAAATGGGCTTTGGCCCAATTTCAGCCGCAATAGTTGACTCGGTCAACTGTTGACCAACAAAATGAGAGCAGCATGCAATTGTTTCTTTCTCGCGTTGGAATTGCCAACCTGTCGGCCGACAATACACGGTGTCGGCCGACACCCAATGCTCATTTCGGGTTTAACCGCGTGCTCCACCTCGTGTTCCACAGAAGCTGCTCCAACAGCATCGTGTCGGCCGACAAATCACGGTGTCGGCCGACACCAGTCCAGAACACCTCGGCATCGTCTTCTTCGTCCTTTCCGGCCACGGTTTCGACTCCACATCCCAACAGCGGCGTCACCGGAATGAATGATGCATGACAATGACAATATTGAAATAGCTAAAATTGTTATAGAGAGCTTTGATGGTATTATGCTCATTTTTATGTATACTTACGAATTACTATAAGTTACGTAATTCATATATATATATAAAAGTGTTAAATAATTAGTGCCTCAATCTAAGGAGGGGTATTCTCATTTGTCAATTCTCATGCATGCCAAAAGACAAAAGACAAAGAGAGAGTGTACTCTTTTTTACTATGGACCCCAATCACGGGGCTTTGTTTTACTATTCACTCACAAGTGACGGCCCAAACTTTGAAAAAAAAAATCAATACAAATAATTATTTCAATCTTAATTTTTTTTATATACTTTATTTACAATTCGCAAACCAATAAAATCATTTTTCATTTATGGAGTACAATTTGACGTGGGAAAAAAATTATATTATATAGTACTCCCTTTATTCCTTGATAATGTACACGCTTTATTTAATGTTTTTTGAAAATTAACTTTTCAAAGTTAATCTTTTAACCCAACTTAAAAAAGAATAAACAAAACATGAGTTAAAGATACAAATCAAAGTTTGACATTAAAAATCTTGACCGATCATTTTATTATTAATCTAAAATTACTAAAATACCAAAATCTAGAACATTTAAAAATTAACCGGCCTCGATCATGATTTTCAAGATTCTACCTTTGAAAGTTTAATCTTGTTAGAGAAAGTAAAAAAGTTAGATAAAAACCGGAGAAATTCAAATGTTTTAAGCACATAAATGTCGAATCGCATTTATCACCTTTATTCGCCTAACTTCCCTCTTAATTTTATATTTTTTATTTCTTTTCCAGAGTTTGTTTTATAAATATGGGATAATCGTAGGTTAGTAGTTGAACTATAGGCAGTTTTGTACTTTGGTTACTCAACTTGCATTTTGTACAACCGAGTAGCTGAACTTTAGCGAATTTGCACTTTGATTTAAAAATGGGCGGTTTTCAACGACATGTGAGATGCACGTGATTATCAATGCCAGGTGTCGCGATTTCAGTAGCTAGAGGAGGAAAATTACTTAAATAACCCTAAGGCTTATTTCTACTAAATGTGTAATTATTCTTTTAGCCTTGTATTCATTCCTTCATCACTTGCCTCTTCCCGTCATCTCAAAAACGAGAGAAAAATTTTACTGGTCCCACAAATGTATGCTTTTTTCGTTTCAGTACCACACACGTTCACTTTTTCAATTTAGTCCCAAATATCACGGATTTAGTTTCAATTTAGTTCTTTTGGACGGAAAATTTTGAAACTGGCCGGAATCAGACCACGTGCACATCACGTGAGCTCGCCGCCGCCGCCCTCAGCTGAGTCAGCGCCACGTGTCGTTACGCTATTGGTCGATGTCTTTTTTCAAAAAAAAAAACGCAAATACAATGCCATGTCACATATACGGGCTTTAAAAGAAAATCAGAAATACATAAATACACATTTAAATACGAATCTATTAAAATTAAATGAAAAATGAAATGGAAAAAGAGTTTTAAAACCAATTCTCGTTTTCCCCCATTCTTCTTATTCCCAAATCGTCGTATGAATCTTAACCCTAATCATCTCCATGGAGAAGGAGAATCATCATGGAAAAGCTCTCGCCGGCAACCGGAGAACAGAGAACCAGTTCCCTCTTCGTCGACGGAACTAGAAGAAGAAGAACATTTCATCTCCTCCGAGGGACAAGAGGATGCTTCCGGCGAAATCCTCTTCCCAACCCTAACCCCAACAAAGGGTCCGATTCCGATTCGGATCTGGGCTCACCTTCTGACTACATGCTGCAGCCCATCGTACCCCGGAAACGCGTCAATCAGGAGAGTGAAAGCCAACCCCCCGCGGCCAAGAAGTCAAAAACCGCCGTCGCCGCCGCCGGTCCTTCTAACCCCAACGGGTGCATCGTGAGGCTGTGGAGCGATGAGGATGAGGTCACCTTGCTGAACGAGATTATCGATTACAACAACTCTACTGGCCGCAGCTTCAATGCTGATTTTGGGGCTTTCTTAAGCCACATGCAGGGGAAATTGCAGATGAATTTCAAGAAAGATCAATTGGCAACTAAGATCAGGAGGCTCAAAAAAAGGTTTTCGGATGCTTCGAACAAGTCCCCGGTGTTCTCGAAGCCCCACGACGCTAAGGTGTTTGAGCTCTGTGATAAGATATGGGGTGCCGCTGTTGGTAATGTTAACAGTTCCGTTGCTGCCGTTGAATCCATTTCAATTGGGTATGAATTGGGTTGATGGAGATGATTAGGGTTAGGGTTCATACGACGATTTGGAAATAAGAAGAATGGGGAAAACGGGAATCGGTTTTAACTCTTTTTCCATTTCATTTTTCATTTAATTTTAATAGATCCGTATTTAAATGTGTATTTACGTATTTTGATTTTCTTTTAAAGCCCGTATATGTGACATGGCATTGTATTTAAGTTTTTTTTTTTGAAAAAAGACATCGACCAATAGCGTAACGACACGTGACGCTGACTCAGCAGAAGGCGGCGGCGACGAGCTCACGTGATGTGCACGTGGTCTGATTCCGGCCAATTTCGAAATTTTTCGTTTAAAAGGACTAAATTGAAACTAAATTCGTGATATTTGGGACTAAATTGAAAAAGTGAACGTGTGTGGGACTGAAACGAAAAAAAGCATACATTTGTGGGACCAGTAAAATTTTTCTCTCTCTCAAAAACTGGAAAAATGAAAAAGCAAATGGAGCTAATAAACCTTCTTCCTTCGATTCTCCAGTTGCATCTTTACCTATTTCTTTTTGCCAAAACACTTTTTTCTGGTTGGCTAAAGGGCATCGTCCTCGATTCGATCAGGCGAAAGCTATACAACAGAGCTTACACATCAATTGAAAACAAAAATACAAATGAAGAGCAACTGAGTACCCTCATCTTCACGTTTATTTTCAATTTGCAGAACTAGAAAGCGCTCTCGGAACATCCTCATCTTCACATTTTTCCATTCTCGATAATGTTAGGTTTTCCGACTCAATTCCCAAGGAATTCGTCCTGGTTCTGAATTACCTGCTCAGATCCGTGAGGAATTTCGTGAAATTGCTTATCCGCGAGATGGAGATGGCGAATTGGTATATCGAGGCGGCGGCGAATGCGATTCTGACCGTGCGGCCTGGATTTCGTTTCATGAAATTGGATCCCAAGACCTTCGTGTTCGAATCGTTCGTTTGCAGAGAGGTTTTCGCTGGCTTCAACGACGACGGCGGATCTGGTTTTATCCCGGCGGAGATTCCGGGAGATTTCAATCAGCAACGCGTTTTTTACTTTGAGGAGTTCAGGAAATTGAGATCCGCCGGCGCGATTCAATTTCTGAAGCGAATCCCTAATTCTCCGTTTGGGAAATTTTTGAGGTCCAATTTCATTTTTCCGGGAACCTGAACCAGAGGAAGGGGGTGAACAGCTACCTTGGAGATTATTAATTTATTTATTTTTAAATTATTTTCTGGAAAAAAAATTATTAATTTATTTATTTTTCAATTATTTTTTGGAAAAGTCTAATTTGCCCTCCGTCAGTCAATGTTAAATAACGTGTCGCCGTCTTCCGCTCGATTTTGCATGAAAGTGCAAATTTGTCAAAGTTCAGGTACTCGAGTGTACAGACTACAGAATGCAAGTTGAGTAACCAAAATACAAAAGTGCCTATAGTTGAGCTACTAACCTACAATTATTCCTATAAATATTGCATATCATTTTCAGAATGCAAATCTAATACCTGAAGTGATTTTCATGTGTGTTGTAGCTAGGCCTAAAACTGCTTCTGAAATCAATGCTTCGATGAAAATATAGGCATTTGGCCATTTACTATAATACAAGAGCAAGTTAAAAGAAAGTTCAAAAACAGAGAGAAAGGGAATTTGATTAATACATATAACATTTTGATCATCATCAAATAATATATTTAAAAAAATAATTAAGATTGTATTATAAAACAGTTATAATTATTTACTTCATGTTTTCAATAATGAACTTTTTTTTTTTCATGAGATAATGTTTGACTTTGAACTGGTACTAACACTCCAATGATATCTGCAAATATATAAGTATACATATTTTTGGGTAAAATTTTATAAAAATCCTAACCGTGGTGGGATGTGTAACACATAATAAATAAATAAAAATTACAGTATTTATTTGTCTCAAAAAAACATTTTTTTATTGTTGTTTTATGCTTACTGTAAATAAGATATCATACAGTACTAACTTATTGTTAAAATTAGAAAAGTGTGACTGGTCTCATATCTAAGCGCATGAAGACAATACATGAGAGAGATTCAGTTGAGGCATGAGTCGCGTACTCGGGTACCGTAATCAAACAATTATCAATAAGACAAAATCATTGTTTTAAACTTTTAAAAGAAAATTAAAATTAAATTGGCCGAACCAATTGCAGCACGATTCTTGTTCACTAAAGTTCACGCCACATGTCTGCATTTAGATTTGTCTAAAACTTATATTTAATTTCAATTCATTTTCTATATAAAAACTTATACATTACATATATGTATTTATACTTTATTAAAAAATAAAATAAAAAAATTCTAAATTTCATAATTTTAAATTATCTATAAACAGAGTATAATATTTATATAGTTTCATACATAACAAAATTTTATTTTTATAAATTTTATTTCAAAATTTTAATTCTTTTTTTCAATTTTTCAAAGAATATTTTTAATAATACTTAGTGATATACTTATTTTTTTTAAATATAATAAAAATTGATCATATGCATTAAAATAAATAAATAATTTTAGAATCGGTTGGTTTGTTAATAAAGTTAAAAATTTATAAAATGGTGTTGTGTTATAGATTGTGTAAGAAAAAAAAACAATAAAATAGTATTTTACTAAAAGTTTGGGTTGGGTTGGGTTGTTAATAAACATGTCTAAGAAAGTTTTATTTGAAATTAATTGGTGATAAAATATGAGTACTAGTAGCTAGCTCCCTAAATAATAAAATGTAATATGTGGAAACTTTTAAATCGAGGAACTACATGGATCTGACGTCCATGAAAATTGGTGACCAAACCGACTGAGCATGAGGCAATAAAAGAAATTTAATTTTAATACCATGTTGAAATTACAGGTGTGAGAAATATTGCTCCTGTCAGCAGTTTGTTCGGTCAATGGATGTTTCACAATCTCATCAATGATTTTGAAGGTGCGAGGTGCGGTAGGCGAGTTTTTCCTATAGTACTACTCAGAGTTATTTTTATCCCTTATTGAACGACGTGTCTTAGGGATATATGAAAGTTTTTTTCATCAGGAGTTTAGAGAATTTACAAAAAAAAAAAAAAATGAATTCTTTGAAAGCATATATAAAATGAAGATTATTAAAGAGATAATGTGTTTTTTGTAATCTCAAGTGATCATATATTCGATGAAAGATTTTTCATCTTATTAAGTTAAGAGAATCTACAAGAAAAAAAAAATGAATTCTTTGAAAGCATATATCAAATGAAGATTATTAAAGAGATGTTGTGTTTTTGTAATCTCAAGTGATCATATATATATTCTCAATAAAACATAGATCAATATTCGACCTTTCATGTAGATACTCTCGAGCGGGATTGAATTCTCGAACCGCGAACAACACTCATGGTCTCTCTAGTTTGTTCGCAACGATTTGTAGCAGCTCGATGGACATCACTGCCTTTAGGTTTGCATTGTTAAGGGCCTGGAAATCTTCTTTTGGTGTGGCGGTATTATTGCAAGCGGTGATATTGTTCATAGCCGCCAAGGCTTCAGTCTTCAGACCATGGATGACATTTGTACGATTCAAAGTGGGCCTTATAATTTCAAAGTAATGGAGACACATAGCCAGGGAAACATTGGCGTGGTGCATCGCGTCGATGCATGTGCTCCATGTCCTATTTTTAGGGTCATGTATGATGACATCGAGGACGCCATGAACTTCACTCTTGGATAGGCTGACAAAGGCCTTGCCCAAACCCGTGGTGCTACTACGAGTCTTGTTACGTATCGAATGTACGGTGGCATTGCAATATTGAGTGTAGTTTGATGCGTCGCATATTTCGCTTATCGAAATACGAGGAAGAGGAGGAGGATGAGGAGGATGAGGAGCGGCGGCATCGCCGGAAAAACTAATGCATGACAGTGACAATATTGAAACAGCTAAAATTGTTATGCAGAGCTTCTTGGATGATATGCTCATTTTTATGTATTATTAATTAGTGTGATTGTGAAGAACGTGCATACTCAATTAATACTATCAATATTCTCATTTTTTTCAAAGAGGGAGATTTTCTTGGATTTTCTTTTTTTCTTTTTTGACACAAATTACTGGCAATTAGTACTATCAATATTCTCATTTTCTTCAAAGAGGGAGATTTTCTTGGATTTTCTTTTTTTCTTTTTTGACCCAAATTACTTGCGGTGATTTTGGAGCATTTTCAGAACTTTTGACTACGAGACTTTGTTTATTATTGATGGGTTGAAAACTAACATTTCAATATCCCTTATATTAATTTACTCTCTCCGTTCATACATATATAACCTTTTTTTCGGACAATATATTAAGAAAAATATTACTTTTTGACCAAAATATAATTGATATAAATATATTTTTAAATTAAAAAGTAAAGTAGTTAAAAATAAATTAAAAAAGTAGTGAATAGATGGGTAAATTTATATTTTAAAATAAAAAAGTAATTTTTTAGGGTGTGAAATGTTCATTTATGAAATTAAAAGAGTACAAAATTTTATTATATTAACTTTCTTTATTACTCTTTCTCTCCCACAAAAGTTGCAACACTTCCTTTTTTAGATTTTCTACAATAGTTGACACACCTAAAAAAATAAATAAATATTCTAATTTTTTCACTTTAAAATACTATTTTACCTCTACTTTATTTACTTACTTTTTCAACTTTACTCATAACTAATTCAAAAAGTTAAAAATTATCAATTTTCTTAATCTCCGTGTGCACAAAAGTATTTCATTTTTAGTGAACTAGCTTAGGGAGTATCATTTAAATAATAAGGTATCTTTTATATTATATCTAAACACATGATAAAATATATTCATTGCGTCCAAAAATAGATTTCATAAGAAATTTAAAAAAAATGTTAATTTTTGATTAATTGACCAAAAAGTAAATGGTTTAATATATTTTAAAGTAAAAAATAAGTAGTTGTAAATAAAGTTTATAAGTAAGTAAATGAAGTAAGGTAAAATTGTGTTTCGTATTTTAAAATAAAAAATTAGAATAATTTTTTTTTTGTTAGAATTTGTCAACTGTTGTAGGACATTATATATATATATATATATCAACTATTTGGGACTGAAAAAGTATTACGTAATATTAAAATATTTTGTATTTAAAATATAAATATTAAGATAACTTTAATCACAATCTAATACACATAAATTATATTTTTTAATTTTTGTAATTTTCGCGAGTAAGGCTTGCGTGCGTTATTTGAGACTACTAAGGCATGCGGTGGACTTTTTCTTCGACTTTGTTAATATTTTTTCTTGCTGTAAAGTGTAATTTTTGGTCTCAGAAGTACGAAATTACTAACTAGTCTAGTTGGCAGCATATTTTGGCCTGTGGTGTGTGGACTTTTTCTTCGACTTTGTTAATATTTTTTCTTGCTGTAAAGTGTAATTTTTGGTCTCAGAAGTACGAAATTACTAACTAGTCTAGTTGGCAGCATATTTTGCCCTGTGGTGTTCGCCTATAACAAAGGGATAATTATAGTTTAATACATGAACTTAAGACACTTTTGTACTTCCTTAAAATGAACTTTTTTTTGGCACTTCAGTACCTGAACTAATTGAATATTACACTTACCTACCTTGATGGCCAGAATCCGACGACATGTGATTCTCATATGACCCAGAGTGGCACTTTCGTAATTATTTATATATTTCATAAATACAGTATATAATTACATATTTTATCTATTTAATTTTTTTGTTTTTTTATTTAAAAGATTTCTAAATTATCTTTTTTCTATTTTTAATTTTAAATGAAGATAAGGGTATACATGTAATTATACATTTATTAAATATGTATATAATTACGAAATTGTCACTCCAAGTCACGTAAGAGTCACATGTCACCGGATTCCGGCCATCAAAGTAGGTAAGTGTAATATTTGATTAGTTCAGGTACTGAAGTACAAAAAAAAATCGATCATTAAAATACAAAAATGTCCTAAGTTTAGTAACTAAACTATAATTATTACTAAAACAAATATCAAAATTCATTGAGATACTTCATATAAATGGATTAATAGAATTTTAGCAATTTTTAAATGTTAACATTTTTTTTTATTTTTGTTTTAAATTGTTCACATACTTCTCCCGTGTTGGACTACGTTTATGATCAATCCAACCAACCCAATCTTTTTATAAAATATTAATTTATTTTATTTTTTTCTTACACAATTTATAACACCAACTATTTAATTACTTTTTTAATTTTACTGCAACTAAACCCAACTCAATTTAAAACTATTTAGTTGATTTTTTAATTTATTTAAATACATACAATTAATTAATTTAATTTTTAAAATTTTTAAAAAATATTATACCCAACTAAATTTAAAATTATTTAATTTTTTTTAATTTATTTAAATACATACAATTAATTAATTTAAGTTTAAAAAATTTAAAAAAATATTATAAAAAACTTATATTAGAATTTATTTTAAAAAAATAAAATTACAAGATTAGATTAGATATTGTAAATAAAAAATAGAGTTGAGCATAGATGCACAAAATAGTAAACTACAAATAGATAAATTTTGTATATAAATGAAAATATATCAAATATTATACTCTATTTATAGATAATTTTAAAATATTAATTTTAGAATTATTTATTTTATTTTTAATAAAATATAAATAAACATATGTCTTATATAAATTTTATGTATAAATTGAATGTAAATTAAATATAAAATTTTGATTAATGAGAGAGAAACACGAGGGACCAAATGACCAATCCTTTACAAAATAAAATCCCTGAAGTGATTGGTTAGGGTGATTGGTTAGGTGAATTCTATTTTCATTTTTCTTTTTCTTTATTTTTTTCTTCCTTTTGTTTTATTGGTGACCGAAACCACCAATGTCACCAATAAACATAATCTTACATTTGATTTGTAAGATGTCAAAAAAAAAAATATTTAACAGCATAAACAGTCAATGGCAAATTATATTGTTAATTAATTGATACATAGGGTGGAGGGTGGTTGATGAGCCATATTTTTTGGCTCATTTTTAATTCTTTTGAGTCAAGTTAATCGAGTCTTTTTAGTTGTTTTCACCTTGTTTGTGTCTGAGAGGGCACATTTGGAGTCTATGGTCAAGGTATGCAGGTGAAACGTGAAAAGACGCACATTTGGAAATAAATCGCCGCATTGAGCAAGTATGATGGTTGAGCAAGTTAGCCTGACACAAACACCCATGTCATATTGGCCAAGTCAGAAAGTGACCAAGACCGAAGCTTGACCAAGTACCGCACGAAGTAATGAAGTTGGACAAAGATCGAAGTTGATCAGAGACGGACGTTGAGCAAGCAGTGTACGAAGAGTCCTGTGAACTATGAAGTCTTCAAAGGCGACTAGATTCAGAAATGTATCAAAGATGGACTCTATCCAACTAAAGAGTCATTGTCCAACACGTCTCTACATCATATCAGAGTCCTATATACGCAGGTTTCTGTCAAGACGTCACCACGGGCAGGCAGTTGTCCAGAATCCTGAAAATCTAGGAGTCTTCAAGAGAATTCTTATCCAATCAAGACCAGCGATTTTACTTGTTTCCCAAGACTCCTATCATCTATAAATACATATGAAGACCTACAAAACCGGGGCTAAAAGTGGAGAAGAGTACGAACTCACATACGAAAATATTCAGCCCACCAAAAGAAGATCGGAGGAAGAAGAAGACGAGTTCTCGCTGGCTATTGCCTTCGGGCATAGCTGGGCAATTTCGATTTATTTCATGTTTTTATTTTCGTCTTTTATTTTCTGAATATTGTAGACAATTAGTTCTTTGATTTCTTAGTTTAATTCCAGCATATTTTCTTTTTATTTTATTTTATTTATTTTTTACTTGTTCATGCGTAGCTAGTTAATCTGCGCCTGGGCAACGTCTGAACTTGGTCGACCTGATTTCTAAAATACTGAGAGGCTTTTGATTATAGCAACTAACTTAGTTTTATTCCCGATTCAACAGGATAATATCTACAAGCATGTTAGGGACTTGGGCAACTTAGAGTAGCCAGTAGAAACCCTTTTCACCTAACACACACATACGCGGATCAACGTGCCAGGAGACTGAGCGTCCGCATAGTATTACATGTTGCTGGAGATGTGGTCGTATGACTCGGGTCTGTCCGGGCATGCTATTGGCCATTTCGGGTTCGCTTAGATATTAAGGCGGTTTGATCAATTTAGACTCATGTCGGCTAACATAGTGTCGAATTGATCAATACTAGGGGTTTTACTTAGAGAAATCTAGTATGACTTTAAACCGAAATAGTGAATAAGGGTTGAGATATTTGCGTGCGTGACATTATAGGGGCGTTTATACTTTAATTGGACAACCTATAACCGAAAGATAAAGCTGTTAGCAAAATCTTATGTGCCGATAAACAGTAGATACTTGATCAGGTAGACAAGGTGACGACTGTGCCCATATGCTCTGTTTTATATCTTGGTCGAGTTCAGTAGTTGAGTAGTTTATTTCCGTTATTGGTCAAGTTCAGTAGCTGAGTATTTTATTTATTGCTAATAGGTCGGCAATGATTGATTTGATCGCCTTCCATGGGTGAGGTAAGGGGTGGTAATTTTGTATTTTCTGAATTTCTGAGTACAAAGGAATTTTTGAGTTGAGGAGTGAGAATGTACGCGAAGAAGACAAGCTAGTTACATGGTGTTGGTAAAATTGATAATTTGAGGGTATAATTAAAAATTAATAAATAAAAGGATCGGAAATGAATTAATTAGAAGATGAGTTTAGTGATTGACGGTTGTAGTGTAATCAAGTCAATAAAATAATTGAATTTATTGTCAAAAGTAATTAGCCGAATCAAACTCATGAGAAACACTTGTAGATTTTGTTTGATTTACTCCAGAAGACACCGAGCGAGACTCTTGTATCCTCGTATTCCTCTCCTGCCAAATAAAGTAAACCAAAGCAGCAAGAAATCCACGATAGGCGCAAGAAATCCAGTGCTTCCCACGCCACCGACTAGCAGCACGTAAGACAACACTATGCCAATCACCACGTGGTCAAAAGAACTTCACCTCCACCTGTAGTCTCCGCAAACAATCCTGTGAAAAAGGGAACTCAAAGAAAAGGTGGGAATGTGTTTATGCACTCGCCCCTCCACATAGCACACACGCATCAACCCCTCGACCTATCCAACGCTTATCCCGAGTCGGCAATCGACCTCTAATAGCAAGCCAAAGAATAAAGCAATGTCGCGGGATTCGCCCTGGTCTGGCCAAAAGGGCAGCCCACGGCACCCGAGGACCCTCAGGGTAGAAGAGGGTATATGCCGAAGCTGAAGTGTAAGCCCCGGATCGATGCAGTGTCCAATGCGCTGTATCTGTCCTCACAACAATCCTCGGCAACTCATGCATAACGTCAACGAACTCCTCCTCAAAATCTACCGGCCACCTCCACTCCCCATCAACTATAACCATACTCAACGACGCAGCCCTAGGTAGACATGTAAGCCTTGGTCCCAACGGGCACACCTCCTCTAATTGACCGAGGGGATGCCACGGGTCTCGCCAGAGGAAAAACTGCGATCCATCCCCAACCTACATCTGTATAGCTGGTAAAACAGCAGGACGCAGCTTTAGAAGTTGTCACCAACTCCAAGAGCACATCCTGGGCATCTTTGCACTTCAAAAGGAATGTCGCCGAAGTCGATTCTCCCGAATCCAACTGACCCAAACAGATTCCGGATCCTGACTCAGAATTGCCCAAATATGTCTAGTCATAAGGGCCCGATTCTAAGCGGTAAGATCCCGGATACCCAATCCACCCTCACTAGCAGGGCGACAAAGATCAACCCATCGGACCTTGGCATACCCCTTGCTGCTCATCCCAAACCAAAGAAATCTCCTCAGCCTCTTCTCAATCTCCTCAATGACCCCCTGGGGGAGGATGAACACACTGGCCCAGTAGATATGTAAAGTACCGAGGACAGATCAGATCAACTGTAGTCGCCCTGCATAAGAAAGAGTGCGAGAAGTCCAAGATCACAGCCTAGCATCAATCCTCTGTAGCAGGGGTGCACAATCCCGCAGTCTCAACTGAGAAGAGGTCAAAGGAACTCCCAAGTAACGCACCGGAAGAGTACCAACTGGGAAGTCAAAGACTGGCTGGAGTACTGACACATCATCCTGCGTCTGGAGGGAGGGATAGATATTTTTCTTAATAACATTCTCATGTAGACCCGAGTAAGTCGAGAAAAGCTGCACTCCCCGTTTGAGTGTAGCAATAGAGACAAGATCAGCGTGACAGACAAGGAGTAGGTAATCAACAAAACTCAACATATAGGTATGGTTCCTCTCACATCTTCAATGATACTGAAACTCTGGCTCTGCCTGAATATGCCATTCCAAAATCCCGTGTAGGACCTCCATCACAAGGACAAAGAGAAAGGGTGACATCGGGTCCCCCTGCCTCAATCCCTGAGCACCTCTAAAATAACCCTCAGCCGAACCATTTATGTTCACCGAGTAAGCCGGATTAGTGAGGCACTCCATAATCCAACCGATGAACACCTGATGGAATCCCATAGTCTCCAGCGTCGGCCGCACGAAGCTCCACTCAACCGTGTCATAGGCATTCATAAGATCGATTTTCAGCACACATATAGCTGGAAGTCTCCTCTGTCTGTATCCCTGTAATATCTCCTGTGCAAGAAGGATGTTATCCCCAATGCGCCTGCCAGCCATGTAAGCATTGTTTTGACGCATGTACGTAAGCATTTGATCGTTGCTCTATAAATCCTACAATATTTATCAACAGAAATTTACACCTCTCTCTCTTCATTTAAAATATAATAATCAAATAAAAAAAAAACAATTGTTTATGATCATGAGCATACCATCATCGTCAAAGCATCCGGTTTTCAGGTGTACTCTTGTTCCAATTATGTTTTATGTATTAATGTCATGCATTCATAATTGTTATGCAGACCATTGTTGGAAACCATTCCAAAAAAAAAAAAAAAAAATTATCAACAGAAATTTACACCTCTCTCTCTTCATTTAAAATATAATAATCAAATCCAAAAAAAAAACAATTGTTTATGATCATGAGCATACCATCATCGTCAAAGCATCCGGTTTTCGGGTGTACTCTTGTTCCAATTATGTTTTATGTATTAATGTCATGCATTCATAATTGTTATGCAAACCATTGTTGGAAACCATTCCATGTTTGCTCGTCCCCAGTCCAGGCATCGATAAAAAGTTGTGCAATCAAACGTTTACGTTGCCTAAATGTGTCGAACACAAGTGCACCAAATCGCCCCATGCTCTGTGTATATTCCTAGACAAAGAAGCCCAAAATGCGACAAAACAGGTTAGGACAGCTGTGCTGGCTGCCGGTAAATCAAATAAATTGATTGCCGGGAATGTGAATGAAACATGTCTCAATATTATCAATGATGCAGTCGATGCACTAAATACATGCATCGACTTCATGAAGGAGATAAGAAAAAAACAAATTTCTACAGAGTTTCAAGCCCATAATATTCTGACTTATGCTTCTGCAGTAGGAACCGATATCAACACCTGCGAAATCACGTTTAAAGAAGTCGGCGTTGACCCGCCGGACGCTCTGATCGAGGTCAGCAATGTACAAGGGCGGATGCTTTCAGAGGTTGGGCCGGGCTATAGCCCGCCCATATATTTTCCCGGACCAGTAAATATATATATATATATATATATATATTCTGATGGGTAGCCCACCTATAGCCACTGTATAGCCCATCTCTTAATTTTCTAATTAAACAATTTATGAAAAATGGACTTTTTGAAAATCCGGTCCACAATTAATTCTATTAAAATTAAACTTAAGTATTAAAAAGTAAATTTTATTAAATTAAACTTAAGTATTAAAATTGAACTATTTCATTACCTCAGTAATTATTCTTTCCCCCTTCTTTTCTCTACACGCAGCACAACGACTCCTCCCCCTTTTGGTCTCTGTAAAAATCAAAGGTAATTCTAAATTTTAAACTTTTTTTTTACATTTTAAAATTTTAATGATTAGTTTATTATTCTTTGTTATTATTTGCAAATAGGGTTAATGAATTGTTAAATCGTATTTGAAAAAATAGGGTTTATGAATGATAAATTGTATTTAAATTTTGTAGTAAGATTCACCTTAAGTTAAAACATATTTGTAGAGAATTTTTATATATATTTTTTATTTTATTTTTGTGTTTTGCTTTGTTGAAAGAGTTAGTACACAAAATGTTTTTTTTCTTCAATCTAAGTGTGATTTTTTTTTTATAGGTAATGGATGATCAAAGGAAAAAAAGATCAAAAACTATTCATTCATTTTTCAAAAGAAAGGAGTCTATTATAAGTGAAGAACAAATTTCATCTAATGATGCTGACGACGCGAAAACTTTGTCGTGGAAGCAACGCGCGGTCAAAATAAATTTATATTCTGCCAAACTAAACACTAAGGAGTATAGTGATAAGTGTGGGGTCGGTCCCACGAGGAAGCAATTGCAATAAGTGATCTCGGCTAGCCCAAACTGTTGTCACGGTTTTAAAAAGGTTTTTAATGGTTGCTGTGGTCACAGCGGTTTAATCAAACTACTAACTAACGAAATTAAATAAATCAACTAACCCAAACTAACATGCAGAAATATTAAACTAAATACTTTGACCAAACTGTAAACAGAAAAGTAATTAATCAACGTGAAATCAAATAAAGAAAAGTAGGCTTCTGGACTTTGGCTTCTCTCTGGGTTCTCTGGGCAAACTACCGATCCCTGGCACTAATGGTTTTAACTGATGGTTTGTCAATCGGTTATAGGATGTCGAACAAAGTAAAAACAGTCCTATTAAGTCACGCCTACAGTTACCCCACCCCAATCCGTCCTTACTGGGTAAAGAAAAGGCAAGGTATACTTATGCCTAATCCCCTGAGTCTAGACAATTCGATACTTATGTGGTCGCATGGATCTAGTTTGCACAAACTCGCATTGCTCTCTCGACGAACCCAATTCGGCCAATAGCATATCCGGAAATCCGAATCATACGACCGCAAAGCTCCAACACGTTCTAGCGCTATGCCCGTAGTACAACTAGATACTATTATTCGGTTTGATCAATCGCTGGTATCTCAAAGTGTAAGGGTTTCCTAACGACCAAATTAGTCCGCCCAAACCTGCAAGAATGTAGTTAAACCTCAACTGTGTATCGGGAACGAACCTCCAAGCAGTTAACTAAGACCTATCAACCTCACGGTTCTAACTTAGCCCAGAGTCCCCTTCGATCTGCCTTTGCCCAGTCGCCCTGCAAGTTTAGCATGCGAAGAAATAAAACAAGAAATAATTTGGAAAAGAAAAGAACTGCATTACTAAAATTGAAATTGTCTTGAAACTGAAATAACAAAACGAAATCAAAAATATTAAAACATTAAAACGAAGAAAAGATCTCGGCCATGGTGGCTCCGATCTCTTCTCCGCTCTTCAGCGGCCGCGTTTTGCTCTCTCTACTTCGTGGTATCTCGGTCTTGCGTGCTGTGTCAAAGGTTGTAATTTTCGTCCATTTATCTCTCTTTTATAGGTGCTGATTAGGGTTAAAAATTGCAGCTGCATGGGCCTCCTGGAATTAGGCGCCGCAATTTCCATAAGAAATCCGCTTTCCATATTTAAGTTATGCTGCCTTTGACTTTGTCCGATAGCGACTCTCTGCCCGGTACAAAGAGTTCAATTCACTTCCTTCTCTTCCCAGGTGGTGGTGGTTACTATTCCTCTGACTCCTCGACATCTTCACTTTCCCCATAGTGTTGACTTTGCCTCCTTGGGTCAAACTGCTCAAGTCACTTTGCCTCGAATTCGCGCGTTTGCCCAAAGTGGACCATTCCTTTGCCTTTTCCGCACAATCTCCACCTGCTGACATGAATCCCTGCATACTTTGCCCAAACACTCCATTGTGCCCTCCCAGACACATAAACGACTCAAACTGACTCAACAACGACTCTAAAATGGCTCATCAGATGCTAATGTTGTTCTTAATGTCGAGCCTCCTCAAAATTCTCAATGTCAAAGGATTGAAATTGATCTTGATTCTTTAGAACGTGATCCTTCGAAACGTACGCCAATTCTTGAGCATCCCGTGAATCAAAGAGACGAGATTAGGAGGGCATACATAAAAATGTGGCCATTCCAACCCGTTTTGGAAGAGTATCCTGCTACATTACATGGAAAATAACATCTTCGATTTCAGAGGTCGTGGTTTACTAAATTTCCTTGGTTAGAGTACTCGCCAACAACTGATGCCGCATATTGTTTCCCAAGCTATCTTTTTGCGACTTTGGAATATAGTCAAGGTGCATTTTTGTCTGTTGGATTCACTTCTTGGAAGCGTGTCAATGATGGGAAAATCCGCAAAGACCAGAAGATATACATCTCAACATATTGAGGGGATTTTGTCTAGTGCAGTGCTTTTTATGGAGGGGCTTATGAATACATCTCAACATATTGATGAAGCTATCAATCCGCAAAGACCAGAAGCTATACAGAAAAATCGTCTGCGAGTTAAGACAACGATTGAATGCATTCGATGGCTCACTTTGCAAGAATGTGCACTAAGAGGGCACGATGAATCCACTTCTTCCAAGAATCGAGGTAATCTCATTCAATTGATTAAGCTTTTAGGAAAAATGAACAAGGATATTGATGATGTTGTTTTAGAGAATGCACCTTTAAATGCGAAGTATATAGCAGGGTCGATTCAAAAGGATATTTTGGGAATTCTCGCTAAAAGAGTGCGAAATAATATTCGCAAGGAGATTGGAGATTCAAAATTTCGTCTTTTAGTTGATGAAGCTAAAGATATATCTAATAAAGAGCAAATGGCTATTGTTTTGAGATTTGTTGATGCTGATGGTTTATTGCGAGAGCGCTTCTTTGACATCACACATGTTAAAGATACTACTTCCGCAACACTTAAGAATGAAATATCTCATGTTTTAAAGTAGTATAATTTAGTGATATGTAATTTGCGAGGTCAAGGGTATGATGGTGCTAGTAATATGCGTGGTTCTTGGAATGGATTGCAAGCCCTTTTTTTGAGAGATTGTCCTTATGCATACCATATACATTGTTTTGCTCACCAGCTACAATTAGCATTAGTTGGTGCAGCTGAAAAAGATCCCTTAGTATGGTGCTTCTTTTCACAATTGAATGCTATTGTGAATGTTGTAAGTGTTTCTCCTAAGCGCCACACTGAGTTAAGTTCTACTCAAGCGATTGAAATTGCATAAATGGTAGCCACGGGAGAACGAGAGACAGGTAAAGGGGCTAATCAGATGAGTAGTTTGCATCGACCTGGAGCAACTCGTTGGAGTTCTCATTTGGATTTGACATGTAGTTTAATTGATATGTATGGTGTTATGATTACTGTTCTTACAAATATGGAGAATGAAGGATCCTCTAAATAATACACGCGGTGAAGCTCACGGTCATTTGAAGGTGATGAGGTCTTTTGAATTCATATTTCTTTTACATTTGATGAATTAAATTTTAGATCTTTCAGATATGCTTTGTCGGTCTTTGCAACGTGAATCTCTTGATATTTTGACTGCAATGGGTCTTGTCTCCTCTACAAAAGAGTGTCTTGGAATGTTGAGGGATTCTGGTTTCGATATTCTCTTAGACAATGTCCAGTCAGTTTGTAAGAAGCACAATGTTGACATTCTGAATATGAGCGCTTCTTATAAAATGGGCACGGGTCGTTCGTGTGAACAAACAGACTCCATCACGGTTGAGCATCATTATCGATTCAATGTGTTTAATATTGCAATTGATTTTCAAGTGCAGGAAATCAATGATAGATTCAATGATGAGACAGTGGAACTTCTTAAACTCAGCTCTGTCCTGGAACCTAAAGACAACTTTAAGTTTTTTGATGAAGATCGTATATATGAACTTGCCGAAAAGTTTTATCCTGTTGATTTTAGTGAACAAGAAATGCACTACATGAGACATCAACTGGAACATTATCGAGTTGATATACAAAGGCATGAGAGTTTTCAGAATTTGTCAACTATTTCAGAATTGTGTAAGAAATTGAAGGAGACTAATAAGGCACAAGACTACTATTTGATTAACAGATTGATTCGTCTTGTTTTGACACTTCCTGTTACAACTGCAACAACCGAGCGAGCATTTTCGGCTATGAAGCGGGTTAAAATCGTTCTTCGTAACAAAATGGACAATGACTATTTATCAAATTCTATGGTTTTCTATATTGAACGTGAATTTTCTGAAGATGTTGATTCAGAGTCAGTCATTGATGAATTTTATGCTATGAAGCATCGAAGAGTTCAACTTAAATAAGTTTTTTTTTAACTTTTGTAATTTTTTGATAAATTTTAAATTTTGAACTTGGTATGATTAGTTTATAACTTTTATATTGTATTAATTTTTTTTTTTATGTATGTTGTGTGCTTTTATACTTGATAGTTTTTAACCATAGCCCTCCCTAATTATTTTTCCTGAATCCGCCCTTGGCAATGTCGCATAGAAATTTGCAAGTATGTTACTAGTTACCGTACGCATTTGGAAGCCTGAAAACTAAATTGGGAAATAATGTGGTAATGGTATGAATAAATCACGAGCATTATAGCTCTATAAAAGATACTATAAAATAATTCCATAAAATAAAGTGTTGTGTCTTATATATAAATATATAATTAATAAATAGGAAATAAAAAGTAGAATTAAGAGAATGTTGTAGTTGACTTAATTTTGAGTTTTAATGGATTAGTAATTAATTGACTTGTTTAATAATAATTACAAATCATAATACTAGTAACACTTTAAAAACAAGTGATAAGATTTAAATTATACTTGAACTCAATTTTTTTTTCAAGATTTTTTTTTACTATTAGACTTAAACATGAGTGAAAAAGTAACCAAAAATAATATGAGATCTATTCAAACCTAATAAAATATGTAATTTGTTATAAACTCAAGAGAATTGAAAGAGAATTGAGAAAGAATAATATATTAGATATATGGAGAACATAAGAGGAGAATAAAATTGTTATGAATTGTTGTTTCATTCATATGAGGAGACCCCTTTATATAGGATACAAAGTAGGGTTTCTGTCTTGTTCACCAAGAAAGGGTAAACTAGTCATTCACTAATTAATATATTCATAACACTCCCCCTTGAATAACTATTTATAGGATTGCTGCCTCGTTAAAACCTTGTCAGGAAAACCCAGTGGGATAAAACCTCGACGAAGGAAAAAAAGTACAGCCTGCTCCCCCTGATTGTAATAACCGAAGATCTTTTACTTCTCGAAAATTATTGTTGATCAATAGTCTAATTAAAATCTGTAACTAATAAAACATATAGGAAAAACTTAGTTATTCAAATATAAATTTTGGTCTTCAGGACTCAACCTTCGAATTGTCGAGTTTCACATTCATTTGTATTAATGTATATTTTTCGTCCTTCTGAGACATGCCTTTATCAGACATCTATATTGACTAGAGCATTCACAATTGCTATAATCGTCCGGTAACTCTTCAGGAGTATATTAGATGCGTCTAATGTCGAATATACAATCTTTGACAAATGAATAATGTGAACTTCAATTCACAATCATCTAGAAGATTATATTTTTCTTTGAACTTCAGGTTCTCTCGAAAACAAACTCATATGGAATATTCTGATGTCCTCATTAATATCGAGTGATGTGCATGCCTCGCTAAAAACCTCGTTATAAAACCTTGTAGGAAAAAATAGTCGAGGAAAAGAGTACATGACATTCACATTTATATTGTGGTGATTGCCTCGTTAAAAACCTTTAACTAAGAAAACCCTATGGGAAAAACTTAGTAAAGGGAAAAATAGTGCAATCACTGGTCTTCGAAACCGATAATTGGTCTTCGGGACCTTGTCTTCAATATCATTTTTTGTCTATAATGACATATGTAATATGATATTGTACATGTTTTGATTTTCATTTCCTTTCATTTCAGGAATCTTAAAATCCATCCAGGATTTTGATGTATGTATCTTTCGAATGACTTCTACATGGTCAAATCATACATTCATGCATATCTATATTTATCGTTGTTGCTGCAAGAAATATTAGGTAGCGGAACTTAATGTCATCCTTGAAAATATTTGATTAACATCGATTTTCTGCGAAAACTCTTACGCAACTAATCTCGCTTTTATATCTCACCACATCATTATTCGTTTTTCGTATCAACACCCACGTATATCCTTCTGGGATAATAATTTTATCCAACGAGTAATGCTCAGCCTCAATTGCTCATTTCTATTTTCTTGAGTGCTGCTGGCACACTATTATAGATATGAGTTTTTGATCCAAATTTTATAGAGCAACTCTTGAGGTAAATATGTCGTTGACGACTTTTTATTTTTCCATTTGATGACAATTTAATATATCAACCAAAGTTTTAATCATTTCCCAAAATATTTAATTTGGTTGTTCCGCAATCCCGCGATTTTCTATTATCATGTGCACATGCTTTTTCAATGAGATTTTCATCTAACTCTCTTCAGGAGATTTTGAGGATGACTTAATTTCTTTGTTTTTCCGCAGATTTATTTTATATCTTAAGACCGATCTACTACGCTTCTTGCGTATATTAGAATTAACATTTTAGTTGATCTCTTTGATATTTGAACTCGTATAGTTCATTTTATCACAAATATATGTGATTTTGTCACACCTTCATTATTTTGGCAGATTACTTGCTGAATATTGCAAGTCACTTATTTTCATGAACTTCGGGTTCAATTGATTGGTTCGCGGATCTAGAATTCAAGATCACTTTCATTCAATTAAATTTTTCGTCATTTATATTTTTTATATTCTAATCTCCCCCTGATGCCGAGAAATGATCTTCCTTAAATATGCAAATCAGCATAATTGCTATAAAGTGATCTTCTGGATCGTGGGCTCTAGATATTTAATATACTTTTTTTCTATTATGCTCGTTTATAAAAATATACTTTAGTGGTGATATAAATATAACTTGCATATTTCAAATTAATTCGCAGATGGGAAATAACAATTTTCACGCACTTAATAATAATCATGATATGCATCATTTTCAGTACATTTGTAGTACTCGTGGGGATAACTAGTAAAGCTCTTCCAGAGCTCACTCTTAGTATGTCATCATTTGCGTAATAATATATTTACCAATGATCCTTCGGTGATAAGTATCTTTATCAGTCATCATTCGGGGATACAATATTTTTACCAATGATTCTTCGGGGATCAAAATAAATCTCAATATATAATTTTCTCAATAAATTACATTTAATTGTAATCGAATTTTTTGATATTTCATGAGTACCCACATAGTACATTTGTACTCGATTTTCAAAAAATATCCTTCAGGGATAATTCATATGTAGTCATTGTTTTAACGAGAACAATCGAATTTGGCGTTTCACTATGTGTATCATGATGTAACTTTATTAAAAACATTTAGTGTTTGAACTTTGCTTCTTCGGGAGCATGTAACATTATTCAAAAACATTTAATGTTTTGAACTTTGCTTCTTCGAAAACAATCAATAAAAATATTATTTCAAGAATATTTTGAATATCAATTTCGATCGATTTAAAATATTTAAATTTTAATTGTTATATCAATTTGATTTGATATTTCTGCGACAATATCATATCATAATGTTCTCCAAGAATATTTAAAATTTAATTTTGATATTTAATCATGAATATAATAATATCATGAACATTAAAAATTTATTGCTACTACGGAGAGCAATTTAATTTGATATTTATCGAATAATATCAAATCATGATTTTCTTTCAGAACAATCAATATAATATTTTTAACGGAGTATGATAATTTTTTTCACCATTTTTGTGTCGGTTTAAGACCCATTCTTTTGCAACTTTTTTCATTTTACTTAAGTTTAGTTCATTAAAAAATTGTAATAACTAAAAAAATTACAAACCAACAACACCAAAATGAAATTAATTTGATAAATAATATTTTAAGAATATAAAATAACGCAATTAATTTTTTATATGATCATAAGTATAAGGTTTCTAAAGAGAATCTAATTACCTGTATCACATGTATTATGTAACATAATTCTCAAGGAAGATTATTCCAATGATCATAAGGCCCCTATAAACTTACTTCACCTCTGCATCTCTCTATCCTTAATATATTCTCCAATAATAACCATGTATCTTTTTTTTTCTTCTTCTACTCGGCTATGGTTTGAGGGAAGGCAATTGACCAAGACCCTTATTTCTGCAAATGTCTTGTGATCGTCTGATCGAGTACAATAAAAAGAATACGTTCGTTGTCGATATATATTTTCACGAAATTTAATAATGTGTATCATGCATAGCCCACGTAGCGCAACGTGTGTCGGGTGACAAGCTCTTAAACTGGGGAGCCAAAGTTTGATATACAATAAAACCTCTATAAATTAATACTATCGGGACCGTAAAATTTTATCAATCTAAAGAGGTGGTAATATATCGATAAATTAATATTTTATTAATTAAAAGAGACAATTTTCAAATTTAATAAATTTAAATATATTTATTTAAAATAATTGGATTAAGATTCATGTATCAACTTTAGTGCAACTAATTAATATATTCATGTATATTATTATAGATTCAATGTATAATGTTACTATTATATTTATAAAAATAAATTACCGTAATTTATAATACCAAATTATGTTTTCTCATCATCATCACAAAATTATCAATAAATAATGAAATGTATAAAATATTATGTGAATATAAAAGGGACCATTATTCACTAAAAATATTACAAAAATCAGTTCATGAAAAATATTCTTTGAATGTTAGTGAAGGTACATTATCAAACACTCTAAATACTCAACTTTGAGAGTATTGATGAGAACTAATATTTATAATTGTAATATTTACTAATTATTAATTTAAAATTTTGATGGGACTTCATACTTATAAAGAGTTTTTTCAAAAAATTATTATTATATTATATTATCGAATTCGTTCATTTTTTACAAAGGCTCAAGTCGGGATCGAAAATTTTTATTATTTTAGAGAGATTATTAATTTATCGAGTATTAATTTATAGAAGTTTTACTGTATATGATTACATTGTACGTGCGTTAAGAAAACTAATTATCGGTTATATATCTTCGTCGCAGACTAATGATCTCATAAGTAAAAGGTAGTGGTGGAGACCAGTTACATCCTCGTTTCTGCACCGGAACGTTGGCCATCTCATGGTATTCGTTGTTTCAACTATATTAATTATTACTCCCTCGATTCAAAGACAGTTGTCATACTTTCCTTTTTGTGGTGTCCAACAATAGTTGACACACCCCAAAAAAGAAAATAATTATTCTAACTTTTTCATTTTAATATACAATTTTATTCTATTCTACCCCACCTACTTTTTAAACTTTACTCACAACTACTTTACTTTTCACTTTTAAAATATATTTTTACTCTTTACTTTTTAATAAAAAAATTAAAAACTAACAATTTTCTTAAACTTCGTGTCTAACAAAGTATGACATCTATTAATGGACGGAGGGAATAATACTTAATTTAATCATGATACTATGTTTTTTGCCCTAAGTCTTTTTGCCCCAAACTTTCTGCCCAACGACAAAAGTAGAGATTCGTCTCGTCGCCCAAAAATTCACCCGAAAATTCCAAGTGAACGACTAACCATGACTTAGGTATTGTTTGCCAAAATCGTCGTTTTTGGATGACCAATGCACCGTGCAGACTGTTGCAAACGTTGATCGTGTGCATTCCCATTATTTTCGTCTTCGCCTCGATCTCTCAAAAATGTTCACGAGTAGGAGAATCGCGAAACATATAGTGAAAGGAGTCGACTTTCCATTTGTGTAGAGAGAATTGGATTGATTAATTTGTGGGTTTTGTATTCGTCTCACGCTTCACCGTTATATATAGTACCATTATGTAGTAGGTTGTATACATATTGTATTAAGGTTTAATTTTAAATTTTCAGTTTAAAATTATAAATAATTAATGTAAATTTAATTATAATTTTATCTTAATTAATATTTATCAATAAAAAAATCAGTTAAATAAATTATAAATACTTTTCATAATTTAAGGTTTTTAATTAAGTGTAATAATTTTAACCCGTTTTAAATTATTTAGGGTAATTATATATTAATAATTATAAAATAGAGCATCATTTAAAAAATCAAATGTCTTATATAACCTTTATTTAACCATAAAAAAATATTTTTAAAACCATAAAGGGTAATTGTGGTAGTTATTTCCTAATTTATAATTAAGAAAAACTAAATTATTTAATTATAAAAAAAATACTAATAATTTCTCCAAATTAAAATTGACCCATTTAATTAATCTTGAAAATTTTGAATTAAATATCATATCATTCCATCTCCGGAGCGTTGCTAGATTTCAGAGTGTGTTTTCAAATACACGGTATGATACTTGTATTTTTGTACAAACTCACCAATTTTCGAAAGTCACTCCTAATTTACAATATTTGAATGAACGATTTCATTATTACGTACTATGAAATGAACTCAACTCTTCTTTATTTATCATAATGATCACACGTTTTTATAGGACCGAGTGAGTACTACTTAGTACTCCATCTTTCCCTTAAAACAGTGCACATTTTCTTTTTTGGTTCATCCCTTAAGACAATGGACATTCCATAAATGGAATTACTTTTCACAACTTTATCCTCCAATACACATTTATTTACCCTTATACCACTACTTTTTCAACTAACTACTTTATTACTTACACATCAATACCTATTATACCCCTACTTTATATTATTAAACACATAAAAAATCACTTTTTCTTAATTTACGTGACATTTTCTCTATGCACTATACTAAGGGATGGAGGAGTACTATGTACTTATTTCGTTGATTTATACAAGCAACAAATGTTATTTTTTGAATTTTTTTATTAAAAAATAATAAATTTTAAAAATGTATTTTTTAAATTAAAAAGTACGTACTACGAGTAAAGTTTAAAAAGTAGAACTAAAATTGATCGTAAAAATTACAGTGAAATAAATCTTGAGAACTCCGTCTGATGGTAGAAACTTTTAATAGTAAAATGTTTCGTTTCATAATTGATAATCTGATAAGTGATTTATTCAAACACAATAGTATAAATTAAGGCTTCTTCGATCTTCTCAGATTTCAGGTTGCTTGCAACGATTAACACCAGCTCAATGGGCATCTTCGCATTTAGGTTTGCAGTCTTTTTTTTATAGATTAATTACAATGTCTTGAGATTATTCGAACCTAGGACTTTTGATTCTCAATTCAAGTGCTCAACCAACTGAGCTAACAACTCTTGACGGTTTGCGGTCTTAAGGTCCTTCTTTCCGGTTGTGACCTCTTCGCATGTGGTGATATCGGTCATGGCCGCCGAGGCCGCAGACTTAAGATAATCGATCCTTACGGGCTGCTTTATACTCTTCAAGTAAACGAGGCACTTGTTTAATTAGGGAATTCTTGGCGTATCCCATCACGACGGAGCATGTTGTTAGAAACCGTTTCATCTAAAAACTCGAACTGTTAGAGAAGTTGAGTGACTTGACATTTATAGTGAGCCGAATATATATTATTCAATACATGTCTTTCGTTGCTCTTCATCGAGAGATGTACTTTCTTGGATGACTACCAACGGCAGTTTGGGATGAAGAGCTTTGATGATATTATGCTCATTGTTATGTATATATGATTATGAATTAGTTACATATATATATGAGTGTTAGGTAATATTAATTGGTCACATTTTTTTCAATTCTCTCAAATTCTCAATCATGGCAAAGAGAAAGAGAGATATTCCTGGATTTTCTATTTCTTTTTTGACCCAATTTTAGTTGCCGTGATTTTTGCATTTTGTTTATAACGCGCGAGGCAAGCAAGACATATGTTTATTGATGATTTCACTGTCTTCATAGGTGACATCATCTATTCATCTAGAGGTGCACACGGGCCTTGGGGGTTGGGTTGAGTTGGGTTTGAGTTGCTGGGAATGGATTTGGGCTAATTAGGAATTTGGGCCATTAAATTTGGATTAGAAATCGAATTCCCATAAGTCTATTTCCTTGCTTCCAATATAATCAAATTTAAAAAAAACATTTTTTTGTAACCAACTATTTATTTCCTCAGATTCCCGCCATCAGTAATCGCTGAAGGAGGGACATGGTTACTACCGCCCCCGATGATTGATTTGCCTGACGCCTTTGATGGGAGAATCGGCTCCCATCGGCAGGGTGAGGTAACTGGTAGGGAGTGGTAACTTTTTTATACAGTAGAAACATTTTTACTATAGAGTCATATAATTGGAAACGAGAAAAAATATTACTGAGTTATTTTTATATAGAATTTTACAAAATAAAAATAATATTTTTTTATAAAAAATAATATAAATATAAAAATAATATACATTGAGTATTATTTATCTTTAAATATATATAATTAATTTAATAGTTTTAGATAATGAAATTTGACCTATGTGTAAAAATTATATTTCAAATACACATTAAATAAAATATTAATAAATTTAAGAATTATAAACTTTGACCATATAATGTACTTAGATAAATATTTTAAGTCGTGTTATTGATTTTGATAAATAAAAATATTATTAATAAATATTTTTATTATATAGAGTTTATTATTGTATTGAGTATTATTATATAGAGTTTCTACTGTATTTAAAATAATTATTATTTTAAATGAGATGTGAAATGCCGATATTTTGCTCGTTTTTATTATTGTTTTCGGGCGTGATTTGGTATATTTTGTGTATATACGTGTATGATTATCGAGGGTTTGCTTATTATTGACGTGACGGAGCTTATACTTGGTATAGTCGAGTTTTTGTGTGAATTGTAAGTGAAAAACGACCAAAACGAGGTGTCGACACGAACCTGGAAATTGCAGTGACTTTGACGCAAAAACTGCTATTGCTCGTCGAGAACTAGAGGTTGTGACATACATGGACGCGAAAATCTTGAAGTCGCGAATCCGTAGAATTTTGAATCTCGACAATCGGAGTTCGGACGACGAAGATATAACAATAATCGAGAGGTTGCGCACAAGAAAGGGAAGCGCGCGGATCGGGATGCGGATTGGTGATATGCGCAATTGGGCGTGCATATGACTAGAGAGGAGAGGAGCCAATGAGTTTGGGCAGGCCATTACGCGGATTGAAGGGGCGCGGATCAAGCAATATGCGCACTAGAAGCGCATAACAAATGACGCATATCAAATGGCGCGGATCAAAGGAATGGAGCGCGGATTGACCGAAATGCACCGAGGAAGAGTTGACCCGGGCTGAAATTGGTTGACCACGTGTTGACCGGGCGTTGACTTTCATTGATCGACCCTAAAAAGCATTGACCGAGGGGTAAAAAGGTCATTTCCGGTCTATTTTTGGTGGGAAAAAGGCTAGAAACGGTTACTACACATGAGTTAGTATAAAAAGAGGAGAAACACTCTTCCCACGCAACTTTTGATACACTTTTTCCATTCTACAAACAAATCGATAGCTTTGGAGAGAGAGACTAGTACAAATTGAGGTTGGAGTTCATCTTTCCCAAAGTTCAAGCATCCATTGACGACGGATTCAAGCTCGAACGACCACGGAGACGAGAGATTCATCCTCTACATCAATTGGCTACACCTTTCTCTTCTCTTTTTCTCATTTGTTTGTTGTGCTTTCTTCATTTCTAGTATTAATTTCATGCTTGGATTTGTATGAGACTTGAGATTTTGCTTGAGATTTATGTTGATCATGCTTTTCTTTATTGATTCCATGTTTGAGTTGTTGATTTCCATGGCTTTAGTTGGATAGATTCTCATTAGGAGATGAAGTGAAAGTCATGCCTACAAGGTGATTGATAAAATGGTAGAGAGAGTTTAAATTGCCCTAATTGATTTATTTTCGAACCACGATTGAGTACGATCTTTGGTGAACGGGATTAAACTCATTTGGGGATTAAAACGATTGCTATCACCGGGAACGGGGGCTTTCTTCCTAAGGTTCGATTATAATCAATTATTGTTCAAAACTTAAGAAACGGAATTGGTCATCTAGTGAATTCACCACCATCAAGGGGTGCTTTACTAGGAAATTAAATCGATTAGCGTACGGTGATCGTTGCTTTTCTTTCCGGTCCAATTCTCGAACTTAAATACAAGGTTGTATGATTTGGAAGATGATTACAACTGAATTACTCTCTTGTGCTTCATAATTCACTTTGTAGGACGGCTATTATTTTGTCTCCGATTTTCTCCCATTTGATACAACTCCCGTTTACTTGCTTTGATTGTTTACTTGCAATTACTTGAACTTTTGAGATATTGAAATGAAACGATTTTGGAAACCTTTCACTCTAGTCCTCCCTCGGATTGATATTCCGAGCGGTCGAATTACAACGTACCCTCGGTTTTTGAAGCGAGGTAAAAATATTTTCTCTTTCATTCGTGATCGAAAAATGCTTCTTCAAGATGTGACCATTGAAATTAAACACCATAGAGAGAAAAGTGTTACCATTAATTTAAAATTACATTTTTACCTTTTATTTTTTGTAAATAAAAAGTAATATTTTTTTTTAATTTACGTGAAGAGATGTATATAAATGTCATGCATTACTCAATACAGTACTCATTATGCTCATTGTTATGTATTTGTATATATGATTATGAATTAGTTACATATATATACACCCCTTGTATAATTACTCATTGTTATGTATTTGTATATATGATTATGAATTAGTTACATATATATACACCCCTTGTATAATTATGAATTATTTACATACCCAATTAGCCAAACAAAAAAACGATGATAATGATTAAGTTAGATGAATGGCATGACTCATAAGAATAAGACAAGTTGATCAAGAAATATTTCACCTCAAAAATTATTAATTAAAGACTACCAAAAAGATGGGCCTAACTAAAGTAGAAGGTACTACCTATTTTGCTCAATATCATCGACTATATAATAATATACGATCACAAAATTTAAATTTTAAGTTTACGAAATTAACTTTTAAATATTAATTATAATATAATTAAATTTGATTTTTCAAACTCCAATTTATATGTTATTAAATACGCATGAAATCAATAAATTTCCTTTTTTTTATCATGCTTACGTCAGTTTTGTATAGTTCCACGTAAGCATTGTTTTGACCTATGTACGTAAGCATT
Source organism: Euphrasia confusa (assembly GCA_954870475.1). NCBI lineage: Eukaryota > Viridiplantae > Streptophyta > Magnoliopsida > Lamiales > Orobanchaceae > Euphrasia > Euphrasia confusa. The sequence goes on along the minus strand of OX940959.1, from coordinate 5,275,367 downwards.
TGATGGTTGCTCTATAAATCCTGCAGTATTTATCCACTGAAATTCACCCCTCTCACACTTGATTCAAAATCTAATGTCGTCCTCAAAGCATCCTCCGGTTTTTGTGTGTATTGTCGTTCAAGTTATGTTTTATGTATTGATGTTATGCATTCATCATTGTGATGCAGATTGGAAACTATTCGATGTTTGCTCCTCCCCCAACATCGATTACAAGTTCTGCAATCAAACGTTGACTTTGCCTAAATGTGTCAACAAAAAATGTACCAAATCGCCCAATACTCTGTGTATATTCCTATCCAAAGAAGCCCAAAACACGACAAAACAGGTTACGAAAGCTGTGAAAGCCTTAAACGAATCGATTCCCCATAGTGTGATCGCAGCGTGTCTCGAAAACATCGTAGGTGCAGCCGATGAACTAAAGACATGCATCGACTTAGTAAAGGTATTGAAGGTCTTGGATTTTCCCTAATTTTGCTGTCTCGATTTTGCCCTAATTGGGATTCTATTACGCGCGCCTCTTTTCAAACTCCAGTGTGGTGTCATCCTCTTATGGTCCAGATTAATTCTCTTCATGGATTGGGCCAGATTAATTAATTCATGACCCAACATCACACACGACGTCGTATAGCTCAATGTCTTCTTTATTATTATTTTCAGTTCGCTTTGTACGGACATTTAGGCATTAGGGTTTTATCCGTTGTGTATTTAAACACCAATGTAATAGGAGCCGCAATCCCAAGGCTGTTGAATCAAGAAATTCCTTTCTCATATTTTTCTTAGCTAAAAATAATACATCTCAATATGGTATCAGAGCAGAGGTAACTTGGAAAAGATTCACGCGGATCTTTACCAATGGAGAGAGGAAATACAGCTACCAGCAACAGAGAAAATTTAATACAACTTAGTCACCATCAAGTTTCATGATGAGCCATTTTATTTGCTCATCTTAGAGCATTTTTACACCCTTTATTGAGTCGTTTTGAGTCGGTTACGTGTCTGGGAGGGCACAATTGGGTGTTTGGGCAGAGTGTGTGGTGATGCAGGTAACAGGTGGCACACTGGGCAAAAGAGGCAAGGAAATCCCCTTCTTTGGGCAAATCAGATTCTGGAGCGGTAGTGACAAGCAACAGTTTGACCACATCGGGCAAATGGGTAAGGTCATGAAGCAGAAGACCCAGAATTCCTACAAAGTACCGTGCCTGGTCCGACCACCTGTGGAGGAGAAGAATTACCTGCAGATTTCGATTTGGGCAGAGAGCGGTTGTTGACAGGAGATTCGCTGCGGGCAAGCTGGCAGCACACCAGAATCCCTGGATTCGGGGGATCTGACTTATCCCCCAGCCCATTGACCAAGGACGCCTATTCCTAAGGGGCGAGCAACAACCGGGAATTCAAAAATTCAAATTCGAAGTCTATTAAAGGGGCGCGACGGGCAGGAAAGAGAGAACACAATTACGCACTGAGAAGTCGGAAGAGCCGCCGGTCCCGCAGTCGCCGTCGCCGCCGAAGTCGCCGGAGAAGGAAGCGGAGCTGTTCGTCCGGGTTCCTTTATTTGTTTTGCAGTAGAACCGACCTTCGGGTCGAGAAACAATTTCATGTTTTCCGTTTTTAATTTCCTTTAATTCCGTATTTTGATTTTCTTCAAAAACGCTTATCGATTTGAAGCTATGATTAATATAGTTTGTTTTCCTTTAATTATTTCGTCTTTTAATTTCTGTATGATTGGCTAAGTTGTTTTGCATCTGGGCAGGGACGGATCGAAGGTGAAATTAGGGTTTAGTTAGGCCGCGAGGTTGGAGGGGCTGAACTAACCGGTTGGGTGTTTGTTCCCGAGGCAAAGTTGTTTGAGGTTTATTTCTGGGGAGTTTGGGTAAACTAGGACGACCACTAGTGAACCTTTACAAACTGGGATACTGGTGATTTGCAAACCGCATAGATGTACCTTGTAGTATTGTTGCGGGCATAGCACTAGAACTTGCAGGAGATGCGGTCGTATGTTTCGAGCATGCTATTGGCCGAGCGGGTCTGTCTAGAGGGTAATGCGGGTTTGGGCAAACTAGATCCATGTTTGGTCGCATAGGTTATCGAATTGTTCAGATCCAGGGGGATTAGGCAAAGTGTTAGCTAGCCTTTTCTTTACACAGTAAGGATAGATGAGGGGTGGGGCAATTGCTGGGCGTGACGCAATAGGACCACTTTTGTTTTTGCACCCTATAACTGCTGACAAACCGCTGGTAAAAATCCTTAGTGCCGATGAACGGTAGTTTGCCCTAATGATCCTGAGTGAAGTTGTCTGCCCGGATGCCTTGTTTATCATTTGATTTAAGTTTTCCCTTTTAGTATTCTGTTAGATCTGAGTTGTTCGCTTTGTTTACTGTTAGATTTATTTACTTGCATGCTATTTCTGTTAGTAGTAGTTAGATCAAAGTGTTTGAACGATTGCAAAACCGCTGTGCCACAGCACCCAAACTAAAAACTTTTTGTGACAACCCCTTGGGCAAAGCCGAGATCACCTACTGTAATTGCCTCCTTGTGGGACCGACCCCACGTACTTGCCATTATCTACGTTTTGTAGTTATAAGAGTACTGGCTAAAATACAAATTTTATTTTGGCAGCGCGTTTGCTCAAACGACAAGTATTCGCGCTCGTCAAAATTGGCGCCGTTGCCGGGGAGGCAAATTTCCAACAGTAAGTCGTCTGTGCTAACAGTTTGACTTGTTTTGTTTATGCAGGATTCTGTTGCTGGCAAAGAGATTGTAACCTGGTACGATCCAGAGATCGAAAAGACCGCAAAGCGAATCCGGAAAGAAACAAGGCTAGCCAAAGCATTAGCACGTGCCGCCCAAGAAGCTGCCCATACACCAAGGGCAGAAAATCCGCGAAGGGCAAGGAGAGGTGACCCAATTACCCCACCAAGACGTTCACCGGAACCAGCCATCATGGCAAACCAAACCCTCAGGGAAATGATGTTCCCTGCCAATCCGAACCTCCGACCATCAGGCATCACTTTGCCCACCATCAACGAGAACTGGGAGATGAAACACAATTTCATCCAAATACTGCCTAAGTTCAGCGATATGCCCATGGAAGACCCACAGAGGCATCTTCAAGACTTCGAGTTAGCCTGCGGAACTATAAGGGGAGGGCCCCCTTTGAGTGAATACATCCGACTGCTGGCTTTTCCCTTCTCACTTGGGGATGGAGCACGAGAGTGGCTCTACACTCTGCCCGAAGGACAAATCACTACTTGGGCACAGCTCCAACAGAAGTTCTTGGAAAAGTACTTCCCTGCCGCCCGAATCCAACACATGCGAAGAAACATCAGTAGCATTAAGATGGGGGCAGGCGAAGAGTTCCCCGCATATTGGGCACGGTTTAAACAGATGTTGGCAAAGTGTCCTCAGCACCAGATCCCTGACCACGATTTGATCCAATACTTTGTGTCTGGGCTAAGGATGCACGAGAGAACCCTCCTGCACGCTGCCAGTGGAGGGTCCATCCTGAATAAAAGTGCTGAGGAGGCATTCAAGCTCTTCAAGGAGATGGCAGAGGAGTTCAGAGATGACGGAAGTGAGTTGCCCAGGACCAATTTGGGGACAACCACCGCTGCGGATTTAAAAATCGATAAACTGTGCAGCGCAATGGAGAAGTTCATGAACTCTATGGCCACCGGGCCAAAGAGAGGTGTGAAAGCTTGCCAGATCTGTCAGGGCACAGAGCATGCCACTGATGAGTGCCCCTCACTGTATGACGAGGAGGTCAAAGCGATGGGGCAGAGCAACGGTAACGGGCAAGGAAGGGGGAAACCATACTATGATAATAGGTATGGGAATAACAACAACTACAATGAAGGGTATAATGGAAACCAAAATTTCCAGCGCTACAACCAACAGGGGCAGTACCAACAGCAAGGCCCCGGGATGTACCACCAGCCCGCTCAGACCAAAGGGCCTACCTTGTCTGAAATGATGGAAACTTTGGTCAAAGAGAACATCAAGTTTCAGCAAGAGAATGCCAAAGCCCACCAAGAGAATGAGAAATTCAAGCAAGAGACTAGAGGTCAGTTCCAAAATCTAGGAGCCCAAGTCTCACATCTCACTCAAGTGGTGGCAAAGCTAGAACAGAAAGGAGGTACTTTGCCCCCGAAAGTCGAAGTAAACAATGCCCATGTTAATGCCGTCCAGCTCAGAAGTGGCAAACCACTTACTATAGTGGAAAATTCTGCAGTAAAGGACAAAGAGCCTGTGTTAGATGATCCCCCAGTCATTGAGGAAGACCCTGGGACAGATGTTGAGCAAGAAGAGGTGATAGTCAAGGCAAAGAGGGACAAATCCCCACCACCGAAAATCAGGCCACCCTTCCCGGGCAGATTGAATAAAAACCAAGAGAGGGAAGAAACTCAAGAGATGTTCAAGATGTTTAAGAAGGTGGAAATCAATATGCCCCTTCTGACCATACTGAACGCTATGCCCAGATGTGCTAAGTTCTTGAAGGAGCTTTGCACAAAGAAGGTCAAATATCAGGACGATGCGAAGTTTGAGGTGGGGGAGAATGTCTCTGCCGTGATTAAAAAGACTGGACCTACAAAGTGTGGAGACCCAGGCATGTTCTACATTCCGTGCATCATAGGGCATATGAAGATAGAGAAGGCAATGCTCGATCTTGGAGCATCAATCAACGTTATGCCCAAAACGATGTACGAAGACTTGGAAATAGGGCAACTGAAGCCCACTCGAGTTGTGATCCAACTGGCTGATAGATCGAACGTTTATCCTGAGGGCATATTGGAAGATGTCCTGGTCAAAGTGGAAGAGTTGATATTCCCTGCTGATTTCTATGTGCTCGATATGGGCAGATCAAGTAAAGCCCCAGTGATGATATTGGGCAGACCGTTCCTGAAAACAGCAAGGACCCACATCGACTGCGAAACCGGTAGGCTGACGTGCAAATTCGAGGGAGAGACGGTCACCTTTGACCTCTACAAATCCATGAAGCACCCAGCTGACACCGAAGAGATCCACTACATTGACCAAATTGAGAAGGCAGTGGAGGCAAAGGCGCTCCAATGTGGCAAGTATGATCATACTGAGATAGCCATTCAACAAGGGCTTACAGAGTTTGACATGGAGGACGAACCGGAAGAATTGCAAGAGGCAATTGAGCAGTTAGATTCTTTGGAGAGTTTCAAAGGCAGTCCGGGCAAACCGATAGAGGTTGAAGAAATGATCATGGTGCCTTCCCTCGAAAAGCCACCAATGCTGGAATTGAAAAAGCTGCCCAAGCACCTGAAGTATCTATACTTAGGAGATAATGACACTTTGCCCGTCATCATAAGTGCCTATTTGCAAGAGGCAGAGGAGGCAAAGTTGAGATATGTGCTGGGGCAGTACAAACAGGCCATAGGGTGGACTTTGGCTGACATCAGAGGGATAAGTCCAAGCATCTGCCAACACCACATTCTTCTGGAAGATGACTCTGTGCCCGTACGTGATCCTCAAAGGAAGCTCAATCCAGCAATGAAGGAAGTTGTGCTCAAAGAGATCAAGAAGCTTCTCAGTGTGGGCATAATCTACCCAGTGTCAGATAGCAAGTGGGTTAGCCCAGTGCATGTGGTGCCAAAGAAGTCTGGAGTTCAAGTCATAGAGAACGAAAGAAATGAGCAGATTGCCACCCGACTACAAACTGGGTGGAGAGTTTGCATTGACTACCGCAAACTGAACAAGGTAACCCGCAAGGATCACTTCCCTTTGCCTTTCATTGATGAAATGTTGGAAAGATTGGCTGGGAAGAAGCACTTTTGCTTTCTGGATGGCTACTCAGGGTACATGCAGATATGGGTTGCTCAAGAGGATCAGGATAAAACCACCTTCACCTGTCCTTTTGGCACCTTTGCCTACAGAAGAATGCCCTTTGGCCTCTGCAATGCACCAGGAACTTTTCAAAGATGCATGATGAGTATCTTCGCTGACCTGCTCGAAAATGGAATTGAAGTGTTCATGGACGATTTCACCGTGTATGGCAACTCCTTTGACTCCTGCCTGGAACACTTAGAGATGGTGCTCAAAAGGTGTGTGGAGAAGAGCCTTGTTCTGAACTACGAAAAATGTCATTTCATGGTCGAAGAGGGAATTGTCCTTGGGCATGTTATTTCAGCTAAGGGCATAGAAGTGGATAAAGCCAAGATCGAAGTCATCTCCAAGCTGCCATACCCGAGGAATGTGAAGCAAGTCAGGGGGTTCTTAGGGCTTGCTGGCTTCTACAGACGTTTTGTGAAGGACTTTGCCCAAATTGCTCGCCCTCTGACCAGACTGCTTCAGAATGATGTAGAGTGGAACTTTGATGAGGACTGCAAGGCTGCTTTCAATCACTTGAAGGATAGGTTGGTCACAGCACCTATTATTCAACCACCAGAATGGGGCATGCCATTCGAGCTGATGTGTGATGCAAGTGGATATGCAGTGGGAGCTGTGTTAGGGCAAATGAAAGGGAAAGAAAGGCATGTGATATACTATGCCTCGAAGACCCTTAATGCTGCCCAAAGTAACTATGCCACGACTGAGAAGGAGCTTTTGGCCATTGTCTTTGCCTTTGAGAAGTTTAGGTCTTATCTGCTGGGCAGTAAGACCATAGTGTATACAGACCACGCTGCACTGAAGTACCTCATGGCAAAGAAGGAGACTAAACCAAGGCTTATTCGATGGATCCTGTTACTTCAGGAGTTTGACATCGAAATTCGAGACAAGTCTGGCAATCAGAACCTCGTTGCAGATCATCTAAGTAGGATTCTCCAGAAGGAAGAGGATATGCCTATCACCGAGACGTTTCCTGATGAGCACCTGTATTCTATAACCACTTTGGGCGAAGAGCCATGGTTCGCTGACCTTGTGAACTTCATGGTTACTGGAATTTTCAGGGACGGCATGACCTACTACGAGAAAAACAAAATGAAGCGTGAGGCAAGGAGCTATGTCTGGGATGAACCCTATCTGTGGAAAAGATGTGAAGACCAAGTTCTTAGAAGATGCATTCCTGAGTCCGAGCAGCAGGGCATAGCGGATCACTGCCACAAGCAACCCTGTGGAGGCCACTTTGGGCCTAGGCGTACAGCAAGGAAAATACTGGATTGCGGATTCTACTGGAACACTTTGGTTCGAGACTGCTATGAGCTATGCAAGAGATGTGATGAATGCCAGAAGGAAGGCAATTTGACCAAGCGTAATGAAATGCCCTCTGTGCCCATACTGCCAGTAGAGATCTTCGATGTCTGGGGCATAGACTTCATGGGGCCATTTCCAAATTCACAAGGTAAGGAATATATACTCCTAGCAGTTGATTATGTCTCAAAATGGGTCGAGGCAAAGGCAACCCCCACCAACGATTCGCGCATTGTGGCTGAATTCCTCAAAGGGAATATTTTCACTCGGTTCGGTGTGCCCAGAGCACTAATAAGCGACCAGGGGACCCATTTTTGCAACTCTGTAATTGAGAGGATGTTGCGAAAATATGGAGTGACTCATCGAATCACTTGTGCCTATCACCCCCAGGCAAACGGCCAAGCAGAGCTCTCCAACAGGATTATTAAAGCTATTCTGAGGAAGACAGTTAGGCCAGAAGGGAAGGATTGGGCAGGCAAACTGGATGATGCACTGTGGGCATACCGCACTGCATTCAAGACTCCGTTTGGTATCTCCCCTTACCGAATGATATTTGGGAAAGCTTGCCATTTGCCCGTAGAGATAGAACACAAGGCACACTGGGCAGTGAATAAAGTCAACTTTGATTGGGATTTGGCTGGGATCGAGCGTAAACTTGACTTGGTCGAATTAGAGCAGCTTCGCATTGAAGCGTATGACCATGCTGCCCACTACAAAGAGCGGACCAAGAGGGCTCATGACAAACTGATCAAGAGGAAAAAGATTGAGGCTGGACAGTTGGTTTTACTGTACCAAACCAGAAATCAGTTCCGTTCGGGCAAACTGTCCTCCAAATGGGAAGGACCTTATTTTGTTCACCATGTCAGCCCAAATGGATCTGTGGAGCTGAAAAGCAAAAAAGATGATGACTACATTTTCAAGGTGAATGGCCATAGAGTGAAGCCCTATTTTGGGCAAGAGAATCTGGAAGGGCAGCTTGCCCTGATTGAGTGATCAGATAAAGCAGTTGGGTCCTGCCCGGGACTATAAATAGGGCGCTGGCCAGGAGGCAACCTGGTATGTTTGTATAATTTTGTTATTTCTTTTTTTTAGATTAGGAATAAACTACTAGCAACAAGGGACTTTGACTATGCCGCGAGAAAGGGTATTGTTTGTTTTTGATTTTGCAGGAGGACTTTGGGCAGACCGAGACTTTGGGCAAAGAGGGACGCAAGTGGGCAGTTGCGATTTTCAAGGGCTGAAAACCGTCCCATCAGGGACTCTGCAACTCCACCATCATCACGCCTCTATCCCTATCCGCCCGCGATTCCCGATAACTGCCATTAATCCCCTATTTTCAAAATTCAAAAACACATTATATATCTTTTGTTTTTCTCTCCAAATGGTATCAACGAGAGCAAAAAACAAACTCAGAAAAATCCCTCACGGAACCCTAATTGATCTTACTATAGGTACCGCCGCATCCAAACTGAAAAAGATGGTGTCTCCAAAAAGATCGAGTCCGGCAAAGCCCAAATCCCCCGCCGCCGAAGAAGCCATTCACGCCGTCCCGCTGGCCACCATCCCACCGAGCCCCTCCACGACGGAGACTGACAACACCCCTATTGACGACTTGGCCAGGGAGATTGACGAATCCAAAACCACCGGCGAAAAAGAAGATCTGGAAACCCTAGCCACCGCCGCTCAGAAGGAGGAGGGCAAAGCCGCCGTTGACAGTCCCCCGAAAAAGAAGCAGAAGAAGTCGGCGGGCAAAGGCAAGAAGAAGGTTACTCCCACCCCCACTGCCGGATCCACCTCCGACGACAAGGAAAAGGAAGATTCGACGGCCGCCGGTAAAACTCCGGTGGAAGAAGAGGAAGAAGAGGAGGAGGTGATAAAAAGCCCAGCCCCCAAAAGCAGAACCCGTGCATCCACTAGGAAGAGGAAGGCGGTTGACACCACGGCACGCGAAATCGCGGCCCCGAAAACAGTGTGCTTCGAATCGCTCAAACTGATGGGTGTGGAAAAGGAGGTTCGAGGGTATTTCAAGGCCATAGGGTGGGAGCCGTTTCTTGAGTGGTCTGGGCAAATCAATGAAGGCATCGTGAGAGAATTCTTTGGTTCTCTGGGCATCAAAGAAACTAAGGATGAGGGAGTCATAGGGATTCAGTTTGAGTTGTTTGATCGAACTGTTTCTATTGGTGGTAATGAATTGGATTTGTGTTTGGATATGGCAGGTATTGCAGATCTGAAGTCAAAGGCCTACCAGGAGTCACTGAGGGCTTTGCCAGAGTACACAAAGAAGGAGCTGCAGAAGATCTGGAAGCAGTTGGGCAAAGGAGGCGAGTTCGTGGGGCAAAGCACCAAGTCAATCCAGTTGAAGAGCCATGCACTCAGGGTTTGCCACAGGATCCTGGCCATCAACTTCTTTGGCAAGACGGATACCAGTAGTGCTGTTTCCCATCTGGAACTGGGCATACTGTGGTGTATGCATCAGAAGATCAGGCTGCATTTCAGTGCCTGCCTCTGTGCCCAAATGAAGTGGCTGCAAACTCACCCCCTCCAGCGTCTCTCACTGGCCCACTTCCCAATGATGTATGCTTCGAAGATGAACCTGATCAAGAAGGGCAAAGAGCTGGAGATGATGGTGGAAGGCAAGTTTGACATCCAGTGCTTCAAGCGCATGCAGGATATTGTGCCTATGAGTGATGGCAGTGTGAAGTTTTTGGAGGAGAAACCAGTGAAGGTAGAGGTGAAGGATTCAGTTGCTGAGGCTAAGGCCAAAGAGGAAGTTGCAGAGAGACAGGGAGCCATCGAGGCTCGTTTGGATAAGATCGAGAAGGTGTTCGAGGAAGTGAAGGCGATGATGATCGCATACTTTGACCACAGTGGATTCAGGTACACACCTGCTTCCACCTCCTAATTTGTACCCTCCCTTGTTTTTAGTAGTTGTTAGTTTTTTTTTTTTCTTTTTTTCTTTTTTTTTTGTTAAGGTCACCCCCGAGTCACTCTGGTTCGGGGGAGACTAGGTTGATCTCCCTGCTGACACACTTTGCCCAGGCAAAGTGTGTGAGGGGGCAGGTGCGCCAACTTTTTGAGTCACAGTCTGGTCGTGGTTAGCCCCTACTGATCTTATTACTTTTGCACACTTTGCCCAGGCAAAGTGTGTGAGGGGGGAAAGGGAAAGGGCAAACCCCTGTTTCTAATCGAGTCAGCATGATTATGTGTCACCTTGGGCAAACATACATACAGTAACTCAAACTTTATAGTTAAGATGCATGAAATAGGGATGATGGAACTGTTCTAGGCAAACTGTGAGAATTGAGCCTACATTAATATATGATTTCTTTCTTTGAGAGTCTGCTGTGATCTTTACAATGCTTGTCTTTGCCTGTTTGCTGAATTGAGTAGTTTGACTGAGTAGGGTTGTTAAATGATTAGGGCACTTCTTTGTTTTATTTCCCCCAGAATAAATAACATTATCCCTTGCTAGCCCTTTGAGCCTTATTGAATATTCTTTGTGAACCCATCTGGTATTATGCCCACATTACATAGGCAGCCAGAGAGAGAAAGGGAGTTAGGGCATAGTGTTCAAAAAAAAAAAAAAAAAAAAAAAAAGAAAAGAAAAAATCAGAAAAGAAAAAAAAAAGATGAATAAAAAAGTTGTTGTGCTAAGGCCCGTAAGAAAGGGGGCAAAGTGGCAGAGAAAAGGCTAACATCAAAAAGCCCTCTGCCCAAATAGAGCCTACTCCCAGAAAAATCTACCCTTATGAGCCCAACACTACAACCCAATAAAAGCCCCTTTGATAACCTCCCTGCTTAGTTAAAACAAACTCAGATTAGCAATAAGGCAAATTTAGGCAAAGTGGAGTCACAGCAGAAAATGAGTGTCATTGAACCCATACACTGAAAAGAGAGAAACACTGTGAGGGAGTGAACCCAAAGACCTAGAACAGACTCTTGACTTATTTTTATCTCAACTTGAATTTTGTGTTATCTGTATGTACTATGCCCTTTACTGATCATGCTAAAGTCCTTTGCTTTATTCCTTTCTATTTCTTTCATTTCTGTTTTCACTTTGGTCTTGAGTCAGGCAAATCAGAGCCCACGCTTGGGGACAAGCGTATCCAAGTGTGTGCGGTTCTGATGAGCCATTTTATTTGCTCATCTTAGAGCATTTTTACACCCTTTATTGAGTCATTTTGAGTCGGTTACGTGTCTGGGAGGGCACAATTGGGTGTTTGGGCAGAGTGTGTGGTGATGCAGGTAACAGGTGGCACACTGGGCAAAAGAGGCAAGGAAATCCCCTTCTTTGGGCAAATCAGATTCTGGAGCGGTAGTGACAAGCAACAGTTTGACCACATCGGGCAAATGGGTAAGGTCATGAAGCAGAAGACCCAGAATTCCTACAAAGTACCGTGCCTGGTCCGACCACCTGTGGAGGAGAAGAATTACCTGCAGATTTCGATTTGGGCAGAGAGCGGTTGTTGACAGGAGATTCGCTGCGGGCAAGCTGGCAGCACACCAGAATCCCTGGATTCGGGGGATCTGACTTATCCCCCAGCCCATTGACCAAGGACGCCTATTCCTAAGGGGCGAGCAACAACCGGGAATTCAAAAATTCAAATTCGAAGTCTATTAAAGGGGCGCGACGGGCAGGAAAGAGAGAACACAATTACGCACTGAGAAGTCGGAAGAGCCGCCGGTCCCGCAGTCGCCGTCGCCGCCGAAGTCGCCGGAGAAGGAAGCGGAGCTGTTCGTCCGGGTTCCTTTATTTGTTTTGCAGTAGAACCGACCTTCGGGTCGAGAAACAATTTCATGTTTTCCGTTTTTAATTTCCTTTAATTCCGTATTTTGATTTTCTTCAAAAACGCTTATCGATTTGAAGCTATGATTAATATAGTTTGTTTTCCTTTAATTATTTCGTCTTTTAATTTCTGTATGATTGGCTAAGTTGTTTTGCATCTGGGCAGGGACGGATCGAAGGTGAAATTAGGGTTTAGTTAGGCCGCGAGGTTGGAGGGGCTGAACTAACCGGTTGGGTGTTTGTTCCCGAGGCAAAGTTGTTTGAGGTTTATTTCTGGGGAGTTTGGGTAAACTAGGACGACCACTAGTGAACCTTTACAAACTGGAATACTGGTGATTGGCAAACCGCATAGATGTACCTTGTAGTATTGTTGCGGGCATAGCACTAGAACTTGCAGGAGATGTGGTCGTATGTTTCGAGCATGCTATTGGCCAAGCGGGTCTGTCTAGAGGGTAATGCGGGTTTGGGCAAACTAGATCCATGTTTGGTCGCATAGGTTATCGAATTGTTCAGATCCAGGGGGATTAGGCAAAGTGTTAGCTAGCCTTTTCTTTACACAGTAAGGATAGATGAGGGGTGGGGCAATTGCTGGGCGTGACGCAATAGGACCACTTTTGTTTTTGCACCCTATAACTGCTGACAAACCGCTGGTAAAAATCCTTAGTGCCGATGAACGGTAGTTTGCCCTAATGATCCTGAGTGAAGTTGTCTGCCCGGATGCCTTGTTTATCATTTGATTTAAGTTTTCCCTTTTAGTATTCTGTTAGATCTGAGTTGTTCGCTTTGTTTACTGTTAGATTTATTTACTTGCATGCTATTTCTGTTAGTAGTAGTTAGATCAAAGTGTTTGAACGATTGCAAAACCGCTGTGCCACAGCACCCAAACTAAAAACTTTTTGTGACAACCCCTTGGGCAAAGCCGAGATCACCTGCTGTAATTGCCTCCTTGTGGGACCGACCCCACGTACTTGCCATTATCTACGTTTTGTAGTTATAAGAGTACTGGCTAAAATACAAATTTTATTTTGGCAGCGCGTTTGCTCAAACGACAAGTATTCGCGCTCGTCATTTCAGTTAAACTTTCTGATGAGAATTATTTGGTATGGAGGCAGCAGGTGTTGATAGCCGTGAAAGGGCATGGTCTAGATGGGTATTTGGATGGAACCCAGCCACAGCCAGCAAGAGTCATATCATCCCCTGAAAATGGAGCCTTGACTCCAAATCCAGAATACCTGTTATGGCAAAGACATGAATTTTGTTTTGTAAAGACTGTTGAGGAATTCTGTTGATTAAATGAACAGCACAAGCAAAGGCATCTTGCCAATATACTCTTTGGACAGACCTGAATGAGTGAGTAAACTCAAACCAGACTCAATGATGTGTCTGTGTTTTCTTTCCACAGCACCATTTTGCTGTGGAGTATAAGGGCAAGACTTCTGATGAAGTATTCCAGAGGCATCAAAAATTTTAGAAAGAGGAAAATATTCAGTCCCACCATCTGACTGAACCCTCTTAATTTTAGTATTCAATTGGTTTTCAACCAGGTTCTGAAAGTGAATAAAGGCTGCAGTAGTATCAGATTTAGAAGCCAAAAAATAAATCCAAGTGTACCTGCTGAAATCATCAATAAATAAATGATAGATAATATAGGTTGCCATGTAAAGATCTTAGGGGTACAGGGCCCCATAGATCTGTATGTATAAGCTCCAAGGGCTGAGTAGCCCTGACATGAGAATGAATATAGGGCAACCTATGTGCCTTTGATTGGGCACAAACAGAGCAGAATTTAAAATGGTTCTCATTCACATATGGAATGTTACATATAGATAAAGCAGTTTTAGTGACATCAATAGATGGATGCCCTAATCTTTTGTGCCAAAGATCCAAGTTTCTAGATGATTTAACATTAGAAGAAAAGGACTGAAAATTAACTGACTGAACAGGGTGCTTAATGACAGTGTTCCAAGTAGCAGAGCAGGCTGTAGGTGGGCTTGTATGGGATAACTGAAACTGGTAGAGGCCATTGTCAAGCATCCCTTTGAGAAGTACCTTACAATGATGATAAACTTGACCCAAAATCTTTGCCCTCTATTTTTCTTGGCTATCACCCACAATACAAAGGCTATAAAATCCAGTTACCATCTCAGAAAATCATTTTGACAAGGAATGTTACCTTTAATGAATCTGTTTTTCCAGCTTTCTCCACTCCTCATTCTCCAGAATCCACATCTTCAACCTCTTTTATTCCTCAACCAATCCGACACATTCCATCATCTATAATCCCAAATCATTTACCACCACCTCCTCACATTCTTCCTTGTTTACACCCTCCATCACCTGCAAATTCCAATAACAATTTACCCAACCCTCCAGCTCATTCTCCTCCAGCTCCTAGTAACCACTCTAGCCCACATGATCCACCCCCTGATTCTCCTGATCATCACCCAGTTCCTGACCCTAATCAAAACATACATCACATGGTTACTAGAGCCAAAAGAGGAATTTTTAAACCCAAAGTCTATCAATCAGACTTAACCTTACCCACTGAACCTACCAGCACCACTGAAGCCTTGCTTCAACCTGCCTGGAAGGATGCAATGAGTTCTGAGTATCAAGCTCTCCTCAGAAATCACACTTGGTCCCTTGTGACCCCTCCTGCACATAGAAACATAATAGGTTGCAGATGGGTATTTAAATTAAAGAAGAATGCTTCTGGCTCCATTACCAAACACAAAGCCAGACTAGTGGCTAAAGGATATACCCAGGTTCCAGGCATTGACTTTCAGGATGTCTTTAGCCCTGTCATCAAACCTGCAACCATTAGAGTCATCCTCACAATTGCTCTTTCCAGAGGTTGGTCCCTTAGGCAAGTTGATGTGGACAATGCCTTCTTGAATGGCACATTGGACTCTTCTCATGATATTTATATGCAACAACCACCAGGTTTTGAGGTAGCTGGCCAAGAGCACCTGGTCTGTCATCTTCACAAGGCCATTGATGGCCTCAAACAGGCCTCTAGAGCCTGGTTCCATAAACTTCAACAGGTTCTTTTCAGCATTGGCTTCACTGCCTCCAAAGCTGATTCCTCCTTGTTCATCAAACATACACCTTCTCTCACCCTATTTGTGTTAGTTTATGTTGATGACATAATTATAACTGGAAATTCAAATTCTGCTATTACTCACCTCATTCACTTTGCTCTAAAGGACCTTGGCCAGTTAAATTACTTTTTGGGAATCCAGGTCACTTATAATTCTGATGGCATTCATCTCTCTCAACATCAGTATATCCTTGATCTTCTCAAAAAGGCAGGACTTTCTCAAGCCAAGGGTGTTCCCACCCCCATGGTCAGCTCTCAATCTCTGTCCAAACATGCAGGGACCCCTTACTCTGATCCTTCCCATTACAGAATGCTTATTGGAAGCCTCCAATATCTCACCATCACAAGGCCTGATATCACATACTCTGTTAATAAACTCAGCCAATATATGCAGGCACCTACAGACATTCATTTCAGATCAGTAAAACGCCTGCTCAGATACATTTCTGCTACTAATACTCATGGTCTAAAACTATCTAAATCACCTCACCTTACCCTTACCGTTTATGCTGACTCTGACTGGGCTTCTGACCCTGATGATCGGCGGTCCACCTCCGGCCACTGCATCTTCTTTGGTTCGAGCCTCATCACTTGGAGCTGCAAAAAGCAACAAACTGTTTCCCGCTCCAGTACAGAGGCCGAGTATAGGAGCCTTGCTAATGCCATCTCAGAAACATTGTGGGTTAAATCTCTCCTTTCTGAGCTCGGCGCTCTCCCAGCTCAACCGCCGGTAATCTGGGTTGACAACTTAGGGGCTATTTATATGTCGTCTCATGCCGTCGTTCAGGCTCGAACCAAACACATCGAACTCGACCTCCATTTCATTCGCGAGAAAATACAATCCAAAACAGTTTATGTCCACCACATTCCAGCTTCCGCCCAAATCGCCGACATTTTCACCAAAGCTCTGTCGGTTCAACCGTTCACGCGGCTCCGCACCTCCCTGCACGTCATCCGCGCTCCGATTGCGGGGGGTATTGAAGGTCTTGGATTTTCCCTAATTTTGCTGTCTCGATTTTGCCTTAATTGGGATTTTATTACGCGCGCCTCTTTTCAAACTCCAGTGTGGTGTCATCCTCTTATGGGCCAGATTAATTCTCTTCATGGATTGGGCCAGATTAATTAATTCATGACCCAACATCACACACGACGTCGTATAGCTCAATGTCTTCTTTATTATTATTTTCAGTTCGCTTTGTACGGACATTTAGGCATTAGGGTTTTATCCGTTGTGTATTTAAACACCAATGTAATAGGAGCCGCAATCCCAAGGCTGATGAATCAAGAAATTCCTATTCTCATATTTTTCTTAGCTAAAAATAATACATCTCAATAAAAGGTGATTAAAAAAACAAATTCCTAAAGAATCTCAGGCCCATGATATTCTGCCTCATGCTAGCACAGCTATGACTGATATAGACACTTGCAAAAGCACATTCGAAGAGTTCGAAGTCGAGCAGTCGGAGGCGCTGAAAGAGGCCAGCAATGTTGTAAATAATTTTAGTGTTATGATACTGATTCCGTACGTATTTGGAAGCCTGAATAAAGCCTGAATACCAATCACGAACATTATAGCTCTATAGATACTAAGCTATACAGTAAAATAAAGTGTTATTGTTATGAATATATTAATTAGTGAAGTACTAGTTTACCTTTCTTGGTAAACAAGACAGAAATCCTACTTTATATCCTATATAAAGGAGTCTTATTTAATAATAAAGAATAAAAAGTATAGAAATTAAGAGAATGTTGTGGTTCACTTAATTTTTTGTTTTAATATACTCACATTCATTTATTTTGTCAAAGAATATGATAAATTGAATGATACAAATTATAATATTGGATTACATATAGAATATAATTGAGTAGTACTTGTTTAATTAAAAATATATTTGATATGATTTAATTTAAATTATATTTGAACTCAATTTAATTCAACTTGTCTGTCCAAAAGAACATAAACTTACCTTGACTTGAGCAACCATCCTTCTTTATTTTAGAGTTATACACATCTTGTAATTTTCTTTATTTTAGAGTTATACACATCTTGTAATTTGTATACTACCAGACCCGTCTAACATAAAGCTTTCCATTATGCAAAGAATGACTTTCATTATTGGTTAGACTTCAAATATGCAAAGAAGATGTCTGAGAACTGAGTTCAAGTGCCGCGTAATCGAGCTAAACGGGTGGTATAAATGTATGGAAACCCTTACACAATTTTTAAAATTAATAAAACAATTAAATGACATTATCACCACATAGAAACTTCAACTCCTGTACAAATCTGGACAAATCCAACTGGTACACAAGAGTTGTAACTTAAAGTATCTTTATGGACACAGAATTTCAACTTGATACACTTATCTGTAGTTGGAAGTTTCCGGAAACTCTAAGCACAACAAGAAGCGCTTGTTGCCCTCTCCGCAGGTCGGTCCGTAAGGACCATACCTGATGGGTTCGGTGCCTGCTGCAGACGGGGCAATCTCTTCGCTGAAAAAAAAGAGTTTAGGTTATTAAACTAATATCTTTTAATATGTTAGAAAAATAGTATACAAATGCAACAACACATTTGAAGGTTGTTAATTAATGTTTTCGAGACTAATTAGAGCTCTTTACCTATCTCATAAAATATGTCATTGACGTTTGTTGCTACCTTTGCAGAAGTTTCCATAAAGAAAAGACCGTTTTCCTGAGCATAAGCTTGTGCTTCCTGCAATACACGTTGCACAATCAGATAACGAAAATTTATTCTTGCTCACAGGTATGAAACCACAAAAAGATTTTTGCACTTCTTTTAAGTAAGAATGCAGGATTTACGTAAGATATAAAAAGGAGAATAAAAATGAATAGTAAAAACTTGCCTCAGCTGCCACTTTTCTTCCATCCAACAAATCTGATTTATTCCCAGCAAGTGCCATAACCATATTTGAGTTACCTTATGGCAGAAAACAACACAAATTAGCAATGAATTATAATCGCACCATGACAACAAACAATACACCATTACCCAACACACACCGAAACAAAAGACAAAAGATTTCATCATTCTCTATATACTGTACAACAATTATAAATTACACAGAGTCGAAACTAAGAGAATAATGAATGTACCTTGGGCTTGAAGCTCTTGAACCCATTTTTTGGCCCGATCAAATGACACCTACAGTGCAAAGAAACTAGTATTATTGTAAGAAAGAACATTGACAAGAAAGAGTCGTGACTTATTTTCCTTGTTTTTTTCGAGGGTGTTGTGGGGAGGATTACTACTACTTTTGTTTCTCGAAACAACCATTTGTGGAAGCACATACTTGATTCGTGATGTCGTAGACAATAACGGCTGCAGCTGCTCCCCGGTAGTACATTGGAGCTAAGCTGTGGTACCTCTCCTGACCAGCTGTATCCCATATCTCGAATTTCACAGTCGCATCATTCACAGCAACCGTTTGCGAAAAAAACGCCGCCCCTATAGTCGATTGCTGCAGCATACAAGTTCATTCACTCACCTCCGGAACCCACAAGACAAAGAAAATCTTAACTCACGACACAAAATATTTTTTCCAGAACCTGAAACTCGACGAACTGTCCTTTCACGAAACGCAGCACCAAACTAGACTTTCCAGTTCCAACATCTCCAAGGAGCACCTGCAAAAACGGTGTTTGCAAACTATGTATGAAGGTCGATGATGCGGAATCGAAAGAGAAATTTCAAGAACACTCGGAACACAGATTTACCCAACTGCGCAAATCAACAATCAATTACCCCTAAAACTAAAACCTAATTTTACATGAACAAAACTTTGAAACTACGAAAACACGATTTCGATAATTGAGGTTTGGAAACTGTAATTCACGGGACTATTAGCCAATCAAAAATACAATAATTTAACTCGAGCACAAATATAAAAAAAAAAAAATCGGAGGAGAAGTGCAGACCAGTTTGGCGTTGATGTTCTGGTTTCCGCTGGACGCCATGAATCAGATTCAGGCACGAATAAATCGGAGACGAATCGAAGCGATTAAATCCGAATGGAAAAAGATTTAAAAAAAAAGTATTAGGTGAGGGTTTGCAATGGGTATGAGTTGACGCGAAGGAGAGAGCGGGGAACCTGATACAGTACGTCAACAGAAATGTAGGAGGAGAAGATAACAAATCGGACGCGTATTCCTTTTAATTAATTAAATTTATAAATCTTTTTTGTTTTCTATTCTACTCTACTTTTTATTCACATTAAAAAACAAAATTATAATTAAATTTTTTTATCAACTTAATAAAATAAATCTTGATTTATGTACTTGGCAAAATTTAGAAAATAATTAAAGACCACTTCTCATTCAATGATCCTAATTTTTATTTTAAGCATTCCACTCAAATTATTTATTGATTAGTACTCATTTGAATGTTTGGACATTGTTTTCTTTAGATTACGAACACTTTGTACTGAGGTTTGATTCAAATCCGTGGGCTAAATGAAGAAAATAAAGAAATCATGGTAGTGGCAATTTAGGTGCAACTGGGTTTGGCGTACGTAAGTTGGGTAGCTACGCGTTAGAGCAATGACACATTTTCTGAATTCGGCAAATTTATGGTTTTGGACCTTAAGCGCTAATTATGAAACTATAATACAAAACTACAAAATATGTCAATGTTGACCTTCATTTATAGAAGGAAAAAAAATGGGATGCTAATTATGAAACTATACTACAAAACTACAAAATATCTCAATATTGACCTTCATTTATAGAAGAGAAAAAAATGGGATGCTAATTATGAAACTATAGTACAAAACTACAAAAATATCTCAATATTGGCCTTGAAGAAAAAAAAAATGGCATCTATTTAATTATAGAAGAAAAAAATTATTTTATCTATTACAAATTAATGGTCACAATTATTTTGTAAATTAAAAAAAATGTGATTACTAGTTTGGGAGGAAGTAATATATTTTTTTGATATAATCATACTAATTCTGTTCCAAATTTCTAAACACATTTTTTTTTATAAAGAAACTCTAAAACAAAAGGAGTGTAGATTTTTTGTTTTATTAAAGTACTCGTTCAAAAACACTTGTCATACTTTCCTTTTAGGGGTGTCAAACAATAGTTGACACACCCCAAAAAAGGAAATAATTATTCTACCTTTTTCATTTTAATATACAATTTTATTCTACTTTACTCCACCTACTTTTTAACCTTTACTCACAACTACTTTACTTTTTACTTTTAAAATATATTTTTACTTTTTACCTTTTAATTAAAAAATTAAAAAATAACAATTTTCTTAAACTCCGTGTCCAGCAAAGTATGACATCTATTAATGGTCGGAGGGAGTATTTGATAATATAATTTTAACCAATAAAAGAGTGGCACGTGTCTTATTATTGGAAAAAATCATTTCTCACAGCGTGGTCAATTGATGACCGAATCTATAGAAATTTTTATACAACGTCAATCAAATTATGCAATGGGAGCAATATACATGGTCCAAATGACCACATGCTTATACCAACTTTTTTGTCCAAACCTTAAAATTTCATAACTAAGGACTAGAGAAAGTGAATCAATTTCAGAATTAGAGTGATTAAAATTTATAAATTGCACGTCAAGTGTTCGATTAAATACTTAAATTAATATAATTAATTATCGGATCGGTTGTTAACAAACAGGTAGAAGAGTGTTTGACAATTACATGGAACAATTAACTGAATCACTCTAGGATCACTCAGAAAATGATCATTTTAGTGTAATTATGCAATCTATAAATCACTAATCCCGAAGTAAACAAATTAACTAAGATCTCAAACCCTAGTTTTTTTTATATTTGATCAATTCTATTATGTTAATTGCTTGATTTAATTTACATTAAATAATTATGCATTGTTGTGAACTTAAAAACAACAATATTTACATCTGTTAGTACGCAAAATATCTTAACGCGACAACAACAATGTTATTCGATAATACGACATGAGAAAATTTTACAAATAACGACCTTGTATTCTTGGTAGAAACCAAACGATTTGGTTTGATCAGTGATTCTTGAACATTGTCCATTAGACAATTTCAAGTCAATTTCACTCATTTCAACTATATCAAGCGATTTGTAATCAGTTAGATACAATTTTCAAAAATATTAGAATTAGGTCTCTTTGATAAAAATATCTTTTGTTACTATCAAAGTTATTGCACAATTTTGCAACTTAGTCCATTAGTAGTTGATACTGATATGATATTTTGCTTTCGTCGTGATTTCGTATGATCTCAGCTTCTATGCAGATTAATCGCATTTCCGGAGTAGCAGCAAACTACGTTGGCAAGCCCTTGACGAACTTTGATTCTAATCCCTTTTCTCATGTTCCGAGTGCAACTGATCTCAGATATTATGAGGACGAGCTGAAGACTATTACACCAATGATACAAGTTTCTTGTTTTTTGGTATCATTTTGTATTTGATGATTTTAAGCCAACAGTTAGTTTTATTTTATTTACAGCTATCACCTCAAGTTTTCTGTATTTGTATATTTACATGTTCGGCCCCAACATTTTTCCTTCTTTTCAATTTGATCCGAACTTAACCGAAATTTCATTTGTTCCAGAGATTTCTCCTCTGGAACTGAAGTATGTTTTTGACAAGATACAATTGCAATACTCTCTTTGTGCTATATTGGAGTGTGTCTTCACTTCACTGAACATATTATGTAATTACGAGAATTTTATATCAAAAGAAGCTTGCTGAGAAAATTCCAGTCCTTTTGGTTTTATTATGAATAGAATTATTTGAAAAAAGTTGACTAATAGTTGAAGACTCAGACAATACTTCCATGATTTCTGATTTTTTAGTCTTAACCACGTACTGAACTCTACATCACATTATTTGATACATTTATAGCCACACTTTGTTCAAAGGCTTTTGTGTTATTAAGATACAATCGGACGAAGACCCAATGTGAAGAAAATTCAAAGTCTTCTAACGATTATTATGATCTGCTTGCATAATGGGGTGGAAGTATAGCCAGTGAAGTCGCAATCGAATTCTGAATAATACAGTTTTTTCGATATATGTAGCTGCTGAACATTCAATATCCATATACATATTACATCATTCAAAAGATGAAACACATAAATGAATCTACTTATTTTTACTAATTTCCTTGTCCTTGTTGTTTTTGTATTTGCTAATACGGATGATGGAGAGGTTATAATTACGAGGTGCGTGGCGAGAGAGAGGGAAGCGCTTCTAAAATTCAAGGAAGGCCTCGTAGACGAGCATGGTATGATGATGTCATCGTGGGGAGCTGCAAATGGGAGGGAGTACGGTGCAACAACACCACTGGTCACGTGATTGCACTCCGACTCGTTGGTAATTTACCATTGTACCCTTATCAGTTGGGAGGTGAGATTAATTCTGCATTTGCATCATTTAAAGGTTTTGGACTTGAGTGCAAACGATTTCCAGAGTTCATATGTTCCATGACTCAATTACAACATTTGAATCTCAGTGGTTCATACCTCTTTGGGAATTTGCCTTCTCAGCTATCGAATCTTACCAACTTACGTGCATTTGATCTTTCGGTCAATCAATTTTCTGGAACTCTCCCTTCACAGATAGGGAGCTTTATGAAACTCGAGACACTCGATCTCTCAGGGAATTATTTTTCTGGAACAATCCCTTCACAGATAGGTAATCTTACCAATCTTTCCACACTTGATATCTCACACAATAACTTTTCTGGAACTCTCCCTTTAGAGATAGGGAATCTTATCAATCTTTCCACACTTGATCTCTCAAGCAATAATTTTTCTGGAAATTTTCCTTCAGAGATAGGGACCCTTACCAACCTCGACACACTTCATCTCTCCTACAATGGATTTTTTGGAACATTTCCTCCACACATAGGGAACCTTACAAATCTTGAGACACTTGATCTCATGCACAATCAATTTTCTGGAACAGTTTCTCCGAACATAGGGAGCCTTATCAATCTTGAGACACTTTATCTCTCGTTCAATCATTTTTCTGGAACAGTTCCTCCACAAATAGGGAACCTTACATGCCTTAAAACAATTTTTCTCGGGAACATAATTTTTCTGGAATTCTTCCATTTCAGCTATTTCAACTTCTCAAGCTGGAAGGACTATGGTTATCTTTTAATTCATTAGAAGGGACAATCACTGAAGCCGACTTAGGCAAACTTACAAACTTAAAGGTGCTGTATTTGTCCTTCAATTCATTGACTCTTGACATCAGGCCTGATTGGACTCCTCCTTTTCAATTGAGTGGAATTTTTTTAGCTGGATGCAAAGTCGGTCCGCATTTCCCGTTATGGCTTCGAACGCAAACCAAATTCAGTTGGCTTGATCTTTCTCTCAATGGCATAGTAGGTGAAGTGCCTAAATGGCTTTCGAATTTGTCTCAGGAAGTATTATACTTGAATCTCTCGCATAACCAGCTTACTGGAACCCTTGCTGATTTCTCATCAATGCTCATTGCCATAGATATCAGTTCTAATAATTTTTCAGGTCCTATACAAGTAATCCCTCCAAGTACTTCGTATTTCCTAATCTCCAAAAATATGTTTTCAGGATCTCTTTCATTTACCTGCTCCATTCCCTATGCTATGTGGGTCCTTGACCTCTCCGATAACCAGTTATCAGGAAAGCTTCCCGACTGCTGGGGGAACATGACTGACTTATCAGTCCTCATTTTATCAAACAACAGTTTTTATGGTGAAATTCCGCTTAACTTAGGTTCTTTGTCGAGCCTATTTAAATTGCACTTGGCCAATAATAACTTGTCCGGTGAGTTGCCTTCGACTCTGCACAACTGCAAATTTTTGCAGCAGATTGATATTGGAGATAACATGCTTACAGGAAGCATTCCGTCATGGATAGGGGAATACCATGAAAAAATGACGTATTTGACCTTTCGTAACAATAGGTTTCGTGGCAGTATCCCTCCACAAATATGTTATCTTTCACATATTCAAATGTTGGACCTCTCTGGAAACAATTTATCTGGAAAAATCCCTCCATGCTTCAACAATTTCACTTATTTGGTTGACAAGAATGCATCCGACTTCATAGATGATGCCGCGGTGCTTAATGAACACACAATAGTTCCTTGGAAACACGCGTTATTTGAATACGGCAAAAATATCGCACATCTTAAACTCATAGATCTTTCACGTAATAGATTAGTTGGAAACATCCCAAGATCATTCTCCTCTCTAAAGGGATTACAGTCCTTGAACCTATCAAGAAATAGATTGACTGGAATCATAGATCCAGATATTGGTCAGACGGACTTGCTAGAAAGCCTTGATCTGTCGAGCAACCAGCTCTCTGGCGCGATTCCCGTTAGCATGGCGAAACTAAATTTTCTAAGCGTTCTTGATTTAACCAACAACAATTTGTCAGGCGTAATCCCGACAGGTGGGAATCTACACACATTTACTGAATCTGCATATGCCGGGAATATTGGACTATGTGGAAAGCCGCTCCCACCGTGCTCGGAAGACAGATATTCCACCAATAATATATCTCAAAATGTTGATGATCGCGGTATTTTGAGCTTATATTTTCTGATAGAAATTGGCATACCTATCATCTTGGGCTTCATAGTTGGGTTCTGGGGAGTCGTCGGTTCTTTGATAGTCAAGGAATCATGGAGAAGGTTGTTCTATAACTTCTGTGGTACTGTCGAAGACTGGTTGTACGTGAGGGCGACTTTGTTCTGGACAAAGCTCAGAAGAAACTGAAATCAGAGGTAAATATGGTTATCATTTTTGGTCGTTATAATTTGGATACGGTATTTTTATGTTACTTTAAATTCTTTTTGTTGAGTGAATTGAATGCTGCAGGCGGTGGCTTCATCGTGAACGACACTTGCATCTTTGAGGTTGGGATTTATGTTCTAGCTGTATCAAAATGATGAATCGAAGTAAACATTGTATATTAAGTTTTGATTATTAGTTTTTCAGCTGTTTCCTTACTTGCTTCCTCGTTGAGAAATGTCGAAGCTTAGCTTCTGTATCAGTATTTCAGTTTAATGTGATGATCACTTTTAAACATGTACGTACGGTCTCCAAAGATGCAATCACTTTACTTATCGACTCTTCTGACAGAGGCGTACGTACGTATATGAAATGTATGAGCATGCATTTATAGAGAAATTATATTTTTGTGTATAAATCAATGTTGTACCTCGAAAGCGAATCTATGTACCAAAGTATTAAAATAATGCATGAACTTAATTAAGTAGATTAATGAAAAGTAGTATTAGTGAACAGGATTCGAAGAGCCACTAACAAGAGAGGCATCACCTTCACATCTTCTGCTCAAGATTGATTCTGTTTCGTTGCTCGATAAGTGTGTTGTCGACAAGTACGAGTCTCCGGAATTTGATGCTGGAAATAACAAATGGTATTGTTAATTTATACATGACTATTACAGTCATCATATAGCTATGCAATGCATTTTCTAGTATGAATCAAATCTTATTATTGCATGCAGGAAACTCGTAATTTACCCCAACGGGCACGGAACTGAAAAACCTGGCGAATATGTTTCTGTCTACTTAGCCATCTCAGGAACAGCTTCATTGCGTTTAAACTGGGAGGTCAATGCTGTTTTTTCGATTTTTATTCTCAATCAGATTTCCGGCATCTATCATCACACAACTGGTTTGTATTTTTTTATAGTAGTATTAATTTTAGTACTTTTTTTTATCCGTTTCCTTTTCATGAACGGCTATTATTGTGTTTCTTTATCCGTGGATCAGGAAGTACACGTCGATTTTTCGGGTTGAAGACTGAATGGGGTGTTCCAAATTTTATGTCAAAGGAAGAACTCATATCCCCATCAAAAGGATATTTGATCAACGACTGTTGTCTGTTTGGAGCTGAGGTCTTCGTCATCAATAACATGAAGGTTATCACTCGATGTTTGTCTCTAAAGGACTTCAAAGTTCCCTACAAACATGAAATTAAGATTTCAGACTTCTCTGAGTTGAAAGGAAAAATTTGGTATTCTGAAAAATTTGACATCATCAAACATGAAATTCACCGCAGGAAGCTATGAATGGTACATTTTATTTATTTATTTATATTTTTTACGTCGATATCTTTGGTTAAAGATATTAGCGCGACATTTTTCTGGTGACAAGTACAGGCGGATTAAATTAAATCCCAAAGGAGATTCAGAGGTAGCTGGACGCAGCTTGTCTATCTATCTCGAGAATGTTACTTTCAATAACGGAAACAGTGATCGTCAAAGAGCTGTGAAGGTGCGTTTTACCATTCGCATGAAGAACCAACTGGATTCTGATAAGAACCGCGAAAATATTAGTAAGTTAAGTTATACTAGTAATTAAGAACCTTTAAATTTGTTTTACTAAATATGAAAACATATGTTTGATCAGACACGCTTATATTTAATTAATGTATCGTTGCACAGGTTCAAATTGGTTTGATGATTCAAGCAAAACATGGGGGTGGCTCTCATTTATTCCGTTGGATGAATTGAATGCTGCAGGTGGTGGATTCATCGTGAACGACGCTTGCATCTTTGAGATTGAAATTTCTGTTCTAGTTGTAGCACAATGAATTAAAACAATTTAATTCTGTTTTAACAAATGCCTACTCTGCATGATTTTCTGTAATCTGTGTTGTTTCCTTTTTCTACTGTGGTCTGTGTGAATTGGCTGCCTTGAAAACAAGGTACTTAGTCGTTTCATTTATGAGCTGTTGAAATTGACATTGATTCTATTTCTACGGGTTGCAATTTCAATCGTTAGAACCTGATTGTACGTATTATCGAAGAACATTGTTGTCTCCCCTAAAAAAAATCATCAGATACCTAGAATTAGGTCTCTTTGATAAAAATATGATGCCACGAAAATTACTCAAAAATCAATCGATGAAAGTATGACATCTTCCATATCTCCCAATCTTATCACCGTTTTTTTATACAGAATGACACTCTCTTTATGTGTCCATATAAAACTCCAGCTGTTACTTCATTCTAATATTTCAGTACTTGAATCTTCTCTCTTTCTCCTGCGATTCAAAAAGAATTTAACAATTGATAAAAAAAAAGGGTGAAATCTAAAGTGATGTTTCTTTCTTAACAAACCTTGTAACCTTCTTTGATTGGTTTGAAACACGTACTTATTGTGTTATTTTGTTTAGTGTGTATTGAATTGTTTTATTCAATTCTAAAATCTTCAAATTATAAAAAAGGATCTATTTTAGGAATTTTGTCCAAAAAAACAAAGGGGATGTGGTTAAGGTGTAGTGGCTAGAAGTAGTAGGCACAGCATGTGAGTGATGGTTGTGTGACCCATTGG
Source organism: Euphrasia confusa (assembly GCA_954870475.1). Taxonomy (NCBI): domain Eukaryota; kingdom Viridiplantae; phylum Streptophyta; class Magnoliopsida; order Lamiales; family Orobanchaceae; genus Euphrasia; species Euphrasia confusa. Next base: position 5,247,980 of record OX940959.1, on the reverse strand, counting down.
AAAATGGTACCCGGTCAATATATCCGTCGGATCCGAATCTTATTCAGTCTCCCGGTTGATTGGTTCAAAAAAGCTGTAATACCCACTGACGCGTCGCGCGTGTCAGACCAAAAAAATATCATGTTTTAATGCGTACACTATATTGTATATAAACAGCGTCGAATTAGCCATATATTCTCCACATCATGCGGTAAATAATAAATTTACGGAGATTTTGAAAAAATAATACATTTAAATAATAATAAGAGTACATTTAAGAATAATTGTTTATAATTCAATATATTAGTTTTTTTTTAATTATAAATTAATGTAACATGCCAAAATTATCATTGCTTATTATACATGGGTGTGTCATGTGTGGTTGTTTTTTAAATTTAAACGGTATTATAATAATTAGTAATACTTTATTTTATAATTATAAAATTCAAAATATTTCAATTAATAAAAATGGTTATAAAAAATTACTCTTATTTAAAAATTATATTTTATAGGGTAGAACTTATAATTTTATAAATAGTATTTATCTTTTTTCTAAATATTCCATAAATTTAAAATCTACATTAATTATTAATGTAGATTTTACTTTTTGACTAACTAGTTTTTTTTAAATAATCATATTTTTTTACTTTTACGACTTAACTAGTTTTTTTTTTTTTTTTACTTTTTGACTAAAGTTTTAAAGAGCAAAAATAATTTTTAATAAAATAATTGTAAGTAAAATTAAAAAAAATAAAGTAAAATAAAATTGTATTTTAAAATAAAATAATGATTTCATTTTATAATACAAATTTATATTATGTCATTAGTATTACTCCTTTTGTTTCATAACAAAAAGATTTTTTCCTTCACAAAAATATAAAAAATAAAATTATACTACCTCCGGCCATTAATAGATGTCATACTTTCGTGGACACGGAGTTTAAGAAAATTGTTATTTTTGTATTTTTTAATTGAAAAGTAAAAGGTAAAAATATATTTTAAAATTGAAAAGTAAAGTAGTTGTGAGTAAAGTTTACAAAGTAGGTGGGGTAAAGTAGAATAAAATTGTATATTAAAATGAAAAAGTTAAAATAATTATTTCCTTTTTTGGGGTGTGTCATCTATTGTTGGACACCCCAAAAAGGAAAGTATGACAACTGTCTTTGGACCGAGGGAGTAGTATTCTTATGAAACAAAAATAATAGTACATATCAATTTTTCCACCAATATACCCCACTCAATACACATATACTTATAATTTTAAAAAGTTTGCACAGTTTCTTTGTAATTTACAAAGGAAGTGTGCAAACTCTCCGAATCTGAAGGTAATATATATTTAAAAGATATAATAAAAAAATAAAAAATAACAAGTTAGATTCACAATTTTTTTATTTTCGAAATAGTATTTTGTATCTCTTTTTTTAATAGTATACTTGAGTACAAATTTATGACGCCTAAAATTTGTATTTACCATTAAAATACGCTAATGAATTAAAATATACTACTCCCGTCTTGTAACAATGGTCATGATTGACTGAACACAAAAATTAAGAAAATATAATGTTAGTGAGGTTTTTGTTAACAATTTGAAAGTACTTATGTATTTATAAATTAATAAAGTAATTAGTTGAGGCTTGAGAGTAGTATTTAAAAAATTATGTGAAACATTAAAGATATATGTGACTTTTAATTAAAAGTAAAAATAAATTGAATATTACCATTGATGTAGAATAAAAAAAAAATTGATTGTTAATATGGAACAGAGGCCGGCGGGAGTATCCTAAAAAAGAATTTGTAAATAATTTTACGACACTAGATATGAAAGCAATAATATCAATATTTGAAAAAAAAAAAAGCAGGTACAACAAATACTACACAGCACAACACAGCACAGCACACAGAGCTTTTTCTCAGACACCAATAATAACAAGGCATAAATAAATGCCCTCTCTGCCAATGCCATCCATCACATTTCATTTCTATCTTATATATTGACCACGTTTCAAATCTTTGACCACAAACACGAACCCCTTTTTCTTTCTTTGGATGTGCATCTCTATATATATTAATCACGCAAATGTCGTACGATCTTGTCATTGTTCTCATCAGATAAAAATACTACTGGATGCACTTAACCTTAACAATGCGCATTAAAACCCTAATATATAAACACCCAAATAATCATGTTGATAATTAATAATAAAACCTTCATCTCTCTCTATATACGTACACTTAGGTTAATAATTAAAATAGTAATAATATTATTTAGAAGGTGATGGGTTGTTGTTATGGGCAGCTAGAGCAAAGATAGAATTGGCGAGCTTGTTGATGGCTTCCACAAGCCCTCCATTCCCTTCCTCGATCTCCAGTCGTCTCTCATGCACTCTCAACACCTCTCTGTGCCTTCTCTCCTCTCTCTCTTCGCTCGATTGTATTGCTTCCGCAATCGTCGAAGCACTCTTCTCGATCGCCGACCCTAATTCTTTCATCGCCGCCGTCCCCTCTCCGATCACCCGCCTCTTCCGCCTCTTCGCCGGCGACCCCGAGTACTCACTCGTGTCCGAATCTACAACATAATAATAATTAAATAATATTTTGTACAATTAAAATATTCACAAATTAAATAATGTACGTAGTAGTTACCTACTATGGGCGAAGACGCCGGAGCAGATCCCCCGCCGGGGGGAATCTCCGGCGGCGGCGTCACGACAACCACCGCGTGGCCGCCGGCGGCGGCGGAGCTCGACTGGGCCCTCCTCTCCGCGACGTCGACGAGCGCCTCGTAAACCTCCGGCAGCATGTTGGACGGCAGGTTTCTGTCCTTCCGCTCGTTCTTCTCCATCCTCCAGTAAGATTTACCGGCGGCGGCGGCGGCGGCGGAGTCTCCGGCGGCGGGAATCTTGGTCTGGAACTCCCGGACCTTCTTGAAGTCACGCATGAGGTTGTCCCACTTGTCGTTGCACTGGTTCTGGCTCCGGAGGCAGCCGTGCTTCCAGCAGTAGTCCTCGACCCACTTCCACCGGAGCTCGGCCGGCTTGCCGCGGTCGGCGTAGGCCTCCACCAGCCGGCGGGACCGCCGGTCGTCGTCCATGCGCTTGGCCTCGATCAGGACCATTGTCTCCTGGAGGTTCCAGTTGCCCTTACGGTAGTCCCTCAGCAGCATATTATTGTTATTGTTATTGTTATTGTTTTTATTATTTCCCACTACCGTCAGATCCATGTGTGTGAGTTTTTGTGTGTGTGAAAATGTGCTAACTAATTAAAGAGATTTTGAGAGATAAAAAAAAAGTGTACTTCATTTTTATTTATTTTTTTAAAATTAAAAAGAAATTGAGATGTGTTGATGTTCAAAGCAGTCAAAGTGGATGCTATTTGAGGCAAATGAAATGGGGTAATGCAAGAGGAATAGCATATATACATTTGTATATAAACATATAAATCTCATTTTATTTGTATTACTTTCCCATCATATATTGTCTCAAAACATTGTTTCATATAATATAGTATATGATGATATTTCTCCATGCCTTGATGAAATTATTTGCAATAGATCACAAATTGATGATCGGTTTTATAGATTGGAGATTTTGGAGATTTACGTGTTTTTGTTTCAAGTGTGAGTTCAATGTGTATGTTGACGGCCATGGATCAAAAGGAAAATAATCATGAAAACAGTAATTAAGTAATTTTGAAAGATACTACTATTGATCAATTAAGTAGAAAGATGATGATGGGCACGAGTGAAGCACGTGAGCGGTGTATTTAAATAAGGAGGTTATTCTCACCCAACAACAACAATTGACAACTTTTTCCAAGAGAGATCGTGCACTACTAATCATTTGCCTCTCTATCTAATCTAATAATTAGCGTATCGTATATAAATATTTTAATAAGTAAATAAATAATATAGGGCGGGCTTTTTACATCAATGCCAGGTTGGATAACAGAGTGGGCCCGGGAGAAGTTTGACTGGCGTAGGGGTTTGACCGAAGAAGGACGGTACAAATGATAGGGCCCACACACAGATGCCCTAACACGTCACTGTCGTTCTTCCTTGTTGGACTTTAGCCTGTCTGCGCTGCTGCATGCCTCCTGACTCTCTTCAATAAGTACCCTCTCACCAATCACCATACTTATTACTCTTTCTAATTTCAAACCATCTACCTAATTAATTACTCATATTTTTACTAAGCAAAATAATGATATATAGAGACTAAGTTTTCAAACAAAGGAAAATCCAAGTCAAGAAGTGGTAAAAAAAACTTTGATCCAAAGCAACAAGAGTGTTGGAATTGTGAAAAGACGATGCAAGTAGAGTTGGATTGTCCTTCTCTACCGAAATACGATGGCAAGGGAGATGGAATAGTGAAGATACCGTGTGAATTTTGGAGAAGGTTTCAAGAAAATCAACAAGAGATACCATGGTAGTTGCTCGGGGTAAGAAATTTGGTGCATTTTACACGACAACAATCACACTAGCTAGACATGGTTGGTGTTGTTGAACACGAAACAATCAGAATTATGGCATTGCAAGTTTGGACTAATTAACTCAAGGATTCCGTCTTTAGTCTCCACATGAAGATTATAGCTAGCAAAATGTGTTGCTAAACGGATTGAACTTAATTTAGTAGACTCGTATGAGAGCTTAAAGAGGAAATTAAACCTTGAGCTAGTGCACACTATGTTTTAAGATAAGCGCCTCACTAGCTCGAAAGATCATCATATCATACTATTTAACATTCATCGAGGAATTTATGAAGAAGATATGAGCTTACTTCATGAAATATAAATATGGGTACCCTCTCACTATGATGCGAGCTCATTACCAGAAGATTGAGTAGCTCATTCAACTTCATCACCATACTTAGTTCATTTTACCTCACTATTGGATAATGATTGTACTATAGCTACAATATTTTGTATTAATGTTTCAAATATTTTAACTATTGTTATGGTATTTAATTTGATGGTTTTATAAATTTATGCAATTTTAATATAAAAATATTGATTATATCGAACAAAATTACAGGAATTATATGACGTTTAAATCTCTCTATAAAAATCAATTTTTAAAATCGGTTTTTAAAATAAAAATGATTACTACTATATATTTATCAGATCTAAGATAAAAAAACCGATATTATAGGGGGTGTTAGATATCATTTAGTTTCGTGAGTTAGTACCGAATATATAAAATGTACAAAGAAATCGGTTAATAACCGATTTCTAGTTGGCAGACTATATATAGATGTCGGCTCTATCAACATCAGTTCGAATTTTCATAAAAATTGGTTAATAATCGATTTCTAATCCAATTTTTTAGTAGTAGTTATTTTCTGTGTTAAAAAATGGAAGACTGTGATTAAAAAAATGAATATTAAAGTGAATTATTTAATAATTGATAATGAAGGAGAGGATATATGAATGCTTATTTTAAACAATTTTGTTTAGTGAGGTTCAAAATAGTGAAAATTATTATGAAAGCATTTAACAAAACAAAATAAATGAAAGAATGAACATAACTTTGAATGAGTGCGACCCAAAGTGAGGATACATTTGTCTGTTACCCAATAAATTTTTAGCACACACTACAAATTAAAATAAAATTGTCACACTTATTGCCAAATCAATAAGTAAATCAACTGTAAACACTAATTAAAGTGATTCAAACTCGTAGTCGAATGAAATGGTAAGCCAGTAGAATATTACATGCGATTATGTGAATATTTGGTATAATAATAAATATATTTTTAAATATTATGAAATTTTAATTTATTCATTTTTTATAATTTATAATAAAATAAATAAATAAATTATATACTTACTATGTATTTTATATAATATACAATATACATATACATATTATAAAAATATATGTAATTTTCTTAAATAAAAAATAATAATTTATTTATTAAATAATATTTTTATTATATTTTATATTAAGTGATATAAAATTATACTTTCTCGGGTAAAGAATACATGTCATACTTTTTGGGTATATTTAAGAAAATTGTTAATTTTTTATTTTCTAAGTGAAATAGAAATGACAAAAATGTACTTTTAAAATGAAAAGTAAAACAGTTGTGAGTAAAGTTTAAAAAGTTGATGATTAAATTATATGAGTAAAATAGTTGTGAGTAAATTATTATTGGACACCTCGAAAAAGAAAGTATGTCATTTATCTTTGAACATAAGGATAACCATTTAAAGTGTATATTACATAATAATAACTGAAATAATATTACCGGCGGCCAAATAATTCGATAGTTACCAACTGATTATTAAATTTAGTCAATAATTTCAAAAATAAAATAAATTTGACTAGTAATTGTTAAATCGGTAGGTAAATAAATAAGCTGATATTTTTTTTTATAAAAATCAATAGATATTTACCGACTAATTTTTGTCTGTAGATAAAATTAGTAGATGTTTGACAATTTCTTGTAGTGATATGTTATTAACATGCAACTCATTTTGATAATTGAGCAACGTCGATACTTTTGAAATTTTGATTATCAAAATTTTTTTAGATTGGATAGAAGTCTGAAACTTTTTTTATTTAGTGTATGTTCATGTAAATGTTTACCCATAGTAAGTTTAATCATAAATTTACATATGTTAAATTCATTTTTACACTAGTATTATTCGTAATACAAAATGAATTTGTTATAGTCAATTTTTACACATTTTGACTCAAGTAAATTTCTAGTCAACACTTTACATGCTTTTGAAATTATGATCAATCTATTTTCAAGTCGACATTTTTGAGATTGGAATGTATTCTCAAACATCAAATCTCTTCATATTCAATCTAATAAAATGACATCTTCTTATTGCAAGAAAATACAAAAAATACTTAATAATTGGATAAACTAACATGTATATGAACAAGTAACAAGATTTTTAATTCAAAATATTCATTATGGGACATTTTGTTCTTCAAATTTTAAATTATTGTTTAATAAAAAAAAAATATAGCAACGGGTATCTTCTAGTCACCACTACACGACGAATATTCTTTCCTTGTTCATATCGTCTTCCAAATTTCCACCGCCTTCTTCTCCTTCTCAACTCTAAAAAAAACACATTATTTTCACAGGCGTTACACGTTTCTGGTAGAGGAGATGGCGCAGGATTCTTTCCCGACGCAACTGATCTCCGGCGACGGAGATTTCAATTCGGCGGGTTTGCGGGACTTTTGCGACTCCGTCAAGCTTCACCAGTGCGGCCTCTCGTACGTCGTCGTTGCCATCATGGGACCACAGAGTAGCGGTGCGTATCCCTTTTCTCTCGGACATTTCATCGAACACGTTGATAGTATTTTCGAGTCTATTTAGTTCCTGCAAATATACGGCCCCGGTTGGTCGGAAATTGTGAAATTCTGATCACTAACAAATGCGAATTTTGTTATTTCATCAACTTGGAAATTTCAATGTTTTTTTTATAGTTTAATCGTCTCTGAATCCTTATTGCTTTACGACTGTGAATTGTTTTTAGACTTAAATTCATGGATTAGGGCCCCTTTGCAATTTTGATTCCATATGAATTATTGATTAATTTATATTTTTAAGTTTGAAAAATTAACATATACATTTGAATGTTTTTAAACATATGAAATTGAATGGAGAATAAGGTAAAATTGCTTATTATTTTTCTCAAAAGAGTTGAACACTAACTTCAAGTTTCCGTTCATCGGACAGCCACGAGTTTCGAGGTGTCTGAAAAGATTCATTGTCAACACTTAATTTAGAATATCAAACATACATTTAGCGTTGATTAAAGAAGGGTTTATGAATGGTTACGATGATTACCAATTTTTTTTTTCTGATCATTTTAATAGTTGGGTAATCAACAGGTAAAAGCACGTTGTTGAATCATCTATTTTATACAAACTTTAGGGAGATGGATGCATTCAAGGGAAGGTTAGACCTTCAGTTTATGTTCTACTATGTTCACTGATATAATTTTTTTTATAGTATATAATTATTGATTTTGGAAGTTATGATCACATATGACTAGGAGCCAGACAACAAAGGGCATATGGATAGCGAAAGCTGTTGGTATCGATCCGTTTACAATTATCATAGATTTGGAGGGTACAGATGGCCGAGAAAGGGGTGAGGTATTTCTTTTTCCTTCTATTTTTCTTTTATTTTTTGTAAAATATATTGGTAGAGCAAACTGCAAATTAGTAATGCATGCATGTAAACTCACTTTGGTTTATCTCATGTTATTTTGAATTACAAAAATATCGTAAGGCCATTTTGTTTTTCAGGATGATACAGCATTTGAGAAACAAAGTGCACTATTTGCTTTAGCAGTTGCTGATATTGTTCTCATAAACATGTGAGCTTTTTCAGTTATAAGTTGAAAATACTGTATTTGGTTGCATAACATGTTTGATAATAATTATTGGCTAATTCTGATTCATTTAGTTTCTTAACCAAATTTCCTGTAAAATTGTGGTGCAGATGGTGCCATGATATTGGTCGGGAGCACGCAGCCAATAAGCCTCTTCTAAAAACTGTGTTTCAGGTTACATATATATTTTTATACATAATCCGTGTGTCATATATTTGTTTGTAATAGTTCGTTTTCGTTGTCTTATAGGTTATGATGCGCTTGTTTAGTCCTCGCAAAACAACACTTCTCTTTGTCATACGCGATAAAACAAAGGTTAGTTATATTGCTAGGAAGACACGCATATTCAGATTTCTTATATAATACAACATTTCCTTGATTTCATTACTGTCTTGGTATCGTGTAGACCCCGTTTGAATATTTGGAGCCTATATTGAGAGAGGATATTCAGAAGGTAAATTGGCCAAAAATATGTGTCCCCTTTAAAGTCACATTTCTTAATCAGACTTTTTTCTCTTTTTTTTTTGAAGGCCTTATCTGGTTTTTTCCTTTTGCTATTTCCAGATTTGGGATACAGTTCCTAAGCCCAAGGCGCACAAGGATACTCCTCTTAGTGAATTTTTTAATGCAAGAAAAATCTTAGTTCTTATGTTTTCTTCTATGATACTAGTTCCTTCTCCACTGTTTTTTCTTTTTCTTATTTGCTTGTCATATTTGGATTTGAAAAGGTGGAAGTTACTGCCTTGTCCAGTTATGAGGAGAAGGAAGAACACTTTAAAGAAGAGGTAGCCTTTTTTTACTACTCCTATTACTTTGTGATATATACTAACAGGCAGCTCTATTGTGAGTTAGAAACTTATTATATTGGCTTCCAAAATATGTATTGAAATAAAAATACAACCACGACTTGCCTTACAGGTGGCCCAACTCAGGCAGCGATTTTTCCATTCTATAGCTCCTGGTGGGCTTGCTGGTGATAGACAAGGTGTTGTCCCTGCTTCCGGATTTTCTTTCAGTGCAGAGCAAATATGGAAAGTCATCAAAGAAAATAAGGACCTTGACCTTCCTGCTCATAAGGTGTGTGTGTGTGTGTGTATACATATCGTTGTTCAGATGATTTGGATTGTTATTTACTTTCATAAACCGTGCAACTTCATTTTGCCTTCAGATCATGGTTGCCACTGTTCGTTGTGAAGAGATTGCCAACGAGAAGTTCAGTCGCTTGGCATCGGATAAGGTTAGTTTTTTTTTTTATTCTTCTTCTGAAGTTTCAATTACAATTATTTTATGTGCAATCACATTAATTCTTGTTAATCACAGGATTGGTTAACTGTGGAACAAGCTGTACAAACTGGTGCTATATCAGGCTTTGGGAAATGTGTAAGCTCAATTTTGAAGAAATATCTGTCTGAGTAAGCTAACAATGTTATATGTTGTTAATTTAGTTTCGGTGGCTGGTTAAGTAAGCTACAAGTTATGTTGAGCTTGAGAAATTCTTTGTCAATCAACAAGTTGACTTCTAAACTATATTCATTTTGATAGGTACGATATGGAATCCTTACATTTTGAAGAAGATGTGAGAAATTATAAACGTCAATATCTGGAGTCTAAAGCATTGCAGGTGACTCAAACATTTTTGCATCTTTGTTGTTGCGTATTTTTTACCCTTTCAAGGACCGACTTTTGTTACTATTTCGTATATTCTCTACAGTTGGTCCGTCCTGCTTATGTTTCCATGTTGGGTCATCTACGTTTGAATGCCTTCGAAAGCTTCAAGACTAATCTGGAACAACTCTTAGTGAGAGGCCAAGGATTTGCTGCAGCCTTTCGCACCTGCAAGTTATCTTCTATGCTTGAGTTTGATCGGGGATGTTCAGGTCCATATTAAGATACTACATCCAAATCATACAAACATAAAACCTATTTTTGTCATTCCCAAAGTATATTAGTTCATAAAAAGACCTGCATCATCCAACTCATCTATTTCACATTGCATGTGTTTTTATTTTTCAGATGCTGCCATAGAGCAGGCCAATTGGGACGCTTCTAAAGTGCGTGAAAAACTTCATCGTGATATTGAAGCTCATGCATCTCATGTTCGTAATGAGAGATTGGCGGAAGTAATAGAAAAGTATGAGGTACCCGTGCTTGATCACAGAAGTTTTTTCATTTCTTTTAATAAATCAGGCAAAGTGTTTTCCTTGAAAATGTTTATGTACGCAGAAGCGAATATCTGAAGCACTCCATGAACCACTTGAGGTGCTTTTTGAAGCCGCTGGGAATGATACATGGGATTCTATTAGACGTCTCCTAAAACGTGAGAGCAATATAGCTGCATCTGACTTCTCATCCGCCATTGCTGGCTATGATTTGGACCAGGCAACAGTCGACAACATGGTACATAATTTGAAGGATTATGCTAGAAAGTTTGTATGCAGGAAATCAAGAGAGGAAGCTGGGAAAGTTCTTATTCGTATGAAAGACAGGTTCGCATCTCTACTCTTGTTTTAAAATAAAAACGCAACAAGACACTTGTAATTATTGGTCATGCTTATCGAACTATCAGATTTGCTACTGTCTTTAACCACGACAAGGACTCCATGCCGAGGGTCTGGACAGGAAAAGAAGACATGAAAGCAATTACAAAGGAGGCCCGCTGTGAGGTATTGAGGGCTTGTTACTATTAAAATCTATTGCATCTTTAATTGGCTGCGATATAATGACTGAGAAATTACTCTTTTTTGAAGTCTCTGAAGCTTTTGTCCACAATGGCTGCCATACGCCTGGATGAAAGAAAGGATGCTATAGAAAATGTTCTTCGTTCAGTGCTCATGGATAGTAATGATCCCGGAGCGGCCCGGATTAGGGACACCAGAGTTTCTGGAGATCCTCTTGCTTCTTCAAGCACATGGGAAGAGGTCTTGCTACCAACAGTCATTTTGTTCATTAATGTGTGTGTATATATATATATATATATATATATATATATATATATATATATATATATATATATATATATATGATTTGTGTCACATAAGTCGTAATTTATTTATAGGTTCCTCCGGAGAACACTTTAATCAAACCAGTTCAGTGCAAAGCTTTATGGAAACAGTTTTTGACGGAAACTGAGTACACAGTAACCCAAGCAATGTTGGCACAGGTATGACTGTATGAGTTTAATTGATCTGCATTTGAAGCTCTTTTTATATAAACCATGACCGAAAAATCTTGGTTTGTACAGGAAGCATACAAACGAGGTAATAATTGGTTACCTCCTCCTTGGGCAATACTTGCGATAATAGTTCTTGGGTTCAATGAATTCATGCTTCTTTTAAGGTAAGAATAAAATAATACTGTAATTGCCTATTTTTTTCTCTGTTATTGAGATTTTATTGTGGTTTCTCCTTTGCTGATGAGACAGGAATCCTCTGTACCTACTTGTAATATTCGTTACTTACTTGCTCGGGAAAGCCATATGGGTGCAGGTAGACATTCCAGGGTTGTTTCAAGACGGCATGGTAAGTAAATCTTACTTTAGTTCATTGTTAAATTCCAGTGACTCGTTTATATAGCTCGTTTGGGATATACAACTGACATCTAGATTTAAGCAACATCTGTTCCAACTTCCAAACTCTTGATGCAACCTCATCATAGATGTTGTTGTGATCAGGTTGGGTTCTGTTTGTAATAATCTCAATTTTAATTCCGACTATTTTGGCAGTGTTCTGGGCTCATTGCCTTCTCAACAAGATTCCTCCCTACAGTTATGAATATATTGGGTAGGCTTGCTGCTGAAGGTCACAATCCTTCGGAAGCAACCGCACTCCAAAACCGGCACTCGGATTTTGTATCGAGTCCGACCCCAGATTCCTCGTCCGTTTCTTCGGTTTCAACTGAAAGTGGTGTGGAATATTCGAGCCCTGGTATTAGAAACAGAAGGGCAACGAATCTGCCAGAAAAATGAAACGTTTTTTTGATGTGAAATGCTAACTTAAAATAGTACAAATCGTTTGTATAATCTGTACATACGACTGATGAGACTGAGTTTGGATGTTTCATAGGTTTATGGAGTATTACCTAATAATATCTCACTAAAATGTGTGTAATATCTTGGTCAAAGATTCCATAAGTTAAGTTGGGCCAAACAAACAGCACTGAAAGTGCAAAAATCTTTGTTAAAAATATCTTCCCTTGAATAAAATGTGCGCTCTTAAAGAACCCGCACGTGCGATGGTCACTATTGAGTGACTACTCAGTTGCGCTGGAACTCACGTGTTCTTGTCTATATATATTTTTTATTTTTCAATTAAAGATATACACTATATTATTTCATTATTTATAAAATATTGTTCTGCAAAGTTTTAATTACATTTTAAAGGAATTATTAAAATTTATAGTGAATTAGTGATATTTTGGTATACGTTTTACATCTGTTTTTCGTTATTATAAAAAAACTGAGTTTTTTTTTTTCACTTTTCATACACAGATACTACTCTTAATTGGGTACTACTTCATACTAGGGCTGGGCGCGGGCCGGGCCGGACCCAAAATTTTTAGGGACCGGCCCAAAACCCGATTTTTCGGTTTGGGCCGGTCCGGGTTTTTTTTTAATGAAGGACCGGCTTGGGACCGGGCCCGACGGTCCGAGCCGGGTTTTCGGGCTTTTCGGGCCCGATTTTTTAATTTTAAAAATATATTTTTTATTATTAAAATTAATTTTTTATTAATATTTTTTATAAAAAAAATAAAATTTTAATTTTTAAATGATATTATTATATAAAATATTTATAATTAAAATTTTTAAAATTTTTAAATGATATTAAATTGAATTATTAATTAAAAAATTAAAAAATTATATAAAATATATATAATATTTATTAAAAATTTATATAAAAATAAAAAAACGGGCCGGTTCGGGCTTTCGGTCCCAATTTTTTTTGGGACCGGCCCGGACCGACTTTTTAAATTTCGGTCCGGGCCCTTGGCGGGCCGGTCCTAAAAAAAATTGGGACCGGCCCGTGACGGGCTTTTTTCGGGTTTTCGGTCCGGGCTTTCGGGTTTTCGAGCCGAATCGTCCAGCCCTACTTCATACATAGAAACTACTCTTAATTGGGTATTACTGGAATTGTTATTTAATTTTCTACTTTAAAATAAAATTACACTGTTCTATTTTACTTATTATTTTAACTTTACTGATATAATATACAATTTATAAGAATTACTATATTTGTCTTCTAGAATTATAGAAAATTTATTTTTTTGACGTCTCAACAATTTATGCACCTCTTTATAGACAGAAATAATTTGTTTTTTCACTTTTAAATACAATTTATTTTTATTTTTTATACTTACTTTTTGAACTCAACTCCCAAACAACTGTACTTTACATTTTAAAATAAAAAATGCATTTTTACATCTTATTTTTTTTGTTAAAAAAAACCCAAATAGAGTAACATTAGTTTCAATGCATAATTTTTTAGTACAAAAAGAATAAAACTTTTAATTTATTTTTAATTTTTTATCATAAGATGGATAAAATTACACCCATTTTATATTTACATTTACTCTTTATCAACTTAATAAAAATAATATATCTTTCTCAACTTGTTCTTTTGGACTTAAGATTGGTTGGAGATTCTATTGGATTCTTTTAGACTTTTAAAGTCTAGAGGTATTCAACTAGGATTTTAAAAAATTAATTAAAATCTATATGTATTCAATAGTCTATGAATTTTAAAAGATTTTAAAAGAATTTTAAAAGATTCTCTTTAAAAAATACAAAGAAATTTTATCCTTCAAAATCTCTTATAATTACCAGAAATTTCTACGGATTTCTATTTAATAAAAAATAATAAAAACTTAAAAAAATTATATAATATTAAATAAAAAAATAAAATATGAAAAATATGTTTTTAAGAAAATAATACTTTAAAAAAGAAAAAAAATATATTTTAAATAAAAACTTTGCTTTAACTATCAATAAAATTTTTAAAAAATTTCAAAAAAGTTATGATAAAAATAATTAAAGATTTAAAAAAAATTAGTGATATAAATAAAAAATAAAAATAATAATATAATAATATTTTCTTTTTGAATAAATAACTTTTTTTATACGAACATACAACGGTTGTATCAATAATTCATGCCGAAAGTTTATGAAAATTTATGTAAATAAATGAAAATGTATATTTCAAAATATTTTGAAGCCTATGATTATATCAATAATGAATGCTCGAAATTTTTTGGAAATGAATGTAAATGAAAAAAAAACGTATATTTCAAAATCTTCTAAAATTTATGAAAATTGGTATAAATCAATAACAAAGTCAGTCAAACTCTGCAAAAATATGTGGATTTTCAAAATCAATCTACTTTTTAAAATCCATAAAAATCCAACAAAATTCGAATTGAATACACCCTCTTTAATTTCAGTGTTCAGTTCAGATCGCTTCATTCAGTTCCTTAAGTTCGTTTCCAAATCGTGAAGGGTTGTTAGCTCAGTTGGTTGAGCATTCGACTTGAGAACTGTAAGGTCTAAGGTTCGAACCGAGAAAAAATTTTGTTTCCAAATAAATGGAATAAAAAATAATTTGAATCAATAAATTTAAATATACATTATATTTAATAATTTATAATAATTATTATTATTTTTATAAAAAATCAGTTTAGTTCAGTTCAGTTCAGATGTTAAGTTCAGTTCAGTTCAGGCTTTGAGTCCAAAAGAATCAGATGTTAAGTTCAGTTCAGTTCAGAGTTTAATTCAGTTCAGGCTTTGAGTCCAAAAGAATCAGATGTTAAGTTCAGTTCAGTTCAGGCTTTGAGTCCAAAAGAACAGGTACTAAGAGTGTGATTTTTTTCTTCAACGCAAAAATTAAAGAATACGATAATGTATTTTAATGTGTAGTAAAATATTTACTCTTTATCAACTTAATAAAAACAATACACATTTTTTATTAAGAGTGTGATTTTTTTTTTCAACGCAAAAATTAAAGAATATGATAATTTATTTTAATGTGTAGTAAAATTAAAATTATGTGTAGTGAAGTGAGTTAGAACTTTAGAAATATTATAATATTATAAATTTAATGTTTAATTTTTTTTAATATCAAAATTAAAAAAAAAAAAGAACAATCCAAAAAAAATGAAATTTGAACATTTTAAGTGGATTAAACTTTATATTTTGATAGAATAATTATAATTTTAATGTAAA
Source organism: Euphrasia confusa (assembly GCA_954870475.1). Classification (NCBI taxonomy): domain Eukaryota; kingdom Viridiplantae; phylum Streptophyta; class Magnoliopsida; order Lamiales; family Orobanchaceae; genus Euphrasia; species Euphrasia confusa. Next base: position 5,232,430 of record OX940959.1, on the reverse strand, counting down.
TGTACGTTCCCTTAAAAGAAGTTCAAGAAAATCTAATTAGACAAATCCTCCCACATTAAAATAATAATATTCTCTATATCCTTTAAAAGTTAAAATAACTAGTATCACTGTCCGTGCGATGCACGTGATTTATTTGAAATAATCTAAAATTTTATTTAATCTCCAACTATTTCGGCCAAAAATTTATTAATGGACTAACAAATTATTTTATTTAATAATCGAACTCTCACTTAAATTTGTAATTTCGTATTAATCTTATTATTAACCGTTCATGTTTGATGTAATTTATAGTATGTAAGCTTCTTGGGGGTATAGCCAAGTGGTAAGGTTTGTGGTGATGTTGATGTAATTTCTCGATGTTGATGTAATTTCTCGACGACGCAGAGTTCGAATCTCGGATATGACAAATTTTCATTGAAATATTATGAAGTTAGTCCTTGGATGAGACCTATTGGCTATGACCAATTTTCATTGAAATATTATGAAGTTAATCATTGGATGAGACCTATTGGCTCTCTCCCACATGTGTCTGCTACTCGGGCGCATTCCTCGATTTACATCCTACCCGATCGAGGAGCCTCTGATCTGGTGGAAGAGGAGTTTCTCGTCTCATCCTACCCGATCGAGAAGCCTCTAATCTGGTAGAAGGGGAGTTTCTCTTCTCTGCATTGATCTTACATCCTACCCGATCGAGGAGTCTCTGATCTGGTGGAAGAAAAGTTTCTCGTCTCATCCTACCCGATCGAGAATCTGATCGGGTGGAAGAGGAGTTTCTCTTCTCTGCATTGATCTGGTGGAAGAGGAGATTTTCTTCTCTGCATTTCTTGAGTGTCAAACGCATCCAACAAATACCTAAACTAAAAATAAATAAAAAAATCTAGTCGAACATAATTAGTAACTCGATTCAATGTTGAGGAAAATAAAAAAGGACATACGAAACGATTATAGCAAGAGAAAATAATATAATTAAAAAGTTTGATCAATTTTTTTTAACTCAAATGGATTAAGGAGTAGAAAGAGATTGAATTTTATGAGATACGAATAATCGGAATTAAATTAATATTAATGGAATAAAAAAGAATTTTGAGAAAAGAAATAAAAATGTATATATTTAAAATGATAATTAATTATTATTACCAAAAATATATAATTTCAAATTATTATTTAAAAATTATATATAATAATTTAAATATGCTTAATAATATTACTAATTATAATTTATAATTTTTTTATTTATAATTTATAGTGTGAACACAATATTATTATTGTTTTCCTATTGGTCACGTGGTATTAGTGAATTCTGAAATTATATATGTATAGATGCATACATTTTTGTTTAGTCAATTCCTTAAAATCAGTGCATAATTATAAATCAAATGTTTTTTTCACAACTTTAGCTCAATATACATTTATTTACTTTTATACCACTATTTTCACTATTTTTTAATTAATCACTTTATCATTTACACATTAATATTTATTATAACCTTATTTTATATTATAAAACAAATAAGAAATCATTTTATTTAAATCGGCGCAAATTTCTTTATTCATTATGTTTAGAGAAGGAGGGTGGGTACAATAATAATAATAATTCATTCATAAGAAATTATGCACATTTTTTAGTGTGTGAATCATTTTTTATAACAAATATAATAATAATAATAATAATAATAATAATAATAATAATTTAAAATTTAAAACTAATGAGTTGGCAGTAATCCAATGAGATGAGATAACCAGTCAAACCAAATACTGTGTCACTGTCAAACTAACGAAGGCTCGCTTGCCTTAACAAATAAATATTAATTAAGTATATTATTATTGTGATTTTAATTTGGGCATTGCAATCAAAATTGAAAAGTAAAGGGGCAAACTAGCAACAAGGTCAAAAGTTGTGGACCAAAATATCAAAAGAATTGATGACGCGTCACTGTAGGATTGGCTAGAATCACCTAGCAGAAAGCAGTCAAAGCCACACGGGAAAAGGGCCCACGCCAAGCGACACTGTCACGTCGGTCAAGTTTTCCTCACTCTCACTTTCTCTAACAGTAATAAGTGTGTAATTATTGAAACTCTTTCCTACCATAAAATAATTTTATTTTGCACACATTTTTTTCTATCCTTCGAATATTTGTACATCTATAAAGTAGTGAAAAGCTTTTTAATAACATTATTATTTCATGCCCATTTATTTACAATTTACAATTACTTTTCAATTTTCACATAATTCAATATTTATTACTCCGTCCATCCGTTCTACAGACTACACTAGATGTCATACTTTTGTGAGTACTTAATTTTAAAAAAAAAATGTTATTTTAAAGTAAAAAATAAAGTAATAATTGTTAGTAAAGCTTAAAAAGTAAATTGATAAACTAGTGTAAAATTGTAATGTTTTTAAATAAAAAAGTTAAAATAAATATTTCCATTTGGTATGTCAACTATTTTGTGACAACCAGAAAAGAAAAATATGTCAACTACTTTGGAACTACTACATTTGTTCACGACAAGATATTTTTGTTATCTTTCATAAAAGTTTGACACACAATTATTACTTCCTTCGTCTCAAAATAGGTGTAATACATTTTGGGTGCAAAGTTTAAAAAATATTAATTTTTATTCTTTGATAAAAAAATAAAGATTAAAAATGTATTTTTTAAGTAAAAAATAAAATAGTTATGATTAAAGTTTAAAAAATAAATAAATAAATTATAAAGTAAAATTGTACTCATTTTAAAATGAAAAAATTAATTATTTTTTTTAAGATATGTCAACTCTAAGTGAGAAACCACAAAAAAAATATGTGTAAAAATATCTGGTGCTACTAAATTCAATTTACCTACTCCTATGATAATGGGATAAAAATCTAAGTCTTCAAGAGTATAGTAGAGTGATAAGACTGTGATGATGTGGCTGTAATTCTCCAACGGCGCAGGGTTCGAATCTCGGGTAAGACAAATTTTCATTGAAATATTATAAAGGTTTGTCCTGGGGTTCACTTGTTGGCTCTCTCACACAGGTATTTGCTACTCGAACACATTCCTCAATTTACATCATACTCTATCGAGGGATCTCACACAGGTGTTTGCTACTCGAGCAAATTCCTCGATTTACATCATATTTTATCGAAGAACATGCGATCGAGTGAGGTGGAGTTTCTCGTTTCTCCTCTTTATAAAAAAAAAAAGATATAAATCTCTGATTTATTTCAACTTTATTAATGTATCGAATCCACAATTTTGTCACAAAACTATAATTTCACCTTTTGAGCATTATTTTGAATATTAAAGATTTGATAATACTATGTATTTATATGTAACGCCCTTTGCACAATTTGAATGTGTAAATTTAAAAATATTATCTATTTTTTCTTTTAATTTTTCTACACGAAATTTAATATGACTAGTTATATTATAGTACTAAACTTGTATCTAATGTTATTACTGGGATTGCAAAAAAATTAAAATAAAAGATACCTGTATTAAATTTCACTTCTTTTATGCATTAATATTCACATTTATTTTGTATTTTGTAAAAAAAAGCGTGATTTTGAATTTGGGACAGAACTAGTAAAAAACACCATTCATTTATTTTGAGAGTTAAATGTTCTAACATAAGCCATTCTATTCTTATTTTGTGGCAATATATTTTAATATTCTTTTAGGAAGTAGTAATAAATAAATAAATAAATAAATAAAATAGTATTAAATTATTATTCTCAACATTGGTATAGGTACACACTTCTTGAATTGATATCCAATATTTATAGGAATTTCTTAAAACATACAATTATTTATTTATTTCAATTTTAAAAATAATTTTACATATTTTTTTAAATTTTAGTACTTTTTATTTTCCACAAAAGTTGTAATTTTTTTTTTTTTGAAGTTTTTCACAATAGTTGATATATTATTTTTTTTAACTATTTCACTTTAGAAGTTTTCTTATTAATATGGGAGAGAGAGGTTTATTAATATTTAATAATACTTCGTTAATTATTTATGAAAAATGTAATAGTAAAAATGAAAAAAGTAAAAATAGCTAGAGTAAAATAAGAAAAGTAAGTAAAAAAGTTGAAGATATAATTGTAAATTTTAAAATTGAAAAATTAAAAATAATTTTTTTTTTTAAGTTTACTACTATTTATATTTAGATATTAAAAAATGTAAAAATATTAAAAAGAAATACATTTGATTATAGTCATAGTATTACTACTCTATGGAGTCGAAAAGAAAAAAAAGAAAGAGCTCGGCACACGAGCCCTTTGCTGGAGATGCCCTTTCTCTCTCCAGTCTCCCCTCTTCAATTTATTCAACACTGTATTTTGCCTCTGAATCCTCACCGTCACAGGTTTTTTTAATTTTATTTTTATCTGAGTTGAATTATTTATTTATTTAATTAACTAATTAATTCCTGTTGCATTTCTCAAAACCGAGCCCTTTCTTTTTCCTTCAATTTCTTTATTCTCTGAATCTCTTTCTCTGTACACTTTTTGTTTATTTATTTACTCCCATTTTTTTTTTTTATTTATCTGTGAGGGTTGAATGGGAGACAAAGGAGGAATTCATTTTTCTGGGTAAGAGTGTTTGATTGATTATGAATCTTTTTGACCAATAAAAGAGAATATTTTTTTTTGATAAAAAAGTGAAGTGAGAGAGCAACACACAGTGAAGGGAAAAATGCCCCCTTTCAAAAACACTGCAATGATGCTTCTTTTTAATGTCTAACTAACACACTCTGAGAGAAGAAGCCATTCTTTAATTTTTTGTGATTTGGAATAAAATTGTACAATCCAAGATGCCTATGTTTCAGCCCACAAGAAAAGATGGGTTTCTTGGGTTGGAGGTTATAGGAGATGGGCATTTGCTAGATCTCGATATCGAGGTAAAAAACGGAGTCTTGGTTCTGGAGAATTTCGATCTGAAGAAGATGATCGCCGAGCTGAACCTACCCGAAACGCCCTCCGTTTTCATTTGCCCGATCTCCCTCGAGCCCATGCTCGACCCCGTTACTCTTTGCACCGGTCAAACCTACGAAAAGCCCAACATCCTCAAATGGTTCAGCTTGGGTCACTACACGTGCCCCACCACAATGCAGGAGCTTTGGGACTTCACGATAACTCCCAACTCGACCCTTCGCCATCTAATCAAAGCTTGGTTCTCTCAGAAGTATGTGCAGATGAAGAAGAGATCGCACGATTCACAAGGGACGGCCTTGGAGCTTCTGGCCACCCTTAAACGGGCCAAGGGTCAGGCCCGAATACAAACCCTCAAGGAGATCAAACGGGTCGTCTCAAATCACTCCACCGCTCGAAAGACAGTCGCTGCAGAAGGTGGGGTGGGTGCTCTTTTGTCTTTGCTTGGCCCTTTCACTTCTTATTCCGTCGGGTGTGAAGTCGTTGGGATTCTCGTGAATTTGACTCTGAGTTCGGAATCGAAGACCGATTTGATGCAGCCTGCCAAGATATCGTCGATCGTGGATATTTTGAACGAAGGCTCGTCGGAAACTAAAGTCAACTGCGTCCGTTTGATAGGAATCTTGATGGAGGAGAAAGATTTCCGGAAGGAAATCATGTCGAGCCACAGGTTGTTGGTGGCCATAATGAGGCTAGTGAGAGATAAGAGAAACCCGAACGGGCTTTTACCCGGGCTAAGCCTCCTCAAGCTAATCAGCACGCACGAACAAGTTAGAGGCATGATCGTGAGCATTGGGGCAGTACCTCATTTAGTGGAGCTGCTTCCTTTCTTGAATTCGGAGTGCGTTGAGTTAGCTTTGTTTGTTTTGGATGTTCTGTCTTCATTGCCCGAAGGGAATCGGGCCTTGAAAGATCACCCGAATACGATTCCGAATTTGGTCAAGTTGCTTGTCAGAATCTCTGAAGCTTGTACGGAGTACGCACTTTCGATCTTGTGGTGCGTGTGTCGACTCTGCCCAGACGAGTGCTCGTCGAGAGCTGTTGAAGCCGGCTTAGCTGCAAAGCTCCTCCTCGTGATCCAGAGTGGTTGTGGGCCCGGGCTCAAGCAACGGGCTGCTGAGCTACTGAAGCTGTGCAGTTTGAATTATTCGGATACAAACTTCATGTCCAAGTGCAAGTTGACGAGGGGGATCCATTGAACGGGGAAAGAGGTTTTGATCGAGCGAACACGACCCGACTCGACTCGGATTGATTTTCAGTTTGTAAAGATGAAGTATTTGTAGGATTGTACTGTGATGGTAATTTGGTGGGGCTTGCAATTGCAATTGTAATTGTAATTTTGTTTTCCTGCAGTTGCTGAGGGAGTCCTTGAATCTTTACAATAAAATTTACAAAATAGTCCTTTTTGTTTCATTCATGTACTCCTATTTCAACTTATTTTAATTCATACTATATATCACTATTAATTTCCTGCACGTTGATTAAATATTTCATCACAAGGGGTCACCTCGTTTGATATAAGAACTCTTTCATCGGGTAAACCTCTCTAAAAATAAATAAATAAATAATCCGGTCTTTTAAATTAATAAAAATTAGATAAGAATAAAAAATTAACAATATTATTTGTTGAAATTCTTTATTGACTTTTTTATATTGAATTCATCATTGTGGCCCTATGTTAACATTTACAATACTGAAACTATTTTTTATCAAAGACTTTGAAATTTAAAGAAAAATTCAATTACAAAGAGAAAAAGAAGTACAAAATTAATATTAGTGTTTTTTAATTCTAAATAAAAAGATAGACATGCAAAATTTAACATTTTCCGAATTTAAATAGTAATCTAAATTTTGTATCAAAAAGAAATACGAAACAGATGGCAACTTAAAAAATATAGTAAATCATCTGTGTAAATTTTGAAATACTTCTTGTAAACTAAATTGATGGTTTTAGAAATTTATTTTTAGTGCAATTAAAAAGAAACAAAAAAATATTTAAGGAATTACTCTCTATTATTTATTTTATAATTATATGATTGACAATACTATATTAAATTAAGTATTTTAGTTAAATAAAATATAATTAATAATTCGTAAATATTTTAATGATATAAAATTTATTTTAAAATTCCTCCTCATTTATTTTATTTTCTATTCATGTAATTCAAAAATCTTGGTCGGTCGTCTCATTTCTTTTTGATATATTTTGTATTGTTAAAATTAAATTGAATTTTTTTTATTTAAGTTGTATTATCATTGAAAAAATTAAAAATAAATTTAACACATTATTTATGAATATATAAAAAAATGTACATTATTGTCAAAATACTTCTCAATGAAACTATTACTGACTCTGTTCTGAACTAATAATCCTACTTTTTTTTGTAAATGACCATTAGTGGACAGAGTAATATTGTGTAATAATCTATTCACTCATATCATTAATCTGGGACAGAGATAATTCATTCACTCTTACATCATTCTTCGGATCGGCCGACCGAGAGTACGCCACCAACTTTGATGGGCTTTCGCCCGTTTCATGATTCCATTGTGAACAATTCTCAATTAAAAAATGAACAACATAACGTGACCACCGCAACATTAATTTCGGTTTAGTGCTCTTCGTCCATCCATTTAATTTTTTTTTAAATTGAATTCGTGATACAACTCATTGGAAATAGTTACGATTAATGTTGCAAAAATACAAAAAAATATCGTAGACATTAAACTAAAAACAGAATTAGGGGTGTTAAAAATTTGATTAAACAGATCAAATCAAATCAAATCGACATTATTCGATTAAACCAAACCAATTTAATTTTGGTTTTCGATTTTAATTTTTATAATTTTTCGGTTTTCGGTTTGATTTGGTTTTTAACCGATTAAATAGGTTAAAACCAAACCAAACAGAATAAAAGTAAAATAAAAAATAATTAGTATATATATATATATATATTTTTTAAATGTAAATAATAATAATTTATATATTTCTTATATATTTTTTAATAATAACATTTTATTTTGAATTAAAATTATTTTTTTCATTTTATATATTTCTTTTTAATTATTTTAATATAAAATAAAAATCATTTTTTAAATTAAAATATTAAAAAAAATATTTTTTTTAATTAAATTTTGGTTAAAATCAAACCAAACCAAACCGAAATTATTCGGTTAAAATCGAACCAAACCATTTTTTAAACGCTTTAACTTTCGGTTCTTGAAAATAACCCTTATTAGGTTCGGTTAACTGAAATTTCGGTTTAATTTGATTTAATCGAATTAACACCCCTAGACAAAATATTGTAAATGAATTAAAATACGTACAATTGAACACTACACAAAATACAAACAAAAACAAATACGACGACAACATATATTAAAACAGAAAATAACTGAAAAAAGAGAAACCGAACATAGAACATGAATCGAAATACCTACATTGAGTGATATAAAAAATACAAACAAAACAAATATAATGAAATTATGATTCAAACAAAAAAATACAATATTATCATGTATCAAAATAAACCTAAAAATTGTAAAAAAATTATTAAAGTCCTGCCTAAAAAAATCATTCATTATTAATTAAAAAAAATATTATGCAAATCTTAGGGAAAAAATCATTCATTAATAATTAAAAAAATTATTATGCAAATCTTAGGGAATCATTCATTAATAATTAGAAATATTATTATGCAAATCTTAGAGGTGTAGTCTATACATTTTAATAGATTTTTAAAGTTTGAATATATTCAATTCGAATTTTTAAAAGTTTATTCAATTAAGAATTTAAAAAGTCTTAAAATCAATAGGTATTTAAAAGTTTATGAATTTTAATAGACTTTACTGAATTCATAACTAAACTTGAATTTTTAAATCTCTGAAAAGATTTCAACGGACTTCTTTTCAACAGCAAAACTCAAACACGAAAAGTAAAAAAAAAAACAATCATTGATCATTTAACAAGAATATTACACAAATCAATTTATATAAAATAATCAAAAATCTATTTCGAAAAATTGATCTCATCATATTTCTTTAAAATAATTATTTATAAATCATATTAATAATGAATTATTTTATTTTTATTATATACAATAATATGTTTCTTAATAATAATCCAAACATAATAAATTTATATTATTAATATTAATATTTAATTTATTTAAAATTTTTATTTACGATCATTTATTTACGATTTGTATTGTTTAATATTCAATAGCAAATGATTAAAATTTACCACATCTCGACACGAATGATATTTTTTTTTGATATTTTAAAATCAACTAAAACAAATAAATAAAGTTGATGAGTTTTGTTAGTGTGAAGTTATTCCTAGTTCAACGTAGAGTAACTTTACTCTTGTTTGAACTCGGTTAAACTATACACTATGTTTTGTATTAACTTTATGTTAAGTATTTTTGTATGTTGTGTAAGTTAATTTGACCAAGTTTGCTAGGACATGGTAGAGTTAGCTATGCATACTATGGAAATACACTTTGCGCCAACGTAGAGCTGGCTCTTGCGCCAACGTAGTGTTACGTTGACATGGACTTGCGCCAACGTGGAGTCAGCAGAGTTAGTCTTTGCGTAGCACTTGCGCCAATGTGGAGCTACGTTGTCATGTACTTGCGCTAACGTGTAACCATGTTGACTTGGAAGGAAACACCAAGCCTGTCCACACATCTGAGAGTTCAAAGTCTCACGTAAAGACTTTGGATTAGTGTTTTCAATGTACCGGACGCCGGGCAAGCACATGTAGACATGAAGTTGGGGAAGACTTGCTAAGGGATGAAGCCAATTACGGGTGGAGCTAGAAGACTGTGCTAAAAGGATTCAAGCTCAAGCAAATATCATCAAAGTAAACATGTTGTGCTTGCATCAATCTTGAAGCGCGAATACATGCTAATGTTGGAGCACGTAGAGCTGCGAACAGAATTTTACGAAAAAATGGATTCTCGAATATTCCATGAAAATGTTTTGAGCTTGGCCCATTAATCGCTGTTTTCGGAAACCCTAATCCATGAAGTCTATATATATAGTGGCTAGATTATTTTCATTCTTCATCACTTTAATTTGGAAATTTCTAAAGAGAGAAATATTGTAGGAACGAAAGACTACCTTAGAAAGCTTTGATTTTACCTATGTTTAGACTTCGTAGGACGCTTCGCTAAAATAGTTTTTCGTAGTCTTAGTTTTTGGTCTTGTGACTTTTTTACAAAATTCGCTAGAATATTGTAAATGTTTTTGTAAGTGATTGTGCCTCATACAAGTATACTTTCAAAAAAAAATCTGATTGTGGGTCTACCCTACTCACTTGGATGGAAGGCAACTCAATATATTAAATACACAATTTAAGTTCAAAGTATAATAGTGATGGAAATAAAAATAAAAATAAAATTTTATTTATTTATTTTTTCTAAAAAAATGATTTTTTATATAAAATATGTTTACAGTAAACCTTTATAAATTAATACTCGATAAATTAATAACTTTTCTAAAATAATAAAATTCTCTGGTCTCGACTTGGGCCTTTGTAAAAAATGATTGAATTCGATAAAATAATATAATAATAATTTTTTGAAAAAATCATTTATAAGTATGAGGTTTCATCAAAATTTTAAATTAATAATTTGTAAATATTACAATTATAAATATTAGTTCTAATCAATAGTCTCAAAGTTGGGTACTCACATGATCTATTTAGAGTGTTTTGATAATGTACCTTGACTAACATTCAAAGAATATTTTTCATCAAGTAATTTTTGTAATATTTTTAGTGCATGATGGTCCATTTTATATTCACATAATATTTTATGATCATTTATGCATGAATTTGTGATGTATTTTAGATGATAAGAAAACATAATTTGGTATTATAAATTAGGTTGTTTTTATGAATATAATAGTTAACATTATATATTGAATCTATTATAATATACATGAATATATTAATTAGTTGCAATAAACTTGATACATGAATCTTAATCCAATTATTTTAAATAAATATATTTATATTTATTGAATTTGAAAATTCTCTCTTTTAATTAATAAAATATTAATTTATCGATATATTAATACCTCTTTAAATTGATAAAATTTTACAGTCCCAACAGTATTAATTTATAAAAGTTTTACTGTATATACATTTGTATCAATATTTGAAGTTTTGTAAGGTTTAGTAAATTAATAAAAAATATATATTTTACAAATTTTTAAAATTTATATAAATCAATGATAAAGTCAGTCAAATTGTACATATAAAGTCTCAAAAATTCCATTAAAATCTTAATCGAATACACCTCTGAGAGTTGCTGAGAGCTAGCCTGTTAGCTCGCTTATGCGGTATGATTTTCCTATGCGTTGTACTGTATCTCCAACTTTTTTTTATTTTTTTATATGATATTGACAGTTAACCAAAAAAAGAACCAAAAAAAGAATACACCTCTGAACAAAAATAAATAATTAAAATTAAATAAATAAAAATGAATTTTTTGAATATGCGTATTGACTTACCATCATAATTTTTAAATAAATAAATAAATTATTTAGTCAAACACTACAATTTTGATTTGTTTATTTAATAAATGTTGATCATTTATTTTAGTTTTTGTTACAATATAGTATATCAGTATATGGTAAATATACCACATAATTGGAATATTCATATTATTATTATTATTATTATATATGGAAATTGAATAATTTATGTATAATTAGGATTTCATCATTATTTTTTACCAATAATATACGTATCAGATTATATGCCAATTTAAATGATTCTGAACAACTAACTAATTACGGACTATCAAATTTAAATGATTCTGAACAACTAACTAATTACGGACTATTAGACTCTTAATTATTGCGGAACACCGGCTGGATTTGAAAAAACAGCCGATTTGGATTTTTTATTTTTTATTTTTTATTTATTATTTAAAAATATTTTTAGGTGTGAATAAAAATAAAATTTGAGGATTATGATTGGTCTAGAGGAGCCACCTAATGTGAATGAACACTTTTTATTGGTCGACGTGAAATAAAAAAAGTTTGAATTTATTATATATTAAATATACAATCAATTCACTCTTAAATAACAACCAAAAAAAAGAAAAAATCACTTTTTTTTATTATTAAATACGCGTTGAAAGCTGAAATTGGGCTTTGAAAATGAAATCAACCATCAATTCATAGTGTATCACTACAATTTTAATATATAGTAATAATACAGCACTGGTTAAAAAAAAATCCAGCATTAACTACTACGTTTGTCTATATAAACAATGCGGATCTGATGAAACTAAAAACACCAATACATTATAATACAAAAAAAAAATGGCTTCACAAAGCTTTATTAAAATCTTCATTGCTCTTGTTACCCTGATGAATGCATTTAACTCTTCCTTGGGCGCCGGAGCATCACCAGCGATCGTCGATTACCTGAAACATTTCTGCTCCCTATCCGGATACGAGACCGAGTGTTGGGCAATCGTCAATTCCCAGCTCAGCAAATTCAAATCCGCTGACCCCAAGGCAGTGGCGGCTGTGCTGATCGACCTGTCGAAAACAAGAACCGATGAATTCCTAAAGCTGCTCGATCAGCTTCAACGAGATTCAAAAGACAAGGTCCTGAAGGCCAAGTATTCATCGTGCTCGGCCAACTACAATAATATCATCGGCTTCCTCATTAAGGCAAAGACTAGGTTGGAGTCGAAAGATTATCTGAGGTTTGGGTACGCGATCGATGATGTTTTCGAGACAGCGGAGAACTGCAGGTATGAATTCTTAGGATTTACGCCCGACCCGGCCCACTTTGGGGATAGGGTGAAGGAATACAATGTTTATGTTTTTATGCTTAGGACTGCTATAGGCCAAGTTCAGCATCCTGGAGTTGATAATAATCAATAAGGATGCAAATGTACCCCAATTATACAATAAATTAGTCCACTTTCTTTGTAAATTACAAAGGAAGTTTGACTATTCTTATGAAAGAAGAGAGTAGTACATTTCTTTAAAGTTCCAAACCAGTTATATAGAGAATCAACATCAAACAATATACTATATCAGCAAACATAATTCTACAAGAATTCACCAAACTAAAAAGAAAAAAAAGCAGCATTTCCCCGAATCTCATTCTTTCATCTCTGCATCGAGAAAATGATAAAACAAAATATCAGAATCGAAAAAAATCCGTGAATATGTTCGACGAATGTCGGTTTACCTGAAGTGTTTAAACATTGGGATCGATGAGCTCTCCATTCAAGTACTCTCTGTAAGCAGCAACCGGCCAGCTGAAGCCTCTCCAGATGAGCTTGTTGGCCAAAGGCACGTCGATGATGATCTCCTTTTGCGTCGGCTTCTTTTCGTCTCGTATTGCGATCAAGTAGCTCCTGCCGACCCATCCGATCCATCCGGAAATGTACAGGAAAAGGATGCCTGGAGTGATGAACTCGCCCCAGTGTTTCTGATCACCGCTCACTATCAAGTGAGGCAAACCATCTGACCCGCACAACAGCCCTTGTTTGCCATAGTTGTCGAACCTATATCACGAAAAATCGAGCGATCATGAACAGCAGCTATGTGTTTTGAAAATTACAAGCTGGCCCTCTTAGTTTAATAAATTCACAACAGTGACCACACAATTCATGAAGATATGAGATATACTATCAATCGATTAATAGATTCGACGAGCGATTGAAATCATAATCGGAATCGGAATCCTTGATCACGAAAAATCGAGCGATCATGAACAGCAGCTATATGTTTTGAAAATTACAAAGTGGCCCTCTTAGTTTAATAAATTCACAACAGTGACCACACAATTCATGAAGATATGAGATATATCAATCGATTAATAGATTCGACGAGCGATTGAAATCATAATCGGAATCGGAATCCTTGATCACGAAAAATCGAGCGATCATGAACAGCAGCTATATGTTTTGAAAATTACAAAGTGGCCCTCCTAGTTTGATAAATTCACAACAGTGACCACACAATTCATGAAGATATGAGATATACTATCAATCGATTAATTGATTCGACGAGAGATTGAAATCATAATCGGAATCGGAATTGGTACCTGCGCTTGGTCTTCTCGATGGTGGCGTTGATGGCGAGAGCGGGGGCGCTGTCGGGTGCGTAGAGCTTGAGGGACGACTCGAGCTTCTTAATCTCCTGCTTCTCGCGCTTGGCGAACTGCTTGGATTCCTTGCACGGCGTCAGCCCCGCGATGTCGGCGGACGCCGGAAGCACCGGCGCGGAGAATACGATCGACGATAGAGCGAGCGCCGCGGAAAACGCCTTCAGCTGAGAAGAAGCAGGCGTGGGGGATTGCTCGGTGCTCGCCTGGCACACGATAGCGAACCCCGCTCTAGGTTTCGCGGCGGATTGAGTGCTGAATTTGGGGGTTGAGATGGGTTTGGAGAGGTTTGTAGGTACTGTCAGCGACATTTTTTTTTTTTTTTTTTTTTTCAATTTCTGGTGCGTGTGTGTATCTGATGAAGAAGAAGGGGCCGGGGAGTGTGGAGAAAGAGCTGATTCTCAGATATTGGGATTACGATAAGGTGGGATTGAGGAAGAGGTTGCTGACGTGGAGTGATGTGATTGGTTACAGCGGTTTTGCTTTGTGTGTTTTCAGATTCTGGTCTCACCTCATTCAGTATACAAAAACAATACTCCTACTGTATAATCTCCAAAGGCCAAAACTATACCTATTCTTAGGTGCATGAGAAAAACAGATTTATGTAATGCAAGTCTAAATTAAATTATGCTTATGGATTTATACCTGCACTCCCAAACAATATAAGTACAATTTATATATTATTGCAAGTCCCACCACTATACAGAAACTTCTCGACTGGGGACCGAAAACTTGTGCATAGAATAACTAACAAGATCATAATTCGATAAACTTAGATAGAGATGGTTTAAGCTCACCTGTCCCAAACAGGAGTCAAATGTCTCAAACTCAGCAAACTACAAATCTCAGTACATAAAAACGGAAAGGGTGCAAGCCAAAGTCCAATAATCGTACAAATAGAAAAAGATAATCGAGAAACACTTGAACAGCTACACAGCCTTCTCCTAAGCAGCATCCACATCGGGTGTCTCCAGAATGGCCTGCTCAGCCTCCTGAACCTCCTTCTCTGTCTTCCTGCCCTTCTTGGACTTATAATACACGCTCATGAAGGTACCAACAGCTCCATATTTCTGCCTGCAGTGCTCGTACAGACCTGCATCGAACATTCTCCAGAAGTTCTTCTCGTTGAGCTCGGACACGGCGTATTGTGGCTGGAACCCGTGGTTTTCGATCAACCAATCCTCCAATTTCCTAACGGCTTCAGACCCATCAAACACCTCGCCTCTCAAGACAGGTCCAGGGGCATAATAGACACCAACATCGGTAAACATCTGAGCATACTCAGTGTCACCCTGTCTGTGTTGTTGCTCGAATCCAGGTTCTGGGTAAATCATGGTTTTCATTGGGAGTTTGTACAACCTGTGAGGACAAAGCCAAAGAGGATAGACCTAGAAACAAAATCAATTTGTTAGTATAAACAACAATATGCTTCACATTTATAATAAGAAGGGTTTAGTTTTCAAGAGGTTTCCTATGATTTCTAAACAAAACAGAGAAATCTCTTTTCAAATTATAATACCATACATAACCATGACTAATGTGGTGTTTTTAATTTCCAAAATTACGAATTCTGTAAGAACAATCAACTTCAGGGGTTGTTTTGTAATTTACAAGAATTAGCAACATACCTCCATCTCTCTATGTACCCATTCAAGAGCATCTCCAACCTTGTAAAGAGGTACTAGCATATCTTGAATGACATGCATCTCATGATAATAGTTTCTAATGGCTTCCCCTTGAGTAGCCTTGAGAAGAGAAACCTTCGGTGGCATCAGCCATCCGAACAGATACCTGAACCAAAACTGATCTCCAAATGGAAGTATGAGCTTACCCTCCCAGTACAAGCACCTCGTGTGCCTGTGGTAATATTCCCTCGTCGGGATATACTCCACAAACTCCCCCTTCTTCAGAGCCGTCTGCGCATGCTGATAGAACCACGGTTTGAACCACCACCCAACACTGTTGATCTTGTTACCCTTCTTTTTAGCTTCCTCCTTTGAAGCATATTTACCCGTCATGCACACACCTTCCGTAGGAGTGTAAATCATGGTCTCAACAAAATCCGGAACCTTGTCTGGGTTGTCCTGATCTCCATCCCTCGGTGCAAACGAATCAATATAAGCTTGGGCAAGCTCCTGTAGATTACCCACCACAGGCTTATACGTCAATTTCATGTATTCCTTCACTGGTATAAGCTTAATCTCGGCCGCCACAAGAAGTCCTATTGTTCCTTGGGACCAGGGAATAGCGTAAAAGAGATCTGAGAATTCATTGTCCTTTGTAGCCCTAACCAAACGACCATCTGCCAAAACAATCTCATAAGCCACAACAGTATCCGAGAACAGGCCGTAAATATGAGAGCTCCCTTCAATTCCATAGCCGTTGATCAAGCCACCGACGGTCAGATCATCAAGCTCGGCAACAACTGCTAGCGCCAGATTCAAAGGGACAGTGGCCCGGGAAATCTGACCCATATTGACTAAAGGCTCCACCCGGGCAGTCATTCTCTCCCTATCGATGTCCAGAATGTGTCTGAAGGCAGAGAGGTCGACCTCGAAATGTCGGGCTCGCTTATAGTCTACATTACGCATCCCAACAGCAATCCAGGGCTTCCGGGCTGTGCAGACTAAGCCGTCCTTCTTTGGGTTTCTCTCCTTGAGCCGTTTCACAACTTTCTTGACATTTTCATCGTGTTCCTTTTGCCTCTGCTTGAAGGATTTGCACTCAGACTTCATGTCCCCGAGATAGGTGAGGAAGTAGAGTGTGAAGGAAATGGGAAGAACAACAAAGATGACGATTATCCATCGAAAGTTGACAAAGTAGTCCACCCAAATCTTCTTTCTCTTGGGGCGAAGGGGGGCCTCGAGATCCGACATTACAGTAGATGAAAAGAGGCCTGTTTAACCAATGAGAAACAATATTTAAAAGTAAGATCATGGTCAATATGATAAGCCACCAACAGTTCCATAAAAACAAGCCTACCGGAATCTAGACCTCTAACTTAGCTATGGATACTTCACAAGAAAACGGCTTCTCAATCAGGTTAAAATAGGATTTCATCAAACTTAAAATTGAAAATTTCTTATATTAATCGCTCGTCGCCCGCATATACATCTCAAATCACTTCACATTCATCAACTGGCAAAACGAATAACACATCGTGCAACTGTATAGTCGGTACACATCCCGGCCAGCTTGCATGTTCCGTTTCTCAAACAATTTACAACACAGATAGAGATTTATCTACAAAACATTTTTGGTTTGTGAAAAAGCTTAAGCTCAGATCCAGCACCGACCGAGTCACCTAGCGATGTAGTACTTAATTTGAAGCACACCGTACACATTCTGAAACAACCAGATCCGCAACATATATTGAAAATGCAGAATCAACCAAAACCTGGATAAACCAAATCGACACTACAGAACCCCCGAATTTTACCAGATCTACAAGATGAAGCATTAGCACACAACACGTGAGGTTAATTTCGCCGCCATTTTCAACAAACATCACACGAAGAAGAAGGCGAAGAAGAAGATAATTATAAATAAATAAATCAAAAAAAAATGCATTTTCGCACAGCAATAGTAACGCCATTTTTTTTCTAAATTAAAACCTCGAATTAGCCATTAACATAAATTCAAATAATTGGGGAGAGTACCTGAGAGCGAGCGTGGCGGGTGGATTTGACTACAGAGTCGTCATCTCAGTGGAGTGGGTGAGTTTATATGAACGTTTTTTTTTTTTGGGGGGAATTTTATGAAAATAATAAATATTTAATTTATTTAATTAAATTAATAAATTATCGTATTGTTTTCATTATTCACCTAACCAACCTATCTTGTAGGGGAGGAATGGATGCGATGCTCACTAGTCACTACCCCGAATTCATTAATTGCTTCATAATTGTACTTTTTAGATAAGTTATTTCTTAATCTTTAATATCACTAATTTATTTTCTTTTAAGTGACTTGTTTTTGAAAATTAAAAATATCTTTTAGAAATACAGTCAAATTTCTATAAATTAATAGTTTTAAAATCGTGAAATTTTATTAATTTAAAGAAATTATTAATTTATCGAGTATTTTTATTTATTTAAAAGACTAAGTGAAACTAGAAGATTCTATTAATTTAAAAAGGTTATTAATCAATTAGCATTTTTGTAATAAATAAAATTTTAAATATAATAAGCTCGTATTTCATCATTTTGATTTTAAATTATGATATAACACTTTTGACTTTATAAAGTCTACATTTATTGTTTTGAAATTAAAAAATAATTATGTGATTAACAGTTTTTCGTAAAAGTTTCATAAATAAAAAGGTAAAAGTACTAAAGTAAGGAAAATTCAACCAAATGCAACATATTGCACCGACAAAAATGGTGGGTTTGCAATATAATCCAAAAGTAGGCCATAAAATTTATTATAATTAAAATATTCTACTTACAAAAAATACTTTTCTAATTTTTTTTTGAAAAGGTGTAAAATTACTGTATTAAATAAAATATGTCAAAATTCCTCTGTGTTTATACTATGTTGACACGTGTGTGTGCAGTGGCGATTAATGGATCTTGGTTTTTCTCAAAAATATAAAATAATATTGTCGAAAAATAAAGATATGCATCGTAATGTCCGCTTATTTTGTTTATGTAAATAAAGGCGTTAATAATAATAATAATAATAATAATAATTCAAATAATTTGAGAGCGAAAATCTCGATGATGGATCCCACGGGATTCGCGTAGCTGGCCGACACGTTCTGCATCGGGAGATGCACGTGACGCACAACCCACTTTCACTAGAGCAGTTTCAATATAATAGTACTGCTCATTGGAGCACATTGGATTATGTAAAATAAAATAATCGTATCAAATCACTATTGCATTTGAGAATCTCCAATAATACTTTATTTATTTTTTACTTTTAACAAATAATTATTTTTACTTTTTTAACTTTTAAAATACCAAATCACTAGTACATTTTTATCAACATACTAAGTATAAAATGAACATATGTGTAAATGTTGTTTTGGCCACAACTTTGTTTTTCTCTACTTGTCCTAATTTGCAGGTTTAAGTCTCGAGGATGATACCTCGAATGATTGGACGCTTAAAGTTGAAACCATTGATGAAAGGATGCGCGAGGCGCATTGCGTCGAGCGGATGGACAAGGCGCGGGGCGCCTTGATGGAAGCTGATGAAGATATGTGTTAGGCGCATTGGAGTGATCCATCAGGCGCCTTGCCCACACCTTAGAGATCCATGCACGGGGAGCATTGTGTACAACATCAGACGCATTTGGCCAATCCTTGAAGATCCATGCGCGGGGCGCATTGCGTACTACGTCAGACGCATTTGGCCAACCCTTGAAGATCGATGTGCTTGGCGTATTGAAGTCATGCATCAGGCGCCTAACTCCATTCATGAGATGCAAGCGCTTGGATGCATCGAGCGAACACGCATCAGGCGGATGAGCATCAGGCGCCTAGCCCATCCATCGAAGATACACACGTGAGGCGCCTGGAGTGTTGTATCAGGCGCACTGCCCCCTTCTCTCGAAGAAGCATGCGCGTGGCGCCTTAGCTGTACATCAGACGCATGCCATGCACTTGATGGATTAAGCGTCTGGGACAATGTCGCGCGGAATCAACAATCATCTAATGCAATGAAGATGACGACACGCCCAACTTCAACACTTAGAAGTTTTTAATGAAGTTGAAGCGTAGACGAGCATTTGAGCTGTGCATCCGTTGAAGCGCGCCCAGAATCGAAGATTCGAAGATTCAAGGTTGAAGATTCGAGATTCGAAGATAGTTCTGGAAGTGTGACGTCAAGAATTTCCGTTTGACGTCAGCCGAACGTGTGACCAATGAGGATCACTTTCCTCCGGCGTTCTCACGTGCGACACTCCTATAAATACCCTCGTTCCCGATTTGGAAAATTACTCCTTGCATTCAGATTTTTGAGAGCTTTTACTTAGAGTATTTTAGGAGTTTTAGGATTGTCGATTGTTGCGCATTCCGTGAGAGAGTTTTCGTGTAGTTGTTTTCGCTGAGCGCCTTATATTAGAGTTATGAGATTTAACTCTAGGTGTTAAGCGGTGGATCCTTGGAGTGCTAGAGTGCTGCGTCACTTGGTCTGCATCCTTTGATCATTTTATCTACCGTTCTCTACCTTGTAATAGTTTTGTTTGATTCTAATGAAATGAAACATATTACATATATCTTGTTTCCTATCTACTTGCTGTTCAAGTTTACAAGATTGTGATTTGAGAATTTCCTTTGAGAGGGTGATTCTTTAAGAGACTTGGTTTCTTCTCTGAGTACATTGCTACCAGGCGCCCAGTGACTTGTAACTCAGCGCATACCTCTTAGGCGCCGAGTACTGATTTGAGCACCTCTCATAGGCGCTTGAATCTTAGGCGCCGAGTATTGAGTGAAGCGCTGAGTGGGTTGGCTCTTCGAAGGTTTTACGCTTTTACACCGACTTCGCGAAAAGTTGGTATCTTACGTCGAAGACGTAATTTCAATTGGTATCAGAGCAGGACGTCATACGTATACGACGTGATCTGTTACTTGACTCCGTGTCTTCCGCTGAAATAGAGTCTCAAATGTTTGTTCAGAAGCCTATTATGCTTACACATCAGAACTATTCCAACTGGAAAGCTAAAGTCTCAGCTAGAATTAAAGGACATGATTCACGAGCATGGATGGCAGTCTTGGAAGGATGGGAGCGTCCATATACTGTTGATGCTGATGGACTAAGAATCCAAAAACCTGAGCGTAGTTGGACGAGAGAAGAACATGATCTATCCACTGCTAATAGCAAGGCTCTTCTCCTCATTTGCGAATGGCTGGAACTTAGCATGTACCAGCTGGTTAAGAATTGCACTTCGGCTAAGGATGCATGGGAAACTCTTCAGAGAACATGTGAGGGAAGCCATGCCGTTAAACGTTCCAAAATTTGAACTATCACTGCTCAATTCCATCAACTCCTTATGAGAGAAGATGAAGACATAAATGAGTATTTGGATAAAATCATGAGATACGTCAATGAGCTGTATGAACTTGGAGAAATCCTTCCAGCTATCATGGTCTATGAGAAAACTCTGCATAGTCTAAGCTCAAGATTCGAAAGCAAAGTGCTAACTCTTGAAGCACGTGATGAAAGTAATCAAGATTGGGACTATGCTGATTTAATGGCCGACTTGAGAAACTATGACTTGGCTCTAAAGGTGCGAAGTAACCCAGATATGTCTCTTGTCTATGAGCCAATGACTGCACTAAAAATCTCCGAGAAAGGGAAGAGTTCAAGAGGTGTGAAATCTCATAAACCTCATGTGAAAAACGAAAGTTCTGAGAGTTGCTTTTCGGCTGACGTTAATGATTCTGATGATGAGGAGGCATAAGATATTGAACGACTGATGAACTCTAACAATCCTGATAAAATTGCTGTGTTGACTGATATAGTCACTTATCTTGTGAAGCAAGATTTCAAGAGAAAGAACCGAGCTCGAAATTTTCGGAAATTTCAGAAAAATTCTAACTCTTTTCAGAGAACCCCAGACAACAAGAATCAAGCTTCATTCTCTGGAAACAAATTTAAAGGCACTAAACTATCTCCACACTCTTCGACTAGCAAGGATGTATCGAAAATGCAATGTTTCGAGTGCAAAGGTTTTGGGCACATAAAGAATGAATGTCCGAACCTACATCGCAAGAAGAATCTACCTGTAAGCTATGTGGTCTTTGATGATGAAGATGTTATTTCTGAGAATGTAGATTCGGAGGATGAAAGCTCAGATGAAAATGAGGACAACGCACTTGTTGTAACGTTTGATGAGAATCTTGATCTTGATAACTTCGAAGTTGAAAACTTTGAATTTGATGCTTTTCTAAAGGACACAGCTACTGCCGACAATATCTTTTGCTTGGCATCTAAAAATAGAAATTTTTGTGATGAAGAGTTGTCTTCGGACAACGAGTCTGTGGATGAGACTGAAGATGAAGAGAAAAATTCGAATGTCTCTAAATTGAATGCGTTGAAAGAAACGTATTCCGAACTTCTGGAATGTAATGAAAATGCCATCACTAAAAACGGAGAGCTTGAAGTGTCCGTACATGTCTTGAAAGAATTTGTTGATGAACTGTCTGGAGAAAAACGAGAACTTCTTGAGGAAGCTACTGAACTGAGAGTGTTGAATGAAAGGACAAGTTGTGAGAGTTTAAAGTTGAAGAACTCCTTGAAGAACTTGAAAAACAAATTTGATGATCTCTTCGAAGAAAAACACAAGTACTTCAAAGAAGCTGTTGATCTTAGAGAATCATGTGAGAAGTTGAGTTCTGAGAACTCGAGACTAAAAATGATCCTGAAGAAGGAAACGACTGAAGTCAAGAAACTTAAATCTCTTTTCAAAAACTCAGACGCTGAAAATGATGAGCTAAAATCCTCCTTGATAAAAGCTCAAACTGATCTTGCCATGAGTGAAAAAGAGTGTTACATTCTCAAAGAGAAACTTCACATGACTGATGAACTTCTGAAAAAGATGAATACAAACTCCTCGGTGTTTGACAATGTCGCCTCCTATATGAATCCAAACCGTTACGGACTTGGTTTTCAAAAGGTGTTTGAATCTATATATGCCACTCCTGAAAAGAAGGAAGTAAAGTTCATCAAAGCATCTGAAAATACTCAAACTGATGAAGAGAAAGAAGTTTTGAGTGAATCTGAATTATTGAAGAGAAAGGAGATTGCTGAAGGGAAAAAGGTTGTTATGTCTCCAAAACATGATGCTTCAAAACTGAACTCGTCTAACAGCCAAAAATCGGAGACCTATCAATTTCCGAAATCAATTGTGAAACATCCTCGAGGGATTTTACCCTATGAAGAAAATCTCTTGAAAAATTTGAGCAAGACCAAATTCTTGAAGCATGGTGAAAATTCATCTCACTCAAAGTCTGTCAAATTTGAAGCTCCTGTGAGACAAGCATCTCGAAGAGAACGAAAATATATCTGTCACTATTGCAACAAGCCTGGACACATTAGGCCTTTTTGTTACAAATTGAAAAATGATATGAATTATAGATTGGTGATTGAGAGAAATAAGAATGGATCGACTAAGAAAATCAAGAAGGAAAGTTCCCCTCAGATTCTTAGGGAAAATTCCTCAAGACCAAACACTCAGAGGAAAGTTCAAAATGAAAAATTCTCGGAGAAGAATTCTCTAATGCTGAAAGGTCAGAAAAACGATAGATCCAAGATGTTGAGATTTTCTCAGAAATTTGATGTCAAGAAAAAATGGGTGTCGAATCAAAGGAGTGACACAAAACTCAATCCCACAACCACAAGTGTTTGGAAGCCCAGAGAACTTATCTTCTGCAATGTTGCCTTAAATGCTTCTGAGACTGGAACCAAAGGGATTTGGTATTTTGATAGTGGTTGTTCACGACATATGACTGGCACCAAGAAATTCTTAAAGGAATATGAGCCGATGACTGGAGCTCCCGTAGTATTTGGAGGGGGAGCTAAAGGTTTTGTTAAAGGAAAGGGAACATTAATTGCATATCAAAGGCCTTCCTCCAATAAAAAATGTTGTGCATGTCAAGGGACTTGTTGCAAATCTTATCTCAATCAGTCAACTGTGCGATGAAGGACTGAATGTGAGTTTTGATAAAGAGTCTTGCAGGGTCTTTGACAGTCAAAGGAAATGCATTATGGAAGGTCCGCGAGCCAAAAACAATTGCTACACTACTGAATACAACTGTTTCTCTGTGACCGTCTCTGATGAGGTAGATCTGTGGCATCAACGTCTAGGTCACACAAGCACTCGAAATCTTAGCAAGCTGGTTAAGGGGGAGATAGTTCGAGGAATCTCTCAACTCCCCAAAATTGAGAAACGAGTGTGTGGTGATTGTCAGAAAGGCAAACTTACAAGATCATCTCATCCAGCGCTTCCCACTCTAATGAGCACGTCGGCTCCCTTCGAACTTCTTCACATGGACTTGATGGGTCCAATGGAAGTTAAGAGCATAGTAAAGAAGGAGTATGTGCTGGTGGTAGTTGATGATTACTGTCGTTATACTTGGACAAGGTTTCTAGCGACAAAAGACGAGACTTTCAATGCCTTCAAAGGTATTGTGAAATGGATTCGTACAAATCATGAAGCTAAAGTGAAACGGATCAGAAGTGATCATGGTACCGAATTTGAAAATTCGAGCTTCAATGAATTTTGCCTTCTAAAGGGAATCCATCATGAGTACTCTGCCCCGAAGACTCCACAGCAAAATGGGATTGCTGAACGCAAAAATCGAACATTGCAAGAGATGGCTCGCGTGATGTTAATCTCCAAAAACCTTGCACGAACTTTTTGGGCGGAAGCCGTCTCAACGGCCGGGTATATTCTGAATCGCATAAGTATTCGATCTGGCACGACGGCGACCGCATACGAACTTGTAAATGGAAAGAAGCCATCAGTTGCACATTTTCGTGTCTTTGGATGCACCTGCTATATCTTGAAGGATCGTGATCCTCTGAAAAAATTCGAATCCAAAGCTGATCGAGGTATCTTTGTTGGCTATAGTCAACATAGCCATGCATATCGGGCTTACAATCTTCGTACCAAGAAAGTCATGGAAACGGTGAATATTAATTTCGATGAACAAGACTTTCTAGGTAAAGACGCAGAGGAAGATTGGGTAAAAGAAGGAATCTTGGAATATCAGATTTTACCACCACCACCCAGTGACATGAGTCCGGAGAATGCCACTCCAAACACTTCACCTGAAGTTGGAGATTCTAGTCACCAAATGAATGAGACTTCTTCATCTGAGGATGAAAATGAACATGTTCAAAATCCAGTTGATGCTCCGCGCGAAGCTCCTGGGTATATTCAAAAACGACATCCTCCAGCTCAAATGATTGGAGAATTGAACGAGCGCACTACTCGCTCAAAGAAAACGTCAAATCCTCACGATGAGCTATAAAATATCTGCGCCTCTGCTACTTGCAATGAAATTGGCATTTCTTGCTTTCTCTTAGAGAATGAGCCGAAAAATTACAAGGAAGCCATGAAGGATGATTTTTGGATCATGGCTATGCAGGAGGAGATGAACGAATTTACGAGAAATAATGTGTGGTCCTTGGTTCCCCGAACTTCAAATATTAACGTTGTTGGAACTAAATGGATTTTCAAAAACAAGACTGATGAGCATAATCAAGTGGTGAGAAACAAAGCTCGACTTGTTGCTCAAGGATATGCCCAAGTCGAAGGCATTGATTTTGATGAGACCTTTGCTCCAGTAGCTAGGATTGAATCCATAAGACTCTTGATTGCGATTGCATGCCATCTAGGCATCAAACTTCGTCAAATGGATGTCAAGGCTGCTTTTCTGAATGGAGTATTGGAAGAAGAAGTTTATGTCGCCCAACCCAAAGGATTCGAGGATCCTAAGAAGCCGAATCACGTTTACAAACTTCACAAAGCTCTCTATGGGCTGAAGCAATCTCCTCGTGCTTGGTATGGGTGCTTAACGGATTATCTCGAGAAATTTGGTTTTGTGCGTGGCTCCGTCGACAAGACTTTATTTATCAAACGGGATGGCAAGCATATGATTGTAGCCCAGATTTATGTTGATGACATCGTCTTTGGAGCAACTTGCCCTAAACTTGTGAAAGCTTTCACAGATTCTATGTCCTCAACGTTTCAGATGAGTCTTGAAGGAGAATTACACCAATTCTTTGGACTTCAAATCTCTCAGCGACCAGACGGGATATTCGTCTCTCAAAGCAAATACGCAAAGAATATGGTTGAGAAATTTGGAATGCATCAAGCGAAATCTGCAAATACCCCTATGGCCACGACTGAGCGCTTGTCAAATTCGTCAAGGAGCCGAAGCGTTGATCAAACTCTTTACCGCTCCATGATTGGAAGTTTACTCTATTTAACAGCTACTCGTCCTGACATAATGTTTAGTGTTTGCATGTGTGCTAGGTACCAAGCGGATCCCAAGGAAGATCATCTTCGAGCTGTCAAGCGAATTCTTCGATATGTCTCTGGGACCTCTAATCTAGGAATCTGGTATGCGGGCGACACCACTTCGAATCTTGTCGGCTTCTCCGACGCGGATTGGGCAAGTGACACGGATGAGAGAAAGAGTACTTCTGGATGTTGTTGCTTCCTTGGCAATAATATTGTCTCATGGCATAGCCGCAAACAAAATTGCATTGCACTTTCAACGGCGGAATCTGAGTATGTTGCCGCCGGGAGTTGCTGCACTCAGTTGCTTTGGCTCAAACAAATGTTGGATGACTATCTTGTCGAGAGTGCTCCCTTGGTGCTGTATTGTGATAATCAAAGTACTATCAAGATCAGCGAAAATCCTGTCCAGCATTCAAGAACTAAACACATCGACATTCGACATCATTTCATTAGAGATTTGGTTGATCGTGATATAGTCAGTCTACAACATATTTCAACGGAAAAACAGCTTGCTGACATCTTTACCAAACCTCTTGACTTTGAGAGATTCAAAACTCTAAGAAATTCTCTCTGCATGTGTTCTCTCGAAGAGTTCACGAAAATTTTTGAAGTCTGAAAGAGTAGTTTCTTTACTTCTGAATACGCACTCGGATTCGTCGTGGATTAGTCTAGTCAGACAAACATGGATTCGAGGCCGTTTTAGTCTTCGGACCCAAGTGTATTTATTCCGCTGAATGCAAACATGTGAACTTGACATTAAACTCCCATAAGCTATCATCTTCATATATCCATAATACCAAGTAACGGAGGACGCCGGGTCACTTTGTCCGCCGGCTCCCCTCTTCGAAAGGTAGCACATGGACGCTCCAATCTAAGATGCTCTATAATCACACTTCGGAGATGCAGGATGATCCTTGCTCCCCTCTGACTGCTGTAATGAGCATCTGTTGCATTTCATTTAAAGCTAAAACTCGTCTGGAGGACGCCGGGTCACAATGTCCGCCGGCTCCCCTCTGATGTAGCAAAGCTAGTCCCAAGTGGAGTGCCTTAAAAGTTCACCTTGCATCCATGAATTAAAATCTCTTGTGCGGTGCAAACTCATCAAATATGTTTCGACGAAACACGACTGCATCCTTGTGATTGTGACGAAGGACAAGTAAACATGTCTATCAACATACTTCGGTCCATCTCACCGGTTTTTAATTTGAGAGATTTTTCATTATATCTCAAAGTTGCTATCACCTTGTGTGAAAATTTTTGGTTTTTGGAAAATGATGAAATGTGGACTCTTTTCTGGGAAAATATTTGCTCTTCACTGCCTCGTATCACCGATTGAATCTCCACTAAAATGTCGTTGAATGTTTTGATTCGTGTTGAATGCTTGAATGCTAACTCGGGATGTGTTGTTTTGATATTGATTTCTTGCAGATTCATATTCAGCACCTCGAGGTTTTCACTCTCCAAGTATTCAAAGTTCCAGGAACCTGGCGCCTACCGCAATCTCGGCGTGTGACGTACTCAAAATTCTTTGGCGTGTGAATCCTTGGCGCCTCACATTCTCCAGGCGCTTGATACCTTCGAGCGAACTTTCGGCGCCTGAATATGTTGCGATATCAAAATTCTCTGCCGTCTCCTACTTCCCAAAACTCAGGCGCCTGCTTCTTCATAACAATCCAGGCGCCTAACAATCATCAGATTTCCTGGCGCGCGTGATCTCTTGCGATTTTTCCGCGTCGTTTCCGATTTTCTCGCATGCGGTTTCATATCTTGTTGGGCCTCGTTTTATTATGTGGGCTGATTTGTGCAAAGCCCGTACATTTTACGACTTTTGGGCTTCTAGGGTTTTTCAAACTATAAATAGAGCCCTTTCGTCATTCATTTTTTTTTAAAATCTTCTCTAAATTCTCTCTTCAAGTATTTCAAGAACACTCAAGAACACTCAAATTTTTCTTCATCAAAATTCTAAGTTTGATTTCTTTTTCCTGATTATGATTTCTGATTCATGTTTATTTATATTTGGAATCTCATACTTATGTTTTTTTCGATTCTCTAATCCTTGTTACAGGATGACTGATGCTGTTGATGAAGCGAATAAGGAGATGCTCAAATACTTGACTCAAAGGTTTAAGGAAGCGCCTCCAGAAGAGAAGAAACAGGCCTTCGAGGATCTCAAGGCGCATCGCGCCTCAATGGCCACCGTCCCATCTCCCACGCCATCACTGATTCCAGTCAC
Organism: Euphrasia confusa; assembly: GCA_954870475.1. NCBI lineage: Eukaryota > Viridiplantae > Streptophyta > Magnoliopsida > Lamiales > Orobanchaceae > Euphrasia > Euphrasia confusa. Next base: position 5,204,158 of record OX940959.1, on the reverse strand, counting down.
CAAATCCAAGGATGGCGCCCTCTCAACATCGTCGAAAAAATCGTCTGGCTCTTTGAAATCTGGTGGATCCAATCCTCTTAAAATCAGAATAAATACCAAGAAGCAGAAGCAAGGTAATCAATCCCCTCCAAAAACCCTTCAATAGAAAATCGATGCTGGCCTCATACCCTCGAAAGCTTCACTTTCTCAAATCGAGGAGGAAACAATTGGAATCTCTGAGGCGCGTGATTCTGAGGAGAATCCATCGAAGGCGCCCATCTCCATGGCGACTAGTTCTGATGCGCCTGGTTCCAAGGCACCGGCTCTCGAGGCGCCTGAACAGGCGCCTATCCTTGAGGTCTCTCTCACTCAGAATGTTAAAAAGAAATCAACTGAACCGTCTACTGCTGTCGGCCCATCGAGTGCTAAACCGTCTAATACTAAGGCGCCGAAGATAGTAGTTCAATATGCACAAACCGTTGATGATATTCCAGCTGCTTATTCCTCCGACTTCTACAAAGAAAAATTTGAACGCCGAATGGAAAAGATGCAAGTCATGACCATTCATCCTGACAAAACATTTGGTAAAGATCAGTTCGAGGATTACAAAATTTCTGATGCGTTTGACGAACTGCGTCTCTATCAGGCAGCTCACGCGCGCTATCAATATTCCCCCTATGTTGTACGTGCCTTCTATGCTGCTCTCGATGAGGAATTCATAAATCCTCGAAGTAAGTTGTTTGGCAGATTTGTCTTTCGAGGAAAGGTCTATAAATTTCAGCCGAAACACATAAATGAACACTTTGGGCGCTATGACGATGAGATGCGTAAGATCAAATGGGTCAGACCATCTTCTGAGGAGGTGGCACAGGAACTTAAGATTGGCACTTTTGTGACGGGTGGCAAGAGGAAAACAAAATTACCTGAGGTAGCTGATCTAACTTCTTTCTATACTATGATTTTTCGAATTGCTTCCTCAAACTGGGTGCCACACAATAGTCTCAAGACATTGACCCCTCTTCTGATGCATGTGATGTATCGAGTTGGCACTGGCCAACAGTTCGATCTTGGTATGATGACATTCATGGCAATGGCTGAGATAGCGAAGCTTAAGAATTCAAAAATCTCTAAGGATCTTCTCTTACCTTTTCCTTGCCTCATATGCTCAATGATGGGTCGTCAAGAGTTTCTCTACAACATGTTGGATGACTCCCCAGATCTTCCACTCAAGAAATCGTCAACTATTGCCATTGCAAAAACTTACTTGGATCCTGAGAATAAGCGGGTCGATCTCCCTTGGAAGGGATTTATTCTTCCGACTGATGTGCCTGAACCAGTGACACCTCCTCCTTCTCCCCGAAAACCTTCCTCGAAGCGTAAAGCTTCCAAGGCGTCTGGCGCCTCAGCTGTCAAGCGCCTCCGCGCCTCTTCCCTCGAGACATTGAATCTGGCGCCTAACACCTCTAAATCCAAGGCGCCTGAAACCATCACATTCTCTAAAGAACAAATGTCTGGCTCCTACTCTGTTGTGGCGTCCAGCATCCTTGAAGAATTGGTTGATGCGTCTAACGACTTGATGATCAAACGGGCTGCAAACATACAGACAACAAATGAGTTGATTGTCTCTGAGAATAATCATCATGCAATTCTCATGAGGTATCATCAGGCTGCCTGCCAAGGGGGAGGAATCGGAGCCTCGGAGTCTCTTCATGGTACTTTCATGTATCAGCTGATGAAGGATGTGATGAGCGAGATTACGAGGAAGTTTGGAGTTGAGGTGAAGGAAGAGAAGGAAATATCTAACCTTTTTGAGATGCAGGTGTCGGGACCAAAAGACTTGAAGATTGTAACTGATGAGTTGAATCCAAGTCTCCTGCATCCACTTCTGATCTTGCAGGTATCAAAGATATCAAGGGGAAAGGGATTGCAGTTGAGATTTCTGACGATGAAGGTGACGTTGATGAAGACAACGAAAATGACGGTGGCGATGATGAAGCTTCTGATGACGAAGCGGCTGAAGAAGAAGAAGATGTCGAGCATGAAGGCGCTGAGGAGGAGGCGCATGAAGAAGGCGCCAAGAAGATGGATATCGATGATGAAGTCAATTCTCCCATCGAATTCCCTGAGGATTCTGATTAACCGTTTGAAGTTGTTTTTCTGATGAATTTTTTTTTTCCTTAAGTTTTTTTTTATCGTGTTTTCTCGCATGCATTAAACTCTTGATCTCTTGCATGTTTTTATTTTGGCGCCTGAGGCGTGTGACTTTGAGTTTTTCATAACTCTGAACATTATGCTATCTTCTTATCTATGTTTATTCTCTCTAAGTTTTTACTTAGAATTTTTGTCTATGGTTGTTAGTTTGAGGGGGAGATTTACGAATATTTAATTTCCTTACGAGTTGTGCCAAAAAGGGGGAGATTGTAAATGTTGTTTTGGCCACAACTTTGTTTTTCTCTACTTGTCCTAATTTGCAGGTTTAAGTCTCGAGGATGATACCTCGAATGATTGGACGCTTAAAGTTGAAACCATTGATGAAAGGATGCGCGAGGCGCATTGCGTCGAGCGGATGGACAAGGCGCGGGGCCTTGATGGAAGCTGATGAAGATATGTGTTAGGCGCATTGGAGTGATCCATCAGGCGCCTTGCCCACACCTTAGAGATCCATGCACGGGGAGCATTGTGTACAACATCAGACGCATTTGGCCAATCCTTGAAGATCCATGCGCGGGGCGCATTGCGTACTACGTCAGACGCATTTGGCCAACCCTTGAAGATCGATGTGCTTGGCGTATTGAAGTCATGCATCAGGCGCCTAGCTCCATTCATGAGATGCAAGCGCTTGGATGCATCGAGCGAACACGCATCAGGCGGATGATCATCAGGCGCCTAGCCCATCCATCGAAGATACACACGTGAGGCGCCTGGAGTGTTGTATCAGGCGCACTGCCCCCTTCTCTCGAAGAAGCATGCGCGTGGCGCCTTAGCTGTACATCAGACGCATGCCATGCACTTGATGGATTAAGCGTTTGGGACAATGTCGCGCGGAATCAACAATCATCTAATGCAATGAAGATGACGACACGCCCAACTTCAACACTTAGAAGTTTTTAATGAAGTTGAAGCGTAGACGAGCATTTGAGTTGTGCATCCGTTGAAGCGCGCCCAGAATCGAAGATTCGAAGATTCGAAGATTCAAGGTTGAAGATTCGAGATTCGAAGATAGTTCTGGAAGTGTGACGTCAAGAATTTCCGTTTGACGTCAGCCGAACGTGTGACCAATGAGGATCACTTTCCTCCGGCGTTCTCACGTGCGGCACTCCTATAAATACCCTCGTTCCCGATTTGGAAAATTACTCCTTGCATTCAGATTTTTGAGAGCTTTTACTTAGAGTATTTTAGGAGTTTTAGGATTGTCGATTGTTGCGCATTCCGTGAGAGAGTTTTCGTGTAGTTGTTTTCGCTGAGCGCCTTATATTAGAGTTATGAGATTTAACTCTAGGTGTTAAGCGGTGGATCCTTGGAGTGCTAGAGTGCTGCGTCACTTGGTCTGCATCCTTTGATCATTTTATCTACCGTTCTCTACCTTGTAATAGTTTTGTTTGATTCTAATGAAATGAAACATATTACATATATCTTGTTTCCTATCTACTTGCTGTTCAAGTTTACAAGATTGTGATTTGAGAATTTCCTTTGAGAGGGTGATTCTTTAAGAGACTTGGTTTCTTCTCTGAGTACATTGCTACCAGGCGCCCAGTGACTTGTAACTCAGCGCATACCTCTTAGGCGCCGAGTACTGATTTGAGCACCTCTCATAGGCGCTTGAATCTTAGGCGCCGAGTATTGAGTGAAGCGCTGAGTGGGTTGGCTCTTCGAAGGTTTTACATTTTTACACCGACTTCGCGAAAAGTTGGTATCTTACGTCGAAAACGTAATTTCAATATGAAAACTTTCTTGAAAAAGATAGAACATTAAATTATTTTATTATTTTTGTCCCAGTGCAAATGGTGTTATTTTCAACAGGTAAATTAAGAAAAAGAATACTCATCTTTTGTCTCGGAAAAGTTAACAATTTTTTTAAAGTTAAATGTGTAATATAGTGTAATTAGATTTTATACAAATATATTTGTTATTTTATAAATACAAGTATAGTAATACAAGTATAAACTCTAATCACATTATATTACACATTTAATATAAGGTAGTAGTGACTATTGTTGTGGGAAGAGGGAGTAGTGACGATTATTGTGGGACGAGAGAATATAAGGTAGACTAATGACACTTGTTTTAAATTGAAATCGTTTAAACGTTTAAACTGTAATAAATTTAATTTAATAAATTCGAACGAAATTGAATAGAAGTGAACTAGAATGATTTTTATATATAATATAATAATAATTTTATAAATTGTTGAATATCTTTTTTAAATAATTATAATATTATAGTATTAACTAGATTTTATATTTGAAATTATTAATTTAAATTATCTGTATTTATTTTATTTTAATTTATTTTGAAAATAATTTAATTCAACTAAAATGAATGAATCTAAATTGAATTAAAATTGATTGAAATAAAGTTCAAACAACCGGCCCTAAATATTACTTTTTTATTTTTAAAAACGCTATATTTGTAACGCTATATTTTGACTATTTAATGTTTTAAACATTTTAGATTTTATAAATATAACTATTTTATAAAATAACATTTAATTTAATTTAATTAATTTAAATATATAGTACTTTTGTCTCAGAAAAATAAGTTTATTTAATTTACAAAATACAAATGAAATGTATTTATTTTGAACATAGTGGGCAAACTTATTTTTAATCGAAAATTTTCAATTTGAATCAATACAAAATGAAAATTTGACAATCAAATTGATTGAATATAAATCGTGTGAGCCAACCCAATTATCTTTTTTATTGATAAAATGTGTAGTAAATAATAATTTGATTTAGATTAATTTAGTCACCAACTTGTGTGCACGTGATGGAGAAATATGGCAAGAGTTGCTTTCATGCCACCAAAAAGTAGAACGTGTATGTTTTTGAATCTTTTCCATTTCCCTTTTTTCACAATTACAGTAATAATAAAAAAAAATAGACCAAACATGTATCATATCCCTCTGTCCCATAGCAATAGTAACAAGTGGTCAACATTGATTTTTTTTGTCCATCTAATAAATATGATAAATAATATACAAAAATTATGAAAAAATAACTAAAATAAAGTTTAACTATTATATTTTATTTTAGTTATTTTTTCAAAAAAATTGTACACTATTTATCATATGTATTGGACGGACAAAAAAAATCAACGTTGACCACCTATAATTATTGCTATGAAACGAAGGGAGTAATAATTAAACAAAACAAATAAAATGACAATCTTACAGCTGTTTTAAAACATGATCGATTGGGCCTTAAGTAGGAGACAAAAATTGTGTTTTACAAAATGCATTGCATATCTCTCTTTTGTTGCTCTTCTAAAAAATTAACTATTTAATATTCAGTTTATTTTGTAATCTCACAAACAACTATTTTCAATTTGAGAATTTAGATGATAATTACACTGATCATTATTTCTATTTATAGTGTACAAACTTAACATGGTAAACTCTAATCATAAGTGTGAAGGAGAGAGTGTTGAGATGCATTTTTATCTTTTTTTTAGTGCTTTTTCTCATAGGTCTGCTTGAGGAAACTGAAGGTAGATGTGGATTTTCGGTGGCCACAGCTGGGAGAGTGTTGTCGTATGTGCTGCTAGTTGGTGTCGTAGAAAGCACTGAGTCTATTGTGTTTATCGTGGTCTTCTTGTTGCGTTGTTGTACTTCATTTGGTATGAGAGAAACACGCGAATACGAGAGACTCACTCGGTGTCGTCTGAGGTGGTGCCTATTTTGGCTTTTTCTATTATGCGGGATAAAATCATCTCATTACGTCTCCCTGACTCTCTTCAGACACGGACTCTGAAAAGAATGTGTCATATAGATTGATAGTTGTTGTTTATTATTAATTGTGTTATATGTTATTTTTTGTTGTTCGGAGAGCTAGTTTGTTACCTCATGTGGGCGGTAGGATCTTTCCCTATGCGCAGTTTTTGTACAGTTACATATTCCTTCTAGTTCAATAAACATGCAATACTTTTAGGAAACGGAAATTAAGAAAAATGTTAATTTTGACTTTTTGATTAAAAAGTAAAAGGTAAAAATGTATTTTAAGTTAAAAAATAAAGTAGTTGTGAGTGGAGTTTAAAAAGTAGGCGGATAAAGTAGGGATAAAATAGTATTTTAAAGTGAAAAAATTAGAAGAACTGTTTTTTTTAGTGTATCAAGTATCAACTATTGTGGGACATCTCAAAAAAGAAAGTGTTGCAACTTTTATGGAAGAGAGAAAGTATTTTTTTATATGATATTGACTTTTAACAAATTATGGTAAAATAATTTTATCTACCACGGTTCATTATTGACATTTATAAAATTAAGAATATCGTAAAATAAGTTATAATTACAAAAAAAGGAAATTAAATTCAAAAAATTGCGTGAAAATTAATTTCCTAATTAATTAATCCATATTTCCAAATCAAATCAATTAGTTAGATAAATTGTTCAGTTCACGCAGGCCGACTCATTTGTCCAGACCAAAGCATAATGGGCTTCGGCCCATCCTAATCTACAGCCTCCCAATTTGAGGAGCTATTGTTGGCCCAGTCAACTTATTGGTTGACGAACAATAAAGAAGGCACCACACCAGCGCCTCGTTACTCCACTTAGCGCGTCTTTCTAATTTTGCTCGGTTCAATTTAATTTCAGTTTATTTGTGATTTCAATTTGACTTCACATCTCACCGAATAAATATCGGTAGGACTAGGATATGGTTGTTGGGGATATCGTTTTATTTGTATAGTGAGAATATATTGTGTAGTTGTAATTATTGATCCATAATAAATAAACAAAATAAAATTTTAAGTGAACTTCCAAAAAATAAAATGAAATTTAAAAATAAATAAATTATAAATGAATATATTATCATGAAATTAAATTTAGAAATTTTAGTTTGGGATATAAAGAATACTCATCTCCTCTATATACTAATAGTCACACTTTCTTCACAAAATAAAAAGGAAGCGTGACTATTGCTTAGACTATTGCTTAGGAGTAGATAATACTATGATAATAATGTGAGGTAAAATTATGCACAATTTTAAAACTAAAATAATTATCTTATTTTTTTTATTTTAAAAGTACAATTTTATTCTTATTTTTCATTACTTTTTAAATGTAAGTCACAAACTCACAATTACATACGAGTAGGTGTCTAAGACTCTAAGTACATAGTATTTCGAGATACTAGTATGATTCATTCAATATTAAACGAGTCAATTTGATCTCGTAGGAATTGACCGGTCTAGTTCGTTGTTCCCATTGTCAGCAAATTCAAAAACGTAGTGCAGAAACACCACCATCTCCATCTCCATCTCCATCTCCACCTGCTCTCTCTATCTCCCCTTTTCATGTATGCTCTCTCTTTTTTCTCTCTGCTTTTCGTTCCTGCTAAAGCTGTGGATTATTTTTCTTCAATTTTCTTACTCTGTATGTTGAAGTTTCTTAGTTTATTACTGTATTAATTTGTGGTTGGACATATGTTTTTGGATTCTTTAGAATCGTCGTCGCCTTCTACTGGAAGATTTTTCTTTTCACTTGTTCTATTGAGATCTCACGATCGTCTTTCCAGGCGGAATTCGATTGAAAAAAAAAATATCACCTTTATCATGAGTTTTAGGGGCAAATGGATCTCGAGAGTTTTATTAGTTTAGGGTTTGGATTCAATTTCTTTCTGTTTACTTGTTTTTGATTTCACGACTTTGATGCTATGAAGATAGTTGGAAACTAAACGATAAGGTTCTGGTCTCTCGGTTTTCCATGGTTAAGTGGTTGGTTGTATTTGTTTGTGCGATTCCTTATCGTTCGTTCCCGGAGCTCGTCTTTAGTTGCCCGTCCCAGTTAGAAATCTTACATGTTTCAATTAGTGCACTTGATCATGGTTTCATTCTCAATTCTTATGGCAGCAGTTTCGTATATTACGAGTTGAGCATTGATGCTGATATTTTATTAGTAGGACTATTTATCTCTTTAGAATAAGAGAAGTGATATTTCTCAGATGCTGAATTTCAACAGAACAAGAAATCAGCAGAGGTCCAATAGACCCATGTCTTTAGGCGGTGAGCTTTTCGCCTTTTTTTCTTCTTTTTCCTAACTGCTTACAAGTTTTCAAAGTTCTGTTTTTTGTCGTCGCTTTGCAGGCATGGATTTTGCGGACCCGAAGAAGAAGAACAATTTTGTCGGAAAAATAATTATGGTTTCTACTCTCACAGCTTTGTGTATTCTTATGCTCAAGCAATCACCAAATTTCAACACCCCTACCCAAGTAATTTCTATTTATTTTTTATATGTTTTATTTGCTCCGATTTTCCATCAATGTATTTTTCTTCCTGTTTAGATTAAAGCTACTTTTTTTTATCAGCCCTCCTAATCTTTATACAGTTTTCGAGTCATGAAGCAGGTGTTACTCATGTCTTAGTAACAGGAGGTGCTGGATACATTGGTTCACATGCTGCACTACGACTTCTTAAAGATTCATATCGTGTGACTATAGTGGTACCCTATTGAAACTGCATACAACCAATCTGTATTTTTGTTTCCTTGCCATAAATACTTCACGGGACCTTGAAACGAGCGTGCATATTTCCTATGACAGGATAATCTCTCACGAGGAAACCTTGGTGCCATTAGGGTCCTTCAAAAACTATTTCCAGAACAGGGGAGGCTTCAATTTATTTATGCTGATCTCGGTGATTCAAAAGTGGTATGCCCTATTTATATATTTGGTTTTGGGATTTTCTTTTAGCACGATGGTTTTAATTTTCACTTCTGTATTTTTTACTTGTTCGATTTTTGCAGGTGCACAGAATCTTTTCGGAAAACGCTTTCGATGCGGTTATGCATTTTGCCGCTGTAGCATATGTTGGAGAGAGTACACTCGATCCGCTTAAGTAAGTGTGACTTAAAAACTATTTAAAGATCTTTCAAATGTAAAGAAGTGGAAAGAATTCAGTAATTCCAAGTTAATAGCGTAGAGCCGTAGACAAGAAAATGAGGTTGCCATTCTACACTAAGAGTGCGCTTCAAATTTCGTTTTGAAACACATTTTCTACTCTCTCTCCCACAGATATTATCACAATATCACATCAAATACCCTTGTGGTGCTAGAAGCTATGGCAGCCCATGGGATTAATACGTTCATTTATTCAAGCACATGTGCAACTTATGGGGAACCTGAAAAGATGCCCATCACTGAAGTAACTCCACAGGTGAGCTATAGTTGTACTTGCGTTGTAGTAACTGCTATGTTTGGACCATTTCTTGTGTTGGGAGTTCTCGACTAAACCGCCTTGTTTTGTTATGATTGCAGATTCCCATAAATCCTTATGGAAAAGCCAAGAAAATGGCAGAGGATATAATTCTCGATTTTCATAAGAACTCCGATATGTCTGTCATGATTTTACGGTACTTGTTTTAGTTTACATATTGTTTAGGGTTATGACAAAAATTGCCCTTGCGGTTTGCCCTAATCACTCAAAATCCAGTTAACTTTTCAGAATTACAAGATACTTGAAAGTTTTATTTTGTAATTAGGTCAAATCATAAGGGTGCCTATTGTTATTATCTCAAATTTGAAACTTGGTACTTTTCATGGTCAACTCAATTATTTGATTTTGTGTAGAAATATTCAAGAAACCCCAAGTTATTACAAAACACTGGTATTGTATTTATATCTTTCTAAATCATTATTTTTTTAATTCAGATACTTCAATGTCATTGGTTCTGATCCTGAGGGACTGCTTGGTGAAGCTCCCCGACCAGAACTACGTGAACATGGGCGCATATCGGGTGCTTGTTTTGATGCTGCTCGTGGGATCATTCCTGGTCTCAAGGTCCGTAAATCATTAGCATATCAGCTTACGGATACTTGGGCAGTATTATCCAGAAGATGTGTAATTAGTAAAACTGGATCAACGGTACAAAACGGGTTTCTTTATAATACAGGTTAGGGGAACGGATTACAAGACTCCAGATGGTACATGCATACGAGATTATATCGACGTAACTGATCTGGTTGATGCTCACGTCAAAGCTCTTGAGAAAGCAAAACCAGGGCACGTTGGCATCTATAATGTTGGTACAGGAAAAGGTAAACACGCCCCACCATTCAATGCCAGTGCTCATATCATATTCGTTGTCCTAGGGTGTTATGATTGTTTGTAGTTTTGAAGGGTACATATTTGTGCAATAATTGTTGGATTCGTATGTGTTTCTGAAATAGTCATTTCTCGATATCTCAGGGAAATCAGTGAAGGAGTTTGTGGAGGCTTGTAAGAAAGCAACCGGCGTAACCTTAAAAGTGGACCTTCTTCCTCGTCGGCCTGGTGACTATGCAGAAGTCTACAGTGACCCCACCAAGATCAAGAATGAACTCAACTGGACAGCACAGCACACTGACCTTCAACAGAGTCTTCAGACTGCATGGAGATGGCAAAAGGCACACATTAACGGGTACGAAACTACCCCTTTGGTGATGTCCGCGTAAATAAATAATTACAAGAGCCCAGACGACTAACATAAACATTATATATACTCTATATAGATTTTTTTTGTTGTGGTTAAAGGCAAGTGTTTTGATGGGAGGGAACAGTGTATTCTTTTGCATCTCTATTACAGTACATTGCATAGATTTGGTAGGCAGAATCGAATTTGTATGAATTTTGTAATCCAAGATGTAGTACTTAAATGGTTATAGGAATATATTTAATTTAAATCCTTTGTAATTAATTAGTAAAAAAAATAGATTTGAAGGGTTATTTCAAATTTTCAATGTTGGAAAAAACGAATGAAAATAAATATTGGAGATGCGGGGTATCGATCCCCGTACCTCTCGCATGCTAAGCGAGCGCTCTACCATCTGAGCTACATCCCCAAGTTGAAATTTAATAAATGCAATACATAATTAATATATTTAAAATTCCTAAATTCTCAAATTTCGTAATATACTTTGAATTTCAGAAAATACATAGGGTTGAGATACTCTAATAACCCAAAAATTATCTTGAAAATTAACCAAAAAAAAATTGACCATGAAAACAATGACTGAGCAATATTTAAGATACAAAAATCTTATACTCTGTTCAACACATGCCAACAAAAGGCTCATTAGACCACTACCACTACATCCTTTAGTATGAGATCTGTCGTATAGCTACAAGAAGGCCGGTGGAGGGTGACGACTGATGGGCACAGCCACATCTCCAATGGCCATAGGGGAAGGAAAGGGCTATTGCAGCAAGAGAAGCATATGAGATGGAGAGGGTGATCTGAACTCAAAGTCGAAGAAGATAGAAAGGTTTTTTTTAGGTAACTCACTTCTTTTTGAGTTGCCTTTACTTCAATTACTTGCATAAGAGACTCGTGTTCTAGAAAATAACGAGTATGGCAACATGAATGGAAACCTCTCAGAGTCTTAAGTCACTAAAACTAGCAATAACACACTAAAAAAAAAAGGATGAATTCAGCAAAAAGCTAACATCAAAAATGAATTTGCAGTTTTATATAACTCTTAAAACACATATTTAAAGAACAACCGCGAGAGAAAAAGAATGTCGCAAATCCACGAGATGTTACACAGAAAAATATACTAGTAGTAGAATTTTTAAAGGAAAAAAAACTAGACAAACAAACAAGCAGTAATTTCATGACTGGGGCTGAAATCCAATCTGTTTAACAGTTTAAGCGACTGTTTGAACTGCCCTGTCAAAACTCTCTTCTGCGGTAGATACACGTTTCACAAGTGTATGTTCTGGGTCTGCCAGTTTCAATTGGCTGCAAAAATAACAGGAAATAAAATAAGCCCATTCCGAAGAAAAAAATATATACATATAGCAAGAAAAACTAAAGCTCCTACTTGAGATAGCGTGAAGATGGTTTCCCAAGGTGAAGACTGCAAACAACCAAATTTGCAAGAGTTTCTGGATTCTTTGTGTCCTGTGTCATCGATCAAACCTCACATGTCATACAATCTATTTTTAATTTTTATATAGTATATTTAAAAAAATAAGGCATCATAATTATAAAAAGGTACTAGTTATAAATAAACACGAAAATCCCGCAACTTAAAATTGAAAGATCTCTCCAGCTTACCAGGTACAAATATTAAAGTAATGGAATTGATAAGAAATTTCAATATTTCTAACCTTGTTTAGGGCTTCAAGCAGAAGAGTTTCGGCTTCATCGAATTCCCCCTTGTGCATGCAGCAAACAGCCTTCCCGTTGAGGATCAAGGAAGTCATTGGATACTTCTCCGAAAAGTCCTGGAAGATGAGATATGCTTCCTGGATCTTTGAACCACCCTAAGAATAAAGAGAAACATAGGCATGTAAATATATGGGTCGTCAATTAAATCGGGCAAAGATGTGATGAGTTTCATGGAACAACACTTACCACAGCCAAGTTGAGCCAAGCATTAGCAAGTTGAGTTAGGGTGTGGTCTTCATCAATTCCTTGCATGACTCTCAATTGTTTCTCAGCATAATCAGATCTGTGCATCTTAATAAAAATTTGAACATTCAAAGCATACCTGTAGAAAAGCATAAAAAATTATCAGGCCACAACGAGCCTGAAATTACATAAACCGTAGAATATGGCGCACATATTACTTTTTTATTGTTGAAAATTTGCAAAGTACGTATCAAAATTTTGTATTATTATAATACGAAATGATATAAAACTGAAAAATTAATTTGAAAGGTTTACATATATAACTCACAGATCCATTGTTCCTCCAGCATTAGTATGCTTCAAAGCTTCATTGTAATCCTGTTCATGAGTGAATATAATCCCGGCAATAAGGCGTAAAATAGGGTTGTTCCCAATGGCTGGATCTCCTATCCACTCATGAAGGCTTGAAATAGCCACTTCCTACACAATGTGTAATATCCGAGCAATTTAAGAGACTCATATTCCACTAAAGAGCTTGAAATCAATGCCCCGAAAACTAATCAGAAAAGCAAACCATCATCTCCATATATCCAACAAAAAGTTCGAACAAATCATACAAAGCAACACACAACTCACTATTTGTTCTCTACACAATCTCACTTAATTTCAAAGTTTCACCGGATAGTAAACAATTCCAGATCGACATCAAAAAATCAAAACATGACAGCTATGAAATTCAATGCCCACAACAATTTAATCTTTAGATACTAGATAGTATCACAGATCGACTGCAAATAAAAAAGAATAAAAAAAAGAATTACAATTACCTTGTTAGCAGGGCTTGAAAGATACAAAGCAAGCAATTTCACAGCCTGAAGCGCCGTCGCCGCCGATGAATCAATCTCATTAATCACAAGCTGCACCCCAAAAAAACCCGGAAATTTTCGAGATGTATTCAGACAATATACCACAACAAAATTACGAAAGAAATCTAGATCGCGCATTAAGAACACCCACAGATCTGATGCATAAGCCGATCGTACCTGGTAACTTCCGAGAGCGATATAGGAGCGATAAACGATGGAGTCCCTCTCGACGATTTCTTCGGTAGAAAGATTAGGGATATCGCTGTTGTTGATTGCGGCCTGGTACGCTCCGATGTAGAAATTGTTCCTCAAACCGAATATCGGGTCGGGTCCTCCGGCCGCCGCCGCCATTCGTAACTCGTTTAATTCTTTTTCTTTTTCGTTAGTTTCGATTTTTGTTTATTCCGGTAAAGATGAGATCTTGAGAGTGCAGGGAAATTCGAGTGCAATCGAATCGGGTCCGCAGTAGGAGGTGGTTAGATGGATTATTTGATGCCGTATGAATTTTCAAGAAAAACGTGTTTCTCAATTCCAACGCTTCTTAAATAAAGTAACGAGCATTTTACTATAATTTTGGTGTAAATGTATTTTCAAGAAATCACAGTTTTTAAAAGTTCAAACTTTTAAATAGAGTAATTTAAATACTAAGTTAAGCAAGTTTATATTTTTAAATAGAGTCATTTCAAAAGGAAGAAATCGAAACACATTCTATGATTCAAGCAAATGATCCATGGATTCAATTGGCGAAAACTGGAAGTTCATTGATATATCCTTAGGTCATAACCGAAAAACAAGCAATATAAAAGTGGATTACGACAGCTTATTTAGTTGAGTCACGAGTCGGTCAACTGTATACTGATCAGAGTCGACGCATGCGAACCGGCACACCCTTCTGAGGCTCCTTCAACATATACCCTTTGACCTTTTCGTTCGGGTCAACCACTTCCCATTTGTACCCCTTCGAGACGTTATGAAGAAAAGCCAACATTGCTAGTCGAGAATACTCTTTCGCCGGACACATTCTCGGCCCCATTCCAAACGGGACGTTCGTATACGGCGTTTCGCCCTCGTCGTATCTCGACGGATTAAACCTCTCTGGCTCCTTGAAATAGGCAGGGTTCATGTTGGTGGAGTTCATTGTCCAATACACCTAAGCCACACAAATTATATATAATTAATTAATTTAATGAAATAAAGGAGTTACATTATATAACTGAATTCTGTTAAAATGACCTTCCAGCCCTTTGGAACCGTGTAACCACCGTAACTGAATTCTGTTACAACTTCCCTGAAATTCCCCTGCAGCGGTGGCACCAGCCTCAGGGTCTCCCAAATCACGTTCCACGAGTATTTCATCTTCGACATATCCTCCCATTCTAACGATTCACCTTCTCTTTTCGAACGCGCGATCTCCATTTGCTCTATATACGATAAAATGATAGTCGTCGATCGTGTTAAATTTCGTATGTTGTGGAACAAAATAAAAACATACCTGCCCGGACATTCTCGTATACGTCGACGTTCGAACCGACGTACTTCATCATGAACGTAATCGTCCTAGCCACCGTGCTGTATCCCGCGATCAGGACGCCGAGCATGTTCGCAGAGAGCTCGTCTTCGGGAATGGATTTCCCGCTAGGATCTTTAGCGTTCATCATGTAGGACAATACGTCAACCGTCGACGGACTTGTAGTCTGTTATTAGAGAAATTAGACAACTTAACATTTATATTAGTGAGTCGAATACAATTCTCGAAAACTACATCCTTCTTAACTAATTATGCATATTTTCCCTTTTTGGATTTCTCAACTAATTTTTGCATATTTACCCTTTATTTTTTCTCAAAAATTATCTTTTTGTCAAAAAGTTAAAAAATAACATTTTTCTCGATTTATGTAGCTGTCAATTAGTGCTTAAATAGTTGGTACGGAGGTGTAGTACCTGTTTTTTCTCTGCTATGACCGCTATCAACTCCCTTCGGATTTCCGCCGCAGCTCGGTTGCCTCGGCGAAAGGCGGTCCCCGGAAAATCAATCATGATCGAGAACATGCCGACGGTCACATCGTCGAAGCATTTCACGAGTCGGGATATCCTCTCTGGGTTGTCGATCCCTAGCAAGAACTTGCACGCGAGCGTTAGGCTCACGGATTTCGCCAAAGGGTAGATTTCCACCACGTCTTTCCCCGCGCAATGGGCTTCGAGCTCTCGCCGAGTGGTCAAATCCATTTCCGAGATGTAACGAGTGACAGCGTTGGGCTTGAGCTTCTCGCGGATGAGCCTCGTCGCTTCGGAGTGGGCCATCCTCGTCGTGTTTTCCGAGTGGACGAAGTGCTCCATCGACCGAGGCATGAACGGGGCGAAGTGCTTGCTTTCGTTCGAGAAGAAGAATTTGTTTCCGCTAGGACCGCAAATGACGGCTATTTTATCGCCGAGGATTTTCGTCCGGAAGATGTCCGGCGAGTGTTTCTTCATTCGGTCTGCGAAGAATTTTTCGGGCTTTCGAAAGTCGAGAGCCTCGCCGATGATGGGCCAGCCGAAGGTGCCCGGCGGGAGGTTGTTAGGGCTTTCGCCGGCGGCGAAGAAGCGGTTGATGAAAACGATGGTTAAAGCGATTAAGACGAGGGAAAGGAGTACTCCGGCTAAAGTTTCCATGGCCAAATAAAATGGATTCTTAGAGGGTTGAAAATGTGACCGTTATATGGAGAGGCCTTTAATTCGGCGCCAAACTTATTTATTAACACCAATAAAGAATTTGCACTAGGGCTAATATATAAACAAGTACCTACCTCTCCCCCTAAAATCTAAAGACTATATTTATTAACAACAATAAAGAATGTGTACTACGTACGTACCTCTACCTCGCTAGGATGACCTAGATAACCTAATATTTTGGTTTTATGTGGGTTGATCATACTTAATCTGCACTTATAAATAAGAATCTTCAAATTTTGGATTCGAATTGGTTGATTTTATGTGGTTTGAACCCGATAGATTCGATTTGATTTTCAATCTAAATTTCGAATTCAAATACTGATTCAGCACTACAAAAAAATGTCAACACCTACCAAACTTACCGATGAATTCTGACTATATTTAAAATAAAAATAAATATATATATACTATTTTTTGTTTGTCAGTAATTACCGATCGATTTATCAACAAACAGGCCTGTCAAAACTAATTTTCGTAATCGATCGGTGTACCTATTTAGCGACTAGATTCAATTAGGTTGGTATTCACCAATTATATTGATTGATAATAGTGAGAACGTGACCTTCATTAACAAGTGAACAATATAAATCTTACTTAGACGTGATTAGGGCGGAAATCCTAACATAAAGTACAAAATATATAGTTACGCGTATATAAAAGACTTCATAGTAAGTAGTAGTAGATGATTAATACTTCTTGTACGAAGAGTTCATTTTATTTATATCTTCTGCAATCTAGATTTATCTTGAGAGCGTGAATAATATCCGATCAGGTAATCAAATCCTCAAAACTTTTTCATATTGCCCAGGTGGGAGATTAGGGACTTAGGGCTTCCACCAGCGCGGAGATGCTTGGTGAAAGCGATGGCGATGAGAGCTATAGTGAAAAATACCGTAAAAAGTTTCCATGACAAAGGAAGCTATAAGATCTTTGGAGACTTAGAGAAGATGTTGTAGAAAACGTGTACATAAAATATGTCCTTTATATAGAAGTAGAATTGAGTAGTTGATAGAAGTGTACTTGAATGGTCTTCCTTCCAAGTACATGAAGTGCATCTCCAATTACAAATTAAAGGCCTAAACCCACCATTTAATTTACTTTACATCAAAGAAGTTAACTAAATACTATTTATTAATTCAAAAAAAAAAAATACTATTAACTATTTCATAGTAATAATTTCAAGTTGAATTTAACAAACTAATTGCAAGTGAATCATTTTGAAATAATTTTTGTCTTGTTATAATCATAAGTTGATTATCTTTCTGGACAAATTTTGAAAATTCGACTTAAATAGCAATTTTTTTTTCTTAAATATCGAATAATGAAATGACCAAATAAAGTACGTAAGCGAACGTATTTTTTCGGCTTGGAACGTCAATAATTTCGGGTGATCAACCAAACTAAATATAGCGTAATTGTTGTAAAATTGTTTTTTATCAACCAAAAAAAATGAAAAAAAAAAATCCTTTAATTTAATATATACTTTGAGTATAAAATTTGTATCAATTTATACATTCTTTCAGAAGTTGATTAAGTAAATAGTCATTTTAAGTGTTTTTTATCATATTATGTATCTTCGATCACAAATTTGGTGAAAAAATAGCATTTTTTGTAATATAACACCAATATGCAGCATTCCCGATCCTGAAACCAACCTTGTCTATCTCACAAAGAAACCGCCAAAAGCCGCCCAGTATCCAACTAGCTGTAAATAGGAACATAATTGAAAAGAGAGTAAAAATTAGTGAACTCTTTTTAGCATGCAAACAAATTCTATGCTAGCATTTCTTCAAGAGGTAATACCTGAGCTAGAATGGAATTTCTAGTGTGACCTTCAATGACTAATCCAATAGTAAGCCCAATCATGGCCCACGCACCATTAACTGCTTCAATTTGTCTTGGATTATGTAAGAGTCAGATGTCGTTAATCCCCTCGGTTTTAGGACATAATAACTTCAGCAAAAGGTAATTTTGCAGCGTCCCAATGGATGAAGAGGAAGAAGTCATGCTTGATTACTCGTCTGATCAGTTAGGTGTTGATTGAACACATTCACAACTCGATTCTCTCCAGCATTGCCCGTGCAGGAAATGCCAACGAGCATCATTATGGATCCGCTCAGGATATCGAAGGTGTTGTCAAGGACGGGAAATTTTATGTTGTACAAACAAGACCTCAAATGTGAATCGAGAGACATTCATGTTACTATATATGTTTGGAAACATATATAGTCACAAAATGAAATGAATTTCAAAATCCAAATATAACGATTTTCACATGGATTAAAAGATCAACACATCTATATATGTTCAAAAAATGAAGTAGCTAGCTTTTAGTATCTGTAGTTGGCAGGCTTGTAAGGACCATCTACAGGTACATGGATGTAATCAGCTTGTTCCTTGGAAAGCTTAGTGAGTTTAGCACCAAGTTTGGGAAGGTGGAGGGCAGCGACCTTCTCCTCGAGGTGCTTGGGCAACACGTAAACTTTCTTCTCATACTTTCCAGTGACTCTCTCATTCCACAGCTGGAGTAAAGCAATGGTGTGGTTAGTGAACAAGCATGACATGACAAGACCAGGCAGCTTGGAGTGACCTATCGAAATAGAATTCATAGGAAGACCGGAGCTCAACAAAATAATGCCCGACTTTGTGTCCAAGAAAACATATTTGACGGCGATTTTTGTTAAGATCATCTTCCTGCCAGCGAATTGTTGGAGACCATATAGATCGATTTGAGTGCGGCGACCCATGGAGCAAACAATGGCATTATTCTTCATCTTCCTCATTTGATCAACCATGATGGTGTCCTTGTTACCAGTGGCGGCGACAAAGATATCAGCATCTGAGACAACCTCTTCGAGGGGCAAGACTTGGAAGCCTTCCATGAGGGCTTGGAGGGCACATATCGGATCAATCTCGATCACAACCACACGAGCACCAGCATTTTTCAAGGCAGCAGCACAGCCCTTTCCGACATAACCATAACCGCAAACAACAGAGAACTTTCCGGAAATCATGACACCAGTGGCTCTGACAAGCTCATCAGGCAGGGAGTGGCGACAGCCGTAGAAATCGCCAAACAATGTCTTGGTAATAGTTTTACTGAGATCGAAGGTAGGACAAACCAAATTGCCACCCTTGTGCATCCACTGCAAGTAATTGGACGTCTCATTGGAAACACCAATCAATCTATCCTTGATCTTGTTGAACCTTTTGGGGTCGGTCTTGAGCGAATCCTTGAAAATGGTCATCGCAGTCTTAACGTAAGGTCCGTATTTCAGGTTAGGTTTGACATTCTTACCTGATCTCTGAAACCTGTCTTCGGCCATCACGCCTAAGTTGATCAACATAAAAGTTTCACCAATAGAGTCTACGATCAAATCGGGCCCACCACCGTCCGGCCAGTTCAGGGCCATGTCCCTACACCACAATCTCTCCTCCGGTTTATCGCAGCCGCGGCGTGATCCTCGGTGGCGTTACTGGACCAACATCTGACCTCAGCGCCGAGAGCGGTCAGGGTTTCGATAAACACAGCAGATTCAGTGGTGATGACAAGGGTGACGTTGATTCTGGCGCCTTTGAAAGGCTGGCAAGGACCGAACTCCGTACGGCAGCCCATCAGACCAGCCATTTCGGTCTCGGCGCGCTCGATTTCGAGGCGGCCCAAGTCAGCCAGGGAAATGTCCTTCACCTTGTACTCGCGCCCGGATGTCGTCTTCTCCACTGCCAGCGACATCATCGGATCAATCGATCTTTTTTTTTTTTGCCCAACACTTGTAGCAGGCCTAAAATATAAAATAAAAAATACTTATGGCAATTAATGGAGTAGAGTATAATTTATATGGCCGGTTTGTATGGAGTTTCTAAAATCCGTTTTTAGTTTCTAAAATACCGCGCATTCATTCAAAGAAAAAGTCAATAAGTGGTCTCTACATGTTTGCAATGTTACCACAATACTCTCCTCATGAGTTAGAATAATTCAGAATGGTCCTTTATTGGAAGTATGTATCTGCTTACCTGGCGCCGGAAAGCTGACATGGAGGCTGGAGGTGGGACCACATATTCAATTAGAACCCCGGTCGTTTGGCCGAAAATAGAGAGCAATTACCATTGAACTACGTCTAGCACTTGTATTTTTGTATATTGTTTATCATATGTATTTGACGAACGAAAAAAGTCAACGTTGACTAACTTTGTCTATAGCTCGAACACAGGGAGTAATAAGTAACCTAAGGAAAACACGCACGCATCCAACAAGACGGAGGACGATCGTCTCCGCTTGCAATCAAAATTCCTTCTCTGAGCTTTAGACGCAAACACTTCTGGAACCTTTAAGCGCTAGTTTCATCTTCATTTATTTCGTTGGCTCTACTTTTCTGGTTTCGTAGCCACGCATAAAAAGGTAATCCTTCTTCCCCTCTTTAGACTTCTAAATCGATAATAAGTTTTTCCTGTAAATTCTATTAGTCTTGTAATTGAAACTAAAAGATTTACTGCTTGCAAATCCTATTACATAGAAATTAAATATTTTTTATTCATAACTATAAATCCCCTCAATATATATCTCCTGAACATGTGTTCATTTAAACCATTTAGCCAAATCTTAAACATACAAAACCCTACGAATTTAAATGTTGAAAATCATGTTACACTGTTGACAAGACGTTGTAGTGCGTCAAAAATCAAATAAAAATAACCGAATTTATTGCCGAAGCAATTCGCCCGAGTCGATCTCACGAGGAACACTACTATCGGCAAGTACAAATATTTCTATGTTTGCAACAAGGGAAAGAAAAGAAATAGTATAATGCATTTTGGTTGATTTTGTTTTAAACTAAAAATTAACTAAGAAATATTAATCTAAAATAATCAAGTAACAATGAACAAGAATTAACTAAGTGTAATGAATGAGGAAAAGACTAGGGACCGAGTTCATCAAACATAAATTTCGGGTTATAAATTTACGAGCAATAATTCTAAACTAGAACGTCCGTCTCCGGTTGATTTTAACGTATTCGATTGAACCTAATCATGTGATCGCTTCTAAGCCTCATACAATCTTATGAAATTCGATTCGACAATTAATCGAACACATTATTTGCAAACGTAAAATATCAACCCTAATTCATGAATGAATCCTTCTTCCCCTAGTTAGTTAATTAGCTACTCATGATTATATTTTGAAAACTAAGAACTTTGAAAGAATTCATAATTGAGACAAGGAAATCAAACAAGCAACTGGACTGGACGGAAAATCAAGCAATTAAATTAAAATTAAAATAAAGATATAAGGGAAAAACTTACTAAATTAATTGTTCAAAAGCAAAACAAGGATCAATGGTAACCCTGATTTTTGTCCGAGAATCAAAAACATGAAAAACCACAATGAAAACCTAGAGTATCGAGTCTCAAGTCTTCTCCCCGTACTAAGAAAAATAAAGTGAATAATGCGTGGTTGTTTATTCGGGTCGAAACCCTACTTATAGTACAAGAAAATCGACGGTCAAAACGTGGTCAAGCTGGAAGTCACGCTGGGCGGGCGCCTGGAGGACGTCGCAGGTGAGCGCCTGGAAGGAAGGCGAGCGCTTGCACAAAAATCAGCTCGTTCAGGAATCAGGAGCAGAAGGGCGCCTGGTGACTGCCGCGGGCGAGCGCTTGGATGGCTGAGCCATGTAGAGGACTCAAAAGAGCTTTCCGTAGAGATATAGATCGTTGATGTAAGTGGTCAGAGTTGGGAGACCCAAACTCTCCAAGTTAGCTGCACAAACATTCCGGGAAGCTGCGTATTGGGCTGGAAACTCGTGAATTACTGCCATATGACAAGGAACAATGACAGGAAAGTGGTAGGGCCGTGTAGAATATTTCAATAGATTTCCGAAAATATATGGATCATGTTTGTACGTGATCGGAGTTGGGAGAACCGAGGTGGCCAAGTTTGCAGCGCAATGTCGATAGTTTGTCAGCTAAATCACTTTTGCCGTTATTCAACTCGTTTTTGCTCGTTTTCGCATCGAACAAGCTCATACACCTGCACACTCCACAAAACATCAAACCTACCATACTTCATTAGAATGATGCACAAGAATGACACAAGATGGCACGAGACGACACAAAACATTATAAGAAAAGTAGCACAAAAACATGTAAATCAACTGTAATATAGAAATCGTGGTATGCCTTACCGGTTGAATCTCCAGCGGAAGTTGGAATGTGTTGGGAGTCCAACCCTTGTTCGGAAGCGTCGGAGGGGTGTTAGAGGTGGAGCCAAACCAATCGGAGAAGTCGCGACGAGCCGAGGATGAAGACGGTACGAGGCGAGAGCCCAGCCAAGGGCAAGCGAGCGCCAGGGGGATTGGCGGGCGCCAGCCGAGGCAGGCGAGCGCCTGGGGACCAAGCGGGCGCTTGGTCCCATCTTCAGAGAGTTGGAATCGTCGCGAGCGGTCGCCTGGGCAGCGGGCGAGCGCCAGGCATGGGTAGGCGGGCGCCTGGGGACCAAGCGGTCGCTTGGTCCCATCTTCAGGTTGCTGAAGTCGTCGCGAGCGGGCGCTTCGTCTCCTGGCGACTGTTTGACCGCGAGTTTGACTTCGTTTTCTTGGGGATTAAGTTAGGGTTTTGACCTCCTATCTATAAAAGGACCTCCTCCCCTATTTTATGTAGAACCTAGAGAACACATATAACACGAAATAGTGAGTCGAAAAGAGATCTATCGAGATCCGGCCCTGTACACAAGAATATTATTATCGAATAATATTGAGTGTGGTGTCCGTGGAAGTAGGCATTCTTGGCCGAACCACGTAATTTCTTGTCTTCTTTTATTCCGCTTTATTCACAAATCGAACCTACCATTTAACGATTGACGGGAATATACCGACCTAAGAAGCGTATATTCCCAACAAATTGAGTCGTGTGCCCCGCCGCGAGTCGAAAGTCTCTCGTCTCGCCCGTCTCTTCGTTTGACGAACGGGAATCTATAGAATACTCTAGGAAAGGAAAATCTGAGGCCTCTACTTTAAACATGATAAATCATTGTGTTAAAATGAGATTAGCTTTTTGTACTTCGACCGAATCCCTTTTATCCAACTTGCATATTTGTTATTCTCCATTCTTAAATAATTTCAGAAAAAGTCATTTTAGTATAATTAATTATGATGATCAATGGTGACATGTCGTCCGTGTGCCAAAACATGTGAGTTACAAGTGTATCTTGAGTCGGAAATATTTTGCTCCACAATGTCGGGTGTGCCAAAAAAGTTGAATTGCATGGGTCTGTTGAGTTTGAAATATTTGACCACAAATCTCACAAACAAACATTTTGTTAGATTAATTTCTATATACTTGCCCACATATATATATATATATATATATATATATATATATATATATATATATATATATATATATATATATATATATATATATATATATACATTAGCTAGGACTAGCTAGCTGGGGGGACTAGCGGGAGGAGCGGAGTCTGAGTCCGAGTCCTGGACGATGGTGGCCGAGTTCGAGGCGAAAGGGGCGGAGGTGGACGTGTCCGAGTCCGAGGACTACTCCAACTCCATGTACAGTTCTGAGAAAGGATGATTCGATTCTTCTCCATTAATATCTCCTCCTTCACCATCGCTAACGATCATATGTGTTTCCATGTGGTCTTCGATACTATGAACGAGACATTTCATTGAACATTTTGATTACTTACCTTGCGAATTGTGAACGGTATTTTCCAATATCAGATTTTGGTTAGCGAATTGTGTAACTGTATTTTTCAATATCAGGCGAATCTCGATGTATTTCAATCGGCTAACAGAACACATTCAATTGGCTAAACATGAAACTACACATTTAAGGCTAACATCACACGCATGAATCTAGGGAATCTACACAGTAAATCGCACATTAAATCGGTTATAGTACCTTTCGTTTGCAGATGTAGTAAAACCTTGCTAGAGAATAGTTGCTTCATGATAATAGGGTTTTGATCGACCCTCCCTCTTTTTATACGGAGTACTACTTGATTAGTAATTGCGTTAACTGAAAATTTACTTGGTTGGGTAATTACATTAAAAATTCACTTGATGTCAAAATTTTAATTTTAATTTAACACTACCAAGTAAAAAATCATCAAATGCTATGTAATGTTATTTAATTTCTCATTTTAATAGTTAAAAATATAATTGAATTTCATATATAACACCACGTACGATCATATGTGTTTCTATGTGGTCTTCGAGATTCACCTGATATTGAAAAATATAGCTACACAATTCGCAATGTAAGTAACCAAAATCTGATATTGGAAAATACGTTCACAATTCGCTAGGTAAGTAATCAAAATGTTCAATGAAATGTCTCGTTCATAGTATAAAAATTTTGGTCACAAAACTCACAAACAAACATTTTTTTTGGATTAATTTCTATGTACTTACCCATATATATATATACTCAACTAGTCATATATTCATTCGTTCAACATGAAATATCCTACGAGTATGAAATATCACACTCTCCATGGTGGTGTGAGTGTGCTCCACATAGCGTATGAAATATCACACTCTCCACGATGGTGTCGGGTGTGCTCCACAGTGTTGATGTGCTCCACAGTGTCGGGTATGTGCTCTACAATGTCGATGTGCTCCACAAAAGTCCCTACATGTCGGAAATTTCTGTTGTGCACTTGTGCCCAGTGGAAAAAACGGAGGAACAATGGATCGAATGCATAAACAAGAAAGAAGCCAGAATACAAGTACACAGAACTATTAATTAATAAGAGTTTTTAAGTTGGTTTGTTGGAGAGTTAGTTTGTTATCTCTGTAATGCGATGAGGTTTTCTTTCTTTATGCGCATAACTGTACTATATTCTTTATTTTTTATATGATTGACCTTTAACAAAAAAAGAGTAATTCTTTCTCTTCGCTATTTATTTTAAGGTGATTTTATTTACACCCAAAAAACCTATAAGTACACCAACATACTAAATACACTATTTAATATTATATATATTTTACTACAATTACTTCATACACCACTTTAATATACCTACAATGCCATTATAAAAAAAACATATATATATGTAATTATAAAATTACATAGACATCAGGTTCGCGTCCCTCCTGGCCTCTTAAACCTGAAGATGAACGACCTCTTCGTTAACAACAACTTCCGGCTCACCCTCCCAAAGAATCTCGGGAACTCCACGGTGCTGGCCAACAACGACGTCGGGGGTTGCCTGCCCCCGGGGATCGGGAGGATGGCGGGGACGCTCAACGAGATCATACTCATGAACGCGGGATTGGGGGCGTGCCTGCCCGACGAGATCGGGCTGCTGACCATTTTCGACGGGCATAATAATTATGTCACAATAACTATGTCTTTAATATTTTCTTCTCGAGTTATATACTAATGTGACAAATGAGTCAATCGAACAGAATTCACAATCACTGGAACACAAAGAAACAAAAAGAGCAATGAACATTTTATATATATTTAGGTGGATTGGTTAGTAATTATTAGTCTCCCATGGTTGTGAAGCTTCGGCTGCTACTCTCAAACACATATCGTTTCTGTAATTTCAATAATATATATAGGCGGGAGCCTGTTGCCTGAGTCCATGGGGACATGAGGAGCCTCGAGCATGCAGCTGAACGTGGCTCACAACAAGTTGTCGGGGTCGATACCGAAGAGCATATGCACGCTGCCTAGGCTGGAGAACTTCACTTATTACGACAATTACTTAATTGTGCGACGAGCCGAGCTCTTGTCACCTCAACCTCCACCTCCACCGCCTCAATCACTGCCACCTTATTTTCATCCATGATCAAGATTTGTGATATTGATTTTCGTCACGCTTTTATATATATATACTCCATATTTTAACCTAGAAAACAATACTACTTCTACCAGTTAATACATTGATGTGCGCGTGTTATCTAATAAAATATATTATTGCTTAATTATAATACAGTTCAATTATACAATATATATCAACCGAATTCTACCATCTGACGATAAAATATATATATATATATATATATATATATATATATATATATGAAGCTTATATTATTAATCTCTGTAAAAAAAAATTTATTCATATTATAAAAAAAACTTTGTGCTTTTAACATAAGATGAAAACCAGTAAAAAAAAAAACTCTGAAGTGTTGTAGGCGGTAGGGGGGCGATGAATTGTGGTGTATTACATATACTATTGTTAATTATCTTAAGAAGGATATATTAGTCTTTTAAGCAAATTGCATAAATGTAAATATAAATTAATTGGTGTATTTAGAGTTTTTAAGGGTGCAAATAAAATCACCTTTATTTTAAATATATTTATATTTTCTCTCCTTTTTAAATAAACTAATTAATTCTATAAGAGTTTTTTTTCACACAAAAGAACAAGAACTAATTTCAGAAAAACGAAAATGACCCAAATACAAGTAAACAAATGAATTTTCATTTAGTTTCAAGAAAAAATTCTTCCTTTGACTCTCTAACGCTCTAATGTCATATGTTAAAAACTGCATTATCAATAACTTAAACAGTTCGAGAAATCTGACAACTTGATGTTTATATTAATTGATTGAATTTATTCTTCAATAGTTTACAACTTGTAAAATAAAGTCAAGATCAACGATTGATTTTATCGAGCTTCTTTCCGAGTCATTTCAAAAGGAAGTAATCAAAGCACATTCTATGATTCAAGCAAACGATCCATGGATTCAACCGGAAAATTCATCGCCGGCTGAGAACCAAAAAACAAGCAACATAAAATTTGAATTTGCGACAGCCTAAGGTTATTTAATTTCGACAAATATTCCAACGACATTCATTCCCTAGTGAGTCGGTTAACCGTGTCAAAGTTGGGTCAATAATACCTTAAAAGACCTTGTTAAGGTGATAAGGTAATCTAACTTATATTTGAGTTTTAGGATCGATTTCCAACCGATGTGGGATATTTCACACGCCCCTTCACGAGTAGGCTCGGTTTTGTCGGCTCTACTCGTGGACATAGTGTCATCTTTGGGTAAGCTGGAAATTTCATCAGTTGTGGCTTTATTATCGTGTCGAGCCTGCTCTGATACCATGTCAAAGTTTGGTCAATAATACCTTAAAAGGCCTTTTAAGGTGTATATTGGCCGGCACATGACCCTTCTTAGGCTCCTTCAACATGTGCCCTTTGACCTTCTCGTCCGGATCAACTACTTCCCATTTGTACCCCTTCGCGATGTTATGCAGAAAGGCCAGCATTGCTAGTCGAGAATACTCTTTCGCTGGACATTCGTATATGGCGCCATTCCGAACGGGACATTCGTATACGGAGCTTCGCCTTCATCGTATCTCGACGGATTAAACTTCTCCGGATCCTTGAAATAGGCAGTGTTCATGTTCGTGGAGTTCATTGTCCAATGCACCTAAGTCACACACATATATATAATTAATTAATAAAGAGTGCAATATATAACTGAATTATGTTAAAATGAGTACTCCGGCTAAAGTTTCCATGGCCAAATAAAATGAATTTTTAGAGGGTTGAAAATGTGACCAGAGAGGTCGCGGGAGAAATAACTTGCATTTCGGCGCCAAACTTATTTAATGACAACAATAAAGACCTTGCACTAGGATTATAAACGACTACCTCTCCCCCTAAAATCTCAAGACTATTATTTATTAACAACAATAAAGAATTTGTACTACGTACTACCTCCCTAAAATGATCGATCGTACTACCTCCCTAAAATGATCGATCGATTCTGTCTAGTTTGAACCGGATAGATTCAAATTTGATTTTCAATTTTGTTGAAATGTACACGAAAAATTATCTCCGGACGCAAAATCGACAAAATGCACTTCAGGGGCAAATTGGTAATTTTGCTCAGTATTTGAATTTCGCGTATGATGAAACGACGCCGTTTTGATGATGAACTGTCCGCGGGTGCACGAGACTAGGGCGATCGATTTCTCAGTTGATTCTTCACCATTCGAGATGATTCTTGATGCTACGTGATCATTGTCAGCTCATCTACGAAACGCACATGGAATTGCTACGCTTCATCGCACGGTCGAGATTTGCGATGTTGTTATGGCTCGATGGCTAGGATGTGTTCATCGATTTTTTGCATTTCAGTTTTAACATATATATAATCACTCGTGTTTGTGATTGATATGCAAGCATTGAGCTAGAGAGAGCTTTGTACAATTTTTTTTTTTTGGCTTTATATAATATCAGAAAATCCCTCCTCTCCACCATGCACGTAGATCACTTTCCGGTGATCGAAACACGTTAAATCGTTTGTTGTGTTATTGTTTCTTTTCGTGTTTGAGTTCGATATACCCAATACAAAATTCCGGCGCGGTGAGTGTTGAGTGTTTTCGACGTGTGTGTGATTTTAGTGTTCGGTCCAGTGGTTCAGTGTTGTTGTACGTTGATTCAGTGTTGCTGACAGTCGATCAGTGTTATTGTGAGGGATTCAGTGTCGACAGAGCTCGCGTTTCTGTTTGAACAGAGTGTTTCCTCAACAGATCTAAATTTTGAATTCAGATACCGATTCATCAGTACAAAAAAAAAAAAATTTCTCGAATACCAACTGTTATGCGGGAAAATATCGACTAACTCCCGAGCATAAGGAGCCCCCATTTTTCGAAATAGAGAAAAGATGTCCTCGACTCGGCCTCAGAGAGAAAGGCGAGCAGGCGGATAACGCTTATGCTCGAAATCCCGTGAACGGGAGCCAAAGCCGAACAAGACGAGCTCACAGCTCAACCGATGAAAGGCTTCGGGAGACACCCGAGCAGAGCAGAGACGGGATGAGAAATTGTTCATAGACGATCATACCCCTTGGGCCCTGTTAGAAGGGATGGGCTTAATGGTGAGTTTATTTGATGGGCTTGGCCCATTAACCAACTTAGGAAACCCTAATTTGTATTTTCTATAAATAGATGATGTAGTTTTCCATTGAGGGATACCTACACATTTCCCCAAAAATTATTAGAGAGCATAAAAGCCTTGTTCAACACTCAATCCCCAAATCTCTATTTTTTAGTTGATTATTGGAGAACACGATTTTTCGACTATCAACAATTGGCGCTAGAAGGAGGGGTGATCCTCGGGCGTTGAGTGAATTAGAACGAGCATAGGCATGAGTTACTCGAACATCACAACGGGTCTTCTGACCACGACCGGGGTCTCGGGCCTGACCTCGGCAGAAAAAGGAAAGGGTCCCGAGGAGCCGAGTGATGTCCGGACTGGAGGGGCAGAGATATCCCAGATTGAGAGAGAGCAGCTCGACCACATAGAGATGCTGAGAGCTGAGCAGCGAGAAATCAGGGAAGAGCAGAGGGTACTTCAAGAGAAGAAGAGAGAAGCCATCAGAAACAGGCGAGCTGTCGAGAGCTTACCCGACCTGAACCTCAAATGCCTCCAAACTCCAGAGGACATCAAGAGAACCATACGGCTGCTGCAGGAGAAGTCAGCTCGCATGGAAAGGGCGAACAAGAGTCCGGCCCAAGGACCCATAGTGAGGAACCTAGATGGAGACTTTCAAGAAGAGGAATTCGTGGAAGAGTTGGAAGCTCGGGCGATCTCACCTGCCCGCCCTCGCAAGAAAGGTCGCAGGTTGGGATTGGTTCGACAAGAGGAATATGATGGCGATTCCAGCGAATCACAGGAATCAGACGAAGTTTATGAAGAGTGGGATGACCAGAGGGATGTCAGAACTCCACCTCGGGCCGTTAGACGAGGTCGGAAGGCGAGGAGGCAACCCCACGGTCATCCCGGCGAGGAAATAATCAAGAGGCTAGAAGAAATGGAGAAGCAGATCGCTTTGCAAAAGGGCGAAGGGCCTCGAAGGACGATTCTAACGGACCCCTTGTCCCGCCGGCTCGCGGGCGCGAGAACCCAAGTGGATATCGCGCCTATGATGAACATGATTTATGAGGGAAGACGGATCCTGAGATCCATTTGAGCAAATATAACATCTACATGATCGGGCGGGGCGCTAGCGATGCTACCAAATGCAGACTTTTCCCTCTCACCTTGGGAGACGCGGCACACAAATGGTATACCAGCCTCCCTAATCGATCAGTGAACAGTTTTGAAGAATTAGGAGATCTGTTCGTCACCTACTTCGCTGCGAAGATCCAGCGTCCGGAAAGCAGGCAGAGGCTTATGGGAATTAAACAAAGAAACGAGGAGACCGACGAACAATATCTGGACCGGGTAGAAAAGATAGTGACTCACGGGGAGCCTATCAGTGATGATGTGCTCGTGCACGCCGTGGTCGGAGGTTTAAAACCCAGCTCGGAATTGTTCAAACCGATGATGCGGGAATATCCGAGGACTTATGCGGAGTTCCGCCGGCGCGCCGGGGAGGAGATCATGCAACAGCGGATTTACGAACAGAGGCTGAAGGAAGTTGATGGACAGATCAAAAAGGAGAAGCCCGTCTTCGAGAAGAAAGAGTGGGTAAAAAAGAACACTGGCCCCGGAAATTTCAATGGTCCGAGAAGGGAGCAGCAGAATGAGCCAGGAGAGAATGGGGTTTTTCACGGAAGGACTGCGGGGAAAATTCTGGAAATCTTCAGGGATAACAACGTGTTCGCCTTGATGCCACCGCCACCACTCATCGGGCCACCAGAGAGAAGGAACCCGAACAAATGGTGCAAATTTCATGAGGACATTGGACATCCCACAGATGAATGCAGGCAGCTGCTTGACCAGCTGGAACAGTTATTCAGAGAAGGGAGGCTCGAGCAGCTATTGAGGAGACCGGGGAGAGGAAGGGGCCGAAGAGGGAACGACCATCATAACCGACCATATGTGCCACATAATCAGAGATTGCCGGAGCCCCAGAGATTGCAGATCGAGCAGCCCCCTACCCCACCGCCGGTGGAAGCAAGAGGAAATAGGGACATACCCCCGATGAGGGAAGGCGGGAGAATCAATATGATCGGCGGAATTTCCCCCGGAACCTCGAGGTCGAAAAGGCAGAAGAAGGCCGAGCTGCGAGCATGGGAGAGCATCAACGCGGTCATCCCCCTGAAGGAACCAGGCATCGCTAAAGGCATCGTCATCCAGTTTACCGATCAAGACCGGGCAGGGGTCAGATATCCAAAAGTGGAATCATTGGTCGTTACAGCTCGGATCCAAGGAGTAGAGGTGGCTCGTATCCTGATCGATAATGGCGCTCATTGCAACATACTGTTCAAGAGGACTTTTGATCAGCTGGGGGATATGTCGGAGTACCTCAAATCGTATGAAGGATCGCTGAGGGGTTTTGGAGATGTAGAGGTGAAGCCCTATGGAAAGATCAAGCTGGCTATGGAGCTCGTCGACTACCAGGATGCAGCAGTTCGGATTACCCGAACTACAGAGTTCGTCGTGGTCGACATTGAAAACATTTATAATGCTTTCCTAGGTAGGCCGTTTCTGGAGGCATTCGAGGCCGTAGCCTCGTCCCACTATTATTGTATTAAGTTCCCAACTCTGAGCGGATCCGTTGGGACCGTGAAGGGAGACCAATATATGGCTAAGAAATGTTTTGATTACGATTTGTGTCCGGACAAGAATATCGCGAGATACGCGTGTAAAACTAACGACACCCCCATAATCGAAACGACGAGGAGAATAACCAAAGATGGCAGGATTGAAGTCAGAGAGATCGATCCCGCAGGAGAGATGGAGATAGAAGACGGCGATTACCTGGCCGCACTGTGGGAAGAGGGAGAAGCCCGAGGAACCGACTTTTGGATCGCAAAAGTGGACGAGACCTTACAGGCCGAGGAAGAAGTGGAACCTCGCATAGGCGAAGACGAAGAGATCGTTGATCCCCGAGGGCCTTCATCGTGCTCGGCAGTAGATGACTTGGAAAGCGTTTGTTTGGACCCACGCAGGCCCGAAACGGTGGTGCTGGTCGGGGCACGGTTACCCGATGACGTCAAGCGAGAGCTGGTCGCTTGCTTACGAAGGAACATGGATGTGTTCGCCTGGTCACACAAGGACATGACGGGAATTGATCCGAAACACGCGTGCCACCACCTGAAGATTGACCCGATGAAAAAACCCGTGGCACAAAAACGCCGTAGGATGGGCCCGGAAAAATATGAGGCTTTGGCCGTAGAAGTGAAAAAGCTGATCGATAACGATTTGGTGATAGAAGCCCGAGGAGAGCCTCAGTGGCTATCCAACTCGGTGCTCGTAAAGAAGACGGGGAACGCCTGGAGATTGTGCGTGGATTTCACCGATCTCAATCGAGCATGCCCAAAAGACCATTTTCCCATGCCTCATATTGATCACCTCGTGGATAACACGTCGGGCTACGCGGTACTCTCCAAATGTGATTGTTATGCAGGTTATCATCAAATCCCGATGGCTCCCGAAGATATCGAACACACCTCCTTCTACACGGAAAAGGCGGTGTTGAGCTGGAAACGAATGCCATTCGGGTTAAGGAACGCAGGGGCCACATATCAGCGGTTGGTGAATAAGATGTTCGCCGAGCAGATCGGTGAAACCATGGAGGTATACGTGGACGACCTCATTATCAAGAGCAAACTGCTGGAAGACCACGTGAGGGACGTGGAAACCACCTGTGAAATTCTAAGAAAGTATAACATGAAACTGAACCCGAAGAAGTGTCACTTCGGAGTTTTTGAAACAAAGTTCCTAGGTCACATTGTGAGCACCAGGGGGATCGAGGCAAACCCGAACAAAATACAGGCGATAGTCGACCTCAGGGAGCCCCGTTGTTTGAAGGATGTCCAGCGTCTGACCGGCTGCCTGGCGGCGCTGAGCCGATTCATACCCCGGCTGGGGGACAAGAGTCGACCATTCTTTCAGGCCATCAAGAACCAGAAATTCAAGTGGAAGAAGGATAGCCAGGAAGCATTTGATAAATTGAAACTTCACCTACAGGATCCGCAAATCCTATCGAAGCCAGTTAGAGGAGAGAAATTGTTCCTGTACCTAGCAGCGTCCGAGCATGCCATCAGCTCGGTCCTGGTGCGAGCAGAGGATAAGCTGCACAAGCCCATCTATTATGTTAGTCAGACCCTGCAAGACGCCGAGTCCAGATACACGCCTTTGGAGAAGTTGGCGTATGCTTTGGTAATGAGTGTTCGAAAGTTGAGATCATACTTTTTCGATCACCCCGTCGAAGTGTTAACCACCATGCCATTGAGGCAGGTGTTACAGCAACCGGACACCACGGGTCGTCTATTGAAATGGAGTTTGGAAGTAGGCCAGTATGACATTACTTACGCACCGAGGACGGCTATCAAAGGTCAGGCACTGGCAGATTTCATTGTGGAACTCACTTTTCCGCGGATTGATTCCTCGCTCCCTGTCCCACCGTGGAAACTGTATGTGGACGGGTCATCCACAAGCTCCCGCGCTGGGGCTGGAATAGTGTTGGTCGGACCGGGAAACCAATCTTTCGCGCATGCAGTGAGCTTTGAATTCGATGCTACCAACAATGAAGCCGAATATGAAGCATTGATAGCCGGGCTGGAGCTTTCTATGGCGGTCGGGGCCGAACAGCTAAAGGTTTTCACGGACTCCTTACTGGTGGTGAACCAGATAAAAGGAAAGTACGAGACCAGGAGCACAAGGATGGAACAGTATCACGAACATGTGATGAGGATGATAGGCAAGTTCCCCCGGGTCGAAATCGAGCAGATTCCTCGGGAGTTAAACACTCAGGCGGATGCTCTGTCCAAGTTGGCCTCCTCGGAAGGGACAACCGATTTGTCTAATGTGATTCTACTAAGCCAGGGTCGATCAGCACTGGATAGAGCCGAGATCAGTACAGTCGACTTGATCGACCGAGGAGAGAATTGGATGGGACCCATCCTGAACTATCTGCACACGGGTGAGTTGCCCTACGATAAGGTAGAAGCCCGACAGCTCCGAATACGCGCATCGCGATACACACTGATTGGGGGGGCGCTCTACCGAAGAAGTTTATCTCTGCCACTGCTGCGATGCATAACCCCAATGAAGGAAGGAGGGTGTTCGGGGAGATCCATGATGGAGTGTGCGGGAATCATGCCGGCGGGCAATCACTGGCACACAAGACCATCAGACAAGGTTACTATTGGCCGACCTTGAGGCGGGATGCGATCGAATACGCGAGAAGGTGTCATCGATGCCAGATAACGGCGCCAGTCATAAGGGCTCAACCCGAGTACTTAAACTCCATATACAGCCCCTGGCCGTTCGCGACCTGGGGAATTGATTTGATCGGGCCTTTGCCAACAGGTCCAGGAGGAGTCAAATATGCAATAGTGGCCGTGGATTACTTCTCCAAGTGGGCCGAAGCCGAGCCGCTAAACAAGATCGACCAGCCTCAAATCATCCGTTTCTTATGGAAAAACATCATATGCCGATTTGGAATACCTCACACCATATCCTCGGATAACGGGAAGCAGTTCGAAGGGTTGGAGATCATGAAATTTTTTGATAAGTGGAAAATAAGAAAGGTGTTCTCTACGCCATACCACCCTCAAACGAACGGGCAGGTAGAGGCGGTGAATAAAATTCTGAAACATACATTGAAGGCTAGGATCGAAGAAAGGTTGGGGAGATGGGCGGCCGAGCTGCCCGATGTGCTATGGGCCTACCGAACGACGACCAAGGTTGCCACGGGGGAAACACCATTCGCCCTCGCTTTCGGGTACGAGGCCGTAGTGCCTTCTGAAGTGGAGGTGCCGACCCACCGGACAACGCAGGAACTGACTGATCAGAATGACCAAATGATGCGGGTCGAATTGGACCTATTAGAAGAAAGGAGAATCAACTCGGTGTACCGAAATGCAGCAGCTAAGCAGAGGGCCGAGAAATATTTCAATACGAAAGTAAGGGTGAGAAAATTCAAGCAGGGGGATCTAGTGCTGAAGGAGATCCTGGGAGCCAACTCGGGAGCTTTAGGGCCTTCGTGGGAAGGGCCTCTCCGGGTAAGGAAGGTCCTGCAGAACGGATCGTACGAATTGGAACAGCTGAACGGGGTGGCCGACCAGTACTTCTGGAATTCCTCGCACCTCAAGAAATATTATCAGTAAACTTTTAACGTTGTACTATGATCGTTTTTGCGCTAATAATAAGGAAATTTCGGAAAAAGCGTTTCATAATCTTATTATCCCAAGGGGTAGAGCTCGGCTCCCCCTGAGCTCGATGCGACCGAGCAAGGACCAGGCGTCCCTCGAGTCCGGGAGAGTTAAAATTTATCCCAAGGGGTAGAGCTCGGCTCCCCCTGAGCCCGATGCGACCGAGCAAAGACCAGGCGTCCCTCGAGTCCGGGAGAGTTAAAATTTATCCCAAGGGGTAGAGCTCGGCTCCCCCTGAGCCCGATGCGACCGAGCAAGGACCAGGCTTCCCTCGAGTCCGGGAGAGTTAAAATTTATCCCAAGGGATAGAGCTAGGCTCCCCCTGAGCCCGATGCGACCGAGCAAGGACCAGGCGTCCCTCGAGTCCGGGAGAGTTAAAATTTATCCCAAGGGGTAGAGCTCGGCTCCCCCTGAGCCCGATGC
Organism: Euphrasia confusa; assembly: GCA_954870475.1. Taxonomy (NCBI): domain Eukaryota; kingdom Viridiplantae; phylum Streptophyta; class Magnoliopsida; order Lamiales; family Orobanchaceae; genus Euphrasia; species Euphrasia confusa. The sequence continues at coordinate 5,168,533 of OX940959.1, read as the reverse complement.
GACCGAGCAAGGACCAGGCGTCCCTCGAGTCCGGGAGAGTTAAAATTTATCCCAAGGGGTAGAGCTCGGCTCCCCCTGAGCCCGATGCGAGAAAATAAAGAGCGAACGAAAACAAGATTAGATAAGCACACTGGGGCATTTTTGGGCGAACAACATCCTGCCCAAAAATAGATAAAAAACAATTCTTACAACACAACCACAAGGGGAATACTTTATTACACATAATAAACCATGTCCGAACAAGGACTGGGGCATTTTCGGCGAGGAAAAGATCCCCCGCCGAAAATCCCGAACACGACAAGCAAAAGAAAAAAGGCAAACACATTAAGGCCTCGGTCGCCTGAATTGCACGGGGAGGGTAACGAGCTGGTTGTCAGCGTCGAACAACGCAACAGCCCACCCGCGATCGGCGTCGTAACGAATGCGAATGAAATTCGACGGTTGAGGATCGAACTGACGAACGAAGCCCCTCCACATTGGACCCTCGAACCGGTATTGCCCACGGCGGCGAGAGACGTACATCACCCACCGATCACCATTCAAGTCCACCAACGGAAGAAATCGAGGAAGCGCGGATTCATGATCCAGGTCGGCGGTGAATTCGACGGGCAAGGGCAGCCTTATCCGATAACGTCTATCGGTGAAGGGAAGCTCGAACCACTTGGATCCGTTCGGATTCACATGAATATGCACCATCGAAGGAGCCGCCCGTCGCAACGCCGAGCAGAGAGAGTGAAAATATGATTCGAATAATACCAGGTCATAAGCCTGCAGGCATATTTATAAACCCGGTCCTTACACGAAAAGGCGCGCCAGGGAAAGGACAAGGCATGCAGACGTCGGCAGTGAAGGGTCACATCAAGGCAGAACAAGTAAACAAAACGACAAACGAAAAGCTGACAAAGTCCAGGGCGGCCGAACACGATACAGAAATCCCCGAGGATCGACGGAGAAACAGGATCCAAGACGCACTAACATGATCTCAGAAGGAGACTGGGGCATTTTTGGGCGAACAGGTCAGTCCGCCCAAAAATATGAGACGGAACAACGCACAAGGGAAAGCAGGAAAAGCTGCAGATACGGGCGTTTTCGACAGCGAAAATCCTTACTAGTCAGAATTCCCGAACAATACGAGCATCCCAAAATCCCCGAGAGGAAAGCAAGCGAGGAACTGGTTAAGCTCGCCCACGGTCAAATCGGACGAACATGTAAAAGCATATTGTACCAAAACAACTACCTTTAAACGATAAATTAACCTCTAATGAAACAGGAACAGGGGCACGAAAACAATGAATATCCCGAACGTAACTAGATACAAAACGCCCCGATCACGCGAAGGTCATAACACATTACAGCGTTAAATGTCTAACAAAAGCACCACTTAAAGATGAATAAAAATGCGAACAGACAGGCCGCATAGACATTTAAAGCAAGCAACATTACATCAGTTTAAAGCTCGGAACAAGAACGAAATAGAGATAGTTAAGCAACTAAGCGAAAGCCCCTCTCGTCGTACACCCGGATGGAAAAGCCCTCATCTTCGATCCAAAGAAAGCGGACGATCAAACCCCGATAAAGCCCCTTCTCGCGAACGAAACGCTCCCATGCTGGGCCACCGAGAGCGAGCTGCCGCCGATGCCGAGCAAGAGCAAACGACCATGGGTTGCCCCGGGAATCTCGAACTGCAACAAAATGGACAAGAGGCGAACGGACGGCCCGCCTGAAAGCAGCTGGTAAGGGGAACCGGCGACCATGCCACCTTCCGTTGAAAGCTTGATCGACATAACAATACTGGTCTCGAACGACCAAGCGAGACATGCTCAGCTGGCCAAAGCAGGATCAAAACTTGTCATAAAAGATATTCACGAGCATCAAACAATAAAATGAATAACACTCGAGAAAGAAAAATGCCGAGATAAACAGTAAAATATGTGCAAACAAATCAGCAGAAATTAAGCATAACAATATAGCACCATAAGCATACGAAGAAAATTCATGTTCGGATGGGTACATCGCCAAAAGTTTTTAAATAAGATAAACAAAAAGAACAGAAATCAGAAATTCAATAACGGCAAGCATGCAAGCACTCAATCTTCGACAGGAATCGGATTCTCCACAACAGCCTCGGGCTCGGCAGCAACGAGCTGGCTCGGATCGGGCCACCAGGCCAGGTCAACCCCATGGAGCTCAACCAGATCGAGAACCGGGAAAAGGAAACGGGTGTCGAGATTAACCCCCAGACGATGAGTGCGGAGGTCGTCCATGATCAGGTTGTATGGCAATCCAGCTCGAACGTGACGGCGGATACAGTCAAAGTGACTTAGACAATAGGAATATGAGCTGTTCTGGTCCAAGTCCTGCATAGCATCGGCCTTGCGCTCCGCATCAGCTTTCTCAATCGCCTCGGTCCGAGCATTCAACTGATCGATCAAGAGATCCATGCTCCGGCGATTCTCCTCGGCCCTACGCACCCTTTCCTCCAGCTCCGATGCCCGATCACGCTCAGCAGCCATCTCACTCCTCAGTTGAATCAACTCTTCGCGCCCCTGGTCTCGCTCCCTGGCCATTCCCGCGGCACTCGTCTCAGCCTGCTCAGCTCGGGTTTTCAGCTTGCCCTCATCCTCTTGATATTGATCCACTAGAGCTCGCATGCTGGTAAGCTCGAGCTCAAGCTCAGCAACCTTGTCCGCGAGGCCATCAGGAGCACCAGCCGAAGAAACCATGGGTTGGTTCAAGCTCGGGCGAACCTTGCTTAGAGAAACTAAAAGCATGAGCACACGAGAGGCCATCAAGATAGCCACTTGCTCGGCTTGCTCTGGTCGCTGGCTGATTAGCTCGGCCTGAGTGGTCCAAGAGCGGGGGACACATTCCATCGCCTCGCGCATCAGCGGGGGAAGACTTGAGAAATCATGGGGACGAGCAGCAAGAAATTGGGCTAAGCTGGCGGCCATGGTCGGGCGCCCACCCAAGCTGGATCAAATAAAGAAATGTGGATAAGGAAAATCGAGAGAAGACGGGGAGGCGCGAAAGGAAAAGAGTGAAAAGGCATAACAAACTGACATACCGAGCAAAGATCTCTTCGTCAATAGTGGCCACCGGGCTATAAGGAATGTTCTCGGGAACACTCTCTGGAACCTCTTGCATAGGCTCCTTGCCGCGACGACGCTTAGGCATCCGACCAGGAGCAGGCGCCGCCTCCGAAGGCCCCTCGGGAGCATCACTCGGGCTGGTAGGAGGAAGCGAGCTAGCCCTCGTCGTCGGGCGAGCTGAAGGAGCTTCCGAGTTGACCGAGCGGGTGGGCCGGGCAGGCGGGGCAGGGGGAACAACGACCTGATTGCCCGCAGCTGCCTCAGCCGCCCGTCGGTTACGCTCGGCGAGTGCAGCCATCCGAGCACGAGGAGTATTTCCGACCATGTCTTCTGGAGGATCGGGGAAGGAAGGAAACCTAACCACTGTAATAAAGAAATAAAAGCAATGAGTAGCGAATAAGTCAAGCGAAGTGAGAATAGTAAAATACTCACGGGGATATCGGTCCCGAACATGCCGAGGTATAGTAATAAAACGAGAGGATCTAACACGAGTTCTAGTGAACATAGTGTTAATGAGCAGTTAGCTGTCGGGGAGAGAACGAACACGCTCACAAACCGCTGCAAAGTCCCAGTTGAGTTCGGAAATATGCGGTGCAGGAGGACCTGCCGACCAAGAAATGACCGAACAGGAAGAAGTCAGATCGAACCAAGAAAGGAAATCCGAAAAGAAAAAGAACGAAAGGGGAGTAACTAACGACAACATTTCCGAGCAAACGAAGTCGGAATCTGAAACGCCTCAGAAGCCCAGGCGCCATCCACATAAAACCAGTCGGCCCACCAGGCCGTCCTTTTACTCTTCAAATCTTCAAGGAGCCTGGTCGGGGCTCGCAAATAGTGATCCCCTCCTCTGAGATGGTTGATGATTAGAAGATAGGATGTTTCAGAGGCAGACAAGTGACGATAAAGGCCATAGTGGCCGAACAAGATGTTTAAGCTGATGAGCAAGACCCAAGAGTTTGCATGAAGCTGCATGGGAGCAACCCCCCACGCTTGTAGAGCGGCAGAGATAGAATCATGAATTGGGAATCGGAGCCCCGCCTCCATCATCATGCTCGTCACAGCGACCATGCCCGGCGGAGGACAGTTCGCCCGTTCATCCGGAGTAGGGCAGTAGATGTGGACATCAGAAGGGATGCCCCAGACCGACCTCATAGATTGGAGCTCAGCCTCATCAAGAATGGTCGAGCTTCGATCGCTGGCGTATATACCAGTTTGGTCAGGGCCAGGGCGAGCACCGAACCGCGTACGCTCCACGAAGACGTAAGGATTTTCATGAAGGTAATGAGTGAAGATGAAAGGAGATGGGGGACCCCGTATCCCGCCCATCATGTCGATAAAGCGACGGTAGCAGTCGCTAACCCCGCCAGCGAACAGCTCAAGTTTCTCCACATCCGAAAATCCGACCACGGGCGCCACGTCGTCTCCCGATGAGGAGGAAGCGGAGGCCCCGGAGTCGGATGAATCGTACGATGCGGGAACATCGGAAAGAGTGGCTGAACTATCGTGGTCACTCATGTTCACACTCGAATCACGTATTTAATCAACGTATACAAATAATAAGCAAGCCCTAATGCTAAGAAATCCCCAGAATAAACGATGGAAAAGACAATTAAACAAGGAAACCTACGTGGTGGAGTTTGAAGCCGAACACTCTTGGTGGAAGCCGAGCAGGTGATTTCGGATGTCCGGGAGTTAGCAATTCGAAAGGGAAAAGTGTCAAATGAGGAATGTTGAGGACTATTTATAAGGAGGAAAGGGCGGAAAAATTCAAAATTTGAATTTGAAAGGGCGGTTGACGGAATTCGAGGCGTCCTGTCAGGGAAACGCCAGTTGGGAAGTGACAAGTGGCAGTAACCGCAGTACCGCATTAAATGACTCGCCGAAATCGTCGAATCAGGTCTTATGCTCGGGCAGGCCGATGACGGACCGCATGCCGAGACCGATCTCTTCTCCCGACCAGAACGGTCCCGGGGGGCATTTGTTATGCGGGAAAATATCGACTAACTCCCGAGCATAAGGAGCCCCCATTTTTCGAAATAGAGAAAAGATGTCCTCGGCTCGGCCTCAGAGAGAAAGGCGAGCAGGCGGATAACGCTTATGCTCGAAATCCCGTGAACGGGAGCCAAAGCCGAACAAGACGAGCTCACAGCTCAACCGATGAAAGGCTTCGGGAGACACCCGAGCAGAGCAGAGACGGGATGAGAAATTGTTCATAGACGATCATACCCCTTGGGCCCTGTTAGAAGGGATGGGCTTAATGGTGAGTTTATTTGATGGGCTTGGCCCATTAACCAACTTAGGAAACCCTAATTTGTATTTTCTATAAATAGATGATGTAGTTTTCTATTGAGGGATACCTACACATTTCCCCAAAAATTATTAGAGAGCATAAAAGCCTTGTTCAACACTCAATCCCCAAATCTCTATTTTTTAGTTGATTATTGGAGAACACGATTTTTCGACTATCAACACCAACCAAACTTACTAATGAACTCCAACTATTTAAAATAAAATAAAAAATATCGGCGGTTTTATTTTTTTTGTCGGTAATTACTGACGGATTTATCGACAGGCAGGCCTGTCAAAACCAAATTTAGTAATTGATCGGTAAATTATATTTCACAAAATGCACGTGATATTCACAAGTTATATGATGCGCAGGTTGCTGTTTCAAATTGTTGTTACTATACATTGTTCATAGCAAAGTCAACCAATTAAAATTTTGTGCACATAAGGCCTTCTTCTCATTACCAAAGTTGAAAATGACAACTTCAACTCACTGAACAAGATATTTTTTATGTTCCTAGTTTAAAATTTAAATCATCCACAATTATTTATCATGAGAGCACACATGATTTGTTGAAACTATTTACCATTATTAATATATTTTCAACTATGCGGGAAAAAAATGATTTTGCGATTTCAATATATAACAAGTTGATTAGAAAAAAAATACTTGTTGAACACATTGACCTCATATTGTCATTCAATATTGTGTACTCCCTTCATCCACTAATAATAGTCACGTTAACTTTTTTCGACCGTCCAATACATATGATAAACAATATACAAAAATTATGAAAAAATTACTAAAATAAAACTTAATAGTTAAATTATATTTTAGTATTTTTTTCATAATTTTTTATACTGCTTATCATATGTAATTGACGGACAAAAAAAATCAACGTGACTATTATTAGTGGATAGAGGGAGTATATAGTAAGTATCCTCTTCTAGTTCTGTAGCGCGGTTTGTGCATGATAATGTTAGAAGATTGATGACCCAGACTTTGAGATGTGAATTTTGTTGAATAACTCACTCGGTTCATTCTTAAGTTCAATAAAATGGAAGAATCATATCTAAGGACAATTAAATAATTTCGGATTTATAAGGAAGAAAAATGATTAAAAAAAAAGTTGTTGGTGGGGTAGCTAAGCTTGTCGTGATTAAGCAAATATTACATGTCAATTTTTTTCAATACATTTCAATTTTTTTATTGAAAATCGTTTATCTTATTTTTAAAAGTTATTTTTACATATAATGAAATTAATTTATTTTGCAATTTTTTTTGCTATTTTTATATAATTTGTGTTTTTGCTTTGACACACCTTTTATAAATTATTATTAATAATAATAGTAATAAATAAATAAATTATCTTTATGTCAATTTTGATTTAGCAAATATTATTATTAATTTAAAATTTATAAAAACATATATTAAAAATAATATGAGTAATATATAATGGAGTATATGTTAAAACACATGAGGAGTCTAAAAATATGAGAAGAGATGTAAATTCTGAAAAAATAAGAGTCAAAGTCAACCGCACGCTATTTGTAAATTTCCAATTTCACACACATACATATATTAATTTTACTTTTATTAGTATCATCCGAATCAACGGGACGCTATCTCCAAATTTATTACAAATTCATCAGCTTTTTTCACGGGTATGATTCTTCTTCATCTTCTCCGAATTTGATCTCAGGTTTTTTTAATAATCATTTCAATGGAAATTCATTTGTTTCATGCTCTGAATTCGCCGAAGAGATTCCATGTAATTATTAGTAATAATTGTTAAATCCCTGCGCAAGATCTCGTTTTTGTATTTGTGTGTGTGTTTCGTGTCATGGTATGATCTGCGCAAGTCAATTTCTTGAAATTCTCCATGTTTTTATTTTGCCGGTGTTAATATATAGTAACTGTTTTTCCCCTTTTTCCCCATTAATTTATCATCTTCAAGAAATTAGGGCTTGAAATTATAGTTACCCCGCCTTTTTTTTTTTTGGTGAATTTTTTTGCTGGGCTGGAAACAATCGGTCAAGCATATTCGAGTCATGGGCTAACTATTTATCTTTCCCCTTCGATCGATCAGAGATGCAGAACCAACTTGTTTGCAGCGGGTGTAGGACGGTTCTTCTTTACCCGAGAGGTGCTACCAATGTTTGCTGCTCTATTTGCAGTGTTGTGACCGCTGTGCCACCGCCTGGTAATTATTCGCGTTCGCCCGTTGATTTGAATATCCACATATCGAACACTTCCTTCATAACTCGCTTGAAATAAATTTATATTCATTTTCCATTCAAGGTTTAGTTCATGTTTTTCAGGAGTACGATTTCTATTTTTATTACTCTGTTCTCTATAATTGTAATCAGGTCTCAATTGACTAAAGATGTTGCTTGTATATTTTTTAGGGATGGAAATGGCTCAACTGATATGTGGTGGTTGCCGCACGTTGCTTATGCATGCACGGGGGGCTGCCAGCGTGAGATGCTCCTGCTGCCACACAGTGAACCTTGTTCCGGGTATAAATGATACGAATCCTATGTTATGGAGTAATATGTTGTTTGATCTTTTTGTATCTTTTTTTTTTAATCATCGTCGTCATTATTTATTGGTAATTATGAATCACAGCACCACCACCAACACCAGCACCAGCGGCATCAAACAACGTTGCGCATGTCAACTGTGGCAACTGCCGGACCATGCTGATGTATCCAGCTGGAGCTCAATCGGTTAAATGTTCAATTTGCCAGTTCATCACTAATGTTAATGTTAGTGCTCGGTACTCTGATTTCTTGCTTATTTGAATATATTCTCTCATTCTCTCGATAAAGGATAATCCAGGAACCAACAGTCAGGCTAAAATTGTTTTACTCTTATTAGCACAACGAGAGGATAGTGTTATAGTATAATGATGAATGTCAGGTTGATAAAACATTTGTCAGTTACTATGATTTATGGCCCCTCGTGAAACCTCAATGATTTACGTAGAAGATTATAATTATATATTTCATAATATGTTTCTCCGTATGCAGAATGGTGACACAAGGGTTCCGATTCCTGTTAATAGGCCTGGTTCTACATCTGCATCAGCACCTGTTAGTTTTTCTTTCCTTGTGTACTTGCTCTGCTTATGAAAATAATCGTTTTCAACATTCGTGGTTTTGAACCTTTTGGTTTACTCCAGACGAAGGCCCATAATCAGAATCAAACGGTTGTTGTGCAGAATCCGATGAGTGTTGATGAAAGTGGAAAATTGGTGAGTTAATTTATCGTGTTGATATTCCATTTATACGAATTTTATGCTTTGCATGTAATCATTTTGACTCTGACATGATTTGTTATTACTATCTTAGGTGAGCAATGTTGTTGTAGGCGTGACAACATAGGAATCGAATGAAATGTGAAAAGTCGTTCTGGATCCTTGTGGGCTATATATAAGTATAGAGATACCGTGTGTATATTTCGCTATAATGAATGTTTGTGGGTCGATCTGCGGATAGTGTTGTATCCATATTTTCGCTATATGAATGTTTGTGGGTCGATCTGCCGATAGTTTTGTATCTTTGACCTTTTACGCCACAAAAACATTGCAATTCGTATGGTTGACTTACTTGATGTTAAAAACATTTGGGATGAGCTTCTTTGAAATATTTGCATATAACACACATATATAAATAGATAGCATACATATAAATACTTGCACATACACTAACTCACACATATTTCCGTTTTAATGATAATGATTCATTTCTTTTGGATTTAATTGTAGTAGGATTAGAGGTACTATAGTATTTTCAGTGAGATAAGTCATTTTGAGTGAAACCGATGTAATATTTTTATTTTAAACTCAAGGCAGTGACTGAGATAAGTCATTTTGAGTGAAACCGATGTAATATTTTTATTTTAAACTCAAGGCAGTGACCATGCCTCTGGTCTCTGGATCCATAAGTGAGCATCATTTTTGTGTATATTTTCTATTTTTGTTTGGTTAAATATTTTTTGCTTTATTAATTTCTGAAATGTAGACAATATTAATGATTAAAAATACTTTAATTTCAATTAAAATTAGAAAGACAATGACAATTTAGTCTATTTATTGTTATTTGATGTATTTAGTCTATTAGAATATAGCCTATTTATCTATAAAAAACTTTTGTACCACCCAAGGAATTTTATGATTTTTGGAATGATTGTTTTTTTTTCATTTGGTATTGATTAATGACAATTGGTTGAATTCAAATTGACATGAATGAATTTGATTTGAACTTAATTTTTTTTATAATAATAATAATTTTTATATATTATTAAATATGTTTTAAAAAATATAAATAATATTCTAGCATGATTAAATTGTTAGGTGAAATCATTTATCTTAATTATTTTTTACAGAGTATTTTTTTCAAAATTTTGAATTGAATGAAACTTAACTGAGGTCATTCAAATTGAAATTAACTTTAAAATAATATGTTATTCTTACCCTAAAACTTAACTATGGATTTTTGGTGAGAATAATAAAATTAAAATCAGCCCTAGGAGTGTTGAATGACACTTCTGCCCCTGTATTTCTAGTCATACTATGGTAATTATGTACCCCAAAACTTGTCATTTTAGGATTCTGAATTTCAGTTAAAACTAGGACGAGCGACCCACCCGGTTTTATCTCCTCAGATCCAATTTCCACGTTTCAGAGTTGTTACTTGTTATCCTACATTCCTACTCCTACACAAATACAAACACAACGTGTAATTTTTCTTTTAATTAGTATATTATGATTATATTATTTTAATTTAAAATCAAGAAGTACTGCAACGTGGAATTTTTCTTTTCCACCTCGTACACACATACACATCAGCAATCAAAGGAGTGAAAGAAATACAAAAATTAGTTTTCAAGAAAAAATAAAAAAATAAAATAAAGAACAAGTCTTTCCTTATTCGTTCATCAAGATTTTCTATAACCAATTGCATTCAATTGGATTGAAGATTAGGGTTTGTTTCTTTTCAGGTTTTCATTTCTTTCAACTTATCTATTTTTTATTTTTATTTTTATTTTTAAGTTGTTGAATTTGCCATAATTAGGTATTTATCTGTTGATGGGATATATGTTCTAATTTCTTTTGTGTAATTGAAAAAAAAACTTGAAATTTATTAGGGCTTTGAAATCAGGTTAGGTTAAACTTCCTGGAGTTACAATCTCTGTTTTATTTAAAAAAAAAAATCATGTTTGTTTGATTTCTGTTTGGATGAATTATAATGCATATAGATAAATGCCCACAAAAAAAAGATTCTTTTTGTAGGCGAATCATTCAGGTCTCATGAATCCATTCACTTCATACGATTAAATCTCAATTTCTTATTTATTTTTATGTTTTTCCATTACCTGTGTATCAATAGATCTGGTAAAATTCATCGTCTTTCGATTTGATCACTTTGTGTATTTGTTTATAATTGTAGAAAACGATTTTGGATTTGTGTGGTGATTTATATAGTTTAGATCTCATCTTCTCAAGATTATAAGCCCTAGATTGTGTATGTGATGATTAGGTCGATCGATGTAGGTGATAATTAGGTCAATCGTTTATTTATCTATTTATTTTCAAATTAATTTATTAGTTTTGTTTGTATGAATTTAGGCGTTTTTGCTAATGATTTATGTTTTGTCTTATCAGGACTTGAAAAAAGTGAGAACCGTGCAGTCGGATAAATCTGGGCTGCTGTTTGTATGCTTTTGTTTTCGCAACTGATTAGCGGCCATGAAAATGAAGGTTTGCGTTTATGCTGATATTTTCGGTTAATGAATTGTTTTAGTCGATCATGTTATGTTTGTTATTGTAAATTGAATTGATTATAGTAATACTCTCCTGAGAAATCGTAAATTGTTTTTAGTCAATACTGTTATCTACATGTGTATATGAGTATAATCAAGCTTTTTTTAATCGTACTCTGTTTGAGGCAGAAAGTTTGATAAGTATCAAAAATTAACGGCTATTTTTGTCGCAGGAAAACCCTTCCGGAAATGTCCAGAAAAATGTTGACACACATGACTCTCCAGGCAGCCCACGTCATAGAACGGTGTGATTTTTACTTTGATCATTTATCGAACAGTCTAAGTAATATTTTTGATACAATACATCTTTTTTACTAACATTTTCCTGTTTATTGTATGTCTCTTGGATCAGGTTTCGGCAAGATGGGTTCCCGATGAAGGATGCAAGCCCCTTATTGACGACGCTCCAGTCTTTTATCCCACGGAGGAGGTTATTATTATTTTTTTTAATGTTTTCCTTGAAAAATAAAATTTTGGCCTTTTTCAAGAAATGTGGTTGGAGTTGACTCAAATTCTTACTCTAGGAGTTCCAAGACACCATTGGTTACATAGCAAGCATACGATCAAAAGCCGAAGCTTACGGAATTTGTAGAATTGTACCTCCTTCATCATGGAAACCACCTTGCCCTCTAACAGAGAAGAGGTTCTGGGAAAATTCTAAATTCTCTACACGAATTCAGCAAGTAGACCTTCTTCAAAACCGGGAACCCATGAGGAAAAAAACACAACGGAAGAGAAAGCGAAGAAGGCAGTTCAACTCGAGACCCAGGAGACGGGCCCGTCGGGAAAGCTCGGAACCTAACTGTGAGGACAAGTTTGGATTCCAGTCGGGCTCCAATTTCACACTCGGGGATTTTCAAAGATTCTCGGAGGCGTTTAAAGAATCTTATTTCGAAGCAAGTAGTAAGTCGTGGAGGCCTTCGGTGGATGAGATTGAAGGAGAGTATTGGCGGATTATCGAGCAGCCTACAGATGAAGTCGAGGTGTACTATGGGGCTGATTTGGAAACGGGAATGCTTGGGAGTGGATTCCCGAAAGGACTGTCTTTATCGGGAGACTCTAAGATGGATAAATACGTTACCTCAGGCTGGAATTTGAACAACTTGCCTCGTCTCTCGGGTTCTGCTTTGAGTTTCGAAGAGTGCAACATCTCTGGTGTGGTTGTACCATGGCTGTATATAGGGATGTGCTTCTCGTCATTTTGCTGGGTAAATTAAAATTATCCTTGCAATTTTAACTTATGATTAGTTTTATTTACTGCCGTTGTATTGAACATTTCTTTTTCCCCTTATTAGCACGTTGAAGACCATCATCTCTATTCGCTGAATTATTTGCACTGGGGAGATCCGAAAATTTGGTACGGGGTGCCCGGAAGCCATGCAACTTCATTGGAGAACACAATGAGAAAATACATGCCGGATCTGTTTCAAGAGAATCCCGATTTACTAAACGAACTTGTAAGTTAAGAAACGCGTTTATAAACTTTATTTGTAACTGCAAAAGATCGCTGTTTGTAATATTAACCCAAGAACTCACATTTGTAACAGGTTACTCAGCTGTCACCTTCAGTACTGAAGTCGGAAGGTGTTCCTGTTTATCGAGTGGTCCAGAATTCGGGGGAATTTGTTCTAACCTTCCCAAGGGCTTATCACGCTGGATTTAACTGTGGATTCAACTGTGCTGAAGCTGTAAATGTGGCGCCTGTTGATTGGCTACAAAACGGACAGACTGCGGTTGAGCTCTATAGCAAGCAGCGTCGCAAGACGTCAATTTCGCACGATAAGTTGCTTTTGGCTGCAGCTCGTAAGGCCATCGAGGGCCTTTGGCAGATCTCTGTTCTCAAGAAAGAAAACCCGGAAAATTTGAGGTGGAAAAGCTTTTGTGGGAAAGACGGGATGCTTACTCAAGCAATCAAGGTAAATGTCACAACATTATTTGTTGTTGAGAATTGAGATCCCAAACTTTTATACCATTAATCGTTGTTTCCTTTAACTTTCAGACGAGGGTTAATTTGGAGGAGAAAAGAATAGAGCAACTCGCGGAAATGGAATTCAAGAAGATGGAAAAAGAATTCGATCTGAATGCGGAGAGGGAATGCTTTTCTTGCTCTTACGACTTGCATCTATTCGCCGCTTGCTGCAATTGTTCCTCGGAAAAATTTGCATGCCTCAAACACGTAAACCGCATGTGTAGTTGTGATGAAGACAACAGATTCGTCCTTCTCCGGTACACGGTTGACGAGCTTAAGACATTGGTTAAGGCTTTGGAAGGGTGCTTAGATGCTGCCAACATATGGGCTTCCAAAGAACATAATGGTAATTTGTTAAGTTTTCAATCAAATGTCTTGTTGAAAAATGAAAGCCTGGAGGATTCGGGCTGTGAAAAGAGTGGTTTTTCTGTCGAACCCTTGAGTATGGGGTCCGTTGTTTATGGGAAAATGTGGTGCAGTAAGGATGCAATATTCCCTAAAGGTATGTGTGTGATTAATCTCGAGGCTTGTTATTTTCTGTAAGCAATTTATGGATTTTTAATTATGATTTGAACGACTGACAGGATACAAAAGCAGTGTGAAGTACTATAGCATTTTCAATCCAGTGATTAAGAGTAGCTATACGTCGGAGATTGTGGATGGCGGGCTCTTAGGTCCCTTGTTTAAGGTAACTAAAGATTACTGCCTTTTTTTAATTTATGGTTAATTACAAAGTTACCCCTGGGGTTTAGTCGAGTGGCCTTTTGAAACAGGTTACTCTGGAAGAGCAACCGGGCGTGACCTTTGTCCGTGGGTCGGTAGAGCAATGCTGGGATATTGTTGTACAGAGACTGAATGAAGAAATAACGAGGCTAAGATGTTTGGGTAAGGAAGGGCTGCCTCCATTGCAGCCTTCGAGTAGCATCAACGGCCTTGAGATGTTTGGTTTTCAATCTCCGTCTATTGTTCAGGTACACTCAACAACACTCGTTCGTACGTTATATATACTATTGACCAAAATGCCCCTTAATTAAAATACATGTTTATATATTCAGGAAATTGAGTTGCTCGATCCCCACCATAAATGCAGTGAATATTGGAAACACAAGCTCACATCGAGTTCATCAAAAGAAGTCTATCAGAAGAAGTGGTCGGACGAAGGGGAAATAGCGGATAGTTTTGAAGGGGATAATTTGTCGTTACTGTCGGAGGAAGATATGAGTTCGGGTTTTAGACAGCTGATGAGGAAAGCGAGCCGTGAAGAGATGGAAATAATGCAGGGGATATTATGCGGAGGGTCGACGAGTCCCCTGTGGAGAGTAGCTGTCGAGACTCTGACCGAAGAGATGAAAAGGACGCAGAAATAATAATGATAATTGGATTAATTACTACAAAATAAGTTATAGAAAACCATTCTTTGTCAACTTTAGTGTGTGTTTGTTGGTTTCTTCTTCTGAGAAACCTTCGTTTGAAGAAGATAGTTTTTGTACAAACAAACTTTAGAACATTATTTTGACCCCTAACTTTAATCGAAAGTTCGATTTTTACCATTGCAATTGTGTTTTGACTAGTGATGTCGAATTAGTACGACCAAAAAACGAGTCCATTGAAACGAATAGAATTCAAACACTGAATTTTTCTGAAACTAGAGTAAACTGTGCAGAATGTAAACGAAGAACAGCGAAAAAAATCGGAAAAACCATCAGAACACAACTGGGCAAAGACGAGTGTCGATTTTCACGATCAAAAAACGAGTCGTTTGAAACGAATAGAATTCAAACACTGAATTTTCCAGAATCAAATACCAAATCACGAAAACATCTCGAGTAAACGAAGAACAGCAAAAGAAATCACGATACCCTGTTCGTGTTGGCTTCTCCGGGGCAGGGGAAATTAGTACGATCAAAAAACGAATAGAATTCAAACACTCAATTTTTCTGAAACTAGAGTAACTTTGCAGAATCAAAATATTAAAGCTCGTGAAAACATCTCGAGTAAACGAAGAACAGTGAAAGAAATCGGAAAAACCATCAGAACACAAGTGCGCAGAGAAGATGCTCTGTTCGTGATGGCTTCTCCGGGGCAGGGGGAATCCGGCTGGTGTCTCTTGGGCGGCGGCGGCGGCCGCCTCCTGATTCTGGGAGACTTCTTGCTGTCGGAGAGAGGCACGCGGCCGTCCCCGTAGACGGAGTAGTCGAGGGGTTTCTCCAGGCCGTGAACGGTGAAGGCGGCGTTGACGAAGACGTCGGGGTGGGCGATTCTGGAGCCGTCGACGGTGAAGTTCTCCGGCGAGTTGTCGGTGACGACGATGTACTTGGCGGGGAGGAGAGTGGGGAGGCGGGTGCGGGGGGAGAGGCGCCGGAGGTCGGAGAAAGTGAGGCGCTGAGGGACGATGTGGTAGGCGATGAGGAAGCCGTCGAAGGTGGGGGGCACGGCGGCGTCGTCGATTGCGGGGATGAAGAAGGTGGCGGTGAGCGGGAGGGACGACGGGTCGACGGTGGAGAGGAGGTTGGCCCAGCCGGCGAAGTCGCCGGCGCCGATCAGAGCGTCGATGATGTTGTCGAGATGCGTTTCTCGAATGTCCGCCGGGGGAGACGCGGGGGGTTGGGAGGGTGGGTGGGTTTGGGGGGAAGGAGCGGCGGCGGCGGCGGCGGTTGTGAGAGCTAGGAGGAGGAGAATGAGAGAGAAGGAAATCGCCATGGGGAAGTTGATGAGTAATCTCAATTCGAAGAATATTAATGCCAATCATATATATAGAACGATGCTGACGTGGAGGGGAGAGAGGGAGAGAGAGAGAGAGGTTCTTCAGTTTTTAACTGCACCTTACTAACAAACTTTAAACCGCTAACAAATTCTTTATCTCGACTCCATTTCTGGAATCTTCTCTGCTAACAAAAACTGAATATATTCACCACATTAATTTACTGCGAGGAAAAGTATTTACTCCAGAATTAGATGGCGTGTGTGTTAGTGGGAAAAGGCTAAAAAATTATTATATTAATTAATTAATTAAATAAATAATATTTTATTTATTATTAAAATAAATTATTAATTAGAAAAATAAATCTTAAAAATCTTTTAAAAATTTGAAAAATACAATTAAAATATCTTTCCTAATGAATAGATATGTCATAGATATTGCAAGCAAAATTAATATGGAAATAAAGTATTTTTGTAAAATAAATAAAATTTATCATAATGGTAAAAAAATAATAATTAAATGAATCATTCATAAAAATTAATGAATTAATCAAATTAAAGTTTAATTAATTTAAAATTTTTGCACCAAATATGTACTTTTTAATCAAACTCGACAATTTTTCCCATTTTTATAGCTAGTTGTTATAAGTTCGGAGACCCCGGTTCTCGTTCGTCTAAGATTTGCAGTCGGCAAAATCGAGCACATTGCGGTAGTATTTCTCTATTCATTCACAAATTGTAAACCTCAATTTGTTGCTAGTTGAATTCACAAATCGTAAAACTCAATTACTAGTTCGATGCCGACATTATCGAGATTATTATTAAGCTAATGAGCCATTACAGAAATTGCCTCCACTGCTACCATGTTTGGATGTTGCCCTTCGATATATCTCTGCTGTTACTAGAAACAATCCATCAACTCACTGAAACTTCTCATACGCTGTTTTTATCATACAGCAGCATTCACCCAAAATAAAAAAGAAAACTAAGATCGTCATCATCTATTTCAGTACTTCTGATTTCTTTGTCCAGTACTGTTGAAACCTCTGCCTTGCATACTCTACGTAGTCGAAATCAATTTCGTTGACATGTTCCTGTAATTAAAAAAAGGAAAACTCATGAAACTATTGTCATAAATCCTCAGCAAATTTAATCCAGCTTCAGCCATGTAGTAATACCGGTGAGTTGATTAATTTATAACTAAAACAAACATATTCACAGGCATAAAGACTTGTAATATTCTCCATTTTCAGCTACATGGGAATCATCCTACATAACCAGAAACATTTCTAACTATAATTTTATGCATATGTACAAATTTAACGTAAAACCTAACAAATGACACAATTAGAAAGATAACAACCATGTTCAACTATGAATCTTACTCTCTTAGCACCAAACTGATGACAACTCGGCTAAATGTACAGTATTTTGGTTTTTAGTCTGAAAAAAGAAATACTGAAAAGCGATCAAATCCATAAATTTTTGGCAGTGGCAAAATCAGAACAAACAAATCTTGTTAGCTCATAAGAGTTTAAATAACGCACCGAGATTATTCCCCATAAGCCCCAAACAAGATGGCTAGCGAGAGTATACTTCTCTACTTCACAGAGCAACTGCTCCATCTCTCTCTTGGCACTAGGTTGATTGCCTGCACAAATGCTAATGCTTCAGGAGGTATACCCATTGCAAGAAAATTATTACCTAATCTATCTAGAAAAAAAACCTGGAATAATGAAGGCACTAGTTACTCACTCTGTTAAAGAACACTTATCTGGAAATTAACATGGTGCAAATAAACAATTATGGCTGTTCCATACTCTTCCCCGAAGGAAAAGGTCAACATTTTTTCAATTATTTTATAATCGCAAATAACACACCTAAAAAACATCCCCAGCCAATAAAAGCCAAACTGTGTAAAATATAGACAAAAACTGATGTGGATATTAAGTAATAACTACCTGAAACACTCAGATAGGTACACAAGAATCTTTGACGCTCCTCCAAACCTGATTAAAGAAAAAAAAACGTAATAATTTTCACTTGTCCAATTCGTAAACGAGGTCATGTTAGTTAGATGAAAAGTGGATGATGCAAAAGAACACTCTACCTGGATATTTAGTATAGTCCAGAATGTGTGGGGTTTCAGTATGATAGTCAGCCGCCATCTCACAAAAATGATTTGCAATATCATAAGCTACATGATTATAGCTCGCGTATTCATAATCCTGTAAAAACAGGAAAGACGTCTTAAATCAAAGGGAACTAAAGATGAAGGCATATAAATCAAACATGAACTGTTTTATTTTATTTTATTTTGGTTGGACGAAGTCAAAAACGTGTGAGGAAGATAGCATGCTAAATCGTAAATATATTGTGGCCTATCCTAACATTGAAGCTTGGGAACTGATTCATGTCCCACCTGAATTGAGTAATCTTGGCTTATGATATGAATAATGAGAATCTGATTTAATTAAATTTTCATAGTCAATTTTTTTTCACACAGCTTTATTTGAAAATCAAATGATAAGTAAAAATCCAGAATACATGATTATGAAATGCTGCAACAAACAAATGATAGAAGAAAAGTTCTTTGACATTCATTGAACATTACATAGTAACATATAAAATGCCTCAGCAAGGTCACACTACTAATTAAGTTTTCACGATCACACTTTTATATAGCTTTGTTTAAAAATTAAATGATAAGTGTAAAGCCACAAAATGTGTTTATGAAAGAGGAACTATCTATAGGTCTTATAAGAAGGAAAAATGCTACAACAAACAAATAAAAGAGAAACAGTTATGTGACATTCATTAAACATTGCATATTAACATAGAAATGCGTCGGCAGGGAAAAACTACTAATTGATGTGGTTTTTAGGTCCTCACATGTTCCTACAGGTAGAACGTAGTATGTCAAACCATCCTCAAATACTCCACATACTTAATTTAAAAAATTTGAACCTCAGTCAAACAAAGTCCACCACGGAGACCCTCACCTCATCAATTTTCTATAAAAATTTAACCAAGATGCCGTATCTCGACCTAACGGCATCAATACACTGACAGTGCTAAAGGTCAGATAACCTCTAGAATAGAACACAAGGTTATTAGGTCAGATAAATGGAGGTGCTCAAATTTATAGAGTTACAAATGTTAACATCTTTAGAACAGAGGAATATAGGCAGCCAAACTAGATAGGGATTCCATCTTAATAAAGTACTCATAACAAAAATGTACTGAGCATAGATTGACACTCACGATTATGGTTATGAATCTGGTTTCTTCATCCATCATTATGTTACCATACTGCAAATCATTGTGGCAGAACCCCACAAGGTTTTGATCAGTCGAGAGTTTCTTTTCCAGTGCTGATATTTCATCTTCCAGGATATTGAACCGAAACTCCTTAGCTTCTTCTGGCAAAGCCAAACGTTTGGCTTCCTTAAGCCAGTTGCTGAAATATTGGACATTCAACCTCATGTAAATATACAGTAATATAATCAGCAAAAAAAAATCCCGGAAACATCGTGTTTATTAAAATTTACAAATAAATCAATGTTTAAAAAAAAAAGTGTACCGCAATCTATCCCAGAGAACAACCACCTTGGTCCCAGGCATATTTAGGTTGTGAAATTCCCCCATTTTAGTTGCTATAAGAGAAGATATCTCAGGATCGCGTAAATCAGCAGCCGTAAGTGTCTGGAATGGAACAATTGAAGGCAATATGTTACTACTAGATAACATCGGAAACGACGTCAAAAATCCACTAATATCAATACAAATGCAATGATACAACAGTATACATATACAGTCAGGAAACTTAAATCAGCCTAAAACACCATTAATTAACGACCTATTTCAATCATTTAAGCATTTTTATTCTTCAGTGAAACGGATTCTTCGATAACAGCCAACGCAATCCATCGCCTCAAAAGAGAACACAGAGTACCCAAATAACGAGATGAGAGAGAAAGCGTTTTACCCGAGCTCGGATGAATTCCTCGACGCGTCCATTAGAGAAGCGTCCGAGCAACCTAGGGCCCTGGCCTTGCTTCGACATGAACTCAAACGTACGGATCTCATTATCACGATCGAAAAACACATCGACTCCGGCGCCGTAAATCCTGACCAACAGCTTCCTCGATCTCGGGAGCGACTCGTCGTGGTTGGAATTGGTGAGCCATTTGATCTGGTAGACCTCGTTCGTCATAGCTCCCTTGAGCGGGACGACCTGCAGAGCGTCCACGTCGGCTATGTCGCTCCATTCCGCCGCGAGCGATTTGAGGATCTTCTTCGCCTCGTCGGGAATGCGATGCCGGTTATTCGATTCCTCCAGAGAGCCCATGGGATTGAATTGAATTGAATTGAATCGAAGTTGAAGGAATTGGGATAATAGGGGAAAAGTGATTCGATAAATCCGGCAGTCCGAGGGGGTGACGATCGGGCCCGCAAATAGATGATATGGCGGTTTATAAGCGGGAGACGGTTGGTGCACGTGCGGGTCACGTGAGTGATGCAAGCGTTTCTGATAATTTTCTGTGATTGACAAAATAAAATTCACTTTTTCTTAGTATCAAATTCGAAGAGGCTATTGACCGACTTTACTTTATTTCTTTCCCTTTCAAAATGCCACAGATTTTTGCATTAAATATTACTCTAGTAATTGTGGGCATATATTTTTATGATTTGTATGATTTTATTCGGTTGGACTATTGTAACTGAAGAAAGATTTCATTACTAATTAATTATTTTTATTTTAATATATGATATAAGAAACTCATAATATAGCATTCTCTCATTTTCACACAAATACAAATATATTCTTTCTAAAATACAATTTTTTTAAATATATAAATACATAGTCTATATTATAAATATATTCTTTCTAAAATTCATTTTTTTTAATATATAAATACATAGTCTATATTATTATGAAACAAATGATGTGAGAGGCATGACATATCATAAAATTCATAATATTGTAATTTGATTAATTAGGAGTACATTTTATAACTTTGACGTAATGATGAAATTAAATGTAATGATGAAATTAAATTCAACATATAAAATGAAATACGAATTACAATTATTTAATTTTAGTTAAAAAAAAATACTTAATCATCTTTTGGTCTCGGTCAATTGAATTTGAATTTGAATTTTTTAGTATGAAAATAAAAAAATATAAAAAAAGATACTCAATCTCTTTTATTTTTTTTCTAGGTTAATTGTAAAATTTTAAATACTCACACACACATGTCTCAGGTAATTGAATTCAAAACACATCTGTCTCGGGTTCGAACTTTAAGTCTAGGTCAATTGCAGAAATTTAAATAGTCACACACACACATGTTTCAGGTTTGAATCTTTTAGTTTTTTTGTCTATGTCAATTTAGAAATTTAAATACTCACACACATGTATCGAGTTCGAATTTTGAATCTTACGTGTTTAATTTAAGTACTCAACCAACTGAGCTAACAACCTTCACAAATACTCAATATTTCACCTAATAAATAATAAAGATATTTTTTTATAAAATACAAATGTAATTAATAATTTTTATTATTTTTTTGGGATGGATGAAATATTTTATATGTATAGTAAGTATGATACAATATTGTATGTGTATAGTAAGTATGATAGAGATTGTTTTGAGTATATATTGTTATTTATAGATAAATATAATTGTGTAAAGTATTTATTACGATATTATTATAATTAATTTTATTATCTCTTCTGAAATAAATATGTACTTCTCTTTTGAATTTTGTGAAGTAAATTGACCTATAATAAAGAGATAGCAGTAATTAAAATTCAACCGTGTGATGTCCAAAATAAATTAGTTCAATTTGTTGTGGGATTGAAATAGTACATGATCTATAGAGCAATCAAATCATTTCATAGTTAGAATTATTTTTATCAATGCACTATAAAAGAATAATCTTGAAAAAAAAAGAGAAATAAATAGTGATTATTTTGAGAAAATTGAGATAATTCAAAGTGCTTAATTTGTTTTGTGTCGAATTAGTATTTGGTATGATTATTGCAATCAGTGGGTTTTAAAACCGATTAAACATCAAATTTATTTTGTAAGGTTTATGGGTTGATCATCAAGTATGAAAAATTAATACAGTACAATTTATTTATACTTGGTGGCGTTTTCTCTACTTTTTCACGAAAGGACTACTAATCCAATTACTTATTTATCATCGGTTGAAAAATCAAATTATGACGCAATAAAATTTTATGATTATTTATGCAGTTCAATAGATTATCAAACAAATTAATTTTCATTTGAATTAATAATTTTTAACCATAATAAATCAATCAAACATTGATTAAATCAAAATTTTATTTCAGTTTTTTCATCATGTTTGAGGAATTAATTTGGTGACTCAAACGTTGATGACTTCGTCGAATGCTTTACATCCGAGCCTCCAATACTAAGGAATTTTGATTCTGATTCTAGTCAGACGATAATGTGACTAATGAAAAAAGTTCATTATCGAAATTAGATTTTTTATTTGTTCAGTTATTTTGGACCAGTCAAAGCTTTGAAAACTTGAAAATTATTATTAATTGCAATGAAATTTAGTAGATACATATTTTTTAATTATCAAATCTCCTAATTAACAAAATCTTGGAATATATTTTATGTGACAGTAAAATCTTTGAAAACATCTTGTTCGAACAATCTTGTAATCGGATCATGTCACGGACTATACTATAGTCTTGTCGATTTTTCTTTGAAATTTATATATATTTTTTTAATCATCAGTCAAATATATTAATAACATTAAGGGGAACTTCTAGAGCAAACTTTTAAATTTCACTTCTTTAATATGTACTTTATATTATAAACAATAAAAATAAATTCCCTCTGACTCTCATTTGTCAATTTTTTTTGTAATTTTACCTAGTAATGTAAACTAAAATGTCTTGTTTCTTAATAATACCAAATATTAATCGGTCTAATTGTAATTAATATCAGTTTTCAATTATGTATTAATTAATTAATTTATAAATGCGTGCATTTTTTCTATTAATTTATAATTAAAAACAGTAGTACAAATAAAATTCAAAATGATTTGTAGCACTAATTTTTTCAAAGATTTTCTTAATCTTTGACATATATAGCTATATACTCGTTACTCAGTATTTACAATGTTACTACCTCCGTCTCACAATAGATATGTCATGGTTTTATGGGGAATTTTAAGAAGAATACTCCTATTAAATTTTGAATTTTTGAGCAAACAAATAAAGTAAATTATGTTTTAAAATAAAAATTAAAATAATTGTGAATAAAATTTAAAAAATAAGTAGATAAAGCAAAATAAAATTATATTTTAAAATAAAAAGGTTATATTTTTTTTCTGTGACAACCGGTGACATACCCCGAAAATAAAAGCATGTCAACTATCAATTGACCATTTTTTTGTTAGTACCATTATAGTATTCAAATATTTTTTCCATGTTTTATTATCAGTGTTACATTTTTTTTGTTAGCATTACATTTAAATAATAACAATTATTCAAATTCAATTTACACACTAAAATATACTCATTCTGTGACAAATTTATTAGAAATACTTATGTATTGTCTTAGAAAAATTGCACTATTTCTTTTATAAATTACAAAAAGAGTTATACAACCTTTTTGGTATCTACAAATCAATACTTGAGTTGTCAAAATTGGGTTAATATACACCTTAAAAGACTTTGTTAAGACACTTCTGTCGACAGGGGCGGAGCCAGCTTTTGCAATGAGAGTGAGCCAAAATCTTATACTTAGTATTTTTTTAAGAAAAATTGATAAATTTAGGCTCAAAAAGGTGATAATTTTAGGCTAAAAAATGTCGAAAATGTGATGATTTTAAGCTCGGTTCGTTTAGTATTTGTTTCGATAAATTTATTCGAATTTCTTTTTTTTCATTTTTTTTATAAAAGTAGTATAGCAACTAAAATAGTTTAGTTGATACTCATTCAAATGGATTACATTTGTTTCAAAATAAATAAATTAAATTAATTTAGTTCAGTTCAATTTGATTCATTCAATTCTATTGTTTATATTTATTAAATTTAATTAAGTCATTTTCAGTTCAAAATAGCTAGCTCATAAAAATATACTAATCGTCTTTAAAATTTTACCTATTTTCCTTTTTTATAGTCCCTTAAAAGAATATTGTACACCTATAAATAAATATTTACAAAGAATTATGTGTATAAATATTTAAAAGGTAAATACCATAAATAAAACAATAAAATAAAATTAGTGAAAAGATCAACTAAACAATTACTTTACGCTACAATTACTTTACGCTAGACAATTATACAAATATAAAATATTATATTATATATATATATATATATATATATAAGAAATATTTTTTTCTCAGGGTGGCTCGTCTAGTACTGGCTCCGCCACTGTCGATAGAATTGTCGGCCACGAATAATTTCGATAGAATTTTTGGCTTACTCGTGAGGGAGAGTGTTAGATATATCACACATCGATTGGTTAAAGAACCTTGAGCTCACGTATAAGTTGAATTAATTTATCACTTACATTTTAAGTTGTTATTGATCTAACTTTGACATATACATGTAATATTACTCTTTAGTTTTTTATTTTAAAAGATAATTTACATTTACCTAACCACTTTTTTTATTTAATTTTGCGTCTATCTCGTACCAATAGAACAATTTTTATTTAAAATTTAGTCACATTAATTTAGTTTATTAATTTAAAATTAAATATTTTGAATATTTGTGATTTTTATTTTTAATTTTTATGTGAGCATTGCTCGATCAATAACCAAAGAAGTACAAATGCATATCATACACGCGATTGAAAAAAAAAATTGTTGTGTAGACATACACCCGACATAATTTCTCAGTTGGAATAATAAATTTGTTCCTCTTGACATAGTGAAACAAAAAAAGGAGACAAAATGAAGGCAAATAAAATCATTTGGCATGCCTTTAAAATCAGTCAAGAAAGATTAGCCTACAATGCTGGGTGACCATTCATTTATAGTATTTTGTTTCACATGTAACAAAAATAATAAAAAATTATATTATTTCTCATATTTATTGCAAATTAATTGCTAGCTACATTAAATGATTAATTAAAAAATATTAATTAATATTGCATGAATTGATTTTTGTTATTTTTATTAGGAAAAACTATAATGACCTTTTTTCAAATTATTGTGGATTCTATAAATTAATCATTATCTTGGCCTATAAATTGCCCCTCCTCCTCATCACTAGTCTCATCTCCACAAATACTACTGTATTGTTTAGAGGAATTAAGAAGAAAGAGATCGATTGGAATAGTGTTATTGGGACATGCCTGGCTCCCTGTATGCCACTCGGCAACACTGATCCGAATGACGGATTGGATGAGTCGTGTGGCGTATGCGGAGTCGAGCATGTCGTAAAATCATCGTCTACTTTTACCTTTTATTATTTGATCCAGTATATGAATATATATACTTTTATCATGTGTTCTTCATCTTATGTTTATATGCTCGAATGAGATCAAATGATATCTTTTTAAACATATTTTTGCAATTTCATGTATATTTTTTAATGTATGATGATTAAAAGTTCGGAAAAAAAATATTTGAATATTTATTCAGAAATATTTTCACTCAGTCTCTCCTCAGTTCTTGAGCAAAAAAATGAGATTTTTCTTCTTCTAATAATCTGAGTTATATTAGGTAAGGCATCATTTATTAATTTGGGTAATCTATGTTAATTTTGGTCTTTTCATAGAAATTGTGTAATTAAAAAAATATCAATGACAAGTATACCTTTTTTTTAAAATCTTTTTCAAACAAATACACAGTTTGAACTTTGAACCAATTAAATAATATTATTCATTAACAAATAATTATGCATATTTTTTTTGGAATGTCCCAACTTATATTATGCAAACTTTTAAAAGAAAATAAATTTTTTACTTTTTTTAATTTAAAATAAAATTTTACAATTATTTTTTTTCATCATTTTTTTTTTAATTTTACTTACAAATATTTTATTTTTTTTAATTTAAAAATACATTTATATTCCTTATTTTTTTTTATCAAAAATCAAAAAATAACATTTTTAAAAATTTACGTGCCAAATAACCAATGCATATGTACTGTCTATATAATATAATTAAGATCTAAAGTGCTTGTAACTAAAGTAGTACAGTATGATATACTAATGTGTGGTTTATAGACATTTTCTTACAAAATTAAACAAAAAATTTCGTAGTTATTTTATAATTAAAATGAAATGTAATAATTTTTTTTTAAATAAAAGTAATATCAACTAATTAATAAAAACAATTTCGCTAAAAAATTGATAAAGTTTATACCAACTAACAGTAAAAAAAACATAGTGAACAACCTGTGAAAACATATTACACATTCCATTATTCCCTTTTTCACATATATAGTAGGACAACCTTCATGGTTTTGCTAAAATGACAAAGACCATTTTTTATTTTGCCAAAAAATAGCAAGTGTTAATTGTCATTTGTTAAATTTTAACTCAATGGTTTAAATATAGCAAGTGCCATTTTATTAAATTAAATAATATAATGTTACTTTTTAGTATCTGATCATATCAATTTTATAAAAAAAAAAATTGTTAGAATTTTGAGTGGTTGAGATGAGAAGTTGTGATAACATGACACAAATGACAAGAACTATTTTTCCATGTATATTTGCTCTAATATACATGAAAATTTGACAATAGTTAATTTTTGGCAATGGTCATTTTAATCACTGGGATTGATTTTTAAGCTTTTTGCCAAAAAATGACAACGATCCTTGCAATTTCACAACTATTGGGTTGCTCTTAGTTACTGATGACTACTTTTGAGACGGATATACGAAATCATTTTCACAAACATTAGAGTTGCCTTACTACGTGGACAATGATTTATGTCGTGTGTGTGTGTTTTTCGTTTATGTTTTAGTGTCGTTTGTGAGTCGTGTTTTGTTATGTTTGTGTTGTTTTAGTTATTTTTGATGTTTTTGTGTGTGTCGGATCTCACGAGGTATGTTGGAGTGGTTTGAGTTCATTTTGTAGGTCAAAAGTTGGAGAAAGCCGAAGAGTCGAGTTAAAGATCAAAGAATCGAGAAGGAGACGAATCAGGCCAAAAACGGCGGTCGCAGAGGAAAAACGGCGGTCGCCGAAGAGAGAATGACGACCGCCAAAAGAGCCGAAAAGAGTCAGATTTTTTATCCAAGATTAAAGGCAAAACGGCGGTCGCCGAAATCATTTGACGAGCGCAGAAATGAAACGGCGGTCGCCGTTTCAGGGCAGTTGCAGGGCGGTTTTTGATCCTATCTTTGATGCATTTAGGCGAGGAGAAGGAGGAAAATAACATAACTTTCGCCTGGGAATATTTCGAGGAACACGGGGAAACCATTTCGGAGCCGACAACTCCGAGAGTCGATCGATCAAGTCCGAAGCCGATTAAATACCGTAATTGTAGTAGTATTTCATTTCCTAGAATTCTAGTTGTTATCTTTTCATGTTTTGTTCATCTTTCTTGCAAAAACTATTGAATGCTTTCGGATCGAGAATGTTTGGATGATTGCTTTGATGAATGTTTTAGTAATTAAAGATTTCTTAAGATTGTTCCTTTGTTTAATCCTTTTGCTCAACTTTTTATTCATAGTCGAAAATCTTTTAAAGTCGTTCATGTCTTTAGTTGTTGTTTTTGTTGTTCGTTTTATTATGAAGAGGATGAACTAATCATTTAGCTCGGATGATAATATGAAGGACAAGGCTGAGTACTTGTAGGAGTCGGAAGACTATATATAATCGGTATAATCTTGAACTCGTAACCCGACCGGGAGCGAGAATTCAAGTGAATTAAACGTTTCTAACGAGTTAAGCAACCCGATCGGGAACTTGACTTTCGTGTGTCGATTATAGCTAGTTGATAAGGAGGACTACAATTTAAGAGCCAAGTTTAGAGTATTATCATCCGAGTGTTTTTATTTATTGTTATTTCAAGCTTGTCTTTTTATTCGAGAGTTTCACAATGAATCTAGGATTTAGAATAATGAATTACGTTTCTTTAACTTCACGAACACTAGAACATATCTCTTTCGTTTCCTTGGATTGATACCGAGTCAACTACAATTGACCTCGGATTTTGACGAGAGACGCACGAAAAACGTCTAATCAAAATTGAACAAAAGGAACAATCTTAAGAAATCTTTAATTACTAAAACATTCATCAAAGCAATCATCCAAACATTCTCGATCCGAAAGCATTCAATAGTTTTTGCAAGAAAGATGAACAAAACATGAAAAGATAACAACTAGAATTCTAGGAAATGAAATACTACTACAATTACGGTATTTAATCGGCTTCGGACTTGATCGATCGACTCTCGGAGTTGTCGGCTCCGAAATGGTTTCCCCGTGTTCCTCGAAATATTCCCAGGCGAAAGTTATGTTATTTTCCTCCTTCTCCTCGCCTAAATGCATCAAAGATAGGATCAAAAACCGCCCTGCAACTGCCCTGAAACGGCGACCGCCGTTTCATTTCTGCGCTCGTCAAATGATTTCTGCGACCGCCGTTTACCAAACGGCGACCGCCGTTTTGCCTTTAATCTTGGATAAAAAATCTGACTCTTTTCGGCTCTTTTGGCGGTCGTCATTCTCTCTTCGGCGACCGCCGTTTTTCCTCTGCGACCGCCGTTTTTGGCCTGATTCGTCTCCTTCTCGATTCTTTGATCTTTAACTCGACTCTTCGGCTTTCTCCAACTTTTGACCTACAAAATGAACTCAAACCACTCCAACATACCTCGTGAGATCCGACACACACAAAAACATCAAAAATAACTAAAACAACACAAACATAACAAAACACGACTTACAAACGACACTAAAACATAAACGAAAAACACACACACACGACATAAATCACCCCCCACGCTCAAGTCCTTGCTCGTCCCGAGCAAGGTAAATCAACCAACATGTGTTTGCACAAATCACGTACTTTGAACTCACTACCAAACCACAATCCAACCACTTGTCAAAAACTAGAAAAATGAGAGAAATGATACATGTCACACAAGCTCACCTATCTCTCTAATTAATCCCTCGAAAATATAAATTGGTCCTCACTCACAAGTACATCGAGAATATAAAAATCAACACATCACACGAAAATCCGCATACTTTGACAAAGAAGAACAAGAATCGGATGAGATTGCAATTTAGGAGGGCTCGGGTAATAGGTGGGAATCGAAAGAAAAATATAAAATCAAGTAAATCGCTCTCGCCAACCTCCTACACCAAATGTACTCACACAACTCCCTCCAACACCAAATGAAAATCATTCAACCCCCCTTATAACGTCAATACTTATCATAAACAACATGCTCTCGATAGGCTAATATATATAATACTCCCGCTTTTTTACCTTTTTTTTTTTTACTTTTTTTTCTTTCTTTTCTCATTTTTTTTTCTTTTTGCTTTTTGTTTTTATTTTTTTTTATTTTTCAATCCTAATCAATTGTTTTCACAATCGAATAGTATTCATTTTTTTTTATTTATTATTAGGGAGTAAGCTTTTTTTTTTCTTTCTATTATAGCATGCCTTTATACGAGAAAACACATTTTCATTTCATCACAACATCTCATATTAACCTTCACCATCAAACTTGTAACACCCCTCAAAATCTCACATCTCTCGTGGAACTCTCGGTTACAAGAATAGGTACCATGTAGGCTCAAAATGGTTTACTAGGGAGTCCCTCGACGAGCACGGTCATTTTGGGGAATTTTATAAATGTGGAGTTAAATCCTAGCAATCTCAAAACGTCATTTTCCATTCTCAACCAAGTCAAAGTAACTTCATATTCATGCAATGACACAACAAAGTCCAAATATCCATTCTCAATCAACTCATGCTCACAACTCGAGAAAATATCATAATACACTCCAAGCTCCAAGGAAAATAGGCTCAAAAGCTCACATGTATATATATCAAGGTAAGAAACTTATGAATATCATATACTCATTTTCCCAACTCTTAACAAGTGGAACATCCAACTAACCAAATGAGTTCAAGCAACAACTTAACCAAATCCACATGCAAACACTACCACATTCGGGACAAACCAAAACCTTGAGCATGAACAAGTGATTTTTCACAAAACAAACGAGCTAAAAATCAAAAGAAACATAACTAATCCACACAATCAAATAAACTCAAACACATATTTACAAAACATAATAGAAAAGAAAAGAAAACGTACCTAGGTCGTGACTTAGCACGACCTCTCTCACATGTTGGGTGGTGGAAAGTGGCCTCCTCCTCTAGCATAAGCCTCGAAGAATTGCCGTTGCTCTCTTCTCATATCCTCCATCTCCTCTCTCACAATCCTACGAGTAGCTTGCTCGTTGTAGTCCCTTTCCTCTCGCAAAAGTTGACGAGTGGTTTGCTCGTAGTAGCTCCTTTCGGCCGCCATCCGGTTATTCCATGTAGCCTCGTCGAGGGACATCCGATCCATCCTCGCATTAAGTGCATCATATGTCCGGGCATTGGCATTGATTATCTCTTGGAGATCCTCGGGATGCATCCGTACCGAATCCGAGTAGTATGTACCGGCTTGAGGAACCTCGTATGATGGACTCCAACTCATACCCGGGTTAGTCCACCCGGCATCTTGGTTCCCTTGTGCTCCGTAGTCCGTGTACGCTTGCTCCCACACCGGATCTCTTGTCGATGTCCCATCGACAACATTATGCCCCAATCCGGACGATGAACCCGCTCTTTCGCGCATTAGGTTCTCCTCCTCAATTTGAGCCGCTCTCAAAATCGAAGATCCCACTCTTTCTCCCGCCAACTCTAACTTCCATTTTTGTATGCGGGCCGAGTTCTTTTGTCGATAATCCACCATTACTTGTGGATCTTTGGCGGTACGGATCTCATGTGGCACGAACTCTCCGGCCAAAATTAATCCACTAGCCTCGAACTCATCCACATCCAAAGCTCGAGGTACCTCCCACGGCTCTCCATCATACGTCTCATCATCCTCATCAATGATTTGATTGGCAATGGCAAGGTGTCGAGCAAATTGGAACAAAGCCCCTCGAGTCCGTATTCCTCTAGCCGCTTGGTCCATCAAACCCCACACTTTCTTCAATGGAGTCGAAGGTATATCATTCAAAGCCGCATTGATGAAGGAAAACTCCAAGGAGTTCACTTTGTTGCCTTCCACCTTCCCGAAGATGTTGTAGGTCAAAAACTTGTGGACAATACAAAGCACGGGATCGATGAACGCAATTGATCGACCATGATCCTTCCACTTCTCATTAGGCCCGGCCATCTCTTGCCAATGTGTTGTCTTCACGGTCCCACTTTCCCGTTCTTCGGTAAGCCTTCCCTCTCCATCTTGAATTCCGAACACCTCGTTCATGATTTCTTCCGTTATCGTGACCTCTACTCCCTTGAGTCGACACGTAGCATATGATGGCTTCCTCTTCTCATGCACTAGTTTAAATGTACTAAGCATCTCCAATCCAAGCTTCGTGGAGTACTTGAAATCCATCTCTACAAATATCCTCAAACTCATCCGCCGGAAAAGCTCTAAAATCCTTTCCTTGATCTTCAACCTATCCATTAACTCCCAATCTATCGGACGAGGTAAGATGTGCTCACCCTTTGATATTAATTTCTCATAGGCTCTTCCTTCCTCGACGTAGAAAATGGGAAACGGAGCTCCATATTGTGCGGAGATATCTCGAGGTCCGGTTGAAGCGGAAGAAGTAGCGGCACCTCGTCCCCTTTTCCTTGGTGGTGGTGGTGGTGGTGAAGGATTGCGGTCTCCGGCCCTTCGTGCACTTCTCACCATTGAATTGGATGAAGGAAGTTGAAAATTTTGGTTCGGAACTTTTTTCGAACACCTTGTGTGCACCTCAAGAACTTGAGAATTTCTTGATATTTAGCCGATGGAAATCCCCAAAACCTGCACACAATGATCACAAGATGTTTTGTGAGTGAATTATGAAAGAGATTTGAGTGAATTCGATGAAAAATCGAAAGAGAAAAATCACAAGAGAGATTTTTGAAGAAAAGAGTATTTGGGTAATGTTAACTGCCCTAGCCCGTCCCCCTTTTAATTCCAGAAATTCGAAAACGGCGACCGCGGTTTGTGTTTGGCGGTCGCAGAAAAGTTTCGGCGGTCGCCGAATGACATTTGACGACCGTCAAATCGGTACAGAATGGGCAGATTTTTTTTTCAATTTCGGTCTCTTTCGGCGACCGTCATTTTTCCTTTGACGAGCGCCGTTTTTCTTTGACGACCGCCATTTCAGTTTCGACGGGCGCCGAACTCCCAGATTCTTCGACTTCTCTTTTTCGACCTTTTTCTTCGATTCCAACGACTTCCAAGCTCGTCCAAATCCATTAGCCTTTATTCTTGCTCAGTTTAATGTCCAGAGCTGGACTTATTCCAATTTCCAAGATCAAATGTCGAATTCCTCTAGCCGAAAAACCTCGACATTTCCGATTTTCGACTCTCCTTCATAGTATCTTTTCACAAGATGCCCGTTGACTTTCAATTCATGCTCATCATCTTCCTTCCTCAAGGTAACTGAGCCATTATCATGTATTGCCACAACTTCAAATGGTCCTACCCACCTCGACTTTAGCTTTCCCGGAAATAACCTTAACCGAGCATTGAATAAAAGAGCTTTCATACCCGGTTGTAAGTCTTTTACGATCAATTTCCGGTCATGAGCTTTCTTCATCTTAGCCTTTGAGATCACAGCATTTTCATAAGCTTCATTACGAAGCTCCTCAAGCTCTTCGATTTGTAAGGCACGCTCTTTTCCAGCTTTCGTCATCTCCAAATTCACTTTTTTAATAGCCCAAAAAGCCTTATGCTCTATTTCCACCGGTAGATGACATGATTTCCCATACACAATCTGAAAAGGAGTTGCATTAAGAATCGTTTTGAAAGCTGTCCGATGAGCCCAAAGTGCATCTCGAAGTTTTTCCGGCCAATCTTTCCTCGAAGGCTTCACGGTTTTGGCAATGATAGTCTTGATTTGATTGTTGCTCGTCTCGGCTTGACCAGAAGTTTGAGGATGGTACGGAGTAGCAACTCGATGATCAATCCCATTTAACTTCATCAATCTCTTGAAAAGCTTGTTGCAAAAGTGTGACCCTCCATCACTAATGATAGCCTTTGCAAATCCAAAGCGAGAAATGATATTCTCCTGCACAAACTTCAACACAACATCAGCCCCACATGTACGAGTGGGGATTGCCTCAACCCACTTCGACACATAATCAACGGCTAATAAAATATACTCGTACTTGTTAGCATTAATAAAAGGACCCATAAAATCAATGCCCCATACATCAAAAATTTCACACACAAGATTAACTTGCATAGGCATTTCGTTCCTTTTACCAATGTTACCAATACGTTGACATCGATCACATGAAATAATAAAGAAATGAACATCTTTAAACAAAGTAGGCCAGAAAAAACCCGATTGTAGAATCTTAGCTCCGGTCTTCCTACTTGCAAAGTGTCCACCCGATGCATCCTCATGGCATTTAGAAATGATAGCTCGTTGCTCTCCTTCCGGTACACATCTCCTCAACAAGTTGTCCTTCCCAAGCTTGAACAACAACGGATCATCCCAATAGTAATACCTACACACATGCAACAAACGTTTGCGTTCTTGGGAAGTAATTCCCTCACGCATCTCTCCACTTGCTAAATAGTTAGCAATGTCGGCATACCATGGAACTTTTTCCTCAATAGCATTCACAAGCATGGATTGTTCATATGGAAAAGTTTCAGAAATAGGAACATTAGCAATCACATTATTATCACACGATTCAAGTCTAGACAAGTGATCGGCTACCGCATTTTCACAACCCTTCCTATCTCTAATTTCCACATCAAATTTTTGCAACAAAAGTATCCATCTTATGATTCTCGGTTTAGCTTGTGCTTTAGTCATCAAATATCTAAGAGCCGCATGATCACTATGAACAATCACTTTAGTACCAAGTAAATACGACCGAAATTTGTCTAGCGAAAATACAACCGCTAACATCTCTTTTTCCGTAGTCGTGTAATTTACTTGAGCATCATTCAAAGTCATACTAGCATAATAAATCACATGCAACATCTTATCTATTCTTTGACCCAACACCGCACCCACAGCAAAATTCGAAGCATCACACATTATTTCAAATTCCAAATTCCAATTCGGTGACACTAAGATAGGTGCACTCACAAGCTTTTCTTTCAAAGTGTTAAATGCATGCAAACATGAATCATCAAAGACAAACTCAACATCTTGACCAAGTAAATGACACAAAGGTTGTGCAATTTTTGAAAAGTCCTTAATGAAACGTCTATAAAAACCCGCATGCCCAAGAAAACTTCTAACGCCTTTTACATTGACCGGGGGTGGCAAATTTTTAATCACTTCAATTTTCGAAGGGTCAACTTCTATCCCCCTTCTAGAAACCACATGCCCAAGTACAACCCCTTGTGTAACCATGAAATTCGATTTTTCCCAACTCAAAGTAAGGTTACACTCAATGCATCTTTTCAAAACCGTGTCAATCTTTTTTAAAGCATCATCAAATGACGAACCAAATACGGAAAAATCATCCATGAAAACCTCAACAAAGTCTCCTACCATCTCGGAAAATATGGAAAGCATGCAACGTTGAAACGTACCTGGGGCATTGCAAAGCCCAAATGGCATCCTCTTCCATGCAAAGGTTCCGAAAGGACTCGTGAATGTGGTCTTCGATTGATCCTCCGGTGCTATGAATATTTGGTAATAACCTGAAAGTCCATCAAGATAATGATATAAAAAATTACCGGCAAGTTTATCTAGCATTTGATCAATAAAAGGTAAAGGAAAATGATCCTTTTTCGTGGCGGCATTCAACTCCCGGTAATCCATGCACATTCTCCAACCGGTTCTTTCTCTTGTAGCTATGAGTTGTCCCGCTTCATTTTCCTCAACCGTGATCCCCCCTTTCTTCGGCACCATGTGAATCGGTGATACCCATTCACTATCCGCTGCCGGTACTATCAAACCACCTCCATGTAGCTTGATGATCTCTTTCTTCACGACATCACTAAGAAGTGGATTAAGTCGTCTTTGGGGCTGCCTCTTTGGAGTAGCATTCTCGATCAAATTAATACGATGCATGCACATAGAAGGGCTGATTCCCTTCAAATCCTCAATACTCCATCCAATAGCGGCCTTATTCTCTTGTAAAACTTCAACCAATCTCACTTCTTCTTCAACGGTCAACTTCGATGAAATAATGACCGGTTTGTTCTCACCTTCTTCCAAAAACACGTACTTGAGGTTAGGAGGCAAGTCTTTCAACACCAACTTCACACTTTTTGTTGGCAATGACACTTCCTTCTTTCGATCCTCCCCCCCCACGCTCAAGTCGACAAACCGTGGAGCTTGTTCATTCTCTTCTAACTCAACCAAATCATCATCTCCAAGCTCCACTTCATTCTCTTCCTTAATCTCCAAAGCTTGCATAGTCAATGCATCAATCACATCGACAAATGAGCACTCTTCCATCAACGTTGCAGCTGGAGCCATGTTCTTCTTTCTAACCGAAATCGACACCGTTTCTCCAAGTACCGACATTTGGAGTTGTCCTTTCTTCACATCAATGAGAGTGTTGGTTGTAGCCATGAACGGACGTCCCAATAATATAGAATGGTCTTGGGAATTCTCCGGTATGTCACCAACATCTAGAACGACGAAATCAACCGGCACTATCAACCCTCCGACTTCAACTAAAATATCTTCAACAATTCCTCTCGGATACCTCACCGACCTATCGGCAAGTTGAAGACAAATCCTCGTCGGCTTCAAGTTATCAAGCTTCAATTGGTCAAATATAGCCGACGGCATCAAGTTGATTTCGGCTCCCAAGTCTAGCATACCGGACACCTCGTTTCCGGCTCCAATCACAATTTTAATCACAAAACTTCCCGGATCGCTCTCCTTTGGTGGTACTTGGTGTTGCATCACAGCACTTGCACCTGCAAACAACACGACTTTCTCGTTCTCCTCGAACTTTCTCTTGTTAGAAGCCAATTCCTTAAAAAATTTAACATAAGAAGGAATATTTGAAATCATGTCAAGCAAAGGAACGTTTACCTCAACCTTTGCTAGAAGATCGTAAAGTTGCTGAAATTATTGATCCTTCTTTTTGTTCCTAAGATTGCTCGGAAAAGGAACGGGAGGCTTGTACGGGTTCTTCGCCTTATGAAGAACTACCCTTTCACTTTCGACCTCGACTTCGACTCTCTTCCTTTTCTTTCTTTCCTCTTCTTTCTCGTCACTTTCAACTTCCTCTTCTTCTTCTTTTTCCTCATCCTTCTTCTCGCAAACAATCTCCTCAACGTCTTCCTCATTTTCTTCCTCAAAAACCACTGCCCTTTTGTCTTTTTCAACTTCTTCACCCGGCATCCTTACTTTGTTGTCTATAATCTTTCCCGACCTCAATACCGTAAGAGCTTTGGCATGGGATGGTTGACTTGGAAGTCTTCCCGACTCTTCCTTGGCTTGCATCTTTCCCAATGTAGTCGCCATTTGTCCCATTTGAGTATTGATGCTATTAAGCACCGCATCATATCCTCCCACTTTCACTTCCAAGTTGTCCATCCTCAAATCATTTTTCTCGGCATATTTCTTCATCCACTCTTCAAAATTATTACTCGAGGGTTGTTGAGGAGGTCTTAGAGGCTGTTGTTGTTGAATAGGAGCTTGATACGGAGCCCGGTATGGTGTGCTCGATGATTGACCTTGTTGAAAATTTTGCCTCGGTTGCCATTGTTGAGGTTGTGGCCTTGGTTGATAAGAATAATTAGGCCTTTGATTCCCTCCTTGTTGATTGTTATAGTAGCCTCCTTGTTGGTTATACGGCTGTACCACCGAAGCTTGTACTTCCGAAATCACCATTTCTCCTTGTTGTTGTGGTTGGTACGGAACGCATGCCATGTTCCCTTGCTCTCCAACCATAGGCTGCCCTTCAATCATCAACGGTGCTTGCATTTGAGGCATCGGACATGTAGCTGGTCCATGCCCTTGATATCCACACAAAGTACACACCTCCATTTGGTTCAAAAGGAGTTGTGTTTTCCGATTCCCGTCCTCCATTTTTAACTCTTTTATTTCTTTTGACATCTCCTCAATTTTCAAGTCGAGGTTGCTCGCTTCCACCTCTTTCACATCATTCACAACTCTCCTTCTCGAACTTTTCCTCCGTGAATTCCCAGCCATAGTCTTGTAGATAGTAACCATCTCTTCCGGTGATCGATATGTGATGTCACCTCCGGCTTGATTATCCACCGACCCTTGCAAAGAATCTGTCAAAGAGTCATAGAAAATTTGATTAAGTAAGACTTGAGTAAAAGTATGATGTGGACATTTAAGAAGTAAGTCTTGAAAACGATCCCAAGTTTCATGGAAAAATTCTCCCGGACGACTTGTAAAGCCACAAATTTGATTTCGGAAATCCGTCGTCTTATGGTGTGGGAAGAATTGACTCATGAACTCGTCATAGATGTCATTCCAATTTTGGAGAGAGTTTGGTGGCAATGCTATCCACCACGACTTAGCCTTGTCTTTCAATGTCATCGGAAAGAACCGACATCTCAATTCGTCTTCTTGAAGTCCATTCAACGGAAGAGTATGAATGGTGTTGTAGAAATCTCGGATGAAACTCAACACATCCTCGTTGTTATTCCCATGGTACTCCGGTAGTTGATTGAAGTCCATCGGATTCACCTTGTAATTCTTCACCACCTCCGGTAAATCCACACATGCCGGAGTTGCTCCAATAATAGGCCTTGTAATGTCTCCTTGTTGAACTCGTCGAGCCGCTGGATTTCCATATTGATTCCACTGATTTTGTTGCATCCCATAACCCCCATACGGCATCATATTAGGCATCATGTTTGGCCATTGTTGTTGGAATTGCCCTTGCATGTTTTGATTGACTTGAACTCCGGGTTGCTGAAATGGATACCCGTAGTTTGGTTGATAAGCCATGTTATTCATCATGTTCGGATTCATCATCGGTGGTTGGTTCATCATCTGAGGATTCATCATATTTGGATGATAACCAACATTAGGACTCATCACGGTATGAGGAGTAGAATGATGATCCTCTTCTTGTGGATTTAGAGGTGTCGGAGGAGTAAGTTGTGCTTGAACATTGAATTGAGGAATTTGAATCTGTAAATTACTTCCTCCCGCTTGATTGTTGTCATTCTGAGGAGTTCCCAGGGTAGACGAGGTCCTTGTGTATTAGGAGATAGAACATGTCCTTGGGAAGGTTGACCTTTCTTTAATCCCGACGCTTCTTGTCCGGTTTCATCTTCAACCTCAACCCTTTCTTTATTCTTCTCCATTCCTTCGGTAGATGAACCTTGTTGCTCACTAGCCGCCTTACTTCTTGTAGTGACCATGCACACTCAAAGTAAAATATTAGCAAATAACAAGACAAGTAACTAAATTAACTAAAGGAAATACGAAACTAAAACTAAACAAACACTTAAACAAAACTATCCGTTTCCCCGGCAACGGCGCCAATTTTGATTAGACGTTTTTCGTGCGTCTCTCGTAAAAATCCGAGGTCAATTGTAGTTGACTCGGTATCAATCCAAGGAAACGAAAGAGATATGTTCTAGTGTTCGTGAAGTTAAAGAAACGTAATTCATTATTCTAAATCCTAGATTCATTGTGAAACTCTCGAATAAAAAGACAAGCTTGAAATAACAATAAATAAAAACACTCGGATGATAATACTCTAAACTTGGCTCTTAAATTGTAGTCCTCCTTATCAACTAGCTATAATCGACACACGAAAGTCAAGTTCCCGATCGGGTTGCTTAACTCGTTAGAAACGTTTAATTCACTTGAATTCTCGCTCCCGGTCGGGTTACGAGTTCAAGATTATACCGATTATATATAGTCTTCCGACTCCTACAAGTACTCAGCCTTGTCCTTCATATTATCATCCGAGCTAAATGATTAGTTCATCCTCTTCATAATAAAACGAACAACAAAAACAACAACTAAAGACATGAACGACTTTAAAAGATTTTCGACTATGAATAAAAAGTTGAGCAAAAGGATTAAACAAAGGAACAATCTTAAGAAATCTTTAATTACTAAAACATTCATCAAAGCAATCATCCAAACATTCTCGATCCGAAAGCATTCAATAGTTTTTGCAAGAAAGATGAACAAAACATGAAAAGATAACAACTAGAATTCTAGGAAATGAAATACTACTACAATTACGGTATTTAATCGGCTTCGGACTTGATCGATCGACTCTCGGAGTTGTCGGCTCCGAAATGGTTTCCCCGTGTTCCTCGAAATATTCCCAGGCGAAAGTTATGTTATTTTCCTCCTTCTCCTCGCCTAAATGCATCAAAGATAGGATCAAAAACCGCCCTGCAACTGCCCTGAAACGGCGACCGCCGTTTCATTTCTGCGCTCGTCAAATGATTTCGGCGACCGCCGTTTACCAAACGGCGACCGCCGTTTTGCCTTTAATCTTGGATAAAAAATCTGACTCTTTTCGGCTCTTTTGGCGGTCGTCATTCTCTCTTCGGCGACCGCCGTTTTTCCTCTGCGACCGCCGTTTTTGGCCTGATTCGTCTCCTTCTCGATTCTTTGATCTTTAACTCGACTCTTCGGCTTTCTCCAACTTTTGACTTACAAAATGAACTCAAACCACTCCAACATACCTCGTGAGATCCGACACACACAAAAACATCAAAAATAACTAAAACAACACAAACATAACAAAACACGACTCACAAACGACACTAAAACATAAACGAAAAACACACACACACGACATAAATCATTGTCCACGTAGTAAGGCAACTCTAATGTTTGTGAAAATGATTTCGTATATCCGTCTCAAAAGTAGTCATCAGTAACTAAGAGCAACCCAATAGTTGTGAAATTGCAAGGATCGTTGTCATTTTTTGGCAAAAAGCTTAAAAATCAATCCCAGTATACGAAAGTCAAGTAGTCATTTCCGTCGTTCAGGAAGAAAGACTTCGCCTAATTCTTTTGAATCCCGGCCCGGCTTTTCCCCCACTAACTAATTATCTCAGTTAATGAGCCTTCCACCTTTCATTCGTTAGTTATTCCAGCAGAGACTAGCCAAATCATTTTTTTTTTACTCCGTAATATTTAATTAAATAAAATTAGATTTCAGAAAAACCTAATACTAACATCGTGATCTATTGATACATAAATCAAGCACAAATATACAAAAGGTTCAAAGTCACATTTTGATTTTGATTACGCCCATGAAAAAACTAACTAATTAAGTTCTATCCTCTGTGATGGCGTGCATGGTTATGCCCTCCGTGGCCGCCCCTGATCCTAGGATCAGGCGATGTTTTCGCTGCAGACGAGATGTCCGACAGCAGATGACAGATATTGTCCCAACTCGGACGTTGCTGATCGCTCGATAAATCCGTGCACATCAGCCCGAACTCTATAACCTCAGCCGCCTCAGAAACAATCTCTGCTGTTCTCTCCATTCTCTTGTCAATCACATCCTCCACATTTTCCGAATATTCCGTTTTCACCCACTCAACAAAACCGACTTCATCCCCCACCGGCCTCCTCCGGTTCGTCACTATCTCCAACATAAACATTCCAAGCTTGTATGCTTCTGCATCATATATATGACCATACTATTCTTTCAAGTCATAACAAGAATTCAACAAAAACATTCGATCAAAATGGTTTATTTGTTAGAAATTTTTAGGTGGCCCATATAGTAATTCCCAGTAAGCCATTATAAAATATAAACTCATGAGTGGAATGACACCTTATTTCACATGATTATTTATAATTTAATGTGTGACTCTTACTAGAATACATGACCTCTCCTTATCTAGATACATAATTTTAAGAAGATACATTGATGTTTACAATAATTACAACATCATTTGTAATTAGGTTTTTCATTTCAGTTCAACTCTCGATTACTTTAGTTCAAGTTCATAAGTTCAGTTCACTTGCAGTTCAAAAGAATAGAGCCTTACTCTTTGTGCTGCTGTGATGTTCGACAAGTTTGAGCCCCGTTATCAACGGCACCCCATCCTCCGATAGAAGCACGTTTTTCGTTTCTAAACTATAGTCGACGTGTCGCCACTCTTGGTGCAAGTAACAAATCCCGGCCGAAATCCCCGAAATAACCTTCACCCTCTCCTCCCAATTCGGAGGAGCCGACGAGCTGGCAAGCCACGTCTCTATAGTTTCTCCCGTATCCACCCATCGAGTCACAATCGCCCTGAGCCTCCGGCTATCGCACCACCCTAAAACCGGCACCACGTTCTTGTGCCTCACCCTTACGAGCATCTCGCATTCCTCCACGAACCTCTTCCGAACTTCTCGACCCGACGACGAGCCGCGATCGATCACCTCGACTCTGACCTCGCTCCCGTCGTTCAAAACCCCTCGGTACACGTTTTTCCCCGCCGAATTTCGATACGAGAACCCGTTCGTCGCCGATCTCAGAGCCGACGGGGCGAATTCGTTCTCGTTTTTCCGGAACCTTCCGGAGAGAAGGGCAATAGTCGACGCGAGCACGAGAGCCGGGAGGCAGAGTAACAGGAGGGCGGCCTTGATGGTGAACACCCTTCGATCTGGGACGAGGCCAGATCGGACGAAGGAGGAGGAGTTGAATCGGTCGAAGAGTCGGGCCGAGTCGGAGATTCGGGCCTCGGAGAAGTGATTGTAGGAGAGATTGAGGAGAGTGAGATTGGGGAGGGAGGAGAGGAGATCGACGGGGACGTCGCCGGTGAGGGTGTTGCGGCTGAGGTCGAGGGATCGGATCTGGGAGCAGAGGAGGACGTCGGAGGGGAAATCGCCGGAGAGGGAGTTGTTGGAGAGGTCAACGGAGGAGACGGTGAGGGGGCAGTATTTCCAGAAGAAGGAGAAGGAGAGGTAGAGGGGGGCGAGGGAGGGGCGGCTGCGGAGGTTGATTTGGGGGAAGGAATCGACGCAGTGGGGGTTGCCGGAGATGTTGCAGAGGTGGCTGGCGACGATGGTGGACTTGAAGATCTCGGCGAGGGTTCGGTCGGTGGCGTTGGTGCAGTAGCGGAGGGAAGGGGTTAAACGGCAGTTGCGGGCGATGGTGGAGTTGAAATCGGGAGGGGGGTTCAGGTTGTTGAGGTCTTCGACGACGGTGGAGGGGAAAACTGTGGAAGGGTGTACGACTGCGGTGAAGAAGAAGAAGAAGCGGTGGAGGAAGTTCGCCATTGTCGATGATTTGGAGGAAGTAAAATAATTTCAAATTAGCAGTTTCCTTGTTTTGAGATCAACAAATACAATAAAAACAAAAATTTAAATTTTAATTTGAATTTTGGGCCCGTGTAATCAATTTGAACGGGCCAGTTCCGGCGAAAGCTCTAACCCTGAACCGGCGGGTCGGAACCGAATAACCCGGAGTCGGCCGTTTCCTTTCAAGTTCCAACCTGTATATTCATGGTAGCCATCTTCCTATTGGGTATCTAGTGTGCATCTAATTCTTAACACAGTATTAAAAATGGGCCGGAACGAGCCCAGTCTTATATTTGGGGGCCCAATTGAAAAATGACACGTCGTTGCTTCCTCTTTATCACTTCTTCACTCGCTCCCTCCTGGCTAAAACCCTTCCTCCTCCTTTCAATGGATATTCAAACCCCTGTTTCGTTCTCTACTCTACTTGAAAACCAGTTATCTTGAAGAACAAGTTATGCTTCATTCACCCCAGAGAAAACTCATTCTGAGCTCGTATTCGAACTGCAGCAGAGTTATTTCAATGGCCTCCGAGAATCTCCTGCTTCTCAATTACTCCTCGCCCGCTGCCGCGCGCGTAATTTCGCTCCGCCCTCCTTCTTCTTGTTTGCGAACGAACCCCTTTTGCAGTAAGAGAATTCTCACCCCTTTCGCTTCTCCAAAACATTTTCCTGCAATTTACCAGAGGGCCTCCGGATTCTGTTATGCCGCCATGCCTATTCCCAGACCGAGTAAGCCTTCTTTACCTTTTTTTTTTCATTTTTGTTTTGTTTTTTCATGAATATTGTAAGTATGGTTTTGATTGTGCAGTAGCGGATATCGATTTGGGGGCTCTGGAGAATCAGTTGGTGGATGAAAAACAGCTTATGATATTGAGACAGAAGTTGCAGGACATTGGGATTGATGGAAAATCCTTGTTGCCAGGTCAATACAGTGCCTTGACTTGCCCAAGCGTTAGTGTTTCTCTGCAAGCCTTCTTCATCTTTTCGACAAATTCTTTCGTTGTTTTTTTACACCATTATGTTAAGCTGTTGTCGTTGTTGGCTTTGTAGTGTAAAGGTGGGGATTCGGAGGAGAAGAGCTTATCTCTTCATATTGAACCGGACGGGTAATTTATTATTTATTGAGCTTATTTTTATTTCATCCTAGTTTTGTTTTTGGTGGTTGTGTCGGTTATGTATTACCTGAATGTCGTAGGGGTTCAGCAACGTGGACCTGCTTTCGAGCTAAATGTGGGTGGAAGGGTGGTACCCGTGTAAGCTTCTCAATTAAGCTGTGGCTAAAAAGAAAAATTATTGTTGCTGTATTTCGTTTATTCATTCGTTTATCCACTCGTGGTACCTTTGGCTCCAGGCATTTGCAGATGTAACATCAACTTATGCAAAAATGAGTTCAATGTCGAAAGTAAAACAACCGCCTAGAGTAATCACTGAGGAGGGTTTGGGACTGGAACTTTTGTGTAGTGAGGTAGTTGTTTTTTTTTACTGTATTCACATTCTAAACTATTCTTCTGGATTGATATTTAAGATTACCCTTCCAATATTTCTTTCCCAGCTACTTGCGTATTTTGCTGAGCGCATGATATCCGGAGAAACATTACGAAGAAATTCTGTCATGCAGAAAAAAACTGGAGATCAGGTGAATGAAATCGTATAATTTTACAATACTGCACCTTAATGGCTGATCATAAATTGTGTCTAACTGTTGATTTTGTTGACTAACTTCCAATGATGATTTCTGAACAGATTGCTATTGCCTTCACTTACCGACGGAAAGGACAGCTTGTAAGCTGCAAGTATCGTGATATTAACAAGAAATTTTGGCAGGTACATTCAACTAACGGTTCTTGTCCATGACCGAGTTCTTAATCATCTTGTTTTTCTAAAGTATTCCATCATGCACTTTGTTTTTGAAAATGTTATGCAGGAATCCAATACCGAAAAGATCTTTTATGGACTCGATGATATAAAGGAAGGAAGTGATATCATCATTGTAAGAGTCACTGCTCTTCTGCTGGTTACATTTAATTTATAATAATATGACTCAAATTTTTTTTTTCGTTTGTTAATAACTTATCTAAGGTTGAGGGCGAAATGGACAAGCTTGCAATGGAAGAAGCTGGCTTCAAAAATTGTGTGAGTGTTCCGGATGGTGCTCCTGCAAAGGTTTCGAAGAAGTCTTTGCCCTCTGAAGAAG
Organism: Euphrasia confusa; assembly: GCA_954870475.1. NCBI lineage: Eukaryota > Viridiplantae > Streptophyta > Magnoliopsida > Lamiales > Orobanchaceae > Euphrasia > Euphrasia confusa. The sequence continues at coordinate 5,124,095 of OX940959.1, read as the reverse complement.
AGGTATCTGGCTATAAATCTGCATTTTCGTCCTTTTTATTTTTAGGCACTTATCAATAAAGATAAGAAGCTTTTGGTTGATTGTGTGTTATAATTCATAATTATTGCATTATCCAGATCTTAGATGTATTTTTGAATCATATATTACTATTTTTGTATTCTTTAAATAGGATTTTGGCCTTTTTGTGATAAAGCTTGTATATGAGTGTTCTTAATTGCATTTTTTGTGTTTGTTTGAAGCTAGGACACAAAGTATCAATATCTATGGAACTGCAGAGATTATACAGAAAAGGTTCATAATGTCAATTTTTAATTTTTTATTTCTAAGGTAAGAAAGGTCAAAGGACAAATGTAATGCATTTGGATTCTATATTTTTCTTCAAGGCATCTCGAATTATTCTTGCCACGGATGCTGATGCTCCTGGCCAAGCCTTGGCTGAAGAACTTGCCCGGCGCTTGGGGAGAGAAAGGTTTTTGCAATGCTTATCATCATGATGTGTATTATTAAGCATATGGTTTCTACTTGAAAACTGAATAAGCATGGGGTTTCATTTGTTGAATGCAGGTGTTGGAGAGTCAAATGGCCGAACAAGAACGACACAGAAACTTTCAAAGATGCAAATGAGGTCTGATTACTTATCTCGAATTTCCTAATAATAGTTCAACAAAAAAAATGGGCATCACTGTTTTTCACTGTGCTGCAATTTTGTGGAACTGCCATCTTGTTTAAGATACCATTAGACGAAGCTACTTTTCATCGAATAAGCCCATTTTAATTTAATTTTTATTTTTTAGTATTGTAATTTTCTTAATGTTTTCTCTGATTATTTATACATGTATTACAATTTTCTTAGTTTTAAATTTTCTTTGAAAGTTTTTTATTTTATATTGTTTAAACAATATATTTGAGCATTTTCCAGTTCTGGTTGTTGTTTAGAATATAAATATATTGTATCTGGCTATTGAAATAATACAGGTCCTTATGTATATGGGTCCCGATGCGCTGAGAGATGTCATTGAAACTGCTGAGCTTTATCCTATAAAAGGTCTCTTCAACTTCAAGGATTACAATGTTGAGATTGATGACTATTATCATCAGTCACTTGGTTTTGAGCTTGGTGTTTCAACTGGATGGAGCGGTCTCAATGATTTATATAATGTAAGTATTTATTATTTGCTAATGCAAGTATTATTTGCTTATGGGCTCTTAAGTATATCTTTTTTATGGCTTTATGACAGGTTGTGCCCGGAGAATTAACAATTGTTACGGGGGTTCCGAATTCAGGCAAGAGTGAGTGGATTGATGCTCTATTATGCAATCTCAACCATAGTGTTGGTTGGAAATTTGCACTTTGCTCTATGGAAAATAGGGTAATTTTTTGTTTTTCTAATCACACTATTTTTCTTTGACATTTTGGTAAATCAAGGTAAAATTAATAGACGAAGAACAAAGTTCATATTTTTAATGTGTGATTTGTGAAATATTTATGTTAGGTTGGATGAACTTTTCCATTTATTTATAGTGCCTCATAATGATTCAATTATAATACTCTTTGGAGTTTCTTAATGTACTTATAAGTACATATTATAGGTTATGTGATTCCATGGTCTTTTCAGGTACGTGAGCATGCAAGAAAACTTTTGGAGAAACATATCAAGAAGCCTTTCTTTGATGTTAGGTATGTATTTATTTGGTACACTATAAATGAGGCATATCCCCTTTAGCATGGCAGGTCAATTATAAATCTATGCACACACATGTACATTTCAACTATTATCATTAGCTGACTGGTTGCTATCATACTGATTGCTAATAAACAGGTACGGGGAGTATGTTGAGAGGATGAGCGTTGAGGAGTTGGACAAAGGAAAGAAGTGGCTCAGTGATTCATTTTCTCTAATAAGGTTTATATATACCCTAATCTTATATGTTGAACGGTGAAAAGTTCTTGTTTAAGTCTGACCCGTGAATGGTAAATTGTGTCTAGTCGTGTTTGTAATCACCTGGAAAAGGTGATTTTGAGTGTCAAAGAATAAAAGCCTTAGGAAGTAGGAACAATTGCCTCCAAAGTAATTTGGGTTTTGCCTCCTAAGTTCGTTTTTATAATTCACTTCCATTTTCAAACACTACAACCTTCTAAATCTCAACGAATTTTTGGTCTGCCACAATACCCCTTCTATATTTGCAGGTGTGAGAATGATTGCCTTCCCAGTATAAATTGGGTTCTTGATCTCGCTAGAATAGCAGTTCTTCGCCATGGGGTTAACGGGCTCGTAATCGATCCGTATAACGAGCTTGACCATCAACGCCCTCCTAACCAGTGAGTCTCTTCTTTTATCAATCCGGTTTATCTAATTGTACTTTTTTGTCATAACTAGTTAAAACACTTGCATGTAATATGTATGTATAACAGGACAGAAACAGAATATGTGAGTCAGATGCTGACAAAAGTCAAACGTTTTGCTCAACACCATTCGTGCCACGTTTGGTTTGTGGCTCATCCAAGACAGGTTTGGCAAACTGCGACATTTTAAAATTATTTGCCCCTCCTAAATTATTACTGTACTAAATTATTTTCAATAAACTTAAAAACTTATAATGTTAGATGCAAAATTGGATTGGAGGTCCTCCGAGTATGTACGACATCAGTGGGAGTGCACACTTCATTAACAAATGTGACAATGGGATTGTGGTTCATCGTAATAGGGATCCAGAGGCGGGCCCTCTTGATGTAGTTCAGGTGTGTGTGCGGAAAGTACGCAATAAAGTCGTAGGAACAATTGGAGATGCCTATTTGTCATATAACAGGTAAGATCATATCCTGGAGTTATTTTTATTTTCGTAGTTTTAAATGACAATGTCTTATATCTTATCTATCAGGGTTACGGGTGAGTACATGGACATTGATATGTCGTCCCAGTCCCAGTCCCAAAATGGTAAACGCAGAAAGTAGTACCCTCGACCATGGAATATTCTGGTATGTTCATATATTCATGGGCTGATGTGACGAAATGTGGTTGACCTTCGTGGTAACTTGGCTTGGCTTGGCTTTGGCTTATATTTGATCAAGTCTGGGATCCCATTGTATTGTTTTTGGTCACGAGCTTTTCTGGTCAATTTCGCGTCCTTGTAGTAGTAATATGTATGTAAAAAATGGTTGATTGGTAAATGGTGTTTGGCTTAGTTTTTATTGTTGTAAGGACCTCTATAGTTTAATACTCCATTATTAAATTTTATTAATGAAAATTTCATAATTTCACTTGTGTATGTTAATATTGATTGAAATGTTTATTTTATAAAATTGTGAAAAAAATTGACATAAATTATTGGCCTAGGTCAATAAGATTTCATTACTGAAATTTTATAATTTTCAAAAAAAAAATTATGTTAAAATTTTACAATTCCATATTTTTTTTTTGTTTTCATTGTGAAAATTTTGATACTTTAAACATTTTTACCACCATAATCATATACTCTTTGTCATGATGAACTCGATATTTCAAATTTATCACCCCGTCAAACATAATTTGCAAACTAAGTAGTACAAAATCAAAGATGTATTAAAATAATCCGATTTACATCTCATTATTATTGAATTGAAAAAGAATGAAGGAAATGACACAATTTTTTCCAAAAGAAAACACTACACCAAGAATTTGAAGGCCAAAAAGAATAAAATAGAAAAAAAATCTTCAAAATCAAAATAAAAGAATCTTCAAAATCCCATAATGCTCAAAGAACCAGAACAAACAAATACAGAAAACCCACTCATCAGCAAGCAGCCTTTTTGACCTTGTACCTATAGAACAACCTCTTTTTCTTCCCAGAACAATTTTCAACTGTAAGGACAATTTTCCCATTTTCTTGATTCTTGAACGTTTTCCGAACCGGAGCTTCGCCCGCGCTCATCTTCTTCCCCTTCTGAATAATCATAGTGTACGAGTTCTCGTCGGTAGGCACGAATTCCTCTGTGTAGTTCACTTCCCAGCCTAGCACTATGAGGTCCCAGATGAATGTAGTTCCAGTCTGTAATAATCACACACATTACATTTCATACCCGATTATTACAAAAGAACACGTTTCCTGTGGGTATATATACATACCTCGGGTGTGGGGATTTCAATGGTTTCCGTTGAACCAGCCTTGATCACAACCTCTGTAGGTTCATCGTCACTAACAGAAAACTCGAAATCATTCTCCCTCTTGATTCCACCATACTTGATTGGGATTTCTTGGATCTGAATGTACCTATATAAGAAGATCATTTTTAGCCCTTCTTGTAATCGACAAAATTCGGAGGGGAAAAACAAGGATTACTCACTTGAGCAGAGTCTCGGTAACCATGGAAGGCCGAGCAAAGACTAATTTGCTTCTGCTTCTTTGAGTCAAGAAACGAGACAACAGCGAGTGGAAAGCGAAATGCCAAAATGGAACATTGATACAAATCTGCAAGAAACGAAGAAAAAATATTGAATCAGCCACAAAAAAAACTCGATTAATTGCAGTTTTAATGACAAGAAAAGCTCACGTTTTTTGCGACAAATTCAGGGTAATTATCCTGAAGAATGGCCACGGCTTTGTCGACTGCAGCTCGGACCTCCTTCTTCGCCTGCCCCGGATAGTTCTCGAGATCGTTGATCTGGACGAGTGAATTGACACCGTCGGATGAGAAATCGAGCTTCTGCACGCCTTTCTCCATCAGCTGGACCCTCCACCTGATGAACTGCTCGCGCTTTTCCTCGGTGGCCAGAGCTTCGTTCTCCAGGAGTCCGAATATGTTGTAGCAGATCGGGTGGCCGTGGCGATCGGCGCCGCTCATGTAGGCGGCGGAGCAGAGATCGGCCCCGATGTCCTCGTCGAGGATCGAATCGACCTTGAACTCCTTCCTCCACGAGAGCGTCTTCCTCAGCATCTCGAACGCGTCGTTGATTTTGAAATCCCGGGCCCGGAGGAACTTCAGCAAAACGACGTCGGTTTTAGCGTTCCCGGCGCTGGGCAGAAGGGGCACGCCCCAGATCGAGATGTCCCTGCCCGCGGTTTCTAGGGTTTCGGCGCATTCGGAATTGGGGGTTTTTTCATCGGCGTCGGAATTGGGGGTTTTTTCCACGGCGTCGGATTTGGGGATTTTTTCATCGGCGGTCTCCGCGGCTTCGGGTTTCTTCTCGAAGAGCGTATTTCCGACGATGGCTTCCTCGAGCTTCGTCTTCAGCTCTGCCAGCGCCTTCTTCTCGTGCTCTTTCAGATCGGATGGGACATTGCTCTCTTCCCTGTACGAAGAGCTTTTCTCCATAATCATCGGCTTCGGTTCCTCTTTCTCGCACTTCTCTTCCGCCGCCGCAGTCATAGGATGCTCAGCCGCCGGCGCCGCCTCAACTTTAACCTCGACCGTCATTTTTTTTATCCGTTCTTCAAAAGATTAAAAAAAACAGAGAATCAGGTTAAAGTAATGTATAGGATTAAATAATAGAATATTAATTAAAAATAAAAACTCACAGTTGAAATTATTTTCTTCTCTGAAGATTTTGATAGCTGAAATATTTTAGAGTGTGTGAGAGAGATGAGAAACGATGCGCTATATATATATACATACAACTATACAAGCAGTGAGAGGTGTGGGGTGTGGGACCCACAACGGTCATTTATCTGTTGTCATTTGGTGTTGTGTTAAAAGTAGCCGTTAAAGAATGATTTGTTTTGTTCGTAGGTGTTTGAAATATTCGTCTTCGTCCTGGAAAATTTCGTTGTCAGAATCAATTGGGTCCCGCGAATTGTATTTTCGGCCTTGATTTAATTAGGGATTGATTTTGTGCAAATTATTATTCACTTTAAAATACAATTGATTATTATATTTTCATCAAATTCATAAATTTTATTTACAATTAATTTAATTTTAAATTAAAAAAAAAATTATTTTGAGACATTTCTTTTGGGAGAAGAAATTAAGAAAAATAGTGTCAAAATTAATATTATTATTGGGAAAATTCTCCATTTGCAATGTGAAGATCAAATATAAAATACTTTTTTCTTTTAAATTAATGATCACATTTCTTTTATAATTTAAAAAAAAAATGTGATTAGATTAAATGGTAGTATGAAACGGAAATAGTAAGTATTATTTTCATCTCGGAAGAGATTGCAATATTTTTTAAAATTTTCAAATAATCTCTAAATATTAAGTTAAAAGGAATTGAATAATAATAATAATAATAATAATAATACAGTAAAACCTCTAAAAAAGAATACTCTATTAAGGAATAAATTCTCTTTAGGAATATAAATTCATAGTCCCGACTTGGGACCAGTTATAATTTGGAATAAACTCTATACTGTCATAATTTATATTTTTTCAAGTCCCAACATAAAGAAATACACCTCCATTTAGGAATAAATTATAATAATTATATATAATTATACAATAGATTTAAGTTATTTAAAATACTTGTTCAAGGTTGATTGTAACAATGATTTAATCTTTTGTCTTGTAACCTTATCCTTTAACTTGCGTGTGCGCATTAGCTCGTCCACATGACCACTTTCTTGTTGAACCCAAAACATTTTAACTTGTCAGAGTAAGCTTAAAGCTTCTTCACATGAAACTTTTTGTACTTCTATGCTATTGAGTTTCTTCACATGACTTTTGAGTATTGTCTTTTCATATTACGTGAGTAAATTAGTTCAATTAAGTTCAACATATTACATGTACTGTATTTACTAATTATACCATTATATAATATACATGTATTTAAAAAAAATCTTATACTAACTCTATTTAGGAATAACTCCCATTTAGAAATATTTTTTTGTGGTCCCAAGATATGACTATAGAGGTTTTACTATAATAATAATAATAATAATAATAGAGTTGGTAGATAATGATGAGAAACATGTGAACTGTCTCCGTTGCGAATCATGTTGTCCAAGGAATATTTCGTCTGTCAATTGGTCAATCAACGCTAATTAATTATACGTAAAACACTCCGTTGTGGTGGTGTGAACGTTGTAAGTAGGCCATCATTCTCTTAAATAATTTGTTGGGCCACTGAGAGCCCAAAAACTTGGTTTGGGCTGAGAAGATCAATGGGCTTACCGATTTGGATACTACTGTACATTTTAACGGCAGACAATTACTAGAGTACATTCTTAGTAAAATCTATGTAAATTAATACTCTAAATAAATAATGTCTTTAAAATTAGATAAAAATTGAAAAAAACATCAAATTTATTAAAATAAATTTTTTTTTTTTGAGAATTCTTTTACAAAATATTAAGTCTCATTATAAGAACATTACTCTCCGAGGTCATGAAGCTATTAATCACAAAAGGTGCTCTTTTTCTCCCGGCATACACAATGAGTCGGTTGATATGTTCTGTTGAGTCGGTTGATGGTAATCATATAACCTCGTGTGGAAGTCGCCTAGAGCGATGTATTTCAATTATCGGGATCTCGACTTGGGGACGAACGATCAAGGGAACACGAGCGCGCGTATGGGGGCGCAAGTATTTCAATGGTAATTTGGACCGGTGTTCGAATTAAGAGTCGGGTTGATCCAACGAATTTTTTCAGAAACGAGCAATTTTTTTTCAGAATCAACTTGCCGTAAGAATTCATGCACATTGTATTCATCATCTTACTGAAGAGAAGCTTTGCTTCATTGCAATTTGATTTTTGATTTGATTATAAGTGTGAATTGTGAAATAAAAGAGGATTTGGTTTACGGAGTATTTATTACACAACTATTCTATTCATTTGCGTGAAAAATGTTGCGCTTTTTGTTAGGTGTACCTAGGGGTGGGCGTTTGAGCTCGAAAACTCGAGCTCGGACCGAAAACTCGTCACGGGTCGAGCCCAACTTTTTTAAAGACCGGCCCGTCATAAGATCGACCCGTGAAGTGTGTATGCGGTCCGAGCCCAAACCCAAAAATATTTAAGACCGAAAGCTCGGCTCGAACCGTCAATTTGATTTTTTATAATATATATATATATATATATATATATATAAAGTAAAAAAAATATTTATTTTAGTTATTATTATTACTATTAAGATTTTCACTTCAAGTTTTTCAATTTTTCATCTCTTTATTCCGAGTTAACTCTTCACCGTGCATATCATTGTAAAAAAAATAAAAAAAAAAATTATAAAACACATCAAATAAGAGGAAGACAATAATTGAAATAATACTTGAGTTTTCTAGTGTTAATGTGCTGTATATATTTTTGTAAAATCATTTCTGAATTAGTGAATTACTCTTACTTTTTTCAATTTTGACTAGTTACAAGATATAATTGATTTTTATTTTTATTTTTGGATTTTTATTTGGGCAAGAACATCATTTTTTGTTTTTTGTTTTAAACTTTCAATTTAATATCATGTGATTCAAATGTTTGAAATTTTTACTGAATTATAAATTGTATGAAATTCATAATAGAATTTCTATAAAATTTGGGACCGAAAACCCGAAAACCCGGCTCGGGCTCGTCATACTCGGTCCCGAGCCGGGCCGCAACCTCAAAAAAACCCGACTCTGCTCGGACCGCAGATATCGGATTTTGAGCCGGGTTTTGATAATTTTGGGCTCGGCTGGACTCGCGCCCACCCCCCAAGGTATACCTATTAAAAATATGTTAGTTCTCCTTTACACTTGTTAAATAGTTTGGGAAGGATTTTTTTTTTTAATTAATACACTTTAAAATGTGTAATTAAAAGTATTTTAAATCACTTAAAAATTATTGTAAAAAAATTTGAAATGCTTAAAAAGTATTTTTGAATCTCTAACAAAGTATCTAAGACTTATTAAAAAGTATTTCAAACAATTAACAATTTAAAATTATTTTAAAAAAATTCAAAATGCTTAAAAACTATTTAAAATTATTAAAAATTGAGTTATTACGTAATATGAAATTTGATTTTTGAAATTATAGAAAATGCCATATTTTAGATAATGTGATAGATACTATTTAAGTTACTAATTGTGTATCTATAATTCTATATTATAAGTATCTATGTAGTCATTATGTGCCCCATTTAAAAAATGTCAATTTTTAAATTATTTTAAGAAATTTTAAAGTGTTTAAAAATAATTTATAATTAATTGAAAAACATTTTCAAAATTTCAAAGTGTTTAAAAATGATTTTAAATTATTTTATAACACTTTTAAATGGTTTAAAGATATTTCAAATCAATTAAAAAATTAAGACATTTTGAAATGTTTAAAAGTTATAATTTTAAAATATTTTAAAATGTTTAAAAATGATTTAAAATATTTAATAATTATTTTAAAACACATTAAAATGTTAAAAAGTTATTTCAAATAACATAAAAATTATTTTAGAACACTTTAAAATATTTAAAAATGTATTTGCTTACAATAATTTTAGGTGTAAATCCCAATATTTTATCTTTTATGAATCGCTAACAAAATGTTTAATTTTTTAGGATGTGGAATCTCAAGTGCTAACAAAATGTTCCAAATAAGAAACAAATTGCATAAATTACTCAATATATTATGTAACTTATTTGCACCAAAAATTGAACTATATATAAAAAAGTCAAATTCAACTTAGTGGATTTTATGGTTATCTAATAAAAGTAAAGTAAAATTAAGTGTGTTAGTTAATTTAATTATTTTCATGAGATTTTTCGGTTATCTTTTTTACATTTAAAACATTCAAATATATTATGTACCTTATTTGCAGCAATCAAAGTAAGAAAATATTTATAACATTTAAATATATTATGTACACCAATCAAAAAAAATCAAAAATTGAACTACCTAAAGAAAATTAAAGAAGTAAAATTCAATCTACACCAATAAAAAATTGAACTACCTAAGAAAAGTAAAGAAGTAAAATTCAACTGTGTAAAATTCAAACCGTGGATTAACAGCACTTTGATATTTCATTGAGAAAATTTAATTATTTCAAATTCATATTTATCAAACCAATTGAAAAAATAAAAAAGTCAGTCATTGAAATTTCATACTTTTATTAATTTTTCCTTAATACAGTGTGTGATTGATTTCTATGATATGACATGCAATTTTTCCTTTGATCGGTTTCTTTGATATGATATATGAATTTATTTATGTTTTAATAATTTTAAAGAAAATTGGTTATTGGAAATTTAATTAAGTTCATAATAGAGACTTTATTAATGTGATCGGAAATTCAACAGTTTCGTTTCATAAGTATGTGAGTACAAATATCTTTTCACACACATCGTGTTATCTTGCCACTTGACTCACCTCAATCATTTCACTATTGATGTTCCTTGTATCGGGTTGCTCAATGGCCCGATTAGCGTCCAACGACATTTGAGTGTTTTAATTTGATATGCTTGATGGGGTGAGATGAGATGATGAACTGCAGAATTGATCGAGCTGCAACTTTGATTGAACATTTAAAGTGTACTCAGATAGTTCACTTTAACGTTATTAACGTTATGTGTTTTATGAAGTCAATTCAATAAATTAAGTGTTACGAAAACCTAACTTTAAAATAAAAAAATACATTTAATTTTATTTTTTTATATTTGTGTGACTTTGCTTATTAGAATAAAACAAAACAAAATACTAGAATAAGCAATCTGCTAGTAGATCTAAGCATATAACCAACATTCAAAATTCTACTAAAAATTATCAAATAAAACAAAATTTTATTTTTTCATAAATATAAAAAACTAAATGTGAAATCACGGTATGTTACCTAACACTAACATTCTATAATATTATCTCTATATACCAAATAGAAAACATACTACTCTCATAAATTATGAGATCTCACAATTGAGATGGAGGGAGTACATGGTTAACTCAACATTAAATTTCCAAGCATAAACACGTGGCTTTCTTATCCTCTAATATTCCGAGTCATCAAAGTAGAACATCTAGAAAACTTAATATACTGTAGTAATATATATACTAGTATTAGCTTGAATTGTCGTACGATAATTCACTAATATACACTTTGAAAAGTAACCCCATGCCAACAAAACATCTATAAATAGGTCGATCCGAGACCCCTAAATTAACTAATTAGCATCACTACTAAAATCATCATCACTCATCATATACATACATAGAAGAGATGGAATCTACCCATCGTTCTTCCTTCCTAATCATAATTCTATCATCATTCGTTCTCGCAAACCTCTTAGTGTCTGTATCTTCTTCTTCATCGTCCAACCTCTCCAACAACCCTAGTTTCCTCCGATGCCTCACCGATCAATTCCAAACATCGAACGCTGTCATTTTCACCCCAACAAACGCCTCATCGTATGCGTCCCTTCTCCGATCCCGAAACCCTAGAGCCTCATCGACCTCCGCCCAAACACCTTCCGCGATCATCACTCCATTTCACGAGTCCGAAATCCAAGCCACCATCCTTTGCTCCAAGAAAACCGGCACGCAAATTAGGGTTCGAAGCGGCGGCCACGACTACGAGGGCCTCTCCTACACCTCTCGATCGAACCCTTTCGTCATCCTCGACATGCGCAACTTCCGGAACGTTTCCATCGAGCCCGACGAGAAAACCGCGTGGGTCCAAGCGGGGTCCACGCTCGGCCAGCTTTACCACGCCCTCGCCCGGAGGAGCAAAACCCTAGCCTTCTCGGCCGGCGTCTGCCCGACCGTCGGCGTCGGGGGCCACCTCAGCGGAGGCGGCTACGGCATGATGTCACGCCGCCACGTCATCGCCTCCGACAGCATCGTCGACGCGAGGTTGATCGACGCCGACGGCCAAATCCTCGACCGCGAGTCGATGGGGGAGGATCTCTTTTGGGCCATCCGAGGAGGCGGGGGCACTAGTTTCGGGATCGTCGTCTCGTTCAAGGTCGGATTAGTCGAAGTCCCCGAGGTCGTGACCGTGTTCAACGTCACCCGAACTTCGGAGGGGAACGTGACGTGGCTCGTCGACAGGTGGCAACGCGTCGCCGACAAGGTCTGAACACAATGATAATATATATAAATTAATAAGTCTGAACTGAACTTAATATGTCTGAACTCAGGTCGACGAGAATCTCTTGCTTCGACTTTTCTTGAGGAGTGTCGGGTCCCCAAGAACAATCGCGGCCTCTTTCACCTCTTTGTACCTCGGCCGAGCGAACGAGCTCATGCCGATAATGCGGAGGGAGTTCCCGGAGCTAGGGTTGTCGGAACGAGATTGCATTGAAATGAGCTGGATAGAGTCCACGTTGTTTTTCGCCGGTATACGGAATCGGTCAATCGATGTTTTGTTGACCCGAGAAAGCCCGTTCGTGGCGACCTACTTCAAGGGAAAATCGGACTACGTGACGAGGCCTATTCCTAGGAATGGTCTAAGGGGGATATGGAGGTTTCTTCAAGAGGAGAACGAAAACCGAGCCGAGTTGCAATTTAGTCCTTACGGAGGGGCTCTGAGTAATGTGTCGGAATCCGAGACTCCGTTTCCGCATAGAGCGGGGACAATGTTCATGATACATTACTCGGTGAGTTGGGAAGGGAGAGGAAACGAAGAATCGGAGAAGCATATGGATTGGATTAGGAGGCTTTATAGTTATATGACTCCTTATGTTTCGAAATCTCCTAGAGCGGCGTATTTTAATTACCGGGACCTTGACTTGGGGACTAATAACCGAGGGAACACGAGCTATGCGCAGGCGAGCGTTTGGGGTCGGAGGTATTTCAAGGGTAATTTCGACCGGTTGGTTAGGGTGAAGACTCGGTTTGATCCGTCCAACTTTTTCAGAAACGAGCAAAGCATTCCGGTCGTGTCCCGAGCACGCTAGAAGCAGATACATCATATGTCATGTTGCTCTATTTCTATGACTCGATCTATATATGTATTGTAAAAAAAATAAGCGTTGCCTCTTAAGCAAGCAATTTGTTGTGATTTAATTATGAAATAAAATACATTTTTACACTACATTTTTCAATTCAAAATCAATAATTTGATAAATGTTATAATATTATTAATATTTTTCAAAAATTATTTAACAATTTTTAAAAATTAATCCAGTTCAATTAAAGTCCATATATTTCAGTTCAGTTATATTCAGATTCATTCCATTGATTTCAATTCAACCATTTCAATCATAAAAAGAAGATATATATATATAAAAATTAGTTTAATTTTTACACCTGAACACAGGTGAACATCTAATCAAGAGTAAAACAATAGTAGAGTACTACATGTTTGAAAATCTGAGAGATATAGCTACAAAACTGTATAAAAACATCAATAGCTAAACTTTGTTTGTTTTTAGATTTAAATACAAACTTTTTTGTAAAAATACAAAGAAAAATGTGTAGTATAATTTTGGGAGGGAGAGTATGAAATTAATGCAACATAAAAGTAACATATAAAACGTTACATGGGTTTTACTAAATACAATATTTAAAACACAGTACCAAAGAAAGAAAAAACAATGGAAGACATGGTCTCCTATGATCAATCTCAAACATCCTCAAAGCTTCACCTTCTATTGCTCTCTCAGCTGCTTCTTTTCTCTCGCCGACATGAACTCGTTCCTCGCATGCCTCTCGACGACCATATCCCCTTCGAACCACTTACCGAGCATCCTATACACCCCCACCAACCCCAACTACACAACCATACGCGACTACATCAGAAACAAGCCCACACCAATAAAATTCAAAATATATATAAAAATAAACCAAAAATATATATTAAAAATCTATTGTAAACTATGAATATTGTGCAAACGAGTTGTACAAAGGCGCCAAATCGGACAGCCTAAGATGGATACATCTCATACTTCATCTCTATATTGCATTATCTTTCATAATAAATAAACTTTATCCTTCATTGTAAACTGTTACTATTGTATTATTATTATTATACTGACATATATTTCATATATCAGTATAGTAATTTTCATACTTCATGTGTAAAAAATTCATACTTCATATATAAATATGTCATACATCATATATATATATATATATATATATATATATATATATATATATATATATTTCATAACAGGGGCGGAGCCAGAAAAATCGAGTAGAGGGGGCTGAAATGATCTTATATATAATATTTATGTATATACATATATTTTAGGGGGGGCTGAGCATGAGAAAAATATATTTTTTTAAAAAAAATTAAAAAAATTACAAAGGTAATTTTTTTTTAGGGGGGGCTTAAGCCCCCCTATGCTTCAAGTGGATCCGCCACTGTTTCATAATAGCATACTTCATATATCTCAGCTTTCATATAGAAATATGACATACTTCATATATAAGTATGTCTTACTTCATATATAAGTATGTCATACTTCATATATCTAAGTTTAATGTTACTTAATTTTTTTAATGTTACACATTATTTATTAAAATTTATTTTGAATTTAACAGCCCAATTATAACGATGATTTTACACATTAATCAACATTGGTCACTATAGTTGTTTGTATTTTTTATAACTATGATTTGTTATTTTTTGCAGGACACTACTTTCTTGAAATAACTTAGAGTAAGATATGCGGCTTCTGTATTATTGATGGACAACAATGAACTCAAGACTAAAGTACTGGATAAAGCAAAAAAATCACAACAGTCTTGATGAACGACGATTGATATATTGTTGATGAATGGTGGATGATTGGTATATAGAATTGATGCATTTGGTAGATGATTAATGGTTGAATGATATATACAGTATTGTTGATAAATTATTTGTAAAATACTGATAATTAATTGTAGATGATTTCTAAATATTTGGTGAATGATATTGGTGGATGATATATTGATGATTTGCTTATGATTGGTAAATGATATTTGGTGAATAATTGGATTGTTTCATGATTTGTTGATGAATGTTGGATGATTCAAAAATTTTTCTAAAACACTTAAATACTGTACTTGAATGTTTGTTCAAAACAAAAGTGAAGGTTAATAATCTACAAATTGCAGTATCACAAGCATGAAAATGAATGATAATACTTTTGAAACTAAAGAATTCTCATTTTTACATATTATAGAAAACAAATTTACTTCGGCGGCTCCGAAGGTTTATAAAGTCCGATCAAAAGGGGGAGTGTTGTATCGAAATGTCTTGTATCGAAGTGAAAATCTATAATCGAGGGAGGCGAACTAGAATCGAGGGCGGCGAATGATCGAGGCCGCCTTCGGTGGATTCGGTGGTTTATAAAGTCCGATCAAAGGGGAGTCTTGTATCGAAAAGTCTTGTATCACGAAGGGTGAAAGAGAAAGAAATGAAGGCTGACGGAGTAAAAAATGAAGTTCAACATCAATATGAGCACCCTCCAGCCGACGTAGATGAAACTGAAATAAGTGTCTCCAAGTATCATGATTGAGTGAAATGAAGTTTCCAGCAGAAATTAATAATAGTAACTCAAACTGCTATTTAGTTTCATCTTAACCACAAAAATTTCCACAAACTTCCATAACTAATCATTGGTTATGCACTCTTTAAGTTCTCAAATATGCACTCTTTTAGTTCTCAAAAAAGCTTAATAGAGTTCTCAAATAATTATCAAATAAACATAGCTGCTTTCTCAAATAAACACAATTCTCAAATATACACAGCTTACAATATGGTATACAAAGCTTCAATTAAAGTTCCCGGAAAATCAATGGTGCATTAATATCATAGAATACAAGTTGTAACTTTTAAATAAAGAGAAACCCAAAATGTATATTCAAGAGAAACCAAAATTGTATATAAAGACATAATCCCAAAATTGATTATTGAATGTAGGATAGACCAAAATATCATAAACTCAAAAAGCAAAGAGTAGGAACTCTCTATAAAGAGAATAAAAATCAAAGATCTCCATCTACTATATTCAAAAAACCCAAGAAGAAAACCAACATCACGAACACCATGTTTTGGAACATGCGTAACCACGGACTGCCACATCAAGAAGCACCTCTCTGGATGAGGTATCTTAGCAAGATGTCTCCCGTCCGGAGAAGAGAACAAATAGCAGCCATGCCCGAAGGAGACCCGTTCATATTGATAGGATAAACCTCCGTAGGATTCCCGCTGTTGTCACAATCCGAGCTGGGTGCTAGGTGTTTCCAGCACAGTGCAGCTTCCGAAAACTCATCATCTGGACTTCGTTCACCGTCAGATCGTCTTGAAATCTAAACTGTATGTCCCCGACTCCATCCTCTTCGACGTGAACGGTCAGAATTTAACGATAACGCCTGATGTAAAAGTTATTAGCTTCCGAACGTGGCAGCAGCTTATAGGTCGACACCTTCGTCGTCGTTCTTCTCGATTACTTTCCTCGCTTGCCTTGACTTTCATGCTCTATTCTCTATTAAGGTTGATTTTATTAAAAGAGTCCTCGTTATTTGCTCGATCAACCTACAAAACACCACAACTACAAAAGCAACACCTCGACAAATACAAACGATAAATATAAAACAAATTAAAGAAAAAGCACCTAATTAACGACTCAAAACCAAACAAGGTTACCAAGGAAATATGAACAAAAACAACAAAATCAATCACACTACCAAAAACACTGTTATCGGGGAATTAAGCTGTTGGACAATTCGTCGAACACAAAGGTGTCGGAATCCAGGCTCCGTCTTCTCCTCCTCCGGCGGATCGTGATCCGGGGCTGAATGTAAGGCATGCCGAAAGCGGAGCCCGCGGTTACCTGATCGATCGCTTCCACCAGCAGATCTAGGCCGTGGCACCCGGTGAGAGGGGGATCTCGTCGACATTGGAAACGACGAATCGAATGAATTTTGGGAGGAAGCTAAAGAGTGAGCCGCTGTGATTGGTGAATAGCGGCGGTGGAGGTGGCGGCGTGTGCGCAACTGTGGTGTGTTCTGCGGAGAAAGTTACGATAATGAAAATTTGAAAAAAAAAAAACTCTAACCTAATTGACCGATAATTATATACCGTTAACCAGGTGTAAGATGTGCATCGTGCATTGGAGAGCAAGATATAAATTGCCGAACATAAGTAACATATAAAACGTTACATGGGTTTTACTAAATACAATATTTAAAACACAGTACGTACCAAACTCACAGAAAGAAAATACAATGGAAGACATGTTCCTCTCTATGATCAGGCTGAGCTCGATCGACATCGACTTGCCCAACGAGACCGCGTGGGTCCACGCTCTCGGCGAGCTTTATTACAGGATATGGGAGCACGGGCAATGGTCCGAATACCTTGGACGAGGCGAGGGTTTACCTGTGATCGACCCTGGAAACTTTTTCCGGTACGAACAAAGCATCCAGCCTAATAAAACAGGTTGTTCATTTTCACCAACATAAAATGAATAGCCATCCCATATATGATGCTTGATGTTTTATATATTTACTATTTGTTTTATTATCATCGAATTGTTCGTTCTACAAAGTGTTGAGATGACTCGTTCAAATGAGGATGATAGAGAGAAGAAACTAAGAATATAGATCATTAAAATTTAAGAGGCTTTAGTACATTTATTTATTAAAATTTTGTTTTCTAAGCAATCATTTACAAGAATTCCAAAGTTGACTTGAGGTTGATTGATTTCGAAAAATTAACTTGTCTCACGCACGAGTTGTTTAGAAAATACATGTATTGATCTTTGGAGTCAAGATATAACTCTCAAGAACAATTATTAATAAAGAAGACCCGGTAAAAATTAAGTTTTTGCTGAGTCATTAAAAACAATTTCTAATAATGAATAAATTGTAATTTCTCAACTATAATAATATTTCCTATTAGTGCATATTCCGTATCTAGAGTCATATTTTAACTAATAATATTACTTTTTCCATCTCAAAAGAGTTTAGAGGCTTTTCTTAGTAGGATATTAAAAAAAATTGTTACTACGTATTTTTTTTTAAAAAATGTCGAAAAAAAAAAGAGTTTATTGAGTTAAAAATATTTTTTAAAGTGAATTTAAAAATATTCTATGGAGGAGGGATTTCGACAGATCTAAAATGTATCAAACTTATTATTCTCGTAGGACGTCGACTCCGTATTGAGTTTTGTTGATCTTGGTTTGATTACCATTTGCATTAGTTTTATTGATTTTCTATATGATGTAATCACATTTTAAAGATTTTAGTTCTTATAATCACGACATATTCATTTTATATATATATAGCATTCTTTTAGGTTTTTTTTATTTATCTTGGTATCTATTTATATTAAAATCTTAATTTTTGTGATTTTAAATAGATTATTGTAGTATATTGGTAAAATCTTCATCATATACTCCTATAATTTAAGTATTTATTTATATAATCAAATAATTGTTAATGAATCATCATTATTTATATAATTAATAGTAAATAAATTATCTTTATATATAAAAAAGTATTCATTACATATTATTGATATATTCATTCATAAATTTGATATTCATTAATAAATTAGATTTTATTCTAATTTATATTTATTGTAACTAAATCATCATTATTTATAATCAAAATATTCACTAATTACATTGAAATTTTCATTTATTCATTCTCAATTATTAATATTTTTTAATTAAAAATTAATAGTAGTATAAACATATGCATTTTATATTTGTTTGTTTTTTAATATTAAAAGAATCTATATAAAAAGTAATAGAAGAAAATTATTAAAATTCATGCTTTAAAATTTCACCATAAATATGAATAAATCCATTAAAATCTCATTCAAAATCATGATATTCAACAATTAAAGACAACTTTGAGAAACGTTTTGGGTGTGATTTTGCAAGTTTATTGAGTAGATTATACTAAAATTTCTTAATTTATGAGGATCACGTTTTGTCCATATTTAATTATTTTTATATGAAAAGTAATCATATAATCCCCCTTAAATGGAATAACAAATTCAATAAATATAAATTTACTTTCTAAAAAAGCTCACCCCAGTCTCTAATGACTAAATATAACTTGAGTTACTAAAAAAAACCCTCCATCAAAACCAACTATTTAAACCAGAGTCCAATGCCAAACATTTTCCACACAAAAACAATGGCCTCCTCAAAGCTTCACCTTCTCTTGCTCACCTTATCCTGCCTCACCTTCTCCTCCTTGGCCGACTCGTCCTCGTTTCTCGAATGCCTCTCGACTAACCAACTGAAGAACATCGTATACACCCCCTCCAACGCCAACTTCTCATCCACGTTACGCGACTACATCCGAAACAGCCGCTTCAACACCTCGACCGCCTCGACTCCATCCGTCATCATCACCCCGTTGACCGAATCCCAAGTCCAATCCACCGTCACATGCGCCGTCAAGTCGGGAACTCATCTCAAGATCCGAAGCGGTGGCCACGACTACGAGGGCCTCTCGTACACGTCGTCGAACCTCTCGACTCCCTTCGCCATCCTCGACACTTTCCGGCTGAGCTCGATCGACATCGACTTGCCCAGCGAGACCGCGTGGGTCCAGGCGGGGGCCACGCTCGGCGAGCTCTATTACAACATCTGGAACACCAGCAAAGTCCACGCCTTCCCTGCCGGAGTCTGCCCCACCATCGGAGCCGGCGGCCACATCAGCGGCGGCGGCTACGGAAACTTGCTCCGGAAGTTCGGCCTCTCGGTCGACAACTTGCTCGACGCGAGGATCGTCGACGTTAGGGGTAGGGTTTTGGACCGGAAAGGGATGGGAGAGGACGTTTTCTGGGCGATACGAGGTGGCGGCGGGGCCAGCTTCGGGGTGATCGTGGCCTACAAGCTGAAGCTCGTACGTGTGCCACCTGTCGTCACGGTTTTCCAGGTGACGAGGACTTTGGTGGAGAACGCGACTGATCTCGTGTACAGGTGGCAGTTCGTGGCGGATAAGCTCGACCGGGACCTCTTCGTGAGGGCCTACATTCAGCCGGAGGCTGCCAATAAAACCGCCAAGGTGTCGTTCATCGCGTTGTACCTAGGTGGGGCAGACGCGTTGGTCCCTCTCGTGAAATCTTCGTTTCCGGAACTAGGGCTTACGAAGAAAGACTGCAAGGAGACGAGCTGGGTTAAGTCGGTCTTGTTCTGGGCTTTGTATCCAGACGGGACCCCGGAGACAGCTCTCCTCGACAGGACAACATCGTCCCCTAGCGCCTTCAAAATGAAGTCCGATTACGTGAAGGAGCCGATCCCGAGAGAAGGCTTACAGGGGCTGCTCGAGAAAGTTGCTCGATCTGGAGAAGTGGGGGTGATGTTCAACCCGTACGGGGGAAGAATGAGCGAGATTCCTTCGACTGCTACGGCTTTCCCTCATAGAGCTGGTAACATATACAAGATTCAGTACTTGTTGAACTGGGCTGAGGCGGGCCCGAGTGTGGACAAGGCGAAGATCGAAGAGCAGAGAGACTTTTTCGCCTACTTGACCCCATTCGTGTCGAAGAACCCTAGAGAAGCATTCCTTAACTACAGAGATAACGACATTGGGACTACAGACAACGGCCCGAATACCTTCAACGAGGGTAGGGTTTACGGAACCAAGTATTTCAAGGGAAATTACGACAGGTTGGTCCAGGTGAAGACGAGGTTCGACCCAGGGAACTTCTTCAGGTACGAACAGAGCATCCCGCCTCTGAGTACTCGTTATGGGAAGAATGTCTAACAAACTTGTTAGTGTTAAAGCTTTCAATAATACTATGTAATAACATTGTTCATCATTTATAAAAGAGAACTATTTACTTATATTTCTCCAGGCATTGAAGATTAACAATGTCTACACCTATGATCAACCAAACAAAATTGAGTAGAAAATTTAAATAATTGATGGATAAATAATTATGACAAACTATGTCTATAGGCATTGTCAATGAAATGAATTTGTTCAACTATGCATTATACAAATTGGAACCAAACAAGGATCTAGAAAGGTATGAGTAACAATTTATAGTACAAACTAAGAACTAGTGGAGACTGGATCCAAATTCAGCAACAAGACAAACATACAAAAAATGTTTAGTATGAAAACACTGAGCAAAGGACGTTTTGCATAAATCTCAGACAGTAATCATCTACTCTTATTGGCTGGTTTCGAAGGAGGTAGAGTTCCAAAAACCTTGTCCCAAAGTGATGAAGTGATCCCAAACCCTTTATTCTGGACTCGGAAATGATGATTCAAGTGATATTTCTGCATCACATAAAAATATGCATTAATGCCACTCTGTAAATCGCCGCCTTTTGAACATGTACAACAAAAAACAATGTTTATGTTTACCTTGAGACCCTTTGGTATCTCACTTGTTGGCTGTCCATGGTGCACATAGTAATGAGTTACGTCGTACATCACATAACCCAATAGACCACCACCAAATAAAGCAGGTGCGGTAGTTGCAGTAGATAGTAATCTAATAAAACTCCAAAACTGCAAGGAAAAAAAAAGGTTCAGCAAATACAAAGTGTTGAGTCAAGGGTGATTTATTTTCCTGATGCAATTTAAGATATTAGCCGATCAAGAATATGAAATATGAACCAAACTTGGAACACATGAAAAGGGCTTTTAACCTGAAATATGAAATAAATGCCACAAAAACATGGATGAATACACATACCGGGTATAAAAGAACAGCAGTTGCAGCAGGAGGGAAAACAAGGCGCAGACCATCCATTGGGTGCTTATGATGACAACCATGGAGAAGATAATGAATCGTGTTGCCCCTAAAAGTTACATATGATGTTCAGTACAAAGATTATTATTAATTAAAAAAACAAAAAAACGCAACGAAAAAGGTTCTAATATCACAATATGCAATGATTGAAAAGAGGTGTGATAGGACTGAGCATGCATACCAATAACTCTTGGTCTCGATGTGGAAAAGGAACCGATGAAGGCTATATTCGACCAAAGTCCACCCCAAAATACCAAGTGCCACAACCACTACCACCTCAGGAATTGTATGTCCCATACCAATGGACCTTGAAATGGACCACCCAACAACTGGGACCCAAATAAGGGGGACGACCCACCAGTGGGTGAGCGTCAAAAACTGTTTCAAGAAAAAAAGATCAACACACAAGAAACTTATGCTAATTTTCCACGTTAGTGAAAAATCTAAGGGAGTAGAGAAGAATGAACACCTCCCAGAAATCACTTTGGAAAAACCGAGGGCCTTCCTTGCTGACAATTGGCTGGTGAATCCATTCCTGATAATCTTCACCCAGGTGACCAACCTAGGAGAGCTCAAAGAATTTCATTACAATGTGGAAATGAAAGATATCGAAATAATTTTACGTGGGTTCGTGTATGTGAAATAAGAAATATGTACAATTAGGTATAAAACCTCAGGAATTAAAGCATTTTAAATTCATGGGTGCTTACCTGGAAAACAAGGGGTTTATTTAGGTCAACGGTAAAGTCCTGTGCAACCATCTTGGTACAGCAAAATTTAACTGATACAAGTGAAATAAAATATAAGATCAGGCATATATAGTAATTTTGAGCAAAATCAATTCCTAACCATACTAAAATATTTCATGTAGTTTCATTGAAAAACAAGCATATTTAGACAGAAATAATTGGGCACTAATAGCCTTGTTTATGACTGAAAACCGAACCATGCTATAAATACTCGACTCGACATAGATTGTTTATGGACCACGCTTGATCACATTTTTCTATTTGAGCTCAACTCGTTTAGGAAAAAACATAATAAAATGCATAATGATATATATCAAGCTATTCAACGAGATTAAAGCTCATTAAAGCTCAATTCGATTATTAATTAAAAAAAGTACAATCACGATTCTGAATGATTGATTATATTCAAACAAGTTTGAACATAACTGGTATACTCAACTCGGCTCATTTACATCCCTAGCCTTGTCTAAGTAAGAACATACGAACATAACCCCACATCAACAAAACCACCGATGTCAGCAATAAGTATAGAAACCTTCGCACATTTAATTCTACGAACCAAAACTTCTGAAATACTACTATATACTGCACGTAAAAGCCAAAACCTCGGATCGATTTGGGGTTTGAAGATTAATCACGATGTGAATCAGAAGACCGTAACCCGTGAAATACTTGCAAATCTCAATCATGCCACCAATCTAGACTTATGTTTCGAAAGCCAGATTCACACTTCAGTTGTCGATTTCATTCAACGATACAGAAAAATTCAATTCAACATTCACGTGTTTCTTGAGACCAAAATTATATGAATTTAAAATTAAAAAAAATAATAATAATAATCTTCGGCCCCAAAAACCTAATCTAAACCACGCACAAAAATGTCATCGATCAGTAGCAGAAAAAAAAACGAAAAAAAAAAACCAAAATCGAAAACGAAATGCAATCATTCACAGATCCAATATTAAAACATGAAATAAAATTGAAAAAATAAAAATTACCGAGATTCTGTGTCGCTCGCCGCCAGCAGAAGTTGAGCCACTGTCTGGTTTTTCTTCTGAAAAATATAGTGACTGCAGAAATTATTGTTTCACGCTTTAAAAAAAATATAGAAATAAAAATTGAAATAAAACCGTGGCTAATTAATAAGCCTAAAAGAGTTGAGATGGAGAGATGGGATGATCGTGGCCGTAGATTTGAAAGGATTCAGCCAACAGATATTCACGTTGGAATCTAACGGTAGCCAGGCTGGCCATTCCAATCCACGTGATGCTGAGTCCCTCATTTTTGTAAATTTTCAATGTACAGATTTGTGGGCCCAATTACTATGTAAAGTTTATGATTTTTTTTGTTTTTTACAAGCAAGAGAGACTAGAAATTTCACTCCACTCGATCGGAAGTTCCTCAATCGAGTAGAATGTAAATCGAGGATGGAAGTCCCTCGATCGGGTAGGATGTAAATCGAGGATGTGCCCGATCGGAAATCTCTCGATCAGGTGGGATGTAAATCGAGGGATGTGTCGAGTAGCAGACATTTGTGCGATAGAGCCAACATATCTCACCCCATGATAAACCTTCACAATATTTCAATAAAAAATTGCCCCACTCGAGGTTCGAATCCTGCGTTGCCGAGGGAATTTCACCCATATCATCACAGACTTTACCAATCAGCTATGCCTCTGCGTTGCCGAGGGAATTTCACCCATATCATCACAGACTTTACCAATCAGCTATGCCCCTGAGGACGTGAAAAATAATATAAAAGGTATCGAGCAGAGACAAGATTATTTCAATGAAAAGTTTATGATTTTTTTTTTATTTTTTATTTTGATAAGGAGGAGAGACGAGAAACTCCACCCCATTCGATCGGAGGTCCTTCGATCGGTAGGATGTAAATCGAGGAATGTGCCCGAGGCCCCGAGTAACAGACACTTGTGCGAGAGAGCCTTTATTTCAATGAAAAGTTTATGATTTTATTTTTATTTTTTATTTTGATAAGGAGGAGAGACGAGAAACTCCACCCCACTCGATCGGAGGTCCTTCGATCGGATAGGATGTAAATCGAGGAATGTGCCCGAGTAACAGACACTTGTGCGAGAGAGCCAACAGGTCGAACCCCAGGACAAACCTTCATAATAATATTTCAATGAAAATTTGTCACACTCGAGATTCGAAGAGCCAACAGGTCGAACCCCAGGACAAACCTTCATAATAATATTTCAATGAAAATTTGTCACACTCGAGATTCGAAGAGCCAACAGGTCGAACCCCAGGACAAACCTTCATAATATTTCAATGAAAATTTGTCTCACTCGAGATTCGAACCCCTGCATCGCCGGGGAATTACACCCACATCATCAGAGGCCTTACCACTCGGCTATGCTCTGGGGACAAAAAAAAAATTATGATTATTTGTGTCATTGTGTGTAATTCTCCGGCTAAGCGGGATTCTCCGGCTCCATGGAAGAAATTTTTATTGAAATATTATGTAGGTTTTGAAGTGAGATATGTTGACTTTCTCGCACAAGTGTCTGCTGTCCAATAATCTACGATTCAATGAGTTATAATTTCTTGTCTCTCCTCTTTATTAAAAAAAAAAAATTCTCCCATTTTTTATTGTAAAATAAAAAATTTATATCTTTACATATTTTTTACAATTATTTACTCAGTTAATGTAAGATTACAATTTAACACTTAAATTTTAAGTAAAAAATAAATAAAATAATATTTTTTTAATTTTCTTAATTTTTAATATTTGTATCTAAAGTTTTTAACTTATATTTTATTTTAGTTTAAGAAAGGTAGTATTTAATTTCTTGTGGTAGAGATATTTCAAATAAAAAAATAAATACAGAACAATTAAGATTTTG
Source organism: Euphrasia confusa (assembly GCA_954870475.1). NCBI lineage: Eukaryota > Viridiplantae > Streptophyta > Magnoliopsida > Lamiales > Orobanchaceae > Euphrasia > Euphrasia confusa. The sequence continues at coordinate 5,098,949 of OX940959.1, read as the reverse complement.
TTTGGACAGATTACAATTTAACACTTAAATTTTAAGTAAAAAAATAAATAAAATAATATTTTTTTAATTTTCTTAATTTTTAATATTTGTATCTAAAGTTTTTAACTTATATTTTATTTTAGTTTAAGAAATGTAGTATTTAATTTCTTGTGGTAGAGATATTTCAAATAAAAAAATAAATAAAGAACAATTAAGATTTTGTTTGGACAGATTACAATTTAACACTTAAATTTTAAGTAAAAAATAAATAAAATAATTTTTTTTTAATTTTCTTAATTTTTAATATTTGTATCTAAAGTTTTTAACTTATATTTTATTTTAGTTTAAGAAAGGTAGTATTTAATTTCTTGTGGTAGAGATATTTCAAATAAAAAAATAAATACAGAACAATTAAGATTTTGTTTGGACGCTCTTATTGAAAAGAGCTATCTTAAAGTTGTTTCAAGAGCTGGTAAATTTTTATGTTTTATTTAATAAATAAGTTTTTAAACTATTTGGATAAAAATGAAAAATAAACTTATAAGATGTTAATTTGTTTAGCAATTTAAGATCTTATATAAAGAAAATTTCTGAAAATAAATTGTCTATATAAAAAAAAATTATATTAACTAAATAAGAAATTTAAATTTTTTTTATATATATATATATAAAATGTAATAATTTTAAGGGTATTTTGTTCTTTTATTGTTTAAGTTACAAGAGCTAAGTTGTTTCAAAAAAAGTATATCCCATATTATAAGCTTAAACAAGTTATTAAGTTTTTTAAGATTTTTTTTTAAGTTTACCAAAAAAGTTTTAAGAGGTTATAATTAAAAAGCTTATAAATTCGGTCAAACACCATCTAAGTTATGAAAGTTGATAAAATAAAATAAAAGTATGAATAAGTGTATAATGAACAATAAATTCAAAATAATGTACAGTATATTAGGACATTATATAACACATTTTTAGTTTTTTACTTAATTCACTTACCATTGACCAATATCAGGCATTTCACAAGTATTAGTAGTATTTTTTTAGTAAATTAACATTTAATTTGATTTTCCTCATAAAAATTAGAAAAATATAGAGAAAAAAAGGGGAAGGGGAAGGAAAAGGAAAAGGAAAGGTAACAAATACTGCCAGCCCTTAGACCACAACACAACCCTCCTAGTATCAGAATTCAGACATGAAAATTGAATACACAGAATCAACATACATGCTACAACCTGCAGAATTTGTTCTAGAGCCCTAAAAGAAATACTGAAGAAAGAAACGAATACACAGTTAGCTACTTTTCTTGGCAGGTTTAGAAGGAAGTGTTCCAAAGACCCTGTCCCACAAATTTGAAGTGATTCCAAACCCCTTGTCTTGAATTCTGAAATGATGCTCCATGTGGTTTCTCTACATTGTCGAAAAATTAGAGATTTTTTAGTCTAATAATAATAAATTTAAAAAACTAGAGTAGTTAGTTACCTTGAGTTGGTGAGTTACGCCTTTCAATGGTTTTCCATAGTGAAGGTAGTAATGGGTGCAATCGTACACAACATATCCCAGCAAGCCACCTCCAAACACAGCAGGGGCATAAGTTGCCGATGACAAAAGCTTGACCAAACCCCACAACTGAAGTAGGAACAGATATACAAGTGGCATATCGAAAATGAGAAAATTAGGCCGAGCCAATAATACAGTAATACTTTTGCAGCATTGAGGTTTATATAACTTGAAAATTCCTTTTGGTTTTTTTCGTAAATATCCTTAACCTCAGGGGATAGACGGATGGTGTTGTAATTATCCCTAATACTTTTAAGTAAATTAAATATGTTTCAAGAGTTTGCATACCGGCACGGCAAATATAAAAGCTGCGGCGGGAGGGAAAACAAGTCTGAGACCGTCCATCGGGTGCTTGTGATGGCAGCCGTGAATGAGGTAATGCACTGTATTTACCCTGTGTAATTTTATTTTTTTATTAGAATTATATTTAATTAGTTTTACAAGGAAAAAGAAAGAGGGGGTGAAGATGAAAGCGAGATTCATTACGAACCAGTAGCTCTTTGTATCCATATGGAAAAGAAACCGATGCAAAGTATACTCGAGCAATGACCATGATGAGATACCGATAGCCATTGCTGCTGCCACTTCGTTAGGATGGAGTCCCATCTCTATAGATAATGAGACGAACCAGCATATAATGGGGAGCCACACAAGAGGAATTACCCACCATGCTGTGCGTGTAAAAAACTGTTCCACGTAGGAAAAGGAGTGTGAAATACCCATCATTTGTAATCAGAAATCCATAAACTCAAGCCACGTGATTGTTTATGAAAATAACGCGTTATTTATCCACTTTCATTTTTTCTCTAACCATTAAAAAATACTACTTCCATTTCACAATAAATGTTGCTCTAACTCTCTAATCGTTTTGCTAAACTAAACCTCGTTTCAGATAATTGAATATAAAAATTACAATGATAGGTGTATAAGAGGGAGAGAAAGGGTATGACAGATTTTTGGAAAAAGATGCTTCAATTAACTCGATATTCCTACATATGTATAATGAACCTAATCCAGCACAATAAGAACAACTACTATCATTGTTATTACACATTTCACATAAATTCCACTAGTCGTCTCTCACACGTTTCCAATTATCAATCAAACTCTTTCGTTGCTCTATCAAATCAACTTTCATAGTTACACATTATACCTCATGTTCAATAAGTCCGTCAAATTTCACATAGGCTATTACTCATAGCAGGTAAACTTACGATTCGAAAAAAACAAATTCAGCAGAAACATAACTCACATAAACCCTAAATGAGGTTTCTCCAGCATAAATCAACATAATGTAAGGATACCTCCATCAAGTCACTTTCAAAAAACCGGGGAGTTTCTTTGGTGACAATAGGTTGATGAACCCATTCCTGGTAAGCATCTCCAAGATGGCCGACCTGCCAACATCGTCAATCCATTCACGACGACTGAATTATTGTTGGGTTTTTTCATGAAAATTGAAACCGTCGAAAAACAGGGAAACGCAACTCAATCAAATAACCTGAAATACGAGCGGCTTGTTCAGGTCCACTGTGAACGCCTTCGCGACCATCTCGGCACCTATCACTGAAATCGGAACAGATAAAATCGAAATGAAAATGAAATTCTTAAATCCCCAAATGAAAACCCTACCTTCTGTATGACGGTGCCAACAAGAACAACGCCTCGAATCGGAGTTTCTCTGAATGTGCGAATCGACGAGTGTGTGTTGTTTTGGGCGCGTTGGGGGAAATGAAATTAGATTCAGAGGATTGAGAATGGAGTGAAAATCGATTTATTGATTTTGAAAAAAAAATTGAAAAATGGAAGAGATGATATAATAAAAGCTTTTGAGCGCCAAAAGATTTGCGGAAGGCGTGGGAAGTCTTTCGATAACTAAAGGGACACCGCTTTTTACGCTCGAAAGGGTACCGTGGTAATTTCGTAGGTTTCTTAATCAACTCTTGTGCAACTAATCAACTACATTGATTAAAATTCTACACCATTTCAAATGTATCTTGTAAAAAAAGAGTCATGGATTTGTATTTTCAATCTTTAGACAAGTTGATGTAAGTAGGAGTTGAGAACGAAAAACAAGCCAAAACGTGATGTGATCAGGGGTGCCACCGTGAAGGTTAGTTGATTAGTTGATTGAATCCCCAAACTACCTCATATTAAGATTGGATTAGTTGATTGAATGGCGGTTGGTGGAATAATCCATGACTGGAGAAGAATGGCCGATAGGTGAATTCGTACTATTAGTCAATTCTCATAAATGTTGTTCATCGCTTGAATGATTAATAAACGATTATTTAGAGTTCAATTCAGTCATATGCTTATATATGTAGATTGTATTACCCTTGTACTCAGACTTCAATAATTGAACACTTTGAATCATAGTTATTCGTGTGCCCAAAGACCATCACAGTTGCTAATACATATAAAGAATTAATCACTACACTAAGCATTGGTTTGCCGAAAGTATATGCTTATTAGGCTGGTCCACGGATTACGAACTTTGCTCCAATAATTGATTTATCAACTGTGGACTAAGCACAACTAAGAATGAATGATATTCAATTATATTTAAAAGACACGATATTTATTTTAGCTCGGACCTAAGTGGCTAATTATTTCTGTCACACTTTCTCAATCTTAATTTATATTTATATTCCTAATTATAAATCAATCTATTCATTTATTTCCATCTTTCAATTTCATATCCTTAATAAAGTGGAAAAACAGTTAAGAAGAAAAAAGTAAGCAGCTTTACAACAACCACTCTTGGAACAAAGTTGCTAGTTGCTACAAAGTTTGAAGTGTTAAAAGTTGCCACTCTTTTAAACATTTATAACAACAATTCAAAATATAATAATAATAATTTCATTTTATAGTGTAAATAAAATTGAAGGTAGTGTCACTTCTCTCTCCTATTTTTTTTTACTTCACGATTTTGTGTTTTCTTCTTTTTCGCTTGTTAAAGTCAAGAATAAATTAATAGCATTATATAGGATTAAATTAGGTGGTTTATTTATTTATTACTAATAATTGTGCAAAACTTTAAAATAAAAGAGAGCATGACTTTCTATATAATTTACAAGTCAAGGGTACAAACACCTCAATTGCCGCCAGTGGTCAACAAAAGAGATTGGAGTACAAACCAACACGTTGTACCGTATTCCCCAAAACACCCCCAAGACAATCTGGGACTGAGAGTAGGTGAGTGAAAGAGAACTTCACAAAAAGCTTTTTAACTATATTCAATAACAGGAACCTTCATCATGCACTTCACGAATTTACCATCCGATTTCAACATCAAGAACCACGATAACAGCGTTACTATAACCGCGAAAACCCGACCTCCGACTAGCCCCGCAAGAACAACCACACAAACAAATGAGTATCTCCAATTTTCGATGATTCCCGCTCGTTTTTCTTCCCTCCTCATAACCGATCCCGACAAGTCACCCAAAGTGGGTGTTATGCAATCGTCATCTCCTTTGTATCCTCGGCTTGAGCTGGACGATGACTCGCTAGTGTTATCCGATTCCCTATCACCCAAGAAAATGCTATTATCTCCTCCGATAACTTCTTTTCTCGAGCATCTAAATTTCTTCGTAACTAAGCTCTTCATCTTCGATCTTATCTTAGCTCTTCGGGATTTCCTCTTCAATCCATTCGACTCTTCTTCCCTTACAACAACAGCAACCTCCTCTGGTTTAGTTTCATAGCAAGAAACCAGTTGGATTGTCTCGTCCTCAGCAGCTCGAGTCTCTTGCTCCATCTTCGAATCCTCCTTAAACCTTAACAACCGCAGGGTCGATTCAAAACGAATCAACACGGAGCTCGAGTGTTTTCCGACATATTCGAGGATATACAACAACAAGGCCGAAACAGTTATCCCTACAGTCAGTCTCTTCGTCCCCAAGGCCAAAACCAGGACTAGAAACATCTTCAAACCCACCGTTAGAACCGTATTCGCATCGACACCTGTCATCTCGGAAACAAATTCCCTCTCATCCGAACCATCGACAAAACCCTTAATCACCGGCGGAGGCGAGATCGGGGGCGATCCCGTGATCAACGGCGAGATCACGGGATCTCTATGGTCGGGGATCGGGTTCGGGGGTGTTTGGGGCTTTTTCTTCTTGGGCGATTTATTCAATTTCTCGCGGTTTTTGATGAAGAGATCGACCAGGGAAGTTGGGAACCCGGTTTCGACGAACAGGGGCGAACCGTCGCGCCGTTTTTGGGATCGGCGCAGATGATCGTTGACCAGCTGAGAAAGTCTCGTGCTCTTCACCGTCTTCCAAGGCAGAGGCATGGCGGCGGCGCGAATCGAGAAATTGCTCCGATAGAAGAAAATGGTAACTGGTAGATTTTTGATCTTCAGGATTTTGAAAAAATTAGCTTATGCGGAATACCCATAATTATAATTTTTTTTATTATAAAAAACCCGATAAATCTCGGAATTAAAAGAAAAGTACTAATTGATGATTGCTAACCCTATTAATGGCAGGCGCGTAAAGAAAGCCCTAACCAGAGGCGGGGATTGTTGAGGAAGAGACAAAGGGATTTATATAGTGATTAGGCGCGTTGAGAACGCTTCAACTGTTTCTTATTGAGATCGCGTTGAGAACGCTTCAACTGTTTCTTATTGAGATTTTGGAGAATTTAAGGGGAATTTTTTAATATTTTATCGTGAAAAAAATAGTTAGTTGTGTGTAAAATTAAAAAAATAAGTAAAAATTAATAGTATAATTGTAGTTTAAACTGAAAACAGAGGACATCAACATATAAAGAGGACATCAATAAGGTGAAAATCATCAGGCGAAGGCTTCAATTCGAGTTGCTCATTCCATATAGTACTATTAGTTCGGGACAAAGAGATTATGTCCGAACTGAGAGTGATTCGAGTCTTGTAGGATTTGAGTCTTATGATATGTTTGAACGAGATACCGTGATTATAAGGACTAACAATTCTTGCAAAATCAAATGCAGAGATTATTGCACTTTAGTTTTTTTCACAATATAATGACACTACAATAGTAATTGAATAAGAGCAACTGCACTTCAGTTTTTTTCCACAATATCAATGACACTACAATAGTAACTGAATAAGAGGTGAGGTGATATTCTTGGAATATTTCAACATTAGCAAATAAAAAATAAAAAAACGAAGAGAAGTAACGCACTGTATGTGCAGGTTTTCAACAGCTACAAAAAATAAACTAGTCAATCTCTCCATTTCAATCGAAAGCGAATCTTTTGATCCTTTGACCATTCTGGCAAACATGTAAAGTAGTGGACACCATGATGCCGCCATACTTTCCCTTCCTCGTCATAGGCTTCGATGATAACTTCTTCCAGATGTCGTTCCCATCCGTATTCCGTCTTTTCTCTCTCACGTATCAAGGTTTTCCATAGAAACATAGTGATTTTCTTATCACTGTCCTGTGCCACGTATCTTGGACCATTTTCCTCTGCCATGTATCTTGGACGAAAAATACGAAACAAAGCATTTAAAAAATGTGTAAGGGAATGGAGAGGAATTCGATTCATGATATCGAGATCCAAGTGTTCGACTACAACCGGGTTGTCGTTGAAATCCCATTCTATCGGCTTCATTTCGAAATCTGACGTCTCAATAAAAGTCAGAGAGATTTGAGATTGACTTACCGCCTTGACCAGTCCAAACAACTTGAGGATCCTCGGTAAAAAATCGCCAGAGCCGTGCAAAAAACTGCGGAAATGTAAATGTGACTTCCACTCTCCGGAAGTTGTGGCGATAGATAATGTTATTGGCGAAGATTCGGTTAAAAGTTCGAAATGGAGTATGTTTGGGACATCGATAGTAACCTCACTCGTTAATTCATGAATAATCAGGCGCTCGATCGAACGACTAGATAGGTTGATTTCTTCATAGCCACCGCAATAGAAAATACTCAACACTCGAAGAGTGGGGAAGTTGCACGAGAAGTAGCGAAACGAGTCCGTAGAGAGTCTGACTCCTAATAGAAACAAAGACGTGAGGCGAGCAAAGTAGTTTTCGTGATTAGGATACCAATTCGAATATCTCTCGATGTGGATGCTTACAAGGGTTGAGGCTTTGATTTCAATGGAAGTCGCACAAGAATCAGAAAACATAAAGTAGTCGAGACAAAGATTCTTGTTTCCGTTAATAACGACGGTTCGGAAGCCGTAACAAGCGTCCAGGACTAGACTTTTAACCAACGGACAGCCTGATATTATCCTTTCCAGAGCTTCATCGGAAACTATGGTCCGGGAGAGGGAGAGATCTTGCAGATTTTTTAATGGAAATTTATCGATCGAATTGATTTCGTCCAAGATGCACCCATGCAAACTTAGCTTTCGGAGGGATTCAGCCTTAAAGACTACAGAGGGCAGATTATAAAACGGACGAATGTTGATGGAAAGATGAAACGAAGTGAGAGCGGAGTTGATGAATATCGGGATCCATTTGTCGAGAACCGAAATCGATTTCGAGTCGACTTCCGAAACCGACATCTGTAAACGTAATTCTTGTGGAAAAACGTTACGATCGCGGTACCTTTGAAAGGTGTTTTCGAGAAGGGTTAGGAATGGTTCCTTATTTCCTTCGAAACAAATTTGACAAACGTGGTCGAGTCCTGTGACGTGGCGATTAGGATAAATTGACGGAAATCGATTAGTGGTCGAGTGGGTCCCAGGTGACGCCATGATTTGGACAGCACGTATGTCTGAAGTCTGAAGAGCCTCCTTCTGCGACAAGAAACATAGTATGCGAAGCAATAAATGTTCTGGCAATTGGGAGATTCTGACTGAAGAAGAACCGAAGAAGAACCTGAATTGTCCACGGCATATTTTTCTCTTGTTTTGGCTGCTCCGCCTCAGTATTTCATCTGGAAAGTATTCAATTTAGAGTATTCAATTTAGAGTATTTCATCTTGTTTTAAGAGTATTTAATTTAAAATTTTAAAAGTCGAGAGCATTTTAAAAATATGAATTTTTAAAAATATGATTTTATTTGATTATTATCTAAAAATATGAATAGAGATTCTATTAACCAAAATCTCAGATTTTTACGAATTTATTTTTTATGATTTAAATTATAATTTAAACTTGGAAAATTATATAAAAAATTATACTTTATTTTTTTCTCTTTCAATAAATTGAATTATTATTAAAAAAAATGTAAAAAAAATTTATTCTTATTTTTATTTTAATAAACTAAATTATTATTAGAAAATAATAAAACTTGAAAAATTAATATCTATATATAACGAAAAAATAGAGTTTGTAATGAATAATAAACAAAGAACATAAAAAAATCATGCAGATTTTGCCAGATTAATGTTAAACCGACATTTGAAAGTATCACAATTTATTGTTGAAATGTGTAGTCAAATATGAGTTGTTCGGGACAAAAACGAGTTTAATCGGTTAAGCAATGGGGTCAAACGGGCATCCAGAAGTGTAGACGCCCGCGATGGTGGATTGGTGGGTAAACCCCATGGCCCACACAGGCGGGAAACCCTGTGCTGGCGTCAGCAGCCCTACTACACCCAAAACTTGCGCTGGCGGCACCTGTAGAGGTTAGGGCGTTTCGGTCTCTTTATGGGTAGGGGTGGGAAAAAATATCGAAATATCGAAATATCGTTTATCGTAACGAAAAATGCCGAATAATAAAAAAAATCGGTATACTGAAATTTTCGGTACGGTATGATACCGTATCGATAATTTTCGGTACGGTATCAATATGAAAATTTCAATATTTCGGTATTTCGGTATATACTGATATATCGATAATAGTCGGTATAGTTCGATATTTCGGTATATATATATACTTGGGTATGCAAAAAAAAGGTCGGTATGATTCGATATATCGATATTTTTGATATAATTCGATAATAAAAATTTCAATATGATTCGGTATATCGATATTTTCGGTATACTGAAAGTTCGGTACGATATCGGTATAAATTTTTTCGATAACGAAATTTCGGTATATCAATAATCGGTATACCGAAATTTTCGGTACGGTATCTGTATGGATTTTTTTCGATACCGAAATTTTCGGTACAGTAGCGGTATGACAATATCGGTACGATACGGTACGGTATCCCAACCCTATTTATGGGCGGATTTTTTGACTTCTTTCCCAAGTTTGGGATATTTATCTCTCTCCTATATATATGTAATCCTAATACTAATTTGGGTTAACACTAACGCTAGAATCAAATAGTATAGAGATTACAGAACTTGTAATTTGGATCTATATTTTTCTAGTGAAAAACTACTGCAGCGGCAAAGTGGACGTAACCCTCGTTAACGGGTGAATCACTATAAATCTTATGTTTTATTTTTCGTATTTCGTTTGTGGTTTCGTGAGCATTTCAGGCGGGATTTGAACGCAAATTTCCTAACAACTAGTATCATAGAGCTAGGGTTTTAGCGATCGAGAAAAGCAATGTCGGAGACCACCACTTCCTTCGGGGTTACAAATTTGACGGAATAACTATGGGCACTGGAAAATGGAGATTGAGGACTACCTTTATGGGAAGAGGCTCGGAATTTCCTTGAAGGGTAGACCGGAGAAGATGACAGATGATGAGGAATAATGGGAAAGCCTCGACAAGCATGTGTTAGGGCTGATACGTTTATCTCTGTCAATGAACATATCACACAATGTGCGCGAAATACCCACAACCAAAGGCTTGATGGCAGCCCTATCAAATATGTACGAGCAACCAGGGGCGGACCCAGCTTTTAAGTTGAGTGGGAGTCAAATTTTCAAATAAATAAAATAATAAATAAATAAATATAAAATTGTACCATTTCTTTTATAATTATTTAAATATAATATTAAATTTCATAGTTTTATACGTATAATATATTATATATGGAGGGATAAATTTAAAAAAAAAAATTACATCAAAAAAATGTTAGTTTATATATTTAAAAAAATAATAGAGTATAAAAATATATCTTAAAAAATATTTAAGTTTTTTAGAAAAAATAGATCTAAAACATTAAAAAAAACTAGACAACTTGAACAAAAAAAAGCAATACATGTATATTATTATCAATTTATTTTTAATTCATAGAATAATAAAAAAATACAACAAAGTATACGAAAAGTTAATAATTGTTGAAAAATGTTTAAAAATATATAAATAATTGATTGCACAAGTAATTATAGTAAATATATTTATATATTAGAGTAATAGTTAATATTTTTATAACTACTTAATTACGTATATTCTAAGGGTAGCGCTATTTGCACCCCTTATTTCTCTAAGTACACCTATTACTAAATACACCCTATTAAATATTATTTATTTTGAATATTTTTACTTAATACACCACTTAATATTCCTAATATACCTTCTAACACATACACTCCTAAATAATATATATTTTCTCTTATAATGCTTTTTAAATTTAATTACCTTGCTAATTACATAAATAAATTTATGAGATCGATCATCTTCATTGGGTCGATATAAAAATTAGGGTTCTTCATTTTATTTCTTTAAAGTAACACACCAATTATTTATTTTCAATTTATTTCAACAAAACATTTTATTCTATAGGTCACCCTCTTTGATCTCTATTCACACACACAGACCCACATAAACTGCCCCCCACACACACAGTCACACACACACACACACATATATAATTGCTGAATTTAATTTGTTGTCTAGAAGATAAAATGATTAATTTATTTATTGAAATATATAAGGAAAAAAATACCAGTTTTTATCGTTAATTTTATGATTTTTTAAAATTCATTGAGAAAAAAATTGATAAATGAGGTTGAGATCGGATTAAATATGCAGAATACTGTATTAAACGTATTTATTGAGTGTGAACAAAAAAATAAATATAAGAAATCAAATAAAAATAAATATTTAAAAATATTTAAAAAATAAATATTTAACGAATAAACTAAAAGCGGAAATAGTGTCGTATTTAAATAATTTTAGAGTGTATTTAGAGATTGTAATTTAAGTAGGGATATTTTAGACTAATAAAACTAATGACATAATTGTAATTATTAGTTAGTAGTGTATTTAGAGGAAAAAGGGGTTCAAATAGCGTTTCCCATATTCTAAACTCCAATATCTTAATTAATGTCAATAAAAAACACGTGTTATTATTAGTTGAAACAAAAAAAATCATTTTTAATATATTGAAATTAATTAAGAATTAAAATAGTGAAACTACTCCAAAAAAATCATTTTTAATATATTAAAATTAATTAAGAATTAAAATAGTGAAACTACTCCGCTATTGCCATTGAGGTCCTTAAAAAATAAAATAAAAAATTAATTTATCTTTTCCATAATTTTTGCATGAGTTCCGTGAAAAATACTGCGCCATTGAAAAATACTCCGTCATATAAAATTTTAGTGAGGGCCAAATAAAATTAGCCTTACTATTCTAGCAAAATACAAAATCTCAGTGCGGGCCTCGGCCCGCACTCGCCATAGTGTAGGTCCGCCACTGCAAGCAACCCTCAGTGAACAACAATGTGTATCTCATGAAGCAGTTGTTAAACCTGAAGATGTCGGAGAACGCGACTGCGGCTACTCATGTGAATGAGTTAAAATCCATCTTAACCAAGCTGAAATCGGTCGGGTTGACTTTTGATAACGAGATATACGCTTTGATCCTACTTACGTCTTTGACGGATAGTTGGGAGCCCATGCAGGCAGATGTTAGCAACTCTATGGGGAAGGAGACTGGCGACGATGTTTACTTGTCGTGGGGCAAACGCCGGTCAATTGCAGTAAGTTATCTTGGCTTTCCCAAATTGTTGTCACGATTTAAAAGAAAAGATTTTGATTTGTTGCTGTGGGCACAACGATTTTTATCAAACTACCAAATTCAAATAATTAAATATAAACTAACTATGACCAAACTAATCATGCAGATCTACTAAAAATAAAGACTACGGCCAAACTGAACATCTGGGCATACAACGTCTCTCAAGGTCATCTGGGCATACTACTGGTCATATGCACTAAATATTTCTATCAGCGGTTTGTCAGTGGTTATAGGGTGCTTTAAAAAGATAAAGTGGTCCTATTGTGTCACGCCCACAGTTACCCCACCCTTATCTGGCCTTACAATTTAAAGAAGATTCAAGGTAATGTTATGTTCAATCCCCTAGATCTGAACAATTCGATACCTATGTACCCATCATAGATCTTGTTTACTCAAACCTGCATTTACATCTAGACAGACCCACTCAACCAATAGCATGCTGACGACGCGAAAACTTTGTCGTGGAAGCTAACGCGGCCAAAATAAATTTATAAAGATTCCTAAACTCAACACAAGATAGCAAGTGGTAAGTATAGGGTCGATCCCACGAGGAAGCAATTGCAATTTAGTTAATCTCGGCTTTGCCCAAATAGTGTCACAATAAAAAGGTTTTGGATTTGGTTGCTGAGTCACAGCGTTTAATCAAACTACTAACTATCAGAAACAATGAAACTAATTAACCCAAACTAACATGCAAAAATAATAAACTATCACTTTGACCAAACTGGAAACAGAAAACAATTAATAAAACTGAAATCAAATAAGCGAAAATAGGCTTCTGGGCTTTGGCTTCTCTCTGGGTTCTCTGGGCAAACTACCGATCCCTGGCACTAAAGATTTTAACTGATGGTTTGTCAATCGGTTATAGGATGTCAAACAAAGTGAAAGCAGTCCTATTAAGTCACGCCTACAGTCACCCCACCCCAATCCGTCCTTACTGGGTAAAGAAAAGGCAAGGTATACTTATGCCTAATCCCCTGAACCTAGACAATTCGATACCTATGTGGTCGCATGGATCTAGTTTTCCCAAACTCGCATTACTCTCTCGACGAACCCAATTCGGCCAATAGCATGTCCGGTAATCCGAATCATACGACCGCAACTCCAACACGTTCTAGCGCTATGCCCGTAGTACATCTAACGCGGAATACTCGGTTTATCAATCGCTGGTATCTCAAAGTGTAAGGGTTTCCTAACGACCAAATCAGTCTGCCCAAACCTGCAAGAATATGGTTAAACCTCAACTATGTATCGGGAACAAACCTCCAAGCAGTTAACTAAAAGCCCTATCGACCTCACGGTTCTATCCTAGCCCAGAGTTCCCTTCGATCAGCCTTTGCCCAGACGTCCTGCAAATTTAGCTACTCATACGCGAAATAATAAAACAAGAAATAAGTTGGAAAATAAAACTAAATTGCATAACTAAGAAATCTGGAATTGTTCAATCTGAAATAACAAAACAGAAATTAAAACATAAAAACATTAAAACGAAGAAAAGATCTCGGCCATGGTGGCTCCGATCTCTTCTCCGCTCTCCGGCGGCCGCTCCTTGCTCTCTCTACTTCGTGGTATATGGGTGTTGCGTGCTTTGTCGAAGGTTGTAATTTTCGTCCATCTATCTCTCTTTTATAGGTGCTGATTAGGGTTTAAAACCGCAGCTGCATGGGCCTGCATGGGCCTCCTGGAATTAGGCGCCGCAATTTCCATAAGAAATCCGCTTTCCATATTTAAGTTCTGCTGCCTTTGACTTTGCCCGATAGCGACTCTCTGCTCGGTACAAAGATTTCAATTCAGTTTCTTCTCTTCCCAGGTGGTGGTGGTGACTATTCTTCTGACTCCTCGACATCTTTACATTTGCCCATAGTGTTGACTTTGCCTTCTTGGGTCAAACTGCTCAAGTCACTTTGCCTTGAATTCGCGTGTTTGCCCAAAGTGGTGACTTTGCCTCCTTGGGTCAAATTGCTCTAGTCACTTTGCCTCGAATCCGCGCGTTTGCCCAAAGTGGACCATTCCTTTGCCTTTTCCGCGCAATCTCCACCTGCTGACATGAATCCCTGCATACTTTGCCCAAACACTCCATTGTGCCCTCCCAGACACATAAACGACTCAAAATGACTCAATAACGACTCTAAAATGGCTCAAAGATGAGCAAATAAAATGGCTCATCAAACCGCACACACTTGAAGTACGCTTGTCCTCAAGCGTAGGGTATGACTTACCAAACTCAAGACCAAAGTAAAAAGAAATCAAGGTTGGGGGGGAACAAAGTAAACAGAGACTCAAAGAACTAGCATGACTGATATAATTGAACTGGGCATAGCATATACAGACAAATCAAAATTCGAGTTAGAAACATAAAAATTCGGTCAAGATTCTGTACTAGGACTTTGGGTCACTCCCTCACAAGTGTATCTCTCTTTTCAGTGTATGGGTATAATGTCAATCATTTTCTGCTGTGTACGTACTTTGCCCAAATTTGACAATTTGCTGATCAAGTTATTCTGACTAAGTGGGGGTCTCATCATAGGGGCTTTTATTGGGTTGTAATGTAGGCTCTTTGGGTGGATTTTGAGGAGTAGGCTCTGTTTGGGCAGAGGGCTATATATTTTGGGTTTAGCCTTTCTCTACCACTTTGCCCCTTTCTTACGGGCCTTAGCACACAACCAATTATTACTTCTTCTTTTTTTCTCTTTTTTTTTTTTTTGAACATCATTCCCACTACCCTCATATCTTTTCAGGTGCCTATGGGCATAGCACCAGACTGGTATACAAGAAAATCAACAGGCTCAAATGGGCTAGCAAGGGATTAATGTTATTTATTTGGTCAAACTGGAAAGAAATGCCCTAATCATCTAATAACCCCACAAAACAAAACTACTTATCACAGCAAATAGGCAAAGTCAGACATCATAAATATCACAACAGACTCTCAAGAAAGAAACTTCAATTCAATGTATGGCTCAAATCTCACAGTTTGCCTAGTACAGTTCCATCGTCCCTATTTCATGCCTTTAACTATGAAGTTTGAGTTGCTGTACAGATAAAATGCTCTAAGTTTGCCCACAGGTATTCATATAATCATGCTGACAACGACCAAACACAGAGGTTTGCCCTTTCCCTTTCCCCCCTCACACACTTTGCCTTGGCAAAGTGGGTGAAAGTAATAAGATCAGTAGGGGCTTCCCTCGACCAAAAATCCAAACAACAACGAACATACTGAGTATGGTGAACCTCCTCACACACTTTGCCTGGGCAAAGTGTGTCAATGAAAAGATCACCCCATGACTCGAAGTGACTCAAATAAAAGAAAAGAAAAGAAAAGAAAAGAAAAGAAACTATAGGGAGGACAACTAAGTAGGAGGTAAATTCAGCGTAGAACCTGAATTAGGCATGGGCAAAGTGGGACATTAATGTGTTCAGCAGCTCCACGAGGCCTTTTTACATGTTGCCTTGTCGCCTTAGGACTTTGCCCGGAATCAGTAGCGTGAGCACGACTGCCCAGACCTTGACTTCGTTCCAGGTGTTATCCTTGCAACTTTAGGGAGCTCATCCATCTTCTTGCGTAGTATGCAGTTTGACCAAGTAGCCGGTATGCCCACACCGCTGCCCTTTCGCCTTCCTTGACCTTCACCTCAAAAACAAACAAACCCTTCCTTTCTCTTTGGTTGAGACAAGTCAAAGTGCTCTATCCGCGAAGAAGTTTTATTCCTAAATAAAATAAAAATAAAAATAAAAGAAAAACATACCAGGTTGCCTCCTGGTCAGCGCCCTAGTTATCGTCATAGGCATGACGTGATATATGCTCACCATTATTCATGGTGCGAGGTTTAAGCTTCTCCTCGTTATGCCCATATGAGGCCTTCAGGCACTTGAGTAAGTCTGTGCAGTTGCTCATCATCCATCTATGTAAAGTGCCTGGTAGTTTGCCCAAACCAAATGGTATTTGCACGTTGGTCAGGGGCAACTTGCTCTCTTCCTTCGCACTAAGGTACTTCAAAGCATAGTGGTCAGTTGTGGTCTTACTGCCCAATAGAAATGACCTGAAATTTTGGAGGGCAAAGACCAATGCTAGAAGATCCTTCACAAAATTCTTAACTGCCCCAGTATTCCCAAGAAATCTTCTCAGTTGTTTCACAATGCTTGGGTATGGAAACTTTGATATCATTTCTTCCGTTTTCGGGTTAAGCTTCCTTTCGGGGTCTTGTATGGGCACAACCTCTTCGTCAAACAAGATGTGACGCCTGCATATGGTCGGGCTAATACTTCTTATGACCGCCACTGGCAATCCTATGCCCTTCTTGTTTTTCACACGCATTTCCGCGAGCTTTTCTTCCTTTGAGCACATCACAAATGCATCGACGCTCACGGGCAAAGTGACAGTTTGCCCTAGAAACATGTCCTTCAAATGCTCGGGAGGCATATTGGGTTCCACCATTGTTGGTTTATCAGGAGGGGGTGTCATGAAAATCTCCTCTGGTGTTGACAGTTTGCCCAAACCGTCAATGTAATTTTCCAGCGACCCAAACTCTTCGGTTTTCCATTGTACCTCCTCTGTTTGAGCTTTGATTTTATCATTCATCATTCCTTGCTGGACGACAATGTCAGTTTGGTTATACACCCCACTTTGGATAGGTATTTCCTCACGCCCTTCTTGATTTGGTCAATGTAGTGGACTTGTTCAATGTGTACGGAGTGCTTGGGCTTGTATAGGTCAAAGGTGACCGTCTCTTCCTCAAATTTACATGTTAGCCTCCCAGTTTGCCAGTCAACATCAGTCTTGGTCGATTTCAAGAACGGTTTGCCCAGAATCATCACTGGCTCTTTATTCAATTTGCCCATATCCACCACATAGAAATCGGCAGGGAAAATGAAGTTCTCCACTTTGACCAAAATGTCTTCCAGTAAGCCCTCGGGGTAGACGTTTGATTCGTCGGCTAGCTGAATCACAGCCCTTGTGGATTTCAGTTGTCGTATGCCCAAATCCTCACACATCGTCTTGGGCATGATGTTGATCGATGTGCCCAAATCCAACATGGTTTTTTCAATTTTCTTCGTACTAATGATGCAAGGAACGTGAAACATCCCTGGGTCTCCATACTCGGTTAGTCCATTGTTCTTTATGATCGATGACACACTCTCTCTAGCTTCAAATATTGCATCCCTTCGGTATTGGACTTTCTTTGTAGATAACTCCTTCAAGAACTTGGCACACCTAGGCATAGTGTTCAAAATGGTAAGAAGAGGCATATTGATTTCTACCTTCTTATAGAGTTGGATCATCTCATCTGCATCCTTCCTTTCATTGCTTCTAATCAATCTTCCCGGGAAGGGTAATCTGATCTTCGGTGGTGGAGATTTGTCTCGCTTTGCCCTAAGTGTTGTCTCTTCTGCTCTTTGGTCATCTGTGGTGTGTCCCTGAGGCTCTTCTTTATGTTCTTCTCCAGATTCTCGATCCTTCTCTACTGGTCTAAGTACCTCAGGTAGACGTTTCTCGCTCTTAGCCTGAATCGCACACACTTGGGCCTTTTTCACTTCAGTTTGGGCAGGCAGGGTATGCCAACTGGGAATTAATGCTTTGGAGTTGCCCACATGTATCTACCTTGAACTTCTCACTCTCTTGCTGGGACTTCAAATTCTCTTTGACCAAAGTCTGAACCATCTCGGACAGTGAATTAATATTCTGAAATTGCCTACGTGCCTCAGCCTTGAACCTCTCATTCTCTTGTTGAGCCTTCAAATTCTCCCTAGCCATGGTGCTGACCAGTTCCGCAAGTGAGGGTTCATAGCTTTGGTTTTGCTGAGGGTATTGCCCTTGGAATTGATGTTGATGGTAGTGCTGGGGGTATTGGTTCGCATACTGACCCTCCACTGGTTTGTTCCCGTACCTAAAATCTTCATGATACCTCCATTCGGTGTTGTATACGTCTGAGTGGGGGTCAAAGTGATGTGTTCCCCAGCTTTGCCCATATCCGTTCACATGACCCATTGCATTTATTTTCTTGACGAAGAGTCTGGGGCATTGATCCGTAGTGTGATCTTCCTCCTTACATATTTTGCATGCCTTGACCGCTTTATTTGACCCCGCCATCATGTTTTCCATGAATTGCTCCATGGTACTACACAACCTGTCAATTTTGGAGTCTTCTGTTGTGGGCAAAGGCATATTCTGTTTGGGCAGATCACTTTCGTCTTCTCTCGAAGCCTCTGCAAACTCATTGAAAAATCTGAATGCGTCATTTGCGCTCTTATTTAACACTGATCCTCCACATGCAACGTTGAGGAGTTTCCTCTCCGTTGGGCAAAGTCCAGTCATGAAGTAATGGATAAGATCATGGTCTGGAATTTGATGTTGTGGGCATTTGACCAATATTTGTTTGAACCTAGCCCAGTAGTCATGGAAGTTTTCATTATTCCCCATCTTTATGTTGTAGATCTTCTTCCTCACCTCCTGAATCTTTGATAATGGGAAATACTTCTCAAAAAACTTATGCTGGAGCTGTGCCCAGGTGCTCACTTCTCCTTCGGGCAAAGTATAGAGCCACTCTCTTGCTCCATCGGCCAAAGAGAATGGGAAAGCCAAAAGTCTGATGTATTCGCCCAAAGGGGCTGCTCCTTGGATGGTTCCACATGCTAGTTCAAAGTCTTGGATATGCCTTTGAGGATCCTCCCACGGCATGTCACTGAAATTGGGCAGAATTTGTAGGAAGTCGTGCTTCATCTCCCAGTTCTGGTTAATCGTAGGCAAAGTGATGCCTGAAGGTCTCAGATTCAGATTCGAAGGGAACATCATGTCCCTTAGTGTCTTGTTCGCCTCTCCCATCGTAGATTTTGAGGTTAGTACGGGGCAAACTCTTCTTGTCTCCTCTGCCCTGGCTCTTGTTTGGGCAGGCTAGTTACTTTGGGCTGCACGTGCTATTTGCCCTGGTTTCTTCGTTCTGCTCTCCTTTGCCCTGTACGGTCAACCTGAGCAAGAACAAAAATAACAAGTTAAATAGCACAGAAAACTAATTGCTGGAATATTGCCTCCCCGGCAACGACGCCAATTTTGACGACGCGAAAACTTTGTCGTGGAAGCTAACGCGGCCAAAATAAATTTATAAAGATTCCTAAACTCAACACAAGATAGCAAGTGGTAATTATAGGGTCGATCCCACGAGGAAGCAATTGCAATTTAGTTAATCTCGGCTTTGCCCAAATAGTGTCACAATAAAAAGGTTTTGGATTTGGTTGCTGAGTCACAGCGTTTAATCAAACTACTAACTATCAGAAACAATGAAACTAATTAACCCAAACTAACATGCAAAAATAATAAACTATCACTTTGACCAAACTGGAAACAGAAAACAATTAATAAAACTGAAATCAAATAAGCGAAAATAGGCTTCTGGGCTTTGGCTTCTCTCTGGGTTCTCTGGGCAAACTACCGATCCCTGGCACTAAAGATTTTAACTGATGGTTTGTCAATCGGTTATAGGATGTCAAACAAAGTGAAAGCAGTCCTATTAAGTCACGCCTACAGTCACCCCACCCCAATCCGTCCTTACTGGGTAAAGAAAAGGCAAGGTATACTTATGCCTAATCCCCTGAACCTAGACAATTCGATACCTATGTGGTCGCATGGATCTAGTTTTCCCAAACTCGCATTACTCTCTCGACGAACCCAATTCGGCCAATAGCATGTCCGGTAATCCGAATCATACGACCGCAACTCCAACACGTTCTAGCGCTATGCCCGTAGTACATCTAACGCGGAATACTCGGTTTATCAATCGCTGGTATCTCAAAGTGTAAGGGTTTCCTAACGACCAAATCAGTCTGCCCAAACCTGCAAGAATATGGTTAAACCTCAACTATGTATCGGGAACAAACCTCCAAGCAGTTAACTAAAAGCCCTATCGACCTCACGGTTCTATCCTAGCCCAGAGTTCCCTTCGATCAGCCTTTGCCCAGACGTCCTGCAAATTTAGCTACTCATACGCGAAATAATAAAACAAGAAATAAGTTGGAAAATAAAACTAAATTGCATAACTAAGAAATCTGGAATTGTTCAATCTGAAATAACAAAACAGAAATTAAAACATAAAAACATTAAAACGAAGAAAAGATCTCGGCCATGGTGGCTCCGATCTCTTCTCCGCTCTCCGGCGGCCGCTCCTTGCTCTCTCTACTTCGTGGTATATGGGTGTTGCGTGCTGTGTCGAAGGTTGTAATTTTCGTCCATCTATCTCTCTTTTATAGGTGCTGATTAGGGTTTAAAACCGCAGCTGCATGGGCCTGCATGGGCCTCCTGGAATTAGGCGCCGCAATTTCCATAAGAAATCCGCTTTCCATATTTAAGTTCTGCTGCCTTTGACTTTGCCCGATAGCGACTCTCTGCCCGGTACAAAGATTTTAATTCAGTTTCTTCTCTTCCCAGGTGGTGGTGGTGACTATTCTTCTGACTCCTCGACATCTTTACATTTGCCCATAGTGTTGACTTTGCCTTCTTGGGTCAAACTGCTCAAGTCACTTTGCCTTGAATTCGCGTGTTTGCCCAAAGTGGTGACTTTGCCTCCTTGGGTCAAATTGCTCTAGTCACTTTGCCTCGAATCCGCGCGTTTGCCCAAAGTGGACCATTCCTTTGCCTTTTCCGCGCAATCTCCACCTGCTGACATGAATCCCTGCATACTTTGCCCAAACACTCCATTGTGCCCTCCCAGACACATAAACGACTCAAACTGACTCAATAACGACTCTAAAATGGCTCAAAGATGAGCAAATAAAATGGCTCATCACATGCCCGAAACTCCGAGTCATACGACCGCAATCTCCAGCAAGTTCTAATGTTATGCCCGCAAAAGTACTATAAGGTACATCTATGAGGTTTGCCCAATCACCGATATCCCAGAGTGGGTGAGTTTACTAATGGTTATTTCGCTTGACCAAACCCCCAGAAATGGTACTCAAACAACTTTGCATCGAGAACAAACTCCCAACCGACTACTCTAGACCCATCAGCCTCACGATTCTATCTTAGCCAAGAATCTCCTTCGATCCGCCCTCTTCCCAGACGCTAAACCTGCTTAGCTACTCATATCAAAAATAAAACACAAATAAATGGATGAAAAACGATCTATATTATTCATAACTAAGAAATGGAAATTGTTTTGAAAACAAAAATGTAAAAACGAAATTAAAAACATCAAATCATGAAATTGTTTGTAGCCCGTAGGTAGACCTGTAAATGGAGCGGATTTTATCCAGATCCGCTCCAGATCCGTGGTTTTTTAACTGGTTTGGATCGTAATATTTGATGCGTTTACCCGTTTTTCGATCCGACTCGTTTACCCGTTTTATAAATAGATCGGATACGGATCAAGGCCGACCCGATCCGTTAATGACCCGACCCTTTAAAATATTAATTAACATTATATATATATATATATATATATATATATTAATAAATTAATTATATATTTATAATCTAAACAATTAAGAGTATGTTTGGTTTCCCAATTTTTATAAAGTCAATATAATAATTATCAATACATTATAAAGCTAATTTTTATAACTTAAACAATTAAAAAGACATTAGGTTATAATATATTTTTATAACTTAAACAATGAATTTTTTTACCCTCTAAAAAATTGATTTTTTAGTATTTTAGTTCGTTGTTAAAAAGGATTTTGAACAATTAAAAATTCCTTTGTTATGAACTTATAAATCATGGACGAATTTATATTATTTTGTTATTAAGATGTTATTAAAAAAATATTACTATAATTTTAAATCGGGTCGAAAAAAACCCGTTGGATAACCTTTGATCCGTCGGATACGGATTTGAATCGAGTTTTCGATGATCCAGCGGGTCGCAGAGCGGGTACGGATCTACAAATTTAAATTATTAAACGGGTACGAATCAGTGTCGATCCGCTCCGGATCCGCCCCATTTACAGGTCTACCTGTAGGACCGATCTACTCCAAAACAAAAAGAAGAACTTGGCCGTGGTGGCCCCAATTCCTTCTCGATCTCCGATATTCACCTCCGACGCAGCTTGTGTCACTATTTCGACGACGGACACAAAGCACTTATCTCCTTGCTCGTCTAACATGCGGGATACATTTTCGTCGCAAAGCAAAGGAGCTTGCACGTTTCACACGTCATAGCCTTGTGTGAAAAACTACAACAAATACACGACATTGGGCGTAGAGCGCAAAACTATACGAATCCGACTCATAAGAGTGTCGAGCGTAATTTGTTCCCTATGAAAGAATAGACACATATCTACTCCGTCGAAATAAGCCACTCGATCCCAACGACCACCGTACGTAACGTATCGTGATTCGTCGATTCGACATCTAAATAAAAACACCATTGAATTCAGGGAACCCAAAATATTCATCAAAACGCATAAACAAAGTCACAATCAGACAATTAAAAAAAAAACTCACTGTTACTTGGTTACTTGGTCACCGAGTGCTTGGTGACTGAACACCGAATAACCGAGTGGTTTCTCGGTTACTTGGTTACCGATATCACCGAGTGATGCCGGTTACCGAGTAGCCGAGAAACTCTTGATCTTCATAAGTATACACGGTGGGTACTCGGTAGCATCGACCCACCGAGTACAAACCGTGTACTTTCCAACGTATATTCGAACGGAGTTTATTGTAAAGGGGATTTTTGTGTGAGAGAATCAAGTTTTTTTTCGAAAATATATAGGGATTGAGGGTTTGAGGTAGGCAACGATGCATGCAATAACACTCCACCAGCCAAGAAAATTTAATTTTTGGTGGAGGCGGGCCCGACAGTTTTTTTATTTTTTATTTTTTAATATTTTTATATGTTTTTTATTTTATTAATGGAGTGAATATAAAAATAAGGGTAAAGAGGATATTTTCTTTGCAAAGTGTATAATTTTTATGTGTTTTTATGAAGTGTGTTAAAAAGATGAATTTCTTATATTTGTGCATTAAAAGTGGTTTTCCCGCCTTGATATCCATAAAACTTTTGTAAAGTGAAGAGTATTATTAATTTTTATTTTAAAAAAATAATACACACTGAAGTATCTACCTACTTTGAATTTAAATGACACGTCTTTTTTTTTTAATTAAATTTTATATTTTGAATTAATTTTATGTGTAAAGTATAAAATTCTATTCGTTAATTTTTCCTTTAAAAAAGCTGCCTATAAAATTAAGAATAAATATTATTTATATTATTTTGGTAAAAAAAATTAAGAATAATTTAATATTTAAGGTGAAAAAAATACTAGTTGTTTTTAAAACTAAAAAAATAAGTGAAAATTTAAGTGATGCAATCCAAAGACCCGCGAAAGACGGTGATGTTCGTTTTCAGGCCGTAACGACGAAGAAGAAATCAGAACGAGGGTCTAGAGTGTGCCGAAGACGCGCCGCGAAGTTCGGTCGAACTTTAGGCTTGGTGTTGGCCGACACTAAGGCCTGTCGGCCGACAGGAGGGTTGAAATCGATATTCTGGGGAACACGAGTTTCAACCCGAGGTGAAACCCGAATTTCTGGTTAGGTGTCGGCCGACACTATAACCTGTACATCTTCAGAAAAGTAGCGCAGCGGCGAAAAACTTAATGTTTAGTGTTAAGTTTTTATTTGCGTCATTTTTAATTGTTTTATTTGCGTCAGTTTTTAATTGTTTTGATTATGATTGTTTTATTTCTTTTATTTAATAATTAATGTATTGCTTCTATAAAGCTCCCCAATGTAATGTTTTAATCAGACAATTATGATTTGATAAATAAAATTACTTTTTGTGAGTTTTACTAAAATTCTCTCAGGGGTTCGAATTCTACTCGACTATCTAAAAAATTCAACCGACGAATCAACGAAGTGATCCACCCTTCATCGTGTGTCTTTCTCATCCCCGAGTGGCTGCGTCGATCACGTGTTGGGGTCAAGGGTTTCGTCCTTAGATTATTTCACGAATCAGATTCAGAGGTTTTGGGACCTTCCGCTGGTATCTTCTATCTTTTCTGTTCTTGTTCTTCTTCTATTTTCGATCCCAACGAGGTTCATATCAGTTGGTATCAGAGCTCAGGTTCGGGTTCAATTTTTTTTATTACGTAACCTCGTTTCGTTTTTCTTTCTTTCTTTCTTTCGTGTCTTCTTCTTTATTTTTGTTTCTTCTTCTCGTTTGATTTAAAAAAAAAAAATTATTTTTTATTTTCGAAATTACTGTTCATTCGAAAATTACTGTTTATCCGAACAGCAAAAAAAAAAAAAAAGGTTTTGTGGCGAAAATAAAATAAAATTATTCGACGCCAAAATTGTGAGATTGTTTTTCTAGGTTCTGGGCATTTTATAGAGTCATTCTTGTGCTTTTCCGTGTACCTTTTGGACTTTCCGTTTTCAGCACTTTCCGACGTTTCCGTGGATTTTTTTGGAGTTGAATTCGACCGGTAGATTGAGAAGTTCGATTCTTTGAGAGAGAAAAGTGAGAGAAACCCAAGCGTTGAGTGACTTACCATATTGAGTGATACACGAGAGTGGTGAGGATTTCTCTATTTTGTTTCAAACACTTTTGCAGGATGACTGAGATGAATCATCCCCAAGCTAAGCTCATCCTGGAGACATTACAAGCGGAGTTAGGGATGATCATTATGTCGGAGATGGAGGTGGTGCATGAGCGACTTACCGCCCTGGAGGAGAGACTTCATCGAGATAATGCATGGTATCGAAGAGGTGGCGGCGGATACCGAGGAGTTCAGAATGGCCATCGTCGAGCCCGTGATTGTAGTCGGGAGTTTTATGTTGAGAAGGATGAAGCTTCTGACATGGAAGGAAGGAAGTACAGAGTGGAGTTCCAGTGCGAGAGTTGGAGCAATATTGAGCGTCTGTTAGGGGAGCTGGTACAAGCGTCAATGAAGCTTGGGAAAGTAGAGACTCATAAAGAAGGCGAGATACCAGAACCGTTAGCTTCGGTGGAGTCCGAGGAAGAGAATTCGGTGGAGTCCGATGACCTTCTTCCCCTTAGTAGATGCACGCATGAGGTTGATAAAATCGAGGATCAGCGATTGGAGTTACCCATGGTGAAACAAGCAGAGAAAGAGGGGCCACCGACGTCTGTGGTGTGGTGCAAGGAGACGATGTTCTATACTAACGATCTATCTTCTCTGCCCCTTTCTATTCGTTTTGTGTGGCAGGAAATTGATGATGTTTTCCCTGAGGATACACTTCCTGATTTATCATCGATTCGAGGGATTGAGCATCAGACTGACATTGTTCCGAGTCTGTTCGTGAGAGTGGTGTTCGATAATTTTCGGTACGGTATCAATATGAAAATTTCAATATTTCGGTATTTCGGTATATACCGATATATCGATAATAGTCGGTATAGTTCGATATTTCGGTATATATATATACTTGGGTATGCAAAAAAAAGGTCGGTATGATTCGATATATCGATATTTTTGATATAATTCGATAATAAAAATTTCAATATGATTCGGTATATCGATATTTTCGGTATACTGAAAGTTCGGTACGATATCGGTATAAATTTTTTCGATAACGAAATTTCGGTATATCAATAATCGGTATACCGAAATTTTCGGTACGGTATCTGTATGGATTTTTTTTCGATACCGAAATTTTCGGTACAGTAGCGGTATGACAATATCGGTACGATACGGTACGGTATCCCAACCCTATTTATGGGCGGATTTTTTGACTTCTTTCCCAAGTTTGGGATATTTATCTCTCTCCTATATATATGTAATCCTAATACTAATTTGGGTTAACACTAATGCTAGAATCAAATAGTATAGAGATTACAGAACTTGTAATTTGGATCTATATTTTTCTAGTGAAAAACTACTGCAGCGGCAAAGTGGACGTAACCCTCGTTAACGGGTGAATCACTATAAATCTTATGTTTTATTTTTCGTATTTCGTTTGTGGTTTCGTGAGCATTTCAGGCGGGGATTTGAACGCGAATTTCCTAACAACTAGTATCATAGAGCTGGGGTTTTAGCGATCGAGAAAAGCAATGTCGGAGACCACCACTTCCTTCGGGGTTACAAATTTGACGGAATAACTATGGGCACTGGAAAATGGAGATTGAGGACTACCTTTATGGGAAGAGGCTCGGAATTTCCTTGAAGGGTAGACCGGAGAAGATGACAGATGATGAGGAATAATGGGAAAGCCTCGACAAGCATGTGTTAGGGCTGATACGTTTATCTCTGTCAATGAACATATCACACAATGTGCGCGAAATACCCACAACCAAAGGCTTGATGGCAGCCCTATCAAATATGTACGAGCAACCAGGGGCGGACCCAGCTTTTAAGTTGAGTGAGAGCCAAATTTTCAAATAAATAAAATAATAAATAAATAAATATAAAATTGTACCATTTATTTTATAATTATTTAAATATAATATTAAATTTCATAGTTTTATACGTATAATATATTATATATGGAGGGATAAATTTAAAAAAAAAAATTACATCAAAAAAATGTTAGTTTATATATTTAAAAAAATAATAGAGTATAAAAATATATCTTAAAAAATATTGAAGTTTTTTAGAAAAAATAGATCTAAAACATTAAAAAAAACTAGACAACTTGAACAAAAAAAAGCAATACATGTATATTATTATCAATTTATTTTTAATTCATAGAATAATAAAAAAATACAACAAAGTATACGAAAAGTTAATAATTGTTGAAAAATGTTTAAAAATATATAAATAATTGATTGCACAAGTAATTATAGTAAATATATTTATATATTAGAGTAATAGTTAATATTCTTATAACTACTTAATTACGTATATTCTAAGGGTAGCGCTATTTGCACCCCTTATTTCTCTAAGTACACCTATTACTAAATACACCCTATTAAATATTATTTATTTTGAATATTTTTACTTAATACACCACTTAATATTCCTAATATACCTTCTAACACATACACCCCTAAATAATATATATTTTCTCTTATAATGCTTTTTAAATTTGATTACCTTGCTAATTACATAAATAAATTTATGAGATCGATCATCTTCATTGGGTCGATATAAAAATTAGGGTTCTTCATTTTATTTCTTTAAAGTAACACATCAATTATTTATTTTCAATTTATTTCAACAAAACATTTTATTCTATAGGTCACCCTCTTTGATCTCTATTCACACACACAGACCCACATAAACTGCCCCCCACACACACAGTCACACACACACACACACACACATATATATTTGCTGAATTTAATTTGTTGTCTAGAAGATAAAATGATTAATTTATTTATTGAAATATATAAGGAAAAAAATACCAGTTTTTATCGTTAATTTTATGATTTTTTAAAATTCATTGAGAAAAAAATTGATGAATGAGGTTGAGATCGGATTAAATATGCAGAATACTGTATTAAACGTATTTATTGAGTGTGAACAAAAAAATAAATATAAGAAATCAAATAAAAATAAATATTTAAAAATATTTAAAAAATAAATATTTAACGAATAAACTAAAAGCGGAAATAGTGTCGTATTTAAATAATTTTAGAGTGTATTTAGAGATTGTAATTTAAGTAGGAATATTTTAGACTAATAAAACTAATGACATAATTGTAATTATTAGTTAGTAGTGTATTTAGAGGAAAAAGGGGTTCAAATAGCGTTTCCCATATTCTAAACTCCAATATCTTAATTAATGTCAATAAAAAACACGTGTTATTATTAGTTGAAACAAAAAAAATCATTTTTAATATATTGAAATTAATTAAGAATTAAAATAGTGAAACTACTCCAAAAAAATCATTTTTAATATATTAAAATTAATTAAGAATTAAAATAGTGAAACTACTCCGCTATTGCCATTGAGGTCCTTAAAAAATAAAATAAAAAATTAATTTATCTTTTCCATAATTTTTGCATGAGTTCCGTGAAAAATACTGCGCCATTGAAAAATACTCCGTCATATAAAATTTTAGTGAGGGCCAAATAAAATTAGCCTTACTATTCTAGCAAAATACAAAATCTCAGTGCGGGCCTCGGCCCGCACTCGCCATAGTGTAGGTCCGCCACTGCAAGCAACCCTCAGTGAACAACAATGTGTATCTCATGAAGCAGTTGTTAAACCTGAAGATGTCGGAGAACGCGACTGCGGCTACTCATGTGAATGAGTTAAAATCCATCTTAACCAAGCTGAAATCGGTCGGGTTGACTTTTGATAACGAGATATACGCTTTGATCCTACTTACGTCTTTGACGGATAGTTGGGAGCCCATGCAGGCAGATGTTAGCAACTCTATGGGGAAGGAGACTGGCGACGATGTTTACTTGTCGTGGGGCAAACGCCGGTCAATTGCAGTAAGTTATCTTGGCTTTCCCAAATTGTTGTCACGATTTAAAAGAAAAGATTTTGATTTGTTGCTGTGGGCACAACGATTTTTATCAAACTACCAAATTCAAATAATTAAATATAAACTAACTATGACCAAACTAATCATGCAGATCTACTAAAAATAAAGACTACGGCCAAACTGAACATCTGGGCATACAACGTCTCTCAAGGTCATCTGGGCATACTACTGGTCATATGCACTAAATATTTCTATCAGCGGTTTGTCAGTGGTTATAGGGTGCTTTAAAAAGATAAAGTGGTCCTATTGTGTCACGCCCACAGTTACCCCACCCTTATCTGGCCTTACAATTTAAAGAAGATTCAAGGTAATGTTATGTTCAATCTCCTAGATCTGAACAATTCGATACCTATGTACCCATCATAGATCTTGTTTACTCAAACCTGCATTTACATCTAGACAGACCCACTCAACCAATAGCATGCCCGAAACTCCGAGTCATACGACCGCAATCTCCAGCAAGTTCTAATGTTATGCCCGCAAAAGTACTATAAGGTACATCTATGAGGTTTGCCCAATCACCGATATCCCAGAGTGGGTGAGTTTACTAATGGTTATTTCGCTTGACCAAACCCCCATAAATGGTACTCAAACAACTTTGCATCGAGAACAAACTCCCAACCGACTACTCTAGACCCATCAGCCTCACGATTCTATCTTAGCCAAGAATCTCCTTCGATCCGCCCTCTTCCCAGACGCTAAACCTGCTTAGCTACTCATATCAAAAATAAAACACAAATAAATGGATGAAAAACGATCTATATTATTCATAACTAAGAAATGGAAATTGTTTTGAAAACAAAAATGTAAAAACGAAATTAAAAACATCAAATCATGAAATTGTTTGTAGCCCGTAGGTAGACCTGTAAATGGAGCGGATTTTATCCAGATCCGCTCCAGATCCGTGGTTTTTTAACGGGTTTGGATCATAATATTTGATGCGTTTACCCGTTTTTCGATCCGACTCGTTTACCCGTTTTATAAATAGATCGGATACGGATCAAGGCCGACCCGATCCGTTAATGACCCGACCCTTTAAAATATTAATTAACATTATATATATATATTAATAAATTAATTATATATTTATAATCTAAACAATTAAGAGTATGTTTGGTTTCCCAATTTTTATAAAGTCAATATAATAATTATCAATACATTATAAAGCTAATTTTTATAACTTAAACAATTAAAAAGACATTAGGTTATAATATATTTTTATAACTTAAACAATGAATTTTTTTACCTTCTAAAAAATTGATTTTTTAGTATTTTAGTTCGTTGTTAAAAAGGATTTTGAACAATTAAAAATTCCTTTGTTATGAACTTATAAATCATGGACGAATTTATATTATTTTGTTATTAAGATGTTATTAAAAAAAATATTACTATAATTTTAAATCGGGTCGAAAAAAACCCGTTGGATAACCTTTGATCCGTCGGATACGGATTTGAATCGAGTTTTCGATGATCCAGCAGGTCGCAGAGCGGGTACGGATCTACAAATTTAAATTATTAAACGGGTACGAATCAGTGTCGATCCGCTCCGAATCCGCCCCATTTACAGGTCTACCTGTAGGACCGATCTACTCCAAAACAAAAAGAAGAACTTGGCCGTGGTGGCCCCAATTCCTTCTCGATCTCCGATATTCACCTCCGACGCAGCTTGTGTCACTATTTCGACGACGGACACAAAGCACTTATCTCCTTGCTCGTCTAACATGCGGGATACATTTTCGTCGCAAAGCAAAGGAGCTTGCACGTTTCACACGTCATAGCCTTGTGTGAAAAACTACAACAAATACACGACATTGGGCGTAGAGCGCAAAACTATACGAATCCGACTCATAAGAGTGTCGAGCGTAATTTGTTCCCTATGAAAGAATAGACACATATCTACTCCGTCGAAATAAGCCACTCGATCCCAACGACCACCGTACGTAACGTATCGTGATTCGTCGATTCGACATCTAAATAAAAACACCATTGAATTCAGGGAACCCAAAATATTCATCAAAACGCATAAACAAAGTCACAATCAGACAATTAAAAAAAAAACTCACTGTTACTTGGTTACTTGGTCACCGAGTGCTTGGTGACTGAACACCGAATAACCGAGTGGTTTCTCGGTTACTTGGTTACCGATATCACCGAGTGATGCCGGTTACCGAGTAGCCGAGAAACTCTTGATCTTCATAAGTATACACGGTGGGTACTCGGTAGCATCGACCCACCGAGTACAAACCGTGTACTTTCCAACGTATATTCGAACGGAGTTTATTGTAAAGGGGATTTTTGTGTGAGAGAATCAAGTTTTTTTTCGAAAATATATAGGGACTGAGGGTTTGAGGTAGGCAACGATGCATGCAATAACACTCCACCAGCCAAGAAAATTTAATTTTTGGTGGAGGCGGGCCCGACAGTTTTTTTATTTTTTATTTTTTGAGGTTTTTATATGTTTTTTATTTTATTAATGGAGTGAATATAAAAATAAGGGTAAAGAGGATATTTTCTTTGCAAAGTGTATAATTTTTATGTGTTTTTATGAAGTGTGTTAAAAAGATGAATTTCTTATATTTGTGCATTAAAAATGGTTTTCCCGCCTTGATATTCATAAAACTTTTGTAAAGTGAAGAGTATTATTAATTTTTATTTTAAAAAAATAATACACACTGAAGTATCTACCTACTTTGAATTTAAATGACACGTCTTTTTTTTTAATTAAATTTTATATTTTGAATTAATTTTATGTGTAAAGTATAAAATTCTATTCGTTAATTTTTCCTTTAAAAAAGCTGCCTATAAAATTAAGAATAAATATTATTTATATTATTTTGGTAAAAAAAATTAAGAATAATTTAATATTTAAGTGAAAAAAATACTAGTTGTTTTTAAAACTAAAAAAATAAGTGAAAATTTAAGTGATGCAATCCAAAGACCCGCAAAAGACGGTGATGTTCGTTTTCAGGCCGTAACGACGAAAAAGAAATCAGAACGAGGGTCTAGAGTGTGCCGAAGACGCGCCGCGAAGTTCGGTCGAACTTTAGGCTTGGTGTTGGCCGACACTAAGGCCTGTCGGCCGACAGGAGGGTTGAAATCGATATTCTGGGGAACACGAGTTTCAACCCGAGGTGAAACCCGAATTTCTGGTTAGGTGTCGGCCGACACTATAACCTGTACATCTTCAGAAAAGTAGCGCAGCGGCGAAAAACTTAATGTTTAGTGTTAAGTTTTTATTTGCGTCATTTTTAATTGTTTTATTTGCGTCAGTTTTTAATTGTTTTGATTATGATTATTTTATTTCTTTTATTTAATAATTAGGGTATTGCTTCTATAAAGCTCCCAATGTAATGTTTTAATCAGACAATTATGATTTGATAAATAAAATTATTTTTTGTGAGTTTTACTAAAATTCTCTCAGGGGTTCGAATTCTACCCGACTATCTAAAAAATTCAACCGACGAATCAACGAAGTGATCCACCCTTCATCGTGTGTCTTTCTCATCCCCGAGTGGCTGCGTCGATCACGTGTTAGGGTCAAAAGTTTCGTCCTTAGATTATTTCACGAATCAGATTCAGAGGATTTCTCTATTTTGTTTCAAACACTTTTGCAGGATGACTGAGATGAATCATCCCCAAGCTAAGCTCATCCTGGAGACATTACAAGCGGAGTTAGGGATGATCATTATGTCGGAGATGGAGGTGGTGCATGAGCGACTTACCGCCCTGGAGGAGAGACTTCATCGAGATAATGCATGGTATCGAAGAGGTGGCGGCGGATACCGAGGAGTTCAGAATGGCCATCGTCGAGCC
Organism: Euphrasia confusa; assembly: GCA_954870475.1. Taxonomy (NCBI): domain Eukaryota; kingdom Viridiplantae; phylum Streptophyta; class Magnoliopsida; order Lamiales; family Orobanchaceae; genus Euphrasia; species Euphrasia confusa. The sequence goes on along the minus strand of OX940959.1, from coordinate 5,066,400 downwards.
CGTGATTGTAGTCGGGAGTTTTATGTTGAGAAGGATGAAGCTTCTGACATGGAAGGAAGGAAGTACAGAGTGGAGTTCCAGTGCGAGAGTTGGAGCAATATTGAGCGTCTGTTAGGGGAGCTGGTACAAGCGTCAATGAAGCTTGGGAAAGTAGAGACTCATAAAGAAGGCGAGATACCAGAACCGTTGGCTTCGGTAGAGTCCGAGGAAGAGAATTCGGTGGAGTCCGATGACCTTCTTCCCCTTAGTAGATGCACGCATGAGGTTGATAAAATCGAGGATCAGCGATTGGAGTTACCCATGGTGAAACAAGCAGAGAAAGAGGGGCCACCGACGTCTGTGGTGTGGTGCAAGGAGACGATGTTCTATACTAACGATCTATCGTCTCTGCCCCTTTCTATTCGTTTTGTGTGGCAGGAAATTGATGATGTTTTCCCTGAGGATACACTTTCTGATTTATCATCGATTCGAGGGATTGAGCATCAGACTGACATTGTTCCGAGTCTGTTCGTGAGAGTGGTGTTCGAGCCTGACATAGTCTTGGATTTGAGGACAAATCCTCTTGAAGAGGAGGGGAATGATGCAATCCAAAGACCCGCAAAAGACGGTGATGTTCGTTTTCAGGCCGTAACGACGAAGAAGGCATCGGAACGAGGGTCTAGAGTGTGCCGAAGACGCGCCGCGAAGTTCGGTCGAACTTTAGGCTATGTGTCGGCCGACACTAAGGCCTATCGGCCGACAGGAGGGTTGAAATCGATATTCTGGGGAACACGAGGTTCAACCCGAGGTGAAACCCGAATTTCTGGTTAGGTGTCGGCCGACACCATAACCTGTACATCTTCAGAAAAGTAGCGCAGCGGCGAGAAACTTAATGTTCAGTGTTAAGTTTTTATTTGCCTCAGTTTTAATTGTTTTATTTGCGTCAGTTTTTAATTGTTTTGATTATAATTGTTTTATTTCTTTTATTTAACAATTGGGGTATTGCTTCTATAAAGTTCCCCAATGTAATGTTTTAATCAGACAATTATGATTTGATAAATAAAATTACTTTTTGTGAGTTTTACTAAATTTCTCTCAGGGCTTCGAATTCTACCCGACTATCCAAAGAATTCAACCGACGAATCAACGAAGCGATCCACCCTTCGTCGTGTGTCTTCCTCATCCCCGAGTGGCTGCGTCGATCACATGTTGGGGTATAGGGTTTCGTCCTTAGATTATTTCACGAATCAGATTCAGAGGTTTTGGGACTTTCCGCCGGTATCTTCTATCTTTTATGTTCTTGTTCTTCTTCTATTTTCGATCCCAACGAGGTTCGTATCATTAAGAGTATACAGTAGAAACTCTATATAGTAATAAACTCCATATAGTAATAAAAAATTAAAGTTCCAGCTTGGGACCAGTTATAAATAGGAATAAACTCCACATTATCATAAGTCATACATTTTTCAAGTCCGTTGATTAATATATAATAAAAATATTTATTTATAATATTTTTATTTATCAAAATCAATAAAAAAATTCAGTTGACTAAAATCAATAAAAATTTTCAGTTGACTAAAATCAATAACATATAAATTATGGTAAAAGTTTATAGTCTTCAGATACATTAGTTATGTTAAACACAATTTTTACATATTGGATACATTAATATTTTATGTTAAACACAATTTTTATATAGATAATATAATATATGGTCAAATTTTCTTAGTCAAAACTATTAAATTGATTATCTAAACTTAAAGATAGATAATATACGATTTATGTTATATTTATATTTATATTATTTTTTATACGAAAAAATTATTTTTATTTTGTAAAAATCTATATAAGAATAACTCTCTATAGTAATATTTTTTTTACTGTCCCAACATATGAATGTATGGAGTTTCTACTGTAATTGTAATTTAAAGTGAAAAAATAAAATTATTTTCTTTATTAGGTAAAAATATGCGTGTGACAATAAATAGGACATCAATATTAGGGGTGTTCACGGGCGGGTTTGGGCGGGTTTATCTCTAAATAATGAACCGACCCAATGATGGCGGGTTGCCACTTTTATCAACCGTACCCACCCTTATTTTTACTCCAACCATACGGTCGGGCCAAAACGGGTGCGGACGGATGGCGGGCGAAATAGCGGGTTTAAATATGTAAATTGAAGTGATTTATCAAATTTTCTGTACCGTTTAATTTTGAATGGGCGGCATATTCACGAAAGCTATAAATTACAAGATGCTTTAATTTCTTCGTCTTTCTTGAACCTCTTGAAATGTTGTCACACCCATGATTTTCGGTTTTCAAATTCATTATCGTTTGTACTCACCATTACAGACATTAGTTACTGGTGAAATATTATAGTACTAGTATTTAATTTTCTTGGAAGAATTATGCTTTGAAAAACTTGATGTCTTTAAAGGTTTAGGAGAAAAAACTTTCTCCATGGTTATGTTCTTTGTAAGATTTTTACTATGTTATTGTCCATCTCAAACAAACAAATAAATAAGTTTAATTAAAAAAAAATATTTTTATGGAGACAAAAGAGAAGTTAAAGAACAAAGATTTTGGTTGAGATTTAAGGCCATAGTAAGGCGAAGCCGAAGAATGGTTGAGATTTAAGGAGGGTGTATTCAATTGGAATTTTAATGATTTTTTTTTGAACTTTTAAAAGTTAATGGATTTTTGTGGATTTTTTAAATCTATGGAGTCTAGGAAGAGTTTGATTTACATTTTTTTTATTGACTTTCATGAATTTTCATAAACTTCACAATAATTGAGAAATACATTTTTTAATTGATTTACATGAATTTCCATAAACTTTTATATATAAAAAAATCAATTGTTTTAAAAAAATCCAAATTGTTTAGAAAATAAAATATATAATTAGTTCAAAAAAAAAAAAATATATATATATATAATTATTCATCATTATTATTTTTTTATTAATTTAGATTATTGTCATATATAACATTAACAATATTTTTTCTCCATAAATTAGCTTACGTTCTTTGTTATAGTAAATTTTGATCTAACCGTGTATTTATATGTACAGTATATCAAAGCATATAAAGATTATAAGTATTATTTTTTGATTTTTTTTATCTATTTAATTTTTTTTACTTATTTATGTTTATTTATATATTTTTTAATTTTTATTATTTTTTTAATAATTGATTAGTCAATTTTTTTTTATTTCATATTTTAAAACTTTATTATGTTTATTTGTATATATTTTTAAGTTTTATTATTGTTTTAATAATTAATTTGTCAATTAAAATAGAAATTCGTAGAAATTTTATGTATTTATGAAAGATTTTGGGATGTGAAGTTCCTTTGTATTTTTTGGTTGAAATCAATAGAAATCTATTGACTTTTAAAATCTTTTAAAATCCATTGAGTTTTAAATATTTATAGATTTTAATAGACTTTTTAAAATCGGTATTGAAAACCTTCAGATTTTAATTGACTTTTAAAAATTTAAATTGAATACCAATAGACTTTAAAAGTCCAAACAAATCTTACAGAGTTTTAAACGAATACATCCCTCTAAATTTAGGCGAAGAGTCAGAAGAGTCAAAGTCGAGCGATGAGTAAATCTTAATTAAACTCGAGTTGATCAAGTCGAGCGATGAGAAACTCGAGTTGCTCATTTCATACACATCCGTACCGAGAGTGCTTCGAGTCTTATGATATGTTTGAATGAGATCTTAAACAAGAGTTGCTCATTTCATACACATCCGTACCGAGAGTGCTTCGAGTCTTATGATATGTTTGAATGAGATACGGTGATTACAAGGACTAACAATTCGTGCAAAATCAAATGAAGAGATTATTATACTTTGTAATTTTTTCTCAAGGTTCTTCAGTTTAATAGGAGTTTGTACTTAATTTTACTTAAATTTGTTACAACAACTGCACTTTAGTTTTTTTTGCACAACATCAATGACACTACATGCAATAGTAATTGAACATTGCAAGAATAAGAGGTGATATTGTTGGAATATTTCAACCTTAGCAAATTAAAAATTTTAAAAATAGAAAAACGAAGAGAACTAAAGCATTATATATGCAGGTTTTTTAACAGCTACAAATTACCAACTCTCCTAAAAAATAAACTAGTCAATCTCTCCATTTCAATCGAAAGCGAATCTTTTGATCCTTTGAGCATTCCGGCAAACATGTCAAGTACTCGACATGATGCCATACTTTTCCTTCCTTGTCGGAGGCTTCGATGCTAACTTCCTCCAGATGTTGTTCCCATGCGTATTTCGTCTTTTCTCTCTCTTGTATCAAGGTTTTCCATAGAAACATAGTGACTTTCTTATCACTCTACTCACTATTCTCTGCCATGTATCTTGGACGAAAAATACGAAGCAAAACATTTAAAACACGAGCAAGGGAATCGAGACGGAGTTGATAATTCATGATACTGAGATCCAAGTGTTCGACTACAACCGGTTTGTCGTTGAAATCCCATTCGATCGTCTTCATCTTGTAATATAACGCCTCAGAAAAAGTCAGAGAGATTTGAGATTGACTTACCGCCTTTACCAGCCCAAATAACTTAAGGATCCTCGGTAAAACATCAATATCATTTTTATCGTGGTGACGCAGACAATGGTGAAAGCTTAAATTCGACTTCCACTCCTCGGAAGTTGCCGCGAGAGATAATGTTATTGGCGAAGAACCGTTGGAAAGCTCGAGATAGTGTATGTTCGGGAGGTCGATAATAGCCTTCTTGAACCAACTCCGTAATTCATGAATAATCAGGCTCTCGATCGAACGACTAGATAGGTTGATTTCTTCATAGCCACAGCAATATAGAAGACTCAACACCCGAAGACTGGGGAAGTTGCACGAGAAGTAGTGAAACGAATCTGTAGAGAGTGTGACTTGTGATAGATACAAAGACGTGAGACGAGGAAAGTAGTTGACGTGGTTAGGATACCAATTCGGACTGCCATAGATGCGGATGCTTTTAAGGTTTGGGGCGTCGATTTCAATTGAAGTCGCGGATGAAAAAGAAAACTTAAAGTAGTCGAGACAGTGATTCATGTTTTCCTTAATAACCACGGTTTCGAAGCCGTGGCAGTGGTATATGACTAGACGTTTAACCAAAGGACAGCCTGATATTAACTTTTCAGAGCCTCGTCGGAAACTAGGGCTCCGGAGAGAGAGAGGTTTCGTAGATTTTTCAACTTAAACTTACGGATGGAATTGATTTCCGCGAAGCTGCACCCTTGCAAAATTAGGGTTTGGAGGGATTCGGCCTTAAAGACTAAGGAGGGCAGATTAAAATACAGGCTATAGTCGATGGAAAGATGTAACGAGGTGGTGAGAGCGGGGTTGATTAATATCGGGATCCATTTGTCGAGAACTGAAAAATCAATCATGAGAGCTAGGGAGTTTCTTCTCTCGGTACAGTCGTGTCTGAGCTCGGATCCAACTTTCGAGCCGCTTCTCGTTTTGGATGGGATCTGTCGTCAGTTGTATACACGGGCAGTGGATATGGAGCAGACATACTTACGCCAGAGGGCGAAGACTTCTTGGCTTCGGGATGGAGATCAGTGTACGACCTTCTTCTTCAGGAGTATTGCGGTTAGACGGGCTCGATCTCGTATTCTTCAGGTCGAGACTGCTGCTGGGGAGCTAGTGCACGATTCCTCTCAGATTAGTAGTACGATCGTGACATTCTTCCAGGGACTTTTGGGTACCTCGAGCTACCCTGTGGTTGGTGATTTACGCCCTTTCGTGTCTAGGCGACTGACGGTTGAGATGGCTGAGCACATGGTCCGACCAGTGACAGATTCGGAGATGCATGATGTTCTGTTTGCTTTCGAGGATGATAGAGCCCCAGGGCCCGATGGTTACTCTTCGGCCTTCTTCAAACAAGCCTGGCCGGTGATTAAGTTTGAGTGTCTCGCGGCCATTTCGGATTTCTTTCGTACCGGCAAGCTTGTTCGAGCTTTGAACTCAACGATTCTTTCGCTTATACCGAAGGTTGCTGTCCCGAAGCATCCTAAGGACTTTCGCCCCATCTCGTGTTGCAATGTGATGTACAAGGTGATTGCGAAAATTATTTCAAATCGTATGAGTGACAGTATGGCATTTTTGGTGGACAGATCACAGACGGCTTTTGTCCCTGGCAGACGCATCGGGGATAATATCCTCCTTGCCCGGGAGATCATGCAGGAATACGGGAAAACGGGATTGCCAGCTAGATGTGTGCTGAAAGTCGATCTGATGAAGGCCTATGACACAGTTGAGTGGAGTTTTGTGAGGGCTTCGTTGGAGACTATGGGATTCCACCAGGTGTTTATCGGTTGGATTATGGAGTGTCTATCTACTCCAGCGTATTCGGTGAACATTAATAGTTCAGCCGAGGGATATTTCAGAGGAGCCAGGGGATTGAGGCAAGGGGACCCGATGTCACCCTTTCTTTTTGTCCTTGTGATGGAAGTCCTACACGGGATTCTGGAGTGGCACATTCAGAATGAGCCAGAGTTTCAGTTCCACTGGAGATGTGAGAGGACCCGCACCTACATGCTGAGTTTTGCAGATGACCTGCTCCTCGCTTGCCATGCAGATCCTATCTCTATTGACACGCTCAAATGGGGAGTGCAACTTTTCTCAGTTTACTCGGGTCTACAAGCGAATGTAGACAAGAGTAACATATATCTCTCTCGGACGGCACAGGAGGATGCGTCGGTTATGCAGACTGTGTTTGATTTTCCAGTTGGTACTCTTCCGGTGAGGTACTTGGGAGTCCCGTTGATCTCTTCTCAGTTGAGGATCAGAGATTGCACACCACTGCTCCGGAAGATTGATGATAGACTGGGTTCATGGACCTCGCGATCCCTTTCGTATGCTGGGCGAGTCCAGCTGATTCGCTCGGTGCTCGGCACTCTTCATATATACTGGGCTAGTGTGTTCATACTCCCGCAGGGGGTCATTCAGGAGATTGAGAAGCGTTTGAGGAGATTTTTGTGGTATGGGACGGGTACTCGGGGGTATGCGAAGGTTCGATGGACAGATGTTTGCCGACCTGCCAGAGAGGGAGGATTAGGGATTCGGGACCTTACTGCTCAGAATCGGGCCCTTATGACTAGGCATATTTGGGCGATTCTGAGTCGAGATCCGGAGTCTGTTTGGGTTAGTTGGATTCAAGCGAATCGACTGAGGAGGCATTCGTTTTGGAGTGCGAAGAGTCCTAGGGCCTGCTCTTGGAGTTGGAGACAACTCCTAAAGCTTAGGCCTGATGTTCTATCGGCTATCCAGTTCCAGATTGGAGATGGGTCGCAGTTGTATCTGTGGAGGGACCCTTGGCACACCTTAGGTCGATTAGAGGAGGTGTGTCCGATGGGACCAAATTTGACTGGACTACAGATAGCCTCGCCTCTCCGCTCAGTTATTGTTGATGGGGAGTGGCAGTGGCCAGTTGACTTTGCTGAGGAGTTCGTTGGTCTTATGGAGTTGCTTCCGGCGATAGGTCAGGGGAGAGATATCTTACGGTGGAGGCTGCATAGGTCTGGGAGTTACACTTCTGCCTCAGCCTATTCACTTTTCCGCCCTGAGGGAGTCAAGGTTCCGTGGGCAGGTCTCCTTGGTGGACCTGGGTGTATACCGAGGCACTGCTTCATTCTTTGGCTTGCTATCCGTGGTCGTCTGCCGACGCGTGATAAGCCGTGGATTGGTCGGGGGGATGATTCATGCGTTTTGTGTGGAGGAGAGAGTAGAGAGACGCATTCCCATATTTTCTTTGAGTGCACTTTTACACAGGATTGCTTGAGCAGTGCTGGGAGGGAAGTTACTGGGTTCATATGGCCACGTGGCAGTTGGGAGTGTGCTGTACTCCGTGCTGCTAGACGGTGGCGTGGGAAGCATTGGACATGTACCTATCGTGGTCTTCTCGCTGCCCTGATTTATTTTATATGGCAGGAGAGGAATACGCGTATCTGGGAAGCGCGCTCGGAGTCGGCAGAGGAGGTGGCTATCAGGGCTATATCCATTATGAGGGATCGGATCGCTTCGCTACGACTACCAGATTCACTTCAGGCGAGGGCTTTGAGGCGAGTGTGGCATATCGCGTGGTAGGAGTGTCATGTTTTTTTTATTTTTGGAGTTGCTGAGAGCTAGCCTGTTAGCTTGCTTATGCGGTAGGATTTTCCTATGCGTTGTACTGTATCTCCAACATTTTTTATTTATTTTTTTATTTTTTTATATGATATTGACCGTTAACCAAAAAAAAAATCAATCAGGGGACGAAAGTCGATTAGGGGTCGAGTGGGTCCCAGGTGACGCCATGATTTGGACAGCACGGATGTCTGATGAGCCTCCTTATTTGACAGGAACAGAGTATACGAAACAATACATGTTCTAGCAATTGGGAGATTCTGTTTGAAGAAACTGGACAAACATCATCATCTTTTTCTCTTGTTTTGGCTGCTCCGTGTTCCATCAGGGAAGCGACGGAGAACAATTGGTACATATTTTGTGTTAAATCATTCTTTTATAGTAGTAAAAAATATACCTAATTAAGGATCGGTAGAAAATCGATATTATTTTATTGGATAATTTAGAAAAAAATAACTTGGTTTTAAATATTATAAAAAACTATCCTTTGCCTATTAATACAAAAGATATATCGATCATACTGGCTGGGCCCTCACTCAAGTATGAACTGATTAAGATCATGCTGCTCCTCATGTCGGTTAAATGACTCGATTCAATGCAATATTATGTGAACGATCATATAAAAAAAATTATTTTAAACAAAACAAAATTATTTTGCACTTAAAATGTACATTTTTTTAATGAGACGTGAACGATCATATATGGAACATATATTATCAGTGGTGGGACAAAGTAAAATTTTGGAAGGGGTAGATAGATAGGGGTTTGTTGATGATACCCGATCATCAAAGCCCGTGATACCCACCAGTACCACTTTTAAGAACCACACAATTAAACCCAATAATTAAACGATTTAACGATAGGGGTTTGTTATATTTAACGATTTTAGTAGAATTTCGAACATTTGATAGTACCTAAAGTAAAGTGTAATTGATAACTCACTATAATATTCTATCTTGTTTGAAATCAATTCAATTGAATCAGTGTCAGGAAATAATAAATTAAAAAAATAAAATATATTTAATTTTTTTATATTTGTGCGATAGTTGTTCGATTGAATCAGTATCAAATAAGACAAACACACTAGAGTAAGGCATCCGAAATAATCAACGTTCGAAATTCCACTAAATATTGTTGAAATTTAATTTTTGATAAATCTAAATGTGGGATTGAGCTATTTAACTATTTAATTACATGATAATTCATATAGTTGATAACTTGATTTATATTTTACAAAAAATTAAAAATAATTCAATATTATCTAAATTATTTGTTAATATCTTAATTATATTTTAATTTTCTACAAATATTGTTTTCAATTAGAAAATTATATTATTTTTATTTAAAATAATATCGCATTTAATTTTTATTTTTAAGACACCAATATAGTTTTAAATGTGTGCAATAAATTTAAAATTATCTACAATAATTATTTGTATAGGATCTGTATCATTGTTTTGCCTATGCCCTATAAATACTGCAAGCACCTATTATTAATTATTTATGAATAAATATATAACGATGATATTTATTCGGGCTTATTTCCTAAAAGACTTTTAATTTCATGTTCATAAAATCTCTAAATAGATAATTGTTCAAGTAAAAACAAGATTGTGCCAGATTAATGTTAAACCGACATTTGAAGTTCTATTATCACAATTTAGGGGTCCAACCCGTTTTTGTTTTAAAAACGTTACTATAATTTACTAATATTAATTTGCATTATTTTGAATAACGTTTTGAAAATGAACGAAAAATTATTGTGGATTTAAATACATTATTATTTGATAATCTCATATAAGTAATGGAGGATATGAGATATGATATAGTGCAAGATTTTAAGCATATAGCATTGGCATTCTTAAAGAGGCGTCTGACACCCCGTTTGGATTATGTGGATAGGACATGGCAGTGGGTAGCATGAGTGATCAGCATAGTGGGAGAATTATTATTATTTTTTTAATTTTTCATTTTCAATTTTATTTATTTCGGGTAATTTTTTAGTACATAAAAATTAAAGGCTCCATGTAATTATTACCTTTTGTAGTTATAATATATTATTTATATTTAATCTAAACACATTATTTCAAAACTTTATTTTTTTATTAATGTTTTTTTACATCATTATATTAAAAATAATTATTTCTTTAAATGTAATTTTAAAAATTTAATTATACATAAAATAATTATTACTTAAAATATACTTTGAGTATTATCTATTATGAAATTTATTATACTTCAATTTTTTTTTCTAGTCTTATTAAATTTTGTAATTTAATTTAAAATGTTAATTTATCAATTGAATGTAAGTACTTACTTCATTAGTTTTATTAGCAATATAATTAATAAATATATTAAACTAATTAATAGATTTAATTTAAAATTAAATCAATTAATTAAATAAATTAATTTATTTTCAAATTTATAATAACTAAAATATTTTTGCTAAATTTAACAATAAAAGAAAATTAAATAAAATTTGATTTGATTTGTACTACCAAGTTTATAGATATCCTATAAAAAATAATAATAAATACTTTAATTAATAATTTCATATGTCAAAATTTTATTGGTGGTGTAGAGAGTTATCTCTACCCCTGGTGGTGTTAATGTAGCTTTTTTCCAATAATACTATTTTAGTGAGACATCCAAAATGTGAAACAACATTTAGTGAAGAATCCGATGCAATATATTCTAAAATAAAAACAACAACAACAAATAAATGATATAATTGCGACACGTACGTACTATTTGTTGTCTTTATAAAGCGGAAATACTGAGAAGGAAGCACAAACTACCAAAAGTAGTAAAATTTATAAAACATGTCCACTAAAATGTGCTCACTACTTGTGGTGGTCCTGCTTATGACTTTATTGCATCATCCTCTTCTTACTGTTACACTTGATGATCCCAACAACAAGTACTGCGCCTGTGATGAAGCCTTCATCAACCGCCGAGGATTCCCCCACGGCTTCGTCTTCGGCTCGTCTTCAGCCGCCTACCAGATCGAAGGCGGTCATAATCAAACAGGGAAAGGACAAACAATGTGGGATAATTATACACATGCGTTTCCAGGTAGGTACTTTTATCAGTATTAATTCTCTTCTTTCCAAATATAATTATTTTAATTTACCAGTATTCATGACGTCATCATCTATTTACAGAGAAAATCAAGGACCACAGTACCGGAGATGTTACGGTGGATTCATATCACTTGTACAAGGTGACCCGGGCTTGTCTTTTCTCGATTTGGGTTTTGCGGCTTTACTTATTTTCGGCATTTTAATTTCTTTTACACTCTTCAACAGGAGGATGTTAAAATTTTGAAGAACATGGGAGCTGATGCATATAGATTTTCAATATCATGGGCCAGGATTTTGCCAGGTTCCTGATATCATAAAATTTGATTATTACAATATTTTAATAATATTGTAATAATATTATTAAAATAATATTTTCTTATAAATGACTATCTACATTGCTCAATCTCAGGTGGATCAGTAAGTAAAGGAGTGAATCAAGGTGGAATCGACTATTACAACAACCTCATCGACGAGCTTCTATCCAACGGTTACGTATTACTTCTATGAGTGTTCGAGAGTTATTTATTAAAAATGTGCTCATATGATTCGTAGCAGGTATTCAACCGATGGTGACTATGTTCCATTTGGACACTTCAATTCGCAAGCTTTGGAAGACTCGTACGGCGGTTTCTTGAGTTCTCGAATCGTGTAAGTAATGTACTTCATCAAGTTCAATTCCATTCGCTTGACTGATAAGAAAAAAATCATATTGTTGTGTAATACAGTGCCGATTTTCGAGATTTCGCGGATCTCTTGTTCAGTGAGTTTGGAGACAGAGTGAAGTACTGGATCACCATAAACGAGCCGTGGTGCTTCAGCTATCTCGGTTACACAATAGGCGTGTTTGCACCGGCACGATGTTCCGACTCGATGCGAAACGACTGCTTAGGTGGTGACTCAGGCGTCGAACCTTATAAAGTCATGCATAATCAGCTGCTCGCACACGCCTCTGCTGTGGCTTTGTACAAAAATAAATATCAGGTAGAAGACGCTTCATCCAACAGCTCAAACTGTTAGAGAAGTTAAAACAACTTGACATTTATATTAGTGGGACGAATATATTTGCGAATTCAGAATCTAATTCAACCGATGAATGTCGCAGGACGTGCAGAAGGGAAAAATTGGGATAATCGTGAACTCGTTTTGGTTCGCTCCTTACGATGAAACGAACGAGAACCTTAGAGCCAGAGATCGCGCTTTTGATTTCATGTTGGGATGGTAATGATTTGAAGTTTCGATATAACGTAGGTAGATCGCGTTTTTGCTCATTCTTTGAGTGTGTGTGTTGCGATTTCAGGGTTATGGATCCAATAACATTTGGTAGATACCCCGAGAGTATGAGAACGCGGATCGGAGACCGACTGCCCGAATTCACGGAAGAGGAAGCGGAAATGATCAAAGGGTCCATCGACTTCGTAGGACTAAACTATTACAGCGCGAAATACGCGAAGAGTATAGATGACTCGAATCGTGGCGAACCCAACTTCATTACGGATTCGGGTTACACTACCACAGGTCAGTCGATAATATCCTGCTTTTGATTCAACTCTGAATTGTTTTTTTTTTCTTCTGTTAGAAGTCGTATCATCTAAAAGTTCGAACTGTTAGATAAGTTACTTTCTGATACGATGAAATCCCGACACGAGCAGGATACAAAGATGGCGTACCCATAGGAGAACCAGGGAGCAACGGGAGTCGCTATTACAGTTATCCAAAGGGGCTCCGGGGAATGCTCCAATACATTAGGCTAAAGTACAATGATCCCGTGATTTACATTACCGAGAATGGTACGTAAACTTGTGATTTCTAGAGTACATGGTACAACGTACATACCGATGTCGTCGCTTAATTGTTTGCAGGGTATGACGAGAACACAAACAATAGTTTGCCGATGTCGGAGGCAATAAAGGATTACAAGAGAAAGAAGTATATTCTAGATCACTTGTGTTGTCTGCGAGAAGCAATAGAGTACTAATTATGCGAACGAGCTTATTGTTTTTTGTTTCTATTCTCGGACGATTGATGTATTGTTCGTTTTGATTCTTAATATATACTACATGATGATGCAGGGAAGATGGTGCTAATGTGAAGGGATATTTCGCGTGGTCGTTGACGGACAATTTCGAATGGGCGTCGGGCTATTTGGTTCGATTCGGGATACACTATGTGGATTTCAGAGATGCAGCTTTGAGAAGGCACCCCAAGCTTTCTGCACAATGGCTCAGAACTGTCTTCGGGGGAGTAATTGAATCGAATCAAACTGAACTTGTTTCTAGCATATGAGATGGAAAACCTGTGTTAGAATTGTGATGTTGTGTTATTTATTTATTTGACTATGCGTTGATAAGTTGTTACATCTATCGGTTAAATATTCTCTTGTCTCACTGCCCAAGTTTTTTTTTTTTTAGTTTTTGTTTTTTTGTCTCTAATTATAAAAGTTATACTCTGTTTAGATTAATTGTTACCATTTCTTTGTAATTTGCAAAATAATGATTGCTTGAAGTCTGAACAGAGTACTTCATTTACAATGAATTAAACAAACTCATATAATCAATAAATTAAATACGGCCCACCTTATTTCTTAATTTTCCTATCAACAAACTTTATAAATAAAAAGCTGGGTTTAAATGTATGGAATAGAAACGAAACTTTTCATTTAATGTATCATGGAGTAATTAATTTCGGTCCAAATTAAGGACCCACGATTGATTTACTACACCATTATTTGTCGCCAAAAAATGTCCCAACAATAATTGAGACCAAAGGAGGAAAACTGTCGGCCAATTGCTCGAGCAATCATTGCATCGTATTTTAAAAAAGAACTAAAAAACAAGCATCTAGAAATATCTCCGTAGATAGTGAGTGATGTGTGTGCCCGAGCACTTCAATTAAATATACTTACTACTTTTATCTCCTAATAAATTAATAATAATAATAATATGAAATAGAAAAAGTTTACGTTGTAAATTATCCATTTTTAATTTTTTTTATCACGATGTGAAGATATTAATATGGGAGCTTTTGGATATTGAAGGGAAATTCAAGTTTATAGTGCTGTTTTTACTTTCACGTTTTTAGTCTTAAAAATAATGTAATGCGCTTTTATTCTGTAGACCAATATAAAGTGCGCAGCTGTGAGACTTTGATTAGCTGAATTGATTATTCCATTTTTCTAATTTATTAAAAGGGGTTTTTCCTTTCTTCTTCGCGTTTTCTTTTCTCTGGTTTTGTAGAGCTGCTTGCAGCTCAATCTTTTCATGGTATCAGAGCAAAATATCTTCCGCTTCGTCTGATATTTTATTGTTGCTTTATTTTTCTTTTCTGTGGTAGATCGATGGTGAGAGGAAACAACAGCCGCGAAGGTCTTTCTCTAACAGAGGACCATTCGAGCCCTTACTATATCCATCCAGGAGATAGCCCGGGTGTGGTGCTCGTTCTGCAGCCGCTCAATGGATCTAATTACAATAACTGGAGTCGTTCTATGGTGACTGCACTAAGAGCGAAAAACAAGCTTGGGTTCATTGATGGTTCTATCCCCAAACCAGATCCAGAAGATCTTCTATATGCGGCTTGGGAGCGAAGCAATAGCATGGTCGTTTCATGGATCCGTAACGCTGTAAGTGCAGAAATACACTCTTCTCTGTTGTATCTTGAAGATGCGTACCCAACTTGGTTGGATCTGAAGGATAGGTTTTCTACTGGTAATGTGGCAAGATTTTACCAACTGAGACAACAGTTTATGAGTTTGAATCAGGTACCTTAGATGTGAATGCTTATTACACTCGTTTGAGAATTGTTTGGGATGAGTTCAAGAATCTGCAGCCTATATGTTGGTGTTCTTGTAATGGTTGTAGGTGTGATAGTAACAAAATGTGGTCTGATTATCAACAGCAGGAGTGTGCTGTTCAGTTCTTGCTTGGTTTGAATAACACTTTTTCTCAGTTGAGGTCACATATTATGTCCATGGTACAATTTCCTCCTCTTGCCAGGATTTTCTCTATGGTTATCCAAGAAGAAAGACAGAGGCATATTCATGGTGGATTACAGCAGTCCTTTGGACAGTCTTTTAGTGAACAAGCTAGTCCTCTTGCTAATGCTGCTGTCTCTTATAACAAGAACAAGGAAAGGTTCCACTGCACCCATTGTGGTAAAACTGGCCATACTATGGACATATGTTATGAGCTACATGGGTATCCAGCTGGTTATGGTAGAGGCAGGGGCAGAGGTGATGTGAAATCACCACAGCTTGGTAATGTGCAAGGCAATGCTGCCATTGGTGAAGGTGCCACTAGTGATACTAGCAGTCAGGGGAGTGGTTCTAGTTCTGTTCAATTGTCTGGAATGATGAGTAATGAGCAGTGTATGCAGATGATTTCCTTTTTACAAGGGCAGATGAGTCTTAGTTCTCCAACTCATTCTCCTTCAACTGCTTCAAGCTCCTCTTCAAGTGGATCTCCAGCAAATTTCAACTCCACTACTGCACACTTTAGTGGTACTGTTTCTTTATCCTTCTTTTCAGGAGCTGTGACATGTTCACCTAGCCACTGGTTGGTTGACACAGGGGCTACACATCATGTGTGTTGTGATTTATCTGCCCTAATTGATCCTCAACCTGTGAACAATGTGAATGTGAATCTTCCTAATGGTTCAACTGTTGAAGTTTCTCATATTGGTTCTGTTTTTCTCACTGGTGATATTATGTTGGAATCTGTCCTATATGTGCCTTCTTTCTCTTATAATCTGTTGTCCATCAGTGCTCTTACTCTCTCATCACACTGCACTGTACAGTTTTCTCATGACTGTTGTGTTATCCAGGAGATTTCAAAGGGATCTCAGATTGGGATGGGTAAGAGAGTTGGTAACCTTTATGTGATGGAAGCAAGGAGTCCAAGAAGCTCTCATTCTGTTATGGTTTGTTCTGTTATTCCCTATAATGTTTGGCATTCTAGATTGGGTCATGTATCTCATTCTAAGCTACATTTATTATCTAAGGATTTGCAAATTTCTTGTGATAAGAATTTTGTTTGTGAGGTTTGTCCTTTAGCTAAGCAAAAGAAGTTGAAGTTTGATATTTCTGTTTCTAATGCTAATGCCATCTTTGATATTATTCACTGTGATGTGTGGGGTCCCTTCTCTACACCCACTGTAGAAGGTTTTCAATACTTTCTTACCATAGTAGATGATCATAGTAGATTTGTATGGACTTTTCTCTTGAAAGCAAAGTCAGATGTTCAACATGTTCTCACACAGTTCTTTGCAACTGTTGAGACACAATTTGGGAAGAAAGTGAAATGTATTAGATGTGATAATGGATCAGAATTTTCTCTGAGTTATCTCTTTAGTGAGTATGGAACCATAGTTCAGCATTAATGTGTGGAAACACCACAGCAGAATGCCAGGGTTGAAAGGAAGCATCAACACTTGCTAAATGTGGCCAGAAGCTTGTTGTTTCAATCTCATCTCCCTCTGGAGTTTTGGGGAGAATGCATATTGATAGCTTCTTACCTAATAAATAGGGTTCCTTCATCTGTCTTACCTGCAGGTGATACTCCTTTCTCAATACTCTTTCAGAAACCACCTGTTTACTCACACTTGAAAGTGTTTGGTTGTTTATGTTTTGCCTCAACTTTGGAGAGACAAAGATCAAAATTCTCACCAAGGGCCATTAAATGTGTATTCATAGGATATCCCTCTGGTGTGAAAGGTTATAAACTCCTGAATCCAGATACTAATACCATTTTCATATCCAAAAATGTCAAATTTCATGAATCCATTTTTCCTTTTTCTCATCTTGAACCTCAATTTTTATCTTTTGATGAGTTCCCTGTACCTAATGAAAACATTTTCCCACCAGAACATTCATACTCACCACCTGTTCCCAACACAAACCATCCACAACCTTTGCCTCAAACCACCACTTCCAGAAGACAAATCAGAAAACCAACTTACCTTAATGACTACTTGTGTCATTCTATTTCCTCTTCTTCTACCTGTCCCTATCCCATTTCTTCATACCTATCCACTAAGCAGCTCTCTGAATCCTACTCTCTCTTCATTGCCTCAATCACTGCCATCCCAGAACCTCACCACTATTCTCAGGCCATTCAATACCCTGAATGGTGTAATGCCATGAAGGAGGAAATCATGGCATTGGAGAAAAACCAGACCTGGCAAGTGACAACCTTACCTCCTGGAAAGATACCCATTGGCTGCAAATGGGTTTATAAAGTCAAGTTTAATGCTGATGGCTCTGTAGAAAGGTATAAGGCCAGAGTAGTGGCAAAGGGCTATACACAGCAGCCTGGACTTGACTTTCTTGACACTTTTTCACCTGTTGCAAAGCTCACAACAGTGAAGCTCTTTCTTGCTGTTGCTTCTGTCAAACAGTGGCACTTGTGCCATCTTGACATTAATAATGCCTTCTTACATGGTGTGCTCACAGAGGACATCTACATGACCCTGCCTCCTGGATTGCTCAATCAGGGGGTGGAATATCCCAAAGGCTCAGTTTGTAAACTCATCAAATCCATTTATGGCCTTAAACAAGCTTCAAGGCAATGGTATATCACTTTTTCTGCCACCCTTTCCAAGTTTGGACTTAAACAATCTCCACATGATCATTCCTTCTTTACTAAAAGAACAAGTGACTCTTTTCTCTGTCTTATTATCTATGTGGATGACATCTTACTTGCTAGCAATTGCACTGCTTCCATATCTGCTTTCAAAAGCTTTCTGGCATCACACTTCAAACACAAAGACCTTGGCTTCCCTAAATACTTCCTTGGTTTAGAAATTGCACAAAATCCTTCTGGAATTTTTGTGTGCCAAAGGAAGTATGCATTAGACCTTATAAAAGATGCAGGTCTCACAGGATGCAGACCCTCATCTACTCCAATGGATTCAGTGAAACATTTGAGCATCACTGATGGGGATTTACTTCCTGACATTACTGTCTACAGGAGGTTAATTGGTAGGTTGTTATATCTTTGTATAACAAGAGTGGATATCACCTTTGCAGTAAACAAACTGAGTCATTTCTTGCAATCTCCTACTGACATCCATCTGAAGGCAGCTGAAAAGATCATGAGATATGTAAAGGGTACACTGGGACATGGTCTGTTTTTCCCCAGTAGAAATGAACTTGTTTTACAGGTTTATTCAGATGCTGACTGGGCAAGCTGTCCTGATACTAGGAGATCAGTAACTGGATTTTGTGTGCTGCTTGGTTCTTCTCTTGTGTCATGGAAATCAAAGAAACAACAGACTATCTCAAGATCATCTACTGAAGCAGAGTACAGGGCTATGGCACAAGCATGTTGTGAACTGATATGGGTGAAAGGGCTGCTAGGTGAGTTTGGGATTGAGCAACACAGGGCAGTGCTTCTATACTGTGACAATGAATCAGCCTTGCACTTGACTTCAAATGCTATGTTCCATGAAAGGACAAAACATATAGAAATTGACTGTCACACCATCAGGGAGAAATATCAAGCTGGTGTTGTGAAGCCTCTGCATATTCTCAGTCACTTGCAGCTTGCAGATGTGTTGACAAAGCCACTGGGAGTATCAGGCTTGAAGGATATCTGATGTATTCGTTTTTGTGTCGTTTTTCCTTGTTTAGTTGTGTGTGAGTTGTTGTGTCTTTGCATCTTTTATGTACGTTTTCCTCGTGATAGTGGTATGTGTGACGGTTTGTTGAGCATGCAGGCTTTTGGACGTGTTGGCGTGGAAAAGATCGAAGAATCGTGCACGATTGGAGTCGAGGCAAAGCACGGCTGCCAAGCAGGACCAAGCGCCCGCTCACGTACCTGGCTATCGCCCGCGACTGCCACCAGGCGACCGGCTGAAGACCCGGCGATCGCCTGCTTCCAGTTACAGGTGGAGAAGTTTTCTTGCAGGCGATCGCCCATGTTCCGAGCGGTCGCTCGCGACCTAAACCAAGCGATCGCCAGCACACCAGGCGACCGCTTCCTCCTGGAATTCAGCTTTGACCTCGGTTTGACCGCGGATTTCTTTGATGTATAATTAGGTCTTCGTCCCGAAAAACTATTACGCACTTTTTAGATTACTTTTCTGGGATTGGAGAGAAGACTTGGGACTCGCTTTCATCTAGGTTTATCGATCGTAGTTTGAATTGTTTTGAATTCTCGGATCTTGGCAAAAGTCGGGTTAGCTACCGACGGGTGTTTACGTTTGGATTTGAGAATTAATCTAGTAAGACTTTCTTTTATTTCTATTGTTTCGTTTTTCAATTTCGTGTTCGAGTTCTTGCTTTGATCTTTACTTTTCAAATTGCTTTTCATGAATTCCTTTGTTTTAAAATTCAATTGTTCATCGATTAAAATTATGAATTTCGAAACCCTAGTTCACCATAGATAGATCGTTTTCGTTTTCTTGTTCTTTCAATTCTTAGATAAATTTAGTTCATAATCAAAACCAAAATCAACCAATGCATTATGCTATTTCACTTTCGTTCCTTCGTTGCAAACAAATAGACACGTGTACGCGCCGATAGTAGTGTTCCTTGAGACCGACTCGGGCAAGTTGTTTCGACAACTAGTTCGATACAAATTTAATTGATTTTTCCGCTACAAAAACGACTTGTCAATTTGGCGCCGTTGCCGGGGAACACTTTAGGCACTAGTATTAGTGTTTAGGTGTTTGCAACAATTTCATTTTTATTTTTCTTTTTATTTACTTTATTGGTGCAGGTGCGTTTGATTGTTTGTTTGTCTTTGTTGGTGCATGGTAGGTACACGAAGAGCGAATACCGAGCTTGCACCCGTGATAGAAAACATCAACAGACGCAAGAGCATCAGTCGGTGCACGAAGTTAGGCGAAGACTCCTCGTCTGACTCTACCACTACCGATTCCGAACCCAAGACCGAAACCTTAACATGAACGAAGAAGAACTCCGTGACGCCGCAAACCGTAACGGGAACAACGGAAACAATGGCAACAATGGGAATAACGGGAATAACAGAAATAATGGAAACAACGGAAACCGTGCCCCGCCATCCCTCTTCGGAGACCTGACGCATCCGCAAATCGACGGAGCTAGCTCGTGCATCGTCCTAAGTGATGCCGCCCGGAGATACGACCTCAAGGCTCACCATATTGCTCAGCTTCCTCAGTTCTCCGGAACCGCTAACGAGGATGCCCTCAACTTCGTCAGGGAGTTCTATACGGCTTTGCAAGCCTTCCCCATCGGAGCACTCGATGATGATCAGCTCCGGTTGAAGTGTGTTTCATATGCATTGAGGGATAGGGCTAAGAACTGGCTTCTATCTTTGGAGCCGGACTCGATCACTACCTGGAAGGACATGTACCGGGAGTTCATCACTCGGTTCTATCCTCAGCAGAAGACCTTCGACTTGAAGGGTCAGATATGTGCCTTCGAGCAAGAGCCGGGAGAGTTTTTCCATGAGGCTTGGGAGCGATTCCGGAGCCTACTGAGGCAATGCCCACACCACGACCTCACTCCCTACTCGATCATCCAGTTCTTCTACAAAGGCTTGAATAGAGAAGATCAGCGAGAGGTGAAAACCGCAGCCGGCGGAAACATTAGTGGCCGGACCAGCGATGAGATGACGGAGATCTTCAAGTCCTTGTCAGCTGAATCTAGGCAAACGAGTTCAAGGGGAAGTAGTAACTATGCCAGGTCCGATGGGAGTGTTAATGCTCAGTTGGCGAAGCAAGTCGCCGACCTTACTAAGAAGGTTCAGATGTTACAGACTACCGAGGAGCAACCCAAGAGGCAAGTCTACCATGTAGAGCCGTGTAGCCTATGTGGGGAGATTGGCCATTTCTCCAGCACATGTGGCCAGGGCATGCCATCGTCACCCCAAATGATGGATCAGAATTTCGGTCCCGAGATACAGGTGAATGCGATGCAGGGTTACAATCAACAGGGCAACCAGAGGAATGACCCATACTCGAACACGTATAATCTTGGGTGGAAGAATCACCCCAACTTCTCGTGGAAACAGGACCAGCAACAGATACAAGGGCAAGGTTCTCAGTCGAACTACAACAATCAAAACCGATTCCAGAATCAGAACTACCAGAACCAAGGCAACCAAAACTGGCAGAATAATCAGAACTACCAGAGGCCTCAGTATCATCAGCCACATCAGCCCGTTTATCAGGCCCCACCTCCACCTCAGCAGCCGCCTCAGAAGAGTTCCGACTTAAATGAGAAATTTGCGGCCTTTATGTCCTCGACCCAGGGGTACATGCAACATAACCAGCAGAGGATGGATGGGTTGGAGTCCTCATTGACCAATCAGAATTCGACGATTAAGAGAATCGAGAACCAGGTCGGGCAAATGGCTGGAAAAATTAATGAGTTGACACAACCGAATCAGAAGGACAAGCTTCCTAGCCAGTCACATCAGGCTAAGGCCGTCACCATCCTACGCAGTGGTCGAGTGATCGACAATAAGGTTCAAATTCCTAACCGAGAGCAGATACATGAGCCAGAGGTTGAGGAAGAAACGGAGGAAGTCCTAGTAGAGGAGGAACCGACTGAGCCGATTCAGCCGGATGTCCCAGCAAAAGAGCCCGAACTGGGCACTCACACCCTGCATAAGACGAAGAACCCGTACCGACCACCACTCCCGTATCCGAGCCGAATGAAGAATGACAAGCAAGACAGGCAATTCTCCGAGATTTACAAGTTGCTTTCGAGGGTCAACGTGAATCTACCACTCCTCGACATCATCCGGAATGTGCCCGCTTACGTGAAGTTTTTCAAGGAGCTCGCCTCGAACAAGAGGAAATTTGTTGATGACGAGAAGGTAGTCGTCACCGGTGTAGCGAGTGCGATACTTCAGCACCCTCTTCCTCCGAAGCAGAGTGACCCGGGGAGTTTCAATGTGACGATTGCGGTTGGGAATGGCCGTGAAGTGTCGGGCATGCTCGATCTTGGAGCCGACATTAATCTGATGCCCTATGCCGTTTACGAGAAGCTGGACTTGGGTGAACTCAAACCCACCCGTATGTGCTTGCAGCTAGCCGACCGATCCATCCGGTACCCGAAGGGGATCCTAGAGGACATCCTCGTGAAAGTTGGGGGACTCATTGTCCCCGTCGATTTTGTTGTCCTCGATGTCGGACACGTCCCGGAAAATGGTCGGGACCATTCACTTCTCTTGGGTAGACCGTTCATGGCCACGACGAAGACCGTTATCGACGTCGAGAAGGGGACCTTGAAAATGACCGTGTTAGGTGAAGAAGTGCGCTTCTCTGTACGAACCGAGAAGGCCGAGCCCGCCGCTCATTCTATAGAGACTTGCTCGTTTGTTGATTCCGTGGATGACGAAGTGACCCTAAATTTCGTCACGGAGGAGAACCCCGTGGAAGAAAGTGAGGTCGAGACACGAGTCGACGACCTCAAGGAAGAAGAAATTAGCTCGCGGACAGCCGAGATCGAGGCCCCCGCTAGCAAAGTTGAACTTAAGGAGCTACCGAAGCATCTTAAGTACGTGTTCTTGGACGACGGGGAACAAAAACCCGTGATCATTTTTTGCCGAGCTATCCACCGAGGAAGAAGAAGCTCTAGTGAAGGTCCTGAAAAAGAACAAGAAAGCCTTCGGATGGAGCTTGGGTGATATTCGAGGGATCGACCCGTCCACTTGCATGCACCGTATTGTCTTGGAGCCGAATGTTACTCCAAAGAGAGACGGGCAACGACGTCTCAATCCCGTTCTCATGGAAGTTGTCAAGAAGGAGGTTTACAAGTTCCTTGAAGAAGGGTTGATTTATGCTGTCGCGGACAGCCGTTGGGTGAGCCCGGTCCATGTAGTACCAAAAAAGGGAGGTAGCACGGTCGTGGAGAATGCCAAAGGCGAGTTGATACCGACGAGAGTCACCACCGGGTGGCGCATGTGCATTGACTACCGGAAGCTCAATGCCGCGACTCGAAAAGACCACTTTCCTCTTCCTTTTATCGATCAGATGTTAGATAAACTTGCGGGTCATAAATTTTATTGTTTTCTTGACGGTTTATCTGGCTATTATCAAGTTGCTATTGCACCGGAGGACCATGAGAAGACGACATTCACCACACCCTTTGGCACTTTTGCTTGGAGGAGGATGCCGTTCGGGTTGTGTAATGCCCCTGGCACGTTCCAAAGGTGCATGATGTCTATCTTTTCCGAGATGATCAGAGACTACCTTGAGGTATTCATGGATGACTTTTCCGTTTTCGGTAATTCATTTTATAATTGTTTGGACAAGATTGATAATGTTTTGAATAGGTGTATCGACTCTGACTTGACCTTGAGTTGGGAAAAGAGCCACTTTGTGGTGCCTAGTGGGATTGTCCTAGGGCACGTCGTGTCCGAGAAGGGTATCGAGGTCGATAGGGCCAAGATAGAAGCCATAGAAAAATTACCTCCGCCTATCAATGTTAAGGGGATTCGTAGTTTTTTAGGGCACGCCGGTTTTTACCGGAGATTCATTAAAGATTTTTCAAAAATTAGTCAACCCTTATGTCGCCTCTTGAGTCAGGACGTAGAATTCAAATTTGATGAGGAATGTCTAGATGCGTTCAACACCCTTAAGGAGAAACTTATCACCGCACCTATAGTGGTAGCACCGAATTGGGAGGAGCCTTTTGAGATTATGTGTGATGCCTCTAACTTCGCCGTAGGAGCCGTCTTAGGACAAAGAGTCGATAAGTTGCTTAGGGTCATCTACTATGCGAGTCTCACCTTGAATAGTGCCCAAGCCAACTATACGACCACCGAAAAAGAGTTGCTAGCTGTAGTGTTCTCCTTGGATAAATTTAGGCCCTACATCATAGGTTCCAAGGTCATTGTCCACTCCGACCACCAAGCCCTTAGACACCTTTTGGCTAAGTCCGAAGCTAAGCCTAGATTGATTAGGTGGATCTTACTCCTTCAGGAGTTTGATGTGGAAATTCGGGATAGGAAGGGATGTGAGAATGCCGTAGCGGATCATTTGTCTAGGATGGAGCATCATGTTGAGTTCTCTAACGATCACGTTTTAGATGTTATTCCTGACGTGTTTCCTTATGAAATGGCCATGGCTATCACCCCCGTGCCTTGGTATGCGGATATTGTTAACTTTTTGGCTGCAGGAGCACTTAGGACGGACATGACGTCACAAGAGAGGAAGAGGTTCGAGCATCTCTCCCACAACTATTTTTGGGCCGATCCTTACCTTTATAAGGTCGGGAAAGACGAAGTGATACGACGATGCCTACCGGAGGACGAGCAACTACATGTGCTTAAGTGTTGCCATCACGACGAGAGTGGGGGACACTATGGAGGTCAAAAAACCGCCTTCAAGGTCCTCCAATCAGGTTTGTATTGGCCATCCCTTTTTCGTGACGCACAAGAGTATTTCAAATCATGTGATAGGTGTCAAAGAATGGGAAATATTAGTAAAAAAGATGAGATGCCCATGAATATTAATCTTGCTGTTGATATTTTTGATGTTTGGGGCATAGACTTCATGGGACCGTTCCCTAAGTCTAATGGCTTCGAGTATATCTTGCTTAGCGTTGATTATTTGTCGAAGTGGGTTGAAGCAATCCCCACTAAGACTTGTGATACTAAGGTTGTTCTCAAGTTTGTGCAGGAGAATATTTTGTGTAGGTTTGGATTTCCCAAGGCCATTATTAGTGATGGTGGAAAGCATTTTTGCAACAAACTCTTCGAGAAACTCATGGTCAAGAATGGGATCAATCACAAGATATCGACTCCTTATCACCCTCAGACATCGGGCCAAGCCGAGACTACCAATCGTCAAATAAAAGCCATTCTCGAGAAGACCGTCCGACCCTCACGTAAAGATTGGTCCGATAAACTCAACTCGGCACTATGGGCGTACCGAACCGCGTACAATACGGTGATTGGAATGAGTCCGTATAGGATTGTGTTCGGGAAATATTGTCACTTGCCGGTTGAGGTTGAGCATCGGGCTTATTGGGCAATTAAGGCTACAAACATGGACCTCATGCAAGGTGGAGAAGCCCGAGCTTTAACTTTGTCTGAGTTGGATGAATTGAGAAACGAGGCGTACGAGAACTCCCGGATTTATAAAGACAAAGTGAAGGAGTTCCATGACAAGCGTATTAAAAACAAGGAGCTTAAAGCCGGGATGCAAGTTCTCTTGTACAATTCACGACTCAAACTCTTTCCCGGTAAACTCAAGTCTCGTTGGAGTGGACCCTATGAAGTGGTCGAGGTATTCCCGTATGGTGTAGTCAAGCTTTACAACGAGCATACGAGGGAGACGATTCAAGTTAATGGGCACCGTGTGAAGCCGTACTTTGAGAGCGAAACCCCATACATTGGACTAGAGTCTATTCTACTCGGGGAGGCTTCCTATGAGTAGAAGGATTATTGGTCAAGCTCGAGACGATAAACGAGCGTCGCGTGGAGACTAGTCCACGGACCGTAATGCTCTTCTGGTTCCCAAAATGAGCGCCGCGTGGGGGCCTACCTACGAATTGTCAAGCTCATGACGTAAAATGAGTATTTTTGTTTAATCAGTTTCAGGAGGTTCGATAGCCCGGGGGTACGAAAACGGGAGAGAAGGAGAATATCACTTCAAAACTCCAGGAGCTGCACAGCGATTGCAGGCAATCGCCGGTTTCCTGGGCGGTCGCCTGACCCCCTATGAGAGCGCTCGCCAAGCCCGTAAGCGGTCGCCTCGTCGTGGATCACAGGTGGAAGAGATTTCTTGCAGGTGATCGCCGACCCTCTGGGCGATCGCTTGCCTTCAGCTGCGGGCGATCGCTGGCTTTACGAGCGGTCGCCTGGTCGTGAATCACAGGTGGAGTAATATTATTGCAGGTGATCGCTTGGGACCTTAGCGATCGCTGAGTCCCCATCGCGGGCGATCGCCTGGCCTATCAGCGGTCGCTTGCCCTTTATTAATTTTGACAATTCTGAAAGGGGGCGAATACATAAAGAGTAACCCTAATGTAATTCACCCCGCCTCCCTCTCAAAAATCCGATCGCGCAACATATCTTCCTCTCCCCACCACCGTCAGCCGCCGACCCGAGCTCTGCCCCGCCGCCGCCTTCATCATTGCCGACCGCCGACCTGAGACCAGCACCCCTTCAACCTCAGTCACCCCGTCCGCCGTCGTCCCCCCATCTCCATCAACCACCGAACCCGACAGTCTCAGCAACTCCGGCCGACAGTCTCAGCCGCACCCCGTCCACCGTCGCCGGCCTCCATATACCTCGTCGCTCCGGCAACCCTAGACCACGAAGCTCAAGGCACAGCCGAGCCTTCACCCGGGTTCCGATTCCGCCAGCTCCGATTCTCGACTCTCGATTCACGGCAATCCCGTGAAATCCGGTAATCTCGACACCTCTCTCTCTTAATTACTATGGTTAACACTCGAGGTGGGAAGAAAAAGGCCCCTCCGGCCAAGAAGGCCCGAACCGAAGCCGGCCCCTCGACCGAGGTCGCACCACCACCCCCGCCTCCGAAGGTTGATCTCGCCGACGAGTACGAGTCGGATTTACCCATCTATGACCACGACGAAGGAAAACGCCTACTTGCCTTTCGTAAACATACGTTTGAATGCCCCCGCCCCTTTGATTGGAACCTTCTACGTGGTATGGATTTGGCCGATGATGTTGAGAAATACTTGAAGTTGTTGGGACTCAACACGATCGCTCAACAAGACCATCATTATTCCGTGCAATTGGGGCTCGAGATGCTTTGTACTTTGGAGAAGCATTCGAATGGGAGGTTCTACACATGCCGGTTCTTGGGGCAAGATGCCCGTTTCGACGTCGACACGCTCCGAGTGGCTTTCGGATTCCCGACTTCCGGCATTCAAAGGCATGTTCCCCAGACCATCGACAAGGACGAGGCATGGAGGAATGTTGCATCACTCCCTTCTCACACCGGGAAGAGCGCGCACATTGCCGACTCGGCCCTTCTCCTCGCACATAGGTACATTGCGTACAACATCTCGGGGAAAAACGAGGCTAACAAAGTCAACAAGTGCGAGCTTTTCTTCCTCAACCGGGCACAGCAGGGCCTCACATCATCCTTGGTCGACTACATGCTCTCCCAAATTAAGAGGACAGTCGACCGGAAAGCCCATCATGCATCGTTCTTCCACATAGCTACTCGCCTTGCCCACCAGCTGGACTTCATCGACCTCAACGGTGACTTGCCGGACGACCTTGCTCCCTTGGAAACTCCACGGCCAATTGACCTCCAGGAGCTTTGGCAGTCTCACTTGATTGACGAGGACAATGTTTTCCGTCCTCATGTCGAGCGTGTTGGGAACGACGCTCCTATTCCTCATCCTCCACCAGCTGCCGCTCCGGCCATGGGAGCCCCGACTATGTACCCGACATATCCTTCGTATACGGCCGGTTTCCATGGGATGATTGATCAGTTCGCTTCTCTACGGACTGACTTCCAGAGTACTTCTACTGCTGATCGTGCTTACTTCGACAATCGTCTCGACAGACTCGAGACGCGGGTCACTACCGAGGTCAGCCGGATTGATTCTCGCTTGGACATAGAGCACGCCTTCCATGTCCAGTATCAGGCCGAAGACCGCGCATATCATGCTGCCCAGTACGCTGCCGATAGGGAGTACCACGCATCTCAGTATGCATCGATGATGGCCATGTTCCGAGGGCCACAACATCCGCCACCCGAGCCATGAGGATCGACCGTACCTTTGTACGGTCGCGGTATGTACATAGTGTCCTTTTCTTTTCTCTGTGTTGTGTTTCTCATTTTGCTTCTACTTCTTCGTTGTTTGGTGTGATTTGTTTTCGTTCTTGTGTGCAGGTCGACACTCCTCGACACTCTTGGACTACTCGGTGGGGTTCGCACTTTCGGAGCTCGTTATCCATGAGGACACGGATTAGCCCAAGTGTGGGGGGGTTTGCTTTCTTATCTCTTGCTTTACTTTTTTCCCTTTTTGTGCTTCTTGTGTGATTGTCTCTTCTTGGTTGATGCCGTGTCCACTTCCTCCCCATTTTATGTGTGATGATTATCATGAGAGCATGCGATAGATGATTCATATTCCAATTATTTTATTTCGTTTCTTGGAGTTATTGGTGGATTTTTGGTGCTAGAGGTCGGTGCTTGAATAATGTTTGACCCTGTGATTAGTTGTTGTGAAGTAAATCGAAATAATTGCATGTTTCCATGTCACTTTCCAAATGACCTTGTGAGATGTTGAGCCTTTATAGCTTTATTCTTCGTGTGATATCTTTCGTTGTATTGCTCGAGCTTCTTATCTTCCTTGTTCTATGTCATGTGTGCCGTGTGTGAAGGTTTTCGATGCCGATCCAATCGCTCGATTACCTTGTTCGTGTGTGCGGAAGCGTGTAAAACAATAGAACACGAACAACATGAAGATCTAGGCACACATTATATGTATAGACACGTTTATATATATACATCCAATATATATATATATAGAGATTAACGAGATCACTTACAACCGGTGTAGCGTGCCTCGTTGATGTTGATGAAGGTGGTGTTGAGTCGATTGAATCACCTTCATGGATCAGTCACTAGATGCTCTCATTGTGAATGACCTCGTCACTCCTTTAGATCGTCCGGATGTGGAAGCCGCACAAATGGCCCGGCCTCTACGTGTTGCACACGAACCCGGATAATGAACACCTTGCTTGCTTGAGAATGAATCTCCAAGATCACCTCTTTTCTCTCTATTTGAGTGGAATTTCGTGGCTGATGCAATTGTTTGATGAAAATCTGATTTTCATCTATCTAAAAACTATCATTATGCATCCCATTACACCCCTTTGTAACCTACAACATAATGGGCATCATAATGCACCATAATCATG
Source organism: Euphrasia confusa (assembly GCA_954870475.1). Classification (NCBI taxonomy): domain Eukaryota; kingdom Viridiplantae; phylum Streptophyta; class Magnoliopsida; order Lamiales; family Orobanchaceae; genus Euphrasia; species Euphrasia confusa. The sequence goes on along the minus strand of OX940959.1, from coordinate 5,037,350 downwards.
CAAAGGGGTTACAAAGGAGGTGAAAGGTCATGTCACATACACATGCCACTATGCATTGTATGTGGTCCCCACTTGCTTGTGTGGCATGCCATGTCACACTATATGACATGCATCCATGCAAGCCATGCATCCCATGCATGTTAATTAATTCCACGTAAATATTGATTCTAAATCAATATATTTATCAAGCAACGTACATCATCTTTAAGTCCGTGTGTGACCCTGTAGGTATGATTTAATTGATCAATATTATATTGTTCCCAATAATTAATATTATCAAATAATCATTTAACATCCATAGACGACCTTATGACTTTATCGATTGCACACGTAGGATCGAAGGACATATCCCAACAATCTCCCACTTGACCTTCAGAGCCAGTGTGCTGCCAATTTCCTGTTGTCACTTTATGTCTAAGTTTGAACTTGAGGCAAGACTCGAGTCATCCTCAATCGGTTCAAACCTTTCTTGGACTTTGAGACAGACTGTAAAACCAGATTTATCACTATGATACGAATCTGGACGTGGCCACGTATTTTCCACAGTCTCGACTCTCCAACTGGCCGTTAAGACATGTATCCCATTATAAAATGGAGGACAATCCCATCTTGTCAATCCAAGCTCTCCCACTTGCTTCCTGATATACCCAATAACAAGTTTTATAACCTCCTTTTACGAAAGGCGTTTACTTGTATCAAAGTACACCATTTCACAATGGAATTACTCTGGACTACTCAGGTCAGAGGAAATTGCTCGACAGTCAATGAAATATTATTATGACTCGAAATCTTAAATACTATTCCAGTCGGGTCTGTTCGATCATTAGCTCCCAGCTAATATCTATGTAATTGTACTTGATGTCCCACATCACTAGCCCATGAAGCGTCGCTATAGTACACATTACAATCTAGTTCTTTGTATTATCGGTTTGTCCGTACTCGATTATACGAACCAGGAACAGCTATATGATTTAAGTATATCAGTTCAACCATTGGGACTTCATTATGCGGTAAGTCGACTTCATAACCCAATTGATATCACTTAATCATTTGGACAATTCATATAAATTAAACCATATTTATATGAAGAAATATGTATTATACATATGAGTGAATGTTTACCAAATCTCCAAAAGTATCTAATACAGTAATAGAAATCACAACCCATCTCTAAGATGTCTGATCTCTATTGCAGTCGTGAAAGCCCCAAGCTTAAACTGCTGGAGAGGTTTAGAAAACGGGTTTGCAACCTTACCAAAAGTTGCAACTTTATTATCTTGATGTCTCCACAAAACTATCTCCCAGATAATGTGGAACATCCTGAGCACCAGCTTTAGATTTGTAGTGCTCCCTAGGCTCATTGGCTTGCGCGATAGATCTACTATAAATAGAGAACTATCAGATGGGCCGAGCTAGTTACGCCACCTAGTTCATTGAAGAACTTTCAAATCTGAACTACCAACGTCACTGCATCCAATGCAGTATTGTACTCAGCTTATGTAGTTTAATTAGCTATATTGCGTTGCATGGAACTATTCCAGCTAATTTCACCTCTATCTAGACAAAGATATAACCAGATTAAAATCGGAAATTATCTTAGTCTGTTATGAAGTTTGCATTCAAATAGCTTGTTAACATCAACTCTTTTTGTCTTCCAAAGACAACAAAATATTCTTTTGTCCATCTAAGGTACATAAGAATATTCTTGGTCGCAGTCTAACGCGCCTCACCTGGATTTCTGATAAATCGTTTTCGTACGGGTTAAATCAATTAAATTTGTAATCGAACTAGTTGCCGAAACAACTCGCCCGAGTCGATCTGGAGGAACACTACTATCGGCGCGTAAAAGTGTTTATTTATTTGCAACGGAGAAGAGAAAATGAAATAGCATAATGCATTGGTTGATTTTGATTTTGATTATGAACTAAAATTTAACTAATTAAATAGAAAGCAAGCGATTAAAAAGGTTTAAGCCGATGATTAGAAGAAACTAGGAATTCGGGATTCACAAATCTCTACTTCGAGTTCAAATTCACATTCATCAAGTTACATTAACACGCCCGTTTCCGGTTGGCACTAGTGTAGTTCAATTAATCCTAATCATATATTCGCATAAAAGCCTAATACATGTTTGTGAAATTCAAATAGACATTTAATCGAACACCTTGATATTGAACGTAAATCCAAACCCTAAGACAAGAGTTGCTTCACCCTAATCCTAGATAAGTATTTAGCTACTCATATTAATTCTTGAAATCGAACATGCTATCGTGGAAGAATTCATGAATGCACAAATAAGATAAGAACACGAAATATTCAAGCAATTTAACAATAACACAAAAGAGCGAAAAGAAAAGCTTACTAGATTAATAATTGAAAACGAGCATCTATCGGAAGCTAACCCCGATTTTTGCCGAGAGTCGAAAAGCAACAAAGATCCAAAACGAATGTTCAAAAACCTAGGGAACGGAGTCTACCAATCTGAAAAACGTGCGTGAAAGAAAGGTGTCTTCGGAATAGGACAAAACCCTATTCTTATACAAAACGAGTCGGTCAAACGCGGGTCAAACAACATAAAAACGGGGGCCAAGCGGCCGCTTGGGGGGTCAAGCGGCCGCCTGCCCTGTCTTCCAGAAATTCTGATCAGCACAGCGAGGCGGCCGCCTGGGGGGTCAGGCGGCCGCGTGGGGGTTCCTCCAGCCAGTTCTGCCAAGGGCACCAGGCGGCCGCTTGGGGGGTCAAGCGGCCGCTTGCCTGGTGGTCAGCTGGGTCCTTGGATCGTCTTCACGTCTACTCGGCTCGTCATCACGGAAATGCCTCAAATGTCGCTTCTAACACCAACTAAGCCCTGCACACTACACAAACACGTCAAACGCACCAAACTAAAGGGAAAACAAATGACATGACACACTATAATGCAAGACGACACAAGAAAAGCATACGGAAAATCACACAAAAACTAGTACATCAACTCCCCCACATTTAAACTTATGCTAGTCCCTAGCAAAATCCAAGAGTAGAGAAAAACATAAAACCAAAGCAAAGAGTACAAGGAACACAACGAGCCAATCACCTATTCAACCTCCCAAAATCACAAACAAATTTTCGGTGCTTCCAAAATAATCCTAGTGAATAGCCTCGACCCCAAATACATAGCAAAAAGACAATCAAGCGAGTTTCAATACAAGTGACCAATCCGACGTCCCTCACAAAGATTCACTCTCTTCTTTTACACTCGAAGAATATAAGGTTCACTCAAAAGTGTGCACAAGAGAAGGATAGAAAATAAAAAATGTACTTGTGCACTCAAAGAAGAATAAACATATAGGGAACAAAGACGATCATGTAAGGAAAATGAAAGAGCTTCAAATAATATCATATGCGCCTAAGAAAAAAAACTAAACACGTTATTTAATTGTGCTCTCCACAAATCAAGTTCTACCATCTTAAGAATCAAGGGCGATCGATAAATAAGGTGTAACGGGGCTTAGGCTTAGGGTATTAGGGATAATTTGGGAAAAGTGGATTACATTTTCAATCACGCGTCACCACAACCAAACTTCCTTTAGTTCGCACCACAACCTCCGACAACTCCAATAAAAAAATAAGAACACAATAAAGCCAAAACCCAATGTCCAAGCGAGTCATACTAACTTTATTAAACTACTACACTATTTTTTTATTATTTTTTTTTTGTTGGAGACTTATAACATGTCTCGATTTTTTTTTTTTTTTGGAGACTACTAGTACGTCTCATTTTCTATTTTTTTTTTGGAGACTTATAACATGTCTCGATTATTACAAAAGAAAGCAAATGGCAACACTACTCAACACCCTTCATTAATTAAGCACACCCCAACAAATACAACACTCCCTCCTCGAAGTTTAGGACAAGAAAGAAAGGCTAAATGTAGGCTCAACGGGGCTATCTAGGGTGTCTCACGACGAGCTCAAGGACAAAAGTAAAGCGGCTCGAATGGCTAACCTAATCGATCAATTCTCAATCATTTTCAAAATCAAGCAAGTTATGATTATCAAGTCTCAAACACAACCAAATCACGGCTTAGTTATTCTAGTTCATACGGGCGCACACAATATAGAATAAGAAAGAAAAAGAAGCTCAAATAGACAACGAAGTATTACGCACGTAGAAGAAAGCTAGATAGGCTCAAAATCTCACAAGGACAAATGGACAAGAAGAAGTCAACATGCATATAACTCACCATCACATCAAAGTGACTACACAAGGGGTCTAAGCTATTTACATCCAACATAAAAGCACCAAGGATTTATCCATAATTTCAAGAAACATCATAGAGCGATTGGCAAGCACACAAAAACACACAAAGACCAAAACGAAAGACACAACAATAACTAAAACCGAGCATGCATCAAAATCAATAGACCTCCCCCCCACACTTAGTACGAAACCATGTCCACATGGTTAACCAACACGACAAATCACGGGGAGAAAAAAAAAATCAATCAAACAAGAGCATGCTCACCCGTAACTCAAACAAAGAAATGAAAACACACAAACAACTCACACAACAAAATAAAAAGGAAAAGACACAAACCTAGGCCGTAAGAAGTTACGGCCTATTCTCAAGGATGAGATGGTGGGTAATGTGGCCCCCGGAGTACGCCCATAATCTCATTGTACCGGGAAGCGTGGAAGGTGTGCTCTTCGTCATCTATGTAGACATATTTCCATTGCTTCGACAATCCCTTGATCTCTAATTTTGGTGGAGGTGATTCTTTTGCTTTATCGCTTTTGAGTGTCTTAATCATTCCCACACTATCTTCAACATGCTTCTCTTGCTTGGCTTGAACACCGAGAAATAAAAATATCGAGCTACTTTTCTGCAAGAACACCATCTCGGCCAAAAGAATAATATCATAAATGTAAAAACAATTTACAATGTAGGCATCAAAAGAACTAATGACCTCATTGTAATCGACCTTACCCGAAGATGTTTTATCCTCACCCACGACACAAATAGATTTGAAAATACCTGGATCATGCGGTTTGGGTGAGTGATGAGCACGAGGAACTCTCGACTCCTCAATATTTTTAAGGTCGATCATCTTAAGTGAGGAAGCATGAAGTATCAACTTCTTATCTACCAAAAAACTAGGAGAGGAAGAGGGTGATTTGATAATACATTGATGCTTGAGAACTACATCCCCTACCTCTTTGCCCTCCTCTTTCGTGTCATTGGTATTTGAACTTTGAGACTCAAGACCGATATCTAGCATTGTTGGCTCCTGTTCTTGTAAATGCACCCCCTCTTGATTGTCAACTACTACATTGATACTCAATGTCACTTGCTCTAGTTGTCTAGGAGGTAGAATGGACGACTTGTATGGGTCTTCGGCTTTATGCAACACTCTCGGTGTAATCTCCTCTAGCACCATGCTCTCTATTGTGTCTTCTTCGTCATCTTCCTCCAAATTAATGTCATAGAGGTGTACCTGGTCCACTTTGTCCTCAACCTCATTCGGTTCTACTTCGTCATCTTTGTATTCACTTTGGAGATTTCCTTCCTCGTGTACACACTCGCTTTTATGGCACATCTTATCGATCATATCTCCTATGACCTTAGACCTTGCTTCCGCTTCGACATTTTCTGCCAATCTAACTTCATTTGCTTTTATTGCCGCGTCATTTGATTTCATGGCTTTTTGAGCCATCTGCATGAAATCCTGGAAAGTGTCCTCCAAAGATGGTTTATATGACGACTCCGGTTGCATTGAATATGGTGAAGGGTGCACCATATTCGGAGGAGGCCATTGTTGTTGCTCTGGGCTTGTAAACATATGAACTCTCTCCCCTAGAGCAATTGAATCATCTTCTGCTTCAACATTTTTGGCCATCCCCGCTTCATTTACTTTCATGAGTTGTTGAGTCGTCTGCATAAAATCTTGAAAAATGTCATCCAAAGATGGTTTATATGGCGGCTCTGGTTGCATTGAATATTGTGGAGGGTACACCATGTTTAGAGGAGGCCATTGTTGCTGAGGCGGATCAAAATAATAACTCAGATGAGACTGCCACTCCGGATTGTAAGCCTGAGACTGAGAACCAAACTGTGTTGTCGTGTCATATGGGGAAGGCTCATAGAATGTGTTCGTCTGAGGCCTTGAGAACTCCCACCCATAATTATTATATGTATTCATCACTGCTTACACAAACACTTGACAAAAACATTAAACGCACCGGTGGGAGAAATGATAATCATATAAAGAGAAAAAGAAAGTTGCAAACATTCAAACACTAATACTAATGCCTAAAGTGTTCCCCGGCAACGGCGCCAAATTGATAAATCGTTTTCGTACGGGTTAAATCAATTAAATTTGTAATCGAACTAGTTGCCGAAACAACTCGCCCGAGTCGATCTCGAGGAACACTACTATCGGCGCGTAAAAGTGTTTATTTATTTGCAACGGAGAAGAGAAAATGAAATAGCATAATGCATTGGTTGATTTTGATTTTGATTATGAACTGAAATTTAACTAATTAAATAGAAAGCAAGCGATTAAAAAGGTTTAAGCCGATGATTAGAAGAAACTAGGATTTCGGGATTCACAAATCTCTACTTCGAGTTCAAATTCACATTCATCAAGTTACATTAACACGCCCGTTTCCGGTTGGCACTAGTGTAGTTCAATTAATCCTAATCATATATTCGCATAAAAGCCTAATACATGTTTGTGAAATTCAAATAGACATTTAATCGAACACCTTGATATTGAACGTAAATCCAAACCCTAAGACAAAGAGTTGCTTCACCCTAATCCTAGATAAGTATTTAGCTACTCATATTAATTCTTGAAATCGAACATGCTATCGTGGAAGAATTCATGAATGCACAAATAAGATAAGAACACGAAATATTCAAGCAATTTAACAATAACACAAAAGAGCGAAAAGAAAAGCTTACTAGATTAATAATTGAAAACGAGCATCTATCGGAAGCTAACCCCGATTTTTGCCGAGAGTCGAAAAGCAACAAAGATCCAAAACGAATGTTCAAAAACCTAGGGAACGGAGTCTACCAATCTGAAAAACGTGCGTGAAAGATAGGTGTCTTCGGAATAGGACAAAAACCTATTCTTATACAAAACGAGTCGGTCAAACGCGGGTCAAACAACATAAAAACGGGGGCCAAGCGGCCGCTTGGGGGGTCAAGCGGCCGCCTGCCCTGTCTTCTAGAAATTCTGATCAGCACAGCGAGGCGGCCGCCTGGGGGGTCAGGCGGCCGCGTGGGGGTTCCTCCAGCCAGTTCTGCCAAGGGCACCAGGCGGCCGCTTGGGGGGTCAAGCGGCCGCTTGCCTGGTGGTCAGCTGGGTCCTTGGATCGTCTTCACGTCTACTCGGCTCGTCATCACGGAAATGCCTCAAATGTCGCTTCTAACACCAACTAAGCCCTGCACACTACACAAACACGTCAAACGCACCAAACTAAAGGGAAAACAAATGACATGACACACTATAATGCAAGACGACACAAGAAAAGCATACGGAAAATCACACAAAAACTAGTACATCAATTTCCTTGAAACTGACTCGTCATGCTCAAAGCATATGATACGTCCGATCGTGTACATATCATGGCGTACATTATAGACCCTATTGCCGAAGCATAAGGAATGTTTTCCATCCTCTTTTGCTCATCAAGTCCCGTAGGGCCTTGCATCTTGCTCAGAGATGTGCCATGACTCATTGGAATGAGACCCTTTTTGGCGTCTTTCATTCTGAACTTATCAAGGACCTTATCAATGTAGGTCACTTGACTAAGTCCAAACATCATTTTCGATCTGTTCCGACAGATCTTGATGCCCAATATGTACTGTGCTTCTCCAAGATCCTTCATTGAAAACAAATTCTCAAGCCATTCTTTAATAGAATTAAGCATAGAAACATTGTTTCCAATAAGGAGTATGTCACCGACATACAACACAATTAATACAACGTTACTCCCACTGATCTTCTTGTAAAACAAGACTCTTCCGAGTTCCTCTGAAATCCAAAACCCAGTATGGATTCATTGAACTGAAGATTGCTACTCCGATATGCTTTCTTTATTCCATAAATGGAACTATAAGCTTGCATAATTTCTTAACCTTGTTAGGATTGATAAAACTCTTTGGTTGTGTCAAAACACATTTTCTTCTAGAATCCAATTCAAGAAGTTAGTTTTAACATCCAATATTACCATAACTCATTATCAAGATGAGTCACAATGGCTAAGTTAATCCGAATGAATAAATCACAAAAACTGGTGAAAAAGTTTAATCATAATCCACCTCGTGAATATAAAACTTTTACCACCAAAATTGCTTTGAAAACCCTAGGTTTTTCATTCATGTCTATATTGATCTTGAAGATCTATTTGCACTCAATAGGTTTAGCCTCTTGATGCAAATCTATCAAGTTCCAAACTTGATTACCAGACATTGAAATAATCTCGGATTATATGGCACCATGCCAATTTTTAGTAGCTGCACTCGTCATAGCTTGGATATAGTTGGAAGGTTCATCGCTTTCCAAAAGCATGACTTCATATCTCTCATTGATCACAATACCTAAGTATCTGACTAAAGGAGATATATGCCTTCTGGACCTACAAGGGCTGGTATGGTTTCCAAAACCATAGGAATACTCTCAACCCAGTCTTGAGTATTCATCATTGGTTGTTTTACTTGAACCTCGTTCAAGATAACCGAGCTCCCACTGACTTTCTAGGAAAGATATCTCTTTTCAAGAAAATCATCATCTTGAGCAACAAAATATTGTTTTCAGATAGATCGTAGAATTTGTACCCTCGAGTTTCATATGGACATACCATAAGGAAACTTTTATCCCATTTGAGTTCAAGCCCTGTAGAGATAAATCTCTTCATAGAAGCTATAGAACCTCAAATCTTGATGTAAGACAATTTAGGAACCCTCCCTTTTCATACCTAGTATGGTGTCTTATCAACAGCTTTTGACAGTGTCCTATTCAGTGTATAGGTTGAAGTCAAGAATAGTGTGTTCCCATAAGAGTTCAGTAGTTCAATTAGACCCATCATCGATAGATCAACCTCTATCTAATAGAGTTAGTTTTCTATTTTCCGAAACATAACCTTCATGTGCTTGTGAACTAATAGGTTCAACATACATCAGTATGGATCATCCCTAATCACTCACATGTTCTCCTTTCTCCAAGAAAGATGACATTGTTATCTTTTCAATCACACATCATTCACATGTATCAAATGGCTCCAAGTCAAATGATTCTAAAATTCCTTCTAAAAGAATTCGTTACATGTTTAGATTTTGATTTGATCTAATCAACAATGTTTCAGTTATGTCTCATTGATACTTATTCGATTTGGCCTTTGGTCTTAATGATATATGTTAGTTTGTCAAGTTAAAGTATACATGAACAATATAATAATCGTACCAAAACAAAGAATAATTCACAATTAAAATAGTTACCAAACTATTTAATAGTGAAAAACTAATCCATCAGAATCCAATACTGAACCAATATTCATTGTTTATTGAATGTACGAAATTACATAGTTATAATACTAAAACAAGGCTCTAAGGCAAAACAACATCATATGATCATACGGCTAATGCAGCGACCTTCGCTCCATTTCTCGCCCGTAGATCGACATCTCTACTCACCAAACTTATACTTCTATGTAGTTCCTCCACATACAAATGTGAGAACTACGTTTGGCATCCAATGCCCAAGAAGTAGAATTTGTGAAGTTTAATGTCTATTACATTAATACCTGAAGATGAAGCAACCCCGTTCTTCACATCTTCTTTGAACTTTGGGCAAGTTCAATTATTCTCAATAATTGACTCTTATTCGAATTTTAGTTCATAAATATTCCAATATCAAAACGTGATAAATCGTAAGTGAAAACTCGAAATTTTATAACCAGCGATTTTATCATGCAATTGAAGCCCTATCTCTCATAAAGTATGAGGGAGCCAACCAGACAATCGACTAACGCCATCCCATGGCTCGAAAGTCTCTAATTTATGTCATTGATGAACTAAGTGTTTTGGATTAGATCACTCCCCGAGGTGAAAATAATCCTAACTTTAGAATTCATCATATGGAAGATAAATTAGGCATTTGTTTTGAAATTGAATAAATATGAACTTCTACTTGTTTGCAATTAGTGTCCTACACTTTTGCAGTAGACGCATTCAGATTCCCTAGGAACCCTAGTAGCCTTTTGCCCATGCTCTTTTGTATAACCCATCCCGTATCATAAGAATTTCCCTCTTAGGATCCTTCTCAATCGTCGGCTCTGCAACCTTGAGCATCCCGTGGATCTCACGTAGCGATTTATTCAAACCATTCATATGGAAAATTTAGCCTAAAGGCATCATAACCATCATGATGGGATTGAAGTATGAAATCGGTTGCCAACTCATCATCTTAGGAAAAACCTAGGCGATCACTTTTAATCAAATAATCCAATCATTTGATGCACATGTGGTCCCTTAGGTTCCCCTTTCTCCAGCCTAGCTGAAGCGATGGCCCTGGTCATATCGAACCGCTCAATTATAGTCTGTTCCCCGAACATGCTATTGAGTTGTTCAATGATATCATAGGAATTGGTAATCTAACACATTCTCTTTGTATTCGTATTTGAGGACCATCCTCAAATTACGTTGTCAATCAAGAAAATTTATGTTGTTCAATTTTTCATAATCAAGAATTGAACCAAACTTGAATCGAGTTGAAATTAACATGATAAACTTCAAAAGTAAGATAAAAAAATATGTAAACATTCACAAAGCGGTAAACAAATAAGGTCGTCTAACAAGCTACTTATTTATTCCATTTTGTTCAATCGATATCTAATATCGTTGTTCCCTTGAACAAAATGATTCCAAGACCCTCATCTTGCGAATACTTAAGCCGACTGAGTCCGCACTTAAGAAAACCAAGATAGGTAGACATCCTATGTCAATGACATCTAATGTCATTCTCGGTCGATAAGAATCACATTCTTATCTCATGTCTCGATAGCCACGCCTGTAGTGGATCTATCGATGAGAAAACCAAACTCACGTGTAAGGGTCTAACCCTTACTCCCACTATCCCAAGATAACAAGTAGTACCCCGCTGAGGCGGACCTACCAACTTATGATCGAGGGCTTCATGAGTGTGATGTTTTGGACAAGACATTATACTCATTATTTTGGGAACATGCATGTTTAAGGTTGTATGTATGTTGGTTGAACATTTATAACATATATAAACCTAGAACTAGCACAGCAAGCAATACATACTCGAATGGCCCCTAAACCTCACAACACACAGAAAAAAGAACGAACGAAAAATAAGCAAAACTCCATGAGTAGCGCCCCGTCCACCGGAATGGCGCAATGCTGATTCCAGAGGGGGTAGCGACCGCTACCCCTAGGGTAGCGACCGCTACCTTGGTCCAGACCATTTTTCGGCCCCGGTAGCGATCGAGCAGCGATCAGCCTAGCGTTCAGGGTAGCGACCGCTTCCCCTAGGGTAGCGACCGCTACCTGCTCCAGTGGCTGCAAAATTGCTTCTTCTTGCTTCGTTTCTCTTCGTATTCGTCGGTGCTTCGAGATCCAAGGTCGATCCGTGGATCAAATCCACTGCTTACAAGTTGTACAATACATATTTAAAAGAAACCTATCTATTACAAATGATTCCAAGGCACGCAGTCCTCCAAATTACAACTGATTCCAAGGCACGCAGGCCTCAAAACTAAAGCCATTCGGTACGTAAAAAACACGATTGCATTCACCCAACCACTATCTGTGGTTGGCCTTACATCTAAGACAAGCAATCAACACCATAACAAAGAAGCACACAAGAGCAATTATGTTGTTTAAAATTGTGTCCAACACAAAACATGTGCACGAGCCCTAGGCTCTGATACCAATTGAAGGTTTTCGATGCCGATCCAATCGCTCGATTACCTTGTTCGTGTGTGCGGAAGCGTGTAAAACAATAGAACACGAACAACATGAAGATCTAGGCACACATTATATGTATAGACACGTTTATATATATACATCCAATATATATATATAGAGAGATTAACGAGATCACTTACAACCGGTGTAGCGTGCCTCGTTGATGTTGATGAAGGTGGTGTTGAGTCGATTGAACCACCTTCATGGATCAGTCACTAGATGCTCTCATTGTGAATGACCTCGTCACTCCTTTAGATCGTCCGGATGTGGAAGCCGCACAAATGGCCCGGCCTCTACGTGTTGCACACGAACCCGGATAATGAACACCTTGCTTGCTTGAGAATGAATCTCCAAGATCACCTCTTTTCTCTCTATTTGAGTGGAATTTCGTGGCTGATGCAATTGTTTGATGAAAATCTGATTTTCATCTATCTAAAAACTATCATTATGCATCCCATTACACCCCTTTGTAACCTACAACATAATGGGCATCATAATGCACCATAATCATGCAAAGGGGTTACAAAGGAGGTGAAAGGTCATGCCACATACACATGCCACTATGCATTGTATGTGGTCCCCACTTGCTTGTGTGGCATGCCATGTCACACTATATGACATGCATCCATGCAAGCCATGCATCCCATGCATGTTAATTAATTCCACGTAAATATTGATTCTAAATCAATATATTTATCAAGCAACGTACATCATCTTTAAGTCCGTGTGTGACCCTGTAGGTATGATTTAATTGATCAATATTATATTGTTCCCAATAATTAATATTATCAAATAATCATTTAACATCCATAGACGACCTTATGACTTTATCGATTGCACACGTAGGATCGAAGGACATATCCCAACAGTGTGGACTAGAGATAGCAAAACCGTGCTTAGATTGTTATTTGAGACTTTTACGTCATAACTTGCTTGATCTTGAAAGTGATTGGGATAGGATCGATTAGGATAACCTTTTTAGCCTCTCATTGTTGACCCGGAGCCCGTCGTGGGACACCCTAGTAGCCCCGTTGAGCCTACGTTAAGCCTTATTCTTCTTGTCCTAATTACCGTGAAGGAGGGAGACGAAGGATTCATTTGGTTGGGGTGTGAGTTGGAGGGTGTTGAGATTTTTGTGATTTTTGTATTTGTAATAAATTCGAGACATGTTATAAGTCTCAAAAAAAAATATAGAAAAAGAAAAATGAGACAAGTTATAAGTCTCCAAAAAAATAGAAAATCGAGACATGTTTAGTCTCCAAAAAAAAAAAAGAGTATATTAGTAGTAGAAACTAATAAATTGTTCGACCGTTTGCTTGGGTTAACATGTGATTTGATGGTGTACATTTGATTGGTTGAGGTGTCGAGGTTGTTGTGTAGTTGTCGGATGTTTGGTGTGGTGGAGACACGTGATTGCACAAGATTAGTCCACTTTATCCCAAATAATCCCGAATACCCTTAGCCGAGCCCCGTTACACCCGAATTATCGACCTCCCTTGATTCTTGAGATGGCATACTTTGATTAGTGGAGAATACGATTTGAGTACGTGTTTAGTTGATGTTCTTAGGCGCACATGACATTATTTGAAGATCGTCCTTTGTTCCATTTATACTTATTTTCCTTTGTGAGTGCACAAGTTGTTCATTGTTTATATCTTTCACTTGTGTACGATGTTGAGTGTGTTGGAATTCGATATCCCGGGTTATTAAAATTTGCGGAACCGATAACCCGAACGAACCCTTCGCCGGAGATCATACGAACACCGACTCATCCGCCGGAGTCCGGGCTTTGGAGACCACGCGCCCGAAGGCGCGCAATCCGCCCCCACCCGAACCCCCGCGAGCCGGGGTTCATGCGATCAAGGGATCGATCGCACGCCGGCGATCGATCGGGGTGGGGCTGCCCAGCAGCCCCCGCGGCGAGTCCGGCGACTCGCCGCCACCAGGAGGCCCCCGCCTTCACGGCGGGGTAGGGCACGGCACCAGCCCGTGCCCAGCGATCGATCCCCTCGGGTCGATCGCACACCCTCGGCCCATCCGAGGGTTCGCCCCCATGCCCACGGCCGAAACCCTAGCCGGGCGATCCGCGGTCCGGTGGCTTCGCCACCACCGCGTGATCGTTCGTCTAATCCGGGCTTCGATCTTCGGATCTTCGTCCTACGGTATTTTCAATAAATTAAATCAAATAATATCAAGGGTGTTTAGATATTATACCTTTGATTCGTTGTTCGGAGAAACGAGATCAAGATGACCTTGCGATCTTCCCACGTATTCCTTGCACTCCGTTCGAACGTCGGGTGGGCGACGATCTATCGAACTCCTATGGATCTTCTTCACTCTTCAAGACTTTATGATTGGCGTATCTTAGGTTAATTGAATTGTGAAGACCATGTAGTGCTTTTATAGGCTACGTAGGGGATCATAAGGAGATTAAATATTGGGCTTCTAATATTGAAAATTAAATTGGGTCCAACCCAAATCCATTAATTCTTATCAATATTAATTTTATTTATTTTCCACTATATAAATAAAATTGCACTCCCAATATTTATCCATATTATATCAAATAATATTTCTCCGGTTAGTATTATTTATTCCGTATATTTAAGATTTAAATATCCATGAATAAAATTTATTTATTGCTTAATAAATTTATTCATCTCTTATATCCGAGAATAGTACCACTCAACCTTATTTATTATGCGGAACGAATCCACTCGCGAGGTTTACATAATAAATCCTTATGAGCTCATCTCGGGGATATTATCAACCCTTACGGGATACACTGTCCCTTCAAGAATTCACGGCATGCCATATATAAAATATAGTGACCCAACTCAACCGGTAATTAACCCAATAATTAAATCGGTTAATTCCTTTGGAAAATCAAAGTCACTTATATTAAATATACACACCCGCAATTATTTCAGGGATTAAGAATAAAATACTCCGAGACTTAAATCAATTATCACAGAGCAATCCTAATTGATAAGTCTCAAGCGATCCGCTCAATACACCAAGTGTACAAGTGTGATAAGATAATCAAGATAAATTATCTTCTCTCTCACACAACGACTATACCGATGGATTGGTCCGTGTCCATCTAGGTCGTGAGCAACTGTTCGATTAAATACGAGTAACCGATAGTATGATCTTCTGTGTGGGCCCGACACACCATACTAACTACAACGTATAAAATCCAGGACTATGATTTGCATATATTTAATTAACAATAATTAAAAGCAAACGAATGTTCATTATTAATAGGTAAATGAAAGTGCATGCAGAGTTCAGAATACTCAAATCTAGACATTAAGTATACTACTCCATCAATCTCCCACTTATACTAAGGTCTAGTCTTATCCTCCAAACTTCTGACTCCCAAACCCTCCAAGTGCTTGTAATATACTTCCTTAGGAAGTATCTTGGTGAAAGGGTCCGCTAGGTTGTCTTCCGAAGCTATCTTGGTGACTATCGCATCGCCCCTCTTGACGATGTCTCGAATCAGGTGGTACTTGCGCTCTATGTGTTTCGTAGCACTATGGGACCGTGGTTCCTTACTGTTTGCCACTGCACCGCTATTATCACAATAAATTGTCATAGCTTTGGGCAAACTCGGAATCACATCTAAGTCCTGGAGGAAATTAAGGAACCACACTGACTCTTTCGCTGCCTCTGAGGCTGCAACATATTCAGCTTCTATGGTAGAGTCCGAAATGAACTTTTGCTTAACACTCTTCCATGATACGGCTCCACCTCCCAAAGTGTACACATAGCCTGATGTCGACTTACGCCGGTCCTTATCAGCTTGGAAATCCGAATCTGTGTAACCCAAAGGAATCAGATTGTCTGCTCCGTATCTCAGAACATAATCCTTAGTATTTCGCAAATACTTGAAAATGCTCTTTACGGCAGTCCAATGAGCCTTTCCAGGGTTACTCTGATATCTCGCTACTATGCCAACGGCATAACAGATATCAGGCCTCGTGCATAACATTGCATACATTAAGCTTCCCACAGCCGAAGCGTAGGGAACCGCTTTCATGTCATCTTTCTCCTTCTGTGTCTGAGGACACATTTCCTTAGAAAGATAAGTTCCTTTACTGAAGGGCAGATCACCCTTCTTGGAATCTTGCATGTTAAAACGAGCTAGAATCGTGTCTATGTAAGATTGTTGGGAAAGACACAATGTTCTATTCCGGCGATCCCTTATAACTTTGATCCCTAGAACATGTCCAACTTCTCCCAAATCTTTCATATCGAATTGTCTAGACAACCATCCCTTTATGTCTGATAACATCTTTACACTGTTGCCAATGAGAAGTATGTCGTCTACATAAAGTACGAGGAACACCACCTTCTTTCCATCACGTTTCCAATACACACATGATTCGTCCATGCTTTGAATGAATCCAAAAGATTGGACTACTTCATCAAACCGCAGGTTCCACGATCTCGAGGCTTGTTTCAATCCATAAATGGATCGATTAAGCTTGCACACTAGATGATCTCGCCCCTTCGCAATGAATTCTTCTGGTTGTTTCATATAAATCGTCTCGTCAAGACTTCCATTAAGGAAAGCTGTCTTGACGTCCATTTGCCACACCTCATAATCCATATGAGCTGCTATGGATAAGAGAATCCGGATCGACTTTATCTTGGCTACCGGCGAGAAGGTCTCCTCATAATCGATTCCCTCTTTCTGAGTATATCCTTTCGCAACAAGCCTAGCTTTAAAGGTTTCAACCTTTCCGTCAGATCCTCTCTTTCTCTTGTAGACCCATTTACACCCAATTGGCTTTACGCCGCTTGGTGGTTCTACAAGATCCCAGACTTTATTAGAATCCATAGATTCTATTTCGGATCTCATCGCTTTCTTCCAAGAAGGCGCATCTATATCTTGTACCGCCTCATCATAGGTCCAGGGATCGACTTCATGAACTCCGGGCGCCGAGTCCGAAGACTCACCCAGTCCAATCCATCTGTCCGGTTGTTTGACAACCCTCCCACTACGACGGCGTTCTGGTGTATCAACAGTGACAGTATTAGGTGCAGGTTCTAGTGGTGTATCTACACTCGGTTCGGCTGTATCTGAGTCTTCCTTGTTACCTCTTAACTCATCAAGTATTATGTCACTCATGGGCTTGTGGTCCATGACATAGTCTTCCTCTAAGAACCGAACGTTAGTACTTATAACGATCTTCTGGTCCGTAGGACTATAGAACATGCCACCTTTAGTTCCTTTCGGGTATCCTACAAACAACCGTAATTCTGATCTAGGTTCTAACTTATCGGCCCCTTGTCGCAACACATGTGCTGGACATCCCCAGATCCGAAGGTGCCTGAGGCTAGGCTTGCGCCCGCTCCACCTTTCCATGGGTGTTGTGGGTACCGTTTTCGTTGGAACCATGTTGAGAATGTACGCCGCTGTTTCCAAGGCATGTCCCCAGAACATAGTAGGTAAGTCCGAGTAACTCATCATTGAACGTACCATTTCCATAAGAGTCCTATTCCTTCTTTCCGACACACCATTCTTCTGGGGAGTATATGGTGATGTCATCTGGGAATCAATCCCACTCTCTACTAAGTATGCCTTGAACTCTCCAGACAGGTACTCGCCTCCGCGATCAGATCGCAGGCATTTAATGGATTTACTTTGAAGGTTCTCCACAAAAGCCTTGAACTCCTTGAACTTGTCAAAGGATTCGCTCTTGCGGCGCATCAAGTATACAAATCCATATCTTGAGTAATCATCAGTAAAAGTGATGAAGTACTCGTACCCTCCCCTTGCCTGAGTAGACATAGGTCCGCATACATCAGAGTGAATCAAATCCAATACTTGTCCAGCTCTATGTCCTTTACCAGAAAAAGAACGCTTGATCATTTTACCCTCCAAACAGGATTCGCAGGTTGGAAGGTCCTCTCCTTCTATGCCGCTAATGAGACCATCAGCTTTCAACCTTTGAATTCTATTTGAATTAATATGACCTAGCTTTAGATGCCACAAGTATAATTGATTCATTTTAGAAGGTTCCTTTCTCTTATTGGTGTTCGTAGATGTGTTATTACTCTCGGTTAGTTGCACCGCGTTAGACTCAGGATTTAGAATATACAAATCGTCTACCAATGTACCAGAACAGACAATCTCACTATTTCTTCTTATGACCACAGAGTGATCAAAAGAAACATAATATCCATTCAGAATTAACTTAGAAACTGAAATCAAATTCTTTCTAAAATTCGGTACATAAAGACAATTTTGTAAAACTAAAACCCTATCACTACTAAAGCGTAAGTGAACGTCTCCCACTGCAACAGCCGCCACCTTCGCGGCATTGCCCATGTAGACCACGATCTCTCCCTGTCTAAGTCTCCGGGTTTCCTGGAACCCCTGCAATGAATTGCAGACATGGTCAGTGGCGCCCGTATCTACACACCAGGTGCTGGTAGATATCACCGCTGACAATGTTTCAGTGACTAAGGAAAATTTCGTACCTTTCATTAGAGGACAATCAGACCTCCAGTGCCCAAACTGCTTGCATCGAAAGCACTTGCCCAAAGGCTTGCCTTTCCCAATCCGTGGTTTTAAACCACTGGGTTTCTTTGCACGCTTTTCCTCTAGCCTTGCCACAAAAGCTTGTGATTCACTTAACTTACGCACAAACTCCACTCTCGCCGAATCCTTTTTAAGGGACTCATTGAGAGAGAATTCTGTGAGTAGGTTAATCACCTCTTGTCCGGCTTCCACGCTATGTCTCAACATCATCTTGAGGTCATTTCGAATGTCCTCATCAGTTGGGACAACAGTGGATTCGGAAAGCTCAACAGTCTGAACAATGTCCAGATTTCGTTCCCAATCATCACCATATGGAACCGGTGAGTTTTCATCCTTAAGTATATCACAAAGTGGGGTCACAGTCATTCTTAACCTATAAGCACATAAAACAAACAAATAATTTAATTCCAATATTATCTCCCTCAAATAATATCATTAAATCACTAATCACATCTAAAATCCCATCAGGTAAGGCAAGCCACGTTCGTGTGGACGTTTACCCACCCAAATGATTTAGTAATTAGATTTGCTTCGGTCATACATCACTTACAGCGTAACCTCGTTGGGAGGAATACTATAATGCGTATCTAAGTGTAAACCATTACTCAGTACTAAGGTGAATCGTTTATAATTGTTACATCACCGCAAGCCACGTTCGTGTGGACGTTTACGACAACTCGCAACTCTTCACAATCCCCTATAACTGTCTACATCAATTATTCTAAAATCCCATTCAGTATAGCAAGCCACGTTCGTGTGGACGTTTACTATACCAAAAAGATTTATATAATTGAAATCCAATTACTAGATCCATTCAATCTCGTAAATCAAGACGTGGAGAATCATAAGTGAAACTCGAAGTTTCTAACCAGTGATTCACCATGCGAACGACCCTATCTCTCATAAATGAGGGAGCCGAGCAGACAATCGATCCATCTATCAAAGAATGGTACGAAGGTCTCTAATTTGTGTCCTCTACATGACCAAGTGGCTCTGGCTCCATTCCACTCCCCGGGGTGAGAATGAGTCGACTTGAAATCAGTTTTGGAAAGACAAATTAGGCATTGTTTGATAAACTTAATCAATGTCTCTTGTAAGAGGAATTACAAGAACTCTCCTCTAATGACTTATCTATATAAACTTCAAAAGTTTATAAAAGTCACCAAGAGAGCAGCAATGGAGACCATGGGCATGTTTCCATACCCTCTCCCACTTAGCTTTTTACAATAAAGGGATACGCTATCTAGTGCATAAAATAAACACATATAGCATGCATACATGTAATAAAGCACATAATATTATCACATAGTCAAAATAATTACTAGAATATTATTTTCCGACTATTATGGCTTTATCACATCTCCGTACGCATCTTCTAGTCTTTAGTCTTCGTTTCTTGAATGCTTTTCATGTGACGAGAATATTAATATCCAATATTTAAATCTATTTATTTTCAATTAATCCAAAAGTTACTTAATTCGAAAATTAAGTCAATTGAATATATCAAAAATAAAATTAAATATTATTAATATTTTTATTTATTTTATTTTCTTTTTCCACTTCATTAAATCTCTAGAATAATCTATCCAAGATACTCTTGGAATATTCTAGATGATATCCATAATGAAATAAAGAAATAAAATAATTATTTAGGACTCTTCTACTTTCCAAATTTATTTTATTCCTAATCCATGAATATTCCCATGAGTAGGAATAATCAAATAGGAAAAATAAATTAATACTAAATTAATTCTTTTCTATTTTATGAATATTCCATAAAGAAATAACCAAAATAGGAAACCGAATTAAAATAGGAAAGTGAATTTCCGGTGGGAGTAGCACGGGTTGGGAGACCCCACGCCACCCCCACCCTCGTCCGACCGCCGCCTAGGTCATGCCGCCGCCGCCCAGCCCACGCGCCACCGCCACTGGTGGCCGGCGTGGCCGGGACTCCCACGGACAGCCCGCCTAGGGCCGCGGGTCGATCGATCCCCTCGGGATCGATCATGGGGATTGATCGATCCCGGTCCTTCGTCTCCTCGTCACTTCGTCTTCTCCGGCGGTCTTCGATTCGTCGATCCAATCGCAAAATAAATTTACAAAAATCTAAATTACAATTCCGGTATCGATTCTATACACGAAATCGACCCTATACATTTTCCGGATTAACAATGAACATAATAATAAATCCTAAATTCGGTCAACCCCCGAATTTTTACTATTACAAGCATTCACCACCAAAAACGAATCTCGACATGTCCGAGAGTTTAATAAAACCAACAATCACATGACAAAATAATTAAACGAATAATCATCAAGCCATAATAGTCGGAACCCTGCAAGGTAGAACAATATTTTATCGAAAATACCGCGAACGTAAACCACGCTCTGATACCAGTTGTTGGAATTCGATATCCCGGGTTATTAAAATTTGCGGAACCGATAACCCGAACGAACCCTTCGCCGGAGATCATACGAACACCGACTCATCCGCCGGAGTCCGGGCTTTGGAGACCACGCGCCCGAAGGCGCGCAATCCGCCCCCACCCGAACCCCCGCGAGCCGGGGTTCATGCGATCAAGGGATCGATCGCACGCCGGCGATCGATCGGGGTGGGGCTGCCCAGCAGCCCCCGCGGCGAGTCCGGCGACTCGCCGCCACCAGGAGGCCCCCGCCTTCACGGCGGGGTAGGGCACGGCACCAGCCCGTGCCCAGCGATCGATCCCCTCGGGTCGATCGCACACCCTCGGCCCAGCCGAGGGTTCGCCCCCATGCCCACGGCCGAAACCCTAGCCGGGCGATCCGCGGTCCGGTGGCTTCGCCACCACCGCGTGATCGTTCGTCTAATCCGGGCTTCGATCTTCGGATCTTCGTCCTACGGTATTTTCAATAAATTAAATCAAATAATATCAAGGGTGTTTAGATATTATACCTTTGATTCGTTGTTCGGAGAAACGAGATCAAGATGACCTTGCGATCTTCCCACGTATTCCTTGCACTCCGTTCGAACGTCGGGTGGGCGACGATCTATCGAACTCCTATGGATCTTCTTCACTCTTCAAGACTTTATGATTGGCGTATCTTAGGTTAATTGAATTGTGAAGACCATGTAGTGCTTTTATAGGCTACGTAGGGGATCATAAGGAGATTAAATATTGGGCTTCTAATATTGAAAATTAAATTGGGTCCAACCCAAATCCATTAATTCTTATCAATATTAATTTTATTTATTTTCCACTATATAAATAAAATTGCACTCCCAATATTTATCCATATTATATCAAATAATATTTCTCCGGTTAGTATTATTTATTCCGTGTATTTAAGATTTAAATATCCATGAATAAAATTTATTTATTGCTTAATAAATTTATTCATCTCTTATATCCGAGAATAGTACCACTCAACCTTATTTATTATGCGGAACGAATCCACTCGCGAGGTTTACATAATAAATCCTTATGAGCTCATCTCGGGGATATTATCAACCCTTACGGGATACACTGTCCCTTCAAGAATTCACGGCATGCCATATATAAAATATAGTGACCCAACTCAACCGGTAATTAACCCAATAATTAAATCGGTTAATTCCTTTGGAAAATCAAAGTCACTTATATTAAATATACACACCCGCAATTGTTTCAGGGATTAAGAATAAAATACTCCGAGACTTAAATCAATTATCACAGAGCAATCCTAATTGATAAGTCTCAAGCGATCCGCTCAATACACCAAGTGTACAAGTGTGATAAGATAATCAAGATAAATTATCTTCTCTCTCACACAACGACTATACCGATGGATTGGTCCGTGTCCATCTAGGTCGTGAGCAACTGTTCGATTAAATACGAGTAACCGATAGTATGATCTTCTGTGTGGGCCCGACACACCATACTAACTACAACGTATAAAATCCAGGACTATGATTTGCATATATTTAATTAACAATAATTAAAAGCAAACGAATGTTCATTATTAATAGGTAAATGAAAGTGCATGCAGAGTTCAGAATACTCAAATCTAGACATTAAGTATACTACTCCATCAGAGTGGAGCCCCTCTCGAGAGTAAAAGAATAGAGTGAATCTTAGCGAGGGAAAGTGGAGTGGTGACTTGTGAGGACTCTCTTTTGATCTTTGTGGTTGCTAGTCATTTTGGGTCAAATTTTTATTCATGTTCACTTTTTCCGTACGCACCGGGGTTTACTCGTAACTCTTGAAGAATTGAATATTTGGTTGACATTTTTGTTTGATTCGTGTTGTGCTCTCGTGTTGTTTGCTTGAGGACAAGCAAGAAAGTAAGTGTGGGGGAGTTGACGTATTCGTTTTTGTGTCGTTTTTCCTTGTTTAGTTGTGTGTGAGTTGTTGTGTCTTTGCATCTTTTATGTACGTTTTCCTCGTGATAGTGGTATGTGTGACGGTTTGTTGAGCATGCAGGCTTTTGGACGTGTTGGCGTGGAAAAGATCGAAGAATCGTGCACGATTGGAGTCGAGGCAAAGCACGGCTGCCAAGCAGGACCAAGCGCCCGCTCACGTACCTGGCGATCGCCCGCGACTGCCACCAGGCGACCGGCTGAAGACCCGGCGATCGCCTGCTCCCAGTTACAGGTGGAGAAGTTTTCTTGCAGGCGATCGCCCATGTTCCGAGCGGTCGCTCGCGACCTAAACCAAGCGATCGCCAGCACACCAGGCGACCGCTTCCTCCTGGAATTCAGCTTTGACCTCGGTTTGACCGCGGATTTCTTTGATGTATAATTAGGGCTTCGTCCCGAAAAACTATTACGCACTTTTTAGATTACTTTTCTGGGATTGGAGAGAAGACTTGGGACTCGCTTTCATCTAGGTTTATCGATCGTAGTTTGAATTATTTTGAATTCTCGGATCTTGGCAAAAGTCGGGATAGCTACCGACGGGTGTTTACGTTTGGATTTGAGAATTAATCTAGTAAGACTTTCTTTTATTTCTATTGTTTCGTTTTTCAATTTCGTGTTCGAGTTCTTGCTTTGATCTTTACTTTTCAAATTGCTTTTCATGAATTCCTTTGTTTTAAAATTCAATTGTTCATCGATTAAAATTATGAATTTCGAAACCCTAGTTCACCATAGATAGATCGTTTTCGTTTTCTTGTTCTTTCAATTCTTAGATAAATTTAGTTCATAATCAAAACCAAAATCAACCAATGCATTATGTTATTTCACTTTCGTTCCTTCGTTGCAAACAAATAGACACGTGTACGCGCCGATAGTAGTGTTCCTTGAGACCGACTCGGGCGAGTTGTTTCGACAACTAGTTCGATACAAATTTAATTGATTTTTCCGCTACAAAAACGACTTGTCAATTACTTGTCAATATCTTGTGCAAGATGGAGTTCAAGAGCATCCACACTCCATCTTGAGGGTGTGTGTGAAGATATTAATATTGCAGCTTTTGGATATTGGAGGGAAATTCAAGTTTATAGTGCTGCTTTTACTTTCACGTTTTTAGTCTTAAAAATAATGTAATGCGCTTTTATTCTGTAGACCAATATAAAGTGCGCAGCTGTGAGACTTTGATTAGCTGAATTGATTATTCCATTTTTCTGATTTATTAAAAGGGGTTTTTTCTTTCTTCTTTGCGTTTTCTTTTCTCTGGTTTTGTACGTAGAGCTGCTTGCAGCTCAATCTTTTCACACGAAACTTTAGTTATGTTAAACAAGTTAAAATTATTTTGCTTTCACCAGCCCGATGCAATGGAGCTATTCACCATTCATTTTTTATTTGTCTTGTCACGGGACTTTAGTTATGTTAAATAAGTTAAAATTATTTTTGCCTTCACCAGCCCGATGAATGGAGCTATTCACCATTCATTTTTTATTTGTCTTGTCATGGAACTTTAGTTATGTTAAACAAGTTAAAATTATTTTTCGTAATTTGAAAGATCAAACATTAATGTAATAAAATAAAATTAAGTCGATGTCACAACTCACACTCACAATCAGCTATAAATAAAAATATTATTAAGAAATATTTTTATAATATATTAATTATTTATTCTTATATAGAGATATAAATATTTAAGATGAGATTTAAAAATGTATGACTTGAGAGAATATGAAATTTATTTTTATTTATAAGTAGTCACAAGTTCAAACTTGGATTTTATTACTAGGAAGTTTATTCTTATAAATTATTTCTACTATATAGGGTTTTTATATATGGTATATTGAGAAATAAATTTGGACAACAAAATTTCACAAAAAATTGTTAAATAGAATTAAATTGTTTTTTTTTAATAAATTTAGAAGATTAAATGTAGAATCGAGCTATGTTATACATTGCCTGAACTCGTTGCGAATTTTTTTTTATTGAAATATTATAACGTTTATCTAGGGTGAGATGATCTCCAACAGAAATATCAGCCCACATCAATTTACATTATACCTCGTGGAGGAGCTTACGATAGGGTGGGGAAGGGTTTCTGCGTATCTCCTCTTAAAAAAAATAAAAATAAAAATAAATTTTGCAAGGACTTGCTGACACGTTAGTACGTCAATTCCAAAGTCGGATAAACTAAATTTAATAATTTACTTTCACGTCCGCTGCTAATAGTTTGAATTACCCCCAAATTTATTAAAATACAGTAAATAATTAGCTTTAACTGTGTAATTATAAGAACACAGTCTTTCCGAAATGTGGTCAGAGCTGCTGCTGCTGCTTATAGGTTTATTGCATCATCATCCGCTGGTTGTTCTCACTGTTACACTCGATGATCCCAACAACAAGTACTGCGCCTGTGACGAAGCATTCATCAACCGCAGAGGATTCCCCGATGGCTTCATCTTCGGCTCGGCTTCAGCCGCTTACCAGGTCGAAGGCGGCCATAACCAAAATGGCAAAGGACCAACAATGTGGGATCATTTCACTCATACGTTTCCAGGTCACTTTTATTTCATTGTTTTTTCGTACACGATTTCGGGTCGATCTAATTACAGTGATCGTAGTATGAAATTTAACTAAAGATCGTCAAATCAAGGGAATCTAAATATATAAGTGTATACAGTTTCGGGGAAAATTGTGTGAAGTTACACATTTCGCTAGATAGATTAAAAAATTAGTGGTTATAGTTTAAAACTTAGTGGATAAAATAAGAGTAAAATTATATTTTAAAAATATTTTTTTTGGGCGTGGGCGTATGATTATGATTATGTTATTACAGTATTATGATCATGTTAATTTCTCAAAATTAAATTAATGTGGAACTTGAGTCGAGTTTGAGCATTGTTATTTTTTAGCAATCCGAGCCGAGCACATGTTTTTTTAGGGACACATGTATGCTTGTATGTATTAAGATGTTATATGCCTCGCTAAATATTCGCAGAAAAAATAAAGGACTATAGCAATGGAGATGTTGCAGTTGATTCATACCATTTGTACAAGGTTAATTCTTCTCCACTTACATCAGTCGACCTAGCTACGTGCATTCATTCATTCATCCCGCTAAAATATCATGGGAGTCGAATTATTTTTGTCATGATAGGAGGATGTTCAAGTTTTGAAGAATATGGGAGTCGATGCATACAAATTCTCAATATCATGGGCTCGGGTTTTGCCAGGTTTAGTATTCAATACGACTTTGAATTTCCACTTCTGAAATCAACCAAAAGTGTGTGTGTGTGTGCATATATCTTATCACATTGCTCAATCAATCTCAGGTGGATCAGTAAGTAAAGGAGTGAATCAAGCTGGAGTCGACTATTACAACAACCTCATCGACGAGCTTCTATCCAACGGTTACGTTACGCCCCATTTTCTTATTACAGAGTGTTTGCGAGTTAATCATTAATATGTGCTCATATGATTTGTAGCAGGTATTCAACCGATGGTGACTATGTTCCATTTGGACACTCCACATGCTTTGGAAGACTCGTACGGCGGTTTCTTAAGTTCTCGGATCGTGTAAGTAGTGTAGTACTTATTCATCAAGTTCAATTCCATTTGCCTGATTAATTGATAAAAAAAATGGTGTTGTGTAATACAGTGCCGATTTTCGAGATTTCGCGGATCTCTTGTTCAGCGAGTTTGGAGACAGGGTGAAGTACTGGATCACCATAAACGAGCCGTGGTGCCTGAGCTATCTCGGCTACACAGTGGGTGCATTTGCACCTGCACGATGCTCTGCCTGGATGAAAAACGATTGCCTAGGGGGTGACTCGGCCGTCGAACCCTATCGAGTCATGCACAACCAGCTACTCGCACACGCCTCTGCTGTGGCATTGTACAGAAATAAATACCAGGTATACTGTGTAAAGTTCTTCGTGTTTTATGTAATAAAGATGTAATTTTTAAAAGAAAAAAATAACATGCAAATTCTGCAGGAAATACAACAGGGAAAGATCGGTGTAATCGTCAACTCGTTTTGGTACGTTCGTTACGATGAAACAGATGACAGCCGTAAAGCTAGAGATCGCGCGTTTGAATTCATGTTGGGATGGTACGGGTTTGAATTCACGAGTAAATAATGTAAAACACATTTTATCGAATTGTGTCAGTGTTCAGGATTATGGATCCAATAACATTTGGTAGATATCCTGAGAGCATGAGAACGAGAATCGGAGAGCGACTGCCCGAATTCACGGAAGAGGAAGCAAATTCGATCAAAGGATCTTTCAACTTCTTAGGACTCAATTATTACAGCGCGAAGTATGCGGTTAATATAGCTCATTCACCGCCTCTCGATCAAGTCAGCTATATCACGGATTCCGGGCACACTTCCTCAGGTCAATATATATTCGAATCGGAATGCATATCCTTCGACTCTTTTTACATACATTGTAAAGTAGTCATTTTTCGGAAGTGTACGTTTATAATTGCAGGAATAAAAGATGGCATACCCATAGGGGAACAAGGGAGCAACGGGAGTCACTATTACAGTTATCCAAAGGGGCTCCGGGAAATACTCAGATACATAAAACTAAAGTACAATGATCCCGTTATTTACATTACCGAGAATGGTACGAAAACAAACATACATTATTTAAGTTCTAGAGTACAATTACTTGGAAAATATACGGTCTTTGTCGCTTAATTAATTACAGGGTATGACGAGAACACGAACAATAGTTTGCCAATGTTGGAAGCAATGAAAGATTACAAGAGGAAGAAGTATTTTCTAGATCACTTGTGCTGTCTGCGAGAAGCAATCGAGTAAGTACACGAACGAGTTGACGTAATATATGTTACTACTAATTAATTGGCTCTCTAGTTTGTTTACAAATCTTGACATGATGCAGGGAAGATGGTGCTAATGTGAAGGGATATTTCGCGTGGTCGTTGACGGACAATTTCGAATGGGCGTCGGGCTATTTGGTTCGTTTCGGGCTTCACTATGTGGATTTCAGAGATGCATCTTTGAGGAGGCACCCCAAGCTTTCTGCACAGTGGCTCAGAACTGTCTTCGGGGGAGTAACTGAAACGAACCGAACTGAACTTGTTTCTGGAGTATGAGATGGAAAACCTGTTAGAATTGTGATGTTCTGACTTCTGTGCTACTTTTTTACTAGTACCATTTGATAGGAGCTCTCAATACACCTCAATTTAAATACAACATATAAATAAATAAAATATTCATGGTTAAAATATTAAACAAACTTATTTTATTTTATTTCTAAATTACGTATTTTTTTCTTATTTTTATAAATATTAGTCGTATTAATTTAAAACATTATATTCTTATATTTTTATACACTAAACTCTTATTAAATATAAATCATGTAGTACAATTTTATTAAAACAATGTACTGTTTTTTTACTAGGTTGGATTTATTTGAAGTTTTTAATTGTTTTTTTTTTCTTTTAATTTCTTTAATATATGAATATGTGTTTAAAGTTTAAACTATTCATCAAAAGGTACTTTAATGCTATAAAGGCATACATATTTATTATGAAATTTCAATACATTATGAGGACAGTGTTGTCAATATTAATTCTCTACCTAATTTATTTCTTTACAATAAACATTTTTTTCCTAATTTTGTTGGGGAAATTCAGAATAAAGTGATACTAGCTTACTACTTATTTTTAAATTAGTCACTTCCTTTCGTAATAACAAAATTACATTTCTTAAATGGATGTTGACAATAATATGACTATTCCAATAAAATAAATAAATACTTTTAATTTTTATTTTTAATTCCTCGGTGACGCAGGGTTCGAATCTCAGGTGGAACAAATTTTCATTGAAATATTATAAATTTCCCTATTACGTCCACTTACATTCTCATTAATATATCCATGATCTCGGGTGGAGTTGCCACTAGCGGGAGTCGAACCCATGACCTCGGGTTATCCCAAAGCTCTATAGCCATGTTAGATGCCGCATCATCCAACAGCTCGAACTGGTAAAAAAGTTGGATTTCTTTACACTTATATTAGTGAGTCGAATATATTCTCCAATATAGGCCACTTTGATAAATCGTCCTGTACATGTATAATTTCAAATTATAATTACACTAGTTTTATTAAGTAATTGTGGGAATACCGGATTCAGGACCACCTCATAAAATAAATAAGTTCTGAGGCCCTGTCCATAAAAGTAGAAGTTTATTAGGCAATTGGCTTGGAAAAGTCTACACTACCCTCGATGTTTAACAAATGAATATAAATTAAATATGTAATTTAAAATAGAATTTCTCTTTTAAAAATTAATAATAAAACTCCAATAGACTATGCACGATAATAAGACACCGTGAGCCCAATCACGATAATTGTACGCCGTGAGTTCATCCACGATGAATAGACACCGTGCGACCATCAACGATAAATGGACACCGTGAGAACATCCACGATAATCGTACACCGTGATACCATACACGATAAGCAGACACCGTGAGAACATCCACGAAAGTTGCTCGCCGTGAAAGCATACACGATAAATGGACACCGTGAGAACAACCACGATAATCGTACACCGTGAGACCATGCACGATAAGTAGACACCGTGAGATCATCCACGAAAGTCGCACTCCGTAATAACATACACGATAACTGGATTCCGTGAGCAAATCCACGATAGTCACACATCGTGAGAATAATCACGATTATTGAACACCGTGATACATACACGACTAGTGGACTCCGGGAGACCATCCACGATAAATGAATACCGTCAGAGTACACAATAATCCTAAGTCGTGAAACCAGTCACGATAAATGGACAACGTGGTACGATATGATACACGATAATTAAAAGCGACTGTGTGATAAATTTGAATGAGAATATGAAAATGCAGAAATATAAAATAAATTAAAATCTTATAATTCATTATAGTAACGATTACACAGAAGATTAAAAAGCAGAACCATAAAAATTGAGAACAATTGATGGATCAAAACTCTAAACCCTAAACACAATCGGTCAGTTGTATACCAAAAAGCTAAAAAAACAAGAAAAATAACAAAGCATCACACCAGTGAATCTGCAACACAGGTTTTTAAGCCTCGATCAGAACTGGTAAATCGAAGGAGGTAGACAAGGAGCTCAGGCTAACATGCACTCCGAATCATCACCACCGATACCCCGGAGTCATAATGAGACACAGATGAATACTAGGGGAGGTTTTGGAACCTCGAGTATCTCGTGCAAGATGACCCAAGGGAATGATGCTTTAATTTTGGAAACTCGAGTATCTCGATACAGTAATGCAACTGCTGTGAAATTCGAAAAAGTGTGGTGATAACTGCTCCATGATAAAAACCAAAACAAAACAGAGAAATGGAGAATTAATGGATATAGAAAAATAGAGTTCTTTCGTTCGTATTTATAGGCGTAATATTCTGAACCATCCAACCACCAGGATTTCAATCGTTCCACTAAACGATTCAACTGCCAACTACGCTTATTAATTAAATTAATAGAAAATCACCCCATCGAACACTCCCTATCCATTAATTTGATATGACCATTCAATTCATGGAATTAATGCATCTCTGTTCTGAATCATCCCACCGCCGGATTTCAATCGTTGCTCGAAATGACTCATCAACTCCCAACCACGCCCATTAAACACATTGCGATTAATTAATTAAGAAAATAAATACGTAAAACCTTAGAACTGTGTCGCCGTGGGGTTCCCTCGGTGGATTCTAATACCGTGCAACGGTATTAGGAAGGCAGAAAACCCTAAAACCTAATGTTACGCCGTGGATATTCCACGGTGGATTGTAATACCGTGCACCCAGACACGAAAAGTGGAAACCCTGAGCCATCCACGATAATAAAACGCCGTGTTACAATTTACAAATCACGATAAATGGACACCATCGACGATAAACGGACACCGTGATAAAAACACGGTAGGTGACACCGTGAGAACATGAAAGATAATCGTTACGCCGTGAGACCATCTAGAGTTATATTACACCGTGAGACCATCCAAGATAACCCGTCACCGTGAAGAAAGGCACGGAAATCTTATACCGTTTACATACCACGGTCCACGGTTAAAGGTGATATATTAATAAATTTAGGGTTTCAACGTGTCCAAAAGCACTGCATCCCCATTCTTCATCCTCGAACCTTCTACATTAATTGCATTTCAGCAGGTCCAACAACCACAAATAATAATTGCATTTCACCTCGACGTTAATGACACTTCAACAACCCATTGGGCAGTTGCTGTGTTGCTGCTAAAATCAATATGAGAATTTTAGAGTAAAAAAGAATAATGGTCTGAAACCAAACTCAAAACCCATTGGGCAGTTGCTGTGTTGCATTTCTCTCGAATATTGCTAGTTCATTTACACAACAAGCTCAAAACAAGTTCGTTGTCGAGTCTCTGAAGCACATCAAAGGTACGAAAACAACGAGGTAGCACGTTTCACATTTTGTTTAATTGTTTTAAAGCACACTGAGGTGTTTTTCACCGAATGTCGTCGTTCACCGTGAGATAGAGAGCACGTTGCACGGTTCACTGAAGGTGTAATAGGTTTTCCTTAACCCCGACGTGTTTACGAAATCACCGTATTATTACCACGGAGATTTTACCGTGTTATTTATAGCGGTGGTGTCACCGTAGCACGTTGTCTTCGTTCATTGTTTGATACTTAATCGTAATAACACCGTGTGATAAAAAACATCTCGTTTACATCGTGCATACTTATTAGACCATGCATGCATGCAGGTCGTTAGGTTTTCAATAACTGTTTGTTTTAATTATCTGTAATTTTATATCACAGATGTCGTGGCAGCGTGTTTTTTTACGACATGGTGGTCACTGGGAACAGTCAGCATACGTAGGCGGAGATAGCGTGGCCATACACATTACGTGTTCAGAAATCAGTTATGTTGATCTAATCAATCAAATTAGATCTGTTTTGAATGCTCCAGAGGACAGAGATTACGTGATTTTCTACTTAGACGCGCAGAGAAGTAAGGTTAGTTTGCAGAACGATACAGATCTATTGCGATTCATCGTGCAAGGAAAAGTTACCAATCACGTGCTCTTTTTGACTGAGAGAAGACAATATCGGTCTAAGAATGCTAATGTTGGAGGTACATATTCTGAATCAGAGAATGTAAGCATTACTCCACCTCAACCACCATCTTGTACTGAACCCGATGACGAGGAAGTATTTACATCAGATGATGAACGAGCGGAACGTGATAAAGAGTTAAACGATAGCCTAATTCAAGAGTTTAGTGATTGGCTTCAACATCCGAAAAAAAAAGAGAGGATTGTGGGATCCCGTAAATTATCATCTGATCATCAACCGATCCACGAAGAACTAGTCATGGAACATAATCTACTACTACAGCGAAAACTAAGCAACTGGATGATCCCGATGCCCGATTTTGATATTTTGCCACCACCTATGCGTTGGGTCGAAGAACGTGAACCCGAAGATGGTGAACTCGCAGTTGGTTCCACGTTTCGAAAGAAATCTGACTTGGAAATATCTTTGGGAATGCATCACTTGGAGAGTCGCTTAGAATATGTCACTGATCGTTCAAACAAAAAGCGTTGTGCATTCGTTTGCAAGCACGGTAGGAAAGTATGCACGTTTAGATTGTGTGCTAGTGGGAGTGATGATACACTATGGATGATCACAAAGTTGAACTTGAGTCACACTTGTCAGACTATATTGCATCGTACTAGCTGTCGACGAATTAAATCTGTAGTTGCTGCTAGTTACTTTTCTCGTAAACTTGTCAAAGAAGGTGACGTTCTGAAGCCGAAGGACATGATAACAGATTTGCGTGAGCGTTACGGCGTTGAGATGGATTACAGTTTCACTCTCCGAGCGCGGAGCATAGCGATAGAGATGGCGTATGGCTCATATGCTGAGTCATATCATAGGCTCGCTTCGTATTTGTATATATTGAGAGATCAGAATCCCGGCACATTTTATGAAATACAATCCACACGGAATGGGGGGGTGTTCCAACACATGTTTCTTGCTCTCGGACAGTCTATTTCTGCATTCTATAGTAATCTAAGGCCAGTGATTGTTGTGGACGGGACTCACCTCAAGGGAAAGAGCCAGGGGATATTGTTTGTCGCCATGACGAAGGATGGGAATGAAAACGCCTTCCCACTTGCAATTGGGATTGGTCCGAAAGAAAATGATGAGTCGTGGACATGGTTCCTTCATAACCTGAGCAGGTGCTTCAATAGACAAGATGGTTTGATTGTCGTATCCGATCAGCATAAGAGCATCCAAACTGCCGTTGCGTCTGCATACCCGAATGCAGTGCATGGGTTCTGTATTTACCACATTAAGAAGAATCTAGTTCGCTATGGCGGTCGCGTCAGGGCCGTAATAACCTCTGCATCAAACAGTTACCGTGTTGAGACAATGCACAGACATTTAGCTGATTTGGAGAGGCTGAGCCCTGACGGGGCTTACAAGAGAATGTTAGAAATAGGGGTCGAGAGGTGGTCGCGGGCAATGTGTCCAGTACGACGATATGGTTTCATGACCTCCAATATTGCCGAGTGCTTCAATTCTCGTATGGTCTGGGCGAGACGTCTACCCGTATGTTCATTGGTCGAGGCATTCCGCGCAGTCTTGGAACAATGGTTTCAAGAGCGAAGCGCGAAAGCTGCGTCAAGAGAACATGAGTTGACTGAAGAGACGTTTAATAAACTAACTTGCGCGGTGGAGCACGCTATGCGTATGGTTGTCCGAGACACAACCACACCTGACGTGTATAAAGTGGAGGATGGTAAGCTATCTTTTCAAGTTGATCTTCAAAATCGGACATGCGAATGTCGATGCTTCGAACTTGATGAAATCCCCTGCAGTCACGCTGCAGCCGCTGTTAGGTACGTACTAATCAAACAAACACTTTCAATTTATTAATTCGACAATATGTTCGTACTTGTTAGGATCGTATCACTTCACATTGCCACCACAACTTCTATTTCTCAGAAAAAGAGGATTGAATATATATGACTTCGTCAGTGGATATTACAAACAACACAATTTGATGGAGACATATTCGACTCCTATCAAAGGACTTCCGCATCCTGCTGAGTGGGTCGTTCCAGCGTATATAACTGATCACGTCATTCATCCTCCGGTTGCGGTGAGACAGGCTGGTCGTCCGAGGATGAGCCGTGCACGGTCTTCTGTCGAGGGTAATGCCCCCAGAAGAAGAAGTCAGCCTCAGAAGTGTAGTAAGTGTAATTCGACCACACACAACGCGCGCAAATGTGACCAAGTTGTTTTACCCACCGAAAGCCAGACGCTCGAAGATGATCAGAATTCTCAACCCACGGTGGAACCAATCCGACAGAAAAGACAAAAGAAAAAATGTAGCGTATGCCGGAGTGCAGACCATAACATACAGACATGTCCGGTGCGGGGGGATTAACGTTAAGTTCTGTGACCATGCTGAACAATTGTGATATTTAGGTATTGCAACTAATTATGGGGTTTTTGTTTTTGTATGATATTCTGCGATTGTGTGTTTTTTGGATTATTTGGGGTTGTTGGGATTTGAATGGTTTCTGTGAATTCGTTTTTTGTGTGTCACGGTGAATCTTATAAATGACCGTGTACCACCGTCCGTGTTATATTTTTAGTACATCGTGTGGCGGCCGTGATATTACGCCGTGCATCGGTTGTCCCGCCACCATCTTGGAAACTAGTACTACTGGTACAATACTCGTTAAAATTGATCTGATCTCCGCACGGTAACCCGATACGGTGATATATCACAACATCACCGTGTAAGTATGAACAATGACGTTTTTTTGGTGATTATTGCTCGGGTTGTGTGAATATTTTTGTTAAAATGCTAATCCAAAGTTAATTTTCCATCTAGATGATTATATGAAATCGATAAAACTCCAAAATTATGCAAGAAACGATTGAATGTGATATATCATGTGCAATGTATGATCACACTTGAGAGTAACTTGTAACAAATGAATTAGACATCTCTTAAATTTGAGACATGCATACTCCAAATCGAATCATACGTGTTTAAAATCAAATACCATACGTCTCAATGATTGAAACATATCACAGTGAACGTTAATAAAGAATTCAAAGTGTGTACAAACCATGAGAACTCGTTTTTTTGGTGTTTCACGAATTAACAATGAATGTTATAAATGACCGTGTAACACCGTAAGTGTTATGTCGTGCGACGGTCGTGATATTTAGTATTTACACCTTGCGAAACTCCATCCCTTCAGTTTTATTTTCGATAATTTAATTAGAATTTCAAATATAAATCGGTAAAATTAACTCGCGCCTGCAAAAGCTGTTTTGAGTACAGTGCATCGGTTGTCCCGCCACCATCTTGGGAACGAGTAGTACTATACCAGTACTTTTCT
This sequence comes from Euphrasia confusa, assembly GCA_954870475.1. Taxonomy (NCBI): domain Eukaryota; kingdom Viridiplantae; phylum Streptophyta; class Magnoliopsida; order Lamiales; family Orobanchaceae; genus Euphrasia; species Euphrasia confusa. The sequence goes on along the minus strand of OX940959.1, from coordinate 5,001,992 downwards.
CGTTAAATTTCAAATTTAAAAATTGATCTGATCTCCGCACGGTAACCCGATACGGTGATATATCACAACATCACCGTGTAAGTATGAACAATGACGTTTTTTGGTGATTATTGCTCGGGTTGTGTGAATATTTTGGTTAAAATGCTAATCCAAAGTTAATTTTCCATCTAGATGATTATATGAAATCGATAAAACTCCAAAATTATGCAAGAAACGATTGAATGTGATATATCATGTGCAATGTATGATCACACTTTAGAGTAACTTGTAACAAATGAATTAGACATCTCTTAAATTTGAGACATGCATACTCCAAATCGAATCATACGTGTTTAAAATCAAATACCATACGTCTCAATGATTGAAACATATCACAGTGAACGTTAATAAAGAATTCAAATTGTGTACAAACCATGAGAACTCGTTTTTTTGGAGTTTCACGAATTCACGATGAATATTAGAAATGACCGTGTAACACCGTAAGTGTTATGTCGTGTGACGGTCGTGATATTTAGCGAAACCTCCATCCCTTCAGTTTTATTTTCGATAATTTAGTTAGAATTTTAAATATAAATCGGTAAAATTAACTCGCGCCTGCAAAAGCTGTTTTGAGTTTTGAGTACTGTCAATACTTAATAGACCGTGCATCGGTTGTCCCGCCACCGTCTCATCAGGTTCTCCACGAAAATACACGACTAGTTAAATTTCAAATTTTAACATTGATTTTAAAACCGCACGGTCTACTGTCACGGTATAAATTGATACCGTGTGACAAAGAGACCGTGTGGTCATCGCGGAGTTGTTTGACACCGTGCCATACTGAACTCTCACGGTGTCTAATTAGAAATTTGTTTTCGTGTGTCACGGTGATTTTATTATAGACACGGCGATGATGTGTTTTTTTATTAGGTCTCATACATAATACAACTACCACTAACAAATGGGCCTTAATAAGTGGGATGCGTAAATCCGAAACGGCGCCTATCACGTCGCAATTATTTATAATTACACGCGACTTTCTGTAATAATTAGTTAAACGCGACCTTTGGAATCCAGCGAGAAACATTATTTATAGTGATTTATGCAGGCCTAATTCTCTATTAAACTCTGAATAATCCTCTATTAAACTCTGAATATTTCTTGGTCCTTAATCCTCATACCAATAATGGATACCCCTCAGATAGCTGATGCTTTCATTGTTGTGCTGACTGATGAACATATTGAATCTAGACGGTTTCGACTTCCCGAACGTTTCTACCGTTTGCGTGTGAGATACAGTACAGAGCCTCCGCTCTTCTACCTCCACGACGTTCACGGTGAGAGGTGGGCAACCTTGATGGGCTTTAAAAATGACTTGGCGTATTTCTACAATAATTGGACTGAATTCAAACACATCCACAAGTTGAAGAAAGGCATGACCCTCCTGTTCGAGCATAGGCCACTTCCAGACGAGTTCCTGGTGCGGATATTTCAAGAGGATGGAGATGAACTCAAGTCATTCTTGCCGAGACCTGCTCCAGGAAAGAGAGCATTCGAGGATGTACCTTCGTCGTCGTCGTCTCTGAAAAAGAGTAAACCATCTTAGGGTTTCGGCGTTAGGTTTTTCTTTTGTAAATCGGCGCCTTTTGTAATTCGGATTCCCCTAATTTAGTACACCAAAATTACTCCGTATTCCTTTTTCCTTGTTTCCAAAATTATACGCTGGAATATTGCACCGTTGTTTTCACGGTCAATATAAGATTCACGGTGTACACATGGTCTTACCACCGTGTGTATTTCACCGTGTACACACCGTGCGCGATAGTATACACCGTGAAAACTAATTTCTAGCCCTGCAACAGATTTTTCACAATGTAGTATATGGAGAGAATGAAGCAAACGACCTCAAATTTCATATTTCGAAAATAACACAATGACAAGTTCATTGAAAAGCACTTAAGCATAACAATAATTATGATTACAAGAACCATAATTATGGAGACAATAAACAGAGTAGTCTTCAACTGGATGGATACGTCGTGCAATGACGTCTCCATCTTCTTCAGATCTTTCCTAATTTTAGCTTCTGTGGCTTTCTCTTCCGCTATTGACATTTGTTCATGTTGTATCTCTCCCTCATTTGACGGGTTACACCAGGAATCGAATGTATGATCTTGACAATAATACATCAATTTCTGATAATTCTCAGATTTCGAGGACACCACACGAATCTGAAGTTTCTTCCGACATTTACCACAAACTTTATCTTGGTACTTCAATCGGCTTGGTTGACCAGTACTCACGGAGTTAACCGATTGTGTAGACATATTGTTGTGATAAGTTTTTGACTGATTTGTTTTGGATGATTTGAATTCAAATTTGAATTCAAATGTTTGCTTATGTTGAAAGAGGACTGCGGTTGGCACGTGTCACGGTTCAAGATACACAGTGGAACCATGTACAAATATTGATCCACCGTGACACGGTAAATCATAGGAGTCTACTATTGGCTACAACACAGTACTGTGATTACACCGTGGACTTATTCATTCAGGCACCGTGTACAAATATTCGTTCACAAAACAGCAATTACAAACCAGTATTAATGAATCACAATGTGAAAGCAACCAACCTGTTTATACTGACACGTCAATCAAAATGGACCAGCAACATCATTCAAGCTCAGCAAAAAAATCTTCAGGCATATCTGTTTCCTGACCTCCTCAATGTACACTTCATCGATGTTTTCGTTACGATGCATCAGAGGGTCGACTAACAAACGGTCAAGCTGCATGGTACAGTAAACTCCACAAGAGTGTTTATCAGTAACATCCTGGACGAATTGTTCGGCATCCGGCATGACTTTCAACTCGAAGGCCTCCGTAATCGCATGGTGTTGACCCTTCTTTGCCCAGTAATCTGATCTCCTCAACACAAGAGGTAAAAACTCCATTAACGGCCTCAATTCGTCCTTCCGAAATCCGTATTCAGGATACGTCGCCAGTTGAGTATGAATTAATGAGTCATACAACTCGATAGTCCAATCTTCGGGGGATATTCGGACGGTGACCCAATGATGGTGGACATTAAAAATCGCCACGAGCTTTACATGCCATGTTTAAGGTTTGCGAGTTAGAATTCAGTTTCACACTAGTTAAAATGAAGCATGTATGCTTTTCAATACTTACGTGAGTAGGCTGGTCGGACTCCATTGACATCGGACCATATGTGTCATCCACTGCTTCTCGAAGAGAATCAGGCACTACCCAATCATCAATAGAGCCACGATGAATCTTATATGCAGCATCTATAGTACTCTGGAAAAAGATATTATTAGTAAAAACGAAGGTGTCCAAAATGAGAGTACTGTAAAACTTACCCAAAATTGAGTGCTCAATAAGACTGTGTTTGTACTCCCTTTAACATCACGACCTTTGCACTTCAAATAAAGAATATAGAGATCTAGCACCTCAGATTCGAAGGCCCAATTGAAGTCCTCAATTTTATCAAACAATTCTGCACCCACTCTGTGGTCTATGGAGCCTCGACTGCACGAAATCAAGTCGGTAGACCCGGAATTCATCCATTCTCTGAACAACGTTTCCACATATTCGAGTCCGCTTTGGTTCGCACTAGATTGCGAATGGAAACGTTTCATGAGTTCGAAGAATTTTTGAGCAACAGCTTCCTTAAAGCAAGTGCCAGAATCATCAGCAAGGAACGAAACAATATTTGCCCTCAGTTCGGCAGACCAAATCCTATCTACCTGGCGATCGATCTCATCGTTGTCCGGCCCCTCAGGACCGAAGACACCTGCTTTTCGACAGCAAATGTCCGTCACAGAAGTCAGATTAGGTCCGGAAACACGTCGCTTGGAAATAGGCCTTTCTATAGCACGTGAAGCTTTTTGTGCAGCACGCTTGTGAGACGGCTTGACTCGATCTTTCTTCTTAATACCTCCTTTTCGTCGAGGTGGACAGAATTCAACAGAAAATAGTTCACAATCATCTATAGATTCAGTTACAGTAACATAAGATAATGATTTGGCCTCTTCCGGTGTAGGAATTAACGATTCAAAAACTTCCATCTACAGACAAATATACTCTGTATCAACGTACAACAACAATAAAGTTCAACGCGTGTGCTTTTTAATAATGAAAATTCAATAAAGTACCTTCTCATTGAAGAATTTAGTGACATCGCACGCAGCTTGTTTCGATGCAGTAGAGTCCCACATCAGGCAACGTGGAATTCTCGTAACCCGAGCACGTTTCGCGCATAATGCTCCGATCGACGGTACGGACTCGTACATCCAAAACTGAAAAGCCCAAACCGGCCCGTAGAAATGGTAAGTAGATTCATCATCATGCATGGACGTCGTTTTGAGGTAGTAGGATAAATTCTGATAGGAATAAGCGCCCCAAGGAAATTCCTCCCAACAATCGTGGTCCTCGACCAACAACCATGCCGACTTATCGATTTTAACCTTATGGTCTCGGCAAAGCAATATGAAATAATACATGAGGAGCTTGGCTACTTTCATATAATCCTCCGCCTTCGCTTCTTTGCCGAGATTTACATCCTCGAACTTTTGGCGTAGCTCCGATAAGCTAATGGTTGTATCTCCTTTGAAAAATCGAATAAACAAGCTATCGGGAGGAAACTCACGTGACTCAAAAATATCAAAGCCTGTGTAGTGCCCAAAATTGAGTCCCGTTACCATGGCATAAGCAGCCGGTGTGAATTTCGCGATCTTCTCACCGACATAAAACCAATGTTCCATCCCCGGTATTGTCGGACCAGTCAACTCTCTACATAGGAAATGATGCAAATAACGAGATGCGTGTGCAGCATGTCCTTTAACTAATCCTTCGTTGGGTTTTACGAATTCCAGAAAATGCTTCATATAGGAATGCTGAGCGAATTCAGCCAATGTTGCATCGCCGCCGTCGATTGAACCCATAACACGCTTTATCAAGTTTATCACGTCGAAACGGTAATACAAATTGATTCTTGGGGTGATCGACTGCAAAGCTACTGGTCTTTTCCATTCGTACCCAGCCTGAAAATATCAATCAAATTAGAGAAGATTTCACGATTCACGGTGAGTTTAACTTAACACCGTGGCACGTCAAAGGGTGAAATGTACACGGTGAACATCTAAGGGTGTAGTGTACACGGAGATGTTAAATCCACGACGAGCATATACAACAGTTATCAAGGGTATACGGTGAAGATACACACGGTGATGTCAACCACCGGGATCGTGCATAACCATAAGACGGAATTACACCGTAAGAAAAAAACTATTGAATATCACGGTGTAAATTCACCGGGAACATACAAAACGGTGTTTTTCCACGGTGTACAAAAACTATTGAATATCACGGTGAAGATACATACGGTGATGTCAACCACCGGGATCGTGCATAACCAAAAGACGGAATTACACCGTTAGAAAAAAACTATTGAATATCACGGTGTAAATTCACCGTGAACATACAAAACGGTGTTTTTCCACGGTGTATGTACACCGTGGATCGAGCACGTACAAGACTGTAAGTACACATACACCGTCAAATAAAACACTGTCGTGAATCGTGATCATACACGACCGTAAGTACACGCGGTAACATTACACCGTGAGATAAATCACAGTCGTGGATCGTGCTCGTACAAGACCGTAAGTACAAACGGTGTAAGTCACCCGTGAGATATATCACCGTCTTAAACTCTACCGTGATAATACACGGTGATAAAACTCACGGTTGAACCGTCATCTACCAGATTTGACACACAACCGCATGCGAAAAAATTGCAGAGAGCAATAAACCATTAACCATTTTAAAATGTCGGAAACAAAAACAATATCTTGAATGAATATACCGGTATCAAATTACAAATCGAATGATTTACAAGCATCAAAGCTCGAATAATCGAAAGTTGGAAAGCTAGGGTTATGGACTTACCGGAGGTTGAGCGCGATTGTCTAGGGTGTCCATGTTGTCACTGCTTGCCATAATGATGATCGCCGGAGACGGAGTTGAATAGTTGATTCGATAACGGTCGGGGCTGATGTTTCACTGTGGCGGCGCTCGTCGTGCGCGTGAATTTCAAAAGTCGAAAATTGATTTTATGGGGCAACTTTATTTTTCTGATATTCTTTTTATTAATTTGTAATATTCGATTTGTTGTTTTGTGAGAAAAGATAATTTTTTAGGGCACTTAAGTCTTTTCATTCAAATTGGCCTACTTAACTTCCATTTTTATGGACGAGGCTTCAGAACTTGTATACTCTTATGCTTTGGCCTTTAAATGTCTCCGCCCCTAAGTAATTTGGTGAGAAAGAAAGTTTAACCGACGAAATAGTTGTAAGGTAACTCGCCAAAAACCTTACACATTAGATTTTGGGACCACCATGCATCGACAATGGCCCACCTGAATTTGGGATCATTTCCTCCGATATGATTAAAACCTTACGCATTAGATTTGTTAATTTTGATATTGTATTTAAAAAATATCATTATGAAATATAGCCTCCAAAAATGGAAAAGGCTTTTACAATAGTATTAAATTTCACGCTTAATGCCTAAAGCTTGGAAGCGCTTTTAGTGCAGTTGTGAAATATATTCATCTATATAAGTTGTTAATTTTCGTCCTATTTCTCTTCAAACAAAAATACATACAACATTGTCAAATTAACATTTTTTTTTCTCTTCTCTGAATAAAGTGTGTATTTTCTTATAAAACATTGTAAAAAATACACACACTGCACAATTTTCGTCCTATTTCTCTTACGGGTATGCGCGTTATTTTCTTTTGTCGTTTTAATAGTTTTTATTAGTAAATATTATACATATATTTTCATATATTGTCTTCCCTTTAATTAGTTAGGAAATCCCTTGATTTATGTATTTAGTTAGGATCTGTATATTGCATTCGACTATATATTGTGAATAGATTACTCATCCTCGACTGAGGGATTATCATCTAATATGGTATCAGACTAGGTTTAGCGATCCTCATACCCTAGCCTCTGTTCTTTGTCTTCTCTAAGTCGTCATGTCTGACAAAGTTGATCCTCCGCCCTCCAAACTTCACCCCGTTTACTCTGTATCGAACATCCAACATAAGGTCCGCGTTCTTGACGGCACCAAAGTGTCGTACTCATCGTGGGTCAATCTCTTCAAGCTCCACGCGCGTGGGTATAAGGTTCTCCCTCATATTGACGGAACACCTGCACCGGCTGAAACCGATAGTACCTACGCGGATTGGTGCGAAATCGATGCACATGTCCTACAATGGATTTACGGGACACTTAGTGATGATCTTCTCTCTCGTGTTCTTGAAGAAGATTCTACCGCCTACGAAGCTTGGGTCCGTGTGAAGAATATATTCACTAACAACAAAGGCGCTCGCGCCGCCGCCCTCGAACACGAGTTCACAAATCTCAAACTCGGGGCCATGCCTTCCCTCGAAGCTTACTGTCAGCATCTCAAAGAACTTGCTGGACAACTTAAGGATGTAGACGCCGCCGTCACCGATCAACGTCTCGTACTCCAATTGGTTCGTGGCCTTCCAAGAGAGTACGATACCACGGCTGCCTACATCAATCAGACTCTCCCGAATTTTGCTACCGCGTGTAGCATGTTGGAACTGGAACATCAACGCCAAGCAAGCCGCGAAGAGTCTTCGACGGCGCTGGTCACTCCCAAATCTCCTCCCGCAGACGCCACGAGTTGGGTCGATGCCAAACCTAATGAGTCAAACCCTCCGCGGTCTAAACATAGCGGGGGTCGTCAACCAAACAACAAAAGCCGCAATGGTAATCGCACGAATTACCGAGGTAACAAACCACCCTCCAATAACAACGGTTCAAATTGGAGACCCATTCAATGGACCCCTCCTCTATGGTCGCATTCTTGGCCTGTACCACCGTGTCCGTACCCTACTACACCCGGGTGGTCCCCTCCGTGGCAGCCATGGTCTGCTACTGCCACTCCACGACCATCTCCTCCATCTCAGTCAAATTGGCGCCCTTCGACTCCAGCTCCTCCACAAGCCTATGTGACCGAATTCGAGCAACCTCAACCAACTGATCTGAGTCAAGCGTTCCATGCTATGGCCTTTCATCCGTCTGATGGTCAGTGGTACATGGACACCGGCGCATCGTCTCACTTGACATCCGATGCAGGTACGCTTATCCCCTCCTCTACTGCTTCTAATATTCGGTCTATATTTGTTGGAAATGGTACCACTATTCCAGTTCGGGGAACGGGCAGCTCCACCATACCCACAAAAGATCGCACCCTACATCTCCATAATGTCCTTTATACTCCCAATATCATCAAAAATCTTATCTCCGTCCGACAGTTTACTACGGACAATAACGTCTCTGTTGAATTTGACCCTCTTGGTTTTTCTGTGAAGGATCTCCAGACTGGGACAACAATTCTGAGGAATAATAGTCATGGTGATTTATATCCAGTGTCCTCATCCAAATCTCCCCACACCAGCACTCCTTTCGTCGGTTTAACATCTTCCATGTGGCATTCCCGTCTCGGTCATCCAAGCCCTGCGATTCTCCAACATCTTAGGCGCCAATCTTATATTAATTTTAATAAGGAGCAGGTCTCCAATCTTTGTCCTTCTTGTCAAATTAGTAAACATCGTCGATTACCTTTTATCGAGTCAAATAATACTACTGCAGCACCTTTTGATATTATACATGCCGATTTATGGACTTCTCCCATTGCTAGTCACACCAATTACAAATATTATCTTGTACTTATTGATAATTTTACCCAATTTGTATGGGTGTATCCACTTAAATTTAAATCCGAGACCCTTATTAAATTTCAACACTTTCACTCTCTCGTCAAGACCCAATTTAATTGCTTAATTAAATCCTTCCAATGTGACTTGGGTCGAGAATTCGATAATACCTCATTTCGAAATTTTGCTCATAGTAATGGTCTAGTGTTTCGCTTCTCGTGTCCTCATACCTCCTCACAAAATGGTAAAGCGGAACGAATGATCCGTCGTCTCAACGAAATCGTCTTAGTACTGCTCTCTCATGCTTCTCTCCCTCCCAAATATTGGGTCGATGCTTTACACACAGCCGCTTACCTTCATAACATCCTTCCCTCCCGTATTCTTCATTATCGCTCGCCCACTTCCGCTCTCTACCTCAAAGAACCCTCCTACTCTAATCTTCGTGTTTTCGGTTGTGTATGTTATCCCAACTTGTCAGCGAAACAAAGTAATAAACTTGATCCACGGTCTACACCTTGCGTATTTCTCGGCTACCCTTCCGAAAATCGTGGCTACAAATGTTTATCCCTCTCCACCAATAAATTAATTATCTCTCGCCATGTGACGTTCGATGAATCTATTTTCCCATTTTCCTCGTCATTTACTGTCCAACCCTCGACCTATGATTTTCTAAACCACGCTGACAACTCTATTCCCTCTCACCTATCTGATCTCTTCGACCACGCACAAAACAATTCTCCACCACCCTTAAATGATCAAAATCTCACCTCACGGGATCATCATATAACCCCTCACACTAGCAGCCCCTTAATCCAACCTAACATACAAATTCCCACCAACAACCTGGACTCTCCCACTAACAACTCCTTCCTCCAAAACAGTAGCAACAGACAACAAAACTCACCTTCACCTTCTCCACCATCACAGCCAAACCCACCTCCATTACTTTCTCCACCATCACAACCAAATCCACCTCCATTACCTACCCACCGCATGACCACTCGTTCCATGAATGGAATTTTCAAACCGAAAGCCCTCACCATCCCAGCCACTTCATCGCTTAGCCCCCTGCCGAAAAGCCCCCACCTAGCCCTCCGCGACCCGAACTGGAAAGCGGCCATGCAAGCCGAATTTAGTGCATTGAAGGAAAATCATACGTGGGACTTGGTACCTCGTCCTATGGACGCTTCTATTATACGTTGCATGTGGCTTTTTCGTCACAAGTATCGCTCTGATGGTTCTCTTGAAAGGTATAAAGCTCGGCTCGTCGTTAATGGTAAAACTCAACAAGCTGGCATTGATTGTGATGAGACCTTCAGTCCTGTGGTCAAACCCACGACCATCCGTACCGTTCTCAGTCTAGCCGTATCTCGCTCCTGGCCCATTCATCAGCTCGACGTCAAGAATGCATTTCTTCATGGTGATTTAGTTGAGACGGTTTATATGCATCAGCCGCCGGGATTTGTGGACCCCTCCACACCCTCTTATGTTTTTCGCCTTCGTAAGTCTTTATATGGTTTGAAGCAAGCACCCCGTGCATGGTACCAGCGATTCGCCAACTTTGTGCTATCTCAGGGGTTCTGTAGCAGTGTTTGTGATACATCCTTATTCATATATCGTCATGGCTCCGACACGGCGTATATCCTACTCTATGTGGACGACATCATCCTCACAGCTTCGAGTACATCCCTTGTTCGTCGCATTATTGCCGATCTCTCCAGAGAATTCTCTATGACCGACTTGGGTGTCTTACATCATTTCTTGGGCATCTCCGTATCTCGTACTACCAGTGGACTATTTTTATCTCAAAAACAGTATGCAAAGGATATTATTAGTCGTGCTAAAATGTCAAATTGCAACCCGACTTCTACTCCTGTTGATATCGGCTCCAAGTTAAGTGCTAATTCTGGTTCTCTTATTGACGACCCTACACTTTACCGCAGTTTGGCTGGAGCCCTACAATATCTCACTATTACCAGGCCCGATATTTCTTACGCCGTTCAACAAGTTTGCCTCTTCATGCATTCTCCACGTACACCACATCTTCAATTTTTAAAGAGAATTCTACGGTATATACAAGGAACCCTTGATCATGGTCTCAGTCTTACTGCATCACATTCTCTTTCGCTTACGGCTTACTCCGATGCCGATTGGGCTGGTTGTCCCGACTCCCGACGCTCCACTTCTGGCTACTGTGTATTTCTCGGTCATAACTTAGTATCTTGGTCTTCGAAACGCCAACCAACCATCTCTCGATCAAGTGCCGAGGCTGAGTATCGAGCCGTCGCAAATGCTGTTGCCGAGACTAGTTGGCTTCGTAATCTTCTTCTCGAGCTTCATGTTCCTATAAAGCAAGCCACTCTCGTTTATTGCGACAATATATCTGCAGTGTACCTGTCTACTAATCCGGTTCAACATCAACGTACCAAACATGTCGAATTGGATATACATTTTGTCCGAGAAAAAGTTCAAGTTGGCACTGTTCGTGTGCTTCATGTCCCCTCCGAGTTTCAATATGCTGACATTTTCACAAAGGGGTTGCCACGCCATCTTTTTACTCGGTTTCGCTCCAGCCTGAGCGTTCGTCCTCCTCCCGCTCCGACTGAGGGGGTGTATTAGTAAATATTATACATATATTTTCATATATTGTCTTCCCTTTAATTAGTTAGGAAATCCCTTGATTTATGTATTTAGTTAGGATCTGTATATTGCATTCGACTATATATTGTGAATAGATTACTCATCCTCGACTGAGGGATTATCATCTAATAGTTTTTTCTATCGAAAACCATGTGACTATAGATGCATGTACAATGATATATCATCAGCCGAAGAAGAATTTTATAAGATGTGGAAGCTGAAGATTGGCGAAGGTCATGGGCCGTACTTACAGCACAAACAACTTTGTAGGCAGACAAATTTGGGATTATGATCCGAGTGCCGGATCTCCTGAAGAGCGCGCAGCTTTTCAAAAGGCCAGCGACGATTTTAGCGAGAACAGGAAAAACGGAGGATTTCATGCATGTGGCGATTTGTTCATGAGAATGCAGGTAATTTTAAAATGTACCATCCTATTACTTTTATTTTATTTCAATTTTACTCGTATATGCCATCCCTATTTAATTAATTCTATATTTTTGAATATATGTACATTTTCCTAAGCTTAAATAAGAAAGTGGCATGGACCTACTGCACCCACCACAGTTAGACTCGGAGAAGAAGAACACGTGACGTACGAAAGTGCGACGATTGCAGTGAAGAAAGCCCTGCGGCTTCATCGGGCCATCCAAGCAAGCGACGGCCACTGGCCCGCTGAAAATTCAGGGCCCGTGTTTTATACTCCTCCATTGGTATGTACTTAATATATAGATATCATTGGTAAAAAAAAAGAAAGTGTATCATATCTATTATATCGTATAATTTTGGTATACAGATTAGTGGAGCAATGAATAGTACAATTTTGACAACGGAACACAAAAAGGAAATGGTCCGCTACATCTACAATCATCAGGTAATGTACGGTTTGATCTGCAGGGGTATTTATGTAATTTGACTGTCGCGTGTGTACATGTACAGAATGAAGATGGTGGGTGGGGACTCTACATAGAAGGGCACAGTACTATGATTGGCTCGGCCCTCAACTACGTCGCTCTACGCCTCCTTGGAGAGGGTCCTGACGACGAAGCCGTCTGTAGGGCCCGCAAGTGGATCCTCGACCACGGTGGGGCCACCGGAGTTCCTTCCTGGGAAAAGATTTATCTCTCCGTAAGTAATTTTTTCACTTTAAAATACAATATATATATATATATATATATATATATATATATATATATATATATATATATATATATATATATATATATATATATATATATATATATATATACTTACATATTCGTTAGTAAAAATCATCAATATATGGATGTGCAGGTCCTGGGAGTATATGAGTGGGATGGGTGCAACCCACTTCCCCCTGAATTCTGGCTATTTCAGTCGATTTTCCCTTTTCATCCAGCAAAGATGTGGTGTTACTGTCGAACAACTTACATGCCCATGTCGTACCTATACGGTCGGAAATACCACGGCCCGCTCACGACCCTCGTCTTATCCCTCAGGCAAGAAATCTACATCAAGCCTTATGATGAGATCGACTGGAATAAGACCCGCCACGAATGTTGTAAGGAGGATCTTTACTATCCGTGTTGAAAACAGTCACGAAGACTGCAGAGTACTGCGACAGTCACGAAAACTGTTGAGTACTGCCAGGAACTGTTGGAAAAAACGTGAACTCGCAGCGGAATAAATATGTGGAGAGGAGATACTAAACACTCTTGTTTTCTCACTCGATCAACACGAAAATGTACTCTTGAACTCTCTTATATTTCTTCTTGTAAATCTTATACAAACTTATATCTAAAATGAAAGATTACATGACTATTTATAGGACAACAAAAAATGAACCTAAATCACATACATGAATTAACAATTAATTCCATGCATGAACATAATATGAAAAGCCATTCATGTATTCAAAAGAACAATGAATCTAGCTTATTATTGACTTTCAAACTTCAACATCCCCCCTTAAGCTTGATTCTCTCTCATCCCAAGCTTGTGCCTCAACTTCTCAAAAGTTTCTCGTTTGAGGGGCTTCGTGAAAATATCCGCAACTTGATCTTCGGATTTCACGAACTTAACTTGAACATCTTTCTTAGCAATGCACTCTCTAATGTAGTGAAACCTTGTGTCAATGTGCTTGCTACGATCATGAAAAACGGGATTTTTTGCTAGTGCAATCGCTGATTTGTTATCGACAAATATTTCCGTCGATTTAACGTCACCAAAGTGAAGTTCTTTAAGCAAACTCCTCAACCACACAGCATGACAAACACTTGACGTTGCCGCAACGTACTCCGCTTCACATGTCGAAAGAGTAACTATCGGTTGCTTCTTCGACGACCATGTGAATGCACATCCTCCAAAATAAAATACGAACCCACTCGTACTCTTACGATCATCGGGATCTCCGGCCTAGTCGCTATCGCTATATCCGAACAATTTCATTTCTCCATTTTCTGGATAAAACAAACCAAAATGGATCGTACCTTTCACATATTGGAGTATCTGTTTAGCCACTTTGAAATGATACTTAGTCGGATTCTCCATGTAGCGACTAATGAGACCGACCGCATAAAGAATATCGGGCCTCGTGCACGTCAAATATCGCAAACTTCCAACCAAGCTTTTAAACAAAGTTGGATCGACTCGGTCTCCATTTATGTCCTTTGAAAGTTTGGTCCCAACATCAATCGGGATATTAGTCGGCACGCAATTCTCCATCTTGAATTTCTTTAAAATTCCTTTTGCATAGCCTTCTTGGGAAATGAATATCCCACCTTTTTGTTGCTGCACTTCAATTCCGAGATAATACGACATTAGGCCAATGTCCGTCATCTCATATTCTTTGGTCATCTCTTGTTTGAATTCATCAAACCACTCCTCATTATTTCCTGTAAAAATAAGGTCATCGACGTACAAACATACGATCAACATGTTACCTTTACCATCAACTTTCACATACAGGGCATGCTCGTGGGGGCATTTTTTAAATCCTTTCTCCATAAAAGTTTGGTCGATACGGCTATACCAAGCTCTCGGCGCTTGCTTTAAACCGTATAAAGCCTTCTTTAATTTCAAGACTTTTCCCTCATGGCCCGGTAACAAGTAACCTTCCGGTTGATCGATGTAAACTTCTTCTTCAAGTACCCTATTCAAAAACGCGGACTTTACGTCCATTTGATGAATTTTCCACGTCTTTTGGGCTGCTAGCGAGATCAAAAATCGGATGGTTTCCAGACGTGCTACAGGAGCAAAAACTTCATCGTAGTCAATTCCAGCCTTTTGTTTGTATCCTTTGACTACGAGCCTCGCCTTGTATCGTTCTACCTCTCCTTTTGAATTCTTTTTCGCCTTATAAATCCATTTAACTCCAATGGATTTTTGCCCCTGTGGAAGAGAAGAAAGTTCCCAAGTTTCATTTTTCTTAATTGAACTTATCTCATCGTCCATGGCTTTCTTCCACTTTTGACTCTTTGACGCATCTTCAAAGTTTATGGGCTCGGTATCCGCAAACAAACAAAACAAGTTTGGATTTTGATTGAGCTCATAAATATCTCGCAACGATCTCATCTTTTTAGGCCTTCCACTACTTGAACTATCGCTGTCCGATGAAGGTTCGTCACGCGGGGGTGGCGATGGAGGACTCGAGGGCTCCAACGGTTCGTCCTCAACTTCTTTCGAACTCGATTCGAAAGGGTAAAAAGTGTACTGCTCCTTATCTTGGGTACTCCAGTCCCAAGAACTCTTCTCGTCGAACACGACATCACGACTAAGCTTCCTTTTGTTCTCAACTGGATCGTACAATTTATAGCCTTTCGAAGCTTGATCATAACCAACAAAAATATATTGTTTGCTCTTCACATCAAGTTTCTTCCTGTTCTGATCTGGTACGTGGACATGAGCAATACTACCAAATACTCTCAAATGAGAAATGCTTGGTTTGAAACCACTCCACTTCTCCTGTGGTGTTTGATCATGAACACTTCTGGTTGAACTTCGATTAGACAAATAAATGGCACATTCGACGGCTTCTGCCCAAAGTTCTTTTGGCAAATCTTTGGTTTTCAACATGCATCGAACCATATTCATAATGGAACGATTTTTCCTTTCCGCGACGCCATTTTGTTGTGGAGAATAAGCAACGGTAAGAGATTTTCGAATACCATTCTCTTCACAAAATTTCTGGAACTCCGTCGAAGTGAACTCGCCTCCGTTATCCGACCTCATTGCCTTGATTTGGTAGCCGCTTTGCTTTTCGACTAGGGACTTAAACTTTTTGAAGGTTGAAAATGCCTCTGACTTGTTTTTCAAAAAAAATACCCACGTCTTTCGACTAAAATCATCAATGAAGGTTAGAAAATAGCGATTATTTCCGAGCGATGATGGATCGATAGGTCCGCAAATATCGGTATGAATTAACTCTAGCGGTTGCTTCGCTCTTGAGAGAGATTCTTTCGGAAAGGAGTGTCGATGTTGTTTTCCTTCAAGGCATCCTTGACAAATCTGATCGGGATGATTAATCATAGGTAGCCCTCTCACTAACTTCTTGGATGACATCGTCTTCAATCCGCCAAAATTTATATGGCCGAGTCTCAAATGCCACAACCAGGACTCGTCTTCAAAACACGCTTTCAAGCACTTTGGCACGTCGTGCTGAATATTCAACTTGAACATTCTGTTACTTGACATTTGTACCTTAGCTATCAATCTCCCTTCGGAATTCTTTAAGTACAAGCTTTGGCCCGTCATATGAACGTCGTACCCTTTTTCGAGCAATTGACTGATGCTCAAAATATTTGCTTTCATCCCTGGTACGTAGTAAACATTTTCGATGAATTGATGCCCACCACTCTTCAACCGAATGAGAATCCTTCCTTTTCCTTGGATGGTGATTTTTGACATATCACCAAATGAGATGCTTCCCGCAGCAGTAGCATCAATATCAACGAACATGCGCTTCTCCCCGCACATGTGATTACTCGCACCCGAGTCTAGGTACCAAGAAGTATTTTCTTCTTCTATCGAAGCTTTTAGCGCCAACAACGATTGGTCGGGTTCTTTTTCACCAAAATGAGCCTTTTCGGAGCTAGACTCATTTCGACACTCTGAAGCGTAATGCCCAAATTTGTGACAATTATAGCATTTGATGTCTCTCTTATTTTGATGACGATTATATCCACCTCTTCCACGACCTCGTGACGTACGAGATTCCGATTGTGACTCGTCTTGGTTATAAGAGTTTTGTTCTTCGTAACCTTGTTCATGGCTACGACCACGGCCACGTCCTCGTCCTCGTCCACGACCACGACCTCTACCGCGGCCTCTCCCACGACCGCGATTTCCAAAATTATCAAATTTATTTTGGTCGGAATTGATCGTCATTGCTTGAAGAGCTTGCTCGACTTCCGGTTCCTTCGTTCGCCTTTTAAGTTTTTCTTCATGGACTTGTAATTTTCCGAGCAGCTCATTCATGTTAAGAGTCTCGACATCATTCGACTCTTCAATGGCTATTACGATGTAATCGAATTTCTGCACAAGAGACCGAAGTATCTTTTCAACAACTCGATTTTCTTCTAGCTTTTCTCCATTGCTTTCGAGTTGGTTAACAACCGTAACAACTCTTGAGATGTAGTCGGATACTTCTTCCGATTCTTTCATCTTCAATGACTCGAACTCTCCTCGGAGTGATTGAAGTCGAACTTTCTTAACTTTGTCAATGCCTTTGAAAGCATCGTTAAGAATATCCCACGCTTGTTTCGCCGTGGTTGCTTGAGAAATTTTCTCAAAATTGTTGTCGTCCATGCCGAGTTGAATGATAGATAGAGCTCTTTGATCTTTTACCTTGGCTTCTTTGTAAGCTTTCTTTTCGGCTTGGCTTAAAAGAGCAGGATCTTGAGATGCATTAAATCCTCCTTCGACGGCTTCCCAAACATCTTGTCCACCAAGAAATGTCTTCATTTGAATGCTCCATCGATTAAAGTTGTCCTTCGAGAGCTTCGGAAACGGGAATGCTCCACTTGCGGCCATCGTCTTTAAGGAGAATCGAATCTAGCTCTGATACCACTTTGTTGGAAAAAACGTGAACTCGCAGCGGAATAAATATGTGGAGAGGAGATACTAAACACTCTTGTTTTCTCACTCGATCAACACGAAAATGTACTCTTGAACTCTCTTATATTTCTTCTTGTAAATCTTATACAAACTCATATCTAAAATGAAAGATTACATGACTATTTATAGGACAACAAAAAATGAACCTAAATCACATACATGAATTAACAATTAATTCCATGCATGAACATAATATGAAAAGCCATTCATGTATTCAAAAGAACAATGAATCTAGCTTATTATTGACTTTCAAACTTCAACAGGAACGTTGAGTTAAAAGTCAGATCTGTGAAGTACACGTATTGTACTTCAAACAAAATTTTCTGTGTTCAGGTACGAAACAGCAAAAGAACTCTGATGTTTTGAGACAAATTTGAGAAACTCTGATGTTTTGAGACAAATTTGAGAAATTGCGAAAGAACGAAAAGAAATTGAACACGGAGATTTTTCTGGAAATATTTTCTTTATTCCTCTTCTTCTAATGCACACAAAATAATGACTAGCCTTATTATATAGCCTTACAAACTTGAGAGAGAAAAAAACTCCTAAAATAAAGTTTCCTATCTAAAGCAGGACTCCTAAACTAGGAAACATAATAAAAGTAAATCTAGCCTAATTAATAGTAAATCTATTAATTATGAACACAATCCAAACGTGGATATATATATATATCGGGTTTTCAATTTAATAATAATATTATTCGAGCGTGGATATTGTAGGTACGGCTACTGGGGAATATGTTTCCTCTACGGAGCATTCTTTGTGCTACGAGGATTTGCTGCAGCTGAGGAAACGTAAGAAAACAACGCTGCAGTTCGTAAGGCTGTCGGTTTCTTCCTGTAATCCTGTCCACACAAAATGAAGAAGGTGGATGGGGTGAGAGCCTCGAGTCATGCCCGACCATGGTAAGCTATTATGTCCTTCAAGTGTTTAGTGAAATTACAAAAACACCCCTGACGACGTTCTACGACAGAAATACACACCCGTGGAAGGGAACCGCACGAATTTGGTGCAAACGTCGTGGGCAATGCTTGGTCTTATGTACGGTGGGCAGGCAGAAAGGGATCCGACGCCTCTGCATAAAGCAGCAAAGCTGTTGATTAATGCACAGATGGACGATGGAGATTTCCCTCAGCAGGTGAGTCAATCATTTTTGTTTTGTTCTGTTTTCAGACGACTATATATGTTTCTTAAAAAAATTCATATTGATTACGCAGGAAATAACTGGAGTCAGCATGAAAAACTGTATGTCGCACTACGCGCAATACCGGAACATATTCCCGTTATGGGCGTTGGGAATGTATCGTAAACGAGTCTGGCCATCTCAAAGCCTCTGAGATGCATTACGTATGTATATCAAGTTCCTACACAATAATTTGTGATGTCAGATAGTAGTAAGAGACCACACACAGTCATTGATATTAAAGATCAAATAATTGTACTATTTGTTTTCGAACTACTTTTAATGTACTCAGTACATTTGTAGCCATTAGCCAAGATCTTTCTGGATTAGATTAAAATTGAAATGACAAAAAGTACAGCACATTTCCAAATTTACAACCAAAAAACAATTGCAAATCATTACCTAATCCCAACTACATTCTCAAAACAAGGGACTCAATGAGCTTATTGATTTCCCAGTTCACATATCTTGTTCACTACAAAACAAGGGACTCAATGAGCTTACGATGGAGTGGGGAAGGGTTTCTGCGTATCTCCTCCTTAAAAAAAAAATAATAAATTTTGCAAGGACTTGCTGACACGTTAGTACGTCAATTCCAAAGTCGGATAAACTAAATTTAATAAACAAATAGACACATGTACGCGCCGATAGTAGTGTTCCTTGAGACCGACTCGGGCGAGTTGTTTCGACAACTAGTTCGATACAAATTTAATTGATTTTTCCGCTACAAAAACGACTTGTCAATTACTTGTCAATATCTTGTGCAAGATGGAGTTCAAGAACATCCACACTCCATCTTGAGGGTGTGTGTGAAGATATTAATATTGCAGCTTTTGGATATTGGAGGGAAATTCAAGTTTATAGTGCTGCTTTTACTTTCACGTTTTTAGTCTTAAAAATAATGTAATGCGCTTTTATTCTGTAGACCAATATAAAGTGCGCAGCTGTGAGACTTTGATTAGCTGAATTGATTATTCCATTTTTCTGATTTATTAAAAGGGGTTTTTTCTTTCTTCTTTGCGTTTTCTTTTCTCTGGTTTTGTACGTAGAGCTGCTTGCAGCTCAATCTTTTCACACGAAACTTTAGTTATGTTAAACAAGTTAAAATTATTTTGCTTTCACCAGCCCGATGCAATGGAGCTATTCACCATTCATTTTTTATTTGTCTTGTCACGGGACTTTAGTTATGTTAAATAAGTTAAAATTATTTTTGCCTTCACCAGCCCGATGAATGGAGCTATTCACCATTCATTTTTTATTTGTCTTGTCATGGAACTTTAGTTATGTTAAACAAGTTAAAATTATTTTTCGTAATTTGAAAGATCAAACATTAATGTAATAAAATAAAATTAAGTCGATGTCACAACTCACACTCACAATCAGCTATAAATAAAAATATTATTAAGAAATATTTTTATAATATATTAATTATTTATTCTTATATAGAGATATAAATATTTAAGATGAGATTTAAAAATGTATGACTTGAGAGAATATGAAATTTATTTTTATTTATAAGTAGTCACAAGTTCAAACTTGGATTTTATTACTAGGAAGTTTATTCTTATAAATTATTTCTACTATATAGGGTTTTTATATATGGTATATTGAGAAATAAATTTGGACAACAAAATTTCACAAAAAATTGTTAAATAGAATTAAATTGTTTTTTTTTAATAAATTTAGAAGATTAAATGTAGAATCGAGCTATGTTATACATTGCCTGAACTCGTTGCGAATTTTTTTTTATTGAAATATTATAACGTTTATCTAGGGTGAGATGATCTCCAACAGAAATATCAGCCCACATCAATTTACATTATACCTCGTGGAGGAGCTTACGATAGGGTGGGGAAGGGTTTCTGCGTATCTCCTCTTAAAAAAAATAAAAATAAAAATAAATTTTGCAAGGACTTGCTGACACGTTAGTACGTCAATTCCAAAGTCGGATAAACTAAATTTAATAATTTACTTTCACGTCCGCTGCTAATAGTTTGAATTACCCCCAAATTTATTAAAATACAGTAAATAATTAGCTTTAACTGTGTAATTATAAGAACACAGTCTTTCCGAAATGTGGTCAGAGCTGCTGCTGCTGCTTATAGGTTTATTGCATCATCATCCGCTGGTTGTTCTCACTGTTACACTCGATGATCCCAACAACAAGTACTGCGCCTGTGACGAAGCATTCATCAACCGCAGAGGATTCCCCGATGGCTTCATCTTCGGCTCGGCTTCAGCCGCTTACCAGGTCGAAGGCGGCCATAACCAAAATGGCAAAGGACCAACAATGTGGGATCATTTCACTCATACGTTTCCAGGTCACTTTTATTTCATTGTTTTTTCGTACACGATTTCGGGTCGATCTAATTACAGTGATCGTAGTATGAAATTTAACTAAAGATCGTCAAATCAAGGGAATCTAAATATATAAGTGTATACAGTTTCGGGGAAAATTGTGTGAAGTTACACATTTCGCTAGATAGATTAAAAAATTAGTGGTTATAGTTTAAAACTTAGTGGATAAAATAAGAGTAAAATTATATTTTAAAAATATTTTTTTTGGGCGTGGGCGTATGATTATGATTATGTTATTACAGTATTATGATCATGTTAATTTCTCAAAATTAAATTAATGTGGAACTTGAGTCGAGTTTGAGCATTGTTATTTTTTAGCAATCCGAGCCGAGCACATGTTTTTTTAGGGACACATGTATGCTTGTATGTATTAAGATGTTATATGCCTCGCTAAATATTCGCAGAAAAAATAAAGGACTATAGCAATGGAGATGTTGCAGTTGATTCATACCATTTGTACAAGGTTAATTCTTCTCCACTTACATCAGTCGACCTAGCTACGTGCATTCATTCATTCATCCCGCTAAAATATCATGGGAGTCGAATTATTTTTGTCATGATAGGAGGATGTTCAAGTTTTGAAGAATATGGGAGTCGATGCATACAAATTCTCAATATCATGGGCTCGGGTTTTGCCAGGTTTAGTATTCAATACGACTTTGAATTTCCACTTCTGAAATCAACCAAAAGTGTGTGTGTGTGTGCATATATCTTATCACATTGCTCAATCAATCTCAGGTGGATCAGTAAGTAAAGGAGTGAATCAAGCTGGAGTCGACTATTACAACAACCTCATCGACGAGCTTCTATCCAACGGTTACGTTACGCCCCATTTTCTTATTACAGAGTGTTTGCGAGTTAATCATTAATATGTGCTCATATGATTTGTAGCAGGTATTCAACCGATGGTGACTATGTTCCATTTGGACACTCCACATGCTTTGGAAGACTCGTACGGCGGTTTCTTAAGTTCTCGGATCGTGTAAGTAGTGTAGTACTTATTCATCAAGTTCAATTCCATTTGCCTGATTAATTGATAAAAAAAATGGTGTTGTGTAATACAGTGCCGATTTTCGAGATTTCGCGGATCTCTTGTTCAGCGAGTTTGGAGACAGGGTGAAGTACTGGATCACCATAAACGAGCCGTGGTGCCTGAGCTATCTCGGCTACACAGTGGGTGCATTTGCACCTGCACGATGCTCTGCCTGGATGAAAAACGATTGCCTAGGGGGTGACTCGGCCGTCGAACCCTATCGAGTCATGCACAACCAGCTACTCGCACACGCCTCTGCTGTGGCATTGTACAGAAATAAATACCAGGTATACTGTGTAAAGTTCTTCGTGTTTTATGTAATAAAGATGTAATTTTTAAAAGAAAAAAATAACATGCAAATTCTGCAGGAAATACAACAGGGAAAGATCGGTGTAATCGTCAACTCGTTTTGGTACGTTCGTTACGATGAAACAGATGACAGCCGTAAAGCTAGAGATCGCGCGTTTGAATTCATGTTGGGATGGTACGGGTTTGAATTCACGAGTAAATAATGTAAAAAACATTTTATCGAATTGTGTCAGTGTTCAGGATTATGGATCCAATAACATTTGGTAGATATCCTGAGAGCATGAGAACGAGAATCGGAGAGCGACTGCCCGAATTCACGGAAGAGGAAGCAAATTCGATCAAAGGATCTTTCAACTTCTTAGGACTCAATTATTACAGCGCGAAGTATGCGGTTAATATAGCTCATTCACCGCCTCTCGATCAAGTCAGCTATATCACGGATTCCGGGCACACTTCCTCAGGTCAATATATATTCGAATCGGAATGCATATCCTTCGACTCTTTTTACATACATTGTAAAGTAGTCATTTTTCGGAAGTGTACGTTTATAATTGCAGGAATAAAAGATGGCATACCCATAGGGGAACAAGGGAGCAACGGGAGTCACTATTACAGTTATCCAAAGGGGCTCCGGGAAATACTCAGATACATAAAACTAAAGTACAATGATCCCGTTATTTACATTACCGAGAATGGTACGAAAACAAACATACATTATTTAAGTTCTAGAGTACAATTACTTGGAAAATATACGGTCTTTGTCGCTTAATTAATTACAGGGTATGACGAGAACACGAACAATAGTTTGCCAATGTTGGAAGCAATGAAAGATTACAAGAGGAAGAAGTATTTTCTAGATCACTTGTGCTGTCTGCGAGAAGCAATCGAGTAAGTACACGAACGAGTTGACGTAATATATGTTACTACTAATTAATTGGCTCTCTAGTTTGTTTACAAATCTTGACATGATGCAGGGAAGATGGTGCTAATGTGAAGGGATATTTCGCGTGGTCGTTGACGGACAATTTCGAATGGGCGTCGGGCTATTTGGTTCGTTTCGGGCTTCACTATGTGGATTTCAGAGATGCATCTTTGAGGAGGCACCCCAAGCTTTCTGCACAGTGGCTCAGAACTGTCTTCGGGGGAGTAACTGAAACGAACCGAACTGAACTTGTTTCTGGAGTATGAGATGGAAAACCTGTTAGAATTGTGATGTTCTGACTTCTGTGCTACTTTTTTACTAGTACCATTTGATAGGAGCTCTCAATACACCTCAATTTAAATACAACATATAAATAAATAAAATATTCATGGTTAAAATATTAAACAAACTTATTTTATTTTATTTCTAAATTACGTATTTTTTTCTTATTTTTATAAATATTAGTCGTATTAATTTAAAACATTATATTCTTATATTTTTATACACTAAACTCTTATTAAATATAAATCATGTAGTACAATTTTATTAAAACAATGTACTGTTTTTTTACTAGGTTGGATTTATTTGAAGTTTTTAATTGTTTTTTTTTTCTTTTAATTTCTTTAATATATGAATATGTGTTTAAAGTTTAAACTATTCATCAAAAGGTACTTTAATGCTATAAAGGCATACATATTTATTATGAAATTTCAATACATTATGAGGACAGTGTTGTCAATATTAATTCTCTACCTAATTTATTTCTTTACAATAAACATTTTTTTCCTAATTTTGTTGGGGAAATTCAGAATAAAGTGATACTAGCTTACTACTTATTTTTAAATTAGTCACTTCCTTTCGTAATAACAAAATTACATTTCTTAAATGGATGTTGACAATAATATGACTATTCCAATAAAATAAATAAATACTTTTAATTTTTATTTTTAATTCCTCGGTGACGCAGGGTTCGAATCTCAGGTGGAACAAATTTTCATTGAAATATTATAAATTTCTCTATTACGTCCACTTACATTCTCATTAATATATCCATGATCTCGGGTGGAGTTGCCACTAGCGGGAGTCGAACCCATGACCTCGGGTTATCCCAAAGCTCTATAGCCATGTTAGATGCCGCATCATCCAACAGCTCGAACTGGTAAAAAAGTTGGATTTCTTTACACTTATATTAGTGAGTCGAATATATTCTCCAATATAGGCCACTTTGATAAATCGTCCTGTACATGTATAATTTCAAATTATAATTACACTAGTTTTATTAAGTAATTGTGGGAATACCGGATTCAGGACCACCTCATAAAATAAATAAGTTCTGAGGCCCTGTCCATAAAAGTAGAAGTTTATTAGGCAATTGGCTTGGAAAAGTCTACACTACCCTCGATGTTTAACAAATGAATATAAATTAAATATGTAATTTAAAATAGAATTTCTCTTTTAAAAATTAATAATAAAACTCCAATAGACTATGCACGATAATAAGACACCGTGAGCCCAATCACGATAATTGTACGCCGTGAGTTCATCCACGATGAATAGACACCGTGCGACCATCAACGATAAATGGACACCGTGAGAACATCCACGATAATCGTACACCGTGATACCATACACGATAAGCAGACACCGTGAGAACATCCACGAAAGTTGCTCGCCGTGAAAGCATACACGATAAATGGACACCGTGAGAACAACCACGATAATCGTACACCGTGAGACCATGCACGATAAGTAGACACCGTGAGATCATCCACGAAAGTCGCACTCCGTAATAACATACACGATAACTGGATTCCGTGAGCAAATCCACGATAGTCACACATCGTGAGAATAATCACGATTATTGAACACCGTGATACATACACGACTAGTGGACTCCGGGAGACCATCCACGATAAATGAATACCGTCAGAGTACACAATAATCCTAAGTCGTGAAACCAGTCACGATAAATGGACAACGTGGTACGATATGATACACGATAATTAAAAGCGACTGTGTGATAAATTTGAATGAGAATATGAAAATGCAGAAATATAAAATAAATTAAAATCTTATAATTCATTATAGTAACGATTACACAGAAGATTAAAAAGCAGAACCATAAAAATTGAGAACAATTGATGGATCAAAACTCTAAACCCTAAACACAATCGGTCAGTTGTATACCAAAAAGCTAAAAAAACAAGAAAAATAACAAAGCATCACACCAGTGAATCTGCAACACAGGTTTTTAAGCCTCGATCAGAACTGGTAAATCGAAGGAGGTAGACAAGGAGCTCAGGCTAACATGCACTCCGAATCATCACCACCGATACCCCGGAGTCATAATGAGACACAGATGAATACTAGGGGAGGTTTTGGAACCTCGAGTATCTCGTGCAAGATGACCCAAGGGAATGATGCTTTAATTTTGGAAACTCGAGTATCTCGATACAGTAATGCAACTGCTGTGAAATTCGAAAAAGTGTGGTGATAACTGCTCCATGATAAAAACCAAAACAAAACAGAGAAATGGAGAATTAATGGATATAGAAAAATAGAGTTCTTTCGTTCGTATTTATAGGCGTAATATTCTGAACCATCCAACCACCAGGATTTCAATCGTTCCACTAAACGATTCAACTGCCAACTACGCTTATTAATTAAATTAATAGAAAATCACCCCATCGAACACTCCCTATCCATTAATTTGATATGACCATTCAATTCATGGAATTAATGCATCTCTGTTCTGAATCATCCCACCGCCGGATTTCAATCGTTGCTCGAAATGACTCATCAACTCCCAACCACGCCCATTAAACACATTGCGATTAATTAATTAAGAAAATAAATACGTAAAACCTTAGAACTGTGTCGCCGTGGGGTTCCCTCGGTGGATTCTAATACCGTGCAACGGTATTAGGAAGGCAGAAAACCCTAAAACCTAATGTTACGCCGTGGATATTCCACGGTGGATTGTAATACCGTGCACCCAGACACGAAAAGTGGAAACCCTGAGCCATCCACGATAATAAAACGCCGTGTTACAATTTACAAATCACGATAAATGGACACCATCGACGATAAACGGACACCGTGATAAAAACACGGTAGGTGACACCGTGAGAACATGAAAGATAATCGTTACGCCGTGAGACCATCTAGAGTTATATTACACCGTGAGACCATCCAAGATAACCCGTCACCGTGAAGAAAGGCACGGAAATCTTATACCGTTTACATACCACGGTCCACGGTTAAAGGTGATATATTAATAAATTTAGGGTTTCAACGTGTCCAAAAGCACTGCATCCCCATTCTTCATCCTCGAACCTTCTACATTAATTGCATTTCAGCAGGTCCAACAACCACAAATAATAATTGCATTTCACCTCGACGTTAATGACACTTCAACAACCCATTGGGCAGTTGCTGTGTTGCTGCTAAAATCAATATGAGAATTTTAGAGTAAAAAAGAATAATGGTCTGAAACCAAACTCAAAACCCATTGGGCAGTTGCTGTGTTGCATTTCTCTCGAATATTGCTAGTTCATTTACACAACAAGCTCAAAACAAGTTCGTTGTCGAGTCTCTGAAGCACATCAAAGGTACGAAAACAACGAGGTAGCACGTTTCACATTTTGTTTAATTGTTTTAAAGCACACTGAGGTGTTTTTCACCGAATGTCGTCGTTCACCGTGAGATAGAGAGCACGTTGCACGGTTCACTGAAGGTGTAATAGGTTTTCCTTAACCCCGACGTGTTTACGAAATCACCGTATTATTACCACGGAGATTTTACCGTGTTATTTATAGCGGTGGTGTCACCGTAGCACGTTGTCTTCGTTCACCGTTTGATACTTAATCGTAATAACACCGTGTGATAAAAAACATCTCGTTTACATCGTGCATACTTATTAGACCATGCATGCATGCAGGTCGTTAGGTTTTCAATAACTGTTTGTTTTAATTATCTGTAATTTTATATCACAGATGTCGTGGCAGCGTGTTTTTTTACGACATGGTGGTCACTGGGAACAGTCAGCATACGTAGGCGGAGATAGCGTGGCCATACACATTACGTGTTCAGAAATCAGTTATGTTGATCTAATCAATCAAATTAGATCTGTTTTGAATGCTCCAGAGGACAGAGATTACGTGATTTTCTACTTAGACGCGCAGAGAAGTAAGGTTAGTTTGCAGAACGATACAGATCTATTGCGATTCATCGTGCAAGGAAAAGTTACCAATCACGTGCTCTTTTTGACTGAGAGAAGACAATATCGGTCTAAGAATGCTAATGTTGGAGGTACATATTCTGAATCAGAGAATGTAAGCATTACTCCACCTCAACCACCATCTTGTACTGAACCCGATGACGAGGAAGTATTTACATCAGATGATGAACGAGCGGAACGTGATAAAGAGTTAAACGATAGCCTAATTCAAGAGTTTAGTGATTGGCTTCAACATCCGAAAAAAAAAGAGAGGATTGTGGGATCCCGTAAATTATCATCTGATCATCAACCGATCCACGAAGAACCAGTCATGGAACATAATCTACTACTACAGCGAAAACTAAGCAACTGGATGATCCCGATGCCCGATTTTGATATTTTGCCACCACCTATGCGTTGGGTCGAAGAACGTGAACCCGAAGATGGTGAACTCGCAGTTGGTTCCACGTTTCGAAAGAAATCTGACTTGGAAATATCTTTGGGAATGCATCACTTGGAGAGTCGCTTAGAATATGTCACTGATCGTTCAAACAAAAAGCGTTGTGCATTCGTTTGCAAGCACGGTAGGAAAGTATGCACGTTTAGATTGTGTGCTAGTGGGAGTGATGATACACTATGGATGATCACAAAGTTGAACTTGAGTCACACTTGTCAGACTATATTGCATCGTACTAGCTGTCGACGAATTAAATCTGTAGTTGCTGCTAGTTACTTTTCTCGTAAACTTGTCAAAGAAGGTGACGTTCTGAAGCCGAAGGACATGATAACAGATTTGCGTGAGCGTTACGGCGTTGAGATGGATTACAGTTTCACTCTCCGAGCGCGGAGCATAGCGATAGAGATGGCGTATGGCTCATATGCTGAGTCATATCATAGGCTCGCTTCGTATTTGTATATATTGAGAGATCAGAATCCCGGCACATTTTATGAAATACAATCCACACGGAATGGGGGGGTGTTCCAACACATGTTTCTTGCTCTCGGACAGTCTATTTCTGCATTCTATAGTAATCTAAGGCCAGTGATTGTTGTGGACGGGACTCACCTCAAGGGAAAGAGCCAGGGGATATTGTTTGTCGCCATGACGAAGGATGGGAATGAAAACGCCTTCCCACTTGCAATTGGGATTGGTCCGAAAGAAAATGATGAGTCGTGGACATGGTTCCTTCATAACCTGAGCAGGTGCTTCAATAGACAAGATGGTTTGATTGTCGTATCCGATCAGCATAAGAGCATCCAAACTGCCGTTGCGTCTGCATACCCGAATGCAGTGCATGGGTTCTGTATTTACCACATTAAGAAGAATCTAGTTCGCTATGGCGGTCGCGTCAGGGCCGTAATAACCTCTGCATCAAACAGTTACCGTGTTGAGACAATGCACAGACATTTAGCTGATTTGGAGAGGCTGAGCCCTGACGGGGCTTACAAGAGAATGTTAGAAATAGGGGTCGAGAGGTGGTCGCGGGCAATGTGTCCAGTACGACGATATGGTTTCATGACCTCCAATATTGCCGAGTGCTTCAATTCTCGTATGGTCTGGGCGAGACGTCTACCCGTATGTTCATTGGTCGAGGCATTCCGCGCAGTCTTGGAACAATGGTTTCAAGAGCGAAGCGCGAAAGCTGCGTCAAGAGAACATGAGTTGACTGAAGAGACGTTTAATAAACTAACTTGCGCGGTGGAGCACGCTATGCGTATGGTTGTCCGAGACACAACCACACCTGACGTGTATAAAGTGGAGGATGGTAAGCTATCTTTTCAAGTTGATCTTCAAAATCGGACATGCGAATGTCGATGCTTCGAACTTGATGAAATCCCCTGCAGTCACGCTGCAGCCGCTGTTAGGTACGTACTAATCAAACAAACACTTTCAATTTATTAATTCGACAATATGTTCGTACTTGTTAGGATCGTATCACTTCACATTGCCACCACAAATTCTATTTCTCAGAAAAAGAGGATTGAATATATATGACTTCGTCAGTGGATATTACAAACAACACAATTTGATGGAGACATATTCGACTCCTATCAAAGGACTTCCGCATCCTGCTGAGTGGGTCGTTCCAGCGTATATAACTGATCACGTCATTCATCCTCCGGTTGCGGTGAGACAGGCTGGTCGTCCGAGGATGAGCCGTGCACGGTCTTCTGTCGAGGGTAATGCCCCCAGAAGAAGAAGTCAGCCTCAGAAGTGTAGTAAGTGTAATTCGACCACACACAACGCGCGCAAATGTGACCAAGTTGTTTTACCCACCGAAAGCCAGACGCTCGAAGATGATCAGAATTCTCAACCCACGGTGGAACCAATCCGACAGAAAAGACAAAAGAAAAAATGTAGCGTATGCCGGAGTGCAGACCATAACATACAGACATGTCCGGTGCGGGGGGATTAACGTTAAGTTCTGTGACCATGCTGAACAATTGTGATATTTAGGTATTGCAACTAATTATGGGGTTTTTTTTTTTGTATGATATTCTGCGATTGTGTGTTTTTTGGATTATTTGGGGTTGTTGGGATTTGAATGGTTTCTGTGAATTCGTTTTTTGTGTGTCACGGTGAATCTTATAAATGACCGTGTACCACCGTCCGTGTTATATTTTTAGTACATCGTGTGGCGGCCGTGATATTACGCCGTGCATCGGTTGTCCCGCCACCATCTTGGAAACTAGTACTACTGGTACAATACTCGTTAAAATTGATCTGATCTCCGCACGGTAACCCGATACGGTGATATATCACAACATCACCGTGTAAGTATGAACAATGACGTTTTTTTGGTGATTATTGCTCGGGTTGTGTGAATATTTTTGTTAAAATGCTAATCCAAAGTTAATTTTCCATCTAGATGATTATATGAAATCGATAAAACTCCAAAATTATGCAAGAAACGATTGAATGTGATATATCATGTGCAATGTATGATCACACTTGAGAGTAACTTGTAACAAATGAATTAGACATCTCTTAAATTTGAGACATGCATACTCCAAATCGAATCATACGTGTTTAAAATCAAATACCATACGTCTCAATGATTGAAACATATCACAGTGAACGTTAATAAAGAATTCAAAGTGTGTACAAACCATGAGAACTCGTTTTTTTGGTGTTTCACGAATTAACGATGAATGTTATAAATGACCGTGTAACACCGTAAGTGTTATGTCGTGCGACGGTCGTGATATTTAGTATTTACACCTTGCGAAACTCCATCCCTTCAGTTTTATTTTCGATAATTTAATTAGAATTTCAAATATAAATCGGTAAAATTAACTCGCGCCTGCAAAAGCTGTTTTGAGTACAGTGCATCGGTTGTCCCGCCACCATCTTGGGAACGAGTAGTACTATACCAGTACTTTTCTCGTTAAATTTCAAATTTAAAAATTGATCTGATCTCCGCACGGTAACCCGATACGGTGATATATCACAACATCACCGTGTAAGTATGAACAATGACGTTTTTTGGTGATTATTGCTCGGGTTGTGTGAATATTTTGGTTAAAATGCTAATCCAAAGTTAATTTTCCATCTAGATGATTATATGAAATCGATAAAACTCCAAAATTATGCAAGAAACGATTGAATGTGATATATCATGTGCAATGTATGATCACACTTTAGAGTAACTTGTAACAAATGAATTAGACATCTCTTAAATTTGAGACATGCATACTCCAAATCGAATCATACGTGTTTAAAATCAAATACCATACGTCTCAATGATTGAAACATATCACAGTGAACGTTAATAAAGAATTCAAATTGTGTACAAACCATGAGAACTCGTTTTTTTGGAGTTTCACGAATTCACGATGAATATTAGAAATGACCGTGTAACACCGTAAGTGTTATGTCGTGTGACGGTCGTGATATTTAGCGAAACCTCCATCCCTTCAGTTTTATTTTCGATAATTTAGTTAGAATTTTAAATATAAATCGGTAAAATTAACTCGCGCCTGCAAAAGCTGTTTTGAGTTTTGAGTACTGTCAATACTTAATAGACCGTGCATCGGTTGTCCCGCCACCGTCTCATCAGGTTCTCCACGAAAATACACGACTAGTTAAATTTCAAATTTTAACATTGATTTTAAAACCGCACGGTCTACTGTCACGGTATAAATTGATACCGTGTGACAAAGAGACCGTGTGGTCATCGCGGAGTTGTTTGACACCGTGCCATACTGAACTCTCACGGTGTCTAATTAGAAATTTGTTTTCGTGTGTCACGGTGATTTTATTATAGACACGGCGATGATGTGTTTTTTTATTAGGTCTCATACATAATACAACTACCACTAACAAATGGGCCTTAATAAGTGGGATGCGTAAATCCGAAACGGCGCCTATCACGTCGCAATTATTTATAATTACACGCGACTTTCTGTAATAATTAGTTAAACGCGACCTTTGGAATCCAGCGAGAAACATTATTTATAGTGATTTATGCAGGCCTAATTCTCTATTAAACTCTGAATAATCCTCTATTAAACTCTGAATATTTCTTGGTCCTTAATCCTCATACCAATAATGGATACCCCTCAGATAGCTGATGCTTTCATTGTTGTGCTGACTGATGAACATATTGAATCTAGACGGTTTCGACTTCCCGAACGTTTCTACCGTTTGCGTGTGAGATACAGTACAGAGCCTCCGCTCTTCTACCTCCACGACGTTCACGGTGAGAGGTGGGCAACCTTGATGGGCTTTAAAAATGACTTGGCGTATTTCTACAATAATTGGACTGAATTCAAACACATCCACAAGTTGAAGAAAGGCATGACCCTCCTGTTCGAGCATAGGCCACTTACAGACGAGTTCCTGGTGCGGATATTTCAAGAGGATGGAGATGAACTCAAGTCATTCTTGCCGAGACCTGCTCCAGGAAAGAGAGCATTCGAGGATGTACCTTCGTCGTCGTCGTCTCTGAAAAAGAGTAAACCATCTTAGGGTTTCGGCGTTAGGTTTTTCTTTTGTAAATCGGCGCCTTTTGTAATTCGGATTCCCCTAATTTAGTACACCAAAATTACTCCGTATTCCTTTTTCCTTGTTTCCAAAATTATACGCTGGAATATTGCACCGTTGTTTTCACGGTCAATATAAGATTCACGGTGTACACATGGTCTTACCACCGTGTGTATTTCACCGTGTACACACCGTGTACACACCGTGCGCGATAGTATACACCGTGAAAACTAATTTCTAGCCCTGCAACAGATTTTTCACAATGTAGTATATGGAGAGAATGAAGCAAACGACCTCAAATTTCATATTTCGAAAATAACACAATGACAAGTTCATTGAAAAGCACTTAAGCATAACAATAATTATGATTACAAGAACCATAATTATGGAGACAATAAACAGAGTAGTCTTCAACTGGATGGATACGTCGTGCAATGACGTCTCCATCTTCTTCAGATCTTTCCTAATTTTAGCTTCTGTGGCTTTCTCTTCCGCTATTGACATTTGTTCATGTTGTATCTCTCCCTCATTTGACGGGTTACACCAGGAATCGAATGTATGATCTTGACAATAATACATCAATTTCTGATAATTCTCAGATTTCGAGGACACCACACGAATCTGAAGTTTCTTCCGACATTTACCACAAACTTTATCTTGGTACTTCAATCGGCTTGGTTGACCAGTACTCACGGAGTTAACCGATTGTGTAGACATATTGTTGTGATAAGTTTTTGACTGATTTGTTTTGGATGATTTGAATTCAAATTTGAATTCAAATGTTTGCTTATGTTGAAAGAGGACTGCGGTTGGCACGTGTCACGGTTCAAGATACACAGTGGAACCATGTACAAATATTGATCCACCGTGACACGGTAAATCATAGGAGTCTACTATTGGCTACAACACAGTACTGTGATTACACCGTGGACTTATTCATTCAGGCACCGTGTACAAATATTCGTTCACAAAACAGCAATTACAAACCAGTATTAATGAATCACAATGTGAAAGCAACCAACCTGTTTATACTGACACGTCAATCAAAATGGACCAGCAACATCATTCAAGCTCAGCAAAAAAATCTTCAGGCATATCTGTTTCCTGACCTCCTCAATGTACACTTCATCGATGTTTTCGTTACGATGCATCAGAGGGTCGACTAACAAACGGTCAAGCTGCATGGTACAGTAAACTCCACAAGAGTGTTTATCAGTAACATCCTGGACGAATTGTTCGGCATCCGGCATGACTTTCAACTCGAAGGCCTCCGTAATCGCATGGTGTTGACCCTTCTTTGCCCAGTAATCTGATCTCCTCAACACAAGAGGTAAAAACTCCATTAACGGCCTCAATTCGTCCTTCCGAAATCCGTATTCAGGATACGTCGCCAGTTGAGTATGAATTAATGAGTCATACAACTCGATAGTCCAATCTTCGGGGGATATTCGGACGGTGACCCAATGATGGTGGACATTAAAAATCGCCACGAGCTTTACATGCCATGTTTAAGGTTTGCGAGTTAGAATTCAGTTTCACACTAGTTAAAATGAAGCATGTATGCTTTTCAATACTTACGTGAGTAGGCTGGTCGGACTCCATTGACATCGGACCATATGTGTCATCCACTGCTTCTCGAAGAGAATCAGGCACTACCCAATCATCAATAGAGCCACGATGAATCTTATATGCAGCATCTATAGTACTCTGGAAAAAGATATTATTAGTAAAAACGAAGGTGTCCAAAATGAGAGTACTGTAAAACTTACCCAAAATTGAGTGCTCAATAAGACTGTGTTTGTACTCCCTTTAACATCACGACCTTTGCACTTCAAATAAAGAATATAGAGATCTAGCACCTCAGATTCGAAGGCCCAATTGAAGTCCTCAATTTTATCAAACAATTCTGCACCCACTCTGTGGTCTATGGAGCCTCGACTGCACGAAATCAAGTCGGTAGACCCGGAATTCATCCATTCTCTGAACAACGTTTCCACATATTCGAGTCCGCTTTGGTTCGCACTAGATTGCGAATGGAAACGTTTCATGAGTTCGAAGAATTTTTGAGCAACAGCTTCCTTAAAGCAAGTGCCAGAATCATCAGCAAGGAACGAAACAATATCTGCCCTCAGTTCGGCAGACCAAATCCTATCTACCTGGCGATCGATCTCATCGTTGTCCGGCCCCTCAGGACCGAAGACACCTGCTTTTCGACAGCAAATGTCCGTCACAGAAGTCAGATTAGGTCCGGAAACACGTCGCTTGGAAATAGGCCTTTCTATAGCACGTGAAGCTTTTTGTGCAGCACGCTTGTGAGACGGCTTGACTCGATCTTTCTTCTTAATACCTCCTTTTCGTCGAGGTGGACAGAATTCAACAGAAAATAGTTCACAATCATCTATAGATTCAGTTACAGTAACATAAGATAATGATTTGGCCTCTTCCGGTGTAGGAATTAACGATTCAAAAACTTCCATCTACAGACAAATATACTCTGTATCAACGTACAACAACAATAAAGTTCAACGCGTGTGCTTTTTAATAATGAAAATTCAATAAAGTACCTTCTCATTGAAGAATTTAGTGACATCGCACGCAGCTTGTTTCGATGCAGTAGAGTCCCACATCAGGCAACGTGGAATTCTCGTAACCCGAGCACGTTTCGCGCATAATGCTCCGATCGACGGTACGGACTCGTACATCCAAAACTGAAAAGCCCAAACCGGCCCGTAGAAATGGTAAGTAGATTCATCATCATGCATGGACGTCGTTTTGAGGTAGTAGGATAAATTCTGATAGGAATAAGCGCCCCAAGGAAATTCCTCCCAACAATCGTGGTCCTCGACCAACAACCATGCCGACTTATCGATTTTAACCTTATGGTCTCGGCAAAGCAATATGAAATAATACATGAGGAGCTTGGCTACTTTCATATAATCCTCCGCCTTCGCTTCTTTGCCGAGATTTACATCCTCGAACTTTTGGCGTAGCTCCGATAAGCTAATGGTTGTATCTCCTTTGAAAAATCGAATAAACAAGCTATCGGGAGGAAACTCACGTGACTCAAAAATATCAAAGCCTGTGTAGTGCCCAAAATTGAGTCCCGTTACCATGGCATAAGCAGCCGGTGTGAATTTCGCGATCTTCTCACCGACATAAAACCAATGTTCCATCCCCGGTATTGTCGGACCAGTCAACTCTCTACATAGGAAATGATGCAAATAACGAGATGCGTGTGCAGCATGTCCTTTAACTAATCCTTCGTTGGGTTTTACGAATTCCAGAAAATGCTTCATATAGGAATGCTGAGCGAATTCAGCCAATGTTGCATCGCCGCCGTCGATTGAACCCATAACACGCTTTATCAAGTTTATCACGTCGAAACGGTAATACAAATTGATTCTTGGGGTGATCGACTGCAAAGCTACTGGTCTTTTCCATTCGTACCCAGCCTGAAAATATCAATCAAATTAGAGAAGATTTCACGATTCACGGTGAGTTTAACTTAACACCGTGGCACGTCAAAGGGTGAAATGTACACGGTGAACATCTAAGGGTGTAGTGTACACGGAGATGTTAAATCCACGACGAGCATATACAACAGTTATCAAGGGTATACGGTGAAGATACACACGGTGATGTCAACCACCGGGATCGTGCATAACCATAAGACGGAATTACACCGTAAGAAAAAAACTATTGAATATCACGGTGTAAATTCACCGGGAACATACAAAACGGTGTTTTTCCACGGTGTACAAAAACTATTGAATATCACGGTGAAGATACATACGGTGATGTCAACCACCGGGATCGTGCATAACCAAAAGACGGAATTACACCGTTAGAAAAAAACTATTGAATATCACGGTGTAAA
Organism: Euphrasia confusa; assembly: GCA_954870475.1. Lineage (NCBI taxonomy): Eukaryota > Viridiplantae > Streptophyta > Magnoliopsida > Lamiales > Orobanchaceae > Euphrasia > Euphrasia confusa. The sequence continues at coordinate 4,965,620 of OX940959.1, read as the reverse complement.
TTCACCGTGAACATACAAAACGGTGTTTTTCCACGGTGTATGTACACCGTGGATCGAGCACGTACAAGACTGTAAGTACACATACACCGTCAAATAAAACACTGTCGTGAATCGTGATCATACACGACCGTAAGTACACGCGGTAACATTACACCGTGAGATAAATCACAGTCGTGGATCGTGCTCGTACAAGACCGTAAGTACAAACGGTGTAAGTCACCCGTGAGATATATCACCGTCTTAAACTCTACCGTGATAATACACGGTGATAAAACTCACGGTTGAACCGTCATCTACCAGATTTGACACACAACCGCATGCGAAAAAATTGCAGAGAGCAATAAACCATTAACCATTTTAAAATGTCGGAAACAAAAACAATATCTTGAATGAATATACCGGTATCAAATTACAAATCGAATGATTTACAAGCATCAAAGCTCGAATAATCGAAAGTTGGAAAGCTAGGGTTATGGACTTACCGGAGGTTGAGCGCGATTGTCTAGGGTGTCCATGTTGTCACTGCTTGCCATAATGATGATCGCCGGAGACGGAGTTGAATAGTTGATTCGATAACGGTCGGGGCTGATGTTTCACTGTGGCGGCGCTCGTCGTGCGCGTGAATTTCAAAAGTCGAAAATTGATTTTATGGGGCAACTTTATTTTTCTGATATTCTTTTTATTAATTTGTAATATTCGATTTGTTGTTTTGTGAGAAAAGATAATTTTTTAGGGCACTTAAGTCTTTTCATTCAAATTGGCCTACTTAACTTCCATTTTTATGGACGAGGCTTCAGAACTTGTATACTCTTATGCTTTGGCCTTTAAATGTCTCCGCCCCTAAGTAATTTGGTGAGAAAGAAAGTTTAACCGACGAAATAGTTGTAAGGTAACTCGCCAAAAACCTTACACATTAGATTTTGGGACCACCATGCATCGACAATGGCCCACCTGAATTTGGGATCATTTCCTCCGATATGATTAAAACCTTACGCATTAGATTTGTTAATTTTGATATTGTATTTAAAAAATATCATTATGAAATATAGCCTCCAAAAATGGAAAAGGCTTTTACAATAGTATTAAATTTCACGCTTAATGCCTAAAGCTTGGAAGCGCTTTTAGTGCAGTTGTGAAATATATTCATCTATATAAGTTGTTAATTTTCGTCCTATTTCTCTTCAAACAAAAATACATACAACATTGTCAAATTAACATTTTTTTTTCTCTTCTCTGAATAAAGTGTGTATTTTCTTATAAAACATTGTAAAAAATACACACACTGCACAATTTTCGTCCTATTTCTCTTACGGGTATGCGCGTTATTTTCTTTTGTCGTTTTAATAGTTTTTATTAGTAAATATTATACATATATTTTCATATATTGTCTTCCCTTTAATTAGTTAGGAAATCCCTTGATTTATGTATTTAGTTAGGATCTGTATATTGCATTCGACTATATATTGTGAATAGATTACTCATCCTCGACTGAGGGATTATCATCTAATATGGTATCAGACTAGGTTTAGCGATCCTCATACCCTAGCCTCTGTTCTTTGTCTTCTCTAAGTCGTCATGTCTGACAAAGTTGATCCTCCGCCCTCCAAACTTCACCCCGTTTACTCTGTATCGAACATCCAACATAAGGTCCGCGTTCTTGACGGCACCAAAGTGTCGTACTCATCGTGGGTCAATCTCTTCAAGCTCCACGCGCGTGGGTATAAGGTTCTCCCTCATATTGACGGAACACCTGCACCGGCTGAAACCGATAGTACCTACGCGGATTGGTGCGAAATCGATGCACATGTCCTACAATGGATTTACGGGACACTTAGTGATGATCTTCTCTCTCGTGTTCTTGAAGAAGATTCTACCGCCTACGAAGCTTGGGTCCGTGTGAAGAATATATTCACTAACAACAAAGGCGCTCGCGCCGCCGCCCTCGAACACGAGTTCACAAATCTCAAACTCGGGGCCATGCCTTCCCTCGAAGCTTACTGTCAGCATCTCAAAGAACTTGCTGGACAACTTAAGGATGTAGACGCCGCCGTCACCGATCAACGTCTCGTACTCCAATTGGTTCGTGGCCTTCCAAGAGAGTACGATACCACGGCTGCCTACATCAATCAGACTCTCCCGAATTTTGCTACCGCGTGTAGCATGTTGGAACTGGAACATCAACGCCAAGCAAGCCGCGAAGAGTCTTCGACGGCGCTGGTCACTCCCAAATCTCCTCCCGCAGACGCCACGAGTTGGGTCGATGCCAAACCTAATGAGTCAAACCCTCCGCGGTCTAAACATAGCGGGGGTCGTCAACCAAACAACAAAAGCCGCAATGGTAATCGCACGAATTACCGAGGTAACAAACCACCCTCCAATAACAACGGTTCAAATTGGAGACCCATTCAATGGACCCCTCCTCTATGGTCGCATTCTTGGCCTGTACCACCGTGTCCGTACCCTACTACACCCGGGTGGTCCCCTCCGTGGCAGCCATGGTCTGCTACTGCCACTCCACGACCATCTCCTCCATCTCAGTCAAATTGGCGCCCTTCGACTCCAGCTCCTCCACAAGCCTATGTGACCGAATTCGAGCAACCTCAACCAACTGATCTGAGTCAAGCGTTCCATGCTATGGCCTTTCATCCGTCTGATGGTCAGTGGTACATGGACACCGGCGCATCGTCTCACTTGACATCCGATGCAGGTACGCTTATCCCCTCCTCTACTGCTTCTAATATTCGGTCTATATTTGTTGGAAATGGTACCACTATTCCAGTTCGGGGAACGGGCAGCTCCACCATACCCACAAAAGATCGCACCCTACATCTCCATAATGTCCTTTATACTCCCAATATCATCAAAAATCTTATCTCCGTCCGACAGTTTACTACGGACAATAACGTCTCTGTTGAATTTGACCCTCTTGGTTTTTCTGTGAAGGATCTCCAGACTGGGACAACAATTCTGAGGAATAATAGTCATGGTGATTTATATCCAGTGTCCTCATCCAAATCTCCCCACACCAGCACTCCTTTCGTCGGTTTAACATCTTCCATGTGGCATTCCCGTCTCGGTCATCCAAGCCCTGCGATTCTCCAACATCTTAGGCGCCAATCTTATATTAATTTTAATAAGGAGCAGGTCTCCAATCTTTGTCCTTCTTGTCAAATTAGTAAACATCGTCGATTACCTTTTATCGAGTCAAATAATACTACTGCAGCACCTTTTGATATTATACATGCCGATTTATGGACTTCTCCCATTGCTAGTCACACCAATTACAAATATTATCTTGTACTTATTGATAATTTTACCCAATTTGTATGGGTGTATCCACTTAAATTTAAATCCGAGACCCTTATTAAATTTCAACACTTTCACTCTCTCGTCAAGACCCAATTTAATTGCTTAATTAAATCCTTCCAATGTGACTTGGGTCGAGAATTCGATAATACCTCATTTCGAAATTTTGCTCATAGTAATGGTCTAGTGTTTCGCTTCTCGTGTCCTCATACCTCCTCACAAAATGGTAAAGCGGAACGAATGATCCGTCGTCTCAACGAAATCGTCTTAGTACTGCTCTCTCATGCTTCTCTCCCTCCCAAATATTGGGTCGATGCTTTACACACAGCCGCTTACCTTCATAACATCCTTCCCTCCCGTATTCTTCATTATCGCTCGCCCACTTCCGCTCTCTACCTCAAAGAACCCTCCTACTCTAATCTTCGTGTTTTCGGTTGTGTATGTTATCCCAACTTGTCAGCGAAACAAAGTAATAAACTTGATCCACGGTCTACACCTTGCGTATTTCTCGGCTACCCTTCCGAAAATCGTGGCTACAAATGTTTATCCCTCTCCACCAATAAATTAATTATCTCTCGCCATGTGACGTTCGATGAATCTATTTTCCCATTTTCCTCGTCATTTACTGTCCAACCCTCGACCTATGATTTTCTAAACCACGCTGACAACTCTATTCCCTCTCACCTATCTGATCTCTTCGACCACGCACAAAACAATTCTCCACCACCCTTAAATGATCAAAATCTCACCTCACGGGATCATCATATAACCCCTCACACTAGCAGCCCCTTAATCCAACCTAACATACAAATTCCCACCAACAACCTGGACTCTCCCACTAACAACTCCTTCCTCCAAAACAGTAGCAACAGACAACAAAACTCACCTTCACCTTCTCCACCATCACAGCCAAACCCACCTCCATTACTTTCTCCACCATCACAACCAAATCCACCTCCATTACCTACCCACCGCATGACCACTCGTTCCATGAATGGAATTTTCAAACCGAAAGCCCTCACCATCCCAGCCACTTCATCGCTTAGCCCCCTGCCGAAAAGCCCCCACCTAGCCCTCCGCGACCCGAACTGGAAAGCGGCCATGCAAGCCGAATTTAGTGCATTGAAGGAAAATCATACGTGGGACTTGGTACCTCGTCCTATGGACGCTTCTATTATACGTTGCATGTGGCTTTTTCGTCACAAGTATCGCTCTGATGGTTCTCTTGAAAGGTATAAAGCTCGGCTCGTCGTTAATGGTAAAACTCAACAAGCTGGCATTGATTGTGATGAGACCTTCAGTCCTGTGGTCAAACCCACGACCATCCGTACCGTTCTCAGTCTAGCCGTATCTCGCTCCTGGCCCATTCATCAGCTCGACGTCAAGAATGCATTTCTTCATGGTGATTTAGTTGAGACGGTTTATATGCATCAGCCGCCGGGATTTGTGGACCCCTCCACACCCTCTTATGTTTTTCGCCTTCGTAAGTCTTTATATGGTTTGAAGCAAGCACCCCGTGCATGGTACCAGCGATTCGCCAACTTTGTGCTATCTCAGGGGTTCTGTAGCAGTGTTTGTGATACATCCTTATTCATATATCGTCATGGCTCCGACACGGCGTATATCCTACTCTATGTGGACGACATCATCCTCACAGCTTCGAGTACATCCCTTGTTCGTCGCATTATTGCCGATCTCTCCAGAGAATTCTCTATGACCGACTTGGGTGTCTTACATCATTTCTTGGGCATATCCGTATCTCGTACTACCAGTGGACTATTTTTATCTCAAAAACAGTATGCAAAGGATATTATTAGTCGTGCTAAAATGTCAAATTGCAACCCGACTTCTACTCCTGTTGATATCGGCTCCAAGTTAAGTGCTAATTCTGGTTCTCTTATTGACGACCCTACACTTTACCGCAGTTTGGCTGGAGCCCTACAATATCTCACTATTACCAGGCCCGATATTTCTTACGCCGTTCAACAAGTTTGCCTCTTCATGCATTCTCCACGTACACCACATCTTCAATTTTTAAAGAGAATTCTACGGTATATACAAGGAACCCTTGATCATGGTCTCAGTCTTACTGCATCACATTCTCTTTCGCTTACGGCTTACTCCGATGCCGATTGGGCTGGTTGTCCCGACTCCCGACGCTCCACTTCTGGCTACTGTGTATTTCTCGGTCATAACTTAGTATCTTGGTCTTCGAAACGCCAACCAACCATCTCTCGATCAAGTGCCGAGGCTGAGTATCGAGCCGTCGCAAATGCTGTTGCCGAGACTAGTTGGCTTCGTAATCTTCTTCTCGAGCTTCATGTTCCTATAAAGCAAGCCACTCTCGTTTATTGCGACAATATATCTGCAGTGTACCTGTCTACTAATCCGGTTCAACATCAACGTACCAAACATGTCGAATTGGATATACATTTTGTCCGAGAAAAAGTTCAAGTTGGCACTGTTCGTGTGCTTCATGTCCCCTCCGAGTTTCAATATGCTGACATTTTCACAAAGGGGTTGCCACGCCATCTTTTTACTCGGTTTCGCTCCAGCCTGAGCGTTCGTCCTCCTCCCGCTCCGACTGAGGGGGTGTATTAGTAAATATTATACATATATTTTCATATATTGTCTTTCCCTTTAATTAGTTAGGAAATCCCTTGATTTATGTATTTAGTTAGGATCTGTATATTGCATTCGACTATATATTGTGAATAGATTACTCATCCTCGACTGAGGGATTATCATCTAATAGTTTTTTCTATCGAAAACCATGTGACTATAGATGCATGTACAATGATATATCATCAGCCGAAGAAGAATTTTATAAGATGTGGAAGCTGAAGATTGGCGAAGGTCATGGGCCGTACTTACAGCACAAACAACTTTGTAGGCAGACAAATTTGGGATTATGATCCGAGTGCCGGATCTCCTGAAGAGCGCGCAGCTTTTCAAAAGGCCAGCGACGATTTTAGCGAGAACAGGAAAAACGGAGGATTTCATGCATGTGGCGATTTGTTCATGAGAATGCAGGTAATTTTAAAATGTACCATCCTATTACTTTTATTTTATTTCAATTTTACTCGTATATGCCATCCCTATTTAATTAATTCTATATTTTTGAATATATGTACATTTTCCTAAGCTTAAATAAGAAAGTGGCATGGACCTACTGCACCCACCACAGTTAGACTCGGAGAAGAAGAACACGTGACGTACGAAAGTGCGACGATTGCAGTGAAGAAAGCCCTGCGGCTTCATCGGGCCATCCAAGCAAGCGACGGCCACTGGCCCGCTGAAAATTCAGGGCCCGTGTTTTATACTCCTCCATTGGTATGTACTTAATATATAGATATCATTGGTAAAAAAAAAGAAAGTGTATCATATCTATTATATCGTATAATTTTGGTATACAGATTAGTGGAGCAATGAATAGTACAATTTTGACAACGGAACACAAAAAGGAAATGGTCCGCTACATCTACAATCATCAGGTAATGTACGGTTTGATCTGCAGGGGTATTTATGTAATTTGACTGTCGCGTGTGTACATGTACAGAATGAAGATGGTGGGTGGGGACTCTACATAGAAGGGCACAGTACTATGATTGGCTCGGCCCTCAACTACGTCGCTCTACGCCTCCTTGGAGAGGGTCCTGACGACGAAGCCGTCTGTAGGGCCCGCAAGTGGATCCTCGACCACGGTGGGGCCACCGGAGTTCCTTCCTGGGAAAAGATTTATCTCTCCGTAAGTAATTTTTTCACTTTAAAATACAATATATATATATATATATATATATATATACTTACATATTCGTTAGTAAAAATCATCAATATATGGATGTGCAGGTCCTGGGAGTATATGAGTGGGATGGGTGCAACCCACTTCCCCCTGAATTCTGGCTATTTCAGTCGATTTTCCCTTTTCATCCAGCAAAGATGTGGTGTTACTGTCGAACAACTTACATGCCCATGTCGTACCTATACGGTCGGAAATACCACGGCCCGCTCACGACCCTCGTCTTATCCCTCAGGCAAGAAATCTACATCAAGCCTTATGATGAGATCGACTGGAATAAGACCCGCCACGAATGTTGTAAGGAGGATCTTTACTATCCGTGTTGAAAACAGTCACGAAGACTGCAGAGTACTGCGACAGTCACGAAAACTGTTGAGTACTGCCAGGAACTGTTGGAAAAAACGTGAACTCGCAGCGGAATAAATATGTGGAGAGGAGATACTAAACACTCTTGTTTTCTCACTCGATCAACACGAAAATGTACTCTTGAACTCTCTTATATTTCTTCTTGTAAATCTTATACAAACTTATATCTAAAATGAAAGATTACATGACTATTTATAGGACAACAAAAAATGAACCTAAATCACATACATGAATTAACAATTAATTCCATGCATGAACATAATATGAAAAGCCATTCATGTATTCAAAAGAACAATGAATCTAGCTTATTATTGACTTTCAAACTTCAACATCCCCCCTTAAGCTTGATTCTCTCTCATCCCAAGCTTGTGCCTCAACTTCTCAAAAGTTTCTCGTTTGAGGGGCTTCGTGAAAATATCCGCAACTTGATCTTCGGATTTCACGAACTTAACTTGAACATCTTTCTTAGCAATGCACTCTCTAATGTAGTGAAACCTTGTGTCAATGTGCTTGCTACGATCATGAAAAACGGGATTTTTTGCTAGTGCAATCGCTGATTTGTTATCGACAAATATTTCCGTCGATTTAACGTCACCAAAGTGAAGTTCTTTAAGCAAACTCCTCAACCACACAGCATGACAGACACTTGACGTTGCCGCAACGTACTCCGCTTCACATGTCGAAAGAGTAACTATCGGTTGCTTCTTCGACGACCATGTGAATGCACATCCTCCAAAATAAAATACGAACCCACTCGTACTCTTACGATCATCGGGATCTCCGGCCTAGTCGCTATCGCTATATCCGAACAATTTCATTTCTCCATTTTCTGGATAAAACAAACCAAAATGGATCGTACCTTTCACATATTGGAGTATCTGTTTAGCCACTTTGAAATGATACTTAGTCGGATTCTCCATGTAGCGACTAATGAGACCGACCGCATAAAGAATATCGGGCCTCGTGCACGTCAAATATCGCAAACTTCCAACCAAGCTTTTAAACAAAGTTGGATCGACTCGGTCTCCATTTATGTCCTTTGAAAGTTTGGTCCCAACATCAATCGGGATATTAGTCGGCACGCAATTCTCCATCTTGAATTTCTTTAAAATTCCTTTTGCATAGCCTTCTTGGGAAATGAATATCCCACCTTTTTGTTGCTGCACTTCAATTCCGAGATAATACGACATTAGGCCAATGTCCGTCATCTCATATTCTTTGGTCATCTCTTGTTTGAATTCATCAAACCACTCCTCATTATTTCCTGTAAAAATAAGGTCATCGACGTACAAACATACGATCAACATGTTACCTTTACCATCAACTTTCACATACAGGGCATGCTCGTGGGGGCATTTTTTAAATCCTTTCTCCATAAAAGTTTGGTCGATACGGCTATACCAAGCTCTCGGCGCTTGCTTTAAACCGTATAAAGCCTTCTTTAATTTCAAGACTTTTCCCTCATGGCCCGGTAACAAGTAACCTTCCGGTTGATCGATGTAAACTTCTTCTTCAAGTACCCTATTCAAAAACGCGGACTTTACGTCCATTTGATGAATTTTCCACGTCTTTTGGGCTGCTAGCGAGATCAAAAATCGGATGGTTTCCAGACGTGCTACAGGAGCAAAAACTTCATCGTAGTCAATTCCAGCCTTTTGTTTGTATCCTTTGACTACGAGCCTCGCCTTGTATCGTTCTACCTCTCCTTTTGAATTCTTTTTCGCCTTATAAATCCATTTAACTCCAATGGATTTTTGCCCCTGTGGAAGAGAAGAAAGTTCCCAAGTTTCATTTTTCTTAATTGAACTTATCTCATCGTCCATGGCTTTCTTCCACTTTTGACTCTTTGACGCATCTTCAAAGTTTATGGGCTCGGTATCCGCAAACAAACAAAACAAGTTTGGATTTTGATTGAGCTCATAAATATCTCGCAACGATCTCATCTTTTTAGGCCTTCCACTACTTGAACTATCGCTGTCCGATGAAGGTTCGTCACGCGGGGGTGGCGATGGAGGACTCGAGGGCTCCAACGGTTCGTCCTCAACTTCTTTCGAACTCGATTCGAAAGGGTAAAAAGTGTACTGCTCCTTATCTTGGGTACTCCAGTCCCAAGAACTCTTCTCGTCGAACACGACATCACGACTAAGCTTCCTTTTGTTCTCAACTGGATCGTACAATTTATAGCCTTTCGAAGCTTGATCATAACCAACAAAAATATATTGTTTGCTCTTCACATCAAGTTTCTTCCTGTTCTGATCTGGTACGTGGACATGAGCAATACTACCAAATACTCTCAAATGAGAAATGCTTGGTTTGAAACCACTCCACTTCTCCTGTGGTGTTTGATCATGAACACTTCTGGTTGAACTTCGATTAGACAAATAAATGGCACATTCGACGGCTTCTGCCCAAAGTTCTTTTGGCAAATCTTTGGTTTTCAACATGCATCGAACCATATTCATAATGGAACGATTTTTCCTTTCCGCGACGCCATTTTGTTGTGGAGAATAAGCAACGGTAAGAGATTTTCGAATACCATTCTCTTCACAAAATTTCTGGAACTCCGTCGAAGTGAACTCGCCTCCGTTATCCGACCTCATTGCCTTGATTTGGTAGCCGCTTTGCTTTTCGACTAGGGACTTAAACTTTTTGAAGGTTGAAAATGCCTCTGACTTGTTTTTCAAAAAAAATACCCACGTCTTTCGACTAAAATCATCAATGAAGGTTAGAAAATAGCGATTATTTCCGAGCGATGATGGATCGATAGGTCCGCAAATATCGGTATGAATTAACTCTAGCGGTTGCTTCGCTCTTGAGAGAGATTCTTTCGGAAAGGAGTGTCGATGTTGTTTTCCTTCAAGGCATCCTTGACAAATCTGATCGGGATGATTAATCATAGGTAGCCCTCTCACTAACTTCTTGGATGACATCGTCTTCAATCCGCCAAAATTTATATGGCCGAGTCTCAAATGCCACAACCAGGACTCGTCTTCAAAACACGCTTTCAAGCACTTTGGCACGTCGTGCTGAATATTCAACTTGAACATTCTGTTACTTGACATTTGTACCTTAGCTATCAATCTCCCTTCGGAATTCTTTAAGTACAAGCTTTGGCCCGTCATATGAACGTCGTACCCTTTTTCGAGCAATTGACTGATGCTCAAAATATTTGCTTTCATCCCTGGTACGTAGTAAACATTTTCGATGAATTGATGCCCACCACTCTTCAACCGAATGAGAATCCTTCCTTTTCCTTGGATGGTGATTTTTGACATATCACCAAATGAGATGCTTCCCGCAGCAGTAGCATCAATATCAACGAACATGCGCTTCTCCCCGCACATGTGATTACTCGCACCCGAGTCTAGGTACCAAGAAGTATTTTCTTCTTCTATCGAAGCTTTTAGCGCCAACAACGATTGGTCGGGTTCTTTTTCACCAAAATGAGCCTTTTCGGAGCTAGACTCATTTCGACACTCTGAAGCGTAATGCCCAAATTTGTGACAATTATAGCATTTGATGTCTCTCTTATTTTGATGACGATTATATCCACCTCTTCCACGACCTCGTGACGTACGAGATTCCGATTGTGACTCGTCTTGGTTATAAGAGTTTTGTTCTTCGTAACCTTGTTCATGGCTACGACCACGGCCACGTCCTCGTCCTCGTCCACGACCACGACCTCTACCGCGGCCTCTCCCACGACCGCGATTTCCAAAATTATCAAATTTATTTTGGTCGGAATTGATCGTCATTGCTTGAAGAGCTTGCTCGACTTCCGGTTCCTTCGTTCGCCTTTTAAGTTTTTCTTCATGGACTTGTAATTTTCCGAGCAGCTCATTCATGTTAAGAGTCTCGACATCATTCGACTCTTCAATGGCTATTACGATGTAATCGAATTTCTGCACAAGAGACCGAAGTATCTTTTCAACAACTCGATTTTCTTCTAGCTTTTCTCCATTGCTTTCGAGTTGGTTAACAACCGTAACAACTCTTGAGATGTAGTCGGATACTTCTTCCGATTCTTTCATCTTCAATGACTCGAACTCTCCTCGGAGTGATTGAAGTCGAACTTTCTTAACTTTGTCAATGCCTTTGAAAGCATCGTTAAGAATATCCCACGCTTGTTTCGCCGTGGTTGCTTGAGAAATTTTCTCAAAATTGTTGTCGTCCATGCCGAGTTGAATGATAGATAGAGCTCTTTGATCTTTTACCTTGGCTTCTTTGTAAGCTTTCTTTTCGGCTTGGCTTAAAAGAGCAGGATCTTGAGATGCATTAAATCCTCCTTCGACGGCTTCCCAAACATCTTGTCCACCAAGAAATGTCTTCATTTGAATGCTCCATCGATTAAAGTTGTCCTTCGAGAGCTTCGGAAACGGGAATGCTCCACTTGCGGCCATCGTCTTTAAGGAGAATCGAATCTAGCTCTGATACCACTTTGTTGGAAAAAACGTGAACTCGCAGCGGAATAAATATGTGGAGAGGAGATACTAAACACTCTTGTTTTCTCACTCGATCAACACGAAAATGTACTCTTGAACTCTCTTATATTTCTTCTTGTAAATCTTATACAAACTCATATCTAAAATGAAAGATTACATGACTATTTATAGGACAACAAAAAATGAACCTAAATCACATACATGAATTAACAATTAATTCCATGCATGAACATAATATGAAAAGCCATTCATGTATTCAAAAGAACAATGAATCTAGCTTATTATTGACTTTCAAACTTCAACAGGAACGTTGAGTTAAAAGTCAGATCTGTGAAGTACACGTATTGTACTTCAAACAAAATTTTCTGTGTTCAGGTACGAAACAGCAAAAGAACTCTGATGTTTTGAGACAAATTTGAGAAACTCTGATGTTTTGAGACAAATTTGAGAAATTGCGAAAGAACGAAAAGAAATTGAACACGGAGATTTTTCTGGAAATATTTTCTTTATTCCTCTTCTTCTAATGCACACAAAATAATGACTAGCCTTATTATATAGCCTTACAAACTTGAGAGAGAAAAAAACTCCTAAAATAAAGTTTCCTATCTAAAGCAGGACTCCTAAACTAGGAAACATAATAAAAGTAAATCTAGCCTAATTAATAGTAAATCTATTAATTATGAACACAATCCAAACGTGGATATATATATATATCGGGTTTTCAATTTAATAATAATATTATTCGAGCGTGGATATTGTAGGTACGGCTACTGGGGAATATGTTTCCTCTACGGAGCATTCTTTGTGCTACGAGGATTTGCTGCAGCTGAGGAAACGTAAGAAAACAACGCTGCAGTTCGTAAGGCTGTCGGTTTCTTCCTGTAATCCTGTCCACACAAAATGAAGAAGGTGGATGGGGTGAGAGCCTCGAGTCATGCCCGACCATGGTAAGCTATTATGTCCTTCAAGTGTTTAGTGAAATTACAAAAACACCCCTGACGACGTTCTACGACAGAAATACACACCCGTGGAAGGGAACCGCACGAATTTGGTGCAAACGTCGTGGGCAATGCTTGGTCTTATGTACGGTGGGCAGGCAGAAAGGGATCCGACGCCTCTGCATAAAGCAGCAAAGCTGTTGATTAATGCACAGATGGACGATGGAGATTTCCCTCAGCAGGTGAGTCAATCATTTTTGTTTTGTTCTGTTTTCAGACGACTATATATGTTTCTTAAAAAAATTCATATTGATTACGCAGGAAATAACTGGAGTCAGCATGAAAAACTGTATGTCGCACTACGCGCAATACCGGAACATATTCCCGTTATGGGCGTTGGGAATGTATCGTAAACGAGTCTGGCCATCTCAAAGCCTCTGAGATGCATTACGTATGTATATCAAGTTCCTACACAATAATTTGTGATGTCAGATAGTAGTAAGAGACCACACACAGTCATTGATATTAAAGATCAAATAATTGTACTATTTGTTTTCGAACTACTTTTAATGTACTCAGTACATTTGTAGCCATTAGCCAAGATCTTTCTGGATTAGATTAAAATTGAAATGACAAAAAGTACAGCACATTTCCAAATTTACAACCAAAAAACAATTGCAAATCATTACCTAATCCCAACTACATTCTCAAAACAAGGGACTCAATGAGCTTATTGATTTCCCAGTTCACATATCTTGTTCACTACAAAACAAGGGACTCAATGAGCTTACGATGGAGTGGGGAAGGGTTTCTGCGTATCTCCTCCTTAAAAAAAAAATAATAAATTTTGCAAGGACTTGCTGACACGTTAGTACGTCAATTCCAAAGTCGGATAAACTAAATTTAATAAACAAATAGACACATGTACGCGCCGATAGTAGTGTTCCTTGAGACCGACTCGGGCGAGTTGTTTCGACAACTAGTTCGATACAAATTTAATTGATTTTTCCGCTACAAAAACGACTTGTCAATTACTTGTCAATATCTTGTGCAAGATGGAGTTCAAGAACATCCACACTCCATCTTGAGGGTGTGTGTGAAGATATTAATATTGCAGCTTTTGGATATTGGAGGGAAATTCAAGTTTATAGTGCTGCTTTTACTTTCACGTTTTTAGTCTTAAAAATAATGTAATGCGCTTTTATTCTGTAGACCAATATAAAGTGCGCAGCTGTGAGACTTTGATTAGCTGAATTGATTATTCCATTTTTCTGATTTATTAAAAGGGGTTTTTTCTTTCTTCTTTGCGTTTTCTTTTCTCTGGTTTTGTACGTAGAGCTGCTTGCAGCTCAATCTTTTCACACGAAACTTTAGTTATGTTAAACAAGTTAAAATTATTTTGCTTTCACCAGCCCGATGCAATGGAGCTATTCACCATTCATTTTTTATTTGTCTTGTCACGGGACTTTAGTTATGTTAAATAAGTTAAAATTATTTTTGCCTTCACCAGCCCGATGAATGGAGCTATTCACCATTCATTTTTTATTTGTCTTGTCATGGAACTTTAGTTATGTTAAACAAGTTAAAATTATTTTTCGTAATTTGAAAGATCAAACATTAATGTAATAAAATAAAATTAAGTCGATGTCACAACTCACACTCACAATCAGCTATAAATAAAAATATTATTAAGAAATATTTTTATAATATATTAATTATTTATTCTTATATAGAGATATAAATATTTAAGATGAGATTTAAAAATGTATGACTTGAGAGAATATGAAATTTATTTTTATTTATAAGTAGTCACAAGTTCAAACTTGGATTTTATTACTAGGAAGTTTATTCTTATAAATTATTTCTACTATATAGGGTTTTTATATATGGTATATTGAGAAATAAATTTGGACAACAAAATTTCACAAAAAATTGTTAAATAGAATTAAATTGTTTTTTTTTAATAAATTTAGAAGATTAAATGTAGAATCGAGCTATGTTATACATTGCCTGAACTCGTTGCGAATTTTTTTTTATTGAAATATTATAACGTTTATCTAGGGTGAGATGATCTCCAACAGAAATATCAGCCCACATCAATTTACATTATACCTCGTGGAGGAGCTTACGATAGGGTGGGGAAGGGTTTCTGCGTATCTCCTCTTAAAAAAAATAAAAATAAAAATAAATTTTGCAAGGACTTGCTGACACGTTAGTACGTCAATTCCAAAGTCGGATAAACTAAATTTAATAATTTACTTTCACGTCCGCTGCTAATAGTTTGAATTACCCCCAAATTTATTAAAATACAGTAAATAATTAGCTTTAACTGTGTAATTATAAGAACACAGTCTTTCCGAAATGTGGTCAGAGCTGCTGCTGCTGCTTATAGGTTTATTGCATCATCATCCGCTGGTTGTTCTCACTGTTACACTCGATGATCCCAACAACAAGTACTGCGCCTGTGACGAAGCATTCATCAACCGCAGAGGATTCCCCGATGGCTTCATCTTCGGCTCGGCTTCAGCCGCTTACCAGGTCGAAGGCGGCCATAACCAAAATGGCAAAGGACCAACAATGTGGGATCATTTCACTCATACGTTTCCAGGTCACTTTTATTTCATTGTTTTTTCGTACACGATTTCGGGTCGATCTAATTACAGTGATCGTAGTATGAAATTTAACTAAAGATCGTCAAATCAAGGGAATCTAAATATATAAGTGTATACAGTTTCGGGGAAAATTGTGTGAAGTTACACATTTCGCTAGATAGATTAAAAAATTAGTGGTTATAGTTTAAAACTTAGTGGATAAAATAAGAGTAAAATTATATTTTAAAAATATTTTTTTTGGGCGTGGGCGTATGATTATGATTATGTTATTACAGTATTATGATCATGTTAATTTCTCAAAATTAAATTAATGTGGAACTTGAGTCGAGTTTGAGCATTGTTATTTTTTAGCAATCCGAGCCGAGCACATGTTTTTTTAGGGACACATGTATGCTTGTATGTATTAAGATGTTATATGCCTCGCTAAATATTCGCAGAAAAAATAAAGGACTATAGCAATGGAGATGTTGCAGTTGATTCATACCATTTGTACAAGGTTAATTCTTCTCCACTTACATCAGTCGACCTAGCTACGTGCATTCATTCATTCATCCCGCTAAAATATCATGGGAGTCGAATTATTTTTGTCATGATAGGAGGATGTTCAAGTTTTGAAGAATATGGGAGTCGATGCATACAAATTCTCAATATCATGGGCTCGGGTTTTGCCAGGTTTAGTATTCAATACGACTTTGAATTTCCACTTCTGAAATCAACCAAAAGTGTGTGTGTGTGTGCATATATCTTATCACATTGCTCAATCAATCTCAGGTGGATCAGTAAGTAAAGGAGTGAATCAAGCTGGAGTCGACTATTACAACAACCTCATCGACGAGCTTCTATCCAACGGTTACGTTACGCCCCATTTTCTTATTACAGAGTGTTTGCGAGTTAATCATTAATATGTGCTCATATGATTTGTAGCAGGTATTCAACCGATGGTGACTATGTTCCATTTGGACACTCCACATGCTTTGGAAGACTCGTACGGCGGTTTCTTAAGTTCTCGGATCGTGTAAGTAGTGTAGTACTTATTCATCAAGTTCAATTCCATTTGCCTGATTAATTGATAAAAAAAATGGTGTTGTGTAATACAGTGCCGATTTTCGAGATTTCGCGGATCTCTTGTTCAGCGAGTTTGGAGACAGGGTGAAGTACTGGATCACCATAAACGAGCCGTGGTGCCTGAGCTATCTCGGCTACACAGTGGGTGCATTTGCACCTGCACGATGCTCTGCCTGGATGAAAAACGATTGCCTAGGGGGTGACTCGGCCGTCGAACCCTATCGAGTCATGCACAACCAGCTACTCGCACACGCCTCTGCTGTGGCATTGTACAGAAATAAATACCAGGTATACTGTGTAAAGTTCTTCGTGTTTTATGTAATAAAGATGTAATTTTTAAAAGAAAAAAATAACATGCAAATTCTGCAGGAAATACAACAGGGAAAGATCGGTGTAATCGTCAACTCGTTTTGGTACGTTCGTTACGATGAAACAGATGACAGCCGTAAAGCTAGAGATCGCGCGTTTGAATTCATGTTGGGATGGTACGGGTTTGAATTCACGAGTAAATAATGTAAAAAACATTTTATCGAATTGTGTCAGTGTTCAGGATTATGGATCCAATAACATTTGGTAGATATCCTGAGAGCATGAGAACGAGAATCGGAGAGCGACTGCCCGAATTCACGGAAGAGGAAGCAAATTCGATCAAAGGATCTTTCAACTTCTTAGGACTCAATTATTACAGCGCGAAGTATGCGGTTAATATAGCTCATTCACCGCCTCTCGATCAAGTCAGCTATATCACGGATTCCGGGCACACTTCCTCAGGTCAATATATATTCGAATCGGAATGCATATCCTTCGACTCTTTTTACATACATTGTAAAGTAGTCATTTTTCGGAAGTGTACGTTTATAATTGCAGGAATAAAAGATGGCATACCCATAGGGGAACAAGGGAGCAACGGGAGTCACTATTACAGTTATCCAAAGGGGCTCCGGGAAATACTCAGATACATAAAACTAAAGTACAATGATCCCGTTATTTACATTACCGAGAATGGTACGAAAACAAACATACATTATTTAAGTTCTAGAGTACAATTACTTGGAAAATATACGGTCTTTGTCGCTTAATTAATTACAGGGTATGACGAGAACACGAACAATAGTTTGCCAATGTTGGAAGCAATGAAAGATTACAAGAGGAAGAAGTATTTTCTAGATCACTTGTGCTGTCTGCGAGAAGCAATCGAGTAAGTACACGAACGAGTTGACGTAATATATGTTACTACTAATTAATTGGCTCTCTAGTTTGTTTACAAATCTTGACATGATGCAGGGAAGATGGTGCTAATGTGAAGGGATATTTCGCGTGGTCGTTGACGGACAATTTCGAATGGGCGTCGGGCTATTTGGTTCGTTTCGGGCTTCACTATGTGGATTTCAGAGATGCATCTTTGAGGAGGCACCCCAAGCTTTCTGCACAGTGGCTCAGAACTGTCTTCGGGGGAGTAACTGAAACGAACCGAACTGAACTTGTTTCTGGAGTATGAGATGGAAAACCTGTTAGAATTGTGATGTTCTGACTTCTGTGCTACTTTTTTACTAGTACCATTTGATAGGAGCTCTCAATACACCTCAATTTAAATACAACATATAAATAAATAAAATATTCATGGTTAAAATATTAAACAAACTTATTTTATTTTATTTCTAAATTACGTATTTTTTTCTTATTTTTATAAATATTAGTCGTATTAATTTAAAACATTATATTCTTATATTTTTATACACTAAACTCTTATTAAATATAAATCATGTAGTACAATTTTATTAAAACAATGTACTGTTTTTTTACTAGGTTGGATTTATTTGAAGTTTTTAATTGTTTTTTTTTTCTTTTAATTTCTTTAATATATGAATATGTGTTTAAAGTTTAAACTATTCATCAAAAGGTACTTTAATGCTATAAAGGCATACATATTTATTATGAAATTTCAATACATTATGAGGACAGTGTTGTCAATATTAATTCTCTACCTAATTTATTTCTTTACAATAAACATTTTTTTCCTAATTTTGTTGGGGAAATTCAGAATAAAGTGATACTAGCTTACTACTTATTTTTAAATTAGTCACTTCCTTTCGTAATAACAAAATTACATTTCTTAAATGGATGTTGACAATAATATGACTATTCCAATAAAATAAATAAATACTTTTAATTTTTATTTTTAATTCCTCGGTGACGCAGGGTTCGAATCTCAGGTGGAACAAATTTTCATTGAAATATTATAAATTTCTCTATTACGTCCACTTACATTCTCATTAATATATCCATGATCTCGGGTGGAGTTGCCACTAGCGGGAGTCGAACCCATGACCTCGGGTTATCCCAAAGCTCTATAGCCATGTTAGATGCCGCATCATCCAACAGCTCGAACTGGTAAAAAAGTTGGATTTCTTTACACTTATATTAGTGAGTCGAATATATTCTCCAATATAGGCCACTTTGATAAATCGTCCTGTACATGTATAATTTCAAATTATAATTACACTAGTTTTATTAAGTAATTGTGGGAATACCGGATTCAGGACCACCTCATAAAATAAATAAGTTCTGAGGCCCTGTCCATAAAAGTAGAAGTTTATTAGGCAATTGGCTTGGAAAAGTCTACACTACCCTCGATGTTTAACAAATGAATATAAATTAAATATGTAATTTAAAATAGAATTTCTCTTTTAAAAATTAATAATAAAACTCCAATAGACTATGCACGATAATAAGACACCGTGAGCCCAATCACGATAATTGTACGCCGTGAGTTCATCCACGATGAATAGACACCGTGCGACCATCAACGATAAATGGACACCGTGAGAACATCCACGATAATCGTACACCGTGATACCATACACGATAAGCAGACACCGTGAGAACATCCACGAAAGTTGCTCGCCGTGAAAGCATACACGATAAATGGACACCGTGAGAACAACCACGATAATCGTACACCGTGAGACCATGCACGATAAGTAGACACCGTGAGATCATCCACGAAAGTCGCACTCCGTAATAACATACACGATAACTGGATTCCGTGAGCAAATCCACGATAGTCACACATCGTGAGAATAATCACGATTATTGAACACCGTGATACATACACGACTAGTGGACTCCGGGAGACCATCCACGATAAATGAATACCGTCAGAGTACACAATAATCCTAAGTCGTGAAACCAGTCACGATAAATGGACAACGTGGTACGATATGATACACGATAATTAAAAGCGACTGTGTGATAAATTTGAATGAGAATATGAAAATGCAGAAATATAAAATAAATTAAAATCTTATAATTCATTATAGTAACGATTACACAGAAGATTAAAAAGCAGAACCATAAAAATTGAGAACAATTGATGGATCAAAACTCTAAACCCTAAACACAATCGGTCAGTTGTATACCAAAAAGCTAAAAAAACAAGAAAAATAACAAAGCATCACACCAGTGAATCTGCAACACAGGTTTTTAAGCCTCGATCAGAACTGGTAAATCGAAGGAGGTAGACAAGGAGCTCAGGCTAACATGCACTCCGAATCATCACCACCGATACCCCGGAGTCATAATGAGACACAGATGAATACTAGGGGAGGTTTTGGAACCTCGAGTATCTCGTGCAAGATGACCCAAGGGAATGATGCTTTAATTTTGGAAACTCGAGTATCTCGATACAGTAATGCAACTGCTGTGAAATTCGAAAAAGTGTGGTGATAACTGCTCCATGATAAAAACCAAAACAAAACAGAGAAATGGAGAATTAATGGATATAGAAAAATAGAGTTCTTTCGTTCGTATTTATAGGCGTAATATTCTGAACCATCCAACCACCAGGATTTCAATCGTTCCACTAAACGATTCAACTGCCAACTACGCTTATTAATTAAATTAATAGAAAATCACCCCATCGAACACTCCCTATCCATTAATTTGATATGACCATTCAATTCATGGAATTAATGCATCTCTGTTCTGAATCATCCCACCGCCGGATTTCAATCGTTGCTCGAAATGACTCATCAACTCCCAACCACGCCCATTAAACACATTGCGATTAATTAATTAAGAAAATAAATACGTAAAACCTTAGAACTGTGTCGCCGTGGGGTTCCCTCGGTGGATTCTAATACCGTGCAACGGTATTAGGAAGGCAGAAAACCCTAAAACCTAATGTTACGCCGTGGATATTCCACGGTGGATTGTAATACCGTGCACCCAGACACGAAAAGTGGAAACCCTGAGCCATCCACGATAATAAAACGCCGTGTTACAATTTACAAATCACGATAAATGGACACCATCGACGATAAACGGACACCGTGATAAAAACACGGTAGGTGACACCGTGAGAACATGAAAGATAATCGTTACGCCGTGAGACCATCTAGAGTTATATTACACCGTGAGACCATCCAAGATAACCCGTCACCGTGAAGAAAGGCACGGAAATCTTATACCGTTTACATACCACGGTCCACGGTTAAAGGTGATATATTAATAAATTTAGGGTTTCAACGTGTCCAAAAGCACTGCATCCCCATTCTTCATCCTCGAACCTTCTACATTAATTGCATTTCAGCAGGTCCAACAACCACAAATAATAATTGCATTTCACCTCGACGTTAATGACACTTCAACAACCCATTGGGCAGTTGCTGTGTTGCTGCTAAAATCAATATGAGAATTTTAGAGTAAAAAAGAATAATGGTCTGAAACCAAACTCAAAACCCATTGGGCAGTTGCTGTGTTGCATTTCTCTCGAATATTGCTAGTTCATTTACACAACAAGCTCAAAACAAGTTCGTTGTCGAGTCTCTGAAGCACATCAAAGGTACGAAAACAACGAGGTAGCACGTTTCACATTTTGTTTAATTGTTTTAAAGCACACTGAGGTGTTTTTCACCGAATGTCGTCGTTCACCGTGAGATAGAGAGCACGTTGCACGGTTCACTGAAGGTGTAATAGGTTTTCCTTAACCCCGACGTGTTTACGAAATCACCGTATTATTACCACGGAGATTTTACCGTGTTATTTATAGCGGTGGTGTCACCGTAGCACGTTGTCTTCGTTCACCGTTTGATACTTAATCGTAATAACACCGTGTGATAAAAAACATCTCGTTTACATCGTGCATACTTATTAGACCATGCATGCATGCAGGTCGTTAGGTTTTCAATAACTGTTTGTTTTAATTATCTGTAATTTTATATCACAGATGTCGTGGCAGCGTGTTTTTTTACGACATGGTGGTCACTGGGAACAGTCAGCATACGTAGGCGGAGATAGCGTGGCCATACACATTACGTGTTCAGAAATCAGTTATGTTGATCTAATCAATCAAATTAGATCTGTTTTGAATGCTCCAGAGGACAGAGATTACGTGATTTTCTACTTAGACGCGCAGAGAAGTAAGGTTAGTTTGCAGAACGATACAGATCTATTGCGATTCATCGTGCAAGGAAAAGTTACCAATCACGTGCTCTTTTTGACTGAGAGAAGACAATATCGGTCTAAGAATGCTAATGTTGGAGGTACATATTCTGAATCAGAGAATGTAAGCATTACTCCACCTCAACCACCATCTTGTACTGAACCCGATGACGAGGAAGTATTTACATCAGATGATGAACGAGCGGAACGTGATAAAGAGTTAAACGATAGCCTAATTCAAGAGTTTAGTGATTGGCTTCAACATCCGAAAAAAAAAGAGAGGATTGTGGGATCCCGTAAATTATCATCTGATCATCAACCGATCCACGAAGAACCAGTCATGGAACATAATCTACTACTACAGCGAAAACTAAGCAACTGGATGATCCCGATGCCCGATTTTGATATTTTGCCACCACCTATGCGTTGGGTCGAAGAACGTGAACCCGAAGATGGTGAACTCGCAGTTGGTTCCACGTTTCGAAAGAAATCTGACTTGGAAATATCTTTGGGAATGCATCACTTGGAGAGTCGCTTAGAATATGTCACTGATCGTTCAAACAAAAAGCGTTGTGCATTCGTTTGCAAGCACGGTAGGAAAGTATGCACGTTTAGATTGTGTGCTAGTGGGAGTGATGATACACTATGGATGATCACAAAGTTGAACTTGAGTCACACTTGTCAGACTATATTGCATCGTACTAGCTGTCGACGAATTAAATCTGTAGTTGCTGCTAGTTACTTTTCTCGTAAACTTGTCAAAGAAGGTGACGTTCTGAAGCCGAAGGACATGATAACAGATTTGCGTGAGCGTTACGGCGTTGAGATGGATTACAGTTTCACTCTCCGAGCGCGGAGCATAGCGATAGAGATGGCGTATGGCTCATATGCTGAGTCATATCATAGGCTCGCTTCGTATTTGTATATATTGAGAGATCAGAATCCCGGCACATTTTATGAAATACAATCCACACGGAATGGGGGGGTGTTCCAACACATGTTTCTTGCTCTCGGACAGTCTATTTCTGCATTCTATAGTAATCTAAGGCCAGTGATTGTTGTGGACGGGACTCACCTCAAGGGAAAGAGCCAGGGGATATTGTTTGTCGCCATGACGAAGGATGGGAATGAAAACGCCTTCCCACTTGCAATTGGGATTGGTCCGAAAGAAAATGATGAGTCGTGGACATGGTTCCTTCATAACCTGAGCAGGTGCTTCAATAGACAAGATGGTTTGATTGTCGTATCCGATCAGCATAAGAGCATCCAAACTGCCGTTGCGTCTGCATACCCGAATGCAGTGCATGGGTTCTGTATTTACCACATTAAGAAGAATCTAGTTCGCTATGGCGGTCGCGTCAGGGCCGTAATAACCTCTGCATCAAACAGTTACCGTGTTGAGACAATGCACAGACATTTAGCTGATTTGGAGAGGCTGAGCCCTGACGGGGCTTACAAGAGAATGTTAGAAATAGGGGTCGAGAGGTGGTCGCGGGCAATGTGTCCAGTACGACGATATGGTTTCATGACCTCCAATATTGCCGAGTGCTTCAATTCTCGTATGGTCTGGGCGAGACGTCTACCCGTATGTTCATTGGTCGAGGCATTCCGCGCAGTCTTGGAACAATGGTTTCAAGAGCGAAGCGCGAAAGCTGCGTCAAGAGAACATGAGTTGACTGAAGAGACGTTTAATAAACTAACTTGCGCGGTGGAGCACGCTATGCGTATGGTTGTCCGAGACACAACCACACCTGACGTGTATAAAGTGGAGGATGGTAAGCTATCTTTTCAAGTTGATCTTCAAAATCGGACATGCGAATGTCGATGCTTCGAACTTGATGAAATCCCCTGCAGTCACGCTGCAGCCGCTGTTAGGTACGTACTAATCAAACAAACACTTTCAATTTATTAATTCGACAATATGTTCGTACTTGTTAGGATCGTATCACTTCACATTGCCACCACAAATTCTATTTCTCAGAAAAAGAGGATTGAATATATATGACTTCGTCAGTGGATATTACAAACAACACAATTTGATGGAGACATATTCGACTCCTATCAAAGGACTTCCGCATCCTGCTGAGTGGGTCGTTCCAGCGTATATAACTGATCACGTCATTCATCCTCCGGTTGCGGTGAGACAGGCTGGTCGTCCGAGGATGAGCCGTGCACGGTCTTCTGTCGAGGGTAATGCCCCCAGAAGAAGAAGTCAGCCTCAGAAGTGTAGTAAGTGTAATTCGACCACACACAACGCGCGCAAATGTGACCAAGTTGTTTTACCCACCGAAAGCCAGACGCTCGAAGATGATCAGAATTCTCAACCCACGGTGGAACCAATCCGACAGAAAAGACAAAAGAAAAAATGTAGCGTATGCCGGAGTGCAGACCATAACATACAGACATGTCCGGTGCGGGGGGATTAACGTTAAGTTCTGTGACCATGCTGAACAATTGTGATATTTAGGTATTGCAACTAATTATGGGGTTTTTTTTTTTGTATGATATTCTGCGATTGTGTGTTTTTTGGATTATTTGGGGTTGTTGGGATTTGAATGGTTTCTGTGAATTCGTTTTTTGTGTGTCACGGTGAATCTTATAAATGACCGTGTACCACCGTCCGTGTTATATTTTTAGTACATCGTGTGGCGGCCGTGATATTACGCCGTGCATCGGTTGTCCCGCCACCATCTTGGAAACTAGTACTA
Organism: Euphrasia confusa; assembly: GCA_954870475.1. Taxonomy (NCBI): domain Eukaryota; kingdom Viridiplantae; phylum Streptophyta; class Magnoliopsida; order Lamiales; family Orobanchaceae; genus Euphrasia; species Euphrasia confusa. Next base: position 4,940,942 of record OX940959.1, on the reverse strand, counting down.
CTGGTACAATACTCGTTAAAATTGATCTGATCTCCGCACGGTAACCCGATACGGTGATATATCACAACATCACCGTGTAAGTATGAACAATGACGTTTTTTTGGTGATTATTGCTCGGGTTGTGTGAATATTTTTGTTAAAATGCTAATCCAAAGTTAATTTTCCATCTAGATGATTATATGAAATCGATAAAACTCCAAAATTATGCAAGAAACGATTGAATGTGATATATCATGTGCAATGTATGATCACACTTGAGAGTAACTTGTAACAAATGAATTAGACATCTCTTAAATTTGAGACATGCATACTCCAAATCGAATCATACGTGTTTAAAATCAAATACCATACGTCTCAATGATTGAAACATATCACAGTGAACGTTAATAAAGAATTCAAAGTGTGTACAAACCATGAGAACTCGTTTTTTTGGTGTTTCACGAATTAACGATGAATGTTATAAATGACCGTGTAACACCGTAAGTGTTATGTCGTGCGACGGTCGTGATATTTAGTATTTACACCTTGCGAAACTCCATCCCTTCAGTTTTATTTTCGATAATTTAATTAGAATTTCAAATATAAATCGGTAAAATTAACTCGCGCCTGCAAAAGCTGTTTTGAGTACAGTGCATCGGTTGTCCCGCCACCATCTTGGGAACGAGTAGTACTATACCAGTACTTTTCTCGTTAAATTTCAAATTTAAAAATTGATCTGATCTCCGCACGGTAACCCGATACGGTGATATATCACAACATCACCGTGTAAGTATGAACAATGACGTTTTTTGGTGATTATTGCTCGGGTTGTGTGAATATTTTGGTTAAAATGCTAATCCAAAGTTAATTTTCCATCTAGATGATTATATGAAATCGATAAAACTCCAAAATTATGCAAGAAACGATTGAATGTGATATATCATGTGCAATGTATGATCACACTTTAGAGTAACTTGTAACAAATGAATTAGACATCTCTTAAATTTGAGACATGCATACTCCAAATCGAATCATACGTGTTTAAAATCAAATACCATACGTCTCAATGATTGAAACATATCACAGTGAACGTTAATAAAGAATTCAAATTGTGTACAAACCATGAGAACTCGTTTTTTTGGAGTTTCACGAATTCACGATGAATATTAGAAATGACCGTGTAACACCGTAAGTGTTATGTCGTGTGACGGTCGTGATATTTAGCGAAACCTCCATCCCTTCAGTTTTATTTTCGATAATTTAGTTAGAATTTTAAATATAAATCGGTAAAATTAACTCGCGCCTGCAAAAGCTGTTTTGAGTTTTGAGTACTGTCAATACTTAATAGACCGTGCATCGGTTGTCCCGCCACCGTCTCATCAGGTTCTCCACGAAAATACACGACTAGTTAAATTTCAAATTTTAACATTGATTTTAAAACCGCACGGTCTACTGTCACGGTATAAATTGATACCGTGTGACAAAGAGACCGTGTGGTCATCGCGGAGTTGTTTGACACCGTGCCATACTGAACTCTCACGGTGTCTAATTAGAAATTTGTTTTCGTGTGTCACGGTGATTTTATTATAGACACGGCGATGATGTGTTTTTTTATTAGGTCTCATACATAATACAACTACCACTAACAAATGGGCCTTAATAAGTGGGATGCGTAAATCCGAAACGGCGCCTATCACGTCGCAATTATTTATAATTACACGCGACTTTCTGTAATAATTAGTTAAACGCGACCTTTGGAATCCAGCGAGAAACATTATTTATAGTGATTTATGCAGGCCTAATTCTCTATTAAACTCTGAATAATCCTCTATTAAACTCTGAATATTTCTTGGTCCTTAATCCTCATACCAATAATGGATACCCCTCAGATAGCTGATGCTTTCATTGTTGTGCTGACTGATGAACATATTGAATCTAGACGGTTTCGACTTCCCGAACGTTTCTACCGTTTGCGTGTGAGATACAGTACAGAGCCTCCGCTCTTCTACCTCCACGACGTTCACGGTGAGAGGTGGGCAACCTTGATGGGCTTTAAAAATGACTTGGCGTATTTCTACAATAATTGGACTGAATTCAAACACATCCACAAGTTGAAGAAAGGCATGACCCTCCTGTTCGAGCATAGGCCACTTACAGACGAGTTCCTGGTGCGGATATTTCAAGAGGATGGAGATGAACTCAAGTCATTCTTGCCGAGACCTGCTCCAGGAAAGAGAGCATTCGAGGATGTACCTTCGTCGTCGTCGTCTCTGAAAAAGAGTAAACCATCTTAGGGTTTCGGCGTTAGGTTTTTCTTTTGTAAATCGGCGCCTTTTGTAATTCGGATTCCCCTAATTTAGTACACCAAAATTACTCCGTATTCCTTTTTCCTTGTTTCCAAAATTATACGCTGGAATATTGCACCGTTGTTTTCACGGTCAATATAAGATTCACGGTGTACACATGGTCTTACCACCGTGTGTATTTCACCGTGTACACACCGTGTACACACCGTGCGCGATAGTATACACCGTGAAAACTAATTTCTAGCCCTGCAACAGATTTTTCACAATGTAGTATATGGAGAGAATGAAGCAAACGACCTCAAATTTCATATTTCGAAAATAACACAATGACAAGTTCATTGAAAAGCACTTAAGCATAACAATAATTATGATTACAAGAACCATAATTATGGAGACAATAAACAGAGTAGTCTTCAACTGGATGGATACGTCGTGCAATGACGTCTCCATCTTCTTCAGATCTTTCCTAATTTTAGCTTCTGTGGCTTTCTCTTCCGCTATTGACATTTGTTCATGTTGTATCTCTCCCTCATTTGACGGGTTACACCAGGAATCGAATGTATGATCTTGACAATAATACATCAATTTCTGATAATTCTCAGATTTCGAGGACACCACACGAATCTGAAGTTTCTTCCGACATTTACCACAAACTTTATCTTGGTACTTCAATCGGCTTGGTTGACCAGTACTCACGGAGTTAACCGATTGTGTAGACATATTGTTGTGATAAGTTTTTGACTGATTTGTTTTGGATGATTTGAATTCAAATTTGAATTCAAATGTTTGCTTATGTTGAAAGAGGACTGCGGTTGGCACGTGTCACGGTTCAAGATACACAGTGGAACCATGTACAAATATTGATCCACCGTGACACGGTAAATCATAGGAGTCTACTATTGGCTACAACACAGTACTGTGATTACACCGTGGACTTATTCATTCAGGCACCGTGTACAAATATTCGTTCACAAAACAGCAATTACAAACCAGTATTAATGAATCACAATGTGAAAGCAACCAACCTGTTTATACTGACACGTCAATCAAAATGGACCAGCAACATCATTCAAGCTCAGCAAAAAAATCTTCAGGCATATCTGTTTCCTGACCTCCTCAATGTACACTTCATCGATGTTTTCGTTACGATGCATCAGAGGGTCGACTAACAAACGGTCAAGCTGCATGGTACAGTAAACTCCACAAGAGTGTTTATCAGTAACATCCTGGACGAATTGTTCGGCATCCGGCATGACTTTCAACTCGAAGGCCTCCGTAATCGCATGGTGTTGACCCTTCTTTGCCCAGTAATCTGATCTCCTCAACACAAGAGGTAAAAACTCCATTAACGGCCTCAATTCGTCCTTCCGAAATCCGTATTCAGGATACGTCGCCAGTTGAGTATGAATTAATGAGTCATACAACTCGATAGTCCAATCTTCGGGGGATATTCGGACGGTGACCCAATGATGGTGGACATTAAAAATCGCCACGAGCTTTACATGCCATGTTTAAGGTTTGCGAGTTAGAATTCAGTTTCACACTAGTTAAAATGAAGCATGTATGCTTTTCAATACTTACGTGAGTAGGCTGGTCGGACTCCATTGACATCGGACCATATGTGTCATCCACTGCTTCTCGAAGAGAATCAGGCACTACCCAATCATCAATAGAGCCACGATGAATCTTATATGCAGCATCTATAGTACTCTGGAAAAAGATATTATTAGTAAAAACGAAGGTGTCCAAAATGAGAGTACTGTAAAACTTACCCAAAATTGAGTGCTCAATAAGACTGTGTTTGTACTCCCTTTAACATCACGACCTTTGCACTTCAAATAAAGAATATAGAGATCTAGCACCTCAGATTCGAAGGCCCAATTGAAGTCCTCAATTTTATCAAACAATTCTGCACCCACTCTGTGGTCTATGGAGCCTCGACTGCACGAAATCAAGTCGGTAGACCCGGAATTCATCCATTCTCTGAACAACGTTTCCACATATTCGAGTCCGCTTTGGTTCGCACTAGATTGCGAATGGAAACGTTTCATGAGTTCGAAGAATTTTTGAGCAACAGCTTCCTTAAAGCAAGTGCCAGAATCATCAGCAAGGAACGAAACAATATCTGCCCTCAGTTCGGCAGACCAAATCCTATCTACCTGGCGATCGATCTCATCGTTGTCCGGCCCCTCAGGACCGAAGACACCTGCTTTTCGACAGCAAATGTCCGTCACAGAAGTCAGATTAGGTCCGGAAACACGTCGCTTGGAAATAGGCCTTTCTATAGCACGTGAAGCTTTTTGTGCAGCACGCTTGTGAGACGGCTTGACTCGATCTTTCTTCTTAATACCTCCTTTTCGTCGAGGTGGACAGAATTCAACAGAAAATAGTTCACAATCATCTATAGATTCAGTTACAGTAACATAAGATAATGATTTGGCCTCTTCCGGTGTAGGAATTAACGATTCAAAAACTTCCATCTACAGACAAATATACTCTGTATCAACGTACAACAACAATAAAGTTCAACGCGTGTGCTTTTTAATAATGAAAATTCAATAAAGTACCTTCTCATTGAAGAATTTAGTGACATCGCACGCAGCTTGTTTCGATGCAGTAGAGTCCCACATCAGGCAACGTGGAATTCTCGTAACCCGAGCACGTTTCGCGCATAATGCTCCGATCGACGGTACGGACTCGTACATCCAAAACTGAAAAGCCCAAACCGGCCCGTAGAAATGGTAAGTAGATTCATCATCATGCATGGACGTCGTTTTGAGGTAGTAGGATAAATTCTGATAGGAATAAGCGCCCCAAGGAAATTCCTCCCAACAATCGTGGTCCTCGACCAACAACCATGCCGACTTATCGATTTTAACCTTATGGTCTCGGCAAAGCAATATGAAATAATACATGAGGAGCTTGGCTACTTTCATATAATCCTCCGCCTTCGCTTCTTTGCCGAGATTTACATCCTCGAACTTTTGGCGTAGCTCCGATAAGCTAATGGTTGTATCTCCTTTGAAAAATCGAATAAACAAGCTATCGGGAGGAAACTCACGTGACTCAAAAATATCAAAGCCTGTGTAGTGCCCAAAATTGAGTCCCGTTACCATGGCATAAGCAGCCGGTGTGAATTTCGCGATCTTCTCACCGACATAAAACCAATGTTCCATCCCCGGTATTGTCGGACCAGTCAACTCTCTACATAGGAAATGATGCAAATAACGAGATGCGTGTGCAGCATGTCCTTTAACTAATCCTTCGTTGGGTTTTACGAATTCCAGAAAATGCTTCATATAGGAATGCTGAGCGAATTCAGCCAATGTTGCATCGCCGCCGTCGATTGAACCCATAACACGCTTTATCAAGTTTATCACGTCGAAACGGTAATACAAATTGATTCTTGGGGTGATCGACTGCAAAGCTACTGGTCTTTTCCATTCGTACCCAGCCTGAAAATATCAATCAAATTAGAGAAGATTTCACGATTCACGGTGAGTTTAACTTAACACCGTGGCACGTCAAAGGGTGAAATGTACACGGTGAACATCTAAGGGTGTAGTGTACACGGAGATGTTAAATCCACGACGAGCATATACAACAGTTATCAAGGGTATACGGTGAAGATACACACGGTGATGTCAACCACCGGGATCGTGCATAACCATAAGACGGAATTACACCGTAAGAAAAAAACTATTGAATATCACGGTGTAAATTCACCGGGAACATACAAAACGGTGTTTTTCCACGGTGTACAAAAACTATTGAATATCACGGTGAAGATACATACGGTGATGTCAACCACCGGGATCGTGCATAACCAAAAGACGGAATTACACCGTTAGAAAAAAACTATTGAATATCACGGTGTAAATTCACCGTGAACATACAAAACGGTGTTTTTCCACGGTGTATGTACACCGTGGATCGAGCACGTACAAGACTGTAAGTACACATACACCGTCAAATAAAACACTGTCGTGAATCGTGATCATACACGACCGTAAGTACACGCGGTAACATTACACCGTGAGATAAATCACAGTCGTGGATCGTGCTCGTACAAGACCGTAAGTACAAACGGTGTAAGTCACCCGTGAGATATATCACCGTCTTAAACTCTACCGTGATAATACACGGTGATAAAACTCACGGTTGAACCGTCATCTACCAGATTTGACACACAACCGCATGCGAAAAAATTGCAGAGAGCAATAAACCATTAACCATTTTAAAATGTCGGAAACAAAAACAATATCTTGAATGAATATACCGGTATCAAATTACAAATCGAATGATTTACAAGCATCAAAGCTCGAATAATCGAAAGTTGGAAAGCTAGGGTTATGGACTTACCGGAGGTTGAGCGCGATTGTCTAGGGTGTCCATGTTGTCACTGCTTGCCATAATGATGATCGCCGGAGACGGAGTTGAATAGTTGATTCGATAACGGTCGGGGCTGATGTTTCACTGTGGCGGCGCTCGTCGTGCGCGTGAATTTCAAAAGTCGAAAATTGATTTTATGGGGCAACTTTATTTTTCTGATATTCTTTTTATTAATTTGTAATATTCGATTTGTTGTTTTGTGAGAAAAGATAATTTTTTAGGGCACTTAAGTCTTTTCATTCAAATTGGCCTACTTAACTTCCATTTTTATGGACGAGGCTTCAGAACTTGTATACTCTTATGCTTTGGCCTTTAAATGTCTCCGCCCCTAAGTAATTTGGTGAGAAAGAAAGTTTAACCGACGAAATAGTTGTAAGGTAACTCGCCAAAAACCTTACACATTAGATTTTGGGACCACCATGCATCGACAATGGCCCACCTGAATTTGGGATCATTTCCTCCGATATGATTAAAACCTTACGCATTAGATTTGTTAATTTTGATATTGTATTTAAAAAATATCATTATGAAATATAGCCTCCAAAAATGGAAAAGGCTTTTACAATAGTATTAAATTTCACGCTTAATGCCTAAAGCTTGGAAGCGCTTTTAGTGCAGTTGTGAAATATATTCATCTATATAAGTTGTTAATTTTCGTCCTATTTCTCTTCAAACAAAAATACATACAACATTGTCAAATTAACATTTTTTTTTCTCTTCTCTGAATAAAGTGTGTATTTTCTTATAAAACATTGTAAAAAATACACACACTGCACAATTTTCGTCCTATTTCTCTTACGGGTATGCGCGTTATTTTCTTTTGTCGTTTTAATAGTTTTTATTAGTAAATATTATACATATATTTTCATATATTGTCTTCCCTTTAATTAGTTAGGAAATCCCTTGATTTATGTATTTAGTTAGGATCTGTATATTGCATTCGACTATATATTGTGAATAGATTACTCATCCTCGACTGAGGGATTATCATCTAATATGGTATCAGACTAGGTTTAGCGATCCTCATACCCTAGCCTCTGTTCTTTGTCTTCTCTAAGTCGTCATGTCTGACAAAGTTGATCCTCCGCCCTCCAAACTTCACCCCGTTTACTCTGTATCGAACATCCAACATAAGGTCCGCGTTCTTGACGGCACCAAAGTGTCGTACTCATCGTGGGTCAATCTCTTCAAGCTCCACGCGCGTGGGTATAAGGTTCTCCCTCATATTGACGGAACACCTGCACCGGCTGAAACCGATAGTACCTACGCGGATTGGTGCGAAATCGATGCACATGTCCTACAATGGATTTACGGGACACTTAGTGATGATCTTCTCTCTCGTGTTCTTGAAGAAGATTCTACCGCCTACGAAGCTTGGGTCCGTGTGAAGAATATATTCACTAACAACAAAGGCGCTCGCGCCGCCGCCCTCGAACACGAGTTCACAAATCTCAAACTCGGGGCCATGCCTTCCCTCGAAGCTTACTGTCAGCATCTCAAAGAACTTGCTGGACAACTTAAGGATGTAGACGCCGCCGTCACCGATCAACGTCTCGTACTCCAATTGGTTCGTGGCCTTCCAAGAGAGTACGATACCACGGCTGCCTACATCAATCAGACTCTCCCGAATTTTGCTACCGCGTGTAGCATGTTGGAACTGGAACATCAACGCCAAGCAAGCCGCGAAGAGTCTTCGACGGCGCTGGTCACTCCCAAATCTCCTCCCGCAGACGCCACGAGTTGGGTCGATGCCAAACCTAATGAGTCAAACCCTCCGCGGTCTAAACATAGCGGGGGTCGTCAACCAAACAACAAAAGCCGCAATGGTAATCGCACGAATTACCGAGGTAACAAACCACCCTCCAATAACAACGGTTCAAATTGGAGACCCATTCAATGGACCCCTCCTCTATGGTCGCATTCTTGGCCTGTACCACCGTGTCCGTACCCTACTACACCCGGGTGGTCCCCTCCGTGGCAGCCATGGTCTGCTACTGCCACTCCACGACCATCTCCTCCATCTCAGTCAAATTGGCGCCCTTCGACTCCAGCTCCTCCACAAGCCTATGTGACCGAATTCGAGCAACCTCAACCAACTGATCTGAGTCAAGCGTTCCATGCTATGGCCTTTCATCCGTCTGATGGTCAGTGGTACATGGACACCGGCGCATCGTCTCACTTGACATCCGATGCAGGTACGCTTATCCCCTCCTCTACTGCTTCTAATATTCGGTCTATATTTGTTGGAAATGGTACCACTATTCCAGTTCGGGGAACGGGCAGCTCCACCATACCCACAAAAGATCGCACCCTACATCTCCATAATGTCCTTTATACTCCCAATATCATCAAAAATCTTATCTCCGTCCGACAGTTTACTACGGACAATAACGTCTCTGTTGAATTTGACCCTCTTGGTTTTTCTGTGAAGGATCTCCAGACTGGGACAACAATTCTGAGGAATAATAGTCATGGTGATTTATATCCAGTGTCCTCATCCAAATCTCCCCACACCAGCACTCCTTTCGTCGGTTTAACATCTTCCATGTGGCATTCCCGTCTCGGTCATCCAAGCCCTGCGATTCTCCAACATCTTAGGCGCCAATCTTATATTAATTTTAATAAGGAGCAGGTCTCCAATCTTTGTCCTTCTTGTCAAATTAGTAAACATCGTCGATTACCTTTTATCGAGTCAAATAATACTACTGCAGCACCTTTTGATATTATACATGCCGATTTATGGACTTCTCCCATTGCTAGTCACACCAATTACAAATATTATCTTGTACTTATTGATAATTTTACCCAATTTGTATGGGTGTATCCACTTAAATTTAAATCCGAGACCCTTATTAAATTTCAACACTTTCACTCTCTCGTCAAGACCCAATTTAATTGCTTAATTAAATCCTTCCAATGTGACTTGGGTCGAGAATTCGATAATACCTCATTTCGAAATTTTGCTCATAGTAATGGTCTAGTGTTTCGCTTCTCGTGTCCTCATACCTCCTCACAAAATGGTAAAGCGGAACGAATGATCCGTCGTCTCAACGAAATCGTCTTAGTACTGCTCTCTCATGCTTCTCTCCCTCCCAAATATTGGGTCGATGCTTTACACACAGCCGCTTACCTTCATAACATCCTTCCCTCCCGTATTCTTCATTATCGCTCGCCCACTTCCGCTCTCTACCTCAAAGAACCCTCCTACTCTAATCTTCGTGTTTTCGGTTGTGTATGTTATCCCAACTTGTCAGCGAAACAAAGTAATAAACTTGATCCACGGTCTACACCTTGCGTATTTCTCGGCTACCCTTCCGAAAATCGTGGCTACAAATGTTTATCCCTCTCCACCAATAAATTAATTATCTCTCGCCATGTGACGTTCGATGAATCTATTTTCCCATTTTCCTCGTCATTTACTGTCCAACCCTCGACCTATGATTTTCTAAACCACGCTGACAACTCTATTCCCTCTCACCTATCTGATCTCTTCGACCACGCACAAAACAATTCTCCACCACCCTTAAATGATCAAAATCTCACCTCACGGGATCATCATATAACCCCTCACACTAGCAGCCCCTTAATCCAACCTAACATACAAATTCCCACCAACAACCTGGACTCTCCCACTAACAACTCCTTCCTCCAAAACAGTAGCAACAGACAACAAAACTCACCTTCACCTTCTCCACCATCACAGCCAAACCCACCTCCATTACTTTCTCCACCATCACAACCAAATCCACCTCCATTACCTACCCACCGCATGACCACTCGTTCCATGAATGGAATTTTCAAACCGAAAGCCCTCACCATCCCAGCCACTTCATCGCTTAGCCCCCTGCCGAAAAGCCCCCACCTAGCCCTCCGCGACCCGAACTGGAAAGCGGCCATGCAAGCCGAATTTAGTGCATTGAAGGAAAATCATACGTGGGACTTGGTACCTCGTCCTATGGACGCTTCTATTATACGTTGCATGTGGCTTTTTCGTCACAAGTATCGCTCTGATGGTTCTCTTGAAAGGTATAAAGCTCGGCTCGTCGTTAATGGTAAAACTCAACAAGCTGGCATTGATTGTGATGAGACCTTCAGTCCTGTGGTCAAACCCACGACCATCCGTACCGTTCTCAGTCTAGCCGTATCTCGCTCCTGGCCCATTCATCAGCTCGACGTCAAGAATGCATTTCTTCATGGTGATTTAGTTGAGACGGTTTATATGCATCAGCCGCCGGGATTTGTGGACCCCTCCACACCCTCTTATGTTTTTCGCCTTCGTAAGTCTTTATATGGTTTGAAGCAAGCACCCCGTGCATGGTACCAGCGATTCGCCAACTTTGTGCTATCTCAGGGGTTCTGTAGCAGTGTTTGTGATACATCCTTATTCATATATCGTCATGGCTCCGACACGGCGTATATCCTACTCTATGTGGACGACATCATCCTCACAGCTTCGAGTACATCCCTTGTTCGTCGCATTATTGCCGATCTCTCCAGAGAATTCTCTATGACCGACTTGGGTGTCTTACATCATTTCTTGGGCATATCCGTATCTCGTACTACCAGTGGACTATTTTTATCTCAAAAACAGTATGCAAAGGATATTATTAGTCGTGCTAAAATGTCAAATTGCAACCCGACTTCTACTCCTGTTGATATCGGCTCCAAGTTAAGTGCTAATTCTGGTTCTCTTATTGACGACCCTACACTTTACCGCAGTTTGGCTGGAGCCCTACAATATCTCACTATTACCAGGCCCGATATTTCTTACGCCGTTCAACAAGTTTGCCTCTTCATGCATTCTCCACGTACACCACATCTTCAATTTTTAAAGAGAATTCTACGGTATATACAAGGAACCCTTGATCATGGTCTCAGTCTTACTGCATCACATTCTCTTTCGCTTACGGCTTACTCCGATGCCGATTGGGCTGGTTGTCCCGACTCCCGACGCTCCACTTCTGGCTACTGTGTATTTCTCGGTCATAACTTAGTATCTTGGTCTTCGAAACGCCAACCAACCATCTCTCGATCAAGTGCCGAGGCTGAGTATCGAGCCGTCGCAAATGCTGTTGCCGAGACTAGTTGGCTTCGTAATCTTCTTCTCGAGCTTCATGTTCCTATAAAGCAAGCCACTCTCGTTTATTGCGACAATATATCTGCAGTGTACCTGTCTACTAATCCGGTTCAACATCAACGTACCAAACATGTCGAATTGGATATACATTTTGTCCGAGAAAAAGTTCAAGTTGGCACTGTTCGTGTGCTTCATGTCCCCTCCGAGTTTCAATATGCTGACATTTTCACAAAGGGGTTGCCACGCCATCTTTTTACTCGGTTTCGCTCCAGCCTGAGCGTTCGTCCTCCTCCCGCTCCGACTGAGGGGGTGTATTAGTAAATATTATACATATATTTTCATATATTGTCTTTCCCTTTAATTAGTTAGGAAATCCCTTGATTTATGTATTTAGTTAGGATCTGTATATTGCATTCGACTATATATTGTGAATAGATTACTCATCCTCGACTGAGGGATTATCATCTAATAGTTTTTTCTATCGAAAACCATGTGACTATAGATGCATGTACAATGATATATCATCAGCCGAAGAAGAATTTTATAAGATGTGGAAGCTGAAGATTGGCGAAGGTCATGGGCCGTACTTACAGCACAAACAACTTTGTAGGCAGACAAATTTGGGATTATGATCCGAGTGCCGGATCTCCTGAAGAGCGCGCAGCTTTTCAAAAGGCCAGCGACGATTTTAGCGAGAACAGGAAAAACGGAGGATTTCATGCATGTGGCGATTTGTTCATGAGAATGCAGGTAATTTTAAAATGTACCATCCTATTACTTTTATTTTATTTCAATTTTACTCGTATATGCCATCCCTATTTAATTAATTCTATATTTTTGAATATATGTACATTTTCCTAAGCTTAAATAAGAAAGTGGCATGGACCTACTGCACCCACCACAGTTAGACTCGGAGAAGAAGAACACGTGACGTACGAAAGTGCGACGATTGCAGTGAAGAAAGCCCTGCGGCTTCATCGGGCCATCCAAGCAAGCGACGGCCACTGGCCCGCTGAAAATTCAGGGCCCGTGTTTTATACTCCTCCATTGGTATGTACTTAATATATAGATATCATTGGTAAAAAAAAAGAAAGTGTATCATATCTATTATATCGTATAATTTTGGTATACAGATTAGTGGAGCAATGAATAGTACAATTTTGACAACGGAACACAAAAAGGAAATGGTCCGCTACATCTACAATCATCAGGTAATGTACGGTTTGATCTGCAGGGGTATTTATGTAATTTGACTGTCGCGTGTGTACATGTACAGAATGAAGATGGTGGGTGGGGACTCTACATAGAAGGGCACAGTACTATGATTGGCTCGGCCCTCAACTACGTCGCTCTACGCCTCCTTGGAGAGGGTCCTGACGACGAAGCCGTCTGTAGGGCCCGCAAGTGGATCCTCGACCACGGTGGGGCCACCGGAGTTCCTTCCTGGGAAAAGATTTATCTCTCCGTAAGTAATTTTTTCACTTTAAAATACAATATATATATATATATATATATATATATACTTACATATTCGTTAGTAAAAATCATCAATATATGGATGTGCAGGTCCTGGGAGTATATGAGTGGGATGGGTGCAACCCACTTCCCCCTGAATTCTGGCTATTTCAGTCGATTTTCCCTTTTCATCCAGCAAAGATGTGGTGTTACTGTCGAACAACTTACATGCCCATGTCGTACCTATACGGTCGGAAATACCACGGCCCGCTCACGACCCTCGTCTTATCCCTCAGGCAAGAAATCTACATCAAGCCTTATGATGAGATCGACTGGAATAAGACCCGCCACGAATGTTGTAAGGAGGATCTTTACTATCCGTGTTGAAAACAGTCACGAAGACTGCAGAGTACTGCGACAGTCACGAAAACTGTTGAGTACTGCCAGGAACTGTTGGAAAAAACGTGAACTCGCAGCGGAATAAATATGTGGAGAGGAGATACTAAACACTCTTGTTTTCTCACTCGATCAACACGAAAATGTACTCTTGAACTCTCTTATATTTCTTCTTGTAAATCTTATACAAACTTATATCTAAAATGAAAGATTACATGACTATTTATAGGACAACAAAAAATGAACCTAAATCACATACATGAATTAACAATTAATTCCATGCATGAACATAATATGAAAAGCCATTCATGTATTCAAAAGAACAATGAATCTAGCTTATTATTGACTTTCAAACTTCAACATCCCCCCTTAAGCTTGATTCTCTCTCATCCCAAGCTTGTGCCTCAACTTCTCAAAAGTTTCTCGTTTGAGGGGCTTCGTGAAAATATCCGCAACTTGATCTTCGGATTTCACGAACTTAACTTGAACATCTTTCTTAGCAATGCACTCTCTAATGTAGTGAAACCTTGTGTCAATGTGCTTGCTACGATCATGAAAAACGGGATTTTTTGCTAGTGCAATCGCTGATTTGTTATCGACAAATATTTCCGTCGATTTAACGTCACCAAAGTGAAGTTCTTTAAGCAAACTCCTCAACCACACAGCATGACAGACACTTGACGTTGCCGCAACGTACTCCGCTTCACATGTCGAAAGAGTAACTATCGGTTGCTTCTTCGACGACCATGTGAATGCACATCCTCCAAAATAAAATACGAACCCACTCGTACTCTTACGATCATCGGGATCTCCGGCCTAGTCGCTATCGCTATATCCGAACAATTTCATTTCTCCATTTTCTGGATAAAACAAACCAAAATGGATCGTACCTTTCACATATTGGAGTATCTGTTTAGCCACTTTGAAATGATACTTAGTCGGATTCTCCATGTAGCGACTAATGAGACCGACCGCATAAAGAATATCGGGCCTCGTGCACGTCAAATATCGCAAACTTCCAACCAAGCTTTTAAACAAAGTTGGATCGACTCGGTCTCCATTTATGTCCTTTGAAAGTTTGGTCCCAACATCAATCGGGATATTAGTCGGCACGCAATTCTCCATCTTGAATTTCTTTAAAATTCCTTTTGCATAGCCTTCTTGGGAAATGAATATCCCACCTTTTTGTTGCTGCACTTCAATTCCGAGATAATACGACATTAGGCCAATGTCCGTCATCTCATATTCTTTGGTCATCTCTTGTTTGAATTCATCAAACCACTCCTCATTATTTCCTGTAAAAATAAGGTCATCGACGTACAAACATACGATCAACATGTTACCTTTACCATCAACTTTCACATACAGGGCATGCTCGTGGGGGCATTTTTTAAATCCTTTCTCCATAAAAGTTTGGTCGATACGGCTATACCAAGCTCTCGGCGCTTGCTTTAAACCGTATAAAGCCTTCTTTAATTTCAAGACTTTTCCCTCATGGCCCGGTAACAAGTAACCTTCCGGTTGATCGATGTAAACTTCTTCTTCAAGTACCCTATTCAAAAACGCGGACTTTACGTCCATTTGATGAATTTTCCACGTCTTTTGGGCTGCTAGCGAGATCAAAAATCGGATGGTTTCCAGACGTGCTACAGGAGCAAAAACTTCATCGTAGTCAATTCCAGCCTTTTGTTTGTATCCTTTGACTACGAGCCTCGCCTTGTATCGTTCTACCTCTCCTTTTGAATTCTTTTTCGCCTTATAAATCCATTTAACTCCAATGGATTTTTGCCCCTGTGGAAGAGAAGAAAGTTCCCAAGTTTCATTTTTCTTAATTGAACTTATCTCATCGTCCATGGCTTTCTTCCACTTTTGACTCTTTGACGCATCTTCAAAGTTTATGGGCTCGGTATCCGCAAACAAACAAAACAAGTTTGGATTTTGATTGAGCTCATAAATATCTCGCAACGATCTCATCTTTTTAGGCCTTCCACTACTTGAACTATCGCTGTCCGATGAAGGTTCGTCACGCGGGGGTGGCGATGGAGGACTCGAGGGCTCCAACGGTTCGTCCTCAACTTCTTTCGAACTCGATTCGAAAGGGTAAAAAGTGTACTGCTCCTTATCTTGGGTACTCCAGTCCCAAGAACTCTTCTCGTCGAACACGACATCACGACTAAGCTTCCTTTTGTTCTCAACTGGATCGTACAATTTATAGCCTTTCGAAGCTTGATCATAACCAACAAAAATATATTGTTTGCTCTTCACATCAAGTTTCTTCCTGTTCTGATCTGGTACGTGGACATGAGCAATACTACCAAATACTCTCAAATGAGAAATGCTTGGTTTGAAACCACTCCACTTCTCCTGTGGTGTTTGATCATGAACACTTCTGGTTGAACTTCGATTAGACAAATAAATGGCACATTCGACGGCTTCTGCCCAAAGTTCTTTTGGCAAATCTTTGGTTTTCAACATGCATCGAACCATATTCATAATGGAACGATTTTTCCTTTCCGCGACGCCATTTTGTTGTGGAGAATAAGCAACGGTAAGAGATTTTCGAATACCATTCTCTTCACAAAATTTCTGGAACTCCGTCGAAGTGAACTCGCCTCCGTTATCCGACCTCATTGCCTTGATTTGGTAGCCGCTTTGCTTTTCGACTAGGGACTTAAACTTTTTGAAGGTTGAAAATGCCTCTGACTTGTTTTTCAAAAAAAATACCCACGTCTTTCGACTAAAATCATCAATGAAGGTCAGAAAATAGCGATTATTTCCGAGCGATGATGGATCGATAGGTCCGCAAATATCGGTATGAATTAACTCTAGCGGTTGCTTCGCTCTTGAGAGAGATTCTTTCGGAAAGGAGTGTCGATGTTGTTTTCCTTCAAGGCATCCTTGACAAATCTGATCGGGATGATTAATCATAGGTAGCCCTCTCACTAACTTCTTGGATGACATCGTCTTCAATCCGCCAAAATTTATATGGCCGAGTCTCAAATGCCACAACCAGGACTCGTCTTCAAAACACGCTTTCAAGCACTTTGGCACGTCGTGCTGAATATTCAACTTGAACATTCTGTTACTTGACATTTGTACCTTAGCTATCAATCTCCCTTCGGAATTCTTTAAGTACAAGCTTTGGCCCGTCATATGAACGTCGTACCCTTTTTCGAGCAATTGACTGATGCTCAAAATATTTGCTTTCATCCCTGGTACGTAGTAAACATTTTCGATGAATTGATGCCCACCACTCTTCAACCGAATGAGAATCCTTCCTTTTCCTTGGATGGTGATTTTTGACATATCACCAAATGAGATGCTTCCCGCAGCAGTAGCATCAATATCAACGAACATGCGCTTCTCCCCGCACATGTGATTACTCGCACCCGAGTCTAGGTACCAAGAAGTATTTTCTTCTTCTATCGAAGCTTTTAGCGCCAACAACGATTGGTCGGGTTCTTTTTCACCAAAATGAGCCTTTTCGGAGCTAGACTCATTTCGACACTCTGAAGCGTAATGCCCAAATTTGTGACAATTATAGCATTTGATGTCTCTCTTATTTTGATGACGATTATATCCACCTCTTCCACGACCTCGTGACGTACGAGATTCCGATTGTGACTCGTCTTGGTTATAAGAGTTTTGTTCTTCGTAACCTTGTTCATGGCTACGACCACGACCACGTCCTCGTCCTCGTCCACGACCACGACCTCTACCGCGGCCTCTCCCACGACCGCGATTTCCAAAATTATCAAATTTATTTTGGTCGGAATTGATCGTCATTGCTTGAAGAGCTTGCTCGACTTCCGGTTCCTTCGTTCGCCTTTTAAGTTTTTCTTCATGAACTTGTAATTTTCCGAGCAGCTCATTCATGTTAAGAGTCTCGACATCATTCGACTCTTCAATGGCTATTACGATGTAATCGAATTTATGCACAAGAGACCGAAGTATCTTTTCAACAACTCGATTTTCTTCTAGCTTTTCTCCATTGCTTTCGAGTTGGTTAACAACCGTAACAACTCTTGAGATGTAGT